>OY294064.1:39142166-41542166 GCA_958510865.1 Myrrha octodecimguttata
GGCAACGAACTTGAACTTCTGCGCGAAAGCTGCTGCCTTCACGGTAGTGCTTTTCTAAATTTTTTTCGATAAATAACTGGATTTCAATACGATCTAATCTGTATTTTTGGAAATATTGGAAAAATAAAATTTTGAATGGGTATATCTACGAAATCATTGGGCGGATTTTACACATTCACGAATTCGACCTTCGTAATTAAGCTCCAAACCTTCTCTACAAGTATCGAGTTTCTAAGTTGTTTCTTTCGGAAGTTATTGTGTTTACGCAGTCGGCCGTTAGGTTTGGACCTCAATTACGAAGGCCGAATTCGTGAACGGGTAAAATCCACCCAATGATTCCGCAGATATACCCATTCAAATTTTTATTATCCCAATATTTCCAAAAAACAGATCAGATCGAATTGAAATCCAGTACTCCATCGAAAATTACAGTTCGAAGGTTCATACAGAATTTAATGAGGATGATATGATAAGAAAATCACAGAATTTTTTTTTCTCAAATTGTTCTAAAGACTCGATCATCACGAAATTTTGCAGGAAGTTGTCTTTCAGCATCTTCGTACTAGCTGCGAAGTTTTATCAGGATTGAAGCAGTATTTCTCGAGTTATACCGAAAAAATCAACGATATCGAGAAGAAGACCTCGAAATTTGACATGTTTTTTCCCGATATCTCCGAAACTTATGATCGTATCAAAGTGAAATTTGGTACACTGCTATGAAATATGAAACTCAAAGTGCTAGTTTTTTTTCAGATATCATGAATGGTTTCTGAAAAAAAAAATGTGTCCAAAAAAATTTGAAAAAAAAAATTTTTTGAATTTACTGACAATATGATCCTGACAAAATTTGGCTCAAAGTTGCAAGTTGTTATACTCCACCTAATTGCTAAGTTTGAATCCAATCGCTCTAGTAGGTTCTGAAATAAAAAATAAATAACCTCAAAATTTCAAGTGGCTATAACTCCGAAACTATTCGAACGATTTGGCCCATTAACGGCGGCATTCCAATGCGCGACCTACCCTGGAAGTTTGACAAAAATAGTCTGAATCCTGCAATCCGCACGGGTGTTCTCAATAAATAACAATTTTATTTGATTTTTAATAGTTCTTTTTTAGATAATGGGAACAATAATCCTTAAAATAATGAAATGTTATTGTTCATGAGATTTAACTATTACAGTCCTCATTAATAACAACATCTCCTAATGAGATAATGACCCATTTTTATCTCGCTTGCATGATTTTCAAAGAGGAAAATCGTGTATGTTCTCATTAGATGTTTTTCCGACATGCAAATGGTCTTCGAGAAAGAAAACCTGTTTTAATTTATGGATAAGTGCATTCTGATTCATCATCATCAATAGTATTCAACGTTATCTTAGTATTTGTTTCTTATCGAAGTGGATTAGTTCAGTTTTTCCACTTTCGAATTTCTAGTTCACTTATGAGCATTGTGATGAAAGTTTGTCCGTACAAATATTGAATTTCGTCACTTATTGTGTTGGTTATCGATCTGGTTTCATTGTGATTGTTTTTGGAGAATAGGAGCTTTCAACTGTTTGAGTGAAAACACGGAAATATTTCTTTTCTCAAGGCGAATTATTTGTGAATTTGATGGAATAGAGATTTTGTCTTTGGAATTTGCTTGTGAGTATAACTTAAATGATCTAAACGTTGTTTTTCATTGGGTATTTTCAAAATTCAAGGTTTCACAAACACGCATTCTCATTATCGTTCATGTATCCCGCGAAATAGGTGTCAATTTTATAGCGATGGGTTTCCATTTTGAATGAAATTCATTGTTTCTTTGACCTAGTATCCTTCACAAATGCGACGAACGTGGTTTTTCGCGCATGTTCTAGGGGAACAGCGTGCTACCGTTTCGTCCAAATGTCTACAATTTTCGATGATTGAGCCGAATATGGTCTCAAACGACTAGGTTGGACTCACTGATGACGAATCCGGTGTCAAAATCGATTAATCGGTTAATTTCCTTAATGAGCCGAATCGGCCAAATACACTGCGCAAAAAAATTAACGCACATTATGGAAATCTCAAATTTATTCTACAACTGAAGGTGTTCTCAATGATAATTATTTTTATCAGAATTATGCATGCATATGCTATCCACGTTCAACGTTTTTCTTCAATACAGATGTTTTTTCCCAGCAGGAATAAAAAAAGATGATATTATCAGATTTTGAATGTATTGGCTCCATTCTAAAATCAGTTGTTCTCGATCAATTCTAGTGATCAATAGTTTTTCTTTCGTTTGATTTTCTACACTCGATCGCTATGCAACGCGAAACACGCAATTTGACCCAAGAGGAATGTGCCCAGGCGGTAGTTTTGCGAGAAGAAGGGTGGACATACACAAGAATTGCAGAAAGGTTTGGAGTTTCCCATACAAGTATGTCCAGAATGTTGCAGCGATTCAGGGAGACAGGTATGAATGTCCGAACACCAGGACAGGGTAGACCACAGGTAACAACTGCCATTCAAGAACGTTACTTGAGAGTTTCTTCGTTGAGACAACGGTTTGCAACCGCTCGCCTCCTTCAAATTCAGCTTGAGCAAACTCATGAGGTGCAATTTAGCACTCAGACAATAAGAAATCGCCTCAGAGAATATGATTTAAGGCCTCGTGTCGCGGCAAGAGGCCCAGCTCTTACCCCAGCCAATCGAAGGGCGCGTTTGGATTTTGCGAGAGAGCATATCCATTGGGAAGAGGCCGATTGGGAAAGAGTTCTCTTCACAGATGAGTCTAGATTCTACCTCTACCATTGTGATCGACGTTCCCTTGTATACAGACGTCCACATGAAAGATATGCCCAGTGCAATTTCCTGAATACTACTGGTTTCGGGGGAGGATCGATTATGGTATGGGGTGGAATATCTTTGACTGCTCGCACAGACCTAGTGGTCGTTGATAATGGAGCTATGAATGCTGATAAGTATATAAGGAACATTCTTGAAGAGCATGAAGTGCCATTTGCCCCATACATTGGTGAAAATTTCATTTTTATGGACGATAATGCCAGACCCCATCGTGCGGGCATCGTTCAGGAGTACCTTGAAGAGGTTGAAGTCTCTCGAATGGAATGGCCAGCAAGAAGTCCAGATCCCAATCCGATTGAGCAGGTTTGGGACAACCTCAATAGAAGGCTGAGAAGTTCAGAAAATCATCCAGCTACTCTTAATGACTTAGGAATCCAACTCGGAGAAATCTGGGAAGGATTAGATCAGAACATTTTAAGATCACTCATTTTGAGTAAGAACCGTCGTTGCCGAGCTGTAATTAACGCAAGGGGTGGAAATACCAAGTACTAAATCACTTATCAGCATTTCAGTATTTTGAAAATTGTTTTTTTCTCTTCTTTCACATGAGATTCGGTGAAATCCTGAATTTTTCTTCCATTTAATGTGTCTTGTTTCGTTCAAAACCTTCCCGAGAGAACATAAAAAATAAGTTATAAGGTCAATGTAGAGTTAACTTTCATTAAAATTGAGATTTTCAGAATGTGCTTTAATTTTTTTGCGCAGTGTAGTTTCGGAGTTATAGCCATTTGAAATTTTGAGGTTATTTCCCTCATATTCCTGGAACTACCGAAGCGATTGAATTGAAACTTGGCAGTTAGTTTGAGCATAACGACGCACAACTTTTAGCAAAATTTCGTTGAAATCGTGTTGTCACTCAATTTAAAAAAAAAATTAAAACTTTTTTTTTTTTTTAATTTTTTTCTGAAACTATTGTTCGTATTGAAGAACAATTTCAGTTGTAACTTGAAATCCATATTTCACAGCAGTGTACCAAATTTCAATTCGATACAGTTATTAGTTTTGAAGATATCGGGAAAAAATATGTGGAATTTCGTCGTTTTCTTCTCGATACCGTTGTTTTTTTCGGTATAACTCAAGAAAAACTGATTCAATCGTGATGAAACTTCGCAGCTAGTTCGAAGATGTTGGAGGACAACATTGTGCAAAATTTCGTGATGATCGTGTCATTAGAACAATTTGAAAAACAAATTCAAATTTTTCCTCTCAAATATATATTTGGTATTCTGTGATCTTCCTATCTTCATTAAATTCTGTATGAACCTTCGAACTGTTATTTTTCGATAAAGTATTGGATTTCCAATTCTATCTAATCTGTGTTCTTGTAAATATTGGGAATTTGAATGGGTATATCTGCGTAATCATTGGGTGGATTTAACCTATTCACGAATTCGGCCTACGTAATTAAGGTCCGAACCTTCTCTACAAATATCGAATTTCTCAGTTGTTTCTTTCGGAAGTTATTGTGTTTAAAAGTGATAATAAAGAAAAGTCGACTTTTTCCATCTGTATTTTTTTAACCCAGGTATTTGTTGTGACTACTCGAAAATTTCAACAATCATTCCGATCTATGGAATCAAATAAACCCACACCTTGGAGCAAATACAGTATCTAAATCAACAAACTGATTATTGAATTACTTTCTCCTATTTGTTTTTGGGAAGATAATTGATGAAAATTAAATCACTGATTGCTAATCAATGGATCATCTACAATTTTTCATTATCTTCATCCCAATTAAGATAACGTCGTAATTTTACCTGTGATTCATCACGTAATATTGAACGATTTCAATTAAAACACAAAAGTTTGACAGATACAAGCAGAAATGTTTTTCAATTGAAGTACCTAATTAATTTATCTATCTAGTCGGAGAGCTTATGACACATGTTTCATGAAGTGTTTGATTCAAGTTGAAATTTAACATGATGGTATATATAGGCTTGATGAGTATGTAATCGAGTGTCTTTATGACCTTCCCCGGTACACCAGGTACTACGTTTACAAAGAAATTGCGAAAAACTGTAGGGCAAAACATAATTCGACAATTCAATTTCCGCATAGAAAACACTCAACTAGGGAGATTGTGGAGGAAGAAACATTGAACAAAATCACCCCGAAATTAAATTTTTCGGGCGACAAAAAAGTGTTCGATTCAGGACCCAATCTCGGTTGGTCCTGAATAGAACAACAAGATGATACTTTGGGGTATATATATTCTTTTAAGATTGAGCAGTTTCTGTTTTATTTCAAACAATATGTGTTTCTCAGTATTAGCAGAGGAAATGTAAACGGGGTACTATACATTTTTACGTATGATATAAGAGCACAGATAAAAACCTCCGGAAAAACTCTTTCCCCTCGTAAAAGTGTAGTGAAATTGTTGTTTGTAATTGAAGGGCTTCTTTTCCATCAACAAAATTTCTTCTTTTTTTTCGGTCAGGTTGATAACTCAAAATCACATTTGAAAACAAAAAAAAAACGAAAAAATCAAACTAAAATACTAAATGTGCCTAACGGCCGACTGCGTAAACACAATAACTTCCGAAAGAAACAACTTAGAAACTCGATATATGTAGAGAAGGTTTGGACCTTAATTACGAAGGCCGAATTCGTGAATGGGTAAAATCCACCCAATGATTCCGCAGATATACCCATTCAAAATATTATTTTTCCAATATTTCCCAAAATACAGATCAGATCGAATTGAAATCCAGTACTTCATCGAAAAACTACAGTTCGGAGGTTCATACAGAATTTAATGAGGATGATATGATAAGAAAATCACAGAAATTTTTTTTTTCAAATTGTTCTAATGACACGATTATCACGAAATTTTGCATTAAGTTGTCTTTCAGCATCTTCAAACTAGCTGCGAAGTTTTATCAGGACTGAATCAGTATTTCTCGAGTTATACCGAAAAAAACAACGATATCGAGAGGGAAACCTCGAAATTTGACATATTTTTTCCCGATATCTCCAAAACTTATGATCGTATCGAACTGAAATTTGGTACACTGCTGTGAAATATGGAGATCAAAGTGTGAATGGTATTTTTTGGATATGATGAATGGTTTCCAAAAAAAAAATTTTTTTTTTAATTTACTGACAATATGATCCTGACGAAATTTGGCTCAAAGTTGCGCGTCGTTATATTCCACCTAACTGCCAAGTTTGAATCTAATCGCTGGAGTAGTTTCTGAAATAAAAAATAAATAACTTCAAAATTTCAAGTGCCTATAACTCCGAAACTATTCGACTGATTTGGCCCATTAACGAACTTAACCTACCCTGAAAGTTTCAAGTTGCTAGCTTCCTTCTGTCGACAGTTATCGTGTCGTCGGCCGGACAGAATCGATTTTGACACCAGATTCGTCATCAGTGAATCCAACCTAGTCGATTGAGACCATTTTCGGCTCAATCATCCAAAATTACAGACATTTGGACAAAACGATAGCACACTGTTCCCCTAGAACATGCGCGCAAAAAGAATCAGACACCGAATGAATCACCTCGAAACCATTGTCAAATGTATTCATTCAACCATCGTCAATATATTGGACAATTATCAACTAAGTGTTATATTTTTTCCCTTTCTTCTCCGCATTCGCACCTTGGACTATCGACCGAATTCCACCTGAAGAGGAAAGTGAAAGTATTACAGCGACCATGACCTGTTCGAAGTCGATTCGAAATGCACCAAATTTTCATAGGAAGATAACTAGTGTAGGCCATATAATTTCCTTAGTGGTAGATTCGCCCATTTCTAAATGACAGAAAGAGCATTTTGAAAGACCTAGCGGTTAGATTGTCTAATGTTGCAAAATGGCGAATGCACTCCTTATTCAATTAAAATAGGGTTTGTTTTGGTTCCGAGTTCAGAACTGTTCGGGACGCTTCGAGTATGCTCGATTACGATTTTTCAGACTCAAAATCGCAATTGCGTATACTCGAACCGTCCCGAACAGTCCTGAATTGGTTCTGCAGTCGGAACCAAAACAAAGCTATAGTATAGAAACCACGAATATTTTCTGGAAGATCGCTGATCAAACCTTTGTTGAAAACATTACACAAATTCCATTCTGAACGCTAACTAATTTGTTCTTGAGAATAACAGGCTCGCTAAGCTAAAATTGGTAAATTACTGAACACCAATTCAGTAGTTAAGCTCGCACCACGCAGCTTGACTTAGAGATGAAATTAATTTAGCTCTATTGTTTTCAATCGTTTGATCGTTAGGAAATTCGACATGAACGACCATCTTGCAACCACGTACTAGATTTCAACTCGATCGGATGTGTATTTTTGGGAATATTCGAAAAATGAAATTTCGAAGTGAAATTTTTAAGTGAAATCATTGGGTGGAATTTAGGCGTTTCTTATTAAGACCTTCGTAATCAAGCATGAAAACCTACTTCACAGAGTTAGCGCCTTCGGGGACCGTATTTTGCTAGTTACTGTGATATCCTGATCATTAAATAATGTTTTATTCGATGTATTTTCTAATATTCAACAAATTGATTGAGAATTCCATTCTAGATAATCTTAATGTATCATTTAAACTGATATAGAGTATAGGTTGACTGTTTAAAACCAAAGTATCGTCTGTAAGATAAATATGTGTGACTTTCCTAAATGTTATTGGGACAACAAGAGTGTAACGAACTATAAATAAGTGATTTTGACTCACCAAACTTTGGACCTTCGAAACAAAGACCTTGGTTGTGTGGTTTTCGAGGGAAATAATTTTTTAACCATTTCTCGGAAAGTAGCTTTATTTTATATTATTTTTCCACATATATACGTCGAATTTTTATCAAGTCTTTCGTAACAGAGATAGATTTGAACTTCTGGATGAGCCTTTCTAGTTTTTGCGCGTGAGTTTTTGAATCAGGTAAAACCACGTTATCCTCTTGATCAAATGTCTGTGAATTTTTCTTCAATATCTCAGAAACTACTCATGTGACCTGATCAAAAGTGATAATTGGTTGTAGAATACCGACACGCAAATGCATTGTTAGTAAATTTTAAAACAATTTTTTCGGGATTATCTTGAAATTTTTCTTCAGAAACAATTAATCTGATATCAATGAGAATTCATACAAACCTTGAAGTTAATATTATACAAGGGTATACCAAATTTCCGAACGAACCGTTTAAAATTTTCGGACATATTGAAAATCGAATATGTCAAATTTCGTGGTTTTTCCTGATTATCGTCATTCCGAATAACTCGAAAAGTACTGATTCTGTAATGATGAAAATTGGTGACTGGTTGGCAAAAGCTGATGTTCAGTTTGTTACGAAATATCATGATGATCGTGTCATCAGACCAATTTTAAAAATATTTAAATTTTTTTTCACCCAATAATTTGACTCATTAGCGCAAAAGTGGCAGAATTAATTTGAGTGCTTTTCTAGAAGCTTTTCAATCGAGTTCAATTTATGTGTGTTTGCTCTAGAGATCCAAAGCGTCATAATATTTCACAAATGTCTGAAATTTTCCAATTCTCAACCGAAACTGTCTTCAAACGATTAGGTTGAATTCACGCATAAATGGTTTGATGTTTAACTAAATTATGTCTGTCTGTCAATCCAAATTGAACGCTCTGACTTCTGAAGGGAAAAACTCGGCAACTCCTCAGAGTATGTTTCTCATTCTAAGATTTCTTAATGATTCGGAAAACACTTATCCTATCACAGTAATAAGAAGTCTCAAATATGTCGATTGGCAGACTTTCGAAAAATTTTGTGGGATTCTTATATACAAAAATTGAAAAAAAAAATAAATAGAATTGGTTATACTCGGTAAAGCTGATAAATCCAGAATAGGTAAGAGAAAATTCACCATTTCATCTGGTTTATTAAGCTTTAAAAGTATTTCACAAATTTGGAATCTCTAAGTTGTTTCTTTCGGAACTTATTGTATTCGAGACTTAATGTTTGTGAGAGACATTTCAGGCTTACTATGGAAGGTTGAACTGGTGAATGTTTAAAAACTCTTCAATGTTTCCGTCGATATATATTTTCGAAATTTTATTCTTTTCAAATTTCCAATATTCCCCATTCAATCGTGTCTTGATTTTGTGTACGGTTAACATTCCCTCATCGCAATTTTACCAACGAAAATGTTGAACTCAGATTAATCATCAACAGGACTGGCTGCAATTAAATGATGCTGTGTAATTTGATAGATAGAATAATTAGGTAATTAAAATGAGAAAAATTCTTATATCCGTGTAATTGTTCAGTACCTACATTGTTGCTTGAAAGAGACTAAATATCCTTTATATCCACGGAAGTGAGTTAAATAGAAAAGCACTGTGTATTTTTCATATATACGCTAATCATTTTCTAATCAAAAACCTTCAATTTTCATTTATCTTCTTCTTTTTCTTCTAAATTTTTTCTTTATATTTGTCTTGCGTTCTCGAGATCAGTCGTCCAAAAAACACATTTTGCGACGTTTGTCTAACTCGATATTATAAAAGTGTGTTGAATTAATTTTTTATTGTTACTTTGGAATTGCAGGATAGCCAACCGCCATGACAGATTTCCTGAGGCCTTTTCTAGCCCTACGCACAAATGTTAAGCTAAGGACGTCGCCAGTTCAAAACCACGTGGAGATAGACAACTTTGTGTTCAGGCTGCACTATAGACATACCGCCATATTGCTTTTTCTGTGTTCAGTTTTGGTTACATCCAGACAATACATTGGAGAACATATAAAATGTATAGTTGGGGGCAGGTTAAACCCGTCTATCGTTAGTTCGTACTGTTTTTTCACGTCTACATTCACAATCGTAAGTATCTAAATAAGTTTTCAATCTTTATTAGTTTATTTCTGATTACCTAAACCCAGCCATTCTTTGCTGTGGCTAGAAAAACCATTGACGTTAGGTCAGGAACTTTTTCGCGCTTGTTCAAATTCTAACTATTAGATTAACACGAAATTTTGCACCTAGTTGCGTTTTGGTAATCACCACCTGATCACGAAGTTTCAACCTGATTGCATTTGTACTTCTTAAGATATTGCGGAAATAACTTTGAAATTTCAAATAACAACGATATTTGTCACATTTTTTTTCCTTATATCTCCGAAAGTAAATATCGGATCGAATTCAAATTTGGATCATGGTTGTTAAATACTGACTTTTAGGTTTGTGTCGAATTCCATTGAAATCTTGTCAATATTTTCAGTGAAAAAAAAATCCATCGAAAAGTTTTCGAAATTTTCGAATAAATTTTTTTTTTAATTATCTGACAACTGGATCCACACGAAATTTTGCTCTAAGTTTCGCATTAGTATTCCAAAACTGTCCACGAAGTTTCAATTTGAGTCAATACTTCATGAGATATCGAGGAATTGAATATAAAATTCATTAATAGTCAACATTGGATTGTTATTTTTTGGAAATTGAATTGAGAAGTCATAATAAATATCGTTGGAGAATCGTCCTAAGGAGAACAAAATCACTAGATATCATAGAAATTAATTATAGTGAAGGAAACAGAAAAGAATGAGAAAGCAAGTATTGAGACAAATTGGAGTTTTTTCTCGTGTTATCTTTATTTTCGCTAGAATAATTTTTTATTATTCGCATTAAGATTAATATCGGACTAAGCCACAGCAAAGCGAGATCGGTTTAGCTAGTTTTATATATGAAGAAATTCAGATTCATATATAGGGTGGTCCAGTTTACTTCTTCCATAAGCAATATAAGTTTCTTCCAGGTCGAATATGCGGAGGAAAATCTGGTGGACAACGGTACCCTACCTCATCTAGGTGTTGGACCCTACGCTCTGGAATCTCAACAAACAGTTATCCACCATTCGTACTACCAATGGGTACCATTCATGTTATTTGCCCAAGCCATTATGTTCGTACTGACGCATTTGTTATGGAAAAAATGGGAGGGTAAGTGTGAAATAACATCTGTTCCGAAAAATTAAAAAAAGAAACTACGAAAAATTATACTTTTTCAAAAAACCTAGGAAAGCACTGACGCAATAACTTTTCGCACTTACTCAAACTTGAAGGAGCCTTTTCCTAACGAAAATTTGCATGAATCTTATAACTGTTGTTTTTCAATCAGGTAAATTTCAGTTTGGTCGGGTTTACATTTTTGGCAAAATTAAATTTCGGATGGAAATATCTGCGGAATATCATTGAGTGGATTTACCCATTCACGAATTCGGCCTAAGTTCGAATTGAAATCTAGTATTTGGTTGAAAAATAACGTCATGACGGTTCATGCAGACATCGAAGATGTTGGATGAACGTTTTCGGAACAAAAACTTTGAAAAAAAGTTTTGAAAAACATTGTTTTTGTCCTTACCAACTTATAGTCCTCACAGACGGCATTTCACAATTGACTACAAAATTTCAAGCTAACCGCATCAGTAGTTTTCGAGATATTGCAGGCGTAATCTCGAAATTTCAAACAGGTATAACTCCAGAATCAGTTATGCGGATTTAAACAGTTATGGAGTGTAACAATTGAGTTTTCAAATAGTATTTGAAAACTCAATGATGTAACTGAGATATTTAAGCTCCAAATACACCTTGGATTTAGTTTTTTAGGACCATATTGAACAGCCAAGTCTTTTTGATAAGCTCAAAATTTTCAAAATCAATTTTACAGCTGGAAGACTTAGAGCCCTTCTTGTTGGAATTCAGAATGCTTCATTCGCTTTCACCGAACAAGAAATTAAAGGCGGCACTGGTCCGATTCCACCAATAGAAAAGAAGTGAGTATGATAGCCTTGTTCTATTTCAATACTATAATAATTGAATAGGGAGCGCATTCGCCATTTTGCAACAAATACATCTAACCGCTACTTTCACAATACTGTCTGAAAAAAAAATGAAAAACGAATGGATAAGTAAGAAACTTATCTCAACAGCAACTATGTCGAAGATATCTGGACGCAATCAAATTGGAAGTATCTCCTTATTATTACAAATATTCAAACAAATTTTCTTCGAAATCGAAAAGAAGTTATCAATTAAATACTTTTCTTTTAACTTGGCACCTCATTCTTTCCTGAAATTTTAGCATTTTATTTTACGTAAAAATGTATGTATGTATTCTTTTTTTTCAGAAAAGAAGGCATCGAGCTAATCAAGAACAAGATCATCAAAAGCCATTACATAAGCAGATTTTGGCCAATTGGGATGATAATTTGCGAGTCGCTCAATGTACTACACGTTTACTTTCAGATGTATCTAACGAACAGATTTCTAGGTGGAATCTTCTGGTCCCTAGGTCCCAATCTTATGGACCATTCCCTAGAAAGTCAAACTTTGCTGGACACCAATTTTCCTAAGGTGAGTTGACTCAGCTAAACTAAATAGTCGATCCTCTCTAGAAAGAGCAAGGCTCTCTCCCCCATCATTTACTATAGATAAAGGATGAGGAAATGTAAGACCTGTGATACTCTGTCTTCTTCTCTCTGCTGTAGGGGAGACAGCTTCGTCTCTCTCGCACCGGTACCGCTTGTTGCCTACAGATTTGGAAGAAACACACAGTTCGCGTCCCTATGAGTTCTTTTGTGTATTATCATTCTTTTTGGTTGAACCAATAAAGATTACATCTATTACTTTTTTCCAGTACAGTTGACTAACTCTATGGTGATTTTTGTAGTTTATGGTAAAAAAATCTATTCTATTCCTACCCAACGAGCTGGACTAAAAAAGTTCTCTCACTTAGCAAATTGGAACTGAGAAAACTGGCAGGCATACTCACGGGACACTGTCCTGTGAATTATCATCTTCGGAACATGGCGAAGGTTCCTGATGATACCTGTCGCTTCTGCCAAGAAGCCACTGAGACAGCGGAACAACTGCTATGCAAATGTGAAGCTGTCCTCTGGAGAAGGCTGAGGCATCTTGGCTCCTGTTTCTTAAAACCGGAACAAATAATAGGTGTAGCACCCAGTAAGGTGATAAAGTTTATCGAGGCCTTGCTTCCTGACTGGTAAACAGCGCGGGGTTGCACAATAGATCTTTAGGTCAAGGTGTCAGCGAGGTTAAGCATAGCCTCATCGCCCCTCCTCTAATCTAATCTAAATCTAATCTACTCATAACGATAGAAGAAATTGGTTCTTTTCTCTAAAGGGCTTGCCAAGATTCTTGACATGTCGTCGTACAGTGAAAGTTCTTCTCTCTTCCCAACAGTCGACCAACTACTTCCTGGTCAGTGATGATAATATGCAAAACAAAGGCGGCAGAAAGCTTTTTCAGACCTTGGCCCCGTTTGGTACCTAGGAGGTATCTGCCTGACTCATGCACCTTTCAAGTTTCAACTTATGTCCTTTCGACCTACTTCTATCCAGAAAACCGAGCCAAGATCCTTTGAGCTTGGCACCAACTTTTGGACTTTTTTTGGCAATCTCTTATCTTTTATGAATCTACTGAGCACGCTATGATATCCTTTAGTTTCATCTCACTGCTCAATATAAGACGAAGTACCACAAATTCCATCCAGACAGTATCATGCGAAGTTAGGACATTCCCAGCCAGTTAACTAGATATCTAGATATGATACGATCTTAGGAACGAGTGAAGAAAAGGCTACTTTCTTGATGGGACCATGACCTGTTTGCAGTTCAGGTAAAATGCTTAAATTATTGTATTGTTCACGTTATGAAATGCAACAATTCATTATGTTGTCCAACTATCGTAATTCAAAATCTTTCAGTGAACTTCGTCTCAGTCAGGAGAGGTGATGAAGTGTTTATTTGGTCACACAAGGTAGAACTCTGCATGGCTCTAGGATGGCTTTTTAAACCTTCGAAGTGTTGCACCCTTCAGCTTATCTTTTTCAATACTAGTAGAGCGTTTTGTCTATAGTGGTTTCCTCTCCAATTGATTAAAGATCTCAATCTGTGACCTGGCCACTGCAATGACTGATCTCTCCTCCTAACCCAGCTGTGTTCCACATTTTGTAAGCTCTGAGCCACTACACTTCAGATGTTGGGAGTGAAAACCAAGAAAAAACTGCAAAATGTTGCAGAATCCTCCCAAAAGGAGCTGTAATCGTCGTAATCGATATATAGCTCAGATAATGCTTCATACGTACCGCCTTAGATTGCTTACTTTCTGAACAAGCCTTTAGGCTTTGTAACGATGCGGTATCACGTGGAGTTGGGACTTCATTACCAATCCTTTTGGATTTCTGGACAACATGCGATACCACGCATGAGTGAAAAATAACCTGTTCATATTTTAAATTCGAACGTATGCATTGGTCGTTGTGACAAAAGTTTAAATCTATCCAAATTAATCCAAACCATTATAGACACCCAACTCATCATACTCTATTCACATATAATTCCTCATTTTAGGTAACCAAATGCTCCTTCCAAATGTATGGTCCATCAGGCACCATCCAAAGACACGATGTTCTTTGTGTGATGGCCCTAAATGTGATGAACGAAAAAATATACTCAGTCCTATGGTTCTGGTTTGTCTTCCTCCTCATAGTTTCAGTGTTGAACCTATTTTGGAGGCTTGCAACTTACCTTCTGCACGGACGCAGTTCAAAGTTCAACAAATACGTGCTATCCGCTCAGACAACGGGAAAATTGAACACTCTGGCGGAAGTGACTGTTACTGACCATCTGCTGTTTAAAGATTGGCTTTTCTTGAGGTATATAGGGAAAAATGTTCAGGGACTTCTGTTTAAGGAGATCATAAACGAGCTGACTGATGGTTTGCATCAGAATATTTCTCTGGACAACCCTGATGAAATGTACAAGTTGCATCAGTAAATTTTGCTAATTTTTTTTTCAAGATATAATATCTAACTGTGATCTCAACATGTTGGTTGAAAGCTGATGAGTTTAAGTAACGTTTACGGTAATAAACAAACATTAGCACAGAACTTCCTAATCGAAGAAGCGGGCATAAGAAGAACAGACACTGCAGTTTCACGGTCTTTAGCGATCATCAGACTGCCTTACTTAGTAGGACTCAAGATACTTACAACTTTTCGGACGGAAAACTGCAGTACTACTACTTACAGTTCGCCATCTATCGGGAGCATCGTACGAACCCTACCTTCGAATGCAGAATACTCTGATCGATGTGCATGACGTTCATCCTATTGTCGCATCAGGTCGCTGTATCTGTGATACTGCAGTTTACAAACCTCCGTCATGACTTTGGAAACACTCGGTTCTCGTACAGTACTCTCGATGGATGGCGAACTGTAAGTAGTAATACTGCAGTTTTCCGTCTAAAAGTTTGTAAGTATCTTGAGTCTTATTACAGCGGTTGCCATATGTAAGGCAATCTGATGATCGGTAAAGACCGTGAAACTGGAGTAACTGTTCTCCTTGGGTCCGCTTCTTCGATGTAGATGTTTTGGTTGATTGGATGATTATAGCTTCAATCAAAGTGAATATTCGTTGAATTATTGACAGATAATGTAAGTTTAATCTTCTACATTAGCCAATGCCTGTCTTTGTTTACGATAATTTCACTCAGAGTGATATTTGAGTGTTTTTCATTAATATGAAGCTTTATATTGATAGAGGTAATTGTTTTGAGTAATTTAAGATTATGCTATTATTTTGATTGATTATTTCGAAACGAATATACATTTTTGCAATATAAATGAATATGGAATTTTCAAATTTCCTCCTAGCCCAACATTAAAAGTCTGTTCCTACACACTCTGGAACTAGTTCTGAATCGGGCGGAGTTTGCGCATATCGATATTAGCGTTCCAACAAATTTCGAACTGGTTAGGAATTGCAAACCAAGTGTTCCAACGTGAAAAGAATTTGTGCCAGACCAGTTCTAGAACGGTTAATTCAGTTCTTGGGTTTAGGCAAGAACTTAGAAGGAGGAATCGAATCGGTCATCTGTTACGTGCCATTCGAATGCAGCAAGAGGCAATAAAACCACATCTGGCAGAGACGTGCATTTTTCGGGTGACAAACAGCCCTTAGGCTATGACAAGGGAATTTCTAAGAATGATGCGTTTCCAACACTTTCGAACTATCTATTCAGAATTAGTCCCGAACTAGAATGAGCGAAGACGTGTGAATTGATTCAGTTCTGAATGAGTTCAAGACAGTAACAGAACTGGGTGTTGGAACAAACCTTAAGTATTATTTAGTAGTGGTTTGAATAATTCCATCAGTTTTCGCCTGGAAAAGAAACTGCTACGCAACTGATGATATAGATACTTGAATAACAAGTTGCTTGTAGAACTAGGCGCCATCTATGGATCATTGGCTTTTTTCATACCTCCTACAAACTTTTAATGGGATAAATATGCAACCAGTAATTCAATTCACAGTTGCTTTAGATTTTGTTTAGGCGACAAATCTTCATATTCTCAATATACATTACAGTCTCAATTTGAAAAGGTACCCCCAGTAGTATCTTGGCCCTATACGGAATCAGATAAAATGAAAAAAGTGGTTAACCTAGGTTTTTAGGGGGACATTTTATACTGTTGCTTCCAACCACTTTGTATCAACCTTGTGAACGTGAGGACAGCAATCCTTAAATATAAAATGGGGCTTGAATGTTTCCTTGTTACTCGATGGCCTTTTCTTAAATGCCCTACCTTTTTGTTAGACTTCAAATAATCTGACATTTTTAAGTAGCTAGTTCCATTCTCTCGAAAATCAGAGCACATATGGACGGATAGCATCGAATTTGACCACGGATTCTTCTTCAGAGGGTCCAACCTTATCGTTTTTCGGCTGAAAATTCAGAAATTACAGACATTGTGACGAAATGATAACGCACTGTTTCACAAGCGCGTAAAAACAAAGAGAACTTCAGACTTTTTGAGTGAAGACTTTATTTTCAAAAACCATTACAAGACGTCAGTTATGATAAGTTGACAAAATTAATTTTTGTAACCCTTCCCTTTCCCAAAATGCACTATTCAGTCTCTTAGATGGGATATATTCACATACACTCCTGAGGTTTCCCTCTTACCACATCCAATACCCCAAGACACGGTGCCTCCTTGATTATATCTCCCTGGCCAACCAGGTATCGGAGCAACCATAGTGTTGCCCCCATCTCCAACACAAGTATCTTTGTCACTACCACCATTGTATCTTTATACAATTCTACCACCTGCTCAGACAAAACTCTCGTGGAGTTCAAAGATTTTCCCAACCTGGTGGGGCTCCTTTCAGGTGACGAATTGCTCCTTTCAACTGTATATTCCATCAGGCACCATCCAAAGACACATAGTTCCTTGTGATGGCCCTGAAAGTAATGATAAAAAAAATGTTTTCTAGGCAAACCGGAGGTGTGCCAAAGAAATTAAAAACCTCTGGATGATGACAAATTATTAAAAAATCTGCAACGAATAAGAAAGTTTTGGAAAAGCAATGTACAGGGTGTTTTTTTTTAACTGCACAATTAATCTGAAATTCTGAAATTATCATAATTACAACACTGTATTTTGAGAGATTGTTGCGATTATTGAATAAACTCATTCAGATTGTTCTACACTGCAAATTTCATCAAAATTGAATGAGCCATACCAAAGTTCTCAATAAAAGTAGAATCGATTGGAGCGAAATTTGAACATTATCATTTTTTGAAAAAATTTTCTCGGAAAACTAGAAGTGTGCCAAAAAAATTAGAAACTCTCAAATAATGACTTATTATAGTAGAATCGTAAACAGATAGCGTAGTTTAGGAAACGCTATGTACAGGGTGTTTTTTCAACCTGCACAATTAATCTGGATTTATCACAATAACAACCGCTTATTTTGAGAAACAATTTGAAACCAAAGAATGTGTTCAACACTATTATACTTCGCTGAAAATTTCTTTGAAATCGAATAAGCCATACCAAAGTTATCAATAAAAGTAAAATCGGTCGAATCGGACAGATCACCCTGTATATTCTCAACAGAGACCCCCAACCATAAACCAAACAGTGTTCCGAGACTGTCTTGACTAGTGTTAACTTATCCTAAAATCTGACGGTCTCCTCCGGAATCACCCCGTATAGGAGAGAATGTTCATGCTCTTTGATTCAGGGAGATCATAGGCAAGCTGCTGACTGATGGTTTTCTCGAGGTACAAAGCGAAAAATGTTGAGGATCTCCTGGTTTAGGAGCCCATAAATGATCTGGCTGATGGTTTGCATTAGAATACTTCTGTGGACAACCCTGATGAAATGTGCACGTTGCATCAGTAGATTTTGGTAGTTTGTTTAGATACAACTTCCGTTGATCTCTACATATCAGCTAAAAACTGTTGTGTTTGAATAGTGTCGAAGGTAACTTTCTTAAATAAGTTGATATTTGCCGCTCTAATTCAACAGAATTGATTGTTCGGACAAGTTGAGATAATGCCACCACTTTAACTGATTTTTTTGTCATATAAATGAAGGATGAACATTTATTGATGGCCTAGTAGACTACACCATCAGCTACCTGGGCAAGTTTAATATACTCTTGGTTTGCATCAATTCAGATAATCACTTAATTGATAACTCATTGAAAAGTTAGATGTGTAAGATAGAAACATTTTCCCAAAAATTCCTGAGATACAGACCTTAGAACAGGTGCATATAAATTGGCGTATTTGGAATTTAAACGAATATCTAACTTTTGTCAAGTCTACACAAATATAAACTCCAGAAAGAGAAACAAAGAAAACTACAGACTTTTCAAGTAAAAGGCCCATAAAAGACTTTATTTTCAAAAATCATTACAGGACGTCAATCGTCATAAGTTGACAAAATCAATTTTTGTAACCCTTCGTATCTTTCCCAAAATGCTCAAGGACACTGTCGATCCAATCTCTTACATGGGATATATTCACATACACCCCTGGTATTCCCTTCTTACCACATCCAATACCCCAAGACACGATGCCTACTTGATTATATCTCCCCGGCTGACCAGGTATGGGGCAAATCAAAGGGTTGCCTCCATCCCCAACACAGGTGTCCTTATCGCTACCCCCTGCGCAGACAAAACTCTCGTGGAGTTCGAAGAATTTCCCTAGTCTGGTGGTGCTGAGTCGTTGTGTGCAGGTGGCCGAGTCCACGAAAGGCACCTGGATCTTCTCCAGCTTGTTCTTCTCAGCGTTGAAGGTCGCCGCTATGCACTGGGTGTTGTTGGGCACGTTTAAAGTATCGGAGATACAGGAAAATACTGTCTCTTGGGGTTTGTCGTCTAGTTTTCTTAGGGTTATAACTGCTATGTCGTGTTGGAGTGAGCCCATCTCGAATTCTGGATGGATAGAGATGCTGTATAGCTTTCTGGTGGCGCCACCTGTGAACGAAATTGTCTTTAGTGATGATAGTGCATTTGTGCGGTTTCGAAAGATTGGTCTTGTATCGAATTTTGAGACGAAAATGATCCCAAACGACTTGGTTGGACTGACTGAATACGTCAAAATAAAATCTGTCTAAACGAAAACACAATAACTGAGTGAAGGAAAGAGCTAGCGGCTTGAAACTATGAGGGTAGATCGGGCATCAGAAATGGATGGTTGATTCGAGTTGAATTGTTTCTGGAAACATTTTATTTTTCGGAAACTTTTCATCAAATTTGAGGAACCTTCTCGAACACCTTAAGCTCTATTTTTTATAACAGTGTACTAAAATTCAGGCTAATCTGATTTTCATTTTCGTGACATTGGGACAAAAATGTCATATTTCATATTTTTTCTCAGTATCGTTGATATTACTGGAATAACTCATAGAATTTCGTGATATTAGAAGAATGTGAAAAAAACCATCCATAATGTTTGTTTCAAATGATCTATGTTCTACAATCTTCTAGTTATCTTCACGAAATTTTCCTTGAACCTTAAAACTGTAATTTTTTATTAAGTGTACTGGATTTCAATTCGGTTACCTCTGTATTTTTGGAAATATTTGGAAGATAAAATTTTAATGGGTAAGAACGAGTGAGAGAATTTACCCATTCACGGATTCAGTCTAGCGGTCGATCATAAACACAATAACTTCCGAAAAAAACAACTTTTAGAGTCTCAATTTTTATAGTGTTGGCTTGGACCTTCATTACAAAGGTAGAATTCGCGAATAGGTAAAATCCAAATAGTTATGTCATTACGCAATCTGTTTTGCAAGAATCGTCCCTTGACAAATGGTTTAATACTGCAATCAGCAAGGACCTTTTTCATGAAAAAAACAATATTATTTAATTTCAATAGTTCTCTTTCAGATATTGGGAGTGAAAACCCAGAAAAAAACTAAAAAATGATGCGAAATCCTTGCTAAGATCCCGAAATATATGGAAGTTAAATCCGAACACCCTGTATAGTTTCAAAAAAAAGCATGCCCTCTGCCCCTACAAATATCATTTCATGAATTCAGTGTGTTTTCATCAGATTTCATTTACTTGATTGTCTCAGTCTTTACTTGTCGGAAATTCATCTTGATGATTAAGAAGTAAAATAACTTATTTCCGCTTTATATATTTATTTTCACAACAATTGCGATTGCGAATGCAACCGAAAAAATCTATTTCACTTGTATATCCAACAATTTCACAAGATAATAAATATATTTCCCTTTCAAACATTGGACATAAATCTGAAAAAACAGCAAGATATCTAAAGAAAAATAATAATTACCATATTTCATTTAAGACTAGAAACTCATTAGGAAATTTAATAAAAAACAATAAAGATAAAGTCGCTAAAGATAGAAAGTCTGGAGTCTATAAGTTGAACCATTGTATAAAGAGATGGTATGGATGGTACAATGGTTGAACTGCGGTACTTGCCCATATGTATACGTTGGTCAAACCGGAATATCATTTGGGACTAGGATTGAAGAACATCAGAAAGTATACGTAAGCGAAGCTCATAATTCAACATATGCAAAACATTTGTTGGAGACTGGTCATGATTTCGACAGCAATTTCGAAATTTTGCACGTGGAAAATAAGACCCTAAAATTGAACTTCCTGGAAGCAATGGAGATAAATAGGTACAATAAAAAACAGATTCTCCTCAACGACCAAACGGACCTGAATAAATCTCTCTTACTCAACCTTTTTTGAAACCCAGGAATTCCCATAATTTGTTGGATTTCGCTTTCGCTCCATATTTTTTCATTTTTTTCAACTACTCAAAGAACTGTATCCCAAATATGTAGTCAGTTACCATGCTCACCTGATGAAGTCATGTTATCATGACGAAACAATTGTTGTGAAAATAAATATATAAAGCGGAAATAAGTCATTTTACTTCTTAATCATCAGTTTTCATTTGTTTTTTGATCGTAATTAGGTTATTGGTGATTTAGCACGAAACAGTCTGTATATTCACCTATTTTAATGAAGTAATATCCTTCTTCTTCTAAACAATGAGCTGCTGTTACAACAGCATCCTTGTGGATAATACTAGCGCCACATTTATAAGTAGGCGGGAAAACTTTGTCTGGCCTCTGGTAGAGCATGGTGGCAGCCCAATTCAAAATATCATCCTCATGGTAGCCACATCCTCTGGATCTTGGAGATGTAACAGGTGATTTTGTCGTCTTTTTCGGTGTGTTTTTCTTAACATTTCCAACTCTACAGCACACGTCGAAATCACCCGGACATTGGTTCACTCCGTAAATTCTGGAAAAAATGGGATATAACTATGAATGAAATGATGAAGGAACATCGAGGAAACCCTCGCATGACGTCATGAGCTTTTACTCGCTTGTCTCTAGTAAAAGTTCAGTTGCAAATGTTAATTCCTAAGTTTGTGCCGAATTTCGAAGAAATCTAATTGATTGTATTTTTTTTTTCGAGAAAAAATTTCATTTTCACTCTTTGCATCCCCGTAACTGAAACCCCCTAACATGGGCGAGCACAACCCCTTGATTTTGAAGAGGGATAACGGGTGTTGCGATATTAAATAGTTTTGATGATCTCATTTATTATTATTAAACATACAAGTAGAGTTGAGGAAATTCCTATAAACTCAAAAAGAAAATAAAAACAGAAAAAAGTTTACAAATAAGTAGTTCTTGCATCAAAGAGATCCAACGCATTCTTGAAGGCATTGACGGTTCCAGCATCGACCACAATACTCTGCAAACGGTTCCATCTCTCGAAAATTCTGTTAGTCAGAAAACTGTGTCGTTGGGATGTTCGAAAGTTTTCTTTCGACAACTTGAACTGATGTCCTCTCAGATAGTTGTTGTTCACAGTGAATAGGCAACGAATACGATCAACGAAGTCACCACGGAGTGATCTGAAGAAGAATATTAAGTCTATCGAGCACGATTTGATACTGAAATTTCGTTTTAAAATTTTCATCGATAACGAAATGACAGGTTAAATATTGGTAGAGTACTTGCTTTTTCTTGAAAACATAACAACTAAATACTTTTGAAATGTGTCGGATACAAATAATAATCTCCAGATAAATTCCAAACTGCCTCTTTCACTATTTTCGCTAGTATTTCATTATCGATGGATATTTTAAAGCGAAATTTTAGAGTCAGATAATTATCGCAACACCCCTCATCCCTATTTAAAATCAAGGCGTTGTGCTTACTCCCGTTAGGGGGTTGAAATTTCGGGGAATTTTCATTTTAAAGTGGGAAATCCAGGTATTAAGTTTTCGTTGGACCAACCTGTCATTATCATAATTATTTTATCAAGGTCATGTGGCTTGGTTCCGCCTTTCAGAACTGTGATTAAGATGCGGCGTTCAAAAATGAAAGTTAACTTTGTGGTCAAAACTATTCTATTATCCTATTCATTAATTCCTAAAGACATCGTCGAGTATGATCACGAGAATCTGATGACGTTCTTAAGAGTCTAGACTTATTTTTTGATATTACAAAAATAGTTTGAAATTTACCTCTGATCCAGTAGAAATCTACCATCTGTTACTACTTCTCCAGAAGTATCGTTGCTGCATTGATAAAACGGTACGCAAACACAAGGCTCGTCAGTTGTTTTTGGAAAAACGTTTTCGGCCGAATTAAAATTACTCAAAGTAATAACAATTAACACAAAGGGATACGAAAACGATACAAATAAAGAAGCCATTGTGATCGTCTGGACGGCACAACACGAAAAAGGGCAAATATGAGATGTTTTGCATGATATAAACATTTGTATCATATGGATTTCGTGAAAAAATTGCAGATGATACTTTTTATTATCGTCGAACGTACACAAGTTTGTTAGTTCCGGATGAAGGGAAATATAATCTGAGAAATACGAGAGCTGATCAATAATTCTTTGGTTGGTTTATTTACTAAACAATTATTGATCAGCTCTCGTATTTCTCAAGTTATATTTCCCTTCATCCGGAACTAACAAAGTTTGGGAAATCAGAGCTCGATAATACCTTTTATTTCATGCAAAATTTTAAGTATCCACAGTTTCTGAATAACAGATGGGCTTAGGATTAATATCCATCTGTTATTCAAAAACTATACATACTTAAAGTTTTATGTCGCTGAAGTTCACCATACTATTTGATCATTTCAGTGCAACTGGTAGGTTGTGGAAATTTTTTTTTCATTTCAGTAGTATATGTCTATAGTTATATCGTGGGAATTCCTTATTCTGATTTCGATCAATTGATCGATCGAAACTTCAGCGACATAAAATTTTGCATGAAATCAAAGGTATTATCTAGCCTGATTTTCCAAACTCTGCCATCTTATGAATGTACCTTTGGAGTCGAATACCTGATGGAAAGTGAAATAAATTAAAATTCTCAAAATCCTTTCCAATACCTATATGTTTTGCGAACAATATGACTCACGAGTTATAAGGAGACACTTGTTGCAAATTCGGAAAACTTAACTGATGAAATGATGGCATAAAAATTATTATGCATGAGAAATCATGATGGAATCTGTTTTACCTCCAGAAGGCTACTCTATCAGTATCCAAGAACGAAAAACAAATATTCACTTTCAATTACAAAAATTTTCAAACTCACCCCTGTACATTATATTGATTGACAGTTTCCATAGAAGAAACTGAGTAATCATCACAGAAACTCGTTCCAAACTGTCAAACAACCTAGAAACAAATTTTGGCATTTAGCCAGGGTGATTCATAACAACACCCGCATTACAACAAAAATGTAATATCGATTTCCAAATTGTTGCAGTGATAGAACCACAAAATCAAACACCATGGCCGACCCTAAAACAGAAATCGAAAACGTCCGCGTTTTTATTAGAGTGCGTCCTTTAAGCAAGAAAGAGAAAAGTGAACACCAGCACATAGTCTTAGTGGACACGTCCGAAAATTTAATTGTTCTCAACAAAGATGGAAATGGGGAAAAACGAAAACCGTACAAGTTTGACCAGATATTCGCCGAAGATTCGAAACAGATTGATTTATACAGGGTCATAGCTGCACCAATTGTTGAGAAAGTGTTACAAGGTTACAATGGAACAATATTCGCCTATGGCCAAACAGGCACCGGTAAAACCTACACAATGGCTGGTAATATGACGAACACTGAATCCAAGGGCATAATACCTAACGCATTCTCTCATATATTCACCCAAATCTCTAGATCGAGCGAAGAAAAATCATTTGTGGTAACCGTAACTTACCTTGAGATATATAACGAGGAAGTACGCGATCTCTTATCCTCAAACCCGAACAAAAAACTTGCCATTCGTGAGCGAACAGATGTAGGAGTTTATGTCAAGGATCTTATGGGATTTACAGTGGATTCTGTAGATTCTATAACAGAATTGTTGAATAGAGGGAACAAAAATCGTGTGACTCGTTCTACACTGATGAATGATGTTAGTAGCAGATCACACGCGATTTTTACCATAACCATCGAATCCCGGAATAACACAGATAATAAAACGACAGTTGGCAAGTTGAATTTGGTCGATTTGGCAGGTTCTGAAAGAGCTAGTAGAACGCAGGCTACTGGAGAAAGATTAAGGGAAGCAAGCAATATAAACCTATCACTTTCGGTGCTGGGAAATGTTATTTCAGCCCTGGTGAGTATATCTTTTAAAATCCTTTAAAACACAGTTGTCAAAGTCAGAATTTGCGAAAAATATAATTTTAGGTTGATGGAAAAAGTACTCACATTCCATATAGAAATTCTAAATTAACCAGGCTGTTGCAAGATTCCTTAGGAGGAAATTCAAAGACAGCTATGATAGCGATGATAAGTCCTTGTGATTTAGACTTTGAAGAAAGTACCTGTACTTTACGATATGCAGCTAGAGTTAAACAGATTCAAAATCATGCGTTTATCAATGTTGAGCAGCGAGGGCTCATTGAAGGTTTCGAGCAGGAGATTGCTGATTTGCAGGTATGTTCTGATGAAATTATTAATATACAATTATTTAAAGAGAAACATTCGGTGATGCCATATGTTGTCTTTTATTGTAGCAAAAGATCATGGAGCTGTCCACTCAAGAAATTCAACCCACAAAGAAGAGACGCGAGAAGACTGTCGTCGATGCCCGAAACGAAGAATCCCAAAAATGGAAGGTAGAATTGGAGAAAACAGAGAAAGAAAAATCTGAACTTGAAACGAAAATATCGATGATTCAAAAGAAGATCCTTGTTGGTGGCATAAACCTCTTGGAAAAAGCCCAAGAACAAGAGTTTGAGCTTAAGAGCACTGATGCTGTACTAGAAAGCCTCGATAAAAGTCACCAAGAACTACAGGAGAAACTAGAGAAAACGGGTGCCGAAAAGATTGACTTCAAGGAGAAGTATGCAACCTTACAGGAAGAAGAGGCAGCTCTTACGAAGAAAATCAAGAAAATTCAGGCTCTTCTCAACGAATTCAAGGAGGAATATAAAGACAAAGAGCATGAGTATCAAAGGGAGATGGAAGCGTTGCTCGACAACAATCGTCTCTTGATGCGAGAGACCCAGCTGGCTGCTTTGCTCATCGACAGCTACATCCCGATCGAATATACCCAGAAGATCGAACAGAATCTCATCTGGAACATGGAGAGTCAAGAGTTCCAGATGAAGGGCGTGGCTTATACCGGAAATAACATGAGGAAGCACAAGATTCACAGCACGGAGTTTGATGTGGCGTACAGGCACGAGTTGAAACCGGTTTATCACAAGTACGCAGAAAAGAGAAGAGAGAAAAGGATATTGGAAAAGAAGACTTATTCGGCTCTGCAGAAGTACGGAAAGTGAGTTGAGGTTAGGGCGTGAATAGGGATTTGAGGTTATGGTCCAGGTATTGGGTTTAATTGAGGAAATTGAATGATTAAGAATAGGAGATTTTTTTTTTGTTGTCGCCTTGGTTTTTGATTTTTTAGCTTCGGGTTTATGTAACAGAACATGTTAATCGCAAGTGGATGGTTGTGTGAATATACAGGTATGGGTAAGTAGTATCGAGACGTTGACGGTAGTTTCTCTGGTACTTTTTATGGTCACTTGTTTGTTGTGCCTCAAATTTAGGAACACCATGTGTTACAGATTTGACTCGCTTAGAGGTAAAATCAGGGGAATTTGTTTTGATACTTAAGTAGGGAAGGTTTGGATACATTTTTGACACGTCTAGAAGGCCTTGAACTTGATTGAGGTGAACCTGATAGTTTGAGAAGTTGGCAGCTATAAATAAATTTGACTAATTAATGTATTATACTGAATTTGATCTCTTGAAAAAAAATTTAAAGTCAGAAATTGATAGTCTCTTTCAAGTTCCGAAAATGGTACATCTTCAGGTACTTTTTTCCAACATGAAAATGATTAAGAAGTCCTTTTATACAGAGTGTAACAGCCAAATGGAATAAATTCGATAACGTATAAATGAGGGCGTGTTGGGAAGAACGCTCGGACACGTCGATTTGTAATTTTAAATGCGCATATTTTTCAAGAAAATAATATTATATAGGGTGTTCCATGTGACCGTGGCCAATACCAACTTTCTTATTTCAAATGCAACGCCCTGTATATTACTTATTTTTTGGATTCTTCAGAGAATTCTATACACAATTCATGCACAATGTCCTATACCTATCTTCAACTATTTCGGAAATATTAAGTGTTTTCAGAATTAGTGCAAAAGTCAACGTTTTGAATAAAAATTATTTCATTTCACAAATTCGGTACATTACACTTAAAACCTAATAAGTAATACTGATTATTTCTTGATAATTAAAAAAAAAAACAAAAAAAACATTAATGTCAATGTAGGAAATGTTCAAAATGCTCGCCGCGAACGTCTTGGCAACATGCTAATCTGGTGTAGAATTGTCTTCTAACATTACTCAACATTTCAGGCGTGACTGATATAATCGCAAGTGTGATTCGGTTTTTTAGGTCATCTAAGTTCAAGGGTTTTTTTTTTGTTTTTTTTTAATTTCTTCTCAGTAATGGTTTTTGCTTACTTTCTTCATATCAAGAGATAAATGGAAAATAGGTATTGAGTATAATGTATCGAATTTGTGAAATAAAATAATTTTCATTTAAAATGTTAATTTTTGTAAAAAATCTGAAAACACTTAATATTTCCGAAAAAGTTGAAGATAGGTATAGTACATTGTACATGAATTATGTCTAGAATTTTCTGAAGAATCTAAAAAATAAATAATATACAGGGGGTTACATTTGAAATAAGAAAGTTGGTATTGGCCACGGTCGCATGGAACACCCTATATAATTTTATTTTCTTGAAAACTATGCGCATTTAAAATTACAAATCGACGTGTCCGAGCGTTTTTCCCAACACGCCCTCATTTATTCGTTATCGAATTTATTCCATTTGGCTGTTACACTCTGTATAATTTACAAATCATCTTTGTACCTTTGTACAGGGTGGGCAAAATTCGTTGTCTACTGAAGGGATCTTGAGAACTATAGCAGCTAGAAGAAAACTGATAACACATTCTCCAGCTCTTTTTTCCGGACTAATCCGAATCTGAAAACAGATCCAGCTTATCGTTCATAGAACTTGAGTTATGAGCGAAAATTGAGAAATTGTCATTTTCAATAATGCTTAATAACTCGCTTGTTTGAACTCGTATTCGAAATCTGTTCATATATTCTACAGGCACTTTTTCAGGAGTAATTCAAATATAATATGACTGAATTTTTCAATCTAGCCATTTTCGAGAAATGAGAAAGATTTTGGATTTTTCAAATGTAAACTATAGTCGAAAGATCTCTCATCTTGCTACAAAATTTTTGCTGATTTCAAAAATGTATCATATGTCACTTTATATGAATATTACATGAGAGAATTGTCAATACTTTTTTCCTGCTTTTTTTTTCACTGTTGAATTATGAGTAGGCTGACGTTGCCATAGCGACGATTGAATATGCATTATCTTCGTGTGAACTTGCGCCTCTATGATTGGAATCAGCCATTGCTGAATAAATATATCTATGGTTAATTTGTCATAGTTCTTAAGATTACCAATAGAAAATCTGTTTATTATCACTAATGACCCGAAATATTGCTGATCTTCAGAACTATGACAAATTAACCGTAGAAATATTTATTCAGCAATCATAGAGGCGCAAGTTCACACAAAGTTAATGCATATTGAATCGTCGCTATGGTAACGTCAGCCTTCTCAAAATTCAACAGTGAATAGAAAAGCAGGAAAAAAATAATGAATATTTTCTCATGTAATATTCATGTGAATAGCAGCGACATATGATACATTTTTGAAATCAGCAAAAATTTTGTAGCAAGATAAGAGATCTTTTGACCATAGTTTACATTCAAAAAATCCAAAATCCTTCTCATTTCTCGAAAATTGATGGATTGAAAAATTCAGTCATATTATATTTGAATTACTTCTAAAAAAGTGCCTGTAGAATGTATCAATAGATTTCGAATACGAGTTCAAACAAGCGAGTTATTCAGCATTATTGAAAATGACAATTTCTCAATTTTCGCTCATAACTCAAGTTCTATGAACGATAAGCTGGATCTGTTTTCAGATTCGGATTAGTCAGGAAAAAAGAGCTCAAGAAAGTGTTATCAGTTTTCTTCTAGCTGCTATAGTCCTCGAGATCCCTTCAGTAGACAACGAATTTTGTCCGCCCTGTACATCGATTAGCGCCATTTTCTTCCATTATTATTCAGCATTTAGGTACTGAACAAAATATCTGAACCATTAAACATTATTATTATTATTATTATTTAATGTCTACATTGGCTGAATTTCACATCTTCTTTTGAAGTTTGGAAGTCACTGTCCTAACTTAACTAACATAAACATTCTAGCAAAATCTGGCTTTTCTGGTTGACAAAATTCTAAAAGAATGAACCTTAACGATCATTTTTAAGGTCACCCTGAGGTCTTTTCCAAAAAAATATTCATCTGTGTGCAATATAATTTGTGTTGCATAGAAATGTACGGAGTGAATCAAATACTCAATATAACGAGTGATTAACATGTTTTGGTATAAACTGCTGAATTTCAAAAGTTGAGGGAATTTTTCCTCTTAGATTGCACATTGAAATCGTCCCTTTTTGGACTAGTAAAATCAATTATTTCTGTGGTAAATCATAAGTATTACCCAATACTTGAATATTCCATGTTTGCTTTATCTAGGTAATTGTATCAGGTTTAAAAACGTGATTTTTCATTTTGAAACATTTGTCTAACCAATAAGGCATAAGAATGTCAATAATATTAATCCTACTCAACATATTGTTCGAAAATAGAATCAGTTAAAATTAAAAGAAAATTAACATTCCAAATTATTAGCTTATGAAGTTCAACTGAGCAAACATGCCGAAACTATTCAAAATCGTGAATAAAACATTGTATGCATAGGTTGCATAAAAACACAGGGAACGCAGTTGGCGAGTTTAGGCTTTTAACCTATAAATATTTATGTTTTTGTGAGCCCTGTGTATTTTTCGACACATGTATCTAAAAATGTAAGTGATTGTTACATTCTTTGATATTTTCGATCTCTCAAAGCTTCCTATAGTATTATTCTAAAAGTTAATAAAAATTGAGAAGATATATGCACATAAGGACAATGTTAGGTACAAAAAGAACTGCTTTATGCTTTTTTTTTCGATACATTTGTTTCATTTCGGTGTATAATGATAGAAATTTCTCCAAGAGATGAGAACGTAATTGGAGTATATTTTGTGCATTAGAAAAATGATGTATTTTTGGAAGTGAAATAATTCGGCAGCATTTTTATAATTGTTCCTTGCCCAGTAAGCATTCTAGTCAAACTATTTGTCAAGCATTAAATAGAAATACGGGGTAAATCATTTAAATTACAAATTGAAATAATTTTGTTAGTAATGCAAGATGGGATAAATTTGTTAGGGTCTAATGTTGACATTGGTTTGGAAGTAATCAGTATTTGACCTTGTCCAAAACGAGTTTTTTGAACTACTTAAAAAAAATATTTCCAGTTGAAAAGATCTACCCTGTATGTTCTGTTAGTAATTGGTATATTTAAGAGGTGGTAATTTTATATTTACTTCTTGCAGGGATCTTGATAGAAGTCCAATGAAAAATATTATTTGCAAAGAAACTGTACATTGTCTAGTCAAATATTATAAATTTTTTAAAGGTTCTGCAGTTATTCGAAATGGAACATTCTCTACTTTGAAACCATTTCATAACCGATAAGTTACCATATTTTAATCGAAAACTATTCAAGTAGTTGAATATAAAATTAGCAGCTAATTCACCAAACAACTTTTATGCATGTAAAGATGTGTATTAGTTGCCTAATTGTTAACCAAATCATATATAGACTGTTCGACTTGCCTACTAATATTCACAAGTATTTGTAACTTATACATCATCATTCGACAATATTATACTAATATTTACTCAGAGATAGGTTTAGGATATGTTATGTTTATAAAAGTGGTATAATTTCAGTATTCAACATTGATGATATAGTTCATGTTTGAATCTATATCCTCTGCTGTGATCTTGCTTTAGATATATTTTTTTGCATCGTTTAGATGTTCTTTATGGTATGTTAAAACTCTCGTGCACTCATTGATAAAGTTGTTGTGATTTAGTTATATTATTTTTGCTACATATAATTATTTTATATACATTATTTTTTTGCATATTATTGATGTTAAATATTATATATTTCTGAGGAATCTCTGCTATCATTTGAACATTTCCCAGAGGAATTTATCCTTACAGAAATAGTGCATATCGTTGAATTTTGTTTTTGAAATTCTTTGTTCCTTTTCTGTAGCCTGCACAAATTTTTTCCTAAAAAAAGTCCAAAAAGCACTGCCGTGAAGGCAGCAACTTTTGCGCGCATGTTCAATGTAGATGACCGCTTCAGCAACGAATTTGAACGTGCGCGCAAAAGCTGCTGCCTTCACGGCAGTGCTTTTTGAAATTTTTTTCTGATAAATTACTGGATTTCAATTCGATCATATCTGTATTTTTGGACATATTGTAAAAATAAAATTTTGAATGGGTATATCTACGGAATCATTGGGCGGATTTTACCCATTCACGAATTCGACCTTCGTAATTAAGCCCCAAACCTACTCTACAAATATCGAGTTTGTAAGTCGTTTCTTCAGGAAGTTATTGTGTTTACGGCCGACTGCGGTCTGAATCTATTCGACCGATTTGGCCCATTAACGAACTTAACCGCGGCATTCTGATGCGCAACCTATCCTGAAAGTTTCAAGTAGCTAGCTTGCTTCTGTCGACAGTTATCGTGTCTACGGCCGGCCAACCGGCCGGCCGGACAGAATCAATTTTGACACCGGATTCGTCATCAGTGAGTCCAACCTAGTCGATTGAGACCATTTTCGGCTCAATCATCCAAAATTACAGACATTTGGACAAAACGATAGCACGCTGTTCCCCTAGAACATGCGCGCAAAAACTGGTTTGGGTGAGGAAAATTTTCAGTCAGCATTAAAACAAAAATAAACATTTCGATTTTTGTCTGAATAGTGCATGTCGGGGAAAAAAAATTAACCAGAAAACCTGGAAAAACCTTTCATATGAATTTTTTTTCGCCCACAATTGTTCAATGTAGTGTGACGTCAATGAATTAAATCTTACTGTAAAATTCTGGGATTAAATCAAGAAATCCAATTTGTTCCCAACTACAATGAAAAATCAATGGTAGTTTAGATTTATATTTTATATAATACACCAAATTCAACATCTTCAACATAAATAAATTTGGAATAAATAGATAAAACCTCCGTATACTTAATCGAAATAGAAATTTTCTAAAATATCAACTATCACACAATGGTATTTCAATTTGAAATGAATTGAGTTTCCTAATTATTCAATAACAATAGAGAACGACAAAATCTCATTCATAAAAACTAGGAATTCAATATCTGAAAAAACTGATTTCTAAAAAATAGACATGAAGACTGGAATGTTTTAAAAGTCGTGTGTAAAAAACTGCTCCAAAGTGCTATTCAAAAAAAGCTTTGGTATCGGAAGGATCCTTCCTAGCATCACAATCATTTATTCAACTGTTTTGATATCAGTCAGCGTGACTTTCTTGATTTTCCATACTTAAAAATTCAAAGTACGTAGTAACTGTTGACTAGTAGCTATAATCAATTTTCTCATTTGGTTTGCGTTCATGGTTTCCCTGCATATCACAATGAAAGGTTCATAATCTTGGATTTCGTTCAGTATATCCAGTTCTCGGTCTGTGTAAACCATGCCATTTTCGAAATTCCTTGTGTCTTTGGTAACTCCATTTATACCGTTCACTTGACCTTCACCCGATTTTTCTACGGTATCGTAATTAATCCCATTTGTATCGATGCGTTGAGGAAATACCTGAACCAGTTCTTCTAGGTTCATGTTCCGGGCCACTTGTGTTAGAACATCTACATTGGAAAATATTGATAGGATAAATATCTATTATAAATTAATAAGTGAAGGGTGAGATGGTTAGAATAATGGTGCGAGAACTTTCATTTGTTTTTCTACTTAATCATAAGACCAAACTGACGACATAAGTAGAAGTTCATATTGTCGCCACAGACGCCACCATTCCGAGTGAATGACAATTCGCAACTACTGCTAAGCGATACGCCCTCTGACGATAGAAATTCGAACACTTCCAAGCTAGTAGTTTTTCGACGTGCCTGTTATTCTAATGTATTTTGCTTACTTTTGGAGGTCATTTTCGAGCTCTTGTGTTGTTCTCCGAGTTGAAATTTTGGTATACCGAAAGTGTTTGTAATATTCATCAATCGATTTCTTCCTTTCCGATTAAAATTTTCGATTGTATTAATTCGAAATGGCATCCTCCCGAAATGACTTTTGTTGTGTGCCGCAACTCAATGTTATTCATGGTCAAAGAAGAAAGGATCATCTAATGCCTCTAGTTTCGGTTTTTTCCAAAGCAAATGAAAGTGAAGTTAATTTGGAAACAGCATTTGGCAGGGAACTAAATGATAGAAGAAAGGCCTAGCTTTAGAAATGGAAGATTGGAAAGCAGGTCACGAGATACATGAAAGTATGTTCACTGCATTTCTCTGAAGATGTTTATTTTCATAAAGGTAAATTACCTACAATGTATTCATTTCGAAACAACTTCATGTCATGATGTTCTCAGGTGTAATTGAAAATAAGAGAATTTTGAAGAAAATTGCTGCAGAGAAACCACCGAGCACTTCTGCAGCTACCTAATTCACATACACAAAATCATATTCTAAAAGATGGATATGGTTGAAAACCTGACAGAAACTAGATATACTGTTAGAGTTGATAATACCTGAAGTTATTCATATAAATACTACATTAATACTTTTCATTTCTATATATAGGAAGGTTGAACCAGCTGTGACATTTTTCATTTTGTATGTGTATCTTGAGCTGCTGTAATATGATAATGAAATCAATTATATGTCTATCTGTTTCCTTTTCTTTAGAAATACGATGCAAAAGAACTAAAGCAGAAAATCTGTTTTCATTTTATTGATTCACTCGTTTGTAAACAAAGAACAAGTCATATTATTTGGACATTCAGCACTTCTTCACATAAATAAGAGACCTTAAATTACTTATTGAGGTGCCTATTTTTCCAGAAATTCAAGTAAACTTAGATATTGGTTCATTTTGATCCACCAAGCAACATACACTAAAATAACACCGAAATCATCCTCCAGGAACGATTTAAAGTTCGATTTTATATCGTGATCCAAACGAAAAGTTCCTTCTCAAGAAATCTTACACAAAATTATAATCATTTCTTCAATTATTTAAGCTTCGCTTAATAAATATTCGTTCTCCACCACATTTCTAAGGTTTGTTTACATAAAACTACTAGCTTGGACAGGTTCCAAATTAATCCGTTAGGGCGCTGGCATCTTCGCAGAAGTTCCCAATAATTATTGATGGCAATTGTCAATTTGAATTTATTTTTGTCAAGGTGTTTTTGTTTTGATTTCTCAGAATATTCCCCAGTATCATATAATGTAGTTATTGATTAGTGCTAGAAGACTTTTTGTGTTAACTTTGAAGAATTGTGTAGATCTTCTGATACTTTCAAATGGGTTTCTTCTATATTTTGTGTGGACAGTCTAACGCTGCAGATGTAACTATTTGAAATTATCGAATTGTTTTCTATTTACCTTTTAATGTTTTCTTATAGAAAAAACATATCTTGTCCAATTTTTCATCAGTAGATAATCTCAAGATTTTCTGTTGCAGTGAAGCAATAAGATATTTCCACTCCTCTGCTTTTTTCAAACGATCCTGCAAAAGTTCGAACTTATTCAATCTGAATAACACAAGGTTGCATAATTTCTAAAGGGGAAATCAAGAAACCTAGTACACTGATGAAGAATCTGATGTCAAAATCGAATCTGTCCAGCCGTCCGCTGCCCCTATAACTTGAGACTTGGAACTTTTAGGTTAGGTTGCGCATTAGAATTGGTTTCGTGCGTCGTTTGACGTTTGTCGTACGTTGGAGGTAAAACAACCTCACTTTGCCGCTTTGTTTATGTTATGAAGTACAGCATTTTCAACAATTTCAGGATGAATTCACAAGTTAAAATGATTTATATTAATAGAATTGGTGAATAACTAGGCCAAGTTATTGTTTCGTTGTGAAATACAACATAAATACACCGGGAGACGAAGGAATCCGATTTTTCAGATATGTTGTAGTGTAGACTTTATATTTCAATATTTGCATTTTTGACTCATTCCCCTAAATTTTATCTGGTATAAGAAGAAATAGAATACTATGTGGACTATCCCAGAGAAGGCAAACATCCGATATTCACGCCATAAATTGAAAAAACTGTTCTGACAAAGTAACAAACTAGTAGAGTTTGTTGGAGGCATTTCCACACTAGTTAACGAATTATATTAGACTATCTATTCAATTTGTTCTGTTTAATAAGTTGACTCATGATGAGATAACTATGATAAGAATATTTCGTGTTTGTTATACACATTTCAAGAATTATATCTTCACGACACTACGATAGCTGGCGTTATGATGGACAAACCCATCCTGATTGGTTACCACTCGCATCTCTATATGATATATAAAGCCAATCAAGGCAATTCGTTATGTGATAAATTTGTCAAAATATTGCATGTATTTTATAACAATAATGAACCAGATAACTTTCTCTGTTCTCAACTGAACACGTTCCGATGTGGCTCGACTACGCAAGGGTGAAACTTCTACATTTTGTTGTTTGTAATATATTTCGAATTGACCTTATTTTCAATTATTGAAGCACTAATGTTGCATCTGCATAATAAAAAAACATTTTATATGGATAGTAAAGAATTTTTTGAGGATTAATCGAAATCGGTGTTCAAAGAAAAAATTTCATATGAATTATTTTATTTGTAACATATATTTAGTATAATAAATATATAATTGAAGATTATGATAGCACTGCCATAGCAACTGCAGACCAACATTGTAGTAATTTGGTAATTTGCAACATAGAACGTTATTTGAAATAGTACTGAGAAGTTCTCTGGAACCCACGTCTTTTCCATTCCATACATTTGTTGGATTTCATTCTGATATTTATTTTCAGGAATTAATGAGCCAAACATTTTACTGTATCATTTTCAATAGTTATACCTATAATAAATACTATCTCTGATGTGGATACTCTAGGCTTTAGAAGACAAGGATAAATACTGCAATTTTCATTTATATCGTTTTGAACGATTATCATATGAGATTGAATATCAGTTAATCAGATCCATTATCGCAAAATTTCACTTGTAAAATTAATAAAATCACTAAAATCTCCAAATAATCGCTCTTCGCCAATGTAAACAAAGCGAATGTATTCCTTGGTCTCTCGGTGTATTTATGTTGCATTTCACAACGACACAATAACTTGGCCTTACGGGTCTAGTAATTCACCAATTCTATGAATATAAATCATTTTAACTTGTGAATTTATCCTGAAATTGTTGAAAATTCTGTATTTCATAACATAAACAAAGCGCGAAAGTGAGTTTGTTTTACCTCCAACGTATGACAAATGTCAAACGACGCACGAAACCAATACGCTGGCTCATCTCGTTAATGATCCAAAACGGTTTGGTAGATGAATTCCTTTGAATTTTAGGGTATATTTCGTCAATATCTCACTACTGATGTGATCGGATTGGAACTTGGGAATTAGTTGTGAAATACCGACACGCAACTTCATGCGGAATTTTGTGGGGATCGCAAGATTGGAAAAAAAAATTTTCAATATTCTTATTCACAGAAATTACTTGTCATATTCCTATATAACTCAGGGATATTGCTCTAAAAGAAATACTACACGGTAGATTTTCAAGAGAGTGTAAAATTTCACAAGCATAATTTGCACCTACCTTCCCAAATTGCGGTAAACATTGCGGACAACTATCAATCAAAAGTAGCACTGCATCTTTGTTTGTTGATATTATCGATTGTATGCTGATTTTACCCCTCAACTTCGGATTCATAGAAAGAAAGGTTTCTACTTCACTATTCAAACCTTTTGGTACCATTGGACTACAAAGCATTGCTTGTAGTTTGACTGAAACAAAAAAATATTACTACTTTTAAAACAAGGAAAAAATATGAAGTGATAAAATATAAATAACTTCAAATTGCCTCGCTTCGATTACCTAATACTTTGTCAGCTTCCTCATTGACCATAATTTCTGACTCTACCTTGTAGTTTTCAAGGCACATACTGTACATTTTCGAAACTATTTCCACTTGGAAAGGTGGCATTTTTTGCAGATACTCATATCTGCACTTCTCAAAGAGATACGTGTTCTTTTTGAAGATGTTATTATCGAAAAGTTCGTACATGTTCAATGGATTTTGGACCCCCTCTTTGTGGTTCTCATTTTTGGAATCACCGTTACATGAAGTCCTGAAAGTAATTATTTTTGCATAAGCAAAAGCGGCATACACTCAAAACTTAAGCTTCAAAATATTAGTTCTTTCAACCATACTCATCATATTCATACAACAACCGCCACCTACAAGTCAAATTGTGTACTACTAGTGCTACCTTCCTACTAATTTTTAATGTCTTACTTTTCGTCCTTTTCCTTCTTATTTCCTTCTTTAAGTTGTAAAATTTGTAGTTGGGACAGATACGACCTCACAAGCAATTTTAAACCTTCATTCGAACCTTTTTCATGTGAAATCTTCGATTGCTCAGTTTCTTCATAGTCTGGGAAAAGTTCTTGAAAGTATTGCTCCAAGGTTAGTTGAAGAAGAAGTGTGGCATTGTTTTGTTCTGCGCCAATGCTTGATGGCAAATATTCCATGAAAATCTATAAAAATTAAAAATTCGCCAAACATTAACTTTCAAAAGTCAGTTGGTAGGTTTGTCAAGTTTTTATAGCCAGAACTGAGTCAGGTTGGCACCCATGAAATGTCATCTAGGTCAAATTCCTACAGATTGTTATCAAGGGCTCTATGGTTTGGTTTGTGTGAAATGGACAACATCACGTATTTACCTGACAGGAAAATGAATATAACCTAACAAATTTTAAATTATTAACAGTGGAATGTGTCCAACTTCCATAGCCTTCAGACTGAATTTGTAAAAGTCAATGGAGTATAGTAATTCGTCGATTTTGAATAAATTTCGATATTGAGGTCCAAATTAAACTGGGGTTCAACACAGAGTTGAGTGTGAAAATCAGAAGTTCATGAAATATATACAATACAATACGAATTTTTTGGAACAAATCTCTACATACCTTAATCAGTCTACTGAGATTCATAACTTTCTGTTTCATCACCAAAGTGATAAGGAGATTTGCAAATTTCTCTGTATAATTCTTGATTACAAGATCTCCCAATTCTGAAAAATTCGTGATTCCTTTGGGACCTTGTTGCTTCGAATTATTATCGAACAATATTTCCCAATGTTCCAGAAGTAGTTTGTGCAGATTTCCAACCTCTATTTGCTTCAAACAGTATTTCGCTTGAGAAAAGTTATTCTTTTGAATATATAATAAACATAAAGCTAAGTTTTTCTCGTCTCTACGTGTGAAGTTTCTAAAAACAACATTTAGGGTTATTCAAAATTAGTATTTTAATGGAAACTGATCTTACTCTGGAATTTTTGAGGTTAACATAGCAATAAGTTTATCTGTTGAGTATTCTTGGAGTATTTTGCTTTTCAATATGATATATGGGAGGTCCTCGAAGTCTGATGTTTCTAACAGATTTAAAAGATCGTCTAAGAAGCTCTGTCTAGAGTTCGGCGTAAAAAGTTTGTCAGCTTCATGGGCACTCGTAATTTCTAACATTACATGCTTCAAGTAATGCACCAATCCCTTGGTAGACTGAAATAAATGTATTTAACAACCAAAATTATTATGAGATTCAGTGTGATGAAACAATTGTTGAATTAATTGAAATTATATATGGGAATTAAAGTGTATTATTTTTATTCTTGAATCACCTGTACACTCAATTGGTCCTGAATTTTTTTGATCCTTTTCATAACTTCAACAGCTTGGATACCAGCCATCTTGTAGTACGGAATCGCAAGTTGATACTTTTTCTTACTGCTACACCTAAAAATAACTTATTCAGTACCTAGAGACTAACCCGATATCGCATTGCACTTACATAACAAAATGATCCCCTAGAAGAGCACAAGAACTCCTGAAAATCTCTGAAATATCGTCCATGTTCTCCTTGTGCAATTTAACCATTTTTATACTTTCTTCGGTAGTGGTCCACTTTTTCAAGAATAAAGCCACCCTTAATATAACGTGTGCTTCGTTCATCAGGTTGCGGTAAGTTGGTAGAGACGAAAATCTATGTTCATTTGCCACAATTACGAAATCGTTGAATATAGTTTTCGGTGTTGGTGATTCTAAGCTGTATAAAGTCCAATAGACAGCGTTAGAACTGAAATGGTGAAGAATTTTCATGAATGTGAATTCTTGAGTTTAAGTTTGTTCCGAAATTTACCTGCTATTGGATCCTACTGAGTGTGTTGGTGATGAATCAGCATTTGCTAGTAAGAGCAAATGGTTACAAGCAGAAAGAATCTTCTCAACTCCTAGAAATGGCCTAAGGCCTACAAGACAGATTCCATCGTCAACGGGGGGACATGCCTTGATGAAAAAATTGAGTTCGTCAGACTTTCGTGCGAAAAAGACGATAGTCTATTTATCAAAGGAAAAAGTGAACTGTTCACTTATTCCTCTGAGGATATCTTGCATCTGCTTTGCCATAAAAACACTTCACTTACGTTATTGATATCGTCCGACCTTTTAATAGAATGGCAGAGTTTGTGTCCATTCCTAAGCGTATATGTTTCAAGTCCACTAACAGTTAACGCATGTAAAAAATAATCTTCCATTACCAGTTGAAAGACAGGTGCAGTAAAGGGATACACAGCTATACAATGATCGGCTATAACATCGTTATCTGAAAAAAAATACGCTTGGGAAACTTAATCATATGTTTTCGAACTAACCTCACCTATATCTTCGAAATGAAACATGTAACCCTCTTGTTGTGTCGCAACCATGCAGGTGACGCTGTTTAAACACTTAGAGAACTCGCTTCTAAACATATTATCACTTTCTGAGTATTTGTTGAGTACTTCGTCAATGTATAAAGGTTTGATAACGAAGGTCTTATATTCTTCGAGTATGTGGGTTTGTGCGTCTTCTATTAGAATTGGCAAAAGTCGGAGTTGAATTAAACTTCTCACTCTATACTGACTTACTGTGTTCTGGAACAGTTTAAAAAAGTTAAATTTTGTATTTGTATTTTTGCCGATTCTCCTGGGTTCCGCCACAGATCAACCAGATAAACCACTCGCGTCATTTACTTAGGAAATCTATGTCAACGCAGACATGACCCTGAATCGAGCTAATCAGAATTTTAGCAGGCGTTTGGGGGCTTTGGGGTGCCAATCAGATTGCAGGAATAGGATTACGTCACTTTCGCCGTTTTCGGACTCGCTTGAAGAGGTTATAAACATGTAAACAAACTGAAACGAATTTTTCATCCTTTTAATTGATAATTTCGTATCTGTTCCTTTTAAGAATATAATCCAAACAGTTTTTTACAACCAAATCAATTGTTTAGTCATCTTTGAGTTTCTATTTTATGATGACAGTCCTCATTATATGTTTTAATTATACAACAAGAATTGGAATCGAACTTAGGTGGACTCATTCATAATGTTCATTTTATATAATATAAAGGAATCGCAACTGAGGTAAAAGCATTACAACCTCCATTATTCAATTAAAACGATGGGATGTCTAATAAAATTGTATATGATTGCACAAACACTAGGATTGGAATCGAACAAAGTTGATCTATTCATAGTTTGATTTTATATTGAAATGAATCTCATTTGATGTGAAACTACAAAGATTCTCTGATTGAGGTAAACGGGTTTTCCATAACATTTTTCCAAAATTTTCATTTACTCCAACCGAGTTCTTCTACAGGAGTTTAAGATGTGACAAAACACTCGCTTTGGTGTTGTACATTTGCTTTTCAAATGGTTTCTTCGAAAAATCTTAGTCTGATTTCGATTTTGTGATTCCTGAATCCCGACAAATCCGTTTTTACATTTCGATTTTAGATATTCCAAAATCAAGTATTCAATTTGACAGCTGTTTCGAGGAAGAAGAAAGTGTGGTTATGTCTGTTATATTTCTCAAGGTCGGAGAGACGCGATTCCCTCAAACGATGAAGTGATTTGTCTTGTTGGTCTGTGGTTCCGCTGTGGAGCCTCTCAGAGGCTAATTCTTGTTGGATTTAGGAGATCTGGTGTGTTCTCTGTAGACTTTGTTGATTTAAGTAACTGAATTGTATTTTCTTTATTTCATATTAAGTAATATATTAAATGAGAATGGGCCCTTTTTGAGAGGTTGTATTTGTTTTGCAAACTGTGATATCACGCACCCATTTTTTTGTTTTCGGGCAAAGTTTGGGTATATTTCAATTAAACCTACATAAATCGGATTGTACCTACTTCTAATGGAGAGTTGCTGAAAATTGTTGCTCTCATTTCTTTGTCCCAAAATGTAAATGGATTCTGTTTGTGGATTAGACTATTTTCTCTAACTATACTTGGCAAATGAATGGTTATTTTCTCGCTTCCTTCATTTGGTTCATCCCTGAGCATTTTAGCATAATCTATTGTGTCATCTGGACCTAGTGAGAAAAAAAATGATTCAAGAACTACTTGATAGGTAAGATGAATGTTTATAATTCATTCACTTATATATCTATTCTGGATGAACTCACATCTCTGAGGAAATTCAGAGGGGATTTTCTTCAAATTGCTGTCTCTAGGAAGTTTTTTGTGAATTTTAAATAGATGCATATTGTCCCTATTCATCGCTGCAATATAATTCTCGCACATTTCAACTTTTGTCGGTTCAAAAGTAAGTTCGATTCTGATTCCAGTATCATCAAAATCAACAAACTTCATTTTAGAAATGTCATGTGTTTTTACTTTGAACTTATAGATATTTATAATACTATTTGAGAGAATGAGGAGATTTCCAGTGGTCTGAAAAAAAGTTGAAAATGTAGAAGTAAAAAATACAAAATTGAATTATACTTACGGGACAAACAGATATGAAATGGGGGTTTCTTTTAACAGGAATTTCAATCATCTCCAAGCTGCCTAGATCGGATTGATTGCTTGTAGGCGTTACTCTCCCAGCTATTCTTGCCCTCATTGGCTGGACCATTCCACATTCCGATAACCCTAAACTAACTCCACTACTTGTCATTTTTGATTGTTGTAATGTAGCAATACTGTTCCAGTTTATGTATACCCTAACAAAATTCTGTTCCCTATTCTGGCGATTGAATTTACTTTCTAGAGTTGCTACGAAATCACCTTGAAAATGAAGGAATTATTGAGCTGCAAATATGTATATATATGAACGATCTTACCGTTGAGACTATAACAAATTTGTGCTACTTCGTCTATGGTTGGGAAGGTGAATAGAAGTTCGGCATTATTCTTCAAATCTCTGACCTCAACGCAATTACTCATTAAAGCAAGCAGAAAGCGATCTGGTGGTGCAGTTGTACATGCTGTTGGTTGCTCAACAGTTTGTACACTTTGGCTGGTGAAATTATGAACGGACACTACACGAACCATTTTCTGAAAACAAGGACTTTCTACTATTGGCATAACATTTTATCTTATTTTCATTCATTGGTAATCATACAACAGAAAACACGTCAATAATCGTAATACCATAGTATACTTTGCACTATGGTAATACTGAAGGTCTAATGAAAAATGTAAGTAGTTACTTTTGTTTAAACTCCACCCTTTGCTGTCACAACTTTCTTATTCTTGGTAAAATAGGACTATTTAATTACTCATTCACGATGTTTCATTCAAAAAGGGCTTGCATCTTTAAAAATAGGCGACCTAATTCAAAATATTGATTAAAATATAACCTTCAATAATATCACATGAAATAACTTATCGCAAATGAGACATTTTAACAATACTCCAAAAAAAAGTAACCCTTCAAAGTAAAAAGAAATCTTAGTATATATATTTGGCTTGAAAATTTCGACTTGTTACGTATATTTGCTGTTTGTTTTGGTTTTGCTGTTTTATTTTTAGGTTAATTAATTCATTTTTCTTTGACGTTTGATATCTGTATGAACAACAACAAATTAAACTTTTCTCTGACCATTGGGAACTTCTGCGAAGATGCCAGCGCCCTAACGGATAAATTTGGAACCTGTCCAAGCTAGTAGTTTTATGTAAACAAACCTTAGAAATGTGGTGGAGAACGAATATTTATTTAGCAGAACTTGAATATTTAAAGAAATTATTATAATTCTGTGTAAGATTTCTTGAGAAGTAACTTTTAGTTTGGATCGCGATATAAAATCGTGCTTTAAATCGTTCCTGGAGGATAATTTCGGTGTTATTTTAGTGTATGTTGCTTGGTGGATCAAAATGAACCAATATCTAAATTTACTTGAATTTCTGGAAAAATAGGCACCTCGATAAGTAATTCAAGGACTCTTATTTATGTGAAGAAGTGCTGAATGCAGGCTATATTATGTGGTAAATCTAGAATCAGTCCAAATGATGACTTGTTCTTTGTTTACAAACGAGTGAATCAATAAAATGAAAACAGATTTTCTGCTTCAGTTCTTTTGCATCGTATTTCTAAAGAAAAGGAAACAGATAGAGATATAATTGATTTCATTTTCATATTACAGCAGCTCAAGATACATATGCAAAATGAAAAATGTCACAGCCGGTTTAACCTACCTATATAAGGAAATGAAAAGTATTGATGTATTTATATGAGTAACTTCAGCTATTATCAACTCTAACAGTATATCTAGTTTTTGTCAGATTTTCAACCAGATCCCTCTTTTAGAATATGATTTTGTGTAGTATGTGAATTAGGTAGCTGCAGAAATGCTCGGTAGTTTCTCTGCAGCATTTTCCTTCGAAATTCTCTCATTTTTATTTACACCTGAAAACATCATGACATGAAGTTGTTTCGAAATGAATACATTGTAGGTAATTTACCTTTATGAAAATAAACATCTTCAGAGAAATGCAGTGAACATACTTTCAGGTATTTCGTGACCTGTTTTCCAATCTTCAATTTCTAAAGCTAGGCCTTTCTTCTATTATTGAGTTCCCTGCCAAATGCTGTTTCCAAATTAACTTTAATTTCATTTGGCTTTGGAAAAAATGAAAACTAGAGCCACTAGATGATCCTTTCTTCTTCGACCATGAATAACATTGAGTTGAGGCACACAACAATAGTCATTTCGGGAAGATGCCATTTCGAATTAATACGATCGAAATTTTTAATCGGAAATAAAGGAATCGATTGATGAATGTTACAAACACTTTCGGTATTCCAAAATTTCAACTCGAAGAACATCACAAAAGCTCGAAAATGAACTCCAAAAGTAAGCAAATTACGTTAGATTAACAGGCACGTCGAAAAACTACTAGCTTGGAAGTGTTCGAATTTCTATCACCAGAGGGCGTATCGCTTAGCAGTAGTTGCGAATAATCTTCGATTCGAAATTTTCATCAATGAATCAGGAATTCAGGTTGTTGAATACCAAAGTATGATTAAAAGTAATCTTCCTAGACTTAATTTATAAGTATGTCGTTCAGGGTCCGATTAATGTTTATTGATTTTATTTGTTTTCTATGAACGACCTTGCACTATGTCGATAAATCTGTGAATCTGTGACTCACTTCAGATTTATCTGACGGATCTTTATTGATAAATTTATGCTGTTCTTCCTCCCACACAATAATAGATCAGTAGAATTTTCCTTTGATATCAAAGCTTAATATTCTCGGACTTCACCATGGCGCTAAAAGCACAAGTTGGTCAGAAAATAATGAACGAAGTGATAAAACAAAAGGCACCAAAGAAGGGTAATCAACCACCAGGACATGGAGTTGAATGGAGAGTTCTCATCGTAGATCAGTTAGCAATGAGAATGGTATCAGCTTGTTGTAAAATGCATGATTTATCCGCTGAAGGTATTACCCTTGTTGAAGACATCAATAAGAAACGAGAACCCTTAACAACGATGGAAGGTGTCTACCTCATAACACCTTCGCAGAAGTCTGTCAATGCCCTAATGAGGGATTACGAGGGACCAAGACTTATGTATAAAGCTGCCCATGTCTACTTCACTGAGGTCTGTCCAGAAGAATTGTTTAATGAGCTGTGCAAATCAGCTGCAGCAAAAAAGATCAAGACCTTGAAAGAGATCAATATTGCCTTTTTACCGTATGAATCACAAGTGTTCTCATTAGATTCACCAGATACTTTCCAGTGCAGGTAAAAGGATATTTTTTGAGGGAGCAATTGTTGAGTTTTTATGGGTAATTTTTTTTAGTTATGATCCAACTTTTGCTGCTGCTCGGAATGCAAACATGGAACGTATGGCAGAACAAATCGCAACATTGTGTGCTACGCTTGGGGAATATCCATCGGTTCGATATCGTGCAGACTGGGAGAGAAATGTCGAACTTGCACAGTTGATACAACAAAAACTGGATGCTTACAAGGCTGATGAACCTACAATGGGAGAAGGTCCTGAGAAAGCCAGATCACAGTTGCTTATTCTGGACAGGGGATTTGATTGCATATCCCCATTATTACATGAATTAACATTCCAGGTAAGTTTTTGGATCTTTCAGGTATTCATTAGATTGCACAATGATCTCTGTATTTTCTTTCAAATATAATCAACATTTGATGCAAACAAAGTCAGATCAGTTATAACCATATTTTTAAACGGAACTTATGGGAACTTCTGAATTATGTAGTTATCGATTTGATTTTTAGGCAATGGCTTACGATCTGTTACCGATCGAAAACGACGTGTACAAATACGAGGCATCAGCCGGGGTCCAGAAAGATGTACTACTGGACGAGAACGACGAACTTTGGGTTGATCTACGTCATCAGCACATCGCTGTGGTGTCTCAAAACGTCACCAAGAACTTGAAGAAATTCACCGACTCAAAACGGATGACCGCTGGCGACAAGCAGTCCATGAAAGATCTCTCGCAGATGATCAAGAAGATGCCTCAGTATCAAAAGGAGTTGTCGAAGTATGCTACGCACTTGCACCTGGCAGAAGATTGCATGAAGGCCTATCAGACCTACGTGGATAAGTTGTGCAAGGTCGAGCAGGATCTGGCTATGGGAACCGATGCTGAAGGTAAGGAATTTAGTCGGAAGTTGAGGGTTTGCTCTTTTATAAAGTAGGTCTTGGAAAAGTTTTATATACAGGGTGGCCCATAATTAGACCGTCAAGCTTTTAATGGATGTTTTATACATTATTTTAGACACATTGGTCCCAAATTATGTAATGCAAAAATGCGATTCCTTTTCTATGACCCTTATTATGACATTTTACACTTGTCAATTGTTGGCGCCATCTTTTGTCAAATTGTGGAAACATCTCTGTACAGCTCCGTACATAGATTAAACTTCAATTCTAGGAGAAAAAATCAAAGATCACATGCGAAACATCGTTCCCATCCTGCTAGATCCCAAGATCGACAACGAGTACGACAAGATGCGCATCATAGCCCTTTACGCGATGACGAAGAACGGAATAACCGAGGAGAATCTCTCCAAGCTAGCCACCCACGCCCAGATCAAGGACAAACAGACGATCGCCAACCTTCAGCTTCTGGGCGTGAACGTACTGAGCGACGTGGGCGTGAGAAAGCCGAAACAGTACACGGTACCGCGAAAGGAGAGGATAACGGAGCAGACTTACCAGATGTCCAGGTGGACGCCCGTCATCAAGGACATCATGGAGGACTGCATCGAGGATAAGTTGGATCATAAGCATTTCCCGTTCTTGGCCGGAAGGGCTCAGAGTACGGGTTATCATGCTCCGAGCAGCGCTAGGTATGGACAGTGGCATAAAGATAGAGGTAGGTAATATATTTGTTCATTTTCATTTGGTATCATTGATAATTTGGTAAACTCGAAAATTTTTCTTTCGCAAAGATATTGATTAGATATTTGGATGGATCGATGTATGCAGTATTCTCCCGAACAAAAAATCTGCAGTCCAAACTAGGCTGTCTCTCATAGTTTAGAAGATAAGGGCCTCCAAAATTCTGAATGGGTGCATATTTAGGTTTTTCCACCATAAAAACGATCACTCGCTTCTTTTATACAGTTATACAGTCCACAGATCTTTGAACCTTCGTTCAACTATTGGTGTCTGAATTTAAGATTGCAGCGCCATGGTGGCCAGTTTGGGAACCTTAGATAGACAGATAAGAGCTAGGTTTTCAAGTGTTTATTTGTATATTTGATTGATTAAAATTCGATTTTACTCTTTGTTCAAAGACTTCTTCAGTTAACAGAAGTGATTCTGTACATAAAGGGTTTTTCAACAAGAACTTTGTTTTTTAAAACAAAATAAAACAAAGAATTTAGTGGAAAATGAATAAAATTTTTATTGTATTACAAAGAGAAAAATTCGACAATTATGAATGAAAACTGATATCTGACAAATGTCCACCACGACCACGCTGACAGACGTTGATTCTTTCATCAAAATTTTGGGCAAGATGGAGGGTCTATTTCGTTAATGACATCACGGATTTTGAGTTTTAAGGCTGCAATCGATTCGATTGGCTCCGTATAAACTCTGTCTTTAACATAGCCCCACAAAAAATAATCCAGTGGTGTTAAATCACACGATCTGGCCGGCCACTTAACAGCTGAATTTCGCGAAATTATGCGATCGGGAAATTTGGTTTGCAATAAATTGATCGTTTCATTGGCTGTGTGACATGTGGCACCGTCTTGTTGAAACCACATTCCAGTGACATCCATGTCGTCAATAATAGGCCAAAATTCAGTTGTTAACTTCTCGCGATAGCGTGATCCATTGACTGCTACCGCATTTCCAGCCTCATCTTCGAAAAAAAAACGGCCCAATCACACCTCCAGACCACATAGCACACCACACAGTGACACGTTGAGCATGCAAAGGCTTCTCAATAATTGCTTTAGGATTTTCAGAAGCCCAAATGCGGCAATTTTGCTTGATAGCGGTCTCAGAAGGACGTTTATGTTGTCCGAAAATATCACGAATTTTACGAAATGTAACTTTAACAGAACGACCATTTTCATAGTGGATTTGAATTATTTTAATGCGATTTTCGAGCGAAATTGAATTCATTGTAACAATTGCCAAAGCATATACTGCGAATACGTCAAAAAACTAAATGTCAAAACTGTCATGTAGTGCCGGTGTTACCACATTGAAAAACAAAGTTCTTGTTGAAAAACCCTTTACATATTTCATTTTGAAGAAAGAGTTATGTATTCATCATCTATTCTAATTCAGAGAAGCAATGCTACAATTACTGTTAGAAGTATTTTAACACTGTTAGAAGTATTTCAACACTAAATGGCGAGATTAATTCCAAATTATTTGGTATATCTTCGAAGTGTTCAGGAAGATGCATGTGATATTATGCATGATATTTGCAAAACTAATGAACTTCCAACCTTTTTACTCACCCAACTTTATCATTGATCAAATACCCCCTCAGATCTACTGCTCAAAAAGTACAAAAACAGATATTATTGTAAAACATACTTTTTGGAATAATAGACAAATACTCATAACTTTACTATTTATATAGGAAATTACTCATTTTACACAATATATTGTGAATAAAATGAATACATTCACATAAAACTGATGCTACTTGTACCGCAAGTCTTATTCGTTATGGGTTGACAAGTAAATCCTTCCAACACTCAATAGATTGGTCTTGAGAAAGCTCTAATGAATAAGCTTTGTACAGCTTCGATTTCATCGGCAGAAGCTTTTTAAGCGAAGAGTATTCATCACCAGATATTTCCTTGTTGAGACTCCTTTGTTTCAATCGGTCAGTTCTACCACTAAAACCTTTATGTTGTTCCTTTATGATCAGTTCAAGGAATCTTTCTGGAAGGCATAGAATTCCTCTTGAGTAACTTTCTCTGCTTGGATTAGGGACCTGGAAAACAATTGTCTTTATGGATGTGATCTAATATTTCATGAGCAATTCGTGCTTACCTCTAAAAAAATGATCATCATCGGTAAAATGCAGGTAATAGACTCTCATAAATCTTGTCTGTTGGTTTACCAATTTCAAGTTACAAGTTACCAAGGTTTTATCGATTCTTCAACATCTTCAGGACCTACTTCTTAAAGGAAGTTCCTTTCACAAAAACTTGCAATTTTTCACCGAGCTGTGGAAATTTATGAGAAGGAACATTGAGTTTGCTCTTCATCAGTAAAGACACTCGTGTAATAACACAAAATCCGAGGAAAATGCATATACTTTCTTCATTATCGCGACATTTCTTCTAACTTATCTATGATAATCTGACTATGTCTGGTCACTCTGATAGCTACCAGAGGTTGTAGCGCTCATCATTATTCGCCAACAAGTAGGCTATTTGTTGACCTATCGACATATATTCGTCCTTGTGTTTATGTTAGTTTAAAATATATTGAAATATCGGGAATAAACTGAAAAACTTGTACCTTATGTCAAAAATGACAGCTGTAAAATAAAGTGTTCAAATCCATTAAGGTGCTTCTAGTATTAGGTATTTCTGAAAAACTGAATAGGGTGCAACTAGAACTATTGGGTATTTTCAGCGCAACAAACCGTAAAGAACGTCCCACGTCTTCTCGTATTCATAGTGGGCGGAATGAGTTTCTCTGAGGTGAGATGCGCTTACGAGGTGACAGCCAATGTCAAAAATTGGGAGGTTATAATTGGCTCCTCCCACATCCTCACACCGGAAGGATTCCTCAGCGACCTGGCAACCTTAACCGGGTAGAAATCGAATAAGAAAAATGTTACATTCATTCTTGATACAGATTAATCAGGTTTGTTTGTCCTTGAATATATTCCAGGCATATTCAGACGAAAGAGGAGCATTTTCTATGGTCTCGTTTGTTTCAAGGTCACCCATATATTGTCCGTTGAAAAGACTCTTGAAGTTGAATAAAATTAAAATAGTTATAAAATATTCTTTGTTAAAAAATCGAGTCATAAGCAATAATTAACTAACAATAGAGGTCTTAATTATTGTTAGAATGCATCCGAAACATTTCCTCTCAATCTTATACCTGTTGTATATTCATTATTGTTATATGTTTATTATTGGTTATTTATTATTACAAAGTATATATTTTATTTTGCCGATTATACATGAAAACTTACATTAACAGCTTTTGGTTAATACATATAATTATAGATAAAGAATGTAGCTAGTACCATTTTAGAAAATCTGATGAAGAAAATTTCTAGTGTCTAGTCATTTTATGATACACTGCCAATTGAGGTGAACTCGGTATGTTTTGGTTTTCTTAGGAGCAGTGTATTTTGGGTCAAAATATTATTCCAAAGACTTGATGGCCTAAGCATAAACAAATTGAAATGATTAAATATTCTTATCGAAATTTCAGACAGAGTGGTTAACTCCAGAAAAAAAATGTGGTAAATTTTACCACAACTATCAATAGATATCATAAATGATTTACTTGATTATCCAAGATGATCTTTTGGCATGAAACTGAGACACCAAAAAAAAAACCAGGCGAATTTGAAAAATTTTGACGTCTTATTTCCGCTGAAAAGATCAGTTTGAGTAATTGGAAATCATATAATTTTCGATACCAAATGATGGTAATCAAGTTTTCGCATATTTAAACTCTTTTTCCTAACACCCGTTACTCTATTTTGTTGGGCTACAGTGATTTCATATTACTTACACCACGGATTTGACAATTATAATATGATGCACATAGTATTTATCAAAGACATTCCAGTATTCTTATTTAGTAATGTAAATAAATATGTATAATTTAAGTTCGAATTTTTGTTTCGAAAACTGCAATTATTTGAATTATTTCTAGAGTAAGACTTTCAAATTCAGATTTTATAGTTGGTAGTGAAATTTAGAAATTCTCTTGATATATCTGTCAATTAAAATGAATGTTGAAAATAAAGGAACACAATAACTTTGTATGGTGACAAAAATTGTTCATATTGTAAAAATAAATTACATCAGTCTTAGAAAATTCGTCGGTCTGTTGAAATATTTCCATGCATTTAAAAGTTCGGAGTTGAAACTGTCTTCATTTGATTTTTCAAAATTTAACAGAAAGTATTCGGAAAAAAGCTGAAAAATCATATCACATGTTAATAGTGAGTTATGGTTGCTGTTTTAATCGAGTTATTATGAGTTAGAAAGATTTTTATACGTAGATTTCGATCTATTTATGTGTGTTCATAATCATCCTATGCTTTCCATCACTATTATTTGATAATTTAGAGCTTTTATTAATGTTGCTAAGTATATATTTAATGATGATGCTGATGTAGAATAAAGTGTAGTGATTATTCAATATTTGATTATTTCTAACCAATCTAATATCATTACACCAGTATTCTGTGTTCTATCCTCTGGTCATTTAGTAGTTCCAGGGCCTATTACAGAATGAGTTGTACACATTCAATTTTTGTGTGGCAATCATCTACCTTTCAGGTAGCCCTAAAGGGGTCCTTAAAAATGCATTTCTCACTCTCTGAAAACTCTGCATTTGGCATTGGCTGGACGGTATGTAATTGTTTACCTACTTCAATCATTTGAATCAACGAAAAAAACGAAATTTGTTTTCAAAATATATAATCACAAAGTTTACATAAAAAATACCATTTTGTACATATTTACATTCACAATACACTTTAATTTCCTAGAAAAAAACAGCAAAGAACTGGTAACTAATTGAATATACAATCTACAAATATATACAGTCAATATAATCCAATATCATACATCTAAAAAAAATGCTCATAAAATAAATATACAAAAAAAATTATGTACAAATCAGATAAAATTTTACCATCCCTTTTGCCTTGCTGAATTCTCATCAATGACGTCAACTGAGATTAGCTGTAGGTTTGGCAAATTCAGTTGTTGGTTGACAAAAAGGACACAAACAAAGAAGAAGTTACTCAGATCGAAGCTTTAACTTTACAAATATCGATTACGGAATATTTTGGTGAGGTTTGTTAAGTTTCACTCGCAATATCTAAAACAGGACTATCAAAAATTGAAGTCAAATTATTATTTATAGAAAATAATAATAAAAATGAAGAATAATGATAATATATTAAAAAAAGTAGAATTGAAAAGTCTTGTTATTGAGCGAATCTGAATCGAGAAACTTATAGTTCTTTATCAGATTTTGTGAGTGAAAACCTTTGAAAAAACGTGAAAAATAATATAAACGAGCTGATTACATACAACAGCCATCTCAGTTAGGGTAGGGGGGCAAGAAATACTGTTAATGAATTTTAAAGATGAATCTCGCCGAACTGAGATGAATGCATTTTGTAATGATACAACTAATCTGTTGAGTTTCGCTGAAAATCTAACTTAATCTCAGTTGAATCTGGTGAAAACAATATCACCATTGTTTAAAATTGTCTTTATACAATGATATCACTAAATAAAACACTGGTATAGTCTGTGGTTTCCCACAATTAAGACGTCTGAAACACGGGTAGTTTTACGTTTCAGAATTTGCTGTTACAGTTTCCCTTTGTTTGACTGATCCAAATCAAACAATTGAAGAAGGCTTTGCACACGTAATTTCGCAGATTTGACTGAAAGTTTCACAAGAACAAGTAAAACCACCTTTGTTTCAGACATCTTACTCAATACTATAATAATATTTACATATAAAAATTGTTATGTGAATGGTGAGGTGATTATAAACAAGGCGAGTGAAAATATGCGATTTTGTTTCGCTAATTTTGAGGACATCCAAAGATATTCGTTTTCCCCACTGTAGGTGGCGCTATATTGAAATATCCACAGATCGTCAGGTCCTTAGACCTTGCCTAAGGTCAGGTTAATTAGCATTTAAATGAAAGGTGAACTAAGTACTTGTTTTCTGTGTTAACTGGAACATTTTCCATTTGTTATTTCTTTTAAGGTATAAGTGTCGACCCTCCTATTAACACTAAAATTTAGGGTCCAAAACGCGGTCCTAGAATTGTCAAATATTGTCCTAATTGGCTATGTAAACGATGATGGCGCTAAGGTCGCTTTGTCAAGCCCATACAATGCTGAATAAAAATTAATTGATCTATAATCTGATGAAACTATTTTCCAAAAAATGAATCAAATAGTTGAAATTATGGATTCTTACTAATATATAAGAGGGGTTTAACAAATGTGGAACATTCACTCATTAATAATATGGAATATGTATAAGGAAATAAGGAGCAATATGAGATTTATTGTAAGAATACTTTCATGGGTGGAATTTCGAAGCCAAAACAACTGTTAAAACTGGACGGGAGATTGATATACTCATGGATTTTATTGGATAGTTTGGATCTCCCTTCATAAAAGTATGGTTTATAAATTTTGCATGTACCTATTAATAAATATTCAATTCAAAAAATATGAATTTTGTTACATACTTATGAAAATATTTCGAGGAAATGTTTATGTTTATTATTATTGAAATATGAATTTTCACATTCATACGAATTTATCAGAAGAATTTCAAACCAGACAAATTAATTTTAGTATCTATTGTTCCAAATGTTTTCTCGAGGTACTTTTGCAAACGAAACTCTGGAATACTTCCTATCCATGAACTAAATATTGAGATAATAAATACCTCTATACCTCTTGTAATAAACAGGTATTCAAAAATACAAAGTTTCCGACTTTTGTATTCAGAGACGAAGAAAACCTTTATATACATATGTTAGCGCCATTCTGACTGAATGAAATGAATAATTCAAATTTGTCAAAATTTATTTATTTTCGGAAATTCTTGAGAATAATGTGTGGTCCAACTCGAAAAATCAGAAAGAAGTTCTGATTTGACTAGTTTTGATATAACCAGGCGGTAACTTCCGTAAATATTTTAGATTTTATATGGCAGATTTTCCTATGCCGGCATCTATCGGCGAAAACTGAAGTAGGACAACAAAGCCATATTTTGACAACATTTTGACTTCATTTCGGACACAAAATATGTCAAAGAGTGTCCGCACCATGTATTCTATGCATCTATCCCTGAACTTTCCGAATTTTCGACATTTCTCCTGATAATCAGGAAGCTGAGAAGAATCTACTTTTTTCTCAGTATTTTTCAGGTTTCATAGATAGAGGGTTGATCAATAAGTGAGCTTCCTGACCTGAGGTAAGGCGGCGGTTGGTGTGAAAGTGGCAAGCCCGTTTAATATTTAATATCGGGCTATTTTATTTGTTTTCTGTGATAGGAAGGATTTTTCATATAGAAGATATAAGTTGAGTTCCGATATTCCTGGCCAGTATCAGTAATTTCGGAACGCTTCGTACTGATACGAACAGTTACCAAAGCAGTGCCAGTAAAATCAACTGTCAAAATTTACTGGCCAGTACTGGCCAGGAATATCGGAACTCAACTTATAGTTTAGTGTCTAAACTTTTCCTCCTATATAATAATCAAAAGGAAAAAAGATTAATTTTATCAATGATGTCCTAAATTGATTGAACGGATTCCATTTTAATTGAAGGCAATAAAGGGTTTTCATTTCATACAAATCCTGAAATTTGGGGGAAGTTGCCAAGACTTAAACAAGCAGAGCCTTTTCCAATGAAATTTACAGGTAAACTTTTATGATTCGTTGAAAATTTTGAAGAATTATTCGTCAGACAAACGTTTGTAACTAAAGTTTTGTAATATCAAATAGTTTTGTTTGCATCATTCAAACATAGCGCGACCACCAATGGCGTCACAACCCTCCTATTCTTGTCTCCTGCTAATTTCACAGATATTTTCTCAAAATTGAATTCTAAAATGCTGTATTAGTCGTAATATACTCTTCATCTATCGATTTTTCCGCAAATCTACCGTTTTTGCGTAATAATTTCTACCGATAAGAAATTACGACTTCCACTGTCCTCAGTTTGGCCTGATGAGTATGAGCTCATACTATGGCGTTTGAAATTAGCGTTATTGTCTGGTCAATGTCTAGAGTGAAACTCTGGTGTTGTCACATTTAAATAAGTCGCGAAAAAACGCCTCAGTAAAAACGCACACTGACCGTCGGTTTCACAAAACTTTTGACTTCTGATCAATTCGTTGATTAAGGTTTGCATTCGATGGTTGGGTTAAAAATGAACTGAAATCGAGCACAGAATTTACTGTTGACTGACAATCAAGTCCTTGATCTGGCAATCAAAGTTTTGTGAAACCGGCCTTGAGTAAAGTAAAAAACTGAAAGTTGTCGACTCAGTATTTTTAACATTTCAGTGAACGGTTGAGTTGAAAACGAATAGTGTGTCTCATACACAGGGCGAGCATGATACTCTTCAGTTAGACAACATTTTCAATACCATCCGTAAAAGGGTTGTCCGAAGTTTTTGGCGTGGTTTTGCGCGTGATATCCCATAGAAGTGTTGTGGATGTTATTCTGTGTGAAACCTGGAAACACCGGTTGACATAGAGATGTTGGAGGTACTGAAGGCTGGTTGTTGTCTATGGGGCTGGAAGTTCTCTTGATTTGGTTCGGTGACATAAGCCATTGATTGGCGATAGAGTGGATTTGTGCGTTGGTTTCAGGGTAAGAACTTGGGGGTATTTCGTTTGTATTACCTGAAAAAAAAATAAGATTAGTATCTTGGTTGAACAATATACGATATACATTTTTTAGAGCCCTGATGATGCAAATAAAAATGTTCGAAAAGTTGCCCATCACAAAACGTGGTTTCATTCTTTATGTTCCCTAATCCGATAAACTTAAACTTTGTAATATAAGGTGTGTTCTTCCACATCATCAGCTGTTTGCTTCTGAACAGGCACTGCATGATCTGTGGCTTCATAACAATTCTTAAGGGGAATACGAACGAGAAAGCCCTCGCTGACGTCAACTGAGTGACATGTGTCGAAATGAATGATTGTGGAGAAGCTGACGAAATTATTGTGGCGGTAACGCAGTGGTTAGAGGTCATGCCTCATGATAGTAAGGTCTGAGGTTCAAGCCCTTGGCCGGGAAAGAATTTTTCCGGTTTTCAGGGGACCGTCATTCGCTGTTGGGTAAACAATTAACAGGGGGTCGATTCTTGAATCTCGATCAAGAATTGAAGAGTATGACAATTGCCATATGGTCGCGTCGATTCTCTAAATTGTTTATATTCTGACCTGAAATTTCTGGATATCTTGCATTCAGTTCATTTCTTGAATATTTGCTTGAAAACATAAACGAAATGGCGGATATAACTCTCACAGATTTTGCAGATGCTCGAAAAAACATAGAAAATCGACATAAACATATGACAATTGTCATACTCTTCAATAGACGACTTCGGCCCAAGTTGCCAACCCACAATTTACTTAGCAAGTTTACTTTCACTGGGGAACGGGAATTTCAGGACAAATTCGACATGATAAGGTTCGCATTATTGATAAATAGCCGTAAAACATGCCTCGGCTCTTCAAACCAGACAATTCCTTTCAAATATAAGTTTTTGTTAAGATCGTCCCCGATTGGCTGAAATTTAAGTTGGGATTCCTGATTTCTTGCAAACAGTGTCAATTTTTATAGGATACGTTCCGAAAATCAACTCTGTTGTTTCGGTTGCCGATTTTCCGCTCCGTAAATATGAAATATTCGGATGGTTCCTGGAACAAGCGCGTGAAAAAGGTTATTTACGTAATCTGGTTGATGAAAATGCGGTCGATTTACTGTCACCAGAACGATTTTCTATGGTAAATATCCATAGCATAGAACAATCTATGTTTACTTCAGGTTTGTTTTGGTTCCGAGTTCAGATCTGTTCGGGACGGTTCTAGCATGGACCAATAGTCTGTGGTTCTGAACTCGGAACCGAAACAAACCTAAAGTAAACATAGATTGTTCTATGCTATGGATATTTACCATAGAAAATCGTTCTGGTGACAGTTAATCGACCGCATTTTCATCAACCAGATTCCGTAAATAACCTTTTTCACGCGCTTGTTCCAAGAACCATCCGAATATTTCATATTTACGGAGCGGAAAATCGGCAACCGAAACAACAGAGTTGATTTTCGGAACGTATCCTATGAAAATTGACACTGTTTGCATGAAATCAGGAATCCCAACTTAAATTTCAGCCAATCGGGGACGATTTTAAAAAAAACCTATATTTGGAAGGAATTATCTGGTTTGAAGAGCCGAGGCATGTTTTACGGTTATTTATAAATAATGCGAACCTTACCATGTCGAATTTGTCCTGAAATTCCCGTTTCCCAATGAAAGTAAACTTGCTAAGTAAATTGTGGGTTGGCAACTTGGGCCGAAGTCGTCTATTCATGTGAATCGATTCGGTTCCGAATGAGTTCAAGACAGTAACAGAACTGGGTGTTGGAACAAACCTAATGTGAGTTGAAACTTACCTCCACTATTTGGCCCCATCAGGGCTAAACTTCCATTGGTAATGGGCATGTTAGGCATATAACCATCATGGTGAGTACTGGGACTGGCAGAATGTCCTATATTGTTGCCGTTGCTGTCCTTGCATCCAATGCTTGGCGCAAAGTGTGCCGTGGAAGGCGCGTGCGCGTCAGGTGAGGGGTTCGAAGAGACGCACGTCGTTTGCGCAGGTGTAACGTTCATGCTTTGAGAGATTGGTATGAGATGATGCGCGGAGTAGATGGAGGAAGAAGAAGAGTAGGGATTTTGGAGGTTTATTGAGGGGTTTTGCATCGGGAGATTTGGAGACGTCGAGTGGCCGTGGCTCGGGTAAAGATCTGACACTGAAACAGAAAAAGAGTAAAAATGTGAGTTAAAGATCTGAGGTACGTTATTTATCTAGTTTTATCAAGAAAGGGGTCAATGAGAAATGGATTCCAATATCAGAAAATGCACATGTTTTTCAAACAATTCTATTATTTGAAATGAGTTCATTGCGAAATCACGTTTCTCAGTGTCATTTTCGAATACAAATGAAGAAAAACTTTTGCGAGAGTTTAATAACACCTAAAACATTGTGTTTCTTGAGTTGCAATAATCAAGGTCGGAACGATTACGAAAAGGATTTTTTTTTTCAATTGCGTGACTGCATTCGACGTAGTTTGGCATACTTTTTCACCAATATCTCCGGAAATCAATATCGGATCAAACTAAAATTCGGTACACCCTAGTGAAATAGTGACTTCAAAATTCGACTTCGGAAGTCGACAGCGAATCCAACTTAGTCGTTTGAGTCTATTTTCCGAAAAAAATCGAAAATTATAGATATTTAGACAAACGATAGCACTCTGCTCTCTAGAAAATGTGCTCAAAACTGATGGCGTGATTGTTGGATTGAAATTTCGTGGGGATCATTAGATTAAGAGTTCGCAAAAGCTCCTGACTAGAAATATGTGCTATATATCACGGAAAACTCGAAAAAAGGTTTTATAAAAATGAACAAATATAACGAAAATAATTAAACCTTTGTAGAATGTGTTTGTTCACAATAGGAATTATATTCTTTGATCTATATGCTCCTTAAGTTCGAAGTGGTCCTAAACGACCCTTTTAAATAGAAAAAATTTCAAAAAGCACTGCCGTGAAGGCAGCAGCTTTTGCGCGCATGTTCAATGTAGATGACCGCTTCAGCAACGAATTTGAATATTCACGCAAAAGCTGCTGCCTTCACGGCAGTGCTTTTTGAATAAATTACTGGATTTCAATTCGATCTAATCTGTATTTTTGGAAATATTGGAAAAATAAAATTTTGAATGGGTATATCTACGGAATCATTGGGTGGATTTTACCCATTCACGAATTCGACCTTCGTAATTAAGCCCCAAATCTACTCTACAAATATCGAGTTTCCAAGTCGTTTCTTCCGGAAGTTATAGTCTTTACGGTCAGCCTAACGGCCGACTGCGTAAACACAATAACTTTCGAAAGAAACAACTTAGAAACTCGATATTTGTAGAGAAGGTTTGGACATTAATTACGAAGGCCGAATTCGTGAATGGGTAAAATCCACCCAATGATTCCGCAGATATACCCATTCAAAATTTTATTTTTCCAATATTTCCAAAAATACAGATCAGATCGAATTGAAATCCAGTACTTCATTGATTTATTACAGTTCGAAGGTTCATACAGAATTTAATGAGAATGATATGAAAAATCTCAGAAATTTTTTTTTCAAATTGTTCTAATGACACGATTATCACGAAATTTTGCATAAAGTTGTCTATCAGCATCTTCAAACTAGCTGCGAAGTTTTATCAGGACCGAATCAGTATTTCTCGAGTTATACCAAAAAAAATAACGATATCGAGAAGAAAACCTCGAAATTTTACATATTTTTTCCCGATATCTCCAAAACTTATGATCGTATCGAACTGAAATTTGGTACACTGCTGTGAAATAAGAAGCTCAAAGTGTGGCCGGCCGGGCAGAATCGATTTTGACACCGGATTCGTCATCAGTGAGTCCAACCCAGTCGATTGAGACCATTTTCGGCTCAATCATCCAAAATTACAAACATTTGGACAAAACGATATTTGTATTCGTATTGCTGCTAACTCTCCTAAGTTCCGCTGTGGAACCCCTCAGAAGCTAATGCTTGTGCGAGTTAGGAGACCAGGTGTGTTCTGTGTAGGCTTTGTTACTAATTCCTTGTGCCACGTTAGGAATAGCACTGTTAATTGCACGCTGTTCCCCTAGAACATGCGCGCAGAAAAAGCCAGGTTCACCGTACAAGTTAACAACATGCTTGTAATAAAGCATTAAGCCATCTATACACTTGTAACATTCAACTCACCATAGTAAGGAAACATTGAGCCATCAACGTAACTCACTGATAGAACAAGAAAAAACTAACATTATAATACTTGTCTCGTATCTACGATCTATAATATTGAAGATTGTAAAGGAGGTACTTACTCTGACTTGAAGTATTGCCGCTTGGGAAACTGCCCTCACCAATACCTTGTCCCAAGGAATTGTATGGAGTTGCAGGTGCAGGGTATGGTCCTCCTATGACTCCAATGGAAGGATAAGATGAAGAAGAAGACGATAGTTGTTTTCTTAGTCTTGCTCTCCTGTTGCTGAACCACACCTGAAAAATAATTTGGTTAGGAGGGAAATTTTGAAATTTTACGACAGCATTGAACATCAGGAGAAAATCAAGAGGAATTACACCCTGATATCTAATATTTGTTACTTTGTCACTTAGGGTAGAGTTATCAAATTAAAATATTTATCTCGAGGTTATTCTTCTGAGCTAACCCGCCTTTTCATTGAGCTTGAATTGATTGGTACTGTAGCTCAAACGAAGGTTCCGCCTACGAAAAATCAGATAACTTAACTGATAAGACCTGTCAAACAAGACTTATCTGTGCTCACTACCTTTCGATGGTTCAAAAATGGCAGAATGGCGTCAGGGGGATTACCGAGACCACAAAGTAGTAGTGGATACTGGTCCACTAGAGTAGTTGCCGTTACATTTTCAAATGGTTACATTTATTCCTCGACGCCATTTTAGACGCGGTTATATTTCACAATGATGCAAGAAGTTTTTACGGATAAGTGCTAACTTTTCTGTTTACACCCTTAAGATCTGAATGTTTTTTTTGGTCGTCGTTTGGCTGAAGAGTCCCCCCCAAGATTATCGTTCGGCTGAACTGATGTTGTTCAGGTGAATCTACAAGTAGCATGCGGTTTTTCATTGGGCTCACCACATCTACGGGTACTCTGTTGCCCTGTCTATCAAGGAGGTTCACTCTTGTTTCTTAATAATTAAACCATTCGGGTCTTTTGGACCAATATGGACGGCCTCTTAGTAAAGTCAATGAACCGAAAATCTGATTATAGCGTAATCCCGGTAATTGTACGCCTGGCCAGTTTACAGAAAGCTACAGTTGTCGGTCTGGTATTGGGTGTAGGTCCTAGTTCTAAGTATGATAGCGTAGGTGTGATCCAAAGTGTGTTAGATTCTTATTATATTTTCTTGGATCATAGTATCGTATGGAATGCTTATTAAAAACATTTAATTTTATTTCAATTCTAAACTTCCCGACACTTTCCTTGTATCTTACGAGAGTAACTTGGGTTGCCTACTCAAATTTTTCCGACTTTAACAAATATGAGTCAAAAGTGAATATTGAAGAAACTGTTACATATGTAAATTCATAATTCTACCACAGTTCAAGTGGGTGTAAATGAATTCTTGGTTACACGAACATTTTGTAGAAACGTGTCGGTTCACTTCCAACGGTTGCAAAGATACCTCAGTGATGAAATTGGAGCGTGTCATACCTGTATTCTAGCCTCCGTCAGCTTGGTCCTCTGAGCCAGTTCCTCCCTGGTGTAGATGTCGGGGTACTGGGTTCTCTCGAAGGCTTTCTCTAACTCGTCCAATTGATGTGCAGTAAATGTGGTTCTTGAACGCCTCTGCTTACGCTTCAGGGGGATACCAGGTTCACTCTCACAGTCTGAACCACCCTCGTTATCTGAGGATTTATCTGAAAGTGGAGAAAAACCTTTATGTTTGCTTGGAAATTAATGGATGAGTTTTATTCAGTATCTATTGTGTTGAGAAGATCTTAATTCTACAATTGGAAACCAACTTTTTGGGTGAAAAGGGAGAGATAGAATGAGTCAACTACGATATAATGTTTTTTTTAAGAAATTCTCAACTATCTAGTACGAAGGAAACTCAATGAAGTAGGCAAGAATAACAAGGTCTCCTTAGTCTGGGTTCCTGGGCACTCAGGAATCAAAGAAAATGAAGAGGCCAACACTAGCCAGAAAGGGAACACAAACGCTACCTACTGGCCCAGAACCTTTCTGTGGTATAGGCAAATGTACCTAAAAGAAAGAGTTTTTGGAGAAAGAAGAAAATGAAAGAGGGGCACTCTGGAGGAATTCCCCAGGAATGGAACACTCTAAAAAGTTCCTTCGGAACTTTGAAATTGCTAGATCCAAAAATCATTTGGATCTCAGTAAGAATAAGTTACGCCTCCTCACTGGTTTCCTCACATGACACTGTCGCCTGAGGAAGGACATGATGAGAATGGGCTTATCAGAATCTGACGAATGCAGATTTTGTGAAGAAGAGGAGGAAACTCCTGTTCACCTGATCACAGAATGCCTCGCCATCGTGAGCCTGCGCAAAAGATATCTCGGACAGGAGCATTATAGGAGGAATGAGAACTTAGCCTCCTTGAAGCCCTCACAGATATTAGAATTCATCAGAGCTCTTGAGCTGGAGGGCGAGCTGTAGGTTGCGAAAACAGCTCCGACAAGGGGGCACAATAGACCTTAAGGTCGCAGTGGAATGTAACCCCTTACCAATTATAAACTAAACTATAAACTATCTAGTAACGCCAAGCTTCAAAAGATGCGTGTCGAATTTCCGGGACATGTAGTCAAGTCTGAATTGAGATATTTAAGGTTGAGTGACGCTACATCTGTTGATTTGCGAAAGCTGAATGAAAATGAGTTTCATTTATTGATAAAACCCTGTTTTTTATGAAAAAATCACTGTGCGAAGGCTTGATAAGTGTGATTCAGACGCTACTCCATTGAAAACAACGGTTAAAAGGTGGTATGATGACTAATCGTGATCGAGGAACCACCAATTATGCTCTGATTGCCCATGATCGTTTTCTCGTTAAAAATTGAAATTTTTGACGGCGGTTGAAGTTTTTCAGTAGTCCCAGGGATAGAATATTCGATTCTTATGATAACAAAATTCATGCAAGAGATCTTTTGTCTACTAGGATGCTTTGCTTGAAATGGGTGCCGCGCTCGCTCACCGCTGATCAAAAGGAACAACGCATCGTCGGTTCCCAATTCTGTTTGGAGCTGCATAAGTGGGGCCAATAGTTTTTTTGCGTCAATATATGAAACATAGATTCATCACTACACACCAGAGGCAAAAAAAGTCGGCTGAGGAGACAGCAGTAGGTAGAAGTAGCCCAAAGCGACCAAAATATGAAACACCTACTGCGAAAGCTATAGCGAACCATGTCAGTTCCTTTTTAGAATTGTACATCTTCTTGATCGTTCTGAATATGAACTTGTTTCGATTTCTCCGTAGAAAAAGTAACTAATCTAGAACAGATAAAATAATTTTTAATGAAAAACCGGCATACAAGCGGCAACGCTACGCCATTGTTGCCGTCATCTACCCTAATTACCGGATTCCATCATCTAACAAATCTGACTTTAATGATGAAATCTTTGCGGCCTGCCTCTGCAGATCGACTTGTTGATGTTTAATTTGCTAAGGTGAAAGACCACCTGGGGTAGCAAAAGGGCCGACGATGAAAAGGTGCCCCATAAATCTTGAGCGGCCGAGGAGAGCCGACATAGAGAGAGGATCTCGTATGAGTTGATAGTTGACTTATGAACAGGGACTGGTTTGGAAGGAAGAAAAATTAAATTTTGCACTACCATTTATAGTAGAACCGCAGGCTGTTTGCTTTCTCTATGCGATTCCACATATTTTTCTATTTCTTATAATGACAGATCGAATTTTAAAAGATAAGGACATTCAAATATGAAATCTATACTACAATATATCCGGTGCTATCGTTTATTAGATAAAATACACATTCCTTTTCAATAGACGACTTCGGCCCAACAAACAAGTTTCATCAAATTTACTATCTCTGGGGAAAGAGAATTTCAGAACCAATTCGACACGATGAGATTCCCATTATTTGAGAATAAGGTAACATATCCATGACATACAACAATCTGTATTTACCTTATGATCCATAGACCATAGTTAGTAATTTTTTTCATTTTTATTGCTATCTCTTTTATGTTCTATGATGAATCATGAAGTGGATAAAGATTGTTCTATGCTATGGATATGTTACCATAGAATATTGACTGTCGTTCTGGTGACAGAAAGATAACTTTTTCATCGATCAAATTCCGTAACTAACCTTTTTTTCAGGAACCAACCGAATATTTTATATTAACAGAACGGAGAATCGGCAACCAAAATAACCAAGTTGATTTGAACATATCCTGTGTAAACTTGACACTATTGAGAGGAGATCAAGAATGCCAACGCAATTTCCAGCCAATCAGAGATCATATCAACAAAAACCTATATTTGGAAAGAATTATCCGGTTTGAGGAGTCGGGGCACCGTTTACGGATATTTTTTAATAACGCAAACATCATCATGTCGAATTTTTTATTGAATTCCCCTTCCTCAGTGATGGTGAATTTGACGAAACTTGTTAGTTGACAACTTGGATCGAAATCGTCTATTTGCCACCAACGTCATTCGAAGTTACTGATATCCGTTCCGATATTTTCCTTCAATAGTGATTTACTCAACCAGAATACCTTCCGGTATTGCTTACTGCTGTTAACTGTCATCAGTAATTTCGGAACGCGATCTATGCGTCTTGAATTTGGCGCCCTATCGTACCATCAGATGACGGATGTATACTTCATTCATTTTTATCCCGGTTGGCCATGACATTCTGTCACATTCACCGTGTATATTTTGAACATGTTAGGTTATAGTCATTTTCCTGTCAGAAAACTACACAACGTTGTCCTTTCTACACAGACGCCGTAGTAATTACGTATTTTTCTAAATGTGAATTCACTTCGCGAAAATAATCAATTTGAGAAAATATTATGTGAATCCAATTATTCCGAAAACCTGGCGAATGTTGAAGAAACTTTTTTCTCTGTTAACACTGGAAATATTTTATGTATATGAACATGGTTGTAAGATTCAGTTATGCTATTTTCTTGTACGGAAATCAAGAACCGAGTGTTGAAATTTCACTGAAAACTATTGGATAGAGTCCGTCACTTTGTGATAGTTCATTCGAAAAAAAAATAAAAGTACTCGAATAACCCTGCAGTAAAACTTCTAAACGAACAGACAAACCTATGGAATTCCCTACTTTTCGAAATTCTCATGAAATAAGTCTACAGAAGACATTTAAATACCTTGTTGCACAATTTGAAATACCCCAGTATGAAAATGTGGTAGTACTTCAAAACCTGTCACCTTAAAAGAACTAACTCAATTTACAAAGTTCTTGGGAATCTATGTCAACGATACACTGGGTTTTCACTCACATACGTCGAAAATGTTGCATAGCTTGTGATAAATTATTGATTCCAAATTATCAGGGTTACTATCAGAAAAAGCAGATTTCAATTCTACATAGCACTTCCTGACACTTTGTCTCTGCTTCTTCAAAACTTCCCTCGGCATTTTTAGTTTCCAAGCGTGATGAATATGTTGAGATTGATAGTAGAAGTTGGCATTGGCATTCGGCAACGTCGCTGGAATTATTTTGACATGGCCGATATTTCAAGAGTGTCAACCTGCGTCAGTTTTATGTGAACAAAATTTGATAGACCTAAATCATGGCGAACCGGTATAGTTTTTAAAGTGAATGGAATATATGGAAATACGACTCAACCCGCACACCCTGTATACCTTCCACGTAAAACAGACGAAGCAAGATCCTACTAAAAACAAAATAGTCGGAAAACAATCCAATTCAACAAATCCCAAGAATTGGCCGGCCAGAAAGCAATAATCCAATGAAACTCATTTATCTTTCTTTTCTGACGTGACCGCGCAGTGACAGATCATTAATTTCAAGTTTCAGAATTGTGGGTATATTTGTTTCGTTTGGTTCATTTCCGTAACGGTGGAAACGCGGCTTAGGTCATTATATTCATATTAAAATTAGTATTGAAATTGGCGTGTTCACACGATGAAGGAGATGGCTGAAATAATTACACCCTGTAAGCGAGAATGATGAATAAACAATACGGAAGTGGCAAACGGAAGCCATTGTGTTGGTTGGATTAGACTGTGGAACTGTGGATTGATGGTAGGTATATTAGAGGAGGCTATTATACCCCCTACGACTGAGACCAAAATTTGTTTTATACCGTGGAAATATATCGATTTTCTATGATCGCAATTTCGTATTCACTCGATTTGGAATCGGTTCATCAAGTTTTTCTTTATCGAACTAAATCAGATTGGCACTTGTGAAATGTCTTCGAGGTGAAAATTATTCAGCTTGACGTTTTCCATTCCAACACTCTTTTATCAAAGATTCTATGGTTCGGTTTAGTTACATACGTAACTTCTGCGATATTTGTGTAGAAGGGACAACGTCGCGTACTTATCTGATGAGAGAATAAGCCTAACCTTACATCTTTTTATTACACAGAGTGAAATATGTCAAACTTCCACTGTTTACCGACTGGCTTCATCAAAAAGGTATAGACATAATAGCTTTGTTTTGGTTCCGAGTTCAGAACTGTTCGGAACGGTTCGAGTATGCGCAATTGCGGACAAAAGGAACATTTCTTCCTTCGCGATTCTGATGGAGAACCCGAACAAAACAAAGCTAATAATTGTTGACGAAAAAAATTAAAATTAACTCAAAACTGGGCTGTTTTCAAGTTGAAGGCACAAAAGAAGAGGGGTAAACAGAAAATTCGAAACGTTTTGAGAGATTCAAGTCAGATATAACGTCAGCAACACCATAGAACTGTGTAATCTTTCAATGAAAAACTAATCGATCTGAAAACCCCTGATAAAATTACAACCTCGTCTCTAAATTAATTCAAATATTTATATAAAATTATCTCAACAGAAACACGTAAAAAATCCTATTAATTCTTCATCGTCGGCTGACGAATGAAAAACCTACTTATCCAGGTAATAATAATAATTATTTCTCAGACCACAGCGCCACAATAGAGCGATCAGAGGCGTTCTTGTGGGCGGTCACAACGAAATTACTGTAATTTAGGATCTACACTACCCACCGTTACACAACACTGACTTCCAATCGATATAAAAGTCAAATGGGTACTTTGGGCTATTATGGAGGCCATTTTGTTGGCGTAAAGACGGCCATTTCGAGATTTGTCATAGATACGACAGGGGCGGCGCGTACGGAAAATAGTGTAAGTCCACGTTCGAAATTGATTACTTCGTAATAATTTTCTGTTGTGTACAGAATTTCTCAGAATAAGTGGTCAATAAAACACCACCGTTTTGTACGATCAAACATATTGGGGGCAGTGCCAATCATTTACCGGGAAAATCGGATTTGAAATTCAATGTTCTCCATTTCTCGGCCGTTCCATTGCAACATTTGCTATCGTCACTATTCTACTCCTTTTTTGCGCGCATGTTCTACGCTCTCGTTGTTTTTTTCGGTATAACTCAAAAAATACTTACTCAATCATGATGAAACTTGGTAGCTATTTTGAAGATTTTGAAGGTCAATTTTGTGCAGCATGTTTCTTACAATTAATTAAGCAGAGATACATTCAGCCAAAGATCAAAGGCACCGAACGTTCAGAAAACACAGCGACATGCGCATTCGCCATTTCGCAACACTCGCAGATTATTATACTCTGTCAATTTGTACCATCTTTTATATCTGGGTTCCGCACAGAATCAAATAAAAAGGGTGCAGAAAGCTTACTTTGGTTCTTGGTGGGACGTTTTATAAGGTTGGTTCTAATCAATTTGCCTAACCCTCTGAACGTATGGTAACATCAACCCCTGAAATCTTGAAGAGACGAAGAGGAGTTGAGTATAACCTTGTTTCAAAGGTAATTCAATTGTCGTTTCAAAAATGCCATACACTTGACCTTTTTCGTTAGTACTTTCGGAAAATAAAAACCTAGAGCATCTTTTGTGCGCATGTTCACTTTCGACGATATCCTTCGAACATGCGAGCAAAAGGTGCTGACTTCACGTCAGTGCTTTTTGCGCGCATGTTCTAGGGAACAGCGTGCTATCGTTTTGTCCAAATGTCTGTAATTTTGGATGATTGAGCCGAAAATGGTCTCAATCGACTAGGTTGGACTCACTCATGACGAATCCGGTGTCAAAATCGATTCTGTCCGGCCGAGGACACGATAACTGTCGACAGAAGCAAGCTAGCAACTTGAAACTTTCAGGGTAGGTCGCGCATAAGAATGCCTCGGTTGAGTTCGTTAATGGGCCAAATCGGTCGAATAGTTTCGGAGTTGTAGACACTTGAAATTTTGAAGTTATTTATTTTTTATTTCAGAAACTACTTGAGCGATTGGATTCAAACTTGGTAGTTAGGTGGACTATAACGACGCGCAACTTTGAGCCAAATTTCGTCAGGATCATTCAATCAGTAATTAAAAAAAATTTTTTTTTCGAAATTTTTTTCCAAAAAATTTTTTTTTTCGGAAACCATTCATCAAATCCGAAAAAAAATTCCACTCGCACTTTGAGCTTTATATTTCACAGCAGAGTACAACATTTCAGTGCGATACGATCATAAGTTTCGGAGATATCGGGAAAAAATATGTCAAATTTCGAGGTTTTCTTCTCGATATCGTTGTTTTTTTCGGTATAACTCGAAAAGTACTGATTCAAACTTGATAAAACTTAGTAGCTAGTTTGAAGATGATGAAAGACAACTTTTTGCAAAATTTCGTGATAATCATGTCATTAGAACAATTTGAAAAAAAAATTCTGTGATTTTCTTATCATATCATCCTCATTAAATTCTGTATAAACCTTTGAACTGTAATTTTTCGATGATGTACTGGATTTCAATTCGATCTGATCTGTATTTTTGGAAATATTGGAAATATAAAATTTTGAATGGGTATATCTGCGGAATCATTGGGTGGATTTTACCCATTCACGAATTCGGCCTTCGTAATTAAGGTCCAAACCTTCTCTACAAATATCGAGTTTCTAAGTTGATTCTTTTGGAAGTTATTGTGTCTACGCAGTCGGCCGTTAGGCTGACCGTAAACACAATAACTTCCGGAAGAAACGACTTAGAAACTCGATATTTGTAGAGTAGGTTTGGGGCATAATAACGAAGGTCGAATTCGTGAATGGGTAAAATCCGCCCAATGATTCCGTAGATATAGCCATTCAAAATTTTATTTTTCCAATATTTCCAAAAATACCTATTAGATCGAATTGAAATCCAGTAATTTATTGAAAAAAAAAATTCAAAAAGCACTGCCGTGGAGGCAGCAGCTTCTGCGTGCATGTTCAAATTCGTTGCTGAAGCGGTCATCGACATTGAACATGCGCGCAAAAGCTGCTGCCTTCACGGCAGTGCTTTTTGAAATTTTTTAGGTTTTCATTTTCCGGAAGTGCTAATTAAAAAGGTCAAGTGTATGGCATTTTTGACAAGCCAATTGAATTAATTACCTTCAAAACAAGGTTCCACCCAACTCCGCTTCAAGATTTCAGGTGTCACCGTGCTCAGAGGGTTGAGAACCAACCTTTTAAAGCGTTCCCCTAAGAACAACAGTTGGCTTTCTGTCCCTTATTTCGATTTTGTGCGAGACCCAGATATTGAGGAGGGTAAAAATTGACACAGTATAATAATCTGCGGGTGTTGTGAAATGGCGAATACGCCTTTAATTTTCTCTTCGTTCGGTGACTTCGATCTTTTGCTAAATTTATCTCTGATTCATTGATAATAAAAAACATGCTCTTAACCAAATGAAGTTATTGAATAATTCAGGTTTCTAATGTGGAAGATCCTTCTGGATAGATTTTTCTGCTCTTTTAGAAAAATGTGTTCCAATTAATTTCGACACAGGACCTCGCGCACTTTAGGATAGTTAGTTATACAACCTTATTTTATACTTTTCACTAAGTGAAAAGAATGTTTGGTAAACCCGCAAGATTTCCCGTCGCGAAGCTACAAGTAAGATATTCACATCATTGTAAGCAGTTTGAGTTCCTGAACAAAAAATATGAAGGCCAACATAGGCGGTCTCTCTTTGTTTGGAAGATATGGGCCACCAAAGTTCCAAATTGATTCATTTTCAGATCCTTTTTTCCGCCATAAAAATGATCTTTCACTTCTCAAATCTAGTTCATAAATCATCTTTGAACCTTCAACCAACGAATAGCGACACTTTCTTTCAAGAATATTTATTATTTAAAGGAAGAAAAGTGAAAATATTAGACAACCACTTAACCTATATTTCTACGAAATACTTCTCAATGTTAAAGCGGAGCTTGGCAACAGCGTCTTTTCATCGCTGGCCAACGTATTCAGAAAGAAGAGTAGTTGCTGGCGGGAAATATGAAATGATGGACAGTCTAAGGATATGATTGTAAGGAAAATGCTTCTGTCACTGAAGCTGAGGTGGTAATTCAAACATCAAAACAAAATCATTGAATATATTTGTTTAAGGTTTCACTCTCAATATTTTCGTTTGAACTTTCTTTCTATCCCCTTCAAAATAGGGATGTTGTTATGTACTTCGTTTTTTGTTGTGTCTTCGAGATGGTCCCAGTTTAGAATGAGATTCAGGGTATTCCAATAAACTGAGTTATATAATAACTTCGATTTCATTGGATATCTGGGAAGGGCGCGACCTATCACATATGAAAAAAATGTACGTTGAAATATATAACAGGGTGGATTCTCATTCCATTTCTATACGTTTCAACCTTGTAGATTTCATTAGAAACGAATTCTCCTATTGGAAGATTAATAGCGGGTTTCACAAAGCTCTGATTAACGTGATTGTTCTGATCAAGACAATTCTATGCTCAATTTCAGTTCATTTTTGACAACACCACAGAATATCAGAGCGTTAATCGGACGATCAAGCTTTGTGAAACCCACGGTAAGAGTGTCGCAGTAAACAGTAAGAACTAGGAACATATTTCATGATATTTCATTTTTCTCGCCAGCAATAATCTGTCATTCACGAATACGCGATGGCACGATTCCGACCGATGAAATTCGCGCCATTGCCAAACTTCACTTTTAGACTGAGTCGAAATCAGAAGGAATAGTGGTTGTCCAGTAATTTCAATGTTTTTTCATTAAATATTGATTATTCTTGAAAAAAAGTGTTGGTGTTGGTTGAAGGTTCAAAGAAGGTTTGTGAACTAAACAGATGAAGTGAGAGATCGTTTTTATGGTGGAAAAAGGGACCTGAAAACGACTCATTTTGGAACTTTGGGGGCCCATATCTTCCAAATTAAGGGAGACCGCCTATGTTCGATTTCACATTTTTTATTTCGAAAAACACACTGCGTACAATGATGCAAATATCTTTTTAATATCTCGGCGACGGGAAATCTTGCGGGTTTACCGAATGTTTTTATGAAGTTTTAGACAATATTTTGTCAATTCCCCACGGCATTATATCTTGAAGTAATTTTCAGAAATCATAGAAGGAACAATTTAAATTGCCTTTCTGCAATAGGTACTACTTTTTTTTCGAATGACTCATAATAAGAGAAAGTAGCGACGCCAGACTCAGAATGAACGTTCTATTCGCTACGGAAATTCTTGTACCGGTGTAAAAAAAATTTGCAACTCATTTTTGTTTGTCGTTCACTGTACCGTTACTCTTCGACTGGAGTCGAAAGCGAGACAGATATTCAGTTATGATAATCTTATTCAAGATAATTGCGATTGAAAACTTCGAGAAGAACAAAAACTATTTCATCTTTTGCATCGAAGAAAATCTGATATTCTGTCTGTCCGTCTGGCAAGCGGTATGTGCCCCGAATTTGAAATCTTGCAGTTTCAAGGGTAGCTTTCGAGCCTTAACATCTCGGTGTAGTTTGTCAACGGGCAAAATCTGCCGAAAGTTTCGAAGTAACAACAAATTTGAATTTTGTTCTGTCGGAAATTCGAAAGATTGGACTCTGGTCGAATTGAAACTTGGCAGGTAGTACTGATGTGGAGACTCATGCGAAGTTTCGTCCGGATCGTGTCACTATAAACTGAAAAATTTCTATAATATTTCATAATCTATTCATCAGATATGGAATTGCTGTTGTTTGAAATGTATCGAAACGAACGAATATTCAAAATTTCGTGGAAATTGTATGACTATAAAAATTTAAGAAAAAGTTCTAGAGAAGCCCTGACGAGAAGTTAGCAATATCTCAAAATTTCACACAAAATTATGAATCAGCATTGGTCGAGTAGTTTTAAACGAGTTTCGTCAAGATCGGATCAGTATTTTAGAGTTACTCATAAAATATCAAGGACACTGAGGAAATACAGAAAACTCAACATTTTAATGCACTTGTAAAGGGGAACAGCGCATTATTGCTTCTTCAAAATGTCTGAAATTTTCGAATTTTGAGCGGAAATTGGTCTTAAACGATTAGGTTGGACTCCCTGAAGGAGAATTCGTGGTCAAAATCAATTCTATCCGTCAGACCGTATGTGCTCTTACTTTCGAAGGAAACAACTTAGCGACTTGAAATTTGCAGATTAGTTTTGTAGTCCAAATATCTCGGCTAGGTTCGTTAGTGAACGAAATCGGTTCAATTGTTTCGGAGTTAGGCCAATTTGAAATTTTGAGGTTAACTGCTCGATATTCCATGAAGTATTGGATCGATCAGATTATGGAACTTTGTAAACAGTTTTGGAGTACCAACGCAAACTTAATACGAAATTCCGTGCGTAACCAAATGTTAGAAAATTTAAAAAAAAACATGTTCATTCGAAAATTAAATTTTTGTTGAAACATTTTTTCTTGACTGAAAATATAGATTAAATTTCAACGATATTTGGCACAAACTTAAGTGTCAGTATTCGAAAAGAAAGTTCCAAATTTCGACTCGATCTTATATTTACTATCGGAGATATAAGAAAAAAATATCCCAAATTCCGTTGTTATTTGGAATTTTAAAGTTATTTCCGCAATATCTCGAGAAGTACAAATGCAATCTGATTGAAACTCCGTAATCAGCGGAAAAATACCAACGTGCAACTAGGGGAGAAATGTCATGTTGATCTAATAGTTAGAATTCGAACAAGTGAGTAAAAGCCCCTGATCTCCCGTCAGTGCTTTTCTACATTTTTTTTTAATATATTCGGAAATTGGAATATTATCAAACTGAAATTCGGCGTATTGACGTAGAATATTGACCTCAAGGTTGACCGTCGGACGGTCGGCCGGACAGAATCGATTTTGCAACCGTCATCAACCTAACCTAGACGATTGTGACCATTTTTGAGAAAATATTCAAAAATTGAAGACATGGGTAAAACTACAGCACGCTGTTCCCTAAACATGCTCGCAAAAAAACACAGAAGGTAGTCGACATCTCTAATGAAAATTCACTAAAACAAGAGAGTGACGATTCTTCTATGCGAATAATCAGCTTGCAACGAAATCATTTCATCTGAAAATGACTACTGAACATATCGATCTCGAAAAACCAATACACCTTTTTTCTCATTTTCCAATTAACACTTCAAAGGCGGTACCACCTCACCCTCCACTACCCAGAACCCGTTAAAAACAAAGAAATCCCGAAGCGCCTTAACGAGAAAACGAACAACACGAAACCGTCCGAAATCCGACGGCACACAAAACACCGCTCGGTCACCTCGGCACCGCAAAAAGGGCACAATTTGTTACGTCATCCGATATCTATTAACTCGGCTCTTTGAACGCTGCCGCTTTCGTCACCCGATCCATCCTCGAAGGACCAGAAGACGAGAAGAGGCCGAATGTCTGTTTGTTATGGCCGGATCAGAGGCATGTTTGCCGCAAAACATCTTGTCGGACCGTTTTGCACCCAATATGTTACCGGAGTGAAGAAAGTGTCGTGGAATTTGTAATTTCATACCTTTCACGTGTCCAAAGCGAAGCCGAAATGTTCATGGGTGGTTCTTGCGACCATTAGTGACTCTGACGAGACGTAATTGATTCGAAAGTTCGGAGTTTTATTAATGAGGGGGTGTTCCACAAGGGTCTATGTTCGGTTCGATATTTTTCACGATGATGATAGTTTAAGGAGTGATATTTATGGTATTTCTTATAGAGTCATTATCTGTCTATAATCGCACATAAATCAGTGCTCAATACAACGATTCACAACTTTTCCTTATACAGGATGTTCCTATATTGAAGGTATTAACGAAAAGGGGATGATTACTCACATGAAGTCAAAACGTCGGTGTGATTTATTTTCGAGAAAAATTCCTTCTGTTTCCATTGAGAAATTGTGTTGCGACATTGCTTCATTCAAAATCTTTTTGCTGTTCTGCCATAACTGTCTGTAATTTTGAGCCGAAAATGGTCTCAAACGACTAGGTTGTACGATGACGAATCCGGTGTCAAAATAATATGATGATTTCCTGATGCCGGCATCTATCGGCGAAATCTGAGTAAAGACAAAAACAATGTATTTTGACAATATCCGTAACGATTTTCAGGCCCAAAATATGTCGAAAGGTGTCCTCGACATGTATTCTATGCATCTTTCCCCAAAGACACCATAAACATTTCAAAACTCTGGGTGTATTTATGAAATGGATGTTGTTGATGCTGAAAAAATAATACCTTTTGGAAAAGACATTATGAGAGAAGATGGAAAAATTATTGAACACAAGTGACAACCAACCAGTATATAAACCTTCATCATATCTTCCATAGAAAATGGAAGCCACGATAGACCGACAAAACAAACCCTCAGCCCCACCAGGGTTATTAATTGATTTCCACACCCCTATTGGGTAGCGATATCGATAGGTAGCGAATCGAATCGTTCATTATCCTTCACCGACCATAGGGCGTCATCTAACAACCGAAACCGAGGGGGTCCCATATGTGGAACGATCGCGTTAAACATATTACGCCGTGGAGGAAACAAACCATTACATCAGACTGTGGATAATTCGTAATTCACCCGATAATCAGCTAATTCTCGTTGAAATTGGGATGTAATTTCCGGCCAACGTGTATAATGATTGTTTCTGGGACATGACACTATTAAAGAGTATGGTTTCATTGTCTGTTTGTGAACAGAAACCTGTGAAACTTTACGCTTTTTAGTTTTTTAGGAAATTTTCGGTCCAATTATAGACCCTTGGGGTACTCCTAGCGGGTGTAGTTCGCTTACCGTCTGATTCTACTCCTCTGCCTCTGAGTAGTCGGGAGATTGCTGATATGCTAGGGGCTGTGCTCCTGTCGCAGATTCCTTCTTTGACTAGTCTTTCTCGGATTTCCCAGCTGAAAATTGAGGGGTTTTCCCTCTTGTATTGCTCTATCCGGTTCTCGACTTCGGGTGTTGCTACCCTGGGTTTAGAACCGCCTATGACTCCTGGTCTTATGGAACCTGTTTCCTGGAAAATATGACTTGAATAAACTGTGAGTTTTTCCTTACTGCTTTACATTCATAATATCATAGGTAATTTGTATCGATTGAAGGATTTGGCATTATGTTTCAGGTTCTTTTCTGGGTTTTCACTCCCAGTGCTATCATTTTTCGATCAAGTACTACATTTCAATCCCATAAAATCTGTATTTCTGGAAATATAAGGAAAAAATGCCAAATTTCTTGTGATTTGGAATGTTAACGTTAATTCCGCGATATATACAAAAAGTAGAAATGTAATCAGTCCGAAACTTCGTGATCAGGTGGAGAATAACTAGCAACCAGGTGCAAAATCTCGTGTTGACCTGATATACAGGGTGATTCCGGAGGAGACCGTCGGATTTTGGGATAAGTTTACACTAGTCAAGACAGTCTCGGAACACTGTTTGGTTTATGGTTGGGGGTCTCTGTTGAGAATATACAGGGTGATTTGTCCGATTCGACCGATTTTACTTTTATTGATAACTTTGGTATGACTTATTCGATTTCGATGAAATTTTCAGCGTAGTACAATAGTGTTGAACGCATTCATTGATTTCAATTTTTTTTCAAAATAAACGGTTGTTATTGTGATAAATCCAGATTAATTCGTTTCCTAAACTACGCTATCTGTTTACGATTCTACTATAATAAGTCATTATTTGAGAGTTTCTAATTTTTTTGGCACACTACTAGTTTTCCAAGAAAATTTTTTCAAAAAATGATAATGTCGAAATTTCGCTCCAATCGATTCTACTTTTATTGGGAACTTTGGTATGGCTCATTCAATTTTGATGAAATTGGCAGTGTAGAACAATCTGAATGAGTTTATTCAATAGTCGCTACAATCTCTCAAAATACAGTGTTGTAATTATGATAATTTCAGAATTTCAGATTAATTGTGCAGTTGAAAAAAAACACCCTGTACATTGCTTTTCCAAAACTTTCTTATTCGTTGCAGATTCTACAATAATATGTCATCATCCAGAGGTTTTTAATTTCTTTGGCACACCTCCGGTTTTCCTAGAAAACATTTTTGTAGAAGAGCATTATCGAAATTTGGCTCACAAGCAGTGAGAGTATTCCGCACTAGGTAGGAAAGCTGTATCGTCCAAAGATGCAAAGTTGTTCGTCACTTCTAAAATATTCTTTTCAAATTCGAAATATATTCCGAATTGAATGGTTTCATACAAAATATTAGCAATTAAATATGAATTTGGAATTTGAAAAAAATATTCTAGAACTTAAGAACTGCTTCGCATTCTTGGATAATAAAGCTTACCTACTTAGTGCGGAATACGTTCACTGCTTGTGAGCCAAATTTCGATCATGCTCTTCTTCAAAAATGTTTTCTAGGAAAACCGGAGGTGTGCCAAAGAAATTAAGAACATCTGAATGATGACATATTATTGTAGAAGCTGAAACGAATAAGAAAGTTTTGGAAAAGCAATGTACAGGGTGTTTTTTTTTCAACTGCACAATTAATCTGAAATTCTAAAACTATCACCATTACAACCCTGCATTTTGAGAGACTTTTGCGACTATTGAATGTACTCGTTCAGATTGTTCTACACTGCAAATTTCATCAAAATTGGATGAGCCATACCAAAGTTCTCAATAAAAGTAGAATCGATTGGAGCGAAATTTCGACATTATCATTTTTTGAAAAAAATTTCTCGGAAAACTAGAAGTGTGCCAAAAAAATTACAAACTCTGAAATAATGACTTATTATAGAAGAATCGTAAACAGATAGCGTAGTTTAGGAAACGCTATGTACAGGGTGTTTTTTCAACCTGCACAATTAATCTGGATTTATCACAATAACAACCGCCTATTTTGAAAAAAAATTTAGAAATCAATGAATGTGTTCAACACTTTTGTACTACGCTGAAAATTTCATTGAAATCGAATAAGCCATACCAAAGTTATCAATAAAAGTAAAATCGGTCGAATCGGACAAATCACCCTGTATATTCTCAATAGAGACCCCCAACCATAAACCAAACATTGTTTCGAGACTGTCTCGACTAGTGTAAACTTATACTAATATCTGACGGTCTCCTCCGGAATCACCCTGTATAGTTAGAATTTGAATAAGCGAGTAAAATCTCCTGGCCTAACGTCAATGCTTTTCTAGAATTTTCATTCGTTATCTCAGTTCCAGATATCTGAAATCCCATAAACATTTCCAGTTTTCATTACTCCCTGGACCTCCTACGATAGTCCTTTGTCGTCTTATAACTTTAAACGATACCATCTCACAATGATTTTCGCAATTCCAAAAATATATTTTACAACTTCCTCTCCTTGATTGAAATTCAAACTAGCGGAATAATCAGCAATACAGGAGTCTGGTTATATTCCATTATAAATGGTCGAGATTTAATTTTAACACATTAGGACGTAAAGAGGTGATTCGTCACACCGTTACATCAAAAGAAATTATGAATGAACCAGCATACAGGATATGATTCTCGTTATTCAGGGACAATTTTCTGTGGAAAGCCCAGAAAATCGTTGATTTCTTGCTTTTTATATGCAGTTCTGATCCAGTTAGGTCATATAGAATCTCTACGTCGTTTCATCCTGAAGATATGTTTACGGTTGAGTCTCATAATGGGTAAAAGTCGCCCGAATACATGTTCGATAGAGATTAAAGTTGTCATAAGGTTGTAAAATATCGTCTTGAGGGTTCAAGAAAAATTTAAGCGGAAACATCTGAACTGAGATACACAAGCTCCTAACGTATCTTGAAATTTTCAAAACTATAGATCTTCTCTTTTGGAAATTACAGTTCGAAGGGTTTTTCGTCCGACTTAGTCGTTCCAGGTAATTTTCGAGTCGAAATGCTTACTGACTTGTCCCGTAGTAGAACGCTAAATTTGGATGGAAATAAACTAATTCAATACTATTTACCTCAGTCCAGAAGTTAGTATTGAACGAACTGCTTGAAAAAATGATCATGGTGAAACCCTTTCGTTTTTTTCCCTCTGTATATTTTTTTTGGTTACAATCAAAGATTAAAAACTAAATCGCATCGAACTCTCTCGAAAATCGCAATTTCATTTTGTAACCACAATAGCCAAAATATTGATTCTACTCAAAATTCTCATTCCATTAAGAATGACGTGAAACTGTTGAAATCGAAATTTTATTTTCAATTTCCGATAGCAAATGCATAAAATCGATTCATGCCTATAAAATATCATATAGTTCGTCGAATCAGCGATTTTATATTTTCTCTGAACGTGTATTTCACTTCGTCAATACGAAATTCGACTGTAAATGAAAATTCGACAACAATTCTTGATGCCAGATATTCTTCAGATCTCTAGTAGGATACATACTTTCAGAAACGTGGAGGGGACCACCATTAGGCGTTCATCTAATCATTAACATTCCCTACATCTCGAAGCAATGGGCAGTTCCACTGTCCTCAAATAACTCAATAGACATAGATTTAGATGAAATTCTGTCCTACCAACAACTCTCACTACCAGATTCTAGTCACATTTTTAACGCTGATCTATCTAGTTCATCGCAGATATTTTAGAGAGCACCACATTCATGTTTCAGCGAAGTGAGTTGTGACTCACATCAATATCCCAGCAACCTCTATTACTGACAATGTTGTTCCCTTGCGGCTTGATCATAGAAATTCCAAACAGAAGGAACTCAATGTGATTCACATGATAACATAATGTTTGTGAAACATTTTGTTATTTCAACGATTCTCACTCAAGTCATAAACTAGTTGCAAATTGATCACAAGGCGAGAAACGTGATTTGTATCTAAGTGACTCGTGTTGCTGTTTATCTCTAACTTGTGTTTCAGCGTAAATCTATCGAATTAAATCGTCCAGTCGAGAAGATTTCAGTGGGTATCACAGTTGTGTTTGAGTGAAGTAAAAGGCGAGTCGCAAAAGTATACCACTGAAGTAACCGTTACTCCGCACGATTTTGGCTCATGTACTGCCAGATTCTAAATAAAATGCGAAACGTCAATGTGATTTAGGCAGAATTCAGTATGTTTTTTCCTTTTCACAAAATGATTCACATTCAAGCCATAGTGCGTCACAAATTGAAACCAGTGCTCCCCTTACATACATGAATGGAAAATTCCGGTACTTTTAACTATGAGAATTATATTATGATGTATCGAAGTGGTTCATTTTCCGTCAAGTATTAACCTGAATGCGACATCGCATAGATGTTCTTTTTGGCCGTCGGCCAGCAAATCGACCCAGTTGTCCCTAATAGCTCGAGGAACCCAATATGCCACACTTCAAACTACATTTCGTTTAATGAGGTGAGAATGAAGAGAACCCCAGGTGAAATACCATAACCCTTAAGCTAACATAAAAATTGACTTCATGACGTCGTGTGAATCACATTAAGCTTATTTCGCATTTGATTTCGAATCTAAATGTGAAGTGTGAGGTGATCCATAAAAGCTGTCACTGGGATGTAAATCAGAGTAGCAATTCGCCGGTGGGATATGTGAAAAGAATGTGATGTTCACATATGTTCAATAATTTCGCCTTTATTCACTTTGGTGCTACACTGCTTATTAGTTCAGAGGATTCAAAGCCCTAATGTTTCTTCTTGTGTACGCGGATCTACATCAGTTTGAGAAGCGTATTCGTGAATAAAAAATAAATAAAATAGACGGCAAATGGTAAATTCAGTATGTTTCGTCCTTTTCACAAAATGATTCACATTCAAAGCATAGTGCGTCACAAATTGAAACTAGTGCCCACCTCAAAACTACATACATGAATGGAAAACTCCGATTCTTTCACCTGTCAGAATTATACCATGATGTATCGAAGTGGCTTATTTTCCGCCATGTATTAACCTGAATGCGACATCGCATAGATGTTCTCTTCGACCGTCGGCCAACAAATCGACCCAGCTGTCTCTAATAGCTCGAGGAACCCAATACGCCACACTTACAACTCCATCTCGTCTAATAAGGTGAGAATGAACAGAACCCCAGGTGAAACACAATTAAACCCCCGATCTAAATTAGAAATGGACGGTACATCGACGGCGTAACGACTGCAGCGTTACACGTACCAAGCGTGTCGTTACAATAACCAGGCAGGTGTTGATTCAAAACGATCCGATACTACTCGCTCGATCGAATTTCTGTGATGTTATTCGTGTTATTCGTCGCATATGTCCATTAGCATGCCCATTCCTGGAAGGACATATCCAGGAACGGGGCACTTAGAGTTTAGCGGAAGATGAAGGGTCTTGGAGGTAATAAGCTTCGGGCGTTTCCTCCAGCTGTGCATTGATTTTCTAATCTAATATCCCAGTTGAAACGAAATTATTCAATATAAGCGAACATCAATCAATACCATACACTGTTGGGTCAATAATGAACAGTGTTTCGCCTAGAGTAGCGTAAAGACACAGTATCGAAGCCTACATAGAACACACACCCGATATCCTAACTCACACAAAACTATAAGCTCCTGAGGGGTTTTCTGTAATCTTAGAATACACACAAGAATACAAAACTACAATTCATAATGGGTTCCAGATCTCACCAGCAAATTGTGACTCTCATTAACATCCCAGTGAGAGCTTTTTCAGATCATCTCGTTCATTATTTTAGTTTCTTCACGTGTAGATTCGAAATGTGATGCAAAACGTATTGAATGTGATTCACAAGAGAATTAACTAAATCTCATTGAAATTCTGCAAGCTGTAATTTTCAAGTACTGAACGATGTGGTCAGTATCCATGGAAATATAAGGAAAATGGAATTTCGAATGCGTATATCTGCGGAATCATTGGACGGATTCCACCCATTCACGAAGTTAGCCTTCGTAATTAATAAAGTCCAAACCTACTTGACAAATATCGAGTCTCTCAGTTTTTTCTTCAGGAAGTTACTATGGTGACGATCGGGCGTTTATTCACAAACGCGCTTCACAAAAAGATATCGCATTCTCGTACACGAAAAGACTAATTAGACCTTTGATACATTTGGAATAATGAGTAATATTTTATCAGTCAATTAACACAATTTTTTTAATATTAGTGAACATCACATTCACATCACGGATTATACATCAGCGAATTATACCTCTCCTAAACATCTCAGTGACATCTTTTTCGGATTATTTATTTTCTTCAAATTTTGTTGCAAAATCAAATGTGAAATGAGCTCAATGTGATTCATTCGAGAGATTGACCATCCTTGTTCACAAACTCGTTTCACTTTGGATTATTCTTCTACATCAATGATACATTGCTGCTTTCCTATTCTGATCAATAGCACAAAACGATTCACTTTGAAAGGTGTCAGTTTGTGAGGAACTTTAATACAATACTGTCCATCATTACCAAAGGATTAGTGTTCCTTCTCTATTTACGTCGATTTGGAATGAATACCGACATCAATGAATTGTATAATGGTTAATCATCACAAAGAGTATATTTCGAAGCTCATTCCTGATCTGAATATGAAGGTTATATTGGCCAGAAAAGTCATCTTCAACACTAAATGCAATATCAATGCAAATGAGACTTGTGAGTCACATCGAAAGTGAATGTGAGGACTACTGTGATCTCTGCGGTATTTTACGTTTTCTGGATTTAATGAAGTGGACTGTTTAAATGTCGGTTATTTCCGAATTTGGAGCCGAATATGATCTCAAATGTCGAGATTGGCCGGTACATTTCGTGGGAACGGATTTGAAACATTCAGGGTAGGTTTCGTATCAAAATGCGACGGATTTGGTCACTTGAATTTTTGAGCCTATTGCCTCAATATATTCAGAACTACTTTCTGGAATAAACTTTGAACCTACCTGGTATCTGTTGAGTATCTTGCTAACGCATCCGTGGGATACCCTAAGTTGTCTGGAAATTACACAGGGTCTTACTCCTGCTGCTGCAAGTTCCACAATTTTCAATCTGATGTGGTTTGGAAGGGGTCTGCCGTTGATGAAGACTCCTCCGAGTTGATTGACCCGGCCCTGACCTGCAAGAAGAGGATTTTTTTAGTTATAAATTTTCGATTTTTTTATTTCGTAGTACTGATTTTGGAGAGTATTTGACCAGCTTACCCATATCGAGTGATGTAGTGGATGTTAAACTATTTATATTTCAAAATTTTGGTTTCAATAGAATATTTATACATAATTTCTTGAGGATCAATCACTAAAACCATTGAAAACACATGAACATCAAATTAAAACTGAAGATTTTTGAGCAAGGCAGAAAAAGCGATTTAATCAGACTCAACTAGGAATGTTTCGTTTTTATAATTTCTTATTTGATTTCAAAATGATGACAATCTACAACTTATTCCTGTTGATGTCTGTAGACGAATTCCTATGGGCCAACTTTCTCTCAAACTGAATTTTTTCTACTGACCACTTACACTTGAATGGCTCAAAATCGTCCCGAACCAATAACTGAAGGTACCCCACCATAAATAGTATCCGAACTTCTGACAGAAACTGTATATCTCTTATTTATGGCATACAATAAATATTACCGAAATCAGGTCGACTGACCTCCACAATTTTTTTCTATTTTTATAACATAACTGGGTTTATTCCGACTGTCTCATTTTTTGCTCCATTTCTTCAGGTTTATGAAAACGAATTTTGCTCCTCAAAGTGCTTAAGGTGAAGAAGAATGAAAAATGAAGAATATCAGATGTTATTTCGAGAGAATATCAAGAGTTATACCAAGAGAATGACGGTTGTCATATCGAGATGATATGATGAGTCAAATTGAGAGAATATAATGGCTCATATCACGAGAATATTAATAGTCATATCGAGTTAATCTCATTATTCGTGTCAAGAAAATTTGAGACATATCAAGCTGACATCGAAAGCCATATGAAGGGAATATCAAGAATCATACTATGCGTCATATTAAGAAAATATATGAAGTCATAACAAAAGAATTTAATGATTTAAATCAAGAGGATATCGAGGGTCATATGGAGTTAATCTCATGAATAATATCGAGAAAGTATTAAGCATCAAAGCCATATGAAGAGAATGTCAAGAGTCATATCATCAATCAAGTCAATACTATGTGTCATGTTAATGGAATATTTCGAATCAAATTGAGAGAATATAATGATTCTCATCAAGAGAATATCGATGGTCATATCAAGATAATATTGAGGAAGTTATAAGCTATTTAGACAGCCATATAGAGAATGTTAAGAATTATATCAAGAGGACACAGTGCGTCATGTTGAGAGAATATCTGGAGTGATAATAAGAGAACATCAAGAATCATGTAAAGAGAATATCTTGAGTCATTTTGTAAGAGTATTAAGTGTCATATGAAGATTTTTTGGCTCGGACATCTCTTACAAGATTTTTCATGGTTTTCGTCTACGTTTCTTCTGATCTGGTAGGTGAATCATTTTTCATTTTATAATTTTAGTTTTCAATTTCCTTCAGAAACAAGAATTGAATGATTTCTCTTGCATTTTGTCAATATCGATAGGTACTTCGTCATTTTCAAGCAGAATATCCATGGTCATACCAAGATAATATTGAGAAAATTATAAGCTACATAGACAGCCATATGAAGAGAATGTCAAGAATCATATCAAGAGAATACTATGTGTCTTATAAAAAGAGAATATCTGAAGTCATATCGAAAGAATATTATGATTTATTTCAAGAGAATGTCGATCGTTATATGGAGTTAATCTCATGAGGTATATCAAGATAATAATAAGTATCGAAAGTAATATGAAGAGAATGTCAAGAATCATTTCAAGTGAATACTATGCGTCATTTCAATGAAATATTTGGAGTCACATTAAGAGCATATAATGATTCTCGTCGATGGTCATATCAAGATAATATTAAAATTATAAACGATATAGACAGCCATATGAAGAGAATGTCATGAATCATATTATAAGGGAATATGAGGTGGCATATGAAGATGTTTTTGGCCCGGACATCTCTTACAAGAGTTTTCATGATTTTCGTCTAATTTCGGGAAAGTCAAGTGCTTGGAGTTTTCAGATGAATCTTAGCTAATTCATGGTATATTTATTCACGTGTGACGGTGCACGAGTACAAACTGAGCATTTTGAGAAAAAATCATTGACTATAGGAAAGAAGTTTCCTTCTGCAATTATTGTTTTATTTCTCAAAGATTATCCTGATATTCATTCTTGTATTCCAACGAAAATTTCTTTCCTTATTGTATTATTTTTTAAGGATTATCCTGATGTATATTCTTTCAATTCAGTGAAAATTTGTCCCATATGTTTTCCATTCATACTCTTCAAAACTCCTCCAGTAATACGCTCCATAGATCAAGTAGTTTTGCATCCAAAAGAAGTTACATTTACAATTAAAGAAAATCCAGATGACCCCTTTTTGCTACAACTCCACCGTCGAAACCTACCACCGTACGGCCTTAACGCAGACCTGATTTAACACCAATTTACCTACCGAATCCCTCGCTCTCACCTTGGAAAGGATATCCTGAAAAACAAGGTCTATGCATCAGGCCGAAGTTTCCAGTCACTGTCATCTCGAAAAAAAGTCCACAGCGCTGTACATGAACTCGATAAGAAACACCTCGATGAACAACACTCTTGTCGCGAACTCGTGCAACTTTTCGGTGGTTCCCCGAACAAAAACTGACAATTCTGTGCTGTCGCGGCGTGTAACTTGTCTTCGTGTCGTGTTTCTCACTGACTGACGACTGGATCGGAAAATCGAGATGCCGATGCCTGGTCTGGGGTGCTGGGTGGACATGGAAACGCCCAAAGCTCCGCCCACTAGTGTGCGGTTTTAGGTTAGGTCGCGAGTTGTTGCATGAGCTTGAAACACCATTTTTATTGTTCTTTAATGGGGATTTTGTTGAGGTTTATGATGGATGTGTAGGTGGGTGATGATGTTCCATTATTGGGTTATAGAAAGGTGGGATTATGTAGATTATGGGTGCTATGACGTATACGGAGGGTAGAATGGTTTATTGAGGATTAGGAAAGATGGGTTTTTAAATATGCAGGCAATAAGGGTTGTAATGTCGGAAGATTATTCAGGTAATTCGATGAATGTTGTATAATTTCGTGAAGAAATACTGGTAGCTTCCTAGTATTTTATTACCTAAACCCTTGAAGTACCTACTTCTGAATACAAACACTTATAAATTCGTTAAACTTATGAAATCTATACAGGCTAGGCTCCTGTTGATGGTACCTAGGACTTTTTGCAGAATGGGACATAACTATGCATTGAAAAGTCGGTTTCTTGGGTAAAAACTACCGATCTAAAATATTTTCAGCGCTGCGGTGTTGCCGCTTATATCGTAAAATACCAACAAGTTTGATTTATATTATTGCTTTTTTCTGTTCGTCGTGTCCTGTTCTCTTTATCAACTTTCTCGTCCATCTCTACCCCCATGCAAAATCGGAAAAATGAAAAAAAAAGAGGTAAAGCCCCGTCAGCGTGATTACAGCAACCCTAAAAATCTTGTATGGCATGAGAGGTTGGGTGACGCCTTGTTTCTAAGGTAATGCGATTGCCTTCTCAAACGAGGGATATGTACACTAGTGAATATTCCTCAGTACTTCCGAAAAACGAAAGAAGAGGAGAAGAATAGTAACGATATGAAAAACCATCAACATATTCTAGAAAACCAGCAAAACAAAAGACTCGAAAAAAATAAAACTACTACAGATGCTATGATTAACATATTGAAGACCCCAACGGAAAATCATGTTAAGTCCCTATTCATTGATAAATGAGATAATGGTATGTACCATATGTAAGAGAATGGCTTGAACGATTGCCCTTTACTTTTAAGAAAAATACCGAATTTTGGATTTCTACTGTTCATTTTTGTATATAGGTTGCCCTTACACACGAAAGCAAAGGGTTTATTAAACCGAAAATATCAGAATTTGCTCAGCTAAAACAAATTAACAGTGATGTTCTAAACTCAATTGCGGTTATCTCAAATCGAAAAAAATAGTGAATTAACACTTGTATGATATTTCGGAAGGGTTTTGCATTATTTTCAATTTTTTTTAGGTTTTCACTCTCAATATTTAAAAACAAACTATTGAAAGTTGAATAAAATTATTATTCAAAGAAAAAGCGCTTACGGAATGTGAGATTCAAACAAGTTGTAAAGGGCAGTTTCTATAAAAACATGTTGCCTGATGAACTATTGCCCTATACTATTTGAGAAAACGCAAGAAAATTATCAGTCTCTGATCTAACACGTTTAATAAAAAGAAAAGTTCAAGACATAAAGAATTTCTCAAGAACATACCGAATTTTGGATTTCTACGTTCCAAACATTCAATTGCGGTTATCTCAAAACTAAAAGTTGTGACTTAACACTTATATGATATTTCGGAAGGGTTTTGCATTATTTTTCAGATTTTTTTCAGGTTTTCAGTTTCAACATTTAAACGAAGTATTTAAAGTCAAATAAAAATTATTATTTATAGAAAACGCGCTTGCGGAATGTGAGATTCAAACAATTTGTGAAGGGCAGTTTCTATAAAAAATGTTTCTAATGAACTATTGCCCTATACAAATGCAAGAAAATTATAAGTCTCTGATCTAACAAGCTTAATTAATGAAAAGTCTAAGAAATACCGAATTTTGGAATTCTACTGTTCATTTTTGTTTATAGATTGCCCTTGCACACCAAAGCAAAGCGTTTATTTAACCAAAAAAATCAGAATGTGCTCAGCTGAAACAAATTAACAGTGACGTTAATAACTTTCAATTGCGGCTATCTCAAAACGAAAGAATTGTGACTTAACACTTATATTATTTTTCGGAAGAGTTTTGCATTATTTTTCGAATTTTATTTAGGTTTTCACTCTCAACATTTGAAAACAAACTATTGAAAGTCAAATAAAATTATTATTCATAGAAAACGCGCTTGCCAAATGTGGGATTTAAACAATTTGTAAGGGGCAGTTCCTATAAAAAATGTTATCTTATGAACTATTGCCCTATACTTTTAGGAAAAATGCGAGAAAATCATAAGTCTCTGATCTAACACGTTTTATAAAATAAAAAGTCTAAAGCATAAAGAATATCTCAAGTCCATACTGAATTTTGGATTTCTACTGTTTATTTTTGTATATAGATTGGCCTTACACACCAAAGCAAAGCGTTTATTTAACCGAAAATATCAGAATGTGCTCAGCAAAAAACAAATTAACAGTGACGTTCTAAACTTTCAATTGCGGTTATCTCAAATCGAAAAAATTGTGAATTAACATTTTTAGGTTTTCACTCTCAACATTTAAAAACAAACTATTGAATGTCAAAAAATTATTATTCATAGAAAACGCGCTTGTGGAATGTGATATTCAAACAATTTGTAAAGGGCATTTTCTATAAAAAATGTTGCCAAATGAACTATTGCCCTATACTTTTAGAAAAAAAGCAAGAAAATTAGATGATCCAACAAGTTTAATAAAATTAAAAGTCCAAAACATAAAGAACTTCTCGAGTACAAACCCGATTTCGGATTTCTACTGTTCATTTTTGTATAAAGATTGCCTTTACACGCAAAGCATTTATTTAACCGAAAATATCAGAATGTACTCAGCTAAAACGAATTAACAGTGACGTTCCAAACTTTCAATTGCGGTGATCTCAAAACGAAAAAATTGTGACTTAACACTTACATGATATTTCGGAAGGGTTTTGTATTATTTTTCAGATTTTTTTTATGTTTTCACTATCAACATTCAAAAACAAACTATTGAAAGTCAAAGAAAAATTATTATTCATAGAAAACGCGCTTGCGAAGGTGAAATTCAAACAATTTGGAAAGGGCAGTTTCTATGAAAAATGTTGCCTAAAGAACTATTGCCATATATTTTTAGAAAAAGCGCAACAAAATTATAAGTCTCTGATCCAACACGTTTAATAAAATGAAAAGTCTAAAACATGAAGAATTTCTCAAGTCCATACCGAAATTTTGATTTCTACTGTTCATTTTAGTATATAGATTTTTGTACAAAGATTGCCCTTACAAACCGAAGCAAAGCGTTTATTTAACCAAAAATATCAGAATGTGCTCTGCTAAAACAAATTAACAATGACATTCCAAACTTTCAATTGCGGTTATCTCAAAACGAAAAAAATTTGACTTGACACTTATATGATATTTCGGAAGGGTTTTGCAGTATTTTTCAGATTTTTTTTTAGGTTTTCACTCTCAACATTCAAAAACAAACTATTGAAAGTCAAATAAAATTATTATTCATAGAAAAATCGCTTGCGGAATGTGAGATTCAAACAATTTGTAAAAAGCAGTTTCAATAAAAAAAAGTTGCCTAATGAACTATTGCCCTATACTTTTTGAGAAAACGCAAGAAAATTATCACTCTCTGATCTAACACGTTTAATGAAATGAAAAGTCTGAAACCTAAAGAATTTCTCAAGTCCATACCGAATTTTGGATTTCTACTGTTCATTTTTGTATATAGGTTGCCCTTACACACGAAAGCAAAGCGTTTATTTAACCGAAAATATCAGAATGTGCTCAGCTAAAACAAATTAACAGTGGCGTTCCAAACTTTCAATTGCGGTTATCTCAAAATGAAAAAATTGTGAATTAACACTTATATGATATTTCGGAAGGGTTTTGGATTATTTTTCACAGTTTTTCACTCTCAACATTTAAAAACAAACTATAGAAAGTCAAACAAAAATTATTATTCATAGAAAACATTCAAACAGTTTCAAATACATATTCAATATTCTGTGATATCCCATCATATTATCCTCATTTAATTCTGTATGAACCTTTGAACTGTTGTTTTTCGATAAAGTACTGGATTTCAATTCTATGTTATCTGTATTTTTCGAAATATTGGGAAAATAAAATTTTGAATGGGTATATCTGCGGAACCATTGGGTGTATTTTACCCATATCTACGGAATCCGCCCAATGATTCCGTAGATATAACCATTCAGAATTTTATTTTTTCAATTTTTCCAAAAATACAGATCAGATCGAATTGAAATCCAGTAATTTATCGAAAAAAAATGTAGAAAAGCATTGTCGTGAAGGCAGGAGCTTTTGCGCGTATGTTCAAATTCGTTGCCGAAGCAGTCATTACATCGAACATGCGCGCAAAAGAATGAAGGTAATTTCAACCTTGGAATATTCCAACAATTTTCGGAGATTTTTCTTTACAGTAGAAATTTGAAAAAAAGTTCAGTTTGAATTTCGGAAGAGTTTTTTCACGGAATCTTAGAAAATCGAGAAAATTGAAATAATGCTATCCAATTTGGCAATGGGAAATAAAAAAATCAAACTTTTCAGGTTTCCCGCCATTCTGAAATCCTTTTTCCAGAAATAACGCCACATTTGAACTGACCACCAAAAAATATTGCTCAATGTTGACATTAAACACTCTGTTTCTCGTTCATACTTCGAAAATATATATGTCATAAGGTAAAGATTACTTTCTCAATGTCATCTACATGGCTATATATATGTTTGTCCAGTTGATGGAAAAACACCCTATATATCAAGACTTCAAAATTTTTTCGAAGTAAATCTGCAAATTTTTTCTTTATTATCTGATGAAGAATTCAGATAAAGATTATTCCGTTATTGTTCATTAGGTATCAAACTTCTAGAAACTGCCCCTGACAAATAGTTTGAGTAATGTAATCCTCTACTGGGTTGACAATAATTTTATTTGATTTTAATATTTCCTTGTCAGCTTTGGGAAGTGAAACCTAGAGAAAACCTGAAAAATAAAAGAATATCACCCGTTTTATTCTGTATATACCTCGAAGCCAAAATCCCTTAAAGTCATAAAATTTCGAAATCGCCAAACCATTTACCGGTATTAGAAATAATGAACGCCGTAAAATTTCTTGAATAAAAGTCAAGTCGGAAGATGTTTCAGGTCTGTTATTGCTGCAATAAATATTGAGAAATTCTGGAAATGAACAGTACTGACTTGAGGTCTGGAGCTTTTGCGCTCTAGTTCTGTCTACGTTTTGAATTGTCCCAGATGGTTTCAAGATTTTTTTTTTCGAAAGTTATTTATTTATTACAGAGAGGTATGCCATTTAGTGAGTGACCTTGCACAAGGCTGCTTGGATTCCAGATAAAATAAAATTCCGATATTCAGTAATCGTAATATTTTTTCTAGAAAGTTTCAATGTAAAAATAAAATAAAAGATTATTATTCATGGAAATTCTACTTGTGTACTTAGGTATCGATTAAAGTTTATTTCGAGAGGATTTCGCATCATTTTTTAGGTTCTTTTTCTGGGTTTTCACTCCCAATATCTGAAACAGAACTATTAAAAATTAAATGAAAATTGAGACCATTTTCGTCTCAAAAATTGATAATTACAGACAACGATAGCACGCTGTTTCACTAGAACAAATGATACTGAACACAGTGTTTCATCTTATATCTTTCTATTTATAATTATCAATAGCATCATTTCTATATTATACAGGGTCTTTCACGAGGAACCTCACCCATATTTATACGGGAAACTACTGAACGTATTTTCATGAAATTCAGCACTTATAAGTATTTCACGATGCTGATGAAATCTAAAATATTTTCAAGGCATGAGCACCTCCGGTTTTTCCGGAAATGACGTCAACTTCCGTTTTTCAAATTAGAACACCATTTTTTTATTGCAGAAATAGATTCCTTAGAAAATTTCAATTTTTTTTGATGTAACATTTTTCAGTTTTGGTTGGAAAATTCTCTCTGAGCGGGAAAATTCGAAAAAAAAATCGAAAATAGAGCTCCGCTGAAACAAGAATAACTTCGAGGTTTTTGGATGGAAAATTTTCATTTTTGGGATTTTTCAAGATGTAAGATTGATGTATCCACTTTAAAAATCGAAATCGCGATTCATGATACAGGGGGTGAAAAAATCGCTTTCAAAGTTAGGGATGACAAAATCGTGAAAAATCAATTTTTTCAAATTAGGACCCCATTTTTTTATGGCAGATATTGAATCTACGTTAAAAAATAATGTGAGTGTATGCATCACACCCTTGCCCTAAAATGGATATTTTCTGAGTTATTCACAAAAAAATTGTTTTTCGTCTTGAATTTTCAGCTATTTCTTTTCCCTTCACGCCGAAAAGATGAAATTTTCAGGAACTGTTATTTGAACCATGCTGTAGATTTTTCACCCCTTCTTGAAACCGACATCAAGTTACTATTAGGAGAACCATGGCAAACTCTCGCAGTTATAACTAGAGAAGATGCTCAAAGTTTTGACCGTTAATTTCTAGACATTTATTTATACGTCTCAGGAATGCTTCGTGCGTTGCTCTTCTTATTTCATCGGGAGGAAGAGATCTGCAAAAGTGTTTAAAAACCAAATTGAGTTTCAAAACTATGAATCTAAAAATCTAAACAAACCTGAACGTATTTCTGACTCGTTCTATGCAGTCCTCTTTATCAGTCAGGGGAGTTGAGTAGACAATATTTTTTATCCTACCCCAAACATAATAGTCTAAAGGAGTTAAATCGGGAGAACGTGGTGGCCAAAGATGTGGACCATTGTTCGCCAACCATCGATCTTCAAATAGCCTGTAGAGGATATTTGACACATTGAGTGAATTGTGTGGATGTCATCTTTTTGGCGTGAAGGGAAAAGAAATAGCTGAAAATTCAAGACGAAAAACAGTTTTTTGTGAATAACTCAGAAAATATCCACTTTAGGGCAAGGGTGTGATGCATACACTCACATTATTTTTTAACGTAGATTCAATATCTGCCATAAAAAAATGGGGTTCTAATTTGAAAAAATTGATTTTTCACGATTTTGTCATCCCTAACTTTGAAAGCGATTTTTTCACCCCCTGTATCATGAATCGCGATTTCGATTTTTTAAGTGGATACATCAATCTTACATCTTGAAAAATCCCAAAAATGGAAATTTTCCATCCAAAAACCTCGAAGTTATTCTTGTTTCAGCGGAGCTCTATTTTCGATTTTTTTTTCGAATTTTCCCGCTCAGAGAGAATTTTCCAACCAAAACTGAAAAATGTTACATCAAAATAAATTGAAATTTTCTATGGAATCTATTTCTGCAATAAAAAAATGGTGTTCTAATTTGAAAAACGGAAGTTGACGTCATTTCCGGAAAAACCGGAGGTGCTCATGCCTTGAAAATATTTTAGATTTCATCAGCATCGTGAAATACTTATAAGTGCTGAATTTCATGAAAATACGTTCTGTAGTTTCCCGTATAAATATGGGTGAGGTTCCTCGTGAAAGACCCTGTATACTGAAATAACAAAAATGTAACATAAACGCAAGGACGAATATCTGTAGATAAATCAAAACATATTCTATCTTGACTTGAGCTATTAATCCAATGAATTATAATATTATATCAAAATCTTTAATGTGCTCTCACCAACACTTGACAACAAACAATATTGACATGAAACTACCGACAAGTCAAAGGCTTGTGCATATAATAATATTGCCATCAGTTCCACATCTTTTAAACTTCAAGAAAATGCCACTTGATAATGCCTCTATAAAACTTTCATCCTATTTCAAAACATTAAATTGAAACGAGTTACCAGTCGTTGAAATTTAATATTTACAATGTAGTAGTTGGTTAAAAATAAAGGTTTGAGGGAAGTGCAAAATTTTTTTGTACATGATTACATTGAAGATATCAAAATCAATACGTGAATTGGTAACCGTTTTGACAACGAATTTGAATAAGCATGCAAAGGCTCTCGACTGAAGTCAGAGTTTTCCTTGAAAATTATTCGACACAAATATGACCTTTCACAGGTCATAAAAACATAATCATTCGCTCAACGATTCTCGATGAACCAAATACTTATGCAAGATTATTCGGTTGATTTCAACCCTGTTATGTACCCTTTCTGAAAACGAAAAACCAAGTCATAAATATCCGAAATGTTTCCATTTTTCAAAACTCAACTTTCTGGGTGATTATTTCCCAAAATTCAAGGCAATAAGAACCGTAAAATCCCGATGAATAAAAGTCAAGTCGGAGTCAGTGCCAGAACATCGTTATATTGCCATAATAAATAAGGAGTATATCGTAAAATCTGGAAGAAAACTAGCTCTCTATGTACCCCAGAGTCCTTCTGGACCGAACACAGCATGAAATATACAGTAGGGCATAAACTTTGACAGATCATGACAAGATATACGACATGCTGGTTCAGGGAAGGTTCTACTGTGACCACTTTTGGTCGGTACCGAGAAATTCACAATTGAGTCGGGGACAGTTACAAGTTACTAAGTTGAACATTAATGGTATTATCTGTAAATGTTTTGCCTTTGGAAATTGGCTTAGGAGATATGCAGATTTGTGACTATGGGAGGAATGTTGGGTGATCTTTTGAGGATTAGGGAGAGTGGGCTTAAGACGGTCTATGTTTTTGCATTAGAAGAATGGAGAGGGCGCTTTTTTGAAATGGATATGTCGAAAAAAGCTGGCGCTGTAAGATTGAAGGAATGGCATCATTAATTGCATGCAATAGACGACTTCGGCCCAAGTTGCCAACCCACAATTTACTTAGCAAGTTTACTTTCACTGGGGAACGGGAATTTCAGGACAAATTCGACATGATAAGGTTCGCATTATTTATAAATAACCGTAAAACATGCCTCGGCTTTTCAAACCAGACAATTCCTTCCAAATATAGGTTTTTGTTAAGATCGTCCCCGATTGGCTGAAATTTAAGTTGGGATTCCTGATTTCATGCAAACAGTGTCAATTTTCATAGGATACGTTCCGAAAATCAACTCTGTTGTTTCGGTTGCCGATTTTCCGCTCCGTAAATATGAAATATTCGGATGGTTCTTGGAACAAGCGCGTGAAAAAGGTTATTTTACGGAATCTGGTTGATGAAAATGCGGTCGATTTACTGTCACCAGAACGATTTTCTATGGTAAATATCCATAGCATAGAACAATCATGTTTACTTTAGGTTTGTTTTGGTTCCGAGTTCAGATCTGTTCGGGACGGTTCTAGCATAGACCAATAGTCTGTGGTTCTGAATTCGGAACCAAAACAAACCTAAAGTGAACATAGATTGTTCTATGCTATGGATATTTACCATAGAAAATCGTTCTGGTGACAGTAAATCGACCGCATTTTCATCAACCAGATTCTGTAAATAACATTTTTCACGCGCTTGTTCCAAGAACCATCCGAATATTTCATATTTACGGAGCGGAAAATCGGCAACCGAAACAACAGAGTTGATTTTCGGATCGTATCCTATGAAAATTGACACTGTTTGCATGAAATCAGGAATCCAAACTTAAATTTCAGCCAATCGGGGACGATCTTAACAAAAACCTATATTTGGAAGGAATTATCTGGTTTGAAGAGCCGAGGCATGTTTTACGGTTATTTATAAATAATGCGAACCTTATCATGTTGAATTTGTCCTGAAATTCCCGTTCCCCAGTAAAAGTAAACTTGCTAAGTAAATTGTGGGTTGGCAACTTGGGCCGAAGTCGTCTATTAATGATAACTCAAAAATCCACAGTCAAAGATTTAGTTGTAGGAATCTGTTTTGTTACAACAATTCACGTTATTTTTATATAGTGTTTGTTTATTATGACAACATATTTGATTTTTTATGAGAGTTTATCTGACCTTTCTTTTAGATGGTTTAAGCCATTAGTAAGATGTCGATCTTATCTTTTGTTTGATGGATAAAATATATATATACAGGGTCTTTCACGAGGAACCTCACCCATATTTATACGGGAAACTACTGAACGTATTTTCATGAAATTCAGCACTTATAAGTATTTCACGATGCTGATGAAATCTAAAATATTTTCAAGGCATGAGCACCTCCGGTTTTTCCGGAAATGACGTCAACTTCCGTTTTTCGAATTAGAACACCATTTTTTTATTGCAGAAATGCATTCCTTAGAAAATTTCAATTTATTTTGATGTAACATTTTTCAGTTTTGGTTGGAAAATTCTCTCTGAGCGGGAAAATTCGAAAAAAAAATCGAAAATAGAGCTCCGCTGAAACAAGAATGACTTCGAGGTTTTTGGATGGAAAATTTTCATTTTTGGGATTTTTCAAGATGTAAGATTGATGTATCCACTTTAAAAATCGAAATCGCGATTCATGATACAGGGGGTGAAAAAATCGCTTTCAAAGTTAGGGATGACAAAATCGTGAAAAATCAATTTTTTCAAATTAGAACCCCATTTTTTTATGGCAGATATCGAATCTACGTTAAAAAATAATGTGAGTGTATGCATCACACCCTTGCCCTAAAATGGATATTTTCTGAGTTATTCACAAAAAACTGTTTTTCGTCTTGAATTTTCAGCTATTTCTTTTCCCTTCACGCCAAAAAGATGAAATTTTCAGGAACTGTTATTTGAACCATGCTGTAGATTTTTCACCCCTTCTTGAAACCGACTTCAAGTTACTATTAGGAGAACCATGGAAAACTCTCGCAGTTATAACTAGAGAAGATGCTCAAAGTTTTGACCGTTAATTTCTAGACATTTATTTATACGTCTCTGGAATGCTTCGTGCGTTCCTCTTCTTATTTCATAAGGAGGAAGAGATCTGCAAAAGTGTTTAAAAACCAAATTGAGTTTCAAAACTATGAATCTAAAAATCTAAACAAACCTGAACGCATTTCTGACTCGTTCTATGCAGTCCTCTTTATCAGTCAGGGGAGTTGAGTAGACAATATTTTTTATCCTACCCCAAACATAATAGTCTAAAGGAGTTAAATCGGGAGAACGTGGTGGCCAAAGATGTGGACCATTGTTCGCCAACCATCGATCTTCAAATAGCCTGTAGAGGATATTTGACACATTGAGTGAATTGTGTGGAGGCGCGCCATCTTGTTGATACCATAAGTCATTATGGTTCTGTACTAGCGGCTCAATTATTTGAGTCAATATGTCAGAATATCTATCTCCTAAGGGAGAACATTCTTTAAATAATGCAAACATGTGTAGTGTTCTATCTTACCAGTTAAAGTCCCATCATAAATGTGAACATCGAGAATTGCATTATTTTTGATGGCGCAAAAAACATTGAAACTCCAGGTCTCTTGAAAGTTCCATTGTCTGAAGTGGTGGTTGTTCTCTTCATCCCAATAATGACTGTTATGCCTATTGAAAGAACCATTCTTTGTGAATTTAGATTCATCTGCCCAAATTATACAGTCCAAAAAGTTTTCATTCTCTTGAAATCGAATCATCATAGCTTCGCAAAACTCTGTTCTCCTGACGAAATCAGTTTCCTTCAAATGCTGTACTCATTGAATTTATATGGGTGCATTTTATGTTTTTTTTAATATTCTCCAAACACTCGATTGAGATAATCCCAGATCAATCTCGGCATCTTTGAGAGAATTTTGAGGATTCACACGAAAATATGCAAGAACTGTAATTTCGTTGTTCTCATCTTCTACTACACTTTTTTCTCTGTGTGTAGTTTTCTTAACGAAAGATCCGACATTTCTCAAGTTTGTCATGGTTCTGTTAATGGTATCTCTCGTTGGTCTGGGTCGGTCAGGAAACCTCTCAATGAACAGTCGAATCGTTCTATCTACAACTTTATTACATTCTCCATGAAGTAGAATGAGATTTAAATAATCTTCATTGGTAAAATTAGGCATAGTGATCGATTTTATAACTTAATACGAATTATCACCAAATTAATAGTAAACACAAAATGCTACTGAATAAAGAGGAATTTGGCAGATGTAATTAATGATATCTATCATTAAAAAAAAATAATGTATAACATGGTAAGTTTTTGCATATGGTTCATAAGGAATTATTTATTTATCACTGGAGAGAAAACCGATGGCCGATTAGTTGAAATAAAGAGGTTTCCGATACAAATTCGAATCCAAATTCGCCATCTATTTAGGAACAACCTGTAACCTTTTTCTCTTGCATATTAGGGTAGTAAAATCTAAAACATGGTTTAAGTAACAGTTCCTGAAAATGTCATCTTTTTGGCGTGAAGGGAAAAGAAATAGCTGAAAATTCAAGACGAAAAACAGTTTTTTGTGAATAACTCAGAAAATATCCACTTTAGGGCAAGGATGTGATGCATACACTCACATTATTTTTTAACGTAGATTCAATATCTGCCATAAAAAAATGGGGTTCTAATTTGAAAAAATTGATTTTTCACGATTTTGTCATCTCTAACTTTGAAAGCGAGTTTTTCACCCCCTGTATCATGAATCGCGATTTCGATTTTTAAAGTGGATACATCAATCTTACATCTTGAAAAATCCCAAAAATGAAAATTTTCCATCCAAAAACCTCGAAGTAATTCTTGTTTCAGCGGAGCTCTATTTTCGATTTTTTTTTCGAATTTTCCCGCTCAGAGAGAATTTTCCAACCAAAACTGAAAAATGTTACATCAAAATAAATTGAAATTTTCTAAGGAATCTATTTCTGCCATAAAAAAATGGTGTTCTAATTTGAAAAACGGAAGTTGACGTCATTTCCGGAAAAACCGGAGGTGCTCATGCCTTGAAAATATTTTAGATTTCATCAGCATCGTGAAATACTTATAAGTGCTGAATTTCATGAAAATACGTTCAGTAGTTTCCCGTATAAATATGGGTGAGGTTCCTCGTGAAAGACCCTGTATATATTTAGTAACAATGGTGTTTCCTTTTTGCGCGCATGTTCTAGGGGAACAACGTGCTATCGTTTTATCCAAATGTCTGTCATTTTCGAATTTTGAGCCGAAAATGGTCTCAAACGACTAGGTTTGACTCACTGATAATGAATCCGGTGTCAAAACCGATTCGGTCAGGCCGGCCGGCCGGCTGTGGACACGATGACTGTCGAACGGAGCCAGTTTTGCGACTCGAAATTTGCTGGGTGGTTCGCGCATAGGAATGCCGCGGTTGAGTTCGATAATGGGCCAAATCCGTCGAATAGTTTCGGAGTTAAAGCCATTTGAAATTTTGGGCTTATTTCCCTCATATTTCAGAAATACCTGGAGCGATTGGATTGAAACTTGGCAGTTAGTTGGAGCATAACGACGCGCAACTTCAAGCGAAATTTTGTTGGAATCGTATGGTCACTCAATAAAAAAATATTTTTTTTCAAAATTTTTTTCGAAAAAGTTTTTTTTTTCTGAAACTATCATTCAGATTCGAGGACAATTTATATATTATATCTTGAACTTCATATTTCACAGCAGTGTACCAAATTTCAATTCGATACGGCTATTAGTTTTGGAGATATTGGGAAAAAATATGTAAAACTTCGTGGTTTTTTTCGCGATATCGTTTTTTTTTCGGTATAACTCGAAAAATACTGATTCAATCGTGATGAAACGTCGCAGCTAGTTTGAGGATGTTGAAGGACAACATTGTGAAAAATTTCGTGATGATTGTCTCATTGGAACAATTTGAAAAAAAATCAAATTTTTTGTTCCAACTATTCAATATTCTGTGATCTTCTCATCATATTATCCTCATTTAATTCTGTATGAACCTTCAAACTGTCATTTTTCGATTAAGTACTGGATTTCAATTCGATCTCATCTTTATTCTCGGAAATATTGGGAAAATAAAATTTTGAATGGGTATATCGGCGGAATCATTGGGTGGATTTTACCCATTCGGCCTTCGTAATTAAGGTCCAAACCTTCTCTACGAATATCGAGTTTCTAGATTGTTTCTTTCGGAAGTTATTGTGTTTACGGTCCATGTCTTGCTGATTAAATTATTTTCGATTTTTTTCAGACGACTGTCTAAAAGCGTGCCATTGTCTTCCAACGATGTTTTTGTTGTTCAACGTCCTTATTTTGTGTACTGTTTTGTTTAGCTGTAAATAATAGCCCTGCTACTGTCGAAGACTACTAGCAATCGATCACCACCCAAAAGGACAATAAGGACGACTAAAGCATTCATGCACGCTTAATAACCCCGATTTGTTTTGAAAGGAACATGTTTATTTTCACGGAAACGAGACAGCGGACCTATCGCTTTAACAAGCCTAAAATCAAATTTCGAAAGCTCCTGTCAACGCGACAAATTGAAAACACAGAAGACCGATAAGTTAACCTGGAATATCGGAAGCCAAACCAGAGTGGTTCCGTGAATTCGGCTGCAAAAACTTTATTTTATTACTTTATTGCTTTACGACAACTATGGCGTGCCAGTATTGTTGCCACGTTTCGTTCCAGTTGTAAACATCTGAATGTTTCTTCAGGGATCGCTTATTTATTGCTCGGGTTCTGAACGGGAAAAATTGTAAAACCATGAGCGATGACCGTAAAAATATCATATCGGAAAAATTTGCGTGAAGGGTTGAGGTGCGAATATTTTAAATCAGATCGTTTGACACCTGTCATTCACGGTGTCATTTGATTTTGAAGTATACAGAAGTGTTTTATAACTGAAAAGGAACTTTTGAAAATCAAATAACAATCATTATTTATAGAAATCGCCCTTGCAGGTCGCAGAATTGAAACTATTTGTCAAGGGAAATTTCCAGAAAAAATGTTGCCTAATGAACAATATCTGAATAACGATTAACGAAGTGAACTGTAACGGTGCAGGGTCTTGATCTAATTTCTTCATCGTACAATAAATAGAAAATTTGAATGATTATTTTTTATGAATGATTTCTTATTTGAAGATTTTTGTTGATTTTTTGTTGCACTATTCCGATATTGTTCATTATTAGACAACATTTTTTTTAGACAGAGTCCCTGACGAATTCTGATATCCGAAAGGGTGTTTTCTATTAATAATCATTTTATTCCATTTTTACGCGCTTGTTATTATTTTGATAGTTCATTTTCAGATATTAAGGGTGAAAACCTGGACAAATATTGTATGGTTAATTCAGTGCTCTTGAACATTTCATATCGAAAAATGTGCATGAAGATTTGAGGTGTATGGTTATATCTATTAACGGATGTTTTTGGGAGGAATTTGCTTTATTGTTCAAGTTTTTCCTAGGTTTCCACTCCAAATATCTGAATTAAAAATTTTCATTCATAAAAATCGCTCTTTCGGATTGTGGAATTCACACTATTCGTCAAGGGCAGTTTCTAGGAAAAATATTGCCTAATGATTAATAACGAAATGATGCAAACGATCAATGAAGTGAACTATAAATTTCAGAGTCCAATATCTGATTCCTCATCAAACAATAAAAGGTAAATTTGCAGAATTATTTTCTATCAATAATTTCGCTTTTGTTGATGGTTTGAATCATTCCGACATTGTTCATTGAGCAACTTTTTTCTGGGAACTTCCATTGACAAATAGCTTGAATCCCTTCAAGCGCAAGAACATTTTCTATAAATAATAGTTTTGTTCTATTTTCAGTAAACTTTAATTCATGACTTTATGATTATGCGCCTACTAGCGTGCCCGTTTCTTTTCAGTTATCAGAATCGTTTATTCATTGTTCAGGGTCTGAACAGGAACAATTGTAAAACTATCGGCGATGAACGTAAAAATATTATATCAGAAAAATTTGCGTGAAGGGTTGAGAAAGGAATATTTTAAATCGGATCGTTTGGCAGCTATGAGTCAGGGTGTGAATAGGTTTTCAAGGGTACAGAGTTGTATAATATATTTAAGTGGTTCGAAGTTGTATGTTTCCATGTATTTGAGGGTATATCTGAGAGAGAACTCAAAATAAATGAAAAATTTTCATTTGTAGAAATCGGCCTTGTGAATTGTGGAATTCGAACTATTTGTGAAGGGCAGTTTTTTGAAAAAAATGGGGCCTAGACAACAATATCGTTTTCTTTTAAACATTTATGAGAGAATAATTTGGAAGGATTTCGCATTATTTTTCAGATTGTTTTGTTTTCACTTCTAGAAATCGCTTTTGCGGATCGTGGGAATAAAACTATTTATCCAGGTCAGTTTTTGGAAAAGAATGTTGCCTAATGAACAATATCTTTTTTTTTTAATATTGATTGAAGGATATTTCGTAAGGAAATTTCATTATTTTTCAGATTTTTCTGGGTTTTCAATACCAATATCTAAAAGAAAACTTTTGAGAAGAGAATAAAAATTATCCTCCTATAAATTGTCTCTGAAGATTGTGGAATTCAAACTTTTTGTCAAGGGCAGTTTCTCGAAAATATCTTGCCTTATGAACAATATTTTTCAAGTTTTTTCACTACCAGTAAAAAAAAATATCCAAAATTAAATAAAACTCACTTTTTATAGAAGACATCCCTGAGGATTGTGGGGTGCAAACTATTCATCAATGAAAGTTTTTGGAAAAAATGTTGCCTGATGAACAATGCCGGATTAATGTTAACGATCAACGAAGTGAACTGTAACTTTTCAGAATCTATATCGGACAATGAGGTGAAAATTTGCTGAATTATTTTCTTTTAATTACTTCTTATTCCAAGGCTTTTGTCTGTTTTCTATGGGTGATAATTTCCTTTATAATTCTTTTTGAACACACGATAGAAATTGGCCTCCCTTTCAAATATCGATTAAAGGATATTTTGGTAGGATTGTGCAGTATTTTTCAGGTGTTTTCTGGGTTTTCACCCTGAATATCTGAAAAAGGCACTATTAAAATTAAATAAAAAATTTATTTATAGAAAACACCCTTGCGGACTGCAGAATTCAAACCTTTTGTCAAGGGCAGTTTTTGAAAAATGTTGCCTAATGAACAATATCGGAGTATCCTTTATATCTGACTCCTTCATCAGACAATGAAGAGTCAGAAGAACAGGTGCTCATGAATTCTCCATGAACCATCGAGATATCATTTTTCAATCGAATACTGGATTTCAATTCGATCCGATCTGTATTTTCGGAATTATTGTGAAAATGAAAATTCAGCGAGTATATTCATCATTGGGCGGATTTTTCCCATTCAATAATTCGGCCTTTTTGATATCTTTGACATGAAGAAAAAAAAACAATTATCATATTCCCACGATGGACAGCCATCGAAACGGCATCTCACTTTCCTCCATAACCAAGAGACGTGGCCATCTCGCCGACCCGATCTAACGAAAAAAAATCCGTTAACAACGCGGGAATTCGCTCTAGGTCGGTCACGCCTACTCGGAATGTTTGTTTTTGCGGAATATCTACCGGTGCTAGATCAAACATAGCTGGCGGCCACCTTCCATAACGATTTGAATACGGCAGTTTTTCATTTTCTCGCGCGTGGGAATCGCCTGTTTTTCTACGCCGACGAAGTGTGGGAATTTGATTTTCCATCTGGTCTCCGTGCATAATGGAAGTTCGATGCTTTCTATTGTTATTTAGATATTTAGGAGGTTGCGGTCGACGCCTTCTACGCGATTTCATCGTATGTTAGAGGTGGGCGGGAAGGATTGTCGATGGTGTTGGAATGGAATTTCAGTGATTTAGTGAAAAAAAAACCTAGAAAAGCATTGATGTGAAGTCAGCAGCTTTTACGCGCTTGTTCACATTGCGAAGTGGCGACTTGGAAATTTCAGTGAAATTTTTATGAAATATGAAAATTTTCAATTATTTTCAAATTTATTGACACTGTTCATCTTTCAACCAAGTTTCATTTCGATCAGATAAATATTTCTCGAGTTATTGGAATATCTAAATTTCAAATGGCTGTTACACAAAAACCATTCGGTAGATTTGGCCCATTAGCGGAGTTGATCGAGATATTCAGGATTAAAAACCTAACTTGAAAATTTCAAGACTCTAGGTCCTTCTTTTCGAAAGTTAGAGCACATACAGACGGACGAACAGAATCGAATTTGACCACGGATTCTTCTTCAGGTTCAGGAGTTCAACCCAAGACGTTGAGTCAGGAGTTTGTTCGAGTTCGTTGTCAAAGCGTTCACCCATTCGCGTCATTTTTAGGTTTTTACTGGGTTTTCACCCCCAATATCTGAAACAGAACTGATAAAAATTGTGTTTTCATGAAAAACGCCCTTACGGATTGCAGGATTGAACTATTTGTCAAGGGCAGTTTCTTGGAAAACAGAATGCGTAATGAACAATACAGGAACAATATAAACGATAAACAAAGCGAACTCTGAAGTTTCAGAATACAAATCTGACTCTTTCATCAGATAGGGTAGAAAATTTAAAAAATTAGTTTCTTTCGAATTTTCGTTTTGAGTTGTGACTTTTGTCAGATTGACATCATCAGATCGTTTGACAACTGTCATTCACGGTGTCGTTTGATTTTGAAGTATACAGAAATGTTAATTAACTGAAAAGGTACTTTTGAAAATCAAAAAACAATCATCATTCATAGAAAACACCCTTGCGGGACGCAGAATTGAAACTATTTGTCAAGGGAAATTTCTAGAAAAATGTTGCCTAATGAACAATATCTGAATAACGATCAACGAAGTGAACTGTAACGGTGCAGGTTCTTAATCTGATTTCTTCATCATGCAATAAATAGAAAATTTGAAGGATTATTTTCTATGAATGATTTCTTATTTGAAGATTTTTGTTGATTTTTTGTTGCATTATTCCGATATTGTTCATTATTAGACAACATTTTTTTTAGAGAGAGTCCCTGACGAATTCTGATATCCGAAAGGGCGTTTTCTATTAATAATCATTTTTAATCCATTTTTACGCGCTTGTTATTATTTTGATAGTTCATTTTCAGATATTAAGGTTGAAAACCTGGACAAATATTGTATGGTTAATTCAGTGCTCTTGAACATTTCATATCGAAAGATGTTCATGAAGATTTGAGGTGTATGGTTATATCTATTATCGGATGTTTTTGGGATTTTGGTTGCAGTTACGGATTGCAGGATTTGTCAAGGGCAGTTTCTTGGAAAACAGAATGCCTAATAAACAATACAGGAACAATATAAACGATAAACAAAGCGAACTGTGACGTTTCAGAATATAAATCTGACTCCTTCATCAGATAAGGGAGAAAATTTTAAGAATTATTTTCTTTCGATTCTTCGTTTTGAGTTGTGACTTTTGTCAAATTGACATTTTTGAGAAAACACTGCAACAGAGATTTATTTGGTTTGAAAGATTTTTAATTCTACCTCTTTTTCAAGTAATTTCAGCCAAATATGGTCCATTTCTACAGAACAATCAGCAAAATTACTTTGTCCATTCAACAGCAAGAGGACTCCTTAATTTTCCTTTTCAAATTATCTGATTCCAACATCAGTATTTTGGTATTGTCCCAATCTATCATGTGACTCCAAATGGTCGTACATACATACATAGTTGTAAACATCTGAATGTTTCTTCAGGGATCGCTTATTTATTGCTCGGGTTCTGAACGGGAAAAATTGTAAAACCATGAGCGATAAACCGTAAAAATATCATATCGGAAAAATTTGCGTGAAGGGTTGAGGTGCCAATATTTTAAATCAGATCGTTTGACACCTCTCATTCACGGTGTCATTTGATTTTGAAGTATACAGAAATGTTTAATAACTGAAAAGGTACTTTTGAAAATCAAAAAACAATCATCATTCATAGAAATCACCCTTGCGGGACGCAGAATTGAAACTATTTGTCAAGGGAAATTTCTAGAAAAATGTTGCCTAACGAACAATATCTGAATAACGATCAACGAAGTGAACTGTAACGGTGAAGGTTCTTAGGGCCGGTATTATAAAACTTAACGGGAAGTTAACTTTAACTTCAACTGAAAATTAAGCAGTAATTTCCTATTAAAGTTAGATTTGCAGGGTTATCTTTATCAGGTGGTTTGGGTATCAATTATAGTTAAAGTTAAAGTTAAATCGTTATTTTCCACAGATTCTCTGTCTTTTCGGCTGACATAAGGGGAATATAACCAGAGACTCTGGTGTCTCTGATATAACCTCGATTTGTTTGTTGTTATGATATTTTTGGAAACATGTTAGCAAGATATAATTCACTTCATTTTTAAAGGACTTTTAATTCACGATGACGAAGATGACATGAATATTGTTGAACATCCTCGTTGAGAGATATTCACTTCATTTTTGAAGAACTTTTAACTGACTATGACGATGATGCCATGAAAATTGTTGAATATCCTTGTTGAGAAAGGATATTTAGGAATCGGCTGAACCATTTGAACTTATATGGGAAGAAACGGAATTCAAAAACCGATTTCGCTTATCTGGACACTCTGCACGCCTGTAATGGAATACATATTCTTAGAAATCGTGCTGTGACGCAAATGTGTTGATTACACGAAGAGTTTATGCAGCTTGTTCTTTCTTGATAGTTGCTGGAGATTTTAGGGGTTTTCACAAATCAACTTTACTGGCTGTATTATCAGAAATGTCTCATGGAAAATTGCATACTTATTATCTATTTACATCAAAATGCCTGCTATGAACCTCACTCAAGTAATAATCCAATCTCGAGAGTTCCTCATGGCATATTATTGTAATGAAAATATCAGTTACTCTTTCTGTTCAACTATTATAAGATGTAAATGAAAAAAAAATCATTGGCATTTATTCTTTCCGGTGCCTAATATAACAGATAAAAGTTATAAATGCGTAATGAAGCATAATAATTTATACACATTATTTAACTTTTAAGATAAAAGGAAATCATCACAATCGCAATGGATACTTTTCTTATAGAAATGGTCAAGCTGGTAGCTGTACAAATTCTAGATATCAGGGCTGTATAACTCTGAGCCACACAAAACATTACCATATTTTTTAATTGAATGACAATTTTTGCAAATTTAGTGTAGAGATTATTACCAGTGTCAGTTGAAAGTACTTGCCCGTTGGTGAAGAGTGAAGTATTTGTAAAAAATTCTGTACCTAATTGGATTTGGACAAATTTTATTGTAATTGTTATATAATTCCTGAATTGAATGTATCTCATTATTGTCAAAGTTTTTTCTTTTAAGCTTTCATTTCCAATATATTCATTAGTGGAAGTAGTTTTTTTAGTTAGGTGACCGAATAAATACCCAAGCACCCCTTCCATATTGTAAAAAGTATAAGAATTCAAAATTGATCATTGCAACTCTCCCTCAAATCAGTAATTCACTTTCTATTTTTATGGAAACCACAATCCATTAAGCTCCCTGATACATAGTGCGAATATTTGTCAATGAAAGATTTGTTCATTCGTATCATATTTTGAAAGGAAGTATTTTTCCCAAAGTCCAGCTTTTCCAACCCAGAAATTGGTGGTCAGATTTATTACAGAATCTTAAATTATTTCCTTATCCTTTTCATAGAAATCATCACAGTATTTCTTGTCTATGATAGAAATGAGACTTTTATAATTCCGACATTTTTGAGCATAACTTTAACTGTCGGTTAAAGTTAAAGTTAACTTCCCATTAAGTTTTATAATACCGGCCCTTAATCTGATTTCTACATCATACAATAAATAGAAAATTTGAAGGGTTATTTTCTATGAATGATTTCTTATTTGAAGATTTTTGTTGATTTTTTGTTGCATTATTCCGATATTGTTCATTATTAGACAACATTTTTTTTAGAGAGAGTCCCTGACGAATCCTGATATCCGAAAGGGCGTTTTCTATTAATAATCATTTTTATTCCATTTTTACGCGCTTGTTATTATTTTGATAGTTCATTTTCAGATATTAAGGGTGAAAACCTGGACAAATATTGTATGGTTAATTCAGTGCTCTTGAACATTTCATATCGAAAAATGTGCATGAAGATTTAAGGTGTATGGTTATATCTATTATCGGATGTTTTTGGGATTTTGGGTGCCCTTACGGATTGCAGGATTTGTCAAGGGCAGTTTCTTGGAAAACAGAATGCCTAATGAACAATACAGGAACAATATAAACGATAAACAAAGACTCTTTCGTCAGATAAGGGAGAAAATTTGAAGAATTATTTTCTTTCGATTTTTCGTTTTGAGTTGTGACTTTTGTCAAATTGACATTTTTGAGAAAACACTGCAACAGAGATTCATTTGGTTTGAAAGATTTTTAATTCTACCTCTTTTTCAAGTAATTTCAGCCAAATATGGTCCATTTCTACAGAACAATCAGCAAAATTACTTTGTCCATTCAACAAAATGCAAGAGGACTCCTTAATTTTCCTTTTCAAATTATCTGATTCCAACATCAGTATTTTGGTATTGTCCCAATCTATCATGTGATTCCAAATGGTCGTACATACATAGTTCGTTATTTGGGATAAGCTGATAACACGTGGTATTTCTATTTGTTGCATGATTTATAGTGTTACAGAGTGTTCAATATGGTACAACAAACCATCATTTCAGTCGTCCTTCCTTAGTCTACGGGTTTTTCGAAGTTTATTGCAGCAATAACAAGTGAGGAGCATCTTCCGACTTGACTTTTATTCAAGAAATTTAACGGCGTTTATTGTTTCGAACATGGACGGTTTGACTTTCGAAAATGGTTTCTTTTCGAAATTTTACGATGCCAAGAGAGAGATTTTGGCTTCAGGGTAGATAACGGGAAGTCACGTCAAACAAGTTATATTCTGATTTTACCGCACTAGAACCGTATACAGCTCAATCATAGTTTTATTGTTCATCAATTTATCATTCAACCCTATACAGAAACAACCTGAATAATATGAAAATGAGATTAAAAATATTGCCTAATGAACAATATTGGAATGATGTGAACCATAAACGAAAGTCTTGAAATACGAAATTATGGATAAAAAATAATTCTGCAATTATTCTGTTCACTTCTGATCACTTCGTCGATCGTTCACATTGTTTCGAAATTGTTCATCAGGCAACATTTTTTTTAAAAACTGCCCTTGACAAATAGTTTGATTCCTTAAGAAACATTCAGATGTTTACAAATGGAACAAAACGCGGCAACAATACTGGGCACTCCACAGGACCCGTAAAACAATATTGTGATCAAATAAAGTTCATTAAAAATAAAATAAAATTATTTGTAGAAAATGCCCTTACGGATTGCAGGATTCGAACTATTTGCTTATGGCAGTTTCAAGAAAGAAAGCCTGATGAACAATATCGGAATGATATAAACCATCAACAAAAGTCCCGATAAACAAAATTTTAATAGAAAATAATTCTGCAAATATTCTGTTTAATGTATAATGAAGGAGTCAGATATATAGACTCTGAAACAATATAGTTCACTTCGTTGATCGTTTACAATCTTCCTAAATTGTTCATCAGGCAACATTTTTTGTAAACAGCCCTCGACAAATAGTTTGATTCCTGAAAATACATTCAGATGTTTACACCTGGAACAAAACGCGGCAACAATACTGGCACGCCTTAGTATTCAAAGAAATGAAGTGATCGAATAAAGTTTATTAAAAAGAAAATGAAAATTATTTGTAGAAAATGCCCTTGCAAATTTCGGGATTCAAACTATTCGTCGAGGGCAGTTTCTAGGAAAAAATGTTGCCTGAGTAACAATATCGGAATCATGTTAACCATCAACCAAAGTCTCCAAATAAGAAATTACTGGTCGAAAATGATTCTGCAAATATTCTGTTTAATGTATGATGAAGGATTTAGATGAAACGTTACAGATCACTTTTCTGAAAATAATCTTCACGAATATTTATGAATTTAAATCCCCTCTGAGCAGCAAAAGTAATTTTACATGCATATATAGAAGTTGTTCAACTGAAGACGGTCAATAAATGATGCATATAACAGTGAATTCGCCAGAGAGGTATTGAAGTGCCAAAAAAAAATGTTTAAAAAATAGGAATTACCAGAAAAGATGCCCAAGGTGTTAACGTCACTCAAAAAATACAAAATTTCATAAAAAATATCTCGAAAGATTTTTGTGATACTGCTAATAATTTTCAAAATCCAAACAAGAATAACCTTAAAAGTTAATCTAGAGACAGTCTGTTCATTCGCGAAAGGGGGATAATATAGATGGAATTTAAGATAACTTACATTTAGAAAACATTGAAACACACTGGAACAAACAATTATTGACAAGAACTTAATTATTTAATTATTACATAGAAAAAACATTAAACAAACCGAAGAAAACAATTATGGATAAGAATTTAATAATTGAATGAAGATCGACGAAATACGAAAACATACTCTTCCAATGGCAAAAGCGACGTTGCCGTTGTTTACAATCAGAAGTTTAATTTGGGTGAAGGAATGAAGAGGGGCAAATTAAATCTCAAATGCAAAAGGCCCAAGAGGAGAATGAACTCAAATAATAATTCCGGAGAAAATGCAGCAAATACGAGAAAAAATTCAACTTTAAGTCTGTGCAAAATTTCACTGAAATCTGAGAAATAGTTTCCGAAAAAAAGGAAAGGATACTAACAATATGATCCGAACAAAATTTTGCAAGCAATGCCCCGTCGGTATTTATGTAGAGGAATGTTCAAGGAAAATAAGTAGCTTATAGTATTAGGGATTCATATTGTGGAATGTTCAATTCTTATTTTGAGAACATTTCAAATTTCGTTGTTATTTTAAATTTTAACGGTATTTCCGCAATATCTCAAGAACTACAGATGCAATAAAACTGAAACTTCGTAATCAGTTGAAGAATACCAACGCGCAACTAGGTGCCAAATTTCGTCTTGATCTAGGAGTAATAATATGAACAAGCTGACCTCACGTCAGGGGTACTTTTCCAGAATTTTATGTTCCTGATTCCGAAGGTTCATTTTCGATAGTGAATTTAAAATTATTCAAAATAGGAGGGAATTTCACCTCGACAACCTCACATATCCATAGAGCAGTGGTTTCAAAACCGGATATTATTATCTTAGGCCCCTCCTTCGAAGAATGAGTATCCGTTCATTGGCAAGCCACTGGACCCAATGAGATGCAACGGGACCGCGATGCGCACGAGATGAGATGTGTGGGATGCCTTCGGATCTGTAGTTGAGGCATATTTGGGCATTCAAATCGGATCTGTATGATTTCTTCCAAATATCCGTATTTTTGGGATTTCAATTTTAACATTCATCAAAGATTACCTTGAACTTACCGATGAAGAATAACTCTGCAAATTTATTGTTCTGTCGTTTTGAAGCACGATGAATGCCCAAGGAAACAACATACCTAATCCTTGGGCCTCATGTAAATTGAGAAAATATTGTAGATAGTCAAGAAACAAGGGTATCAAATACAAGAATTCTTTAAAAGCTCTGACGCGCATATTGTAGAATAAGTGATGTTACGTTTCTGTGACTAGGACAGATAAAAAGAAGTTAAGACGAGGTCTATGGTTGTAACTAAAAGCTCTAGATAGCTGTAGCCTGAAAATTCCTAATAAAACATAATATATGTTGATGATCTTGATTTTATCTATAAAGAATTCTTCATTTTTGTCAGTGCAACTGTCTGCTTCTTAGTTGGCAGTCTCGAGTTCGTGAATTCTTCTTTTCTGCTCATTCTTCTTTCTGTTTTTCTTCTCTTCTTTCTTCATTTCTTCTGGTTTTTCTTTACTACACATGCTCGCAAAATGATTTCTACCTTGACATTTGACACATGTCTTATTAAAAGCAGGGCATTTTCTTGGTCCATGAATATACCCACGAAATTTGCACTTATTCTTCTTGATTTCATATACATTGACTTCTACTCGTTTCCACCGCTATGCAAAAATTGATCGCTCTCTCTCGGGTCAGTTGTTGTTCTCGCAATAGAAGTTCCTGGGTGTCCTTATCATATATTCTATATATTCTGTCCCTAACCATTTCTTCCTGCCTAGAGTACTCCGTTGTCTGAACAGCTTTTCTTAGCTCAGTCACAAAGTTGTCAAATGACTGGCCTTCAACCTGGACTATACTATGAAATTTATAGCGTTCAAATATTACGTTCTTCTTAGGTGAACAATATTCTTCAAATCTCTTCATAACTTTATCTAGGGTTTTTTTCTCACCAGTTATTTTGAAAGTATTATATAAAACAAGCGCCTCATCGCCAGCTAGATTTAAAAAAATAGCAAGTTTTTTATCTTCTGGTTCTGATGTATATCCAGTCGCCTCCATAAAAACTTTGAATTTCTGGGAAAACTTCGTCCAGTTGTCTGCTACATTGTCTAATAACATCAATGGCCCAGGTGGCTTGAAAAATATCGCTTCCATTTTCTTCAGACTTCCACGTGTTTCGAGGTTAATCGTTTTCCACTGTGGTAATTCACTTTCTAGTTGAACTTCTCTGCGTTTTCCTAATACAACCTGACATCATGTATTATATGTTGAAATGAAATCAAGATCATCAGGATATAATACACATATTCAAATTCATGGCAAACGAAATGTTTGGTTAGGTTCTAATTGGAGCTCTGATCAGGATTTGTTGATTCATCGACAGATATTCGTTCTTGTGATTATATTAGTTTATTAATGCTGGAACTCTTTCTTCTCCATTGGCCAATTCCTATCTTCGTTAGACGTTGAAAGTTATCGTCTTGTGGGAATCCACATGAACCGAGTGTTTTCGAAGTCGTGACGGAGGTTTTAATCTGCAGTCTCGCAAATTCAGCGACTTGATGCGACAAGAGGATGAAAGTCATGCATACCGAACAAGATATTCTGCACTCGAAGGTAGGATTCGCAAGATGGCGCGCTCTACTTAGTTATACTGTGGTATTCCATCTGGAAGGTGACAAGTATTTAGATTCCTTCTCAGCTGTTTTATCCAAGATAAATATTCGCCTTGTGATCGATAATAATAATAATAACCTTTGTTTTCACAATCAAAATATATTCTGAATGGAAAACAAGTCAACTAAAAATTCAGAGGATACAACATAAGTATCAAATTGATGTATTAAACTTGGAGAGTTCACAATCCAGATATTCATCTACAGAGTAGGGTTCCGGGTTTATAAGAAACTTTTTTGCAGCCCTCTTGAAGCCCCCATTATCATTTAAAATCCTGTTTTCCTTGGGTAGTTTTCTGAACAACTCAAGGCACATGTATTCAACGTTTCTTTGTGAATGAGTTAGAGAGCACTTCGGAAGGATAAAAGGGTGGATGCGCCTGGTTCTGTTTAAATAAAGATATTTCCTGAACTAGTCACTATTATTTCGTAGGAATAGCAGACATCTGACTTCTCTTTTTGTCGAATAGTAGGTCTGTCTGAAACATAGGAATCATCTACTGTAATCTTTGATGTCAGTAAGGATGTAAGGAAGATATATATACAGTGCGCGTCAAAATTATGGAACAAATTCATTTTCTCAGAAGAAAAATATTTGGCAACAAAATCCTGAAACAGGTCAATTTTTGTTTCACTTTTACCAAATTTTATGCATTTTTGAAGGATTTTTGTTGCACCCTGTGCCATCCCCATCAACCATCTCAATTTTTTGGATAGAGAAAATGGGTCATGTGGTACTTTTTTGGCAAAGTCTTTGTATCTTCTTTACAGGCGTTTCAGGAAAAAAAAATTTTTTATTTTGAAAAATTAGTTAGTTCAAAGAGGTTTTCAGAATGTGCACTTTGTCATGGCTCATTTAATTTGAGACTATGGTACCTGATGAAATTCATCACCAAATGAAAGAAGACCATTACAGTTTTGTTCATGCACAACTTTCAACCCCTACGAACGATTTAATGGAGAAAAAAAAAATTTTCACGAGAGGGGGTTGATAGTTGATAGTTGATAGTTGGTAAGGGGTTACGTTCCACTGCGACCTTAAGGTCTATTGTGCCCCCTTGTCAGAGCTGTTTTCGCAACCTACAGCTCGCCCTCCAGCTCTAGAGCTCTGATGAATTCTAATATCTGTGAGGGCTTCAAGGAGGCTAAGTTCTCATTCCTCCTATAATGCTCCTGTCCAAGGTATCTTTTGCGCAGGCTCACAATGGCGAGGCATTCTGTGATCAGGTGATCAGGGGTTTCCTCCTCCTCCCCACAGAATCTGCACTCGTCAGTTTCTGATAAGCCCATTCTCATCATGTGCTTCCTTAGGCGACAGTGTCCTGTGAGGAAACCAGTGAGGAGGCGTAACTTATTCTTACTGAGATCCAGATGATTTTTGGATCTAGCAATTTCAAAGTTCCGAAGGAACTTTTTAGAGTGTTCCATTCCTGGAGAATTCCTCCACAGTGCCCCTCTTTCATTTTCTTCTTTCTCCAAAAACTCTTTCTTATAGGTACATTTGCCTATACCACAGAAAGGTTCTGGGCCAGTAGGTAGCGTTTGTGCTCCCTTTCTGGCTAGAGTGTAGGCCTCTTCATTTCCTTTGATTCCTGAGTGCCCAGGAACCCAGACTAAGGAGACCTTGTTGTTCTTGCCTACTTCATTGAGTTTCCTTCGGCACTCCCATATCAGCTTTGAGTCGATGACATGGGAGTTCAGTGCTTTAATAGCAGCCTGACTATCAGAATGGATCACTATGTCACACCCTTGATAGTTTCTTTCCAGGTTTATGTCTATGCATCTTTCGATAGCAAGTATTTCTGCCTGAAAAACACTCGAGTAGGAGCCTAGCGATAGTGTACATTTGGTTCTAGGCCCGTATACTCCAGCGCCGGCCCCCGTCGTGGTTTTAGAACCATCTGTATACCATTTAACGGTATTTACTTTGAGTTTTTGGGTAGTGTATTCCTTTTCCCATTCTTCCCTTTTACATAGCATTGAGTCAAAGTTCTTCTCGATGCTTACTTTTTTAATCATAACATCACTAGGTAGGTTCGCTAATGAGATGTATTTGTTCAGGGAGGACCAGGCTCTCTGACTTTTGATTCTCTCATTCCCTGTACCTTCCCTAGAGAGGGGGTTGAAAGTTGTGCATGAACAAAACTGTAATGGGCTTCTTTCATTTGGTGATAAATTTCATTAGGTACCATCGTCTGAAAGTAAATGAGCCATGACAAAGTGCACAAACTGAAAACCTCTTTGATCTAACTAATTTTTCAAAAACAAAAAGTTTTTTCTTGAAAATTTCTGCACGCCTGTAAAGAAGATACAGAGACCTCGCCAAAAACGTACCACATAACCCACTTTCCCCATTCAAAAAATTTAGAGGGTTGATGGGGATGACACAGGGTGCAACAAAAATACTTCAAAAATGCATATGAATTTGGTAAAAGTGAACCAAAAATTGACATGTTTCGGGATTTTGTTGCCAAATATTTTTCTCCTGAGAAAATGAATTTGTTCCATAATTTTGACGCGCACTGTATATAATATAAGATATTAATAAAGTGTTTATTGGGCACATCTGTGAACTTTTGTGGTTCGTCCGATGTCAATACTTTTGATCTGTTTTAATTTGTCTTGCCTGTTACTTGATTGATCTTATTCCATATCATCTTCGATTTATTTCTAGAGTTAGTGTTCTTGTCACTTAGGAATTTCTTCTTGTTCAATTTGATTTGATCGTCATATGATGATATGGTTTTGTTCAAATGTCTGTAATTTTGGATGATTGAGCCGAAAATGGTCTCAATCGACCAGGTTGGACTCACTGATCACGAATCCGGTGTCAAAATCGATTATGTCCGGCCGGCCGGCCGTCTGTCCGGCCGTGGACACGATAACTGTCGACAGAAGCAAGGTAGCAACTTGAAACTTTCAGGGTAGGTGGCGCATCAGAATTCCGCGGTTAAGTTCGTTAATGAGCCAAATCGGTCGAATAGTTTCGGAGTTATAGGCACTTGTTTGAAGTTATTTATTTTTTATTTCAGAAACTACTTGAGCGATTGGATTCAAACTTGGCAGTTAGGTGGAGTATAACGACGTGCAACTTTGTGCCAAATTTCGTCAGGATCATATTGTCAGTAAATTCAAAAAAAAAATTTTTTCCAAAAATTTTTTTTTTCGGAAACCATTCATCATATCTGAAAAAAAATTCCACTTACACTTGGAGCTTCATATTTCACAGTAGTGTACCAAATTTCAGTTCGATACGATCATGAGTTTTGGAGATATCGGGAAAAAATATGTCGAATTTTGAGGTTTTCTTCTCGATATCGTTGTTTTTTTCGGTATAACTCGAGAAATACTGATTCAGTCCTGATAAAACTTCGCAGCTAGTTTGAAGATGCTGAAAGACAACTTCATGCAAAATTTCGTGATAATCGTGTCATTAGAACAATTCGAAAAAAAAAATTATGAACCTTCGAACTGTAATTTTTTGATGAAGTACTGGATTTCAATTCGATATGATCTTTATTTTTGGAACTATCGGAAAAATAAAATTTTGTATGGGTATATCTGCGGAATCATTGGGTGGATTTTAGCCATTCAAGAATTCGGCCTTCTTAATTGAGGTCCAAACCTTCTCTACAAATATCGAGTTTCTAAGTTGTTTCTTTCGGAAGTTATTGTGTTTACGCAGTCGGCCGTTAGGATGACCGTTCAAATTCGTTGCCGAAGCGGTCATCTACATTGAACATGCGCGCAAAAGCTGCTGCCTTCACGGCAGTGCTTTTTGAAATTTGTTTGTGTCTCGGTTTAGGTTCAAAAATTCTGGACGAAACCTTGAGATGGTATACAAGCAGTCTAGACGTGTCTTAAGATCATTGATCCCTGGGGATCTATCCACGTATTATGTTAGTCCATTATTGCTGGAGCTCTTTCTTCTGCATGGACAATTCCTATCATGCATATAATATTTAAATGAGTATTCATCGTCTTTTAGCCACTAAACCCTTAGGCGGACTTTGTGAATTCCACCTCCGACTCAAACATTCAAACCTACCCTGAAACCTTTATTCTCTTGATTATTTCTTTGCAATGTTATCGTGTTTACAGCCGTCCTGAATAACCCTGTACATCTTGCATGCAATAAATCATTCAGAATAATTAATATTCGCTCTACTTCTTCCATCTAACGACCAGTCCATCCAATAAACCGAAAAAAAAAGAAACCAATTCCCATCATTTGAATTTCTCGAGCTCCTAAAAACACGCTCCATCGACCGCGCCACCGCAAAAATTAATTAAAAATTGATATCAATAACAGGGAAAGACCCCAGATCGTCAGAACCCGAAAAAATAATTTTCTCCTTAGAGATCTGAATATCTCTCGGCCGTCCAACCGGCCGTCGGGCGTGACAATCTTTAATTGATCCGAGGGAATCGAGTCGGCGGAACGGTGTCAACCAATCCGGTCGCATTTTTAGCGTCGTCATCGTCTTAGAAGGCGATTTCTAGTGAACCGAATCCTCAGAATTCGATTTCTCGCAGAGGTGGTCTCGTTGTTTACGTAAGATGTCATAAGGATCCCGCAGGTTTTTGTTTGGAGTTCCGGGAGTAGAAAGAAAAAGCTGCTAGTTTTGGGCTACGGTTCATCGTTTCTTTCTCTCTCCCTGATTTTTTTTTGCGCTCATGTTCTTTGGAAACAGCGTGCTATCGTTTTGTCCAAAGGTCTGTAATTTTCGAATTTTGTGCCGAAAATGGTGTCAAACGACTACGTTGGACTCACTGCCGACGAATCCGGTGTCGAAATCGATTCTGTCCGGCCGGCCGGCCTTATGCACGATTACGGTCGTACGGAGAATCCTATCGACCTGAAACTTTTAGGGTAGGTTTCATTTTAAAACGAGACGGTCAAGTTCGTTAATGGGCGAAATAGGCGATAGGTTTCGGTGTTAGAGCCCTTTGAAATTTTGAGGTTATTTCCGTTACAACCCTGGACCCACTGTGACGATTAGATTGACACTTGGCATTTAATTTGAGTATAACGACGAGCAATTTTTCGCGGAGTTTCGTTGAGATCGTACTGGCAGTAAATTTAAAAAACAGAATTCTGAAGATTTTTTTCGAAAACTGTTCATCATATTTGAAAAAAAGTTTCGCTGAAGCCTCGAGCTTCATCTTTTGCAGTAGTGTACCAAATTTCAGTTCGATTTGATTATTATTTTTGGAGATATTCGGAAAAAATATGTCAGATTCCGTGTTTTTGCGCGCATGTTCTAGGGGAACAGCGTGCTATCGTTTTGTCCAAATGTCTGTAATTTTGGATGATTGAGCCGAAAATGGTCTCAATCGACTAGGTTGGACTCACTGAGGACGAATCCGGTGTCAAAATCGATTCTGTCCGGCCGGCCGTAGACACGATAACTGTCGACAGAAGCAAGCTAGCAACTTGAAACATTCAGGGTAGGTTGCGCATCCGAATGCCGCGGTTAAGTTCGTTAATGGGCCAAATCGGTCGAATAGTTTCGGAGTTATAGGCACTTGAAGTTTTGAAGTTATTTATTTTTATTTCAGAAACTACCTGAGCGATTGGATTCAAATTTGGCAGTTAAGTGGAGTATGACAACGCGCAACTTTTAGCCAAATTTCGTCAAGATCATATCGTCAGTAAATTAAAAAAAAAATTTTTCGACATTTTTTTACAAAAAATTTTTTTTTCTGGAAACCATTCATCACATCCAAAAAAAATTTTACTCACACTTTGAGCTTCATATTTCACAGCAGTGTACCAAATTTCAGTTCGATACGATCATAAGTTTTGGAGATATCGGGTAGAAATATGTCAAATTTCGATATCGTTGATTTTTTCGGTATAACTCGAGAAATACTGATTCAGTCCTGATAAAACTTCACAGCTAGTTTTGAGATGCTGAAAGACAACTTTTTGCGGGATTTCGTGATAATCGTGTCATTATAACAATTTGAACAAAAAAAATTTCTATGATTTTCTCATCATATCATCCTCATTTAATTCTGTAAGAAACTTCGAACTGTTATTTTTCGATGAAGTACTGGATTTCAATTCGATCTGATCTCTATTTTTGGAAATATTGGAAAAATAAAATTTTGATTGGGTATATCTACGGAATCATTGGGTGCATTTTAGCCATTCACGAATTCGGCCTTCGTAATTAAGGTCCAAACCTTCTCTACAAATATCGAGATTCTAAGCTGTTTCTTTCGAAAGTTATTGTGTTTACACAGTCGGCCGTTAGGCTGACCGTAAACACAATAACTTCCGGAAGAAACGACTTAGAAACTCGATATTTGTAGAGTAGGTTTGGGGCTTAATAACGAAGGTCGAATTTGTGAATGGGTAAAATCCACCCAATGATTCCGTAGATATACCCATTCAAAATTTTATTTTTCCAATAGATATTTCCAAAAATACAGATTTGATCGAATTCAAATCCAGTAATTTATCAGTGAGTAATTTCAAAAATCACTGCCGTGAAGGCAGCAGCTTTTGCGTGCATGTTCAAATTCGCTGCTGAAGCGGTCATCTACATTGAACATGCGCGCAAGAGTTGCTGCCTTCACGGCAGTGCTTTTTGAAATTTTTTTCCTCGATATGGTTATTTTTCCAAATAACTCAAAAAATACTAATTCAATCATGATGAAACTTGGCAGCTAGTTTGAAAATGCTAATGGACAACTTTGTTCAGAATTCTGTGATCTTCTGACTATATTATCTTCATGAAATTCGGTTTGAACCTTCGAACTGTCATTTTTCGATTAAGCACTGGATGTCAATTCGATCAAATCTGTATTTTTGGAAATATTGTTAAAATAAAATTTGAAACGGCAGTCTCGGAATGTATAACTACTTAAATATTTAATTTTTATTTATCTATTTTACCTATAGCTATCATTTTTGATTTTATGAATAAGTTACCTAGTTATTTGTTATCAGAATTATCTGTATATTTTTTAAAATATCTAAGTATATATTAATTTATTTAAAATATTATTTTATTTGTTCTCGAAAAAATGTGAATTTTTGTTTTGGGTTTGGGTAGTATTCATTAACAGCATGTTGCTAGGTATATGGGTGTAAACAAGAATTCATTTCAATTTATTTTGTTATGATTTTATTCTGTTCGTATCATTGGGATATTTTAGTCTACAAATAAATATGACTTCTTATGTAAGTTCAGATTGTTGCTGTATTTCAAGCACCCAACTTTAAAAAAAATAAATAAAAAAATCTAGAAAAGCACTGCCGTGAAGGCAGCAGCTTTTGCGCGCATGTTCAATGTAGATGACCACTTCAGCAACGAATTTAATCATGCACGCAAAAGCTGCCGCCTTTACGGCAGTGCTCTTCAATTTTTTTTTTTTAAATAACTGGATTTCAATTGGATCTAATCTGTATTTTTGGAAATATTGGAAAAATGAAAATTTGAATGGGTATATCTACGGAATCATTGGGCGGATTTTAACCTTTCACGAATTCGACCTTCGTAATTAAGCCCCAAACCTACTCTACAAATATCGAATTTCTGAGTTGTTTCTTCCGGAAGTTATTGTGTTTACGGTCGGACTAACGGCAACTTAGAATCTCGATATTTGTAGAGAAGGTTTAGACCTTAATTACGAAGGCCGAATTCGTGAATGGGTAAAATCCACCCAATGATTCCGCAGATATACCCATTCAAAATTTTATTTTCCCAATATTTCCAAAAATACAGATCAGATCGAATTGTATCCAGTACTTCATCGATAAATTACAGTTCGAAGGTTCATACGGAATTTAATGAGGATGATATGATAAGGAAATCACAGAAATTTTTTTTATCAAATTGTTCTAATGACACGATCATCAAGAAATTTTGCATGAAGTTGTCTTTCAGCATCTTCAAACTAGCCTCGAAGTTTTATCAGGATTGAATCAGTATTTCTCGAGTTATACTGAAAGAAACAACGATACCGAGAAGAAAACCTCGAAATTAGATATATTTTTTCCCGATATCTCCGAAACTTATGATCGTATCGAACTGAAATTTGGTTCACTGCTATGAAATATGAAGCTCAAAGTGTGAGTGGAATTTTTCGGTATGATTAATAGTTTCCGGAAAAAAAAATTTTTTGTGAAAAAATTTTGAAAAAAAAATTTTTTCAATTTACTGACGATATGATCCTGACAAAATTTCGCTCAAAGTTGCGCGTCGTTATACTCCACCTAACTGCCAAGTATAAATCCAATCGCTCAAGTGGTTTCTGAAATAAAAAATAAATAACTTCAAAATTTCAAGTGCCTGTAACTCCGAAAATATTGGACCGATTTGGCCCATTAACGAACTAAACCGAGACATTCCAATGCGCGACCTACCCTGAAAGTTTCAAGTCGCTAGCTCACTCCGTTCGACAGTTATCGTGTCCTCGGCCGGCCGGCCGGACAGAATCGATTTTGACACCGGACTCGTCATCAGTGAGTCCAACCTAGTCGATTGAGACCATTTTCGGCTCAAAATTCAAAAATTACAGACATTTGGACAAAACGATAGCACGCTGTTCCCCTAGAACATGCGCGCAAAAACATCTCCGAAAGTTCTCCAATTCTCTTTCGCTACCTCGAAAACACAAAACACCGAGGACATTCAATCCCCATCACCACAAAAACAAATGGATATCGTCTCGTCAATTACCGCTGAAAAATCATCTAAACATTTCCTCGACCTCTTCATCTCTAACGTCTAATGAAGAGAAAAAACCCCCCATAACCGATCGGATCGGTCACAGAACTTTAAATTAAAGCGTAAAAGTTGCGTGAGGTCGAGTCCTACCGGTAATTATCCACTAATTACCCACAAATGTCACTCTGCACTAATTGTCGGGGACGTCCTGTATAATAAAGTGAAAATTCTGGCACGGGCGCGTATCGATGGCCAAATGAGTCGTCGGTCGTCCCACATGTCGGACGACAATTTGTCAGTGTTCGATTTGCGTGTTTCGCACATGGATGCCATTAGCGGTTTCGGTGCTACTGTGAGAAACGATACGGGATCAAAAGGTTGGAGGGATTCGGCGCTTGAGCGTATGGTTTTTCTGAGGTTGCGTGAAATTGAGGGAAGTGTTGAATGATCGTGTTAAAATGATACGACGAATTTAAGCGCCACTGTGAAACACACGAAATTGTACCAACATAACCACAAGGACGAATATCTGTCGATGAATCAACAAACATTCCATCTTGATCAGAGCTAATCATCCAATCAACAACAACATCTACACTGAACAAGCGGCGTCCAAGGAGAATGGTTGCAGCAATTTCATAGTTTTTACTGATCGTCAGACCAACTTACTTTGGATAAACCGCAGATCAGATGGAATACTACAGTATTACTACGTACTACGTTGGTCTGACGATCAGTAAAAACTGTGAAACAGCTGTAACCATTCTCCTTGGACGCCGCTTCTTCGGTGTAGATGTTTTGGTTGATTGAATGATTCGCTCTAATCAAAATGGAATATTTATTGCCTAATCGATAGATATTCGTCCTTGTGGGTGGGAAAGAATGGGGGCTTTTTCCTGAATTTGGGTTAATGCTGCAAATGCAACTTTGAACATGATTATTTTGGGTTTGATTCGCCATTTTCCCAAGTTACCTTCAGAAAGTATTCAAAATCAGATTTCAAAATTGGGATTTGCCAGGCATGCACGAAGTGACAACGGTGTTTAGAAGAATAGCTTTTTCTGCTATAGAATAATGAAATATTCAATCCTATTCTGTGGTACACACGTGTTTTTTGTCAATATAACCAAACAATTTCCGTTTGCCATTTGTCAGCATGACAGTTTGTGCTCTTCTTTTTGTATTCCTTGGTCGTTGTCTTCTACTCTAACCAGATCGAAGTATAGCTATCTCTGTTTTCCTAAGCAAAGTAACACATTTGACGTCTTTTTCTTTACGAGGAAGCTGAATTCGACGTTACCATATCGTGCACTCAAGACAAATCCCTTTAAATACAAATCCCCATTTTTATTCTTCAGTTTTAGGTGATCAAACATTTTTTTTAAAATATAATATCGAAATTATATGTTTGAAATGTGATGTTCTGAAGGTTTTTCATGAAAATTACTGCATTTTCGTTCAAAGAAAAACCCCCATTGTTGTTTTTTTTTTCAATCAGGGTGGATCTGCAAGTTAATAATTAATGTAGTCACAAACGTATGGACAACTGGTGGTACATTTATTTCTTGAAGAAGCAATCTACATTCCTCATTCTCGCAGGTGGTAACCCAACACCCTTCCCGCTACAAATGGCCATATTGCCGGTCTAATACAGCGAGTTACGCGCCATAAAATTCCGGTACGCCCGACTTAGGCCCGGTCGGCAAAGCGGCCGCCACATTCCCAAGCGTGAACCCGAGAACAAGCAGTCAAGGGTCAGAGGTGAGATTCCGACTTTTTCTCGAGCCCTCAGACCACCCAAAAACTGTGGCATTTAATTGGGTGTAAGCTCCGTTTACACGGGTTCGTTGAATCGCTAATTCGTCACTATGTGGCGGGCCATTGAGAGGCTAAAAATATGATAAAGAGTTATGGGCGTAGAACCTTCATGAGGCGATCTTTCCTGGTACGTTTTGGTAATAGTCGGTGTTAATGTGGCAGAATACCGAGCGATTTGAACAGTTAATGCGTGACAAATTAATAGGAAAGGGATGAGGGTCCTTCTTGGAAGTTGACGATTATGAATCCTGTGTTGAAGGCCATAATAACCAAAAAATTTGTTCTACAAGGTCTATATGGATGATAGTAACACAGCAATTAACTTTGAATGACTCGTTTTGCAACATTCGTGATTCTTACCATATTGTTGGTCTACGTACTCGGAAAACATAACCTAACTTTCAAAATTATGTGTAATATTTATTGGCGTCTGAACTTGATATTGTAGCGCCACGGTGGCCAGTTTAAGAACCTTAGATAGACAGGTAGGAGCTAGGTTTTTAGGTGTTTGCTTGTATATTTGATAGATTAAAATACGATTTTACAATTTTTTGAAAGATCTTTTCAGTTAAAAGAAGTGATTCTGTGCCGACATATTTCATTTTTAGGAAAGAGTTATGTATCATCTATTCTTATTCAGAGTAGCAATGCTACACTTAACGTAAGAAGTGTTGTAATATCAACTTATTTCAACTATAAATGTGAAGATTGATTCCCAATTAATTGGAGTATCTTGAAGTCTCAGAAGCTAGAAGTGTTCAGGAAGATGCATGTGATATTATGTTGCATGTTATTTACAAAACTAAAACTGATGAGATAATCATAGAAATTTTTTTTTCAAATTGTTCTAATGATACGATTATCACGAAATTTCGCATAAAGTTGTCTTTCAGCATCTTAAAATTAGCTGTGAAGTTCAATCAGGACTGAATCAGTATTTCTCGAGTTATACCGAAAAAATCAACGATATCGAGAAGAAAACCTCGAAATTTGGCATTTTTTTTCCCGATATCTCCATAACTTGTGATCGTATCGAACTGAAATTTGGTACACTGCTGTGAAATTAGAAGGTCACGGTGTGAATGGATTTTTTTTTGGATATGATGAATGGTTTCCGGAAAAAAAAATTTTTTGGAAAAAAATTTCGAAAAAATTTTTTTTAAGATTTACTGACGATATGATCTTGACGAAATTTGGCTCAAAGTTGCGCGTCGTTGTACTCCACCTAACTGCCAATTTTGAATCCAATCGCTCAAGTAGTTTCTGAAATAAAAAATAAATAACTTCAAAACTTCAAGTGCCTATAACTCCGAAAATATTCGACCGATTTGGCCCATTAACGAACTTAACTGCGGCATTCTGATGCGCAATCTATCCTGAAAGTTTCAAGTTGCTAGCTTGCTTCTGTCGACAGTTATCGTGTCTACGGCCGGCCGGCCGGACAGAATCGATTTTGACACCGGATTCGTCATCAGTGAGTCCAACCTAGTCGATTGAGACCATTTTCGGCTCAATCATCCAAAATTACAGACATTTGGACAAAACGATAGCACGCTGTTCATCCCCTAGAACATGCGCGCAACAACTTCTCAATTTATATAGGGAAGGACTCAATTTACACAATATATTGTGAGTAAAATGAATACATTTACATGAAACTAATGCTACTTGCACCGTAAGCCTTATTCATTATGGGAGGACAAATAAATCCTTCAAACACTCATAAGATTGGTCTTGAAGAAGCTGTTATAAATAGGACTTGTACAGCTTCTATTTCATCGGCAGAAGCATTTTGATCGAAGAGTAGTCATCACTAGATATTTCCTTGTTGAGACTCCTCTGATTCAATCGGTCAGTTCGACCTCATTCACGTTGTTCCTTCACGATCAGTTCAACAGGAAGATTTCTGGAAAGCATAGCATTTCCCTGCTTGGGTTAGGGGCCTGGAAAACAATTGTCTTCATGAATGTGATCTAATATTTCATGAGAAATTCGTTCTTACCTCTATAAAAATGACCATCATCGGTAAAATGCAGGTAACAGACTCTCATGAATCTTGTTTGTTGGTTTACCAATTTTGAGTTACAAGTTACCAAGGTTTTTATCGATTCTTCAACACTTTCAGGCCCGATTTGTTAAAGGAAGTTTCTTTCGCCCAAACTTGAAATTTTTCACCGGGCTGTGGAAATCTATGGGAAAGGTCATTTGAGTGTGCTTTTGTCTGTAAAAACTCCTGTAAAATCGCACAAACGCCAGGAAAAATGCATAAACTTTCTCATTATCTTGACATTGCTTCCAACTACTACTCCCTCTGGTGGCTATCCGAGTAACCCGAGGTACAGACATTATCATTGACAAGTTAAAAGAAACATTAAGAAAATGAGAAAGTTTATGCATTTTTCTTGGCGTTTGTGTGATTTTACAAGTGCTTCTACTGAGGAAAAGCAAACTCAAATGTCCCTTCCCATAGATTTGTACAGCCCGGTAAAAAATTTGGAGTTACGGTGAAAGAAACTTCCTTTAACAAGTCGGGTCGGAAAGTGTTGAAGAATCGATAAAAACCAACAAACAAGATTTATGAGAGTCTGTTACCTGCATTTTACCGATGATGATCATCTTTATAGAGGTAAGCACGAATTGCTCATGAAATATTAGATCACATTCATGAAGACAATTTTTTTCCAGGCCCATAATCCAACCAGAGAAATTTATTTAAGAGGAATGCTATGCCTTCTATAAATCTGCCTGTTGAACTGATCATTAAGGAACAACTTAAATGTTCTAATGATAGAACTGACTATTGAAAAAAAAGAGTCGCAACATGGAAATATCTGGTGATGAATACTCTTCGCTCAAAGTGCTTCTGCCGATGAAAGCAAAAATGTACAAGGCTTATTTATTACAGCTTTTTCAAGATCAATCATATGAGTGTTGGAAAATTTGTTTGTCAGTCCATAATGAATAAGGCTAACGGTACAAGTAGCATTAGTTTCATGTGAAGGTATTCATTTTATTCACAACATATTGAGTATTTAGTCCTTCCCTACAAAAATAGCAAAGTTATGAGTATTCGTCTATTATTCCAAAAAGTATGTTTTACAATACTATCTGTTTTTCAACTTTCAAGACAGCCTAAGAAATCCACCAGTCAATCTTGCCATTTGGATCTGAAAATGAACAATAGTGAAATACTGTCTAACCTTAGAGATATCCCCGTAATTTCAGAGTTGCTACACTCAATTATATTGAAGGATGATACATACCTACTTTATAAGAATGGAATATGTACTCCCAGTAATACTCTCGTCAACTATAAAAGTCTAAAAAGTCTTTGAATACATCTTGAAATCAAAAATTATCAAACCAAACACTAACAAACTGTACAAAATCGAATATAAAAACAAAATCTATGTCTGTATGTAAGGTTCTAAAACTGGCCACCGTAGCGCTGCAATCTTAAATTCAGACGCCAATAGGTATGTTTTGTGCGGAGTTGCAAAAAATATTCGAAAGCCCACCACTTTGCCATAAGAATATTTAGAAATGAAAAGGTTGTTTTGGAGTAAGATCTTCAAGTAATTTCGAGAGGAAAATTTCAAATGGACCTATATCCCAAACCTCTTTTACCCTTAGGCTACAGGGTCGTAGTGTTTGGAGAAAAAATTGTTAGTAGAAGTAGACAAAAAAATAAAACCCGTGTAACTTCATATTTTGCAGCAATATACTGAATTTCATTAGGATTTCAATCTTCGTAGATATTGGGAAAAAATGTCATTCAAAATGACATTTTGAATGCGTATATCTTTACTGTCAGCTGTCGAATTGATTTTTTTTCACGGTTGCCAACTTTTGATCCGGTTGGTTTTAAGCTTGGATAGTTAAAGGCCTTCAATTTCTTCAGCAGAAATTTCTCGTCAAATGATGTAGCATAAATAAGCTAAGCTATGGGTATAAAAAATTGAATGTCTTTCTCTTTATTTCCATTATCGGCAAGGTGCATTCCAACAATGCCAACAGGAAATCCGAAGACCTTTTCCAAGTATTGTTCAATAATGTCACGACCATCGATACATGACGACTCCTACACCTCAACACAGAATTGCATAACATCCGTCATCTTTCCCTTCACCTCTAATGGCGTCGAAAACTGACAGTTTCGCGGAAAAAATCGGCGTTAAAAAAATTGACGGAGCGCTGCAAAAGTCCGCTTGGTTATGGAACGGAAGGACCTGGGAATAATTGGTTCATTCACCGGAAATTGAAAACGAATGACAATCTAGACTAGACATCGCAGTGGACCGTGACAATTGAAATTGCCTCAAAGTCCACGGTTGTAAAGTTACACCGTCAGCCGACAACGGTGGAAAAAAGAATTGATTAATTGTTTTAGACACGGTGCACGACGTCGGGAGCCTTGGAATTTTGTCGCAGGAACGCGAATTGATGATCGTCAGGTTGGATACGTGACGTCAACGGCTTTTGCCTCAACGACTAGGTTGGACTCACTGATGACGAATACTGTGGGAATTTTCCAAAATGTGAAATTTCAAAATCAATTATTTCATCTCTCAATTGACGGAATCGATTAGGAATTGCGGATTATAATTCAGCATTGAACCCTCTTCGATTATACCGATTTTGAAGGAAATCTATTTTTTCGAATTTCCATCGAAATTTTACTAAGGGTCTAGACCCCCCAAAATCGCTATATTTGGCTTATTTTCAAAAATTCAGTGAGACCTACGTGTAGTTTTCTGCTGTGAACTTCTCAAGCTCGTTGGTGTCAATAATAAAAAGCAATAATAGAATCCCACAGCCATCGATTCTTCCTTGTAGAGCCCTTCAAACAAATCTCGGAAATGAAAAACGCGAAAGTTGCGAATTGAATTCTTCTCGAGAATACAAGAGTTATCGGCAAGTTTTGTCTGGAAATATAGGTTTTCGAGGTCGCTGAATATGATTAAGACATTATCTCATCCAAAACTCCTATCGTTTAGATTTTCGCCTGTCAAATGGGAATTTTCCAAAATGTGAAATTTCAAACTCAATTATTTCATCTCTCAACTGACAGAATCAATTGGAAATTGCAGATTATAATTCAGCATTGTACCCTCTTCGATTATACCGATTTTGAAGGAAATCTATTTTTTCGAATTTCCATCGAATTTTTACTAAGGGTCTAGACCCCCCAAAATCGTTAGTTATATTTGGCTCTTTTTCAAGAATTCAGTGAAACCTACGTGTAGTTTGTAGCTGTGAAAATCTTGAGCTCATTAGTGTCAATGACAAAAAGCAATAATAGAATCCCACCGCCATCAATTCTTTCTGGTAAGGTCCTTCAAACAAAACTCGGAAATAAAAAACGCAAAAGTAACGAATTGAATTCTTCTCGAAAATACAAAAGTTTTTGGCAAGTTTGGTATGGAAATATAGGTTTTTGAGGTCGCTGAATATGATTAAGACATTATCTCATCGATTTCTCCTATCGTTTAGATTTTCACCTGTCAAATGGGAAATTTAGAAAATGTGAAATTTCAAAATCAATTATTTCATCTCTCAACTGACGGAATCGATTAGAAATTGCAGATTATAATTCAGCATTGAACCCTCTTCGATTATATCGATTTTGAAGGGAATCTATTTTCTCGAATTTCCATCAAAATTTTATTAAGGGTCTAGACACCCCCAAAATCGCTATATTTGGCTTATTTTCAAAAATTCAGTGAAACCTACGTGTAGTTTTTAGCTGTGAAGTTCTTGAGCTCATTAGTGTCAATGATGAAAAGCAATGATAGAATTACACAGCCATCAATTCTTTCTGGTAAGGCCCTTCAAACAAAAATCGCGAAAGTAACGAATTGAATTCTTCTCGAAAATACAAGAATTATCGGCAAGTTTGGTATGGAAATATAGGTTTTCGAGGTCGCTGAATATGATTAAGACATTATCTCATCGATAACTCCTACCGTTTAGATTTTCACCTGTCAAATGGGAAATTTCCAAAATGTGAAAATTCAAAATCAATTATTTCATCTCTCAACCGACGGAATCGATTAGGAATTGCAGATTATAATTCAGCATTGAAATCTCTTCGATTATATCGATTTTGAAGGAAATCTTCCTACGTGTAGTTTTTTGCTGTGAAGTTCTTGAGCCCGTTGGTAACAACGATAAAAAGCAATAATAGAATCCCACACCCATCAATTCTTCCTCTTAGAGCCCTTCAAACGAAACTCGGAAATGACAAACGCGAAAGTAGTTATCGGCAAATTTGGTATGGAAATAAAGTACTATTTGTTTCTTATGATTTTGTTAGTTTTGGACGGTGCGAAGGTTTAAAACTCAGCCAGAGGCTATGAAAACTGATGTTCGTATTTTTGATCACGTCACAAAAAAAATCTGCAAAATATCTACTACATAAAAAGAGATGAATTTTTGAAACATCTCTGGTATTATGAATTGGAAAACACAAAAAAACTTTAACTAGAAAACTTCAAAGAATCGCATAACATATAAGGGGTATTCTTGGATACCCCCAAGTATGAGGAATCTAAAAAAATTATGGACGTCACTAATTGGACCACTGTATGATTATCGCCTGAAAATATCAAACAATATTAATGCATGATCAAATTATTATTGAATCTTACAATATTTTATTCTCATTGTGACTGCCTTAGGTATTTTTGGATACCCCCGAGTGTGAGGAATCTAAAAAAAATTATCAACATCACTACTCGATCACCCTGTATATTGGACGAGAAACAGCAAACACATTGAATCTAATCTGAAATCAATAAGAAATCGAAAAATGAATTTGATTTTATCTGGGAAGTTATGAAAATTATTATAAAAAAAATATTTCTTCTCGAACTTCACTCGAACTATTATAAAATTTAACTGAAAGTTATCTTCAACTTTAACTGAAAATTAACTTTTGCTCAAAAATGTCGGAATTATAAAAGTCTCATTTCTATCATAGACAAGAAATACTGTGTTGATTTCTATGAAAAGGAGAATGAAATATGATGATTAAAAAGTAAAATAACTTATTTACGCTTTATATATTTATGAAGTCATGTTATCATGACGAAACAATTGTCGTGAAAATAAATATATAAAGCGGAAATAAGTTATTTTACTTTTTAATCATCAAGATGAATTTCCGACAAGTAAAGACTGAGACAATCGAGAATGAAATAGTTTGAGATTCTGTACTAAATCTAACCACGTAACCACCAATTTCTGGGTTGGAAAAGCTGGACTTTGGAAAAATACTCCCTTTCAAAATGTGATAGGAATAAACAAATCCTTTATTGACAAATATTCGCACTATGTATCAGGGAGCTTAATGGATTGTGGTTTCCATAAAAATAGAATTACTAATTTGAGGGAGAGTTACAATGATCAATTTTGAATTCTTATACTTTTTACAATATGGAAGGGTGTTTGGGTATTTATTCGGTCACCTAACTAAAAAAAACTACTTCCACTAATGAACATATTGGAAATGAAAGCTTAGAAGGAAAAACTTTGACAATAATGAGATACATTAAATTCTGTAATTATATAACAATTACAATAAAATTTGTTCAAATCCAATTAGGTACAGAATTTTGTACAAATACTTCACTCTTCACCAACGGGCAAGTACTTTCAACTGACACTGGGAGTGGTAATAATCTCAACACTAAATTTGCAAAAATTGTCATTCAATTAAAAAATATGGTTATGTTTTGTGTGGCTCAGGGTTATCGAGCCCTGATATCTAGAATTTGTACAGCTACCAGTTTGACCATTATTATAAGAAAAGTATCCATTGCAATTGTGATGATTTCCTTTCATCTTAAAAGTTAAATAATGTGTATAAATTATTATGCTTCATTACGCATTTACAACTTTTATCTGTTATGTTAGGCACCGAAAAGAATAAATCCCAATGATTTTTTTTTCATTTACATCTTATAATAGTTGAACAGAAAGAGTAACTGATATTTTCATTACAATAATATGCCATGAGGAACTCTCGAGATTGGATTATTATTCGAGTGAGGTTTATAGCAGGCATTTTGATGTAAATAGATAATAAGTATGCAATTTTCCATGAGACATTTCTGATAATACAGCCAGTAAAGTTGATTTGTGAAAACCCCTAAAATCTCCAGCAACTATCAAGAAAGCACAAGCTGCATAAACTCTGCGTGTAATCAACACATTTGCATCACTAACGTCACAGCACGATTTCTAAGAATATGTATTCCATTACAGGCGTGCAGAGTGTCCAGATAAGCGAAAACGGTTTTTGAATTCCGTTTCTTCCCATAAGTTCAAATGGTTCAGCCGATTTCTAAATATCCTTCCTCAACAAGGATATTCAACAATTTTTATGGCATCATCGTCATAGTCAGTTAAAAGTTCTTCAAAAATGAAGTGAATATCTCTCAACGAGGATGTTCAACAATATTCATGTCATCTTCGTCATCGTGAATTAAAAGTCCTTTAAGAATGAAGTGAATTATATCTTGCTAACATGTTTCCGAAAATATCATAACAACAAACAAATCGAGGTTATATTCCCCTTATGTCAGCCGAAAAGACAGAGAATCTGTGGAAAATAACGATTTAACTTTAACTTTAACTATAATTGATACCCAAACCACCTGATAAAGATAACCCTGCAGATCTAACTTTAACTGGAAATTTCTGCTTAATTTTCAGTTAAAGTTAAAGTTAGTAGTTCAAAAGTTAAGAGGGTTGAAACAAAGGTTCACCCTTACTTTTCTTCTCAAAATCGCCTTTGAATTCACACGCTCAAAAATCTGCATTTTGTCTGAAATACCCTGTATATTTCTAAACGAAATGGAGGCCACATAAACGCGATCACGATCACGATGGCGATCATGCTCAGCCCGCAACATCACTCGACATCGCGTCTGAACGTTGCCAGATCGCAAACAGATCGCGACAAGTGTGTGCTGCTCCACTTGTTCAATGTAATTATCTGATCGCCATCGTGATCGTGGCCGCGTATATGTGGTTATCGCTAAATGAACATACCAGGTCAAATTCAAGTTCAAATTACATCGCCCAAGTTAGGTATTCGCCAATATCGCATCGATACAACCAAATCCATCAATATCCCACCTAATCGAAATTTCCATTGTGTTTTTGCATTTTTTTCACCAACAGTATAATTATTTCGTGAATGGGCTTCCGGTCATTTCGAAAACTGCCGCGCAAAGTGAAAACTAGCATGTTTTCGAGGTAAATTACTTTTATTATAAAAGTGTGAAGTCATCTCCGTTCTATGTCCATAGGAAGCTATCCTGACTCGGGCTGGGGGCATATGGAACTAAATAGAATCCAGTGACGGGGAAATTATAGGTTAGAAACAATCGACGGTTGAATGGTCTTTTTGATTATGGTGTCATCGAAACTGATCATTAAGTGCCACCCAGTGTAGTTGTGTTTAATTTACAACAATATAATTGAATGTTTGTTTAGGTATTGTCACGTTCCACGACGGTGTATTTGTAGCTCTATGAGAAATAGAAATTTAATCTGCTAATTGAAAGTTTGAATCTCCCAATTTACAGATTAAATATCTCCATGTATAAAGGTAGTGTGTCAATTTACGAATTTAATCTGTGATTAAATAGATTCAATATTGTAAATTCGCAGATTAAATCTTTTAATTATCCGATTCTATCTTTAATTTGACAGATTGGAACTGTAAAACGACTGAATTAATCTGTAAATTGGCAGAATATGTGAAAAAACGCGAAAGTAACGAATTGAATTCTTCTCGAAAATACAAGAGTTATCGGCAAGTTCGGTATGCAAATATAGGTTTTCGAGATCACTGAATATGATGTAAGACATTATCTCATCGATAACTCCTACCGTTTAGATTTTCACCTGTCAAATGGGAAATTTCCAAAATGTGAAATTTCAAAATCAATTATTTCATCTCTCAACTGACGGAATCAGTTAGGAATTGCAGATTAAAATCAACATAATTGAATGTTTGTTGAGGTATTGTCACGTTCCACGACGGTGTATTTGTAGCTCTATGAGAAATAGAAATTCAGTCTGCTAATTGAAAGTTTGAACTCCCAATTTACAGATTAAATATCTCCATTTATAAAAGTAGTGTGTCAATTTACGAATTTAATCTGTGATTAAATAGATTTAATATTGTAAATTCACAGATTTAATCCTTTAATTATCAGATTCTATCTTTAAATTGACAGATCGGATATGCAAAACGACTGAATTAATCTGTAAATTGGCAGAATATGTGAATCTGTAATTATCAATTGCAATGTTCTGTTCGGATCAGTCACACATTTAATCAGTAATCTACAGATTCAATCTATCAATCTACAAATTGCATTTGTAAATTTATCGATTGAATCTGTACATTACTGATTAAATGTGTCACTATTTAATCTGTAAATTCACAGATTCAATCCATGCATCGATTTGCCCCATCAAATTTGTCATTTGCAATTTACAGTCAGTAAATATTTCAGATTGAATCTATCGATTTACAGGTTGAATGTGTTGATTAATCGATTTGGTATGGATATTGACAGGTTCGAACTGTACATTGGAAGATTTAATGTGGAATTAATAACTACCGATTAACATATTACAGATAATTATATATTTACAGATTCTGTCAATTTACAGATGAAATCGATCACATTACAGTTTGAATCTGTCAATTTATATGGATTAAGTCTGATAATTCACTGATTAAATCTGTAAATTAATAATTTGATTAGCTATTGAGACAGTCCATCTGTAAATGTACAGATTTTATCTAAGAAATCAGAGATTTCTAGCTGAAATTGATTGATTCAGTATGAAATCTTCAAATCGACTCATTCAATCTGAAATTAATAGTTACAGCCTAACAGATTCTGCCAATCTACAGATTAAATCATATAACAGTTTGAATCCGTCAATTTTTAGATTAAGTCTGATAATTCACTGATTAAATCTGTAAATTTCCAATCCAAATCTGTCAATTCACAGATTGAATTTGTAATTTAACACCCTTCATCTGTAAATGGAAATTTTATATGTGAATTGAGAGATTCAAACCATAAATTGACGAATTCAATCTGTGAATTGGCATACTAAATTTGTAAATGGCAGATTTAAACCATGAATTGAAAGATTTCATCTGTGGATAAACACACTCAATCTGTAAATTGACAAATTTCATCTGTCAATTGACACTGACAAGTATCGATTAAAGGTCATTTTGGGTGGATTTCATCTCATTTTTTCTTTTTTTTCTGAGTTTTCACTCCCAATATCTGATTTGGTTTGGATAATGTACCCTTACCCTCAAAATGAATAAAGTGGCATGGTTTGGAATTAAAGGGCTTATTTTTTCAAAGGCCGACAAACTGATCGACCCTCAAGTCACGAACGCCACTGATCCACCTATCTTCTATCACGACCGTGCCGCTCTCGGAGTCCAAAGACGCCGCTCGAAAAAGGTGGCTAAATTACATTTTTTCCCAACTGTTTTTTTTTTGTTTTGTTGGTATTTTCATTCATCTTGTAGATCATTAATTTGCCGCGTGAGATTCAGGTAGCACCTTTTCGAAATTAATCGCGGCCGCCTCATGCTGTGATTGTCCGAGCTCTCGATGTGTGTATTATCTCAGGTGCCTTTTTGTTGTGGCCGCTTCGGCCAGATTTGATACCTGTACACCGCAACGTGCTTGTAGCCGGTCGGTCGGAGTGGTTTACCGAATTTTCTTTCAAGAATTTAAATGAAAATCAAAGGAATGGATCATAAATTTTTTTTTTAGATTGTTTCAATGACACGATCATCATGAAATTTTGCACGAAGCTTTCCATCAGATTCTTCAAACTAGTTGCCAAGTTTCATCATGATGGAATCAGTATTTTTTGAGTTATTACGAAAAAAAACGAGGACATACAACAATGACATATTTGTTCCAAATATCTCCGAAAATTATAATCGGAACGAACTGAAATTTGGTACTCTACTGTGAAATATAAAGCTCAAGGCCTGAGAAAAATTTTTTTCGAATAATGATGAACAGTCTTCGAAAAAAAAATTTTTTTGGAAAAAAATTTTGAAAGAAATTTTATTTTAATTTCTGAAGGTACGATCTCGACAACATTCTGCATAAAGTTGCGCATCGTTACACTCCTATCAATTGCAAAGTGTCAATCTAATCGATCCAGTAATTCCCGAGTTATCACGGAAATAACCTCAAAAATTCAAAGGGCTCACAAAATCGATTTTGACACCGGATTCGACAACAGTGAGTCCAACCTAGTCGTTTGAGACCGTTTTCGGCTCAAAATTCGAAAATTACAGACATTTGGGCAAAACGATAGCACGTTGTTCCCCAGAACATGTGTTCAAAAATAGAAAAAAAATTCCCCGCGACCCTGAACATGCCCGCACAAGTTAGTGACTTCACGTCACTGCTTTCCTAGTTTTTTTCGACAATACACCCCAGATTTTTCTGCCTCCTCAGTAAATGTCGTTTAACCTATGACTCTTTACTGACTCATTATTAAACAAACAAAATGTAAATGACAGGCCAAACGTAATTTTGAATTTTCACGAAGACAACCATGGCTAACTAGATTATATTCTATAATTACCGTGCAAAATCAGCCCGTATCTCTTTCTTAATAATTCATATCAACTTCAAAGTGCCCAGACCAACAGTCTGGCGTTTATATTTTGCGTTTTGTTGTTTCATTAGTGGCACTAAAAGATCTATACCTCTACAGTCAGCGGTCATGTACATGTACATGGTGGAAATATATTTCCACCATGTGAAGGGTTTTTCAATAAGAGGTGTTATTTTGATATTCAAAGAAAAATGCCATTTTTCAATATAAATGATCGGATGTTTATTTCATTATAAAGAAGAAGCTATGCCGTTAATAGTGGAAAATTGCATCAGGCAAATGATCACCACGACCACGCTTACAGGACCATATTCTTTTAATGAAATTTTCCATAACCAAATCGCAAAGTGGCTGCCCTATGTCCTCGATAGCCTCACGAATTCCATTTTTGAGGTCTTGAATCGACGCTGGGCTATTGGCGTAGACCTTCTCTTTCACGTCGCCCCAAAGGAAGAAGAAGGCCAATTGTGATAACCTCTTCGAGAGATAACACGGTCCGGAAACTTTTCCCGCAAAAGATCAATGGTTTCGTTGTTTGTGTGGCACGAAGCGCCGTCTTGTTGAAAGTAAACGTTGTCCAGATCAATACCATCCAATTCCGGCCATAAAAATCATTAATCTTCTTTCGATAGCGCAATCCATTCACCGTAACTGTTGCTCCAGCCTCATTTTCGAAAAAGTGAGGTCCAATGACTCCACCAGGCCATAAACCGCACCAAACTGTCACACGTTGAGGATAGAGAAGCTTTTCAACAATAACTCTCGGGTTTTCCGAGCCCCAGATGCGACAATTTTGCTCGTTGACGAAGCCACCGAGGTGGAAATGGGCCCCATCACTCAAGATGATTTTTCGATGGGATTCCGGATCATTTTCATGCATTTCAACGACCCAATCAGCAAAGACACGACGTTGTTGATGATCGGCCGGCTTGAGTTCTTGTGTTATCTGAACTTTATAAGCCTTAAGACCCAAATCTTTGTGCAAAATACTGTGTAATGACGTTTGTGGAATGCCTAATTCCAAAGAACGACGAGGAATGGACAAACCTGGGTTTTCTTCAAAACTTTCGCTACAGCAGCAATATTCTCGGCTGTTCTTGAGCGACGTGCACGGGTTTTATTCTTCACATCACTAACTTGTCCCAACAGCTCGAATTTTTCCACCAATTTCTTTATTGCGGTCCTACGAGGTGCTTCACGACGACCCAAAAATGATCGAGTTTTACGAACCGTCTCTGCCAAATTTTCACCATTTTTATAGTGAATTTTAATAATTTCAATGCGTTGTTGAAGCGTATATCGTTTCATTTCTTTTAATGGCGTAGTTCTACTTGTCAGATGTCAAAAAATGACAACTTCAAAAGTGACATCTATCGAAATAGCGGGCTATTCAAAATAACACCTCTTATTGGACAACCCTCTGCAGTGGTTACCAGTTCTCTCGAATATTTACAGTCTGCCTGATGCATTGTTACACTGGAAGCAGCCCTTAACTATCAAAGTAATAACATGCAATGTAACTCTTGTAGTCACCTTCTTCTTCAATTTTCGTCCAGTCGATTTCGTTTATCCTTCTAACGGTTATTTTCGAAATTGAAAATTTTCTATCCCACATCTCCAGCTACTGAAAACACCTATCAATAAATGAAATAACTCAACGGGAAAAAAAATCCATCAATTCCGATACCTAGGAGGGAACCAACATCCTACGGAGATAATAAGTTCTCTATTCTATCAAGTAGGCGATGGTTCTCACCCAACGATTCTTCGTAGATGGAGAGGCAAGGTCGTTCGACCATCATCGTTGGCCTGTACCAGATGTAATGTATTATAAAAGATAAACTAATTCCTTTACGCTTCAATTTAAAAGTGCTACTGGGTATGCCGGGGTTCAAAAAAATATCAAATTAAAATACGTTCCTTTTAGTAGGTGCCTTCTTCTGAAGGTAGCGGCAACTTGGAGATGATCATGATGGTTGAAGAGTGGCAAACAAGTATTTGTTGGTTTTGTTTCGCATCTTGAACAGTCAGAATTCTTCGCAAATATCGATAGTGAGCGATACTAGTTAAGGCCATCAATTTATTTTAGCGATTGATATTTTTATGTAAGTACTTACTGTTAAGGTTAGAAGGTTTGTTGAAAAGTTATCCAGTTTTCAACTCGATCCGAATATGTCATGAAGGAATATTGAAAAAGCTGGCAAAATCTTATATTTTTGGGTTCAGTAGGAAAGGATCTATCAAATGTGGTAGAAATTGTTAGATTGAAAATGATCATTCAGTGGAAAATTCCAGATTTAGGTAAGAAAATGTGTCAAAAAGTTATCCAAGTTTTCAACTAAATCCGAAAATTTCATGAAGAAATCTAAGATGAGCTAGCAAATCCTTACATTTTTTGGTTCATTAGGAAGGGATCTATCAAATCAGATAGGAATTACTTCATTCAAAATTGTCATTCACTGAAAAATTTCGGATTTAGCTAAGAAAATGTGTCGAAAAGTTATCCAAGTTTTCATCTAAATCCGAATATTTCATGAAGAAATCTAAGATGAGCTGGCAAATCCTTACATTAGGAAGGGATCTATCAAATTAGATAAGAATTACTATCTTGAAAATTGTCATTCACTGGAAAATTTCGGATTTAGGTAAGAAAATGTGTCAAAAAATTATCCAGTTTTCAACTCAATCCTAATATTTCATGACGAATTCTCAGATCAGTTGGCAAAATCTTATATTTTTGGAATCATTAGGAAGGGATCTATCAAATCAGATAGGAATTATTTTTTTGAAAATTATCATTCAGTGGAAAATTTCGGATTTAGCTAAGAAAATGTGTCAAAGGTTAGCAAGTTTTCAACTAAATCCGAACATTTCATGAAGACACCTATAAGATGAGCTAGCAAATCCTTACATTTTTTGGTTCATTAGGAAGGTATCTATCAAATTAGATAGGAATTACTTTATTGAAAATTGTCATTTAGCGAAACATTTCAAATTCAGCTAAGAAAATCTGTCAAAAAGTTATCCAGTTTTCAACTAAATCCGAATATTTCATGACGAAATCTTAGATGAATTGTCCAAATCTTAAATTTCTGGTTCATAAGAAAGAGATCTATTAATGAGGTAGAATTATTAGATTGAAAATTATCATTCAGTGGTAAATTTCGGATTTCGGATTCGGAGGTAAGAAAATGTGTCAAAAAATCAACCAGTTTTCAACTAAATCCGAATATTTCATGACGAAATCTTAAATGAGTTGGCAAAATCTTATATTTTTGGGTTCATTAGAAAGGAATCTATCACATGAGATAGGAATTATTATATTGAAAATTATCATTCAGAGAAAAATTCGGATTTAGGTAAGAATATGAGTCAGAAAGTTATCCAGTTTTCAACTAAATCCGAAAATCTCATGACGAAATCTTAAATGAGTTGGCAAAATATTATATTTTTGGTTTCATTAGGAAGGAATCTATTAAATGAGGTAGGAATTATTAGATTGAAAATTATCATTCAGCGGTAAATTTCGTATTTAGGTAAGAAAAAAGGTCAAAAAGTTATCCAGTTTTCAACTGAATCCGAATATTTCATGACGAAATCTTAGCTGGGCTGGCAAAATCTCATATTTTTGGATTCATTAGGAAGGAAACTATTGAATGAGGTAGAAATTATTTTATTGAAAATCATCATGCGGTGGAAAATTTCGGATTCAGGTAAGAAAATGTGTCAAAAAGTTATCCAGTTTTCAACTAAATCTGAATATTTCATGACGAAATCCTAGATCTGCTGGCAAAATTTCATATTTTTGGATTCATTAGGAAGGAAACTATTTAATGAGGTAGAAATTACTATATTGAAAATCATCATTCTGTGGAATATTTCGGATTTAGGTAAGAGAATGTGTCAAAGAATTATCCAGTTTTCAACTGAATTAGAATATTTCATGTAGAAGTCTTATATAAGCTGGCAAAATATTATATTTTTGGGATCATTAGGAGGGGATCTATAAAATGATGTAGGAATTATTATATTGAAAATTAATCGAGTTGAAATCCAGTACTGGGTTGAAAAACAAATTTTTCAGGGATCAACCCAGAATAAAAGCTAATATCCAAACAAACTCCGAATAGCCATGATGCAGCACTTACCATGCGAGTCAACGATTTGACAAGCCTTCAAGTAACTGTGAAATTCTATCAAACCGTAATATTCATCCTTGTTATTTCGAAATATATATGTAGATTAATTATATATCAGCCATCCTACTTGACTATCGTTAGTATTCAGAACTTGAAACGTAACAATGACTGTGTTAAAAATTTCATTACTGTTAATCAACCATAATCATACTCTTATTGATTATGTAGAATAGATCTCATGCATGAAACACAAAATATCATATTTTATATTTTCTCAATCTCGATACAATACGAGATCATAATGTATCATGTAAGACACTTTCACAATCCGCGAATTTGGAAGAATTCGGTATTAAAAATGGTAAAAGAGACGCACGATTCTACGATCGATACAGCAGGCGCTGTCCATTGGCTTGGTAGAGTGAAAGGTACAAGAGAGGAGAGAGAAAGGGTATGACACGTGCAGTCAAGGAACGCCGCGAAGATCGTTGTATCGTTGAGAATTGAAATTCGATAAACTTCAAATAAAATTCTGCTGACGGCATCGCCCGCCCTCTGTATGAATGAAAAAGAAGCACTTCTTTGTCGCTGTTAAAGTTGAAGCTAGTTCTCAAATAGGAGGTTATTATTGTAGCTCTTCAAACCTACAAATACCGGCATCGCTGGGTTGCAAAATGGTGGACGGACCGGGTTGTTTTCTCACATGGCTATTTTGGTTTGGTTCTTAAAATACTCGAAAACTTCGGAAATGGGTGTTCGGTTATTGTGTTTACGGTCGGCCGTTAGGCCATCGAACATGCTCGCAAAAGCTGCTGCCTTCACCACAGTGCTTTTCTAGGTTTTTTTCTTGAGAAATTCGTATATCAACCCCAGAAATCCGATTAACGAGAAACAATCATTGAGTGTCCAATAAATGAAAATGCAGAATAAATATCAAATTCTATTTCGAAGAGAGTTTGAAGAACCGGCCGCTAGGCCATTGAACATGCTCGCAAAAGCTGCTGCCTTCACCACAGTGCTTTTCTAGGTTTTTTTCTTGAGAAATTCGTATATCAACCCCAGAAATCCGATTAACGAGAAACAATCATTGAGTGTCCAATAAATGAAAATGCAGAATAAATATCAAATTCTATTTCGAAGAGTGTTTGAAGAACCGGCCGCTAGGCCATTGAACATGCTCGCAAAAGCTGCTGCCTTCACCACAGTGCTTTTCTAGGTTTTTTTCTTGAGAAATTCGTATATCAACCCCAGAAATCCGATTAACGAGAAACAATCATTGAGTGTCCAATAAATGAAAATGCAGAATAAATATCAAATTCTATTTCGAGTTTGAAGAACTTAGCATTGTACCAGCGTTCTAACAGCAAATTCGAAAAGGCAGCTTCACTATTACACCTCCTCATTGTCTTTTTTACGTTCAGTCCGTTCCATTCTGAAGTTGACTCAATGAAAAATGAAGTAGCCGGTATACTGAACTCAATTAATTTCAGTGGCGTAGATCCCAAGACAGCCTGGTTTGATCGGCGTTATCGTAATGCCCTAATCTTTGTTATTTTCGATTTTGAGCTGAAATGGACTTGATTTCCCGTCGGAATCTGCTCTATAACCAGGGCTGGGCAAAATACATGCTTAGCTTGATTGAAATACAAATTACAAAATACTGTCTCGTAGGTATTTGAAATACAAAATACAAAATACTTTCAAGTCGGGTATTTGAAATATAAAATACAAAATACAGTATTTTGACTATTTGTATTTGAAATACAAATTACAAAATACATTTAGGTGTTACGTAAAATGTGAAAATAGGACAACTAATTCAGCTCAGCCAATTTATCGCTAAATAGAGAATTTCCTTTCAGAAACACAAGATTTTTGAATGTAATATCAGACAAACAGCCTCTTGTTGGGGAATGAATAAAACCTGCTAAAGAAAACAATCTTTCTACAGGTCCTAATGGGCAGAAACTTGTGTTATATTGTATGAACACATTTTTATATTAGGATAATGTTCAAGGATGGTGAGCTCTCTTCTCTTATCGTTTTTGGAAATTGACTAACTCTATCTCCATGTTGAAATGACCATTGCGCAGGACCTTTTCTTTCTTTCCATTTGCCGAAAACATGATTGCTGGCAAAAAAACTATGAACGTTGCGCCATCTGAAGGGAGGGATGTATTTGTTCGAAAGTATTTCGAAGACAAAAGTATCGAAATAAAAAATACGAAATACTTCAGCGTCAGGTATTTGAAATACCAATTACCAAATACATTTTCAATAAGTAATTGAAATACAAATACGAAATACGTATTTGTATTTCGAATACGTATTTCAATTACAAGTAATTGAAATACTGCCCAGCCCTGTCTATAACTTTCTGAGAAATACTACTAGAATCCTTAGATTTTCGGGGTAGATTTTCATCCTGAATATCTCGGTTGAATTCGTTGATGGGCAAAATCTGCCCAATGGTTATACCCATCTCAACTAATGAGTAATTCAAAATATTATTTTCCCAATATTTCCAAAAATACAGATAAGATCGAATATTGAAATCCAGTACTTTATGGAAACATTACAGGTTTAAGGTTAATACAGAATTCAATATGAGGATAATATGATGAGAAGATTACATAGTATTGAATATTTGAAATTTGTTTTTCAAATTGTTCTAATGACACGATCATCACGAAATTTTGCACAATGTTGTCCTTCAGCATCTTTGAACTACCTGCAAATTTTCATCACGATTGAGTCAGTATTTCTTGAGTTATACCGAAAAAAACAACGATATCGAGAAGAAAACCACGAAATTCTACATATTTTTTTTCCAATATCTACAAAACTAATAGCCGTACCGAATTGAAATTTCGTAAACTGCTGTGAAATATGTAGCTCAAGGTATAACTCAAATTGTTCCCGAATATGAACAACAGTTTCAGAAAAAAAAATTTTTTCCAAAAAAATTTTGAAAAAATTTTTGTTCAATTGAGTGACTGAACGATTTCAACGAAATTCTGCTCAAACTTGCGCGTCGTTATGCTCCAACTAACTGCCAAGTTTCAATCAAATCGCTCGAATAGTTTCTGAAATATGAGGAAAATAACCCCAAAATTTCAAATGGCTATAACTCCGAAACTATTTGACCTATTTGGCCCATTAACGAACGTAACTGCGGCATTCCGATGCGCAAACTACTCTACAAGTTTCATGTTGCTAGCTGGCTCCGTTCGACAGTTATCAGGTCCACGGCCGGCCGGACAGAATCGATTTCGACACCGGAATCGTCATCAGTGAGTCCAACTTAGGCGTTTGAGACCATTTTCGGGTCAGTCATTTGGACATTTGAACAAAACGATAGCACGCTGTTCCCAAAAACATGCGCGCAAAAATGAAGGTTCAGGCAGAATTTCGTAAGGATAATATATGATTAGAAGCTCTCCGAATGTTTTCGTCCTGAAGCGTTTGGAGGGGTCAAAACGTGAGCGCTTTGGAAACGAATTCAAACGTGCGCTGATTTTCGAGAAATAAAATTGTCTTTGTTGCTGCGCCACTGGTCGCCTGTCTCTGTCGGTTGGGAACATGGACGTGTGGACCCGGGATGACTGACAAATACACCTAGAAAAAACCAATTTATTTTTTAACATCAACTTCGTATCATAATATCATGTAGGCGGGTTCTTGGAAGATATTAATCAATCTCTGATATTACCGGCGATGGTGAGGTGTTTGCCCTCAGAAAATGACATCCCATTATTACCTTTATCACTTTGATTGTGTTATGTCCATTGTTGTAAATCGCATGAGAATATCGTGGAAATGTAATTTTGAATAGCTACATCTACGGTACCTTTGGGCAGAATATACCAATTCAAGATTGCGCCTTCGTTATTATACAGGATGAGCCTTTGAGTGACTTTTCACCTGCGCCGAACCTGGAAAAATGGTGGATGAGAAAATTGTTTTATTTGATGAGAAGAATCTGTGGTTGAAATTAATGAAAAATTTAAAGACTCACCTTGTTCAGGCCTCAATTTCATTGTTCAAATTTCGAGTTTCTCAAACGTTAGTTTCCTAATTATCACGTTCGTAAAATTCACGAATATTCCCAAATAAATCTGTTAACCGAAAGTTTCATCGTATGCTCTTCGGTGGTTTAGAGTGTTTGATTAGATCGAAAAAACTTGTCACAAGGAAACTTTGCATATATTCCTAATTTGGTACTTTCTTATATTCAATTCGATCGAATTCTTCATCGAGTCCAACTTGAGTGTTGAAGACCATATTCGGTTCGAGATTCGGAATTTTCACACATTGGGGCAAATTTCTGTCACAAAAACAGATTGGTAACTCAAAATCAATTATTCAGCTTAAATAAAGCCATTTTAAATTCGATCTCATTTCAATTCATTTTATGCTGTGTCGGCCGTTAACTTTCTCTATTATGGATCAGAATCCATAGGCAACCAGTAAAACGATTTTATTATTACTTTAGTAATCTGTGTTGCCAGAATTGTCATCAGCCACCTACTGGAAGTAACTTGAAACAGCGTTCATTTCGATATGGTTTCTTTACTTATATAGTGCTTCCTAGTTGTAAATACAGGACTTGAAGTTTGTATAGAGTCACTGTACCACATGTGACTGATTTCAGTGCCCTGTATGAGAAGATTACTACAAATGACGTAGATTTAACAAACTTTCACAGATTTCTTCCTACCAAAAATTCGAAAAAACTACCAAAAAAGAAGTTTTCTACTAGATCTTGTCAAGCTGATGGCGCCAGCGACACCTGTAGTGTCACATGCAAACTAAATTGGTTAAAATATTATTTCCTAGGCTATTTATACAGAAGTAAAGTAAACTGTCAGAGATTTTGTGAAAATACTTTAGAAGCATTGTTTTGTGTTTGTTTACTAACTAACTCTAACCCTAACCTCTTTAGTTTTTCTTTAAATTATAAAGAGATTTATTTTTGCAGTCCTCGTTAAGATGAGTCGTGGTGTGGTATTAACCTGCTGCAATAATAAAATGAAAAACCCGGACCTCGCGTTTTTCACATTACTGAAGGACATGGACATGCATGATGTAAAAAACATAATGTGAACATGTAAGTATGAGTAGTTAATCCAATATAACAAAATCGCCTAATTTCGATTATTATTCAGTGCTAAGAAGTGGATCGAATTCTCTGGATTCAAAGATATTGACTTGAGTTTGTCAATATGGTATAGTATGTGTATTGAGCATTTCACGAAAAACTAGTTCAGATTTACAAATCCACGGATTATCCTGGAGCGTTGAAGTATTCCCCATATGATTATTATTATTTACGTTTACCTATGTCTATCCTGAATCAGTATCTGAGATGATCATCGATGAGAATTGTGTTAGTGCGGCAGTTCGAAGCATACCTCAATCATTGTATAAATTTATACAATGCCTCAATCTAATGCTGGTGAGTTAATCTTCTTATCGCCAGAGGGCGTATCGCTTAGCAGTAGTTGCAAATGGGTGTTACAGAGTCGCTGTATTTGCAGATGGTTGTATTCAGAGACAGAGACTCTCTTTCTCTATTGTTGTATTATTATTTTTTCGATAATGAATGATAGAAAATGTGTACTTGGACCCAAAGGAAGGAAGTAACAAAATGCAAATATCGCATTTAGAACCATGCACTGTTATGGAGCCAACAATTGAGAAAGTGAGTATAATACGCAAATTACAGAACATGATCTCGTATCTGGAATCTGGTATAATATAATACCAGATATTGATTGGAAACAAATTATTAAATTTAACAGCAATCGTAGTCCGAGGACCTTTCATTGAATTGTCAATTTCTTACATGTTTCATGTTACTTACACGAAAAATGTCATCATTAAATTTTTGTTTCAAGGTTCTCAAATGTTTTTGATTAACCATCAATCAACCTCCGGAAGTAGTAATCTACAAATATCACATTTTGATAGTGGGCAGAGTGGTATAGAGCAAACAGACCAATCAATCAACCTCCCAAAGCAGTACTACACAAATATCACATTTTGAAGGTGTGTAGAGTGTTATAGAACAAACAGACCAAGAACGTAAGTATATATAATACCATTTATATACCATAATTGTAGCTATTGATTAGTGAGTGGGTAAATAAGAGTGTCATAATAGAAATGAAGGGGGTGTACTATGAGGAGATCTTTGAATAAATAAAAAATTTCAAAAAGCAGTGCCGTGAAGGCAGCAACTTTTGCGCGTATGTTCAATGTAGATGACCGCTTCAGCAACGAATTTGAACATGCACGCATAAGCTGCTGCCTTCACGGCAGTGCTTTTTGAAATTTTTTACTGATAAATTACTGGCTTTCAATTCGATCAAATCTGTATTTTTGGAAATATTGGAAAAATAAAATTTTGAATGGGTATATCTACGGAATCATTGGGTGGATTTTACCCATTCACGAATTCGACCTTTGTAATTAAGCCCCAAACCTACTCTACAAATATCGAGTTTCTAAGTTGTTTCTTTCGGAAGTTATTGTAATTACGCAGTCGGCTGTTAGGCTGACTGTTAACACAATAACGGGTAAAATCCACCCAATGATTCCGTAGATATACCCAATCAAAATTTTATTTTTCCAATATTTCCAAAAATACAGATCAGATCGAATTGAAATCCAGTACTTCATCGAAAAATAACAGTTCAAAGTTTCATACAGAATTTAATGAGGATGATATGATAAGAAAATCATAGAATTTTTTTTTTTTTTCAAATTGTCCTTATGACACGATTATCACGAAATTTTGCATAAAGTTGTCTTTCAGCATCTCAAAACTAGCTGTGAAGTTTTATCAGGACTGAATCAGTATTTCTCGAGTTATACCGAAAAAATCAACGATATCGAGAAGAAAACCTCGAAATTTGACATATTTTTTCTCGATATCTCCAAAACTTATGATCGTATCGAACTGACATTTAGTACACTGCTGTGAAATATGAAGCTCAAAGTGTAAGTGGAATTTTTTTTTGATATGATAAATAGTTTCCGGAAAAAAAAATTTTTTGTAAAAAAATTTCGAAAAAAAATTTTTTTTTAATTCACCGACAATATGATCCTGACGAAATTTGGCTCAAAGTATGAATCTAATCGCTCAAGTAGTTTCTGAAATAAAAAATAAATAACTTCAAAATTTCAAGTGCCTATAACTCGGAAACTATTCTACCGATTTGGCCCATTAACGAACTTAACCGCGGCATTCTGATGCGCAACCTATCCTGAAAGTTTCAAATTTGTAATGTTTGAAGAAAAAGAACACATCTATGGTTCTTTATATTTTTCGATGTAAGAAAACAACATGAGAACCTAACCCTCTTTCACTGCTGACTCTCACATGTAAACATTGTACCTTGTGTTTGTTATAAATAAAATTAGGTTAAAACCACGTGTATCTTTCTACAAAAATACATTATAAAATTGCTAGCTTGCTTCTGTCGACAGTTATTGTGTCGACGGCCGGCCGGCCAGACAGAATCGATTTTGACACCGGATTTGTCATCAGTGAGTCCAACCTAGTCGATTGAGACCATTTTCAGCTCAATCATCCAAAATTACAGACATTTGGACAAAATGATAGCACGCTGTTCCCCTAGAACATGCGAGCAATAAAAAATGTATGTGGTAGCAATGTTTGAACATGTTTACCTATTCGTTCGAATTTTTTCCAGTTAGTCTAAGTTCAGATGGCATAAAATGTTATTTAAGGGAAAACTTTTGAATGAATATCCAATAAATTCTCAAAGGGGCATTCAACTTCGACATGGGGTGAGGGACAGTAACCCAGATGTTGGTCATTTTATTTCATCATTTTAATTTATTTTGTATTATTTATTCTGTGACATGTGAATAAACTCTTGTTTGATCGTTGGGCGCTTTGAGCCTGCTGTGCAAATAATCTTTGGTACTGTGCTCGTTGAACTCACGTGTTTTAATTTTGAGAGAGAGAGAGAGAGAGAAACTAAATTTATTGATCTTGCAATCAAATGGCCATCGACCGCAGTCTTCCAGCCAGTTATATACAATTTTATATTACAATTCAGTTAGAAATTATTACATATTGTTGAACAATAACGACTAACTGAATTGCAATATAAAATTATATATAACTGGCTGGAAGACTGCGGTCGATGGCCATTAGATTGCAAGATCAATAAATTTAGTTTCTCTCTCTCTCTCTCTCAAAATTAAAACACGTGAGTTCAACGAGCACAGTGCCAAAGATTATTTGCACAGCAGGCTCAAAGCGCCCAACGATCAAACAAGAGGTTATTCACATGTCACAGAATAAATAATATAAAATAAATTTAAATGATGAAATAAAATGACCAACATCTGGGTTACTGTCCCTCACCCCATTTCGAAGTTGAATGCCCCCGTGAGAATTTATTGGATATTCATTCAAAAGTTTTCCCTTAAATAACATTTTATGTCACCTGAACTTAGACTAACTGGAAAAAATTCGAATGAATAGGTATTTCAGGTGTTCGAAAAGTGGCAAAGCTGGCAACTTTGCCTTTGGTGTAGATTCTCTATTGTAGTGGTGTAACAACGGCTCGATTAGGTTGATGTTATTTTGGTTTGTGATGAATTTCTTGCTGAGTTTTTGCATTCTTTCCAGTATTGGTTCAATTTCCGTTATCTGGTATAAAAGTTGATTGGATGGGTTATAGAGTGGATTGTTGGGATGTCTCAGTTTTGTGATTTTTCGTAAGCAAGTTCTTTCCGCCACCTCAATTATATTTAGAGCTGTTTTTGTTGTATTTGAAAATACTGTATGTCCATAGTCCAATAAAGGTCTGCATATCATTTTGTAAATCATACTTGCTGTTTTACTGCTGATTCCTTTGTTTTTATAAGTTAGAGACCTAAAATGTCCCGCTCGTGTGATAGCTGTTTTCTTTTGAAGTTTTAAATGAGCTCTGAAGTTCAGCTTGTTGTCAATCTGTATGCCCAGGTACTTGCATGAATCTGTTGGAGTAATTCTGTCACTTCCAAGTTTTATATTGGGAGAGTTGGCGTTGATTTTATGGTTGAAGATGATGAATTTGGATTTTGCTGGGTTGGGTTGTATCCTCCAACGTCTCATCCATGCCACCGTGACATCTGACAAGTTCTGTAGTGCTCTCATACATTCTTTCAATGTTTTGTGGTGAGATATTAATGTTGTGTCATCAGCAAATTGAAGAATGTATGCGTGCTTGTTGATGTTCTTGTTACTGTCCTCGTGTTGTCTGTAGTACATGTCACAGCAGAACAAATTGTAAAGCAGCGGAGAGAGCGGCGAGACTTGTGGTTGACCTTGTGCTGGTGTAAATTCTTCCGATACTTCATTTTTGACTCGTACCTGTAATTTTCTGTTTAGAAGGAAATTACTGATCATTTTTGTCAAATAGATGGGGCATTTTAGATAGAAAAGCTTGGAGATCAGACCAGCCTGCCATACGCTATCGAAGGCTTTTTGTATGTCCATAAGTATAGCAGCTGTTTTATTTCCCATTTTTCTATTGCGCTGAATGTTTGAAGTGAGTACAATTAAGGGGTGGATGGTCGATGTCTTCTTTTTGAATCCAAATTGATATTTTGGTATGTGTTTTCCTATCTCTTTGCATATTCTTTCTCCCAATATTTTTTCAAAATTTTTTCCTAATGTAGGTAGAAGTGTGATAGGCCTGTAATTCTCTATGTTGGAATGATCTGTCTTTGCCTTGGGGAGTTTTAATTTTGCTATTGATTCTAAAGCGATTTATTTCTGCAGTCCTCGTCAAGATAAGTCCTGGTTCATATTGTGTGGCTAACTTCGATTATTTTTCAGTGCTAAGAAGTGGATCGAATTCTCTGGATGCAAAGATTTGACCTGAAATCGTTAGAATACTATACTATGTGTAGCGAGCATTTTACGGAAAACTAGTTCAGATTGATATATTCACGGATTATCCTGGAGCCTGGAAGTTTTCCAAGTATGAATGGACCTACATTAGATGTCTATCCTAAATCTGGGTTTGAGATGATCATCGATGAGAATAGTGTTAATGCGGCAGCTCAAAGGGTACCTCAATCTAATGCTGGTGAGTTCATCTTGATATTAATTTCATTCACATAAGTAAACATTTAATATTGCACAAAAGAAATGAAAACATATTTATTTTATTATTTTTGCGCGCATGTTCTAGGGGAACTGCGTGCTATCGTTTTGTCCAAATGTCTGTAATTTTGGATGATTGAGCCGAAAATGGTCTCAATCGACTAGGTTGGACTCACTGATGACGAATCCGGTGTCAAAATTGATTCTGTCCGGCCGGCCGGCCGTCCGTAGACACGATAACTGTCGACAGAAGGGAGCTAGCAACTTGAAACTTTCAGGATAGGTCGCGCATCAGAATGCCGCGGTTAAGTTCGTTAATGGGCCGAAGCGGTCGAATAGTTTCGGAGTTATAGGCACTTGAAGTTTTGAAGTTATTTATTTTTTATTTTGGAAACTATTTGAGAGATTAGATTCAAACTTGGCAGTTGGGTGGAGTATAACGACGCGTAACTTTGAGCCAAATTTTGTCAGGATCATATCGTCAGTAAATTTAAAAAAAAAATTTTTTTCGAAATTTTTTTCCAAAAAATTTTTTTTCGGAAACCATTCATCATATACAAAAAAAAATTCCACTCACACTTTGAGCTTCATATTTCACAGCAGTGTACCAAATTTCAGTTCGATACGATCATAAGTTTTGGAGATATCAGGAAAAAATGTGTCAAATTTCGAGGTTTTCTTCTCGATATCGTTGATTTTTTCGGTATAACTCGAAAAATACTGATTCAGTCCTAATAAAACTTCATAGCTAGTTTTGAGATGCTGAAAGACAACTTTATGCAAAATTTCGTGATAATCGTCTCATCAGGACAATTTGAAAAAAAAATTTCTATGATTTTCTTATCATATCATCCTCATTAAATTCTGTATGAACCTTCAAACTGTTATTTTCGATGAAGTACTGGATTTCAATTCGATCTGATCTGTATTTTTGAAAATATTGGAAAAATAAAATTTTGATTGGGTATATCTACGGAATCATTGGGCGGATTTTACCCATTCACGAATTCGACCTTCGTAATTAAGCCCCAAACCTTCTCTACAAATATCGAGTTTCCAAGTTGTTTCTTTCGGAAGTTATTGTGTTCACGCAGTCGGCCGTTAGGCTGACCGTAAACACAATAACTTCCGGAAGAAACGACTTAGAAACTCGATATTTGTAGAGAAGGTTTGGGGCTTAATTACGAAGGTCGAATTCGTGAATGGGTAAAATCCGCCCAATGATTCCGTAGATATACCCAATCAAAATTTTATTTTTTCAATATTTCCAAAAATACAGATTTGATCGAATTGAAATCCAGTAATTTATTTAAGAAAATCTAGAAAAGCACTGCCGTGAAGGCAGCAGCTTTTGCGTGCATGTTCAAATTCGTTGCTGAAGCGGTCATCTACATTGAACATGCGCGCAAAAAATGTTGCCTTCACGGCAGTGCTTTTTTAAATTTTTTGTTGATAGAATTTGTACTGCCAACTACAAACGACATTCTTTAAAAGAGGACAATGACATGCAAATTCTATTTGTAAGTCCATTTATTTGATGTTGTGTTGGAAATTATGAAACAATCAAATAAGGGGCATTGTTTACAATTGGAAATTCGCTTTGGGAAATTCACATATGAATTTTATCATCAATTTTTCAAACGATTTTTCGAAGCAAAATTTTGAAAGTTGTAGGAATGACGTGAAAATCGGTTAATGGAAAGAACTGCATGATTTTATCATCTCTTCCAAATTTCAACCCATTCTGACCATTTTTATGCCATTTACAGAAGGTCGACCAAATAAAAAAATTTCGCCTGAAAAGCAACTTGTTATGCAACTAATGATACCATCAAATGTATTACTGGTTGCAGAACAGCTAATGCGCCATCTGACGATATTAACTATAACAGAGTTTTAATTGCCATGGGGATCTGTAGAAATAAATTTAGGTGTGCACCTAGATTCTCCTTTGGTTATCAGATGGCGCTTCCGCATCACGGCAACTAGTAATACAGTTCCATGTATCATTTGTTGCCTGACGTTTCCTTTTTCAGGCGAAATATCTTGATTTTTCTGTTGATGGACAAATGATCTCTTCAGCACAATTTTGAAACTTATAAGAATCACGTCAAAATGAGTAAGTGGGGAGAATTACTCGAGTTTATCGTCTATCTCCAATTTAATCTCATTCTGACCATTTTGATGCGATTCTCAGAAGGTTGACCAAATGAAACATTTTTCAAAGGGGTTAACCATACGATTTTCCAGAGAAAAATTTAGAAAATTATCAGAATGACGTGGAAATAGGTAATCGGGAAGAACTGCATTTGTTTATCATCTATTCCAAATTTCAACCAATTCTGACCTTATTTATGCGATTTACAGAAGGTTGACCAAATGAAAATTTTTCAAAGGGGTTAACCTTACGATTTTTCATAGCCAAATTTTGAAAGTTTTAGGAATGACGTGAAAATCAGGGGATGGGAAGAACTGCATTAGTTTATCATCTATTCCAAATTTCAACTCATTCTGACCATTTTGATGCGATTCTCAGAAGGTTGACCAAATGAAAATTTTTCGAAGGTGTTACGATTTTTCAAAGCCAAATTTTAAAAGTTATGGGAATGTCGTGAAAATCGGTTAATGGGAAGAATTACATGAGTTTATCATCTATTTCAAATTTCAACCCGTTCTGACCATTTTTATGCAATTCACAGAAGGTTGACCAAATGAAAATTTTTCAAAGGGATTAATCTTACGATTTTTCAGAGCAAAATTTTGAAAGTTATAGGAAATGAAAACGTTTTCATTTTACAATTTTTGTAGATCGAATTTCTACTGCCAACTAGAAGCATCATTTTTTAAACGAGGGCAATGACATGCAAATTCAATTTGTAAGTCCATTTACTTGAAGTTGTGTTGTGTTGGAAGTTATGAAACAATCAGTTTATTTCGGAGATATATGCCCCAAAATGATATTTTTTCGATTTTTCTAGGTGTTTCCCCTGAACCAGAGGATTTGATGGAAGCAAGTAGTAGTTCAGCAGCCCCAACAATAGCTGCACAGTAAAAACATCATGTTAGTAAGCTGAGCTCCTCAACCAACAAAAGGCTGAAGAGAATGAGGGTACCATCAATTCTCTGAAATGCAAATTGTTCAGGAATAAGATTCCCCACTGTTTTCGTTAAGGAAGACCCATCCAGTCAACAAACAGAGCAACCATATCAAGATTAATAAGTGAATTAAAACGATATCTTTCCAAGGATGCTGACATTATTTTCTCTAATGAGTTGAAGACAAACTTTGTTAATAAATTCAATAGGAGGTATGATGATGACTTGAAACAAATGTGCTTGTTATAGTATTATGCTTCACCAAAGAGATATAAAACATTATCCATATCACTCAACTTGCCGACTCTCAGGACCTTTAGAAATTGGCAGGTGAAGCTTAAAATTTCTCCTGGTGTAAGTCCAGCTATGGAGGAATCATTAAATATTAATTTTGAAAATTGCTCAGAAAACAACCAAAAATATGCATATTAATTTTTGATGAAATTTCGCTTAATGAAGAGATTCTTTATGATAAGTCACATGATAAAATAATTTTGGAGTTTTTGATGCTGGCAAAATAAGGAGAAATGAAAAGGCTACGTCTGCACTTTTCTGTATGGTGAGGAGCATCGTTCACAATTGGAAATTTACTTTAGGATACTGGTTTTTGGGACGCACAGCCTCAAATGAATTTTTACCATCAATATTTTCTGATTCACTTGATTCTGCATTCAGAGCTGGACTCTTGGTTAAAGCAGTAGTGTGTGATGAGAGTCCTGTGAATCAGAACGTGGCCAAGCAGCTCCAAATTTCAATTGACCAAAGTTTTTTTTTCAGAAATAATGAAAAACAAATTTTCTGTATGACGCTCTTCATCTACTGAAAAGTTTGAGGAACAATCTTTCAAAGTGTGATCTCAATTATAAAAATAAAACTGTTAGCTGGAAATACATTCAATCAGCTGGCAGGTCTCCAAATACTCTGCGTGTACTTTTACCACCTAAAGTTACCAAAGAGCATTTCAATGTGACGTCCTTTAATGCTATGAGGGTAAAATATGCCACACAAGTATTTATTGAATTGGTAAGCATAGCAATGCTCGTACTACAGCAGTTTGGAGAGCTGCCAGTTGATTCCCGAGCTACAGTTGAGTTTGTGGGTGAAATGGATGAATTGTTCGATTGTTTGAAAAGTAGCAAACTTGATCGTTATTTCATGAAGATGAGATATTTCATGAGCAATTCATCCCAAAAATCAGGGACAATTTCAAAAATTCGAGGTTTCTCATATCTAAACGATCTATTCCAACCTGCAGTAATGGTTTTATTGTAACCATAAAGAGTGTTCTGCAACTTGCAGCGGACTTACCTTCATATTGTGGTGTTGCCAAATTATTAATAAGGCATCTTAATCAAGATCCTGTTGAAAATCTTTTTTAAATATGATTACATTACATGATTAAGTCTTAAAGCTACTTAACAAGAAAACATCATGTCAAATCCACTTTCCTAGTTGAAAACTTTCGAAAATTTTTGGTTGGCAACTTTTGTACCAAAGCTCCTATATCCATTTGTATAAATTTTTGAGAAAAGATAGCTTGTCAACTCAATGCCTCAATCAGTATATAACAAAAGTCTGGTTTTTCAAATAATTAAAATATTTTTCTTTTTGAAGGCAAACAGCGAAGCATTCTTGGCAGATACGGAGCTGGCAGTGCGGAAGGAAATGCCAAAGAAGCAAGTTTGTTCGTCGATAACGACCATGTCTACTAGATTTGATATACATGTACTTACTAGGTTGTAGCAAAAGACTATTTTTTGTGTATCTTCACTTGAGCTTTTTTAATTTTTCATACAAGATGTAATTCCCTCAAATCCAAGAGACTTATCTTGTGCAATTCCTACCATGATTTCTCAATAATTCTGCTTATATTTTGTATATGTATTTGAATAATAAAAGAAGAATATTTATGAATTTGTGTTTCATTTACTCAATTCCACATTCAGTCAAAAAAGCCAGAAGAATATTCGTAGTACATCAAATGCAAACGCACATTTTTATTTGTGGAATAATGGAGCCATATACGGTCCCATGCTGAAAATGGTTCAAGGTCGAATGTTTTTCAAGAATGGTCGTGGCTGATGACATGAAAATATCTGTGATTTCCCTCCTCCGTAAGGAAATATACACATATTTAACGTTGTTCCTGGATAAATTGATGTTACTGATCTCCATTATGTCATAAGTTTTCATTCTTGGCATAAACCTTCGCAATAAATTGTATTGAAGAGTCATACGGAAACATCACAAATGGCTGAATACGATCCTGTCCTGATCAAGCCTCAAGGTCAATGGCCTCGTAAAATGGGCGTGGTTTCATGAAATTGGCGGGAAAATCCCTGCTGCTCCGGATACCTTCTAAATACCTCCTCGCTCTCATATGCTCCTGATACTCGATTTGGTTGACATAAACTACCCTAAAATGCGAATATTTGATGGAACTTTCTCAAATTGCCAGAAACCTCTAGATTTCCATTTTCAGTAGCGTTTTCGCTGACCAAAATGTGATTTTGTGGAAAATTGATAGTTGAATTTACGCTGCTCCTGATACCTGAACAAGGATTATTCAATTTGTTTCATGGATTTTGGAATGAAACTAAAAAAGCACTGCCGTGTGAAGGAAGCAGATTTTGCACGCATGTTCAATAAAGATGATCGTTTTGGCATACTTAAAGGCAATTTTTCACTGAGAATTCCATTTTTCAATAAACTGAAAAATTTGATATCCATTGGTAAAATGAAATTAATACATATCCTGGTACCCCTGATTATATAAAGATTACTCCTTATTTGAGTAGATAAGCTCCTGATACTCGATCAGGTTGTCGAACTCTCTACCTTGATGCGAAAATATTTGATGGAACTTTCCGAAGAGCTTCCGCTCGCTAGAATGAGATTTCAAAATTGAATGTTGCATGAAACACCTGGAAATATAGGCCTTTGGATCAAACTTTACATGGAGATGCCAATCTAGACATTCTATCATTATTCTAATGCAGAAAAAGTATGTCATCCGATTGTGCTATTAATTTTAATAACCACAAAGGGCTGGGTGCGGTCCTGAGAATCCTTCATGGCCGAATTTTTAGAATGGGCGTGGCTTTATAAAATTGGCGGGAAATATCAGCTGCTCCGGATACCTTCTAAATACCTCCTCGCTCTCATATGCTCCTGATACACGATTTGGTTGTCACACCTAAAATGCAAATATTTTTGATGGAAATTTCTCTCAAATTGCCAGAAACCTCTAGATTTCCATTTTCAGTAGCGTTTTCGCTGACCAAAATGTGATTTTGTGAGAGATGGTTGAATTTACGCTCCTCCTGATATTCGAACAAGGATTTTTTCGCGTTCAGTTTGTTTGATGGATTCTGAAATGAAACTAGAAAAGCACTGCTGTGTGAGGGCAGCAGATTTTGCGCGCATGTTCAATGGAGATTATCGCGTTGGTATACGTAAACCAAAAATTCGTATTTTGTCATTGACAATCCCATTTTTCAATGAACTGAAAAATACATTATCCATTAATGAAATGAAATCAACAGATATCCTATGATCCCTGATGAAATAAAGTTAGCGCCTTATTTGAGTAGGCAAGCTCCTGATACTCGATCGAATATTATCGGGAAATATCAGCTACTCCGGATATTTTCAAAATACCTCCTCGCTTCTAGATGCTCCTGATACTAGATCTGGTTGTCAAATACTACCCCAATAATACATATACGCGGAATTATTATATCATTTGTTCGGATATTTGGAGCAGCTTGAGTTCAACTCAATTAATCTTTCGCAAAATCACATTTTGATCAGCGAAAACGCTACTGAAAATGGAAATCTAGAGGCTTCTGGCAATTTGAGAAAGTTCCATCAAATATTCGCATTTTAGGGTAGTGTATGTCAACCAAATCGAGTATCAGGAGCGTATGAGAGCGAGGAGGTATTTGGAAAGTATCCGGAGTAGCTGATATTTCCCGCCAATATTATGTAACTATCCGAATGATTCTCAGAATACGACCACATCCAGCCCTTTGTAGTTATGAAAATTCATAGCACAATCGCATGAAATACTTTTTATGCATTAAAATAATGATAGAATGCCTGCATTGGCATCTCATTTCTGAAAAGGATCTCCTTTAAAAATTCAATTCAATGGTCTATTCTTCCAGGTACTTTTGTATGCAACATTCATTCAATTTTGAAATCTCATTCTATCAAGCGACTTCTCTTCTGGAAGTTGTATCTAATATTTTTCCATCAGAGTAGTGTCCGACAATTAGATCAAGTATCAGGAGCTTTCCTACTTAAATAAGAAAATACGTTTATTTCATCAGGCATAATAGGATATGTATGAATTTCACTTTACTATTTTATTTTACAATTTTTCAGATTATTGAAAACACCTCCTCGCTTTTACATGATCCTGATACTCGATCTGGTTGTCAAACAAATAATGCATATAGGCGGAATAATCCTCGTTTGGGTATCAAGAGAAGCGTATATTCAACTATAAATTTTTCACAAAATCGCATTTTGGTCAGCGAAAACGCTACTGAAAATGGAAATCTAGAGGCTTCTGGCAATTTGAGAAAGTTCCATCAAATATTCGCATTTTAGGGTAGTTTATGTCAACCAAATCGAGTATCAGGAGCATATGAGAGCGAGGAGGTATTTGGAAGGTATCCGGAGTAGCTGATATTTCCCGCCAATTTTATAAAACCACGCCCATTCTAAAAATAGATTTGGCCATGAAGGATTCTCAGGACCGCATCCAGCCCTTTGTGGTTATGAAAATTCATAGCACAATCGGATGAGATACTTTGTATGCATTAGAATAATGATAGAATGTCTGGATTGGCATCTCCTTTCAAAATTTGATTCAAAGGCCCAGTTTTTCAGGTATTTTATGCAACATTCAATTTTGAAATCTCATTCTAGCTAGCGAAAGCTCTTCTGAAAGTTGCATCAAATATTTTTCATCAGGGTAGAGTTCGACAACTAGATCGAGTATCAGGAGCTTTCCTACTCAAATAAAGAGTTATCTTTATTTTATCAGGGGTGATAGGATATGAATTAATTTCATTTTTCTAATGGATATCAAATTTTTCAGTTTATTGAAAATACCTCCCCGTTATTGCTCCCAATACTCGATCTGGTTTTCAAACACTTCCCCAATAATGCATATACGCGGAATTATTGTTGTTCGGATATCAGGAGCAGCGTAAATTCAACCATAAATTTTTCTCAAAATCACATTTTGGCCAGCGAAAACGCTACTGAAAATGGAAATCTGGAGGTTTCTGGCAATTTGAGAAAGTTCCATCAAATATTCGCATTTTAGGGTAGTTTAATGTCAACCAAATCGAGTATCAGGAGCATATGAGAGCGAGGAGGTATTTGGAAGGTATCCGGAGTAGCTGATATTTCCCGCCAATTTCATGAAACCACGCCCATTTTACGAGGCCATTGACCTTGAGGCTTGATCAGGACAGGATCGTATTCAGCCATTTGTGATGTTTCCGTATGCAACTTTAATACAATTTATTGCGAATGTTTATGCCAAGAATGAAAACTTATGACATAATGGAGATCAGTAACATCAATTCATCCAGGAACAACTTGAAATATGTGTATATATCCTTATGGAGGAGGGAAATCACAGATATGTTCATGTCATCGGCCTCGACCATTCTTGAAAATCATTCGACCTTGGACCTTTTTCAGCATGGGACCGTTCCATCAAATATTCGCATTTTAGGGTAGTTTATGTCAATCAAATCGAGTATCAGGAGCATATGAGAGCGAGGAGGTATTTAGAAGGTATCCGGAGTAGCAGGGGATAAATTAACTAGTTCTCAAAATAAAAATAAAATATTTTAGAATATATATTTATTTATCTTGAATGCATTTGGAAAATCGAATACAAAACAGAAAGCAAATGAGAATTATATAAATGAAGCAATATATACTATTCAAATGAAATATAAAAATATAGTTTCAACAATGATTTTTTGTTTTTTGGAGTATGAATAATTTATGAGAAGTATTAATAAAAAATTATTATAGACTATTATTATCAATTATTAATTATTGACATTCATATGGTTTACATAAGACTCGGGTAGTTGAAAATATAAAATAAATTAATGTATATACAAATCATAGTGATGAAAAAAAATTATGTAATAGAGGATTCCTGCTGCACAGATTGGATCCTTATTCGACCTGAAGAGAAACATATATTTGGAAGTTTTTCTTCTAGGATCAAAATGATTTTTCGTTTTGTACCTTAACCGGGTCAATGAACATTTTTTCAGGGTGGGTCAATAAAAATCTTGAAAATTTTGTATCAGCCCAAGTCGCTATTTTATTGACTTGCTTTGTCCACCAGAATAGGGAACACCTGACAATTGTGTCACACAATATTTTATGAAGGTCATGTGACGGACACTTCATTATTTGGAAATTTAAATTTTGAAATAGAAATTTTTCCAGAACTATAGAAAGATTTCTTTTTTTCACAAATCTGAGTTATTATATAAAAAAGGGTAATTGAATGATTGAGAAAATAATAAATAAGTACTGCTTCCCATTTGGATCAAATTTCCGGATTTATATTTCCTACAGTGAATATAATCTTGATATTTCACTAGTTCTTTGTGACTAAGGAAGTTATTCTTACATACAGCACAATATCTAATAAAATTATGTCCCAAAATAATCTTGCAAACTGCACCGCTCATATAAACAAGGGTACATCTTGTAATTTTACTTCTATTAGGTAGTGCTGTTCCAAAGAATTTCTATACTTATCGAACTAATTGATGCTGAAGAAAGCATTGCTTTATTCTCTAATAATGTTATTAAGTGTAAACAAGTAGGATTAGTGTTTCTGACTCCAGGTGCGCAAATATAACTGAAAAAATAATCAACGCAATCTTGATTGAAAGCTACTGTCAAGATATAGCTGAACTTCATTATTTATAACAGAAATTCATTCTACTTAGAACTTCGCTCTCAAATATAAGAATCCCTTCAAAGTATGAATTAAGTTCTTAATACTCGGTACAAGAGCAAACCGTTTCTTTATAGTGCAGAAAAATTTCATGTAATTTAGAATATCCACTGCCTGCATCCAGAAAAGTTCATGTTCAGATCCTCTTCTCACTGGCCGTTCAATGGATTTCGCTGTTGACCTCGAGTGCCTGGTTCAGGGAATCGAAGAGCTTGTTCAAAAAAAGAGATATAGGTCTGCAGTATCATTAGCCACTGGGAAAGGCCTCTGGTTATCTTTAATCTCTGAAAATGAGATTTAAATTAAAAACTTGCCAAGTGACTGCAGAAGCTTTGAAAAAATTTCATCTAAAAACCTATCAATCGGCTGTTAAAGCTTTGTTATGCGCTACACCTAACCTGTTTCAATTTCATTACTGTATTCGTTTCAGTGTTGGCACCTTCCGAACATACCGTTTGGGTAGAAAGTTCGGAAAAAATCGGTAGATTTCTGAAAAACATAACTTTTCACCTATATATGGTTTATTTATTTAGTCTAAATACAATTTATCCGAAATATTGGGCATGAAAAAAATCATTATTTGAAAAACTAAACTTTTAAACCAAAAATCAATATTATAACAAAATAAATGGGTATTAGAAAAACTAATACCTATTGGAAACAAAAATATGCGAAAAAATAAATATGATGACATGCCCTCATTGGGGATTCACAAAATTTATCAAGGGGAATCACAAACTGCCCCCAGTTTTCAGCGAGGTATTTATCAACTTTATAAAGCGACAACCTGTTATACATAAATCTGTATTACGTGTGGTATGCTTTGCGTTATGGATCTGCAACGTATAACCATTTATAACTTAAATTATGTAATGGTAAGAAAACCTTCAAAATAATATCGTAAAAGTCATGATTGCCTAGGATACAAGATGATACATTCACTCCATCCAATTTCGGTAGATTTATATGCTTTTTCGGTAGATCAGTATATTGAGGAGCAAATCTGAAGATCTACCGAAAAATCGGTAGAGGAGGTAACACTGATTCGTTTACATGTGATAATTTTTGAAATAAATGTGTGTTGTAGAGTTTGTTTTGGTTCCAAGTTCAGAACTGTTCGTGACAGTTCGAGTATGCGCGATTGCGATTTTTCAGACTCAAAAAGGAAATTGCGCATACTCGAACCGTCCCAAACAGTCCTGAAGTAGGAACCAAAACAAAGCTATCATTATTATGATAACTTACCCCATTGAACAATTTTCTTGATTCAACAATAGAGCCCATACCTCTTCATCAAAGGTGAACCTTCTTGCATTCACCATCACATTTTGATTTCTCACTTGTGACTGCAGAAAATTGTTAGTGGGTGAATTCACATACTTGGAAATATCGACGAAATCATTCTTCATGCTGAGTTCTTTAGCGAAAGCTAGCAATTTCTCCAGACTCATTCCTATGTTTGAAATGTAGAGCATTCAACCTCTTGTTGGCTGTAGTCAGCATTGAATATAAAATCCTCTCTCATCTAGTGAGCTTTCGATATTCCCACCATAACATTCTGCTAATAAAATAGTTCTTGTTTGCCTTCTATACCTGATACTGATGCAGACACCGGTTGATTGACAGAAATATCCAAATCTAAAGTACTAGCTTGGAAAAAAATATATTAATTCAGAAAAATGCAATTGAACTACGTTAACAATCAGCTTTACGGACGAAATAAGTCTTCATATACTCATAGCATTTTGAGAATGACCAAAACGACCAATTCGAAAGAAATACATCTAATATCATATCATATTTCTTGACTTCGAATGGAATTTCACTTTTGTTTATTCAGAGGAGATTGAGAGAGACAAAAAGAAAAATTCCGATCTGAACCAAAACTATTAAAAAAAAGTATGGTAAAATTTGAAAGTATAATAATAATATTACCATCTAAGGATATGTCCAAAAGAGTCTTTCTTTGAAGGGTCGGTGAATACAATAATTTAATCCTTGGAGCCTGGATACATTGGTGAAAACCTATAAACCAAATATGTATATTAATTAAAAATTAAAAACTTCAAACAGAATCATCTTTTTTTCGAATGAAAAAATTTTTCTTGATACATGAACGACAAACAGAGATAAGAAATCTGTTTTTTGAAAAGCGCTTCTGCAACATAGATGAATTTCTGAATAGTTAATTCTATTTTGTTTATCTGAGGAGTTGGATTGATAGAAATCAGTTATACGTCTCTTCACGAATACAATCATTTCAATAAGTTTTCTTGGAATTGCTAAGAATAGGAGCTATCTATTTCTGAGAGTTACGCTTTCAACTGAAATTAAAAAAAAATTGTTACATTTTCTTGAATGAAATGGTGGATGTGCCATATGACTATTGCTTCATTTTCTAACGCATCCACCAAATCAATAAAATGTTTTAAAGTCAATTTCAATATTGAAGAGGTGGAGCAATCATAAATTATATTGGATCCTGAATCAATTAGATAAATCTGTTCTGAAGAATACTGAAAACTTCTTCGATTGACAAAATACACACTATTCTACACTATATTAAGCTCTATACTCTGTTGTGAAACCCATACGTTTGTTTTTGCGCGCATGTTCTAGGGGAACAGCGTGTTATCGTTTTGTCCAAATGTCTGTAATTTTGGATGATTGAGCCGAAAATGGTCTCAATCGACTAGGTTGGACTCACTGATGACGAATCCGGTGTCAAAATTGATTCTGTCCGGCTGGCCGGCCGGCCGGCCGTAGACACGATAACTGTCGACAGAAGCAAGCTAGCTACTTGAAACTTTCAGGATAGGTTGCGCATCAGAATGCCGCAGTTAAGTTCGTTGATGGGCCAAACCGGTCAGATAGTTTCGGAGTTATGGGCACTTGAAATTTTGAAGTTATTTATTTTTTATTTCAGAAACTACTCAAGCGATTGGATTCAAACTTGGCAGTTTGGTGGAGTATAACAACGCGCAACTTTGAGCCAAATTTCGTCAAGATCATATTGTCAGTAAATTTAAAAAAAAATTTTTTTTCGGAAACCATTAATCATATCCAAAAAAAATTATACTCACACTTTGACCTTCTAATTTCACAGCAGTGTATTAAATTTCAGTTCGATACGATCATAAGTTTTGGAGATATCGGGAAAAAATAGGTCAAATTTCGAAGTTTTCTTCTCGATATCGTTGATTTTTTCGGTATTACTCCAGAAATACTGATTCAGTCCTGATTAAACTTCACAGCTAATTTTAAGATGCTGAAAGACAACTTTATGCAAAATTTCGTGATAATCGTGCTATTAGAACAATTTGAAAAAAAAAATTTCTATGATTTTCTCATCATATCATCCTCATTAAATTCTGTATGAAACTTCGAACTGTTATTTTCGCTGAAGTACTGGATTTCAATTCGATCTGATCTGTATTTTTGGAAATATTGGAAAAATAAAATTTTGATTGGGTATATCTACGGAATCATTGGGTGGATTTTACCCATTCACGAATTCGGCCTTCGTAATTAAGGTCCAAACCTTCTCTACAAATATCGAGTTTCTAAGTTGTTTCTTTCGGAAGTTATTGTGTTTACGCAGTCGGCCGTTAGGCTGACCGTAAACACAATGTAGAAATTGTAGAAAAGCTTTCCAGCAGGATAGGTGTCGCCTAAGGGCCCAAAATTGGGGGTTGGAGGGAAAAAAAATATTTCTCGAAAACTTACCACTGAATTTTCATGAAACTCTCAACGTTGATTACTGAGAAAATAATAAACCCCTGTGTAAAAGTGTATTTTAAATAGATTCAAATTTTAGGCTTCTCCTCACTGACTAATAAACCAGTTTTCTCCGCTGTACAATTGTTGTCCCTGAAAAAAAAAGAAAATTAATTCTAAACATCTGATCCCTGTATCTGGAGAAAACGTAATCAATTCGCATTGAAAGATATTAAACAAAGGGAGAAGCAGAATTGCACGAAATATACGAACAGAAGTGATTTGATTTTTTCCAGTTAACAAAACTGAAAAACTCATCAAAGCTTCCGACTTTCAACCAGGACAATAGGTTCTAGGACGTGGGGTGGATGAAAAACGATTCCACTCTTCTATCTTAAGTCTCTAGCTCTTTAGGGAGGCATCAACTGTTATTCCTTTTTTAATGAAACTTATCAAATGGTCCTATATTCCTATGGATTGCAGAATTTGTAGTTTCACATCTCAAACATCAACAGAAGCCCTGATGGTTGCTCAAACTAGCCATGGACGAAGTACATGGTGACATCTGTTTAAAACATTGCGAACTAATAAGAAAGTATGGTATTCGACTGCTAGATGGCACAAAATAGAACCAAAATCTGTAAGTCGAGTGACTTACAGATTCCACCGGCCTTATGATTAAAAATGGGTAGAATGATTGAAAATTATACTCACCAACCGCTAGATGACAGGGTAGATTTGAAGAAGAAATCCCAGAAATTGCGATAGTTTCTTCATTGAATGTATACAATGGTATAAAGACCACAATCCTTTCTGTATGCAAGGGTTTCTCTCAAATTAAAATATATCATATGTTCTGTGTCACATCCTAAGTGACGCCACAATAAAAATGACCCTCCCTTTAATTTTGCCTTGCGAGCACCACAAGTTGTCTCCAGACATATCTCTGGTTGCCTCCTATCATAATTTCATAGTATAACCACTGTTTAAGGAGTACCTGAATAATGGTATAACAAGTATTACAAAGAGATTCTAACGTCTCTAAAATGATGTGTAGCATTGTCTAAAAAAATGGATACTATAGTCGTATACCTTGAAATGCGCAGATAAGTCAGAAGAAGAAATTCATAACAATTAAATAGGGCAAACTTTGCAGAAGTTGAAATCGCAACTGAATAACAACTGCAAGAGATCACTTCATATATTTAACAGGAACAAAACAATTCAAAGATACTTTGAAAGTTGTTTAGATAATTTCAGGAAATAAATATGGAATCTTCTGCTTACGTCTTCACAGTAATTTCAAATGCCCAGTTATTTTATCAAGAATAGTTTTAGGTGCTGGACCTACAGCTATCACAGTTCGTGTACCTGGGGCTACCTGTGTTTGCCCAGCATCTCTAACCACACTGGTCAAAACATCAAGTTTTTTAGCTTCTTCGATTAATTCAAACAATTCATCTTCTGATTCTATTTTAACAGCTATTTTTGTACCTCCTGAAAACGATTCTGTATTAATATAGAATCATAATAGAGTTGGCATTTCTACAACCTTGTCGATACCATAGAGGTAACAGGTCTGGTCTTTCATTCAGAATTTTGGCATATGCCGCAACTGATGCATGTCCGCACTGAGCCGCTATTTTACCTTTTTGCATTTTCAGGTCATTTCTTACTGCTAAAATTAGTCTATATTCGTCATTTCTTGCAATGGGATCAAACTGAAAAGATTATGATTTTATTACATGGTCTTTTGTGTTCCAAGGATCCTAACCTTAAACCTTTCTTCTTGTCCTTTTTCCCACTTCTCGTAACTTTTTTTTCTTATTCTAGGCAAGAATTTGAGCAGTGTCAGAGTGGAGGTGATACCAACAATCGTTCCAGCGCTGAAAATCGCCACGTAAGGGGTGCTATAAATTAGTCCCATCATTTATTTGAATTTCCTACGACTTCTCTAGACATTAACCTAGAAATTTATTATGACCATAGACCTAAAATAACATTTTTTTTTTTTTTTTTTTTTCCTTTATATGTGCCGGGATACTATGTCCATCTACACCACAGAATACAAATATATCTACACATTCTCAAGTATACTCCATTCACTTTTATAATGTAGCCCGGTTGGCCATGATTTAGGTTTATCAAGTTTTTTCCCTTAAAACTGACGCAGGTTGGCACTCATGAAATATCGGCAATGTCAAAGGACGTTGCCAAATTTCAATTTCTACTATTATCAATATCAATCGATTCTAGATTTCTAAATCTCAGCATAATAACGCTTGCAAACTAATAAAAGTGCCGAAGGTAGTTTTGAAGAAGCAGAGGCAAAGTATCAGGAAGTGCTATGTAGAATTGAAATCGGCTTTTTCTGATAGTAACCCTGATAATTCCCTGATAGATTCCTAAGAACATAAATTGAGTTAGTTCTTTCAAGATGACAGGTTTTAGTACCTACTACTTCATTTTGATACTGGAGTATTTCAAGTTGTGCAATAATGTATTTAAATGTCTTCTGTAGGCTTATTTCTTGAGAATTTCGAAAAGTAGGGAATTCCATAGGTTTGTTGGTTCGTTTATAAGTTTTACTGCAGGGTTATTCGAGTACTATTATTTTTTTTTTTAATGAACTGTCACAAAGTAACGAATTACTCTATCCATCATTTTTCAGTAAAATTCCACAACACTCGATTCTTGATTTCCGTACAAGAAAAATGCATAACTGAATCTTCCAACCATGTTTATATACGTCAAATATTTCCAGTATTAACAGAGACAAAAGTTTTTCAACATTCGCCAGGTCTTTGGAATGATTGAATTCACATAATATTTTCTCAAATTCATTACTTTATCAATGTAGATTGACATTTGAAAAATAAGTAATTACTACGACCTCTATGTAGAGAGGACAACGTTGCATAGTTATCTGACAGGAAAATGACTATAACCTAACATTTTCAAAATATACACGGTGAAATCTGTCATGATGTCATGGCCAACCGGGCTACATTATAAAAGTGAATGGAGTATATGTACATTTATATTCTTACTAAATCACCACCACCTATACACTTTACAACATCCATGACCTCGCCGGGATTCGAACCCGGTACCTTCAGCATCCTAGAACATGTTTCCACCCTCTAGTCTACCGAGGTAGTCACCTAAAATAACATATATTATATTAGGTCTATGATTATGACAACCAACCACAACCACAGAGATGAGAAAAATTGACTTTAGGAAAATTCAACACTATGGTGAAGAGAATAAGAATGGAATGGAGGCAGTTGCCTCATTGTTGGTAAAATCTAAAAACATTTTTAATTATATTTCCCTTTTCTCAAGTTTTTTACTTCGATCATTGTATGCCAGTTGATATAATGAAAATGTTTTCATTGAACTTGTAGTACGTCAATAATATAATATAAATAAAAGTATTTCGAAAGATATGTGAAGTTTCTAGAGAGAAATCTGTATTTTTTAATGGTTATATTGATAGCCTTTATTGAACAGACATTTTTTTGAATTTAAATATGAAATTTTCATGAATGTTACTGTGGTTCATACATTTTGGCAATCACACGGGTTGCCATGATAGACCTCAGTTTGAACCCCACTATCTTTAATTATAGTTCAGCCTATTCATCAACAAATTAACCATAGGGAGAAATGAAAAAATACATAAATATAATGAGACAGCCTTTATTCTCTTTTCAAACCTAATCTAGACTACTTTATATCTTATATTCATCAATCCAAAAATTAGAATAGCAATTATATAAAAAATATTCATTTCTCAGCCGAAAAACAATTGGAATGTACAAATATCCAATATCACCTCAGATCATCAATGTGAAATTAATAAAAAATCATATATGAATTACATTTTCCATGCTGATGTAAAAAACTCTTTGTACAAAATCTTAGCTGCTCATCTTGGAATACTTATCTCATTTATTCAACTCTCCTTCATCCTTTGATACTCCCATTTCATTAAGCTTTTTGGTTACTTCTGTAGTTGCATCATCCTTTTTTTCATCCCCTTCATTATTTAAAAGTTTACTTTCGTCCTCTTCAAAATTTGAAAGTTCACTTTCATCCTCTTCATCATTTGAATCACTTTTATCATCAGCAGATTGCTCTTTATCATCACCAGATTGTTCTTTATCATCACCATTGTAGAGACTACACTTTGTTTGGACAATTTCCTTTGCTTCTTCGAATTTCTCTTTGAATAATTTCGCAGCTGAATGGGGGATATTATGATATTAGAGGCTGGGTAATATTCCACAGAATCTATGCTGAAAAATTGTACTCACTCTCTACAGTCCCAAATTTTACAGCAAAAGTTTCACTTTTAGCAAGCTCATCTGCAAAATCAGCAATGACGCTATAAACATATGCTCTGTCAGTTCCAGTTTTAGCAGTTAATTCTAACCAAGGAACTATGAAATGGTTGGCGCAAACTTTCAGGGTCTTATCTCTTCTCATAACTACACGAACATTATTGTTGACAGTATTACGAAGAATTTTCAATTCTCCTGTCCCACGTTCCTATAAAAATGAAAATGAAGGCTATTTTGTTCGGAAAGAATGGTATGGTTTTGTTATTACCTTCCATTCCGGTGGATCATCATGGGAATCCCATCTGTACAATTTGGCCCTTACTTTTAGAAGTACAGTCTCATCTTCTTCATTAGGCAAAACCACGACTTCAGGCAGATAAATTATGGGGTTGTAATGAGGATCGTATTCGTCGGAATCATTTTCAGGCTCACCCTGTAAAGTAATCTTTAACAAAACAAAGAAAAATTACACAGCACGTTTTCGTAATGTTTTGGCTGCGACGAATGAATAAAATTGAAGGAACTTAATAGTGAATAATTACTTACATTAATTCCTGACATAGTAGTTTACAACTGCCAAATATAAACAAAAATAAAAAGTAATTGTGAACAAGAAGGAAACGTAATTACTTTTCAAACCTATGAAAGAAATTTCTCAGAGATAACAGAGAATTTCTTTGTCAAGCACAAACCACAACAAATGACAGCAATCACAGAAAAATGTGAAGTTGGCAAGTAGAGCTGGCAGGCTCCGGTGATACCCGAATAGAATATCTATCCATGAGCATTTTTCTCCTCAAACCTTAAGGGTCATTGATCTAATAATAATATATTTATTAGATCATTGTTAATAATTTTCTGCAGAAACTACTAATGAAATGCGTAAGCGCATCGAATGTTTACTTGCGCCAAACAGCTTGTTATTTTCTACGCTGTTTGTGTTATAAATCTCTATGGTTATAAATCATAAAGTTCTGTGGCTCCAACTAACCTAAATATATTTGCTGAAAATAATCCAAATTTTAGCCCGATTGCGATTAGCCGTCAGGATAATTATACAATAACACAATGTTCCTTAGGCCGTTAAATATTCTCAATATAACGAAAAGATTTGTTGGAAAGAAGAAATATATATGGGAAGGAGAATATATTCAATATCCTGGTTTCAAATATTACCCGAATGAGCCTGATTTTAAAGATCCACCCTATGAGCCTACCAAGTTATTCAGAGTCCGCAGAATAAAACCACTCAAAGGTACCCCTTATTTTGAAAAAGATATATTGAAAGACTTCAAACTAGATGGAAAATTAAGCGATGTTGTGATTCTTAAAAATATGCCTGAAACAAATTCAAAACTTTGGAAAATCAAACACTTGGTAGAGATAAAACCTATTACTTTTCCGAATGGGTTTCCTTCTGATGTAAATGGTACATTCTTGAAAGAAAATGGGGAACTGGTTGTCACACACAAGGTATCTCAAGAAAAACAACTTCTCAACGAAAGCTACAAAAAAGATGTTAAACGGCTGGATGGGGACACGTTACGTAGGAATTCTAGGATGAAATGGATTAATGGCTGGGACAGATACTGAAATGATTGTAACATATATTAAATAAAAATTATAAAAGGAATTACTATTTAGGAATTTGTGTTGGAGAACTTTAGCTGTTTCTGGAAACCTATAGAACGTTTAAATAATGTGTATTTAGATTTCCCCATATAAAAAATTACATCAATAGCAGAATCTAGAGATAAACATTCGAACCTCATTCTCTTGGTATATTTCACCAATATTTCATCTAGTCATTTGAAATAATAGTTTTGTTTCTTAATTTTTTTTCAAATGTGTCATTCGAATTGTTCGTTGAATTCTTCCTGGGATATTTTTTTCTTCTTGAACTTTTTCATCAAAGCAATATCTTTGGCTAATTCTTCTATATCTTCTTGGGAAATACCTGCAAATATAAAATTTTAGCATGATTATTTACAACCTTCGTATTTGAATCATTTTGATGAAGTTTATCAATACCTTTTTTTCTCTTTTTTGTGGGTACATTATTTTCCGCTCTTAATTTCTTTTCAGCTTTTCTTTTCTTCTTCCTCTCCTTTCTTTCATCTTTTGATTGTACGCTTTTAGACCAAGGTACAGAAGGTTTCTTGAAGACCTTGTGTCCTGGCCACTGACCTGAAAAATATACAAGAGTAAATATGGGTTAAGTTCCTTGCAACTGAATATATATTATCGACGAAGTTCCTTTAAATAATTGAACTTACCAGATTTCTTATATTCTTCTAATTTTGCGAGCCTTATGTTCTCTTTTTTCTGATCTTTATATGATACATCATTTGCATCGAAATTCTCTAATGCACGAAAGTCAGAGATATCTTTATTTTTTAATTCAGGCATTTTCGGCATCTGGAGGAGACCGTATGTTAACGCCATAGCACCAAATGGCAGTTTCTATAATGAATGTTTCGGTTAAAATTTGCTACGATATTAATTGAGTTGAGGCACCCACATTTACTTGAAGTAATAGTGAACATTCATGCTTAGAGTAAGCTCTAATATGTGATACAAAAGCCTTAGTTCCCATTTCCATGACAGCTCTATCTTTCAATTGTAGTTTTCTCATCTTATCGACAAATGAATCAATCTGGAATAAAGAAATCAATTAGATGTCAAATGGTGGGTGATAATAATCGTGTAGTCCAACTTTTTGTTTGGTTCTTTTCTTCCCTGTTAACAGTAACAAACATGTATTTGAACTTTGATTGAATCTTATTAGTATTCAATTTACTTTTCCTTTCGTATAAAAAGTAATTTGGGTTGCATATACAACAGTCTTTGAGTAACTAGACAACTATATTGACATAGACAATAATTTACATAGCGGCGGTAGCTCAGTGGTTAGAGTGCAAGCCCCATGATCGTAAGGTCTGGGGTTCAAGCACTTGGCCGGGAAATAACTTTTCCGGTTTTTAGGGGACCGTCCAACCATTCGCTGTTGGGTAAACAATTAACAGTGCTGTTCCTCACGTGGCGCAAGGAATTAGTAACAAAGCCTACACAGAACACACCCGATATCCTAACTCGCACAAGCTTTAAGCTTCTGAGGGGTTTCGTTGAAGCCTAGGATATTCGAAAAAAAAAATACAAAAAAATACAAATACAAATTTCCAAACTCTCCTCATATGATGATAAAACTTGCTCCAATTGATTAATAATGATTTACACATCAAATAGAAGTATATAATAGAAACCTTTTCATCAGGAACATCGTGTTCAAGTGGTTTCAAAATGACCCTTTGATTTTTCTCAATAAACTTGACGTAATCTTCTTCGCTTTCTAAAAGTAGGAGGAGAGAAGATCCTTCGTGTCCTTGACGTGCAGTCCTGCCAATACGGTGTACAAAGGCGCTTGAACTTGTAGGTGGTTCCCACTGCAAGACCCAGTCAATCTGAGAAATAAAAAAAATATTGAAAATCCATTCAGGGCGAATCAATATTTAAATGAATATCTTACTTCTGGTATGTCAATGCCTCTAGCCATCACATCTGTGCACAAGATTATACCCTTCTCAGCCTTTCGAAAGTTCTCCAACACTTTGTTTCTCTTTTCTCTCATTTTTCCATGAATAGCAAAGATTGGCAGTTTGAGTTTTTTAGGGATCAAATGGGGCATCATGTAGGACCAATAATCTACATTGGCACAAGTAGGTAGAAATAATATTGACTTTTGAATGTCCTTTTCTTCAATGAATGATACTAGTGAAGCTAATTTACCTGAAACATATAATCGATTTACACCAAAGAACAATACAGACGTGTGAAGCGCATCTTATTAACTCACCATTGTTCTTAGTGATAATATAATAATTTGACAAGGATTTCGGTGTACTCTGAGGCAATTTTGCCGAAACACTCACTAAAACAGGATTTCTGAGTCCAGCTCGCATCAGATCAACAACTTCTTTAGTCTGCGTCGCTGAAAACAAACCTGTTCTTCTCTGCCTTGGTAAATAACTGAGAATTGTGTTTAATGTTGTACTGAACCCTAAATCAAGGAGTCTATCAGCCTCGTCTAAAACCAAGAGTTCCTGAAGAGTAAATTCACATTGAATCGGTCATTTAGGGGGAAATTACTTGAATGACTTACAAGGGATTTAACTGCCAGAGGTAAATTTATATCGATCTTTCTTGTGAATAGATCTTCCATTCTTCCTGGTGTGCATATTATAATGTTGGCTCCATTTTGCCTGAACACTCTGACATCCTCTTCGACACTATTTCCTCCAACAAATAAAGCTGAAGTGAGTCCCTGAAATGAAAGTAAATTTAAATATTACCACGGAATATCATAACTACATACTCCTTAATATTAACCTTGACATGTTGCAAGATTTGGTTGAGAACTTCACTGATTTGAAGTGCTAATTCTCTCGTAGGAGAAATAACAATGGCTCCAATATTATGTTTCTTCCATTTCTCCTCCAACTCTTTCCTTTTCAACATTTCCACTAATGGTATAAGAAATGCCAGGGTTTTTCCAGATCCTAAAACGATAAAAGAATTATTACATTTTCCTGATTGGACCAATATGAACTCACCTGTGACAGCCTCTGCTGCAACATCCTTCTGCTTCAGTAACAGAGGAATTGTTGCTGCTTGTACAGGAGTCATATGAGGAAATTTAAAAGAAAAAATTGCTTCCTTAACTTCATCTTGAAGGGGTATATTCAGTTCGTCCCAAGACTTCGGCATACTTAAAATAAATCTATATGCAATTCTTTTTTTTCAGAATTGTTTTTGATATTTCTGGTTTGCCTCGAGGTGTACTTCAAAAGTTTCGTTATATTCAAAATCAAAACGAGTTTAAAGATCACATTTGTTGTTGTATTTGAGGTTAGTTTACAGAGTAGAATGATTAGATTGAGTCATAGAAACTACGATGCCTCTTAACTACTCTCTTTTTTCTGTCACAGAATATAAATATATTCGATATTGGCGTCTGAATTTCAGATTGTAGCGCCATGATGGCCTGTTTTAGAACTTTAGATAGACAGATTTTCAAGTGTTTCATATGCGATTTTACAATTTGTTCAAAGACTTTTTCAGTTAACAGGAGTAATTCTGGATATACATATTTCATTTTCATGAAAGAGTTATGTATCATATATTCTAATTCAGGGTAGTAATGATACAACTACTGTTAGAAGTATTTTAATATCAACTTGTTTAATTTCTAAATGGCAAGATTAATTTAAAATTATTTGGATTATCTTGAAGGAACAGTAGCAAGAAATGTTCAGGAAGATGCATATCTATAAGAGAATATGAGTAGTAATTCATTGAAAGATTAAAGTGTGACCAATATCAAGGAATAAGTTCAAGAAATGACTTCATGAACATCAATATGTGTTTAATTGTAATATATCTAGCAGCTACCTTGACTCTTGATCAAAGGATTACCTTCACACGAACAAAATGGTAATGAAATAATTCTTGTAAAACTTGAAAATAATGGTATATTCTTATAAAATTAAATGAGAAATCAGTTCTTCATATCGTCAGATGAAATATGGGTGTATATTCATAGTAACTTCAAATGTCCAGTAACTAAATCTAAGACTGATTTAGGCGCAGGACCAAGAGACAGAACAGTTCGACTCATAGGAGCTACTTGGGTATGACCAGCATCTCTTACTATTTTAGTAAGAATCCTTAGTTCTTTAGCTTTTTTCTCAACCTCCAATAACTCTTCTTCTGATTCCACTTTAACAGCTATTTTTGCGGTTCCTAAAATGCGTAGGTAATAGTAAGTAATAATTGTTGGATTCTAAAATTAGAAATAATCGTTGGAAATTGGAAACTCACCATTCCTCATCCAAGGTTTCAATAAATATGGTCTTTTCTTAATTGCAGCTTCATAAGACATAACTGCTGCATGACAGCACTGGGCCGCTATTTTACCCTTTCCCATTTTGAGATCGTTTCGTACCACCAGCATCATTCTATATTCAGATTTATCTTTAAACTAGAACAAAGACACAATTTGTTATGAACGACAATCAAAATAAAATCATTTTGTACATACCTCAAAAGTCTTATCTATAGTTTTAGTTTCATGGTTTGAATCATCTTTTCTCCTGAACATTTTTCTATCTATAAATATGATAACTCCTACTCCAACAACTGCACCAACTATTAAGTACTGATTTACCTCAAACATATTGAAAATTGAAGTGGACAGTAGATAGATAATATGAATTCTTCCTAAAAATTACATTCTTGCATTTCTTGCCTTCACATTTTTTTGAGGTTAGGTTTGTAGCACAGAATACAAATATGTTGTTTAGTCATAGACCTAAAATAAACAATAATCCCAAGCTAGTATAGGTTACGAGCAGTTTTGACAGTTGGGAGAGACTGGAGGACCAACAACAATGATCTAATAATAACTAGATAGGCCTTAGAGAGAGAGGAATTGACTCCATAACTAAAAAGAGAGGCATGATCCGAATCAGCTGTTTACGGGCAAAACAATCTTATGTTGCAGTAATTGATATAGTACTGTTATCTCTTATTTTCTTGGAATTTTTCGTTTGTAATTGTGGTATTTTTTTTTTTAATATCGTCTAACTACTTTTTCGAAATGGTGATGTCCTGCTCAGCCTATGGTTGCACCAATCGGCACGAAAAGGATAAGAACATATCATTTCATAGGTAAGAGCTATTGTATAAGGTCTGTTAGTTTTGAGGAGAAATGAATGGAATATTTCTTGATTCAGTTTTCCAAGGGATCCAGTTTTAAAGAAGAAATGGCTAGCAGCTATTAGGAGAGATAATTTCATCCCTGGGTTGCGTGCAACCATATGCTCAGAATTTCTGCAATAATAAATGGAAAGCAGTGGTGAAAGTTTGTCAAAAATTTACCTGTTGAGAAGTTTCAAGTCAGATTACTGTTTTTACTTTCAGGTGGCAACAGTTATGGAAACTAATCAAATTTTACGACATGAAAAACATTATCAACATCAATAGATACACAAATTACAACACTGATTTAAATATACCTAGAGTAACAAACAATTTAAACCTCTTCAATATTCCATTAGTTATATATAATGTAAACACAAACGTGATTGTACAAAATTTTGTTTTTTAAATAGATATAATTCGAAAATGTGCACTATTGATTCAATCTATCGCATGTTTGCTGAAAAAGAAGGGGACGCTACATGCACTGAAACTCTTTTCTTGGACCACCATTACTTGTTTCATAAAATAATATTTTGTTTTTAGGATTGTCTTCCAGAGGCTGAAAAGAAACTGCTTATGAGACAGCTCAAGTTAGCCTCTGATAAAAAATTTCCTCCCAAATTGAGAGCATTTGCTTTAAGCTTACATTTTTATTCACCTAATGCCTATAATTTTGTAAGAAAAGAATTTGGCAATTGTTTACCTCACCCACGAACTTTAAGAAAGTGGTACTCTTCGGTATATGGATCACCTGGGTATACTTCTGAAGCACTTCATGCCATAAAATTAAAAGCCCAGGAATTCAGAAGTCAAGGAAAAGATCTTGCATACTCTCTCATGGTGGACGAAATCCCGATAAGAGAACATGTAGATTGGCAGGGTGGAAGAAATGTGGGATATGTAAATTTGGATAGCGATTCTTCCCCTTTAGCAAAAGAAGTTTTGGTTTTTTTGTTGGTAGGTGTAAACTGCGATTGGAAACTACCAATCGCATATTTCCTAGTTAAGTCTGTGACAGCTTTAGAAAGGGCGAATTTGGTGAAAGGATGTTGTAAAATGGTGCATGAAGCAGGAATAAAACTTATTTCATTAACGTTTGATGGAGCTGCTACAAATATTTCCATGGCTTCGGTTTTTTGTTTAACCAACACCCAAGCTATATTTTTTGCACCCAGACACTCAAGAACCAAAATTTTTAATATTAGATGCATGTCATATGCTGAAACTAATCCGTAATGCCTAAGGTGATTGGGAAACCTTTGTAGATGGTGATGGTAATTTTATAAATTGGCAGCTCTTCAAAGAATTAGTTAATCTACAAGAGCAGGAAGAATTACATCTAGGGAATAAGCTGAGGAGATGTGATATAGAATTCAACAATGAAAAAATGAAGGTTCCTTTAGCTGCTCAAATTTTCAGTTCTAGTGTAGCAGATGCATTAGAATATTGCCAATCTGACCTCAAACTCCCACATTTTTTAAACTCTACAGGAACTATTAATTTCTGCAGAATAATTGATAGAATTTTCGGTATTTTGAATACCAGAAATTCTCTAAGTAAAAATCCGTATAGAAAATCATTATCAGAAAAAAATTTTAACTTCATCCTTTCGTTTTTCTCCAAAGCAACAAATTATTTATTGAACTTTAAAAATTGCCCAAGGGCAATTATTAATTAACACAAAAAAGAAGACCGGTTTTGTGGGGTTTATAATAAATATGGTTTCAGTGAAATCCATAATCGAAAGATATATTTTTGAGAAAAAGTATCTTTCATATTTACTGACTAAGTCTATAATATTTATTATATTTCCATGAACCTACCTAAATATTAAATCTAAAAATGATTTTGGAAACGAAGTTCCTTTCCCAAGGCATAATTTCTCAAAATTTCATCATAATAGCTTGAACTGAAACACTGCATATATTTCTCATGTTTGAGCAAGAAGAATTTTATCCCATATTAGATTGATTACATACATATAATCGTGAGTTTTAAACCCTTTAACAATATTTTTTTGGAAGTTTACTCCGTTTTTCGATCTCGAAAATATATCAAATCAGGATCAGTCAGATTAGACTATATTCTGTTTATTATGACATATTGATAAAACCTCATGCCGAATTTGCTCTCTACATTAATAGTCATGATTATGAACAATCGAACTTCTCAATTGCAATCACATTTCTCCCTCATAATATTGAAAAATTCGAGTTTATTTGCCGAATTCCCATATACCGCTATGTTAAAATTCAAATCTTTGCCCGTAGTCACGTGATTACTTTCCACCCGTCCCACTTGCGTATGTTGGGTAGCCTATAACCTTTTCTCTCTTTAATGTTGGAGTCAATGCTCTGCACAGACTACAGACGCAGGGCCCATCTAGTAGTATATATTATTAGATCATTGACCAACAATAACCTTAAATGCATTGTTTTCTATGGGAAATAGCGATTGGGCTTGTGATTTTGTATGGATTTTAACATTTTGTACTGAAATATTCACTATTGCATTATCTAGGAACTATATCCAAAGTATTTGATATCTTGTAGCAGTAACAGCTTGACTTAATTCATGGAATTTTTCGAATAAATACAATTCTTGCTGGTTGAATGAGTTGTTGCATGTTGCTTGGTTTAGTAAGGCAAGAAATACAATTTAAAACCTTTTTTGCGCGCATGTTCTAGGGGAACAGCGTGCTATCGTTTTGATCAAATGTCTGTAATTTTGGATGATTGAGCCGAAAATGGTCTCAATCGACTAGGTTGGACTCACTGATGACGAATCCGGTGTCAAAATCGATTCTGTCCGGCCGGCCGGCCGTAGACACGATAACTGTCGAACGAAGTGAGCTAGCGACTTGAAACTTTCAGGGTAGGTCGCGCATTGGAATGCCGCGGTTAAGTTCGTTAATGGGCCAAATCGATCGAATAGTTTCGGAGTTATAGGCATTTGAAGTTATTTATTTTTTATTTCAGAAACTACTTGAGCGATTGGATTCAAACTTGGCAGTTTGGTGGAGTATAACGACGCGCAACTTTGAGCCAAATTTCGTCAAGATCATATTGTCAATAAATTTCAAAAAAAATTTTTTTCGAAATTTTTTTACAAAAAATTTTTTTTTTCGGAAACCATTCATCATATCCAAAAAGAATTATACTCACACTTTGACCTTCTAATTTCACAGCAGTTTACTAAATTTCAGCTCGATACGATCATAAGTTTTGGAGATATCGGGAAAAAATATGTCAAATTTCGAGGTTTTCTTCTCGATATCGTTGATTTTTTTGGTATTACTCGAGAAATACTGATTCAGTCCTGATTAAACTTCACAGCTAGTTGTAAGATGCTGAAAGACAACTTGTTGCAAAATTTCGTGATAATCGGGTCATTAGAACAATTTGAAAAAAAAAATTTATATGATTTTTTCATCATCCGGAAGAAACGACTTAGAAACTCGATATTTGTAGAGTAGGTTTGGGGCTTAATTACGAAGGTCGAATTCGTGAATGGGTAAAATCCGCCCAATGATTCCGTAGATATACCCAATCAAAATTTTATTTTTCCAATGTTTCCAAAAATACAGATCAGATCGAATTGAAATTCAGTACTTCATCGAAAATAACAGTTCGAAGTTTCATACAGAATTTAATGAGGATGATATGATGAGAAAATCATATAAATTTTTTTTTTCAAATTGTTCTAATAACACGATTATCACGAAATTTTGCATAAAGTTGTCTTTTAGCATCTTAAAACTAGCTGTGAAGTTTAATCAGGACTGAATCAGTATTTCTCGAGTAATACCGAAAAAATCAACGATATCGAGAAGAAAACCTCGAAATTTGACATATTTTTTCCCGATATCTCCAGAACTTATGATCGTATCGAACTGAAATTTGGTACGCGCGCACGTTCAAATTCGTTGCTGAAGCGGTCATCTACATTGAACATGCGTGCAAAAGTTGCTGCCTTCACGGCAGTGCTTTTTGAACTTTTTTGAAGTAAATTCAGGTATTCAAGGTCGAATAATCAACATCAAATCGATGAAAACTACCAATGAGTTATTGAAGTATTTTCATTTGAATGGTACGTACTAACCAGATGTGGAGAGGAACTCAATGTATCCATTATAAAAGAGAGAAATAAGAATATTCTATCGGTTCTGAAGGAGAAAATCATATTTTCTGAATTAATTCAATAAAGAACTGCGCTCTAAAATGGAAATTCACAGAATAAATGTTACTTTGCAATTTGTCAGTTACCTTGGCAAAGAACAGGTTGTATATTAGTCTGGACAATCAATAAAACTTGAATTAGATAGGATTGATTCATACCATTGACATTCAGGTATGCAATGACATCCTAATTCTGCTGATTTTCATGTTGTCGAGTAATATCATGTAAGTTATTTTGGTAGGGCATACCGAACGATTCGGGTTATGGAATATTTGAAAATCATAAGTTCTTAATAAACATTTCTTTATTACTTGAACAAGACAGGATTTATAAAAGATATTTCCATTCAGATATTCAATGCAGGCAAATTTTTAGATGATTCTCAATTAAGGTGCAGTATTACTACTGCCAATGTTTTGTTTGGGTATGCCGATTGATACCAGGTAGGGAATTTTCGTAAAATCGTAAATTTTTGATAAACATTCCTGATTGTTTTCACAAAAAAAGATCTAAATCACCCTTGAGTCGTATTTTAGGAACAAAAACCATCCACTGTGTCAATACACTGTTCCTATCTACTACACACAGAGAAATAACTGGCAGTATCTAGGAATGAAAAATTTATTAGCACTATGATATCACAAAATGTTTACGCAATATTTTACCTCCATATGAAAGTAACAAGGTGCCTATATAATTTACTACAACACACGAAAAGACTGTTGACTGAACTAACCAAAGGTCAGTTTATTTGCCTGTATATAAAGTCAGGGACTAATTTCATAATATGTATACCAAATTTATACTTTCCTTTTCAAAAAAAAGTGAATATATCAATCCAAAATTTCCAAATGAATACGAAATTACGAGAGAAATCGCTTTTTCTCATAGTAAACAATGCATTTTAGGTTATTGTTGGTCCTCCAATCTCTCCCAACTGTCAAAACTGCTCGTGACCTATTCCACCTACCGCATAGAAATAGATTTCTTGTCAAAAATAATCTATGATTGAAATAACCTCAAATTAAAAAGTCATAAGGTTAAGTTAAAATTTCCGCACGAAGATGGATGAAGATTTGAGTTTAGTGATGACCCTTGCTTTCAAATGTCTCAAAGATGCTGTAGAATATTATAAAATCAACAAACAGTGTAATTATTGAATAGACAATTAAATTCATTAGTGAATTTATTCAAACTCATATTATTCCAGTTACCGAAGAACATCTTGAAAGTTTAAATGACTTGTTCGGCAACATTTTCATTGGAGCTGTTGAATTTTTGGAAAATTGTAAGATAACTTTATACGAAACGGAGGAAGGTACCAGGAGGGTCTACAAAATTGGGAATAAAAAAGAGCAGTACACAATATATGAAAACATCAACTTTTGTTATTGTCCGGTGTTTAGATATCAAGTATTAGAAATGCAAAATTACATGACTTGTAAACATGTGTTAGGTGTAACAATAGGAAAAGTTATGGGTAAAGTTACCAGGGAAACGGTAACGGGTTCTCAAATGGTTGAATTTTTGAATGAGCAGTTAATGAACATTACCGAGCCTTGAATGAAGAATTGTATGAAGTACATTTTGAGAAATGATCATGATTAGAGTCTCTTTGAAAATCAACATTTGTAAGAGATTCTCTTTAGGCTGAAATGAAAACCTTATACACCTATGCAGTCAAAAGAGTTAGCTGATTCATTTTTGCTGTACTTGAGAGCTAGATGCTGGCTTTCTTCAAGCAGGTTATCTTAATTTTCTAAAATAATACATATTATATCGGTTTATTTGTTAAATGTGTGCCTTGAGATCACAATCTTCAAGCAACAACGCAGAAGATATTCTATAATACATGACAGAGATATTAGATATTTTATTATCATTGCATTTTGTGTAAATTCTACGTGACCAATACAGATTGCACATCTTGAGTTTTACCTGTAATGAAGTTATATGTTGAATCTGATGTTTTTTTGTGAATAAAACTTCGATTTTATTTTTGATTAATTTTGAACCATTATTTTCAAGTTGTTTTACCATTGATAAACACCCTATCCTGAAGATTTAATGCATTATGAAATAACGTACACCAGGGTCATCACATGTAATCATCACATCAAATGTAATGCCCTTATCGCGATTCGACGTGATATCGTGGGAGGGTAAGCGGTCTATACACTATCCGATATACACGTTGTTTCCCTGAATACCATCAAACTTCAAAATATGCCTACTTGTCATGGGTGTTCGAAAACGCCATCCAATGCCGAAGATAGTGTTCCTTATTGCTCTATCTGTCATAGTGTTTTTCATCTGTTATGTGCCAATATCACCCTTAATGATAAACTGACAATTTTTGGACTTGGTTCCAAGTGTATTTGTCAGTATTGTTTTAACTCTAGACGTTATAAACGAGTTGACAAGATATCAGGTTGTATGTCTTGTTAAGCATGAGAGTCGCATCCGGCAGCAAGATCAGCGTATAGATGGTTGTTTTTCGGCGGTGGAGGCCACAGAATACAAATATATAAGAAGTGCAAACTCCATGCTAATCTGTGGAAACAATTTGGCGGCCATTATAGGCGGACCACAGATGGATATATATTTATTCTATGGATGGAACCATATTTTTGTTGGCATGCTCATGTACGAATCTCTGAAATTGAAATAAGACTCTTTCATCTTGCTCAGAACTTTATATGTACGCGTTGTATTGTCGAAATGGAAAGCTTGTATCATATGATCCATACTTGCAAACTTTCCCTTCTCAAATTCAATTCTACAGTCTATTATAGCATTTCTCGTGTTCTTTAAGAGATGCGGTACGTCAAATATTGTTACCACAAAGTCTCCATCAACTACAAAGTGATATGGACTTGGGTTCTTTATCAGCATAATCTCTAGTGAGAGCAGCAATAGCTGCTCTATTAGTGCTACACTGGTCACAAACTGTGGCACAAATCCTAATCCCTATCATTTGTAGCTCTCTAATAACTTGAATAATTAATTCTTTCAAGTTATCAGATTTCATGGTATCTTTCGTGAAAAAATATGCAACTGGCATTTTGTAACTTTTTCGGATGCCTCGTATCATAAAAACAAGCGCATGATTTGCAGGGTTAGATGTTCTACCCTTGGTACCTAGATCTTCGAAACCAGAAATTCTTTGCTTGTGGCTTTCGTAAAACAAACCACTACTCAAAGAAATCTCATCAAAAATCAGAGCACAATGACGATCCAACTCGTCCATCTGTTGAACATGAATTTTCATATGTTCCAAAACTGGGGAAATGGAAGAAACGCATGTTTCTTTGAGATTTTTGAATATAAGACCTGTAAGTATTTTTACATGAAGGAAATTTGCATGTGTTTTTAACTGCAGGCGGGAAAGGTTTCACTGATGTTCCAGACATTTTTGCAGAAGATAAATGAGGATACTATATAACAGGCTGTATAGAATATTCAGAAACTAGTAAATTATCTGACCAGTGAAAAATAAAATGAATTTCGTACCGAATCTGTAAAAAAATATTAAAAATCAACCACACAAACCAACGTACACAACTTTGTTTTAACCGGCAAAAACTATTAAAAGTCAAAGTCAAGTCAAATGTCAATTTTGTTCATACTGTCCCGACAGAGAAAGCTATACTTCCTCATCTGCCGTCTCCTTCTGATTGGGTCGGACCACAGAATACATGTGTTTCCAATATTCTACTAATCGCAAAAATATTGATGTATTTCTTATAAATAACACGATCCTTCCTGATGAGCAGCATGGTTTTGTGCCGGGAAGATCAGTTATAACCAACCTTCTGGGATGTCTTCACCGTAGGGCATCCTCTCTTGACGCCAACATACCTGTGGATGTAGTTAACCTCGATTTCGCAAAAGAGTTCGACAGAGTTCCTCCAATTATACTGGACAAGTTGGAGCATTTCGATATCCGAGGGCTCTATTCATGTGTGGCTTACGGCCTGTTTGCAAGGGCTGTTCGAGGTGAGAGTGGGTGAAGGAGTGTCTGATGTGCGAGAGATGATGAGTGGAGTCTCTCAGAGTTCAGTTTTGGGCCCCATCCTATTTTTGATTTATGTTACAGATCTGTGTGCCGTATTATGTTGAATGTTTTCAAATGGCATGTTTGTATGTTGACTCTGTTTCCGAACATAATGATCTTGAAATAATCGTTTCCGAAGAGCTATCCTGGTCTAAACATATTTCTCAAATCGTGTCTAAACCCGGGAAGATATTATATCTTATGAAATGAAATATAATTATTCAATAATCGTAAGCAGGGTAATGTATTTATTGAGGGTGTAGCCTAAGCTGCATTCTACTGAAACGAAATCAGAAACATTTATACAACGATAAGCGTATTTATTAGGAATTATCTACAGCAAATTAGTTCCACAATCTTACATAGCACTAACATTGTGTATAATTTCACACAAACTCGTTATCACACATTCAAATCGTCATACATAACAATTTTCTCGTCTTCAAATCTCAACCCTCCGCCATATTTGTTATCATATTGTCACCATAGAATAGCTTATCCCTTTGGGTCATAGAAATCAGACCGATAACAGGGAATTATCCGCGAACCATAAACAATAATCTACGTCCGCGGCGTTATCATTTTCTATAGCAACGATCCACGAGTTCGCGGCGTACATTAAGAACGATAAATGTCAAAACGTTAACGGTTAGGTCATTGGTACTCTGAATAAAATCATAATCGAATTACCGGAGCCTTATTATTCAATTACCGAAGACCGTAACTGGACGAGAAGCTCAGTGGTCAGTGTCTATGTGTAATAATATTTCCTAGTTTCCGAGAGGACATAAATTTGTTTTTTTTCTCTGTTTGACGGGTAGGTACCGTTTTTCTGTCGGATCTCGGTGAGAGAATGCTGGGCTGATAGTTTGATGAGATTGAAAGAGGAAATTCTCCAGTCTAGCTTGGAGATCAATGGGCAATTCGATTTTGAATCGATTGAGTTGAGTGACAACCTGACGGTTTCAGAAGAAGGTTGCAGAAAATTGATATGGAATCAAGTGATTTTTAACCGACTTGAAAATATTCTAGATTAGCACTTACGTGAGGTTAGGAGCTTTTAAGCGCTTGTTAAAATTACGCGAAGATCCCGCCAAGGCGTCAAACGCCGAAAGTAAGATGCATAGAAATAAGGTGAATTTAAAGATGCGCTCCTGTTTCGCCAATACTGGGGAAATCACTAGAATTCTTTTTTCCACTGAAGGTGGCGCTTTTTGAGACAACAGTGACTATTCAAGGAGATCTAAAAACAAGAAAACCAGAAAAACTATCTGTTTAGTCTTGTTACGAGTATAACCTGGAAGGCCTGTCTTAAAAAATTTCATTTACTGGACTACTGAACTGAATTGAAATGTTAAGTAAAAAAATAACATCGCCTACGGATGGGTTAAGCAATTGGAGAACAAAACTCGTATATCTATAATGAAGTTCAAGAAAACCTAAAATACCCAGGTTAAATTCCAAGCAACATTCTTCTATTCACCAAAAACAACTTTGTTATTCCAAATTCCGACAACTTCCTACAGACAAATTATTACGTATAAAACATTATCGAACATATCAGCTTCAGTCGGTTCTTCATATCGACCACCTCGACAAAAAACATTACCGAAGGCCAAAATGAAAAAAAAAATAATAATAATCCTCTGTGTTCCGTTCTATCGATATCATCATGTTCATCTCTGCACCGAGGCTCGTTCGGCATAGCGACTTCCCACGTATGTAAATGACTGGGAGATATTCGAAAATTATTTATTTACTCTATGAGACTGAAATATTTCAACTTTTTTCTGACTCAGCGTGAGCTGACTCTTTCGTCGGTCTAAAATAATATTTACCCACATCTTCAGGACCCCGCGATGTTGACATAAGCACCTCTTGACAATTAAAGACATTGTTGCTGGCTGAGAGAGGCATCGAGAGATGTCTGATATAAATTCTATGTCCAAGGTCGATTTGGAGTTGTCTGCATTGCGAATGGTTCTTTTTCTTCTTCGTTTTTGGGTTTCGATCATGTCAATGGGTGGTAGGTAGTAGCAAGATTATTATTTCCTTTCCTGACATGTTTTTACGCATTATTTTTCAGGTGTTTCCTGGGTTTTCACTGCCAATATCTGAAACAGAACTATATGAAAAATTAAATAAATATTGTTATTTACAGAAAACGTTCTTGCGGATTGCAGTATTGAACTATTTGTCGAAGACAGCTTCTAGGAAAATATTGCCTAGTGTAACATTTAACATATCGCAACAACGCAAGAGTCAGAGTCTATCTGACTTCTTCATCAGAAAAAGTTGAAAGTTTTTTAACTTAACCATTTTTTTTCAGTGAATTCAGCCAAACATGCTCCATGTCAATAGAACCATTGGCTGATTTAAAATTCAATCAGCAAAATACAGGACGACTCTTCAATTTCAATCGAGAAACAACAAGTAATCGTTTTGTCCAATTTTTTTTTCGGAAATTTCATCATATTTGGGAAAAACTTCACACATAGTTTCAGCTTCATATTTCGCAGCAGTGTACCAAATTTCAGATTGGAACCATTATAATTTCCGGAGATTTTTGAAAAAATATGTCAAATTCAGTAGTTTTTTTCTCGGTATCGTTTTTTTTGCGAGCATGCTCCGGAATAAATTTAAAAAAACTAGAAAAGCACTGACGTGAAGTCAGCATCTTTTTCGCGCATATTCAAAGGATAATACCAAAAGGGAACATGCGCAGAAAAGCTGCTGATTTCAATTCAGTGCTTTTCTAGAATTTTATACCATAAGCCATCGAGCTTGAAACACCGATTTTCAACATTGCAGCCGACTCTGTACCACAATCGATACCAACCACACACCCATTATGTTTCTAACATCACGGAGCACACTGTTGAATGAAATGAATTGCGGTATAACCCGCAACTGTAGGACAATTATCATTTTATATACGCGATGCATTATATTAGACCGGGTTCATTAATTTTTGAATTATTCATTCTCTAGAACGTATTCAATCGATATTTTGAAACGGCAGCGTTCGACTAGATAAATGGACTTGATTTTCTAATCCGCATGAGTGGACAAATGCCTATATTTATCTATTTGTAAGCTACGACGTGATAGGTTGCCTGGACTAATGTAGCAGTTTTATTGACTGCCCTTGTGATTTAGGTAAGTGGCCTTGAAGGCGCCACTGTAGGTTCAATAGATAAAAGGTAATCTAGGTTTGATAGGGCTTTTCTGTATGGTTGTCTTCAACAGAATCATACAGCCAACGACCAGTTAAATAAAAGAAATTATGTTCGATTTCTAAACTGAACACTAAGGTGTTTGATGTTAATTGAAATATGGATAAGAGCTAGTTGAAAGAGATGGAAGATTTTCGAAGCAAGAAGAATACCTTAGTGGGGTACCACAAGGATTTATCATTGGTCTTGTGCATCTTAGCTTATAAACAAAGAATAATCTACACGAGAATGTCTGTTAACGAGTTTATGCTGAAGATACCTTGACATAAAATATAGATTTCCAATAGTACCTACCTTACCTTGAAAGGGGGTTCATTCATTCTATTTCTAATTCCTATATATGTGAAATTCTTTCTGCATCAAAATGATTTGTAAGAGAATGCAGCAAGAGAATCATTTTGAACATGTACCAAGTAAGGTACTGCAAGAGTACTCATTGAACTTGTGAATGTATGAAATTAAAATTGAAAAATAAACATTAAGAGTTCGATTTCATTAGAATGAGATTTATTTCAAGAAAGGTCGTGTTTTAAGCATCTTACCGAGTTATGTTTAAAATTCGGAGATAGTCGAAGAGTTTATAACTGAATAGTGAGTCGCATCTTGAAATCCACAGGTGATATATTCTTTTAGTTAAGTAATGTTCAGAATTCGGAGATAGTCGAAGAGTTTCTAACTAAATAGTGAGTCGCATCTTGAAATCCACAGGCGATATATTCTTCTAGTTAAGTAATGTTCAGAATTCGGAGATAGTCGAAGAGTTTCTAACTAAATAGTGAGTCGCATCTTGAAATCCACAGGCGATATATTCTTTTAGTTAAGTAATGTTCAGAATTCGGAGATAGTCGAAGAGTTTCTAATTAAATAGTAGGTAGCATCTTAAAATCCACAGGCGATATATTCTTCTAGTTAAGTAATGTTCAGAATTCGGAGATAGTCGAAGAGTTTCTAACTAAATAGTGAGTCGCATCTTGAAATCCACAGGTGATATATTCTTTTAGTTAAGTAATGTTCAGAATTCGGAGATAGTCGAAGAGTTTCTAACTAAATAGTGGGTAGCATCTTGAAATCCACAGGCGATATATTCTTCTAGTTAAGTAATGTTCAGAATTCGGAGATAGTCGAAGAGTTTCTAACTAAATGGTGAGTCGCACCTTGAAATCCACAAGCGATATATTCTTATAGTTAAGTAATGTTCAGAATTCGGAGATAGTCGAAGAGCTTCTAACTAAAACGTGAGTCGCATCTTGACATCCACAAGCGATATATTCTTCTAGCTAAGTAATGTTCAGAATTTGGAGATATTCGAAGAGTTTCTAACTAAAAAGTGAGTAGCATCGTGAAATCCACCGACGATACATTCTTCTAGCTAAGTAATGTTCAGAATTCGGAGATAGTCGAAGAGTTTCTAACTAAATAGTGAATCGCATCTTGAAATCCACAGGCGATATATTCTTCTAGTTAAGTAATGTTCAGAATTTGGAAATATTCGAACAGTTTCTAACTAAAAAGTGAGTAGCATCTTGAAATACACAGGCGATATATTCTTCTAGTTAAGTAATGTTCAGAATTCGGAGATAGTCCAAGAGTTTCTAACTAAATAGTGAGTCGCATCTTGAAATTCACAGGCGATATATTCTTATAGTTAAGTAATGTTCAGAATTCGGAGATAGTCGAAGAGCTTCTAACTAAATAGTGAGTCGCATCTTGAAATCCACAGGCGATATATTCTTCTAGCTAAGTAATGTTCAGAATTTGGAGATATTCGAAGAGTTTCAAACTAAAAAGTGAGTAGCATCTTGAAATCAACGGACGATATATTCTTCTAGCTAAGTAATGTTCAGAAGTCGGAGATAGTCGAAGAGTTTCTAACTAAATAGTGAGTAGCATCTTGAAATCCACATGATATATTCTTATTGCTAAGTAATGTTCAGAATTCGGAGATACTCGAAGAAATTCAATCTACATAGTGAGTCGCATTTTCAAATCAACATGCGACAGGCTGAACATAGGAAATGAGCTTGAAGAACAATTCTGTCTTTCATTAGAACGAGTGGAATCTGCTCTGAGCTTCTATAGACAAATTAGTGACCAGAACAAAGTGATAGTCGAAGCTTCCAATCCTCCCAACATTCGACTTCCTGGAGACGCCTTTCCAAACAGAAGGCGTCATAATTCAACAACTCCTTCGTTCCCATGGCAGACTATGAGCCTCGCACGGCAAATTCCAAGAAATACGGCCCAAGAACACTGAAATTCATCGTAAACCGATGCGCTGCCCCCGTCATTGATTACAGTTCTTGCATATCCAAGTAGCTCAGGCCCGTGAGAGTGTGAGAAAATAATTTGCGAATTTTATGAAGCCATCACGTACATAGAGCGCTGGCGCGTGACAGTATTTGTAAAGGACGTCGAAGGACGTGCTGTGGAGGAACGGCCGATTTTCGGTTCGATTTACGTCTTTTTCGGTCTTTCAAGGGTGGGAAATAGGACGCTCCGATAGTTTGACGGAAATTTATGACAGTTTCAGCAATTATGGTCGTCTGGTCGATTTTGTCTTCGATGACTGGTCGTGAGAAGCAGATTGAGTATAAATGTCGTCATTTTGTATGAATGAACAGAGTGAGAAACTATTTGTTTCTCTGAATCTTGATTGTAAGTCATTCATAGTGAAGAGTTGATGTTGTCGGTTCAATTTACGTCATTTTTTGGTCCTTCAAGGGTGGGAAATAGGACGCTCCGATAGTTTGACGAAAATTTATGACAATTTCAGCAATTATGGTCGTCTGGTCGATTTTGTCTTTGATGACTGGTCGTGAGAAGCAGATTGAGTATAAATGTCGTGATTTTGTATGAATGAACAGAGTGAGAAACTATTTGTTTCTCTGAATTTTGATTGTAAGTCGTTCGTTAGTGAAGAGTTGATGTTGTCGGTTCAATTAACGTCATTTTTTGGTCTTTCAAGGGTGGGAAATAGGACGCTCCGATAGTTTGACGGAAATTTATGACAGTTTCAGCAATTATGGTCGTCTGGTCGATTTTGTCTTCGATGACTGGTCGTGAAAAACAGATTGAGTATAAATGTCATGATTTTGTATGAATGAACAGAGTGAGAAACTACTCGTTTCTCTGAGTTTTGATTGTGAGTCGTTCATAGTGATGAGTTGATGTTGTCGGTTCAATTTACGTCATTTTTTAGTCTTTCAAGGGTGGGAAATAGAACGCTCCGATAGTTTGACGGAAATTTACGATAGTTTCAGCAATTATGGTCGTCTGGTCGATTTTGTCTTCGATGAATGGTCGTGAGAAATAGATTGAGTATGAATGTCGTGATTTTGTATGAATGAACAGAGTGAGAAACTATTTGTTTCTCTGAATTTTGATTTTAAGTCGTTCATAGTGAAGAGTTGATGTTATCGGTTCAATTCACGTCATTTTTTGGTCCTTCAAGGGTGGGAAATAGGACTCTCCGATAGTTTGACGAAAATTTATGACAGTTTCAGCAATTATGGTCGTCTGGTCGATTTTGTCTTCGATGACTGGTCGTGAAAAACAGATTGACTATAAATGTCGTGATTTTGTATGAATGAACAGAGTGAGAAACTATTTGTTTCTCTGAATTTTGATTTTAAGTCGTTCATAGTGAAGAGTTGATGTTATCGGTTCAATTTACGTCATTTTATGGTCCTTCAAGGGTGGGAAATAGGACGCTCCGATAGTTTGACGAAAATTTATGACAGTTTCAGCAATTATGGTCGTCTGGTCGATTTTGTCTTCGATGACTGGTCGTGAGAAACAGATTGAGTATAAATGTCCTGATTTTGTATGAATGAACAGAGTAAGAAACTATTTGTTTCTCTGAATTTTGGTTGTAAGTCGTTCATAGTGAAGAGTTGATGTTGTCGGTTCAATTAACGTTATTTTTTGGTCTTTCAAGGGTGGGAAATAGGACGCTCCGATAGTTTGACGGAAATTTATGACAGTTTCAGCAATTATGGTCGTCTGGTCGATTTTGTCTTCGATGACTGGTCGTGAAAAACAGATTGAGTATAAATGTCGTGATTTTGTATGACTGAACAGAGTGAGAAACTATTTGTTTCTCTGAATTTCGATTGTAAGTCGTTCATAGTGAAGAGTTGATGTTCATACGCTATTTCTAGGGAAAAGACTAACAAGAGCAATATAGTTGTTAGGTATCAACAAGACTTTACAAGTTTCTTGAGGATCATTAGAAAAAATTTCAAAAATTCAATATCGAAAACTTTGAATTCAATACTATTTCCCAGATGATGCTGAAATTAAAGTGTACATAGAGTGCAAGTATACAGGGTCCCACAATACTGTCGCGGTGTTCCGTATCTCTAGTTAGGAAAAAGATGGAATTCCGTTTTTCCATGATGTTACCTTATTGCTTGAACTCGACTAATTAAAAATGTTTTCGGCAACATAGGGCGTTCTGTGATGTACCCTGGTTAGGGCGAAGGTTCGTCCAGTTGATGGCACATGAGAGGGTATGGAAATAACACTCAAACTCGAAAAAGGGTTTAATTACTTCGGTAACTATCTACGACATAACAATGACTGCGGTCTATCGCTTCATTGTGACTCTCCTCATATTACATAAACATAAACATTATATAGAGTGTAACAGACAAATGGAATAAATTCGATAACGAATAAATGAGGGCGTGTTGGGAAAAACGCTCGGACACGTCGATTTGTAATTTTAAAAGCGCGTATTTTTCAAGAAAATAATATTATATAGGGTGTTCCATGTGACCGTGGCCAATACCAACTTTCTTATTTCAAATGCAATCCCCTGTATATTATTTATTCTTTGGAATCTTCAGAGAATTCTAGACACAATTCATGCAGAATGTCCTATACCTAACTTTATCCATTTTGGAAATATTAAGTGTTTTCAGATTTAGTGCAAAAATCAACGTTTTGAATAAAAATTATTTTATTTCATAAATTCGGTACATTACACTTAAAACCTAATAAGTAATACTGATTATTTCTCAATAATTTAATGTCAATGTAGGAAATGTTCAAAATGCCCGCCGCGAACGTCTTGGCAACATGCTAATCTGGTGTAAAATTGTCTTCTAACGTTACTCAACATTTCTGAAAACACTTAATATTTCCGAAAAAGTTGAAGATAGGTATAGGACATTGTACATGAATTATGTCTAGAATTTTCTGAAGAATCGAAAAAATAAATAATATACAGGCGGTTACATTTGAAATGAGAAAGTTGGTATTGGCCACGGTCGCATGGAACACCCTATATAATTTTATTTTCTTGAAAACATTGCGCATTTAAAATTACAAATCGACGTATTCGAGCGTTTTTCCTAACACCCCCTCATTTATTCGTTATCGAATTTATTCCATTTGGCTGTTACACTCTGTATACGTTTTGGTCAAGGTGTTTACAATCGTATTATGATAACAGACGTGGGATTTCAATATTAGTAGTTACTCATGGAATCACGTCTTTTGGATGATGCGAGGTTGTCTGGACCTTGGTCGTCTTACGTATTCATTATACAGAGTGTTTATACATTACAATTCAATTTTTTCTGGGTGGTTCCCAACTTTGTTTTTCTAAATGGCAACCTTTAATTTTGATTACCTCTTTGGTTTCTGCATGAATAATGAAAAACACTTTATACATATCTTTACCCCAAAAATATCAACGGTTTTCGAGATATTCTGCCTGACATTTTGTTTCCAATCTTCGTCACTCAGAGTACACAGAAAATAATACTGAGCCTGATATCAATCACCACAGGTGATCAACCGTATGGACATAACTATGATGTATTTTACATTGGGACAATGTCAAAAATTGATCGGAACAATGAACTTCAGTGATTGACCAATCACTAATTTGATCGTTACAATGAACGCTAGGCCATTATTATAATGTATTTATTACATTGTACTGATGATGAAATACATCAATTTAAGGAAATTTGCCTCAAGACAATGTAAAAAATACATTGAATTAACGTCCTGCAAGTGATCAATACTAGGCACGGTCGATATTCACGAAACCTTGTGATAATGCCAATTGTATGGATCCATGCTATGTATACATCACATCAATGTATCAGCGTGATTGATTAATGCCCTGGAATTATATTATCAATGCTTTAGGTCATCAAACGATGCCCTTATTCCTTGTTGCAATCATCGTGTTCATCAATTGATGTTCGCGAACCTTAATACAATCACCGCGTTCATCAATTGATATCGGTACGCGAACCTTAAAACAATCATCGTGCTATTTTTCTAGTTGAATCAAGTTTAATTCTAGTCTAGTCGTATAGCGAATGCATATCGGGAAGATTTTCTTTGTGCTTGAAGTTGACCACAACTTGTGCTATGTGTTCTGACGAGAATTTTAGAAGGTGAGTAAGACTTATAGTATAGAAATGATTATGTTTTCCCGACGTCATAGATAAAATCTTTTCCGTTATCTAGTTGATATACCGATTTTTCTTTTAATTGTTTTCAGCTAGCCGAGTGGAATGAGTTCTAAGATCAACTGAGAGTCATAAATGAATTTCATATAAATTTGATTCTCTTGTAGGAGTGCTTTCTTTTTATACAAGACGGTGAAAAATGCTTATTTTTCGATAAACGAGATGCAGCAGTGATGTGGGCTTTTCAGGAATGGGAAAAAATACAATACAGAAAGATCCAATACCATGAAATTTACAATTCAAGAGTGCCTTTCCATACCTTGGAAGACCAACACAGGAAGTGGTGGAAGTGGATTCCGTTTCTTAATTCTAACAAACAAGCCATGAACCCCCTGTTTATGCCATTGGTGGGGATATTCCGAAAATTCAAGAAGTATGCACATAATTCGACGGTATAAGTTTTTCAATATTGTCAGAGCGATGGAGATGTTCTTTAAACATTTTTATCTTTTCAATTTTAGCTACCCTAAAGAGCGTATGCTGTTTCGGTAATTCATTGAAACTTGTTATTTTTTTGCTTTCAAATTTTAACACTCATATTCTAGAACCCATGATTTATGTGAATTTCTAACGACTGTTGAATAAATTTTTCAGATGATATCAATTGTTTTATTATTATTTCAGTGACTTCGAACAATAGTCATGTTCCCAATGAAGTTTGTTCAATGAGAAACATTCTATAATCTGATCTCTTCTTACTGGATTATTATGATGCAGGTATGCATTTTTACCATCAAAACTCGATATGAAAATGAATGAGGGTATGTATATGACCCTATAAACTCGCAAACAGAAATATAAAAGTATAGATAAGACAACTTCTGAAATCAATAGCATCAAAAAAACACAATCCCGAAAAAATATTACATTCGACTGAAAATATAAAAATATTTCATACAAATCTAAGCTAATTCTACGAAATTTCGTTCAAAACAAAAGTCTGCAAATATATTATGTGTATTGAGGTATTAATCCGTTCATTATTGTTTCACATAAAATAATAGTAGTTTTTGGTTTAAATCCAAAACACAACCACTATAGGCCTTAGATTGATGTTTTTTGGCATCACGTTAATGTACCTAAGTGATTAGTTGATGTCCAAAATACATTGATACAATGACCGATAAGCCAGAATTCAATGCTCTGGGACCATTGATATAAGGAGTGCTGTCGATGGATCGATGTACCCATGACCTGGTATCAATGTCGTTGGTCATTGATACAATGTTAACGGTTATCAAATGCTGGTGATGAATTTAATGCTCTTGGGGGATTGATACAATCACTCGTACATTAAACAATCACCAACAGGACATTATATCAATGAGCTTGAGCATCGGCTGAAAATTAATGTCCAAATACATTGTCGTAAGGCTGAATTTGATTATATCCACGTACGTTTTTAATTCTGTGTATTTGAAATTCTTAAGTTTTGCGAAATCCCATTGGAATTTAATTCTGGTCAAATATTGAACATTGGTTACTCTCTCAAATCTATATCTGAAATCGAACTGGGACAGACAGGGTATAAAAAACAGCCAAAAATTGGTAATTATTTATTATTTAATTTCGTTCAGAAGCCCTTAAGGTTAACAGCACTAGTTTCACTTTAAAAATGGCAATTATTCATATTTCTTCGCTATGATTTCGTTCAACGACTTGATATTGATATGATAGTTTCAACCGGGATGGCTCGCTAGATAACATGATTGAAAAAAACTAATTTCACCTATGGGGATGCATGAAATATGGTTCATGTAGAGCCACCAATATCTTCCGAAAAGATACGGCATAGAATAACGGATACTCTTCGCAGATTACACCAGCTATCTGGTACAAGCTAGAACAGTCTCTCGAGCATGAAATTCATTCAAGAAAATGGAACGCATGTTGAACATATCTTTCAATATCAACTTTCATTAAACCTATGTACTCTTAGCGATAGATAACCTTTTTTGGACCCATCTTTTGGGATGTAGGTGCAAAAAACTTAGGAAATAGATTTTCGAGTTGCAAAAAGGAGCAGGAACCTCGGGACCAATTGCTTACTTCGTCGATTTTGAGATTTTTTAAAAAATACTCGGCAAAGTCGAAACCTCACGTTTTTGAGTCTACTAGTTAGTTTTTCCTCGCAAATTCCTCCCATAGAAGTCGAAATGTCGTTCAAATTGTTCTCTTTCGAGTTAAAGCTCTCGATTCACATCTCATTTAAGTTGTATGGTATGGAAAAATTCTTCAGAAAAAAGAGCTGTCTTAAGGAAAACTAGTGAAATTTACTATAAGGACTACCAGGCGAAATTTGTAGAGCTTTTTTTGGTGCTTCCGATGGATGAATATAATATAGGGTGTCCCATCCGTCCGATGATTCTGCAGACATATCCTCTCGAAATTTGATTTTTCCAAAAATACAAATTCGATTGAATTGGAATCTATTGTTTGGTAGCAAAATGGCGGAGTAAAGATATTCGTGAAATTCGTGAGAATTATATTCACGTAATCTTAGGATGGATTTGAACCAGCGATGAGTTTCACCTTGGTTATCAAGCCCCATATACTACTTTCAGAGGTGATTTCGTAAGTGCTAAAAGTAGAAGCCGTCTGTGAACATACTTACTTCCGACAAAAACTATTTTGCCAACATTTCCGAAGGAGAATAGCAGAAAAAGCTGACACTAAGTGCAATATTGTTGAATAGCAACTACAAGTTTTGTGACAAATTCGCAAATAACAGACAGTTGGGCATAGTGATAGCATGCTGTTCCCCAGAACACGCGCGTAAAGAGAACTCTACCCTCACGTATATGAAATCAAATAAAGGACAAGCTAAATGCCTGAAGATTTTCACTAACTATACACAAACTATCAACAATGCAAAATATAATATCCAACTTAACTTCATACAAAATACTAAAATTCTCAAGAGACATTCACATCATTATGTAAACTAGTCATCTACGCCAAAAAAGGACAGACTAACACGGTACCGTCTCAAGACAAAGCTGTGAACTGATTTACGAGCCCCGGTCATATACAGCCGGTCCTAAAACAATGCAAATGTTTACGCATAGGTTTTTCACGCTAGTCTGACAAATTTGTCGTTCTTGAGACTGTTTGCCTTCCGTGTTTGTTCGGATCATTACATTGTTAGCGTACGTTGTTTGTACAGTTGTCGAAATGTCCCTAACTCTGTTCTCTTTATCGTGTTTTCACTCGCTTGTCAACGATGGAGTTGTGTTCCGAAGGCTTGAGCCTTGTTCTTGGTATTTTTCGGATTGTATGAGAATTGTGGTTTATGACTGTATCAATATCTCGTAAGAATGAGGTTTTTGGCTGGATAAATGTTGATTTTTGGGATTCCATGAGTATTAGGGAGGTTAGGTTTTATGGGGATTTAGATTTATATTTGGCTTTGTCGGCTTGTATAGCTTAATTTGTTATGAAGAATCTAGCTTTTATCACCGATATTATTCCCCATAAAATGATTTTTTCGTCATCTTGAGTTTATTTTGACGAAATATCTTGACATTATATCTGAAATTGCAAAAGAGACAGGAAATGAGTAGGAAGCAGTAAATAATATTAAATAAATGAAAAAATGACAGCTTGAAGGCTTACGCAAAAAAATGGGGGGAACATATGATGGAATATTGCTAAATATCAAATATTTGAAGAAAAATGTTCAAATGCATTTTTGATTGATCTAATTCCACGATCATCACGAAATATTTTCTAAGGAAGTTCGAAAATATCAACGTTACCTAGGAAATATCCAAAAAATATGTTTGTTCATGCCGAATTATGTTGAGATCTGGTGAATAATAGTTTCCTTAATTTGACATATTTCTTTTCCAATATCTCCCGAAAGAAATTTCGGATCAAACTGAATTTGAAACATTTTTTTGAATATTAACATGAAGATCTGTGCCCAATTTCATCGAAATCTTTCTGATGGTCACCTAGGAAAAAAAAATTTCGACGGAAGCTCAAAAAATTTTCGAATACGAAATTTTTAAAATTATCCAACCGAAAGATCCACATGAAATTTCAAACTTAGGTGTGAATTGACGTTTTTTTACTGATTACAAAGTTTCAATCTCATCGCATCAGCACTTCTTGACATATTGAGAAAATAACTCCAAAATTTCGAATAACAATGGAAATTTGTAATACTTTTTTTCCTGTTTCTCCGATAATGAATATGAAATCCTATTGAAATTTGAAATGATGTACGAAATTTCATCGAGATATGATCACTAATCTGAAAGAAAAAAATTGCAACAATTTTTTGGAAAATTTTCGACTGAATTTTTTCTTTATTTCCAACGACTAGATCGACACGAAACTCTCTTTCGAGTTGCGTGTTGGCACCCTCCAAATAGCTACGAAATTTCAATCTGCTCACATGAGTGCTTCATAAGATATCGAGGAACTAACCTGAAAATTTCAAATTACTATAACTTCGAAACCATTTAGCCGAATTTAGCCCAATAACGAACTCAACCGAAATATTCAGACTACAAACTAAACCTGCAAATTTCAAGGCTTTTCTCGAAAATAAGAGCACACACGGGCGGCTGGCTGAACGACCAGACATGACTGAATATGGTCACGGATTCTTTCTGCTTCTGGGAGTCCAACCTAGTCGGTTCAAAATTCGAAAATTACAGACTTGTAACCAAAAGAAATGGGCTGTTTCCCAGAACAAGCACAAGTTTCACCTGGAATATCTTACGATCATTAGAAACCACCTAGATGCTGATGTGGATACGTAATTTCTTGGAGGTCAAAAAAAAACAGACACGACCTTACGCCATCTCTCCGCCGTGCGGCGAACCGTTTAAAACCTAATCAATCCACCCGTCAACGCCTCCTATTCCGCACTAAATCAACACGCTAATTAGCCCAACTGACGAGCACCGCGCTCGGGCTTCCGCGTCTTGGGCAGCGGGCGTGCACCTCCGGCTCAATTACGCGATTGTTTGCCGGACATAATGAGGGGCGGTACGGGGCGGGCGCCCAAACTCGGGAGGCCATATTTAATTTTTCTAATTAATCTCCTGGCACGCCTTCTGGGACAGACTGCCCGGCTTTTTTTTAATTACGTTAAAGTCGAAATTCTCGTTCGTCAAACGGTCGCGTTACCGGTTTCGGAACGGCTGTGACCCCCTTCAGGGCGGTGGGGAGCGGCTTCCTGAAATATTCAATTATTTTTCGTCAACTGTTTAATTATGTATTGGTTGGCGGGGAATTTTCGGGTTTAATTGCCCCCCTGGCCCCCCTTGATGGATCGAGGGGGGTTTCCGAGAAAATTCGGGTGGTTTCGTTTGTTTTGGGAGGTAAAGCGCGCATATTTTGGATGTAAAAGGTCGGGGAATGCGAGGGTAACATAACTGTGCTAATTGTTGGTCGTGGGTTTTGTTTTTAAATTTCGTGGTATGGTTGTTCTTTCAACGATCTATGTGTGGAATTTGGCTCGATGGAACGTGGAGGAATTCGCAGAAGACGGATGGGAAACAGGGTTGTAATTGTAAATGACAAATCACATTGTGAGAACTCCAAAATGTGATACTTACGCCAAATTTCAGTTGGATATCTTGTGAAATGCAGATGCTGTGAGAAAAAACTCGAAAAAAATTTTAATTTTAACACCCTGTATCTAGGAAACGAAACGTTTGCTGTCCCATGTTTATGAAATTGTTTCCTCGAAATTGCATAAGGAATCTACCTTTTTCTTTTGTACCTCGTACTTCGTTTGTAACGCCCTGTATTGTGGAGACTGCAACAGGTGGTTAGGCGACGAACGAAAGAGAATTTTTATTGAATTCTATGAAATTTTCGATATGGACTTTCCAGACTCCATTTTCGATTGAGCTATTCTGTGATCTTTAATACGCACCCTATTGCATTGAAGGCGGGTATCTATTTTGACAGATAACTAGAAGTTAACTTGTGAAATCAGGTTGAAAAATGAGAGTTAACTGCTCTCTGGGGACAAAATAAGTTTTATGATACCAGTCCTAAATGAATTGTAACTCCGCTAATATACAGAGTGTATTTTACAATAAGAAAAATGAAGAAGAAGAAAATTCTTTGGTTTATTTCAAGAGAATATCTGCAAAAGAACTTAATCTCACGAGTTTGGAGAAACAGTGTGGTAAAATGACCATAAATTATTATTTCAATTTTGGAAAATATTGGAGAAGGAAATTCTCTGTTTTATTTCAAGAGAATATTTTCGAAAGAACGCATGCACTTAATCTCACGAATTTTGGGAAACACTGTGGTAAAATAACCAAAAATTATTATTTGAATTTTGAAAAATAATGAAGAAGGAAATTCTCTGGTTCATTCCAAGAGAATATCTTCAAAAGAACGCATGAATTTAATCTCACGAATTTTGAGAAACAGTGTAGTTAAATGTCAAAAAAATAATTATTTGAATTATTTTTTCGCATATCTCCACGATACAAAAATATGAACTAGTTCGAAAGAACCCACAGAGTAACTCTGAATTTTCCATGCTTGAGCTTAAAAAATTGATGGAGACGAAAATGTGAAAATGTGTCGCAAAATTTCATAGTAATCTTGCTGTCAGTAAATTTGAAAAAAATTATTTATCGAAATTTTCTTGGAAAGATTTGTTCTCTCGAAACTATTCATCAAATTCGGAAAACCATTTGCGCACTTCTTGAGCTCTGCGTTTCACAGCAGTATACCAAATTTCAGTTCGATACGATTATAATTTCGCGAGATATTGGGAAAAATATGTAAAATTTCGTGGTTTTTTTTGTCGATATCGTTGTTTTTTTGGAATAACTCAGAAAATACTAATTCAATTATGATAAAACTTGGCAGCAAGTTTGAAAATGCTGATCGACAACTTCGTACAATTTCGTGATGATCGTGTCAACAGAACAATCAAATCATCCTCATGAAATTCTGTATGAACGTTCGAACTGTATACCCGGTATATTGACGGACCCCGTACATCCATAGTGCTAGAATTGGCATGTTTTTCAATCTAACCGGACCTTTCTATGTTGCATATAAATGATCTTGTTTAAAATTTTTGAGAAATAAGAGTGACAAATAGTTTTTTCGCTAAAGTGGCCCTGCTTACTTGACGGCAACAGAACATGAATCATTTCGCGAAAAACAAGAGCGGCAAAATATATTTTCCAACGGCAAAAAAACGGTGAAATGAGGACGAATTTTTTCCAAGGAAAGAGTGATTTTCCGAAGAATATCTCTTTTTCCTAAATAGAATATACAATATTTTACGAACAATAAAACGGCACAATAAATTATTTTACGTCCAAATATCGGCAAAATAACTAATTTGTCACAATTGCCGTAGTCGTTCTTCTAACTGTATACATTTGCTAAATTGCAAAATCATCAGATCTGTTCAATTCCAAATATTTCCCGAAAACCAAGAGCGGTAAAATAAATTTTTCCGACGGCAAAAAAGGGAAAAATATGGACCAACTCTTTTTCAAGCAAGTAAGCGTTAATTCATAAAAACATGAAATGTTTTACGGACAACCAAACGGAAAAATAAATTAGCGGCAAAATAACTTATTTGTCATAATTGCCGTAGTCGTTTTCCCAACTGTATACATTTGCTAATTCGCAAAATTATCAGATCTGTTCATTTCTAAATATTTACCAAAAACCACGAACGGCAAAATAAATTCTTTTGGCGGCAAAGAAAAGAGAAAATATGGACGAACTCTTTTTCAAGCAAAAAGTTAGCATTAATTCATGAAAACATGAAATGTTTTAGAAACAACAAAACGGTAAAATAAATAAATTAACCTATAATTAACGGAAAAATAACTAATTCGTCCTAATTGCCGTAGTCGTTTTCCCAACTGTATACATTTGCCAATTTGCAAAATTATCAGATCTGTTCATTTCCAAATTTTTCCCGAAAACCAAGAAAGGCAAAATAGTTTTTTTCGACGGCAAAAAAAAGGAAATATGGACGAACTCTTTTTCAAGCAAAAAGTTAGCGTTGATTCATAAAAACATGAAATGTTTTACGAACAACAAAACGGCAAAATAAATTGATTAACCTACAATTGACGGCGAATTAACTAATTTGTCATAATTGCCGTAGTCGTTCTCCCAACTGTATACATTTGGTAGTTTGAGAAATTATCAGACCTGTTCAATTCCAAATATTTCCCGAGAACCAAGAGCGACAAAAGAAATTCCGACGGCAAAAAAAAGGAAAATATGGACGAACTCTTTTTCAAGCAAAAAGATGACATTAATTTATAAAAACATGAAATGTTTCAAGAACAACAAAACGGCAAAATAAATTAATGAACCTACAATAAACGGCAAAAAAACATACACTATCATAATTGCAGTAGTCGTTCTCCCGACTTTAACAAACGATTAATTCCTTTTTTATCAGGAATTATCGGATCTGTTCGACCCCAAATCCCCCTATACTGATCTAAAAACCACCCATGTACACCTCCTACTGCCAGGATTCGAACGCACGGAAGCGTGAACACCGATGCGACAAGAACAGCCATTCAGCCCGCGTAAACCATGTAGGATCTTCGATTCTTGCCCATATGGGTAAATTGGGTGTCGTGTTTGCTTAGTCCGAACAGGCAGCGCTCCCTTTTGGTCGGCTCTGTATACCGACCGATGTTCTCCTGTGTTGTCAGATACTCGATTAAACAATATGTCGAACGCTTAAACATGAGGCCGAGCATGCACCTGCGAACAAGTCATGTGTTAAGCGCCCGCATTTGAACCAGTTTCGTTTTCTGATGGGAACAAAGAGGGTTTTGCTTTGGTGTTCTTTCTGGAGTGAATTGGGATTTTGGTTCTCTAGTCCTGGGGTTCGTTTTTTATTGCTTCGTGAACTCCATTTTTACGCGCTTGTCCTGGGGAACAGCGAATTTTATTTCGAGCTGAAATTGGTCCCAAATTGAAACACTGATGAAGAATCCGTGGTCAAATTTGATTCTGCACCGCCACCCTTTCGAAAGAAAGGACCTAGAGTCTTAAAATTCTCAGGTTAGGTTTTGATCCTGAATATCCCGGTTAAAATCGTTAATGGGCCAAATCTGCAGAATGGTTTTTGTGTTATAGTCATTTGAAATTTTGGTTTTTCAATAACCCGAAAAATATTCATATGATCGAAATAAAACTTGGTTGGTAGATGGACAGTACCAATAAGGAGAATTATCAATAAAAAAATTTCCAAAAGATCTTTTTTTTTGAAAATTTTTATATTTCATTTAATTTTCACTTGAATTTCTAAGCCGCCATTTCATAACCGAGTACTTTATTTCAATCCAATTAGATTTCTTGATTTTCCTGAGGAACAAATCAATAAAAAATGTGTGCAATTAATTTTAGAAATTCATATATGTATTTCAAAAAGCATATCACCGATTCCGTTGAAATTTCACTCTTATCAACACCGAAAACTCGAGGACCCTGTTTCAGTCTAATCAGATATGTATTCTTTTAATTTTCCTCAACATAAAATCTTGAGTTCAGAATATTTGTTTGCATCAACCTTTCACAAAATCTACTGGTGAATAGTCGAAGCACTTACTGGATCCTATAGTGACATTATTTAGGACAGTGGCCTCAACAGATCGCCAATCGACGTATTACAGTCGACTGTTCACACTCTATGCTTCATGGAGTGATTCCCTGGAAGTCTTATTGGTACTTACCCGTAGCGCATGAGCAGTGTATCGGAATCGTTTATGATGCTGATGCTAGACGATACTACAATCCTTATTTAAGAGTAAACAATACCACGTCGTGTTGAATTACGGCTATTGACAATTTTTTTTGAGATATGTACTTAATTCTTTTGTGAGAATGAGCAATGTAAATTATTTTTCCATTTTGCACTCCCTTTCAGTTTTTATTTTCCCAAAAATTCTTGAACGAATCATGTGTGAACGAGAAGCAACAAATATCACAGCTGTTCCAATTTGCAGAAATAAATAAAACGGGGTATTTTTGTTTTGATAAATACGATTGAAAATTTAAATTAACATTGACGAAATTCAAAAAGCTTTCACTTGGCGGGAACGATTTTCTTTAAAAAGACTCTGCTGTTTCGATAAAAGTACCACATCCTGAAAAAACAAGCTTATTTTTAAACCGACAATATTTCTCATCGGCACAATAAAAATACCATAAAAAGCAGTACATATAAAAGTTTTTTCGAATCCAATTCGAACCAATTCTCAGAAAATGGTCCCAAAAACAGTACTTAAAAGTACCCCAGAATCTCAAACTACAACATCCTACTGGTCAACAATTTTTTTCCCCGTAAAACGTCTCAATCTTCTACCACCAACCAGCGAATATCGACGAAAAATCACGTCATAACTAAAAAAAAAATTAACGACCACGAAAGGACACGTCTTTTGCCGTAACAGCGGGAATGCACTTCTTGTCGCCGAAAGGGACCTGAAGATCGCGTCGTCCTTGAACGAAACGTCCGCTCAGAGGCGACCGCGCCGCGCGCAAAAATAATAAAAAATCCGCTTAATTCGAATTTATATGTCATATTTTCGGTATTCCGTAAGCCTTGAAACAGCGGGGTGGAAGACAATTTATGCTATGCGGAAGGTGAATTATTAGAGGGTTCGACGCTAAAGATGTTTCAGTTTTGACTTTTAGCGATGCGCTGAATGTCACGAGTTTGAGAGGTACGGGAGGTAGCTTTTGAATAAAAGTCCATTCATATTTTTAAATTATTGCAGAGAAATATTCTTGGAATAATGAACGGACAAACGGATTTGTGTGATTCCCAAATTTTCAATGCTTTCGAATGATACCTACACCTAAGTATCCCAAAAAAATTATCTCTTGCAGACAACACTGTCACACTCTCGAATTTTTTTCAATCATAAATGAATCAATTTTTTGAGGAGCCCCCGGGCCCCAATATCCTTCAATGGTATCCTGGCATATCAATCGACATTTCAGTATACTAAATTTGAAAAAGTCACGGTTTATAAATAAAGTGCAGCAGGGTATAAATAAGCTGAATTATTCATGACATATGGAATTTGAATTGGAGATCGAAGTTTTTCTTAACAACGAAGAAGACATTATCGACGATAACTTGTTTCGACAAATTTTATATGGCAAATTTTTAGTGTGAACATTCGAATTGCATTGTCATCTATATTTAGTATATTATAAGGATTTTGATCTATCTGAACAGGGTCCCGCAACTCCGTGTTCCGTATCTCTATTTAGGAAACATATAGGAATCTAGTTTTCTACGATGTATAATTATTGCTCGAACTCGACAAATTAAAAATGTTTTCGGTTATATAGGGTCCTCCATTTCTTCTGGGGGTGTCCCAACTTTGTTTTTTCAAATGGCAACCTGTATTTTTTATTATTTTTTCCAATTCTTCATAAAAAATAAAATACACTTTATGCATATTTTTACCACAAAAATATCAACGGTTTTCGAGTTATTCTGCCTGACCTGTCTTTCTTCAATATTCGTCACTCAGAGTATTTGAAATTATTGAGTTGTGCCAAGTTCCAGTGGAAATTATTTCTGGTCAAATATTTTACATTGGTCACTCTTTCAAACGGTATATCTGAAATCGAACTGGGATATACAGGGCATGAAAAACAGCCTGACACATATTGGAAATAAAAATTGGTAGAATCTTCCTTATTTCAAATGGAACACCCTATATTTTATCGAACCATAAGAAGCTCCAAAAAAAGCTCTACAAATCTCATCTAGTAGTCCTTATGGATATTTTCAGTAGTTTTCCTTAAAACAGCTCTGTTTTTTGAAAGAATATTTCTGTATCATAATATTTAAATGAGATGTGAATCCTGGAGAGCTTAAACTCTGAAGAGATCGATTCAGACGACATTTCGACTTCTTTGGGAGAAATTTGCGAGAAAAAGCTAACCATTGGACTTAAAAATCTCAAAATCGACGAAGCAAGGATCGACCCGGCCCCTCCACCTTTTTGCAACCCGAAAATCTCTTTTATTGGAATTTTTGCAACTTCATCTCAAATGATCGGTCCAAAAAAAGTTCTCTATCGCTTAGAGTACAAAAATTTATTGAAAGTTGATTTTGGAACATATGTTTAACATATGTTCAAAAAATGAGAGTTACCTACCTGCTCTCTGTGGTCAAAATAAGTTTTATAACTCCGAAACTTTTCGACCTGTTTCACCTATTAATGAACCTAACCGAGATATTTGGACACATAATTTGAACATTTCAAGACTCAGGTTATTTTTTCCGAAAGTTAGAGAGCACACGGCCTGAGGGATACAATCAAATTTGACCACAGATTTTTAATCAGTGAGCACAACCTAGCCGTTAAAGTCCAATTTCAACTCAAAATCCGAAATTAACAGAAATTGTGACGAAATGATAACGCGCTGTTCCCCAGAACAGGCGCGTTAAATTATTGATTATTTAGCTCTTTTTTACGCACTTGTTCTGGGGAACAGCGCGTTATCATTTCGTCACGATGTCTGTAATTTTCGAATTTTGAGCCGAAATCGATTGAGTTTGACTACTCCCTGAAGAAGAATCCATGGTCAAATTCAATTCTGTACGTCCGTCCGTGTGTGCTCTAACTCTCGAAGGAGAAGACTTAGCGACTTGAAATTGTCATATTAGGTTTGAAGTCCAAATATCTCGGCTGAGTTCGTTAATGGATGGAATCAGTTAGATAGTTTCGGAGTTAGGCCCAATTGAATTTTTGCGATTCATTCCTTGATATCTCATGAAGTATTGACTCGATAAAATTGAAACTTTGTGGACAGTTTTGAAATACCAACGCGCAACTTGGAGCCGAACATCGTGTGGATCTAGTTGTTAAAAAATAAAAAATTTTTTTTTTGAATTTTATATGATAAATTTTTTCCCTGAAAATATCGATTAGATTTCAATGGAATTTGGCATAAACCTTAGAGTCAGTATTTAATAACAATATTCCAAATTTAAATTCGATCCAATATTTACTTTGGGAGATATAAGGAAAACAATTGTGCCAAATTTCGTTGTTATTTGGAATTTCAACGTCATGTCCAGAATATCTCAAGAAGTACAGATGAAATTAGATTGAAGCTTTTTAATCAGGTGTAGATTCCCAACACGCAACTAGGTGCAAAATTTTGTGTTGATCTAATATATCGGCAGCAGTTTGGAAGGTCATTGGAAGTGTAGCCAAGAAAACTAAATCCACTGAGAACCTTTACCCCTCCCTCAATGATCAGTATACTGATATGAATGAATTGGCTAATGGTTTCAATATATTTTTCACAAATCACTCGTCGAACAACCACCAAAACTCTGAAACCATAAATTTCAGCGCTGAACGCTCCCATAGATCCTTCTATCTGTTTGATGTTACAGAATCTGAGGTTCTCTCTATTGTTGAAAATATGAAAAACAAGAGCAGCTGTGGTCATGATTGTATATCGATGATTGTTATCAAACGCCACATTACAAGTATAGTGAAACCTCTCTGCCATATAATCAATTGCTCCTTTAGAAATGCTTTTTTTCCTGATTCTCTTAAGATCTCATTGGTTAAGCCCCTTTTCAAAAAAGGTGATCATAATACACTGTCCAACTATAGACCTATCAGCCTGATAACAGCCTTTTCGAAGATATTCGAGAAAATCCTAGCCAATCGTCTCTTGGAATTCTTTATAAAATTTAACATTCTTTCTAAAAAGCAACATGGCTTCATTCCAGGCCAGAGTACTGAAACTGCATTGTTTGAGATAACATGGAAGATAATTTGCTCTCTTGAAAAGGGTGAGGTTCCAACAGGCTTATTTCTAGATCTTTCCAAGGCTTTTGACCACGTTGACCATAAAAGGTTGATTGATAAACTTGAGAGGTGTGGAATAAGGGGCCTACCTCTAAAACTCCTCAAAAGCTACTTGGAAAACAGAAGACAAATTACTGTATTGGATCATGCAGGCTGCCGTTTTGAGTCAACAGAGGCTTCAGTTCGGGAGGGAGTATTTCAGGGCACCATACTGGGACCTTTACTATTCCTTGTGTATATTAATGATCTCCCCAATATATTTCAGGAAGAAGAATTTCAGGTTGAGATGGAGGAAGAGGGGGATACTTATCTATATGCAGATGACACAGATATCATGATATCGAATCAAAGCGTTGAAACGGCTCCCATTAACATCAGTAGAGTTCTGCTGAAAGTTGAACACTGGTGCACTGATAATCACTTGGAACTGAATAAAGATAAAACTAAGATTATATTCTTCGCCAATGTAAGATCTCGAGTCGTCCATCCAGAATACATTGAACATCAGTGTAAGAAAATGCAAGTCAGCTCCTGCACTAATCTTTTGGGAATATCAATAGATCAAAATCTGAACTGGGGTTTACACTGTGAGGCTTTAATTCCCAAACTGAATTCCACCATCTATACCCTTAAAGTCTTGAGAGACCAGATTGATGTGAATACCTTGAAGACAGTCTACTATGCGAATTTTCAGTCATTGATGAGTTACGGACTTATTTGCTGGGGGAGTTCCTCGCAAGCAGAACGGGTGTTTGTTTGTCAGAAATTGGCACTGCGAGTAATGTTCTGTTTGAAATACAGAGCGTCTTGCAGAGGCGTGTTTAGGGCCAATAATATACTCACCTTTACAGGACTTTTCATTTACAGAATTTTATTATTTTTTCGCAAAAACCCACATTATTTTGGGCAATATAGAAATTCTAACAATACTAGAAGACGAATTGAGTACTTCTTTCCTTCACACAGATTATCACTTACTGAACATAATCCAATGTATTTTGCAATAAAGTTCTACAACCTGCTTCCATTGTACATCAGAAATTTCAAAGAATTAATGCCATTTCGCAGAGCCATTTTTTCTCTCATTGTAAATGCCGAGCCTTATACTATTTTAGAATTTCAAAATTACTGTGCTGTCTTGTAATTTTGTTTCATGAATTGTTTATAGTAAAAAGTAGACCTGTTTTCTCTTTATTGTCTGTACTGATAATAATTTGGAAAATAAACTCATATTATTATTATTATTATTATTATTATTATCCTGACCTCACGTCAGTGCTTTTCTAGATTTTATTCTTGAATTCACGTGGCAACGACAGACCAGCCTGACTGAGTCGATTTAAACATCATACTCTTCATCAGTGAGTCCAACCTAGTAGTTTGCGATTTCCGGAAAAAAATTCGAATCTAACAGACATTTGTTCAAACCGATAGAACGGTGTTTCCTAAAACAAAAAACGCATCATTTCATGACACAAGCAATCTTTTCTTAAACAACCAATAATCTTCTTGACAACACTCACAACCTATACTTCCCGCATTCCTCTCATTCCAACCAAACCAATATCGACTCCAAATCGGCTCTAAATCCGATAGATCTCCTCGACTCCTAGCAGAAAAAGTCTCTAATCAATTCGTCCGCGGCTCTGGAATCTCGTGAACGAGGCTAATTAATAAATAGTTCCCTCCGAGTTGCCCGCCATAACCAACACTTTGTCTTACATGGAGTACATTCTTCTCCGGCAAGAGAAATAATTGAATTCATTACTTTTTATAGGTTCTATTGGACGAGCGCGTAATTGAAGGCAATTAACACCTTGCACACTCGGCTAATGATGACGATGTCGTATTGAAGCTCGTTGAGGTGTCCGAGCGCTTGGAAGGTTTTCTTGGACGGTGTTTGCTTGGTCTAGGGGGGATGGAAATGGTTAAATAAAAACTAATAAATGTTTTTGGAAAGAGAAGTGCTTCAAATATAACACAGAAGAAAAGTAATAGTTAAGATTATTCAAGATCAACTTTTTACATGTTACGTCGAATTATTCATATGAAATATTTGAACTCAAATATTCTTCTATGCTGTAGAAAGAACTCTCAATCAAAAACTTTCCCATGGTTTGATAAAATATACTCAGGGGCAGTGTTTTTGTTCCAAAAAAGATATAATTGTACAATTTTACTCCCTAGTAGTCAAAAACTTGTTGTGTCCGGGCTCAGCATTGTAAATGGAGATATTAACTGATCCATTCTTCTTGTATTATGCTCATATTGACCCTGATTTTATTTAATTAATCTCTTGTGTAGGTGTATGCCCTTCAAAAACTGCCTGATAAAGGTTGAAGGCACTATAAGAATTCTTTCCTCTTCGAATGAATTTCTGCAGCTCTCTCTAACACTCAGTCCTTTTGAGGCTATTATTTTTTTTATTTATTGTACAATAACTGGCCCCAAAAAAGAGCATCATATGTGAGGTGACTGTGTAAACAGCTAAAATATGTAGTCTTGGCTTTTTGGTGCGTATTTGCCTCAGCTTCCTGATAAGATATACAGACTTTGAGATTTTTCTGTAGATCTCATCTACATCTGCTGTCCAGGCTAGTTAAGTATGATGAGTTAGCATTTCTGAAATTCATTAAACTTTACTTCAGCATTAGAATGAAAACTAATTTCTTCTGACTTATTTTAATTTAATTAGAGGTGATTTGTAGAGAACCATTCCCCAATATATCTACAATATTCCTTTTCTTGTTTTGCATATCGTTTATATTTCCATTCTTTATCGATACTGATGTCTAATCACAGTAAGGGCAAGTATTCATACCTTCATTTGAATAATTTATCCACATCATAAATAGGATAGGTCCCAAAATGGACCCTTGCGGTACGCCAGAATCCATAGTTGTTCAACTGGACGAAGCATCTTCAAGTGTTGTATTGTATTTTCCAAGTATGATTCTAGAATATCACTAACTACATCTCTGGGACCATAGAATACAAGTTTCTTCAAGAGGATGTCATGAGGCACTGATAAAAAAGGTTTAATCAAGTTAAAATTGAGCATTGTCACAACTTCTCCATTCTCACGAGCCTCAGTGACATTTTGTAAAATATCCATTAGAGGTCTAATTGTTATGTTTTGAATGTCCATGAAATGGGGTTTATTCGGCAGATAATTTGATGGCATCAATGTTTAGATATGATCTCGATGACCATGACTGGAGCGTACAAGGTGTAGTCTGGAGGCCTAATTTAATTTATCTACACTCCCCGCAATTAACCGCGATATATTTCGGCAATAACTTCCAGATGTTGGTTTCCATGAGCTCAACGGTCTCTGGATTATCAGCGAAGAAATGCGATTTTTGGTAACCTCAGAGAACATAATAAAGTAGCATCCAGTGGCACGAAGTAGATGGTCAGTTAACACGACCATGTGGAGAAATTATTCGTCTACCAAATGTTCCCCCCAGTAAATTAATCGTACACTATATGGTATGTTGCACCGTTCTGCTGAAAGCTCACGTTTTCAATATTAATGACTTCATTGCCTTCCAATTTGGAGGTAAAAACTTGTAATCATTCCAAAAGTGTCTGTGATGTGTACACTGAAAGGTACTTACTGGGTGCCCTAGGGAAATCTCTCTTGCAAACTTCATTGATTTGGATTCAGCAGGATGGAGTCACATGCCATAATGCCTCATGGTTTGATCACCAGAGTTCGCTGTTACGTTTATGAGATTTACACTTCTGGAGATTGGACTGTGAATTTATTTAGAGGCATAAAAATGTCAGCAAGCTGGGAACCACTAGAGCATTGAAAGCCCAAATTAGAATGACCACGCATGCTCTACCAATACCAATTACTATCCATAGCTAGCTCACCTAACAACTATCATAAATTAAAAGATCCTCAGACGGAATCTTGAGAAACACTCAAAGAAGAAACCCTTCCGCAGTCAGAAAGATGCATTATAGGTCCCAATAAACTGAAAGGAATATCATCTAAAATATCATAAAAAGAAGTGGCCTTAGAACGGACCCTCGACGAACATCACTATCAACTTTTTTAGAAAATGATTTGTTTACACCTCAATTTCCTGCAATCCCTATTCAGACGTGGAGTTTTTTCATTAAGTATTTGCGATTTATTAAGGACAGATTACCATTGCGTCGGAAGATTTACCTGAACATGAAACTAGCCTCGTAGCGAAGTAATACATTCATCACCTCCTAATTTTAGGTTCATGAAACGCTGAATCAATCAATAAGAAAAATATACAATGAACTTGTCCAAGTAGGCAGTTATTCTATCAAATAAAAGAACTGGGAAGAAACAACCTTCTTCTATTTAATAAGAAAAATATCATGCGACAACACAACGTAGAAAACTTGACGTTGAACAGATGTCATGTGTCCAGCAAGATGAGTCATCTACATTTATAATTAATAACAATGGCCCTAGAACAGACCCTCGAGGATCACCACCTTTGACTTTTTTCCCAAGATAAATTTCATTCATCATTATTTGCAATTCCCATCCAGGACAAAAAAAAAACCATTGCCTCGAAAGTTCCATGTAAACACGGACTAACCCTCGTAGCTCAGGAACAAATCCATTACCAGGCAATTAATTACACTTTAATAAAACGCCAACTAACTAGTAAGAAAGATATCAGGCGACAAAACAATGCAGAAAACGAGACGTTGAAAAGATCTCATGCGCCGAGCAAGAAACTGGCCATAAATACGATCTGTCTTGATTTATACATTAATTAATTGCCATCTCGTATTCTATATCTTCATATGTATTAATGTGCAATTAGATTTATTATGTTTTTATACATACATTTATGAAAACTGGGTAAGAGCGGTATTAAACGACCGTAAATACAATTTAAATTGGCTAAGCTTCGTTTATAATTGGATTGTAAGATGGTTACCACTATTTTTAGCCGTATTAAAATGAGATTTGATATTGCGAACAGTTATTTGAGTTGTTTATTTATGCAGATTGATTCTGTTAGCTGGCGACATTTTATGTTGCATTGAGACCACCTTATATGCCGTTCGATTCATGTATCTATTCGATGAATTAGGTTGGTAGTTGTGAAACAAAACTTCGTGACGATTCGAAATTGCTATTTAGGCTCATTTCTGGGTCTCCAAAAGATATACCCACGGAAGATTAAACATTAACATCTCATAAACCTTGGAGAAGGTACCTATAGGGAATGGGGTGCCTAAAGGTTCTCATCTTGGTCCAATAATATCCATAATTCTCATATACTAATTCCTCAAGTATATAAGTTCACTCCGACGTTACGGAATTCATACTTAAAAACTCAAGGGTAGGAAATTGCATTGCGCGTTTTTGAGTTACGCAAGATTCACCCCAAGTGAACGGTTGTTATTTAGTTGAAATTAACAGATACAGAAACCCCCATTCGAAGACCTTCTCGTGGCCCAAAGATGAGAGGGTTACATTACACTGCGACCTTAAGGCCTACTGTGCCCCTTCCCCTCAGAAAGAGCTCTTTTCACACTGCACTACCTACAGCTAGCCCTCCAGCTCTAGAGCTCCAATCAACTCCAATATCTGAGAGGGCTTCAAGAAGGCGAAGTCCTCATTCCTCTTATAGCTCTCCTGTCCAAGACATTACTTGCGCAGGCTTGCAATGACGAGGCCCTACAAAATCTGCACACGTCAGTTTCTGATAAGCCTATTTTCATCATATGCGTCTTTTGAGGGAGTCAGTGTTCTAACTGAGATCCTAATGACTTGTGGACCACGCAATTTCAAAGTTCCGAAGGATTTTTTTTGGAATGATATATTCCTGGAAGATTCCTCCAGAGCTACTCTCTTTCATTTTCTTTCATTTCCAAAAACTCTCTTATAGGTGATTTGCCTTTAGCACAGAAGTGTTCTGGGTCAGTAAGTGGCGTTTGTGCTCCCTTTCTGGCTAGCGTATTAGCACCTCTACATTTCCTTTGATACCTGAGTGCCCAGGAACCCAGATTAAGGAGACCTTGAAGTTCTTGCACTAACATATCAGTTATGAGTCGATAACATTGCAGTTCATTGCTTTGATAACAGCTTGACTATCAGAATCAGAATGGATCACTATGTCCCACCTTTGAAAGTTTCTTTACAGGTTTATGTCTATGTACCTTCAGATTGTAAGTACTTCTGCCTGAAAAACAATCAAGTAGGCGCCTTAAGATGGTGCACACTTGGTTCTTGAGCAGTATACTCCAGCGTCGAATCCCATAGTGGTTTTGAAACAATCTGACTACCATTACATGGTATTCACTCTGATATTTTGGGCAGTGTATTCCTTTTCCCATTCTTCCTTTTTATAGCATTGAGTTAAAGTTCTTCTAGAGGCTTACTTTTTAACCATAACATCACTAGGTAAGTTTGCTGATGAGATGTACTTGATCAGAAAAGACCAGGTTCTCCGACTTTTAATTCTCCCATTACCTGTACCTTCCCTAGATGTCTTTCATAATAGTTTCATGGGCTACTCCACTGATCACTAGATAAAGATGACTGAGATCTGTGATGATCTCAAGTACTCCTAGTCGAGCACGATCTCATAGCCCCGGTGATGCAAACACAGGCAAGTTTATGTACCTTGTCGAATATTTTCCTTGTGCTTGTCAGCCCTGCCTAAACTAACCACACTGCTACCCCATATGTTATTATCGGTCTCACAATCATGACACACATCCATTGTAGTATTTCAGGGTCACATTCTATAGGATTTTGAAAACCAACATGATTTGGTGTTCATATTTATGAAATAAACTCAATTATCTGTCACGTGAGTTACTGAATGTGAACAACCTCGGGCAACTTTACAATCCCTCGGGACTGACGTCCCTTGAGATTGAAATCTGTTGCCCTCGGTAACTAACATCCTCACAAGTCCCTTGATACATTGAAACCTATTAAAAGTCAAATTATATTTCCACAAATACACACAAATTTTATTCGACTGCGCAGTCAAGTCAATCTTCATTGTTGGGCAGGGAGTATGGAACTATAATGTTGAGTTTTTTCTTAAGATTCATCCTCAATCCACCAGACTAGCTTCATGAATACCAAAAGGAATAAAAACCGAGCACTTTGTCTATTTCTTCTTTGATATGTTCGGAAATCGAATCATATCCATATGAATGACGGTACGTCACATCGACCAGCTTACTACGATCGAAGAAGGCATATTTACCCCGACGACTCGATACCAACTGCATGGTGTATAAATGGTGAATTCCGTTTTTACGACCGACAAAAAAGTTCATAAATCAATCTTACTCTTTTCTTACAATGTAAAAGCCGCAAATGCTGGCTATAAGTTGTGACCGCAAACAATCCATTTGGATGAAACGTTTATTTACTTCATTGTCTACGTGAGAGTCTTATGGGGAATTATGGTGCAGGTGCGGACCTGAAGATTTTTGCCTGTAGTTCTGTAGTACCATCGTTTGTAGTTCCTTAAACAGCAGTACCTTTTATCGAGAAAAAATATTTTTTTCTGAATTCATTAACCAGATTTCGTTGTAATTCAGCAAATACCTTGAAGTTAGTAGTTCACAACAGTTCTTCAAATGTCAATTTGATCTGATGTTTATTTCCGGAGATATTAGAAAAAAATCATGTCAAATTTGTTGCAGCATAACAACACGCAACTTCTCACAAAATTATGTTGAGATCGTAGTCAATCAACTTTATTTTGAGATTTTTTTCGGAAACTATTCATCATTCGAAAAAACCGATCGTAAACACAATAACTTTCGGAAGAAACGACTTAGATTCTCGATATTCGTAGAGTAGGTTTGGGGCTTAATTACGAAAGTCGAATTCGTGAAGGGGTAAAATCCGCCTGATGATTCCTTAGACCTATTAAAAATTTTATTTTTCCAATATTTTCGAAAATATAGATCAGATCGAATCGAAATCCAGTAGTTTATCGAAAAACACCCAGAAAAGCACTGCCGCGAAGGCAGCAGCTTTTGCGCGCATGTTCAAATTCGTTGCCAAAGCGTTCATCTCCATTGAAGATGAGCGCAAAAGCTGCCTTAACGGCAGTGCTTTTCTAGATTTTTTTGATAAAGTACTGGATTTCAATTCGATATGATCTGTTTTTCGAAAATGTTGGAAAAATAAAATTGTTATTCGACATGATTTTTTCCTAATATCTCCGGAAATAAACATCAGATCAGATTGACATTTGGAGAACTGTTGTGAAATACTAACTTCAAAGTCTTGGCTGAATAACAAAGAAATCTGGTTAATGAATTCAGAAAAAAATATTTTTTTCGATAAGGATGTGGATAATTTTTGAAAACCAATTTTGTTGACAATGTTTCAACAGTTGGATTCGCACGAAACTCTGCAGTAAGTTGCGTGTTGATACTCAACAACTAATGACAAAGTTTAGATGTGATCGAATATGTACTTCATGAGATATTGAGGAATTAACCTCAAAATTTCGAACAACAACGAAATTTGACATATTTTTTTCTATATATCTTTGAAAGTAAACATCGTAACGAATTGTTATTTTAAACTTTTTTGTTGAATACTGATTTTGAGGTCCACGCCAAATTCCATTGAATTCTGATCAACACTTTCCGAGAAAAAATACTTTTCAACTAAAATTTCAAAAATCATCGAATGAACATTTTTTAGAAATTTTTGAACCACTAGATTCATACGAAATTTTGTACCAAGTTGCGCGTTGGTATACAAGAACTAATAACAAAGTTTTAATCCGATCCAATAAGTATTTCATGGGATATCGAGGGGTTAACCTCAAAATTTCATCTGGATATAACTTCGAAACTGTTAGGCTGATTTTGCCCACTAATGAACTCAACCGAGATCTTCAGGCTCCAAACCTAACCCAAGAATTTCAAGGCTCTAGGTATTTTCCTTCGGAAGTTAGAGCGCTCACTTCCAGACTGACGAATTTGACTACGGATTCTTCATTAGTAAGACCAACCTAGTAGTTTTAGACCAATTTCGGATCAAAATTCTTAAACTATAGACATCGTAACGAAATGATAACTCGCTGTTCCCCCAGAAGGAAAGCGCGACTGTTCCCCAGGGACCCTATTCTTGAATGTGATGGGATGAACTTTCTCTATCGTTCCATAAAAACGCACCGTTTCCCCTGTACAACAGCGTTGACACGGCTATTTTCTTCCTTCCCCGATTCAAGAATAGGGACCCAGAACGAGCACGCGCTGTTCCCTAGAACGAACGCGTAAAAAGGATTCTTCTTTATATTAATTTTTGCTACCATGCGCATATTCTTTGGTATATTTAACATTCTTCAGAGATGTTCGCAACGATTGAAATCCAGGTACAACCCTGACGACGCACCCGAATGCCATTTGCATACATTTACTACCAGTTGCAAATTGTGTAGTGTTCGCGCCGCCGCCTTGGTTTCTCCATTGATGGATAGTTCCGTGGCGATGTTCCCCTGTTTTACGGCATCTTCATTAGCCTGTAAAATCAAATTAAAACATCCTTAATGGCCCCTTCGGCCGATATTTCGCCAGGCCAGCGAGGCGCATACGCGCGGTACCTTCTTTAACGCTCAACGGTACCGCTCCATATGGTTTCTCTTATTGTACGACTCTGTGTCGTGAGACGTGGGAAATTGACGTGTGTGGCGTGATTAGGGCACCTGTTATTTCGCGGACGTGTGAAACGGCCCTGAGCATCGGAGTCTGGATTTTGTTTGGCTGACCATAATCATCGTTACTAACGGAAGAAAATACCTAGGTACTCGAGAACTAACTGTGGAGACGGTTTGGGGGCTTAACTTGGAAGGTCTAATTTGGAAATGGGCTAAATCTGCTCGATGATTCCGCAGATAGAAACTCTATTTTTTCAATATTTCTGAAAATATTCCTGAATTCCACCTTCGTTATCAAGCTACTAGATAATCTTCAGATATCTAGATTTTATGTGGTACCTTCTAGAAGTTATTGTGTTTACAGTCAACCTAGCAGTTATTGTCGACACAATAACTACCAGAAACATCAACTTATGTACCGAAAATCAGAAGATCACGTTTGCAGCTTAACGCCTAAGTTCGTGTTCAGGAATGGTTGAACAAGGTATACCAAAAAAGTTCCAGTTGTTCATTAAAAAAATCAGGATAAAATTTGAAAGTTTTCATTTCAAATATTCAATATTATATTATCTTCTGATCACAACATCCTCATGGTAATCAGTATGAACCTTCGAACTGTCATTTTCGATAAAATACTGGATTTCAATTCGATCAAATCTGTATGTTGGGGATTTTGGAAAATTTTCTTATCATATCATCCTCATTAAATTCTGTATAAACCTTTGAACTGTAATTTTTCGATGATGTACTGTATTTCAATTCGATCTGATCTGTATTTTTGGAAATATTGGAAATATAAAATTTTGAATGGGTATATCTGCAGAATCATTGGGTGAATTTCACCCATTCACGAATTCGGCCTTCGTGATCAAGGCCAAACCTACTCTACAAATATCGAGTTTCTATATGTTGTTTCTTTCGGAATTTTTTCTGTTTTCGGTTGGCAATTACGGCTGTGAGTGCAGATACTGAAAGAATTCAAGTTTTAACACTCTGTATCTTCAAAACGAAACGTATGGAGCTTCTTTTTCCTTGAAACAAGTATCCTTCATCTCCGTTTGAACCTGCAATTGAGAAACACTCCGTATAACTAGGCATATAAAGGGTGTTTCAAATTGCGCGTTTTTTTAAGAATAAATAAGATATAGATGGCGCACTGAATTCGTCTGGGTATTTTGACATATAAAAAGTGTGATGTTTGACATTTATAAAAATGGCTTCGTACACGATATAACAACGCGTTCAAATTGTTGAATTATTCCACGAAAATCAGCGTTCTGCGAAAAGAGTTTTTAGAAAATCACGTGAATTTCATGGTTTACATAATTGTCCATCTCAAAGCACTATTGGTCGAATTTTTTTGAAAATTTCAAGAGACCGCTTCGATGGAAGATTAAAAAAGTGAGAAATACAGTCGTAGTGGTCGTTCACAAGAAAATATTGATATGGTTCGTGAAAGTGTCGCTGAACACCCTGGAATGTTCATTAGACGAAGTTCCCAACAAGTTGGACTTAGTGGGTCCACAACATGGCTTATTTTACACAAGGATTTAGCTCTGAAGGAACATAAGGTTCAAATGACACAAGAACTAAACCAATAAGATCATTTAAATCGTCGTTCATTTGTCAATTTCATCAATGAACAACCAGCTATTTTTTCTCAAAAATCATGTTTTCCGATGAGGCACATTTTTAACTCGGTGGCTTTGTTAATAAACAAAATTGTAGTATCTGGGGTGAAAACAATTCACGAATTATTCATGAGAAACCTATACATTCTAAACAAGTCACTGTTTGGTATGCATTATGGTCAAGTGATATAACCGGACTTTACTTCTTTGAAAATGCTACAGGTGAAGCTGTAACTGTCAATGGTGATCGATACCGTCAGATGATTATCGAATTTTTGTGGCCTGAATTAATGAATATTGATCTAGAGGACATTTGGCTTCAACAGGATGGCGCTACACTTCACTTTGCAAATGACATAATTAATTTATTGAGACAAAAATTTCCCGAACGAATAATCTCCAGAAACGGTGATGTCAATTGGACACCAAGATCATGTGATTTGGCACCGATGAACTATTTTCTTCGGGGTTATATGAAAAGCCAGGTCTATAAGAATAATCCACAATCGATTTATGAACTGAAGGATGAAATTATTCGTGTGATTAGTGAGATAGAGCCTCAATTATGCCAAAATGTCAATGTTTATCAAAAGAGTGGACGTCTGTACAGCTGCAAGAGGAGGCCATTTGACAGATATTATTTTTCGTATATAAATGTCATAACTGATACTTCAAATACCAATAAGAAGTTTTTGAAAATGAAAGCAAATCATGTGTTTCATTTATTGTTAAGAAAACGCGCAATTTTAACAAACCTTCAGATTTCAAATCATCTTTTGAAGCACTAATGAAAATCTCATCGTTAAATAATTCAGCTTCGGCACATTCTTCCCTGGTCAATAAACAATATTGTCCAAGATGCTGTCAGTTATCGTCATTCCCAGATGGGCCTGTATTGCTGTCGGCAATAATAGATTGCCGAGTATCGAAGGGAGCCCCCCCAAAGACGACTCTTGTACGTTTGCTATACGCCAATTCCCCAGCTCTCAACAACAGTTATGATAATTATAATTATGAAAGAATCCATGGGTTTATTCAACCATTTAACCAACCTTGCTGACGTTGAATAGCGCGTATTTCGAAAATACGGCATTGGCATTGAAATACTTGAGGTCTGGACGTGTAGATTGATTGTTTTGTTTGTTTTTGAAGACTGGTGCTTTGACTTTTAATTATTGTTATTTATTTTCGGTTTTGTTGGTATGAAATGTTAATTGTTTGTGTGGTTATCTTGGGTAAATTGTTTTGTTTCTCTGCGAATTTGAACGAGATGAAAATAAAGCTCAATAAATAGAGGTTATATACACAAGAGGTCTCTCATTAAGCTTCTTATTGTATTGTACAAATTGGTCTTAAACGACTGGGTTGGACTCACTGATGACGAAATCTCTTCGACTTGAAACTTTCAGGGTGGGTTGCATTCCGAATTGTGAAGATTGAGTTCGTTAATGTATCGAATCGGACTGACGGTTTTGGAGCTATGGTCATTATATAGATTTTGAGGTTATTTCCCTAATATTTCAAAAGACATTGGAGTGATTGGATGGAAACTTCGCAGTAAGTTCCAACAAATCTACGCGCAACTTTTTGCGGAATTTTGTCAGAATTGTGTGGTTACTACATCGGAAAAATTCCGAAACAATTCATCGGATTTGAAAAAAGAGATCTCGAACTCTATATTGAACAACAGTGTACAAAATTTCAGTTTGATCTGATGGTAATTTACGGAGATATTGCAAAAACTATTCCGAATTTCTTGGTTTTCTCCTCGTGAACGATATTGTTTCTGGAATAACGCGAAACATGTTGATCCAATCAAGTCATGAAAACTTTTCAAATTTTTCATATTCTGTTATCTTCTCCCCATATTATCCTCACGAAATTCTGCATGAACTTTCAGGCTGTCATCCAATCAAGAGCTGGATTTCAATTCGATCCAATCTGTATTATGTAAATTATTATAATTTTTTTGCTCGAATTTAGCCTTCGTAATTGAGGTGGAAACCTTCTTTACAAATATCGAGTTCCTTAGTTGTTTCATTCGGAATCTATTGTATTTGCTATTGGCGAATGAAGATAAGCGCTATTCCCTCTGGCGGCTATCCGAGTAACCCGAGGTACAGACATTATCATTGACAAGTTGAAAGAAATGTTAGGAAAATGAGAAAGTTTCTGCATTTTTCTTGGCGTTTGTGTGATTTTACAAGTGCTTCTACTGAGGAAAAGCAAACTCAAATGTCCCTTCCCATAGATTTCTACAGCCCGGTAAAAAATTTGGAGTTAGGGTGAAAGAAACTTCCTTTAACAAGTCGGGCCGGAAAGTGTTGAAGAATCGATAAAAACCAACAAGCAAGATTTATGAGAGTCTGTTACCTGCATTTTACCGATGATGACCATTTTTATAGGGGTAAGCACGAATTGCTCATGAAATATTAGATCATATTCATGAAGACAAACTTTTTCTAGGCCCACAATCCAAGCAGAGTAATTTACTTAAGAGGAATGCTATGCCAGAAATCTGCCTGTTGAACTGATCATTAAGGAACAACGTAAATGTTCTAGTGATCGAACTGACTATTGAAAAAAAAGAGTCTCAACAAGGAAAGATCTGGTGATGAATACTCTTCGCTCAAAGTGCTTCTGCCGATGAAAGCAAAGTTGTACAAGGCTTATTTATTACAGGTTTTTCAAGACCAATCATATGAGTGTTGGAAAATTTATTTGTCAATCCATAATGAATAAGGCTTACGGTACAAGTAGCATTAGTTTCATGTGAATGTATTCATTTTATTCACAATATATTGAGTATTTAGTCCTTCCCTATAAAAATAGTAAAGTCATGAGTATTCGTCTATTATTCCAAAAAGTACGTTTTACAATACTATCTGTTTCTCAACTTTCAAGACAGCCTAAGAAATCCACCAAAGTCAATCTGGCCATTTGGATCTGAAAATAAATAATATTGAAATACTGTCTAACCATGGAGATATCCCCGTAATATTGGAGTTGCTACACTCAATAAGATTGAAGAATGATACATACCTACTTTATAAGAATGGAATATGAAATCCCAGTAATACTCTCGTCAACTATAAAAGTCTGAAAATTCTTTGAATAAATCGTGAAATCAAAAATTATCGAACCAAACACTAACAAACAGTACAAAATCGACTATCAAAACAAAATCTTTGTCTGTATGTTAGGTTCTAAAACTGGCCACCGTGGCGCTGCAATCTCAAATTCAGACGCCAATTGGCCGTAAGGAGCGCGCTTATTGTTTTTCTCATCTTTCAATGAATATGTGCCATTTCATATGAATTTTTCACCATTTCTCTTTCAGGAAACAGTGCTTCCAGCAAAATAATTCATAACGAAACATTTTTTTTTGTATTACATCTTTCATTGTAGTAAGATCCCTTATCAAAGAAGATTCGTTTCAATTCAACAAACTCAAATGAGATGGTATACTCCATTCACTTTTATAATGTAGCCCGGTTGGCCATGATTTAGGTTTATCAAGTTTTTTCCCTTAAAACTGACGCAGGTTGGCACTCATGAAATATCGGCAATGTCAAAGGACGTTGCCAAATTTCAATTTCTACTATTATCAATAATATCAATATCAATCGATTCTAGATTTCTAAATCTCAGCATAATAACGCTTGCAAACTAAAAATGACGAAGGTAGTTTTGAAGAAGCAGAGCATAATATCAGAAAGTGCTACGTAGAAGTGAAATCTGCTTTTTCTGATTGTAACCCTGATGATTTGGAATCAATAATTCATCACAAGCTATCCAACATTTTTGACGTATGTGAGTCAAAACCCAGTGTATCGTTCACATAGATTTACAGGAACTTTTTAAATTGAGTAAGTTCTTTCAAGGTGACAATAGTAGTACCACTACACTTTCATACTGGAGTGTTTCAAGTGGTGCAGCAAGGTATTTAAATGTCTCCTGTAGAGTTATTTCTTGAGAATTTCGAAAAGCAGGGAATTCCATAAGTTTGTCTGTTCATTTAGAAGTTTTACTGCAGGGTTGTTCGAGTACTTTTATTTTTTTTTCAAATGAACTATCACAAAGTAATGGACTATACTCTATCCATTATTTTTCAGTAAAATATCAACACTCGATTCTTGATTTCCGTACAAGAAAATAGCATAACTGAATCTTCCAACCATGTTTATATACGTGAAATATTCTGTGTTGACAGAGAAAAAGGTTTCTTCAACATTCGCCAGGTTTTCACAATTATTGAATTCACATAATATTTTCTCAAATTCATATTTTCCCAAAGTGAATTCACATTTTGAAAAATACGTAAATACTACGACCTCTATGTAGAGAGAACAACATTGCATAGTTATCTGACAGGAAAATGACTATAACCTAACATTTTCAAAATATACACGGTGAAATCTGTCACGATGTCATGGCCAACCGGGCTACATTATAAAAGTGAATGGAGTATACGCAAAATGATTGGCCAGACCTCATGAATTCACTTGTTATCCGAAACATTATCAGAGAGTGGCCAGAAAAAGCCAAATATAATTCTCAGACATCAATCAATTTTCAAAATACGCTCACTGATCCTCGAGTCTGTCGCATATCGAGAATGATACTGAATAATTTATTTGCATGGTTCCCAGATTTATAGGATAAAGTGCACAAATGACTCTGCGAGATGAAGAGAGATGGCGTAGTTAAACGGTTAATCATGAACATCATTAAATAATATCGGAAATGTTGAATATTCAATCAAAACAATGCGGAAAATCATTCATGTGAAAAATTAATTATGTCAAATAGTGGTTAAAGGTAAATAGAACAAGAGCTTAGGGTTTACTCCTTATCATATCTCAGTACCCCTTAAAAATCTACAGGGTGTTTTTCTGTCTGGAAGAATGCACCCTTCTTACATCTAGCTGGCTGTGCGACACTGATAGCTGGACAAATATGAAGTCTGACATTTTCTATGATCCGCCTCCGACTAATCCACAGGTTGGGAAGTTCATATCTAAAATTTTTTGACAGCGATATTAATTCTCAAAGATGTCACTATGCAGAGGGGAAAATTAATTCTTATAGTAATTGGAGGAAGTGTTCGCCCCAAATTCCCCCTCAAGAATGTGGAGTCGGCGATGCGGTCTTCCCGAACATTCGAAAATTTACGCCTCTCAAGAAGAATTACAACGGCGAATGTAGTCGAACTATCTACGAAATGTGAGGCGGAGTTTTGAGCAATCATTGTGGAAGTTAGAAGGGCTCAATTTGAGCAATTGTAAGATTGAAACATTCAGGATACTATATTACTATATTTTTGAACGAATTTTTCCCTCTTACATTGTCCCTATGAATTTGGGATTCATTTTATGCTCCACGTGCTCACGTTATGCACTTAAGTCAGCAGCTTTTGCGCGCATGTTCAAATTAATTGCTAAAGCAGTCATCTCTCCACGTATTGACCCCGCCAATTCATTTCCTAATGGAAACATTGGGTGACCTTTCAAACATTTTATCCTCACGAAATTCTGTATAAACCTCCAAGCTGTCATTTTTCAATCAAGTTCATAATTTCGGTTCAATCTTATCGGTATTCTTGTACATATTGGGAAAATAATGTTCAGAATGAAAATATCTAGAGAATTATTTGGCGGATTTTAATTATTCACGAATTCGACCTTCGCAAATGAGCCTCAAACCTACTCAACAAATGTCGAGTTTCTAATTCGTTTCTTAAGGAAGTTATTGTGTTTACAGCCACCCAATAATTCTGTAGATATACCCATTCAAAATTTCAATTTCTCAATACGTCCAAAAATAGATAAGATCGTATTGAAATCCAGTATTTGTGTGAAAAATGTGCCTCCAGGTTCATACAGAATTTCGTGAGGAAAATATAGGATCAGAAAATCGCAGAATTTTGAATATTTGGAAATAAAATTGAATTTTTCAAATTGTTCTAATGACACGATTATCATGAAATTCTGCTCAAAGTTTTTCATCAGAATTTTCGAACCAGTAACCAAGTTACATCATGATTGAATCAGCATATTTTGAGTTATTTCGAAAAAACAATGATACAAAAAAAACAAAAAACCAAGAAATTTTACATATTTTGTCTCAATATCTCCGAAAATTATGAACATATCGAAGTGAAATTTGGTACACTGGTGTAAAAAAATATGGAGCCCAAAGTATGACCCCAATGTTTTTGAAATATGGTAGATATTTTCGAAAAAAAATTCGAAAATTATTTTTTTTATATACTGACCGTATGATCCGAGCAGAATTCAGCAAGAAGTTCCATGTCATCACGTTCCAACTAACTGCCAAATTCCAATTCAATCGAAACATTAGTTCTGAAATATCAGAGAAATAACCTTAAAATTTTTGATTTTCCGAAATCTTGATTTTTCCGCCAAAAAAGAACTCTGTTTCATTTTCAATGTGACACCCAGTACATTCAAGCACCTCCTAAATAATCCCCAAACCATCAACACCCATTACAATCATCCAACTCGAAAAAAACCAACAGTCTCAAAAAAACCTCCTCCCCACCATCCAACCGGAAGACCTGGTTACTTTCCACCGACAGGTGGACCTTCATCGATGTCGCAGTCACCATACCCACAGGGTCCGCGTCCACCAGGGCACTAAATCAATTCGGAAGATAGATAAAAGGTAGGTGAACTCGACTTTCGGCTGTTTTCCACGTCCGCTGCAGCCGATAAGTCATGCAGGACCGTAATTATCGGCCTAGAATCGGCCCATAACCTATCATTGGTAGGCCGGTAACGTCACAGGACGATTTAGGATTCACGCAGACAAGAATCGAGAAACAAAGGACGGATGTTTCGTAAGAGGTACATGTTGCCGTTATGAATTAGAGTTAGAGACGGTTGAGAGTATTTTGGGTCGGAGATTTTCGTGATAGGTCCTCACGAATGCGATGAAGAATCGTCATCGATTTATTGTTGTCGATATCGATGGAATTTCACAATGCGGCCAGGGAGATTTCGTCGTAATTTCGTTCGAGAAGGTGAGATCTTGGATGGAAATGTTAGAGGATGCGTTTGTCCTAACAACGGTACGATCCAATTTTCTTCGGTTTTTGTAAAACTTGTTTCAAAAAAACTACATTTATTTTGAAAATTATTCGAAAATTCTTCTTCAATCCATGAATCTCATTTTAAAATAACATAATCATATAATCACAAGGACGAATATCCGTCGATAAATCAACAAATATTCCCCCTTGATCAGAGCTAATCATCCAATCAACCAAAACACCTACACCGAAGAAGCGGATCCAAGTAGAATGACTACAGCTGTTTCACAATTATTATTGATTGTCAGGTCAACTTAACTTGGATATACCGCAGAGAGTTCTCTCGATACTTGTTACCTTTCAGAAGGACCGTTGCAGTATAACAACTACAGCGCGCCATCTGCCAGGAGCATCTTGCGAGTCTCACCTTCGAGTGTAGAATACTTTGATCGATGTGTATGACGTTCATCCTTTTGTCGCATCAGGTCGCTGTAACTGCGATATTGCAGCATTACTTTTAAAAGTTGAATACATATACACCATTCACTTTTATAAAGTATCCCGGTTTGCCATGACATCCTGACAGATTTCACCGTGTATATTTTGAAAATGTTAGGTTATAGTCATTTTCCTGTCAGATAACTACGCAACGTTGTCCTCTACGAAGAGGTCGTAGTAATTACTTATTTATCAAAATGTGAATCTACATTGGGGAAGTAATGAATTTGAGAAAATATTATGTGAATTCAATAATTCCAAAGACCTGGCGAATGTTGAAGAAATTTTTTTCTCTGTTAATATTGGAAATATTTTACGTATGTAAACATGGTTGGAAGATTCAGTAATGTTTTTTTTTGTACGATAAAGAATCGAGTGTTTTGGAATTTTACTGAAAATGATGGATAGAGTAGTACTTTACTTCGAATTCCCTACTTTTCTTAATTCTCAAGAAATAAGCCTACAGAAGTCATTTAAATACCTTGTTGCACAAATATTCCAGTAAGAAAATGTAGTAGTACTTCCAAACCTGTGTCACAGTTAACCTCAAAAGAACTAACTCCATTTACAAAGTTCTTGGGAATCTACGTGAATGATACATACACTGGATTGGGATCAACATATTTCTAAACTGGGATGCAGCTTAGATTCAGTCTGTTATCTTTGGGTGTAATGACAAGATATCTGGATAAATTCTCCATGAAAACTACCTATCATGCAGTACTCGAGTCAAAAGCAAGATATGGAATTATGTTTTATGGACATACTTTGAAGTCAACTCAAATATTCAATTCCCAGAAAAAAGCAATTCCTAAAATATTAGAAAAAATAGCATTGAATGAGATATTGTATAATTCATGTTATTTTCGTGCATAAAAATTCAATGTTCTGCCAACATAGGATTTACCAAGTTCATTTTCAATGTACTACTTCCTATCGAAACAATTCCACGAAATATATAACTTTTGAAATTATTCGTTAAGGAATTTGTTCAATTCAAACATGACTACCTACTTAATTGAGGCTCAATACATTACAATCAAAGCGAAATGTTAATTTATTAGTTTATTATGTTTGAAGCTGAATTGTTATTTGTTATTGAAAGAGAGTAGAAATTGGCAACCTCGCGTCAAATTATTTTGACTTTGTCGATATTTCAGGAGCGCCAACCTGCCATGGTTTTAGTCACAAAAACATGATAGACCTAAATCATGGCCAACCGGGATACTTTATAAAAGTGAATGGAGTATATAGTTGATGATTCTAAGTATCTATCATTACTACTCCAGTTAAGATGTACCACAAGGCTCAGTTCAAGGCCCTATCAACTTCTCTTTCCAGATCATCACAAGACTTTCCGATCGAATTCACTGGCTGCCTAAAATTTGGCTACACTCCTGTTCACATAATCAATTATTTCCTTCTGCTCTTTACCTGATCGAGTGATGCAAGTTTGCGAAATCCCCAATTAGTTCGAATTTCGTGGGAATTTTGTAGGCGCCATCGTAGAACGCATAACTTGGCTTATTTCTCGATGAACTTTCGGTATGATACATGGTTCTTCCATTTAGATTGCGAGTAATGGTTTATATTGAACGTGGTTTTGTATCGATACACGATTTTATTCCAAAAGGAGGAATGTCGAAACTTAAATTCAGTTCAATATTTATTTTTTTATTTTTCACCGATACTATCGCTACAGTAGTTCCTAAAATATCAGGATAGTAACCCCAAAATTTCGAATGATTTCGGCTGATTTTGCCCATTAAGGAAGTTAACCGTAGCACGTTGAAATTCACCCTACCCTGAACGATTCAAGTCGAAAAGATCCTCCGTAATCGTGCATAAGGCCGGCCGAACATAATCGATTATGAAAACGGATTCGTCATCAGTGAGTCCAACCTAGTCGTTTGAGAACATTTTCGGAGAGAAAAATAGAAAATTACAGATATTTAGACAAAAAGATAGCATGCTGTTTCCCAGAGCATGAAATTTTCGAATTTGAATTTCTTTTCAACTCTTCACAGATATTGTACTCACGAAATTTCGCGTTATATTGCGGGCAGTATTCAACAACCAGATACGAAGTTTCATTCTAATGAAACTTTGTGTCTGGTTGTAGAATACGCGTCAGTATTCTGCAACTAGATTAAAAAAAAAAAAAAAAAAAAAAAAAAAAAATTGTTTATTGTCTAAACAGGTAAATCCCAATTACAAGACAATATATTATATTGTACAAAGTTGATGAACATGACAAAACTAAACGCTAACCCAATGAAAACCGAAAAAAAAAAATTAAATGTACAGGCTAAAGATCAGTTTGCCCAAGACGCAGTAATTCCCTCAATTTAGCCTTGAAAGTTCTCAAACTATCGTGGAAGACATCAACATCAGCACATATTCCATTAAATCGTTGACACATCACATACATTGGTGATCTAATCATCATGTTAGTCCTCGGTTTGGGGAGGTAGAGCAAGTGTTCCAGACGACTACCATTGCGCGGAATACGAAAGCTCAGCTTGGCAAGCAAATCAGGACAATCCATAAAGAAATTGAGCAGCTTAAAAAGGAAAAGACATAAACTGTATACTCTCCTGTTCTCCAATGACAAGTATGAGAACCTATTCAGAAGCGAGGAATGGTCAAAACCTCGGGCTGGGTAGACACCATCTAATTTAAAGGATAAAAATTTCAAAAACTGCCTCTGAACGGACTCAAGTTGGTTGATATGAACACTGTATATTGGGCCCCAGACAAGATTGCCGTACTCGAGTCTGGAACGAACATAGGAATTGAAAAGGGTAGCAAAACAGTATGGATCCTCGAAATCCCGACATACCCTGAAAACAAAGCCAAGCATCCGCTTCGCCGCAGTTGTAACATTATTATAATGACGAACAAATGTTAATCTATGGTCAAATTCAACTCCCAAATCTTTAATTTGCCGAACTCTCTCCAATGCTACATGGCTTATAGTGTAGTCGTACACAATGGATGTGTTCTTATGGGTGTAAGTAATTGTTTTACACTTATTGATGTTTAATGGCAATTTATTAATATGACACCATTCGCTCAGCCTATCAAGATCTTCTTGGAGCAGCCAACAGTCATGTAAGGTAGATATGGTCCTGAACAGCTTAAAGTCGTCAGCAAACAATAAAAAGTAGCAGAGTAGATTGTCACCAATATCATTTATAAAAATGAGGAAAAGTAGTGGTGCCAAATTACTGCCCTGAGGAACGCCGCTAAGCGCCCGGAAGGAACATGATCTATGACCTCTAAATTCCACATATAAAATACGATCAGTGAGGTAAGATAGGAAGAGCAATAGCATCCAGCGATCGAAGCCAATCCTCTCAAGCTTCTGCAAAAGAATTGTGTGATCCACCCTGTCAAAAGCCTTTGAAAAGTCGGTGTATATAGCATCCACTTGCAGCTAGCTGGTTGTCCACAGCCTCACAAACAAACTGAGTAAATATTGCTAAATTGGTAGTGGTAGATCTTTTGTTAATAAAACCATGTTGTCTATCCGATATGAGGTTCCTGACAGGGGGAAATATTCTGTTATATATGCACATCTCAAAAATTTTAGCAAAGTTGGATAAAAGAGTAATAGGCCTATAATTTGAAATGTCATCCATTTTTCCGGATTTAAAAACTGGGCATATTACTGTGGTTTTCCACAAATCTGGAAAGCAACAACTCTTTAAGGCTAAGTTATATATTGTCTGCAGTGGCTTGGATAAGATATAAGCACAGTCCTTCAGAAGAAATGCTGGAATGCCATCAAAGCCACTGGTGAAATTAGGCTTAAGTGCCTTAAGGCAGTTCAAGACCTCACATTCATCAAAGGACCTTAATGAAATAATTGGATTATCGCTGACTAAGGTTGGGAAAGAATTAGGAGCCGAAATATCAGTTGCGTTATCAATATATGCGCTACGGAAAAAATCAGCAAAAGCATTGACAATCGTAGGAGGATCGCTGTATTCAACCTCGTTCAGACGCAAAATACCCGGAATTCTTGAAGTTCTCTTTTTGTTGTGGAAATAGCTCCAAAAGGCAGATGGATCACCCCTTATAGAACTTTCCGATCTGCGTTTATAATCCTCATAGGCAGCCGCAACCTTGGTCTTAATTAAACTTCTCAATGATCTGAATTGAGCTCTCAAGCATTCATTGTTGGAATTTTTCAATTTTTTGAATACTCTACTTTTCTCCTTAATAAGGTTAATTATTTCTCTAGTGTACCATGCAGGATATTTTTTTTTTTTTTTTTTTTTTTAGATTAAACGTTTTGATCAGAATGAAACTTTGTATCCAGTTGTAGAATACTAACGCGCAATATAACTTGAAATGTCGTGAGAACAGTATCGGTGAAAAGTTGAAAAGAAATTAAAATTCAAAAATTTTTGAAGAACATTTGTTTTTGCGCGCACGTTCTGGGTTAAAGCGTGCTATCGTTCTGTGCAAATGTCTGTAATTTTCTATTTACTGCCCGAAAGGGGTCTCAAACGTTTAGGTTATACTCCTTGATGACAAATCCGGTTTCATGATCGATTCTGTCCTTCCGGCCGTATGCACGATTACGAAAAATGACAGTTTGAAACCTTAAAAGCACTGACTTGAAGTCAGCATGTTCACTTTTGGTGATATCCTTTCAACATACGCGCAAAAAGGTGCTGACTTCACTTCAGTGCTTTTCTAGGTTATTTTCGATAAACTACTGGATTTCAATTCGATCTAATCTGTATTTTTGGAAATATTGGAAAAATTTAATTTTGAATGGGTATATCTATGGAATCATTGGGCGGATTTTACCCATTCACGAATTCGACCTACGTAATTAAGCCCCAAATCTACTCTACAAATATCAAGTTTCTAAGTCGTTTCTTCTGTAAACACAATAACGAAAGAAACAACTTAGACACTCCATATTTTTAGAGGAGCTTTGGACCTAGATTACGAAGGCCGAATTCGTGAATGGGTGATATCCACCCAATACTTCCGCAGATAAACCCATCCAAAATTTTATTCTACCAAAATTTCTGCATAATATCAGATCGAACTGAAATCCTGTACTATATCAAAAAATGACAGTTTGAAGGTTCATACAGAATTTCAATTCAAGAAATAACATGATGAGGAGATCATAGAATATTGAATATTTGAAAGAAGAAGTTTGATAATTTTTTCCGAATTGTTCTAATGACACGATCATCACAAAATTTGGCAGAAAGTTGTCCATCAGCATTTTCAAACTAGCTGCCAAGTTTTATCATGATTGAATTAGCATATTTCTAGTTATTCCGGAAAAATTGATGATACTCAGAAAAAAACCACGAAATTTAACATATTTTTTTCTATTATCTCCGAATTTTCAATCGTATCGAACTGAAATTTGGTACACTGCTGCTAAATATGAAGCTCAAAGTCTAAGTTCAATTTCTTTCGAATATGATAAACAGTTTCCAAAAATACACACGAAAATACTCAATTTTGAAAAAAAATTTCTTCTCAATTTACTGACGATATGATCTCAACAAAATTTAGCTTAAAGTTTTGCGTTGTTATACTCCAACTAACTGTAAAGTTAGAATCCAATTGCTCTAGTAGTTTTTACAATATAAGGAAAACAACTTTGGAATTTCAAATAGCTATAACTCCAAAACCGTTGCCCCGATTTAGCTCATTAACGAAACTAACCACGGCATTTCACTGCGCGACCTACCCTGAACTTTTCAAGTCTCGAGCTCACTCCATTCTACAGTTATCGTGTCCACGTCAGGCCAGCCAGCCGGACGGACAGAATCAATTTTGACACAAGATTCCTCATCGGTGAGTCCAACCTAGTCGTTCGAGACCAATTTCGGGAAAAAATTCGAGAATTACACAACTTTCGACAAGCGCGTATAATCCCCTGACTTGAGGTCAGTTCTTTTCTAGAATCCACAATCAGATCCCAATAGATTCTTTGTCTCCATCATCTACCCATTTCAACATCGAATTCACACCTCTAGCAAAGCACCTACCAATCGCAAAGCCAATCCAATAGGTTTATTACCTCCTCCTCGGGCTCTATCGGAAATATATCAATTTCACAATAACAAATTGCAAACGGCGATAGTCGCAATCCATCTAGGTTCGTGTCCGACTCGCAGCTATGCGGGTGGGTTCCGTTTTTTTCCACTTTGCGAGACCTAACAACGGTCCATTCTTGTGCCACGTAAAAATTGCGCAATTTCCATGTTAGATATCTTTGCATAACAGACCGTGGGTCTCTGGTATCGATGTTTCTCCGACTGTCCATAGTTCTTTCGGTTCTAATTGACGTTTTCTGCTAGGAGTTCATTAATCATAGAGGATTGTTCTTTTGGTTCGGACAGGACGGTGGTCGATGGTTCTTGAGGTCAAGGTATCACGACGATTCGCAACTACTGCTAAGCGATACGCCCTCTGGTGATAGAAATTCGAACACTTCCAAGCTAGTAGTTTTTCGACGTGCCTGTTATTCTAACGTAATTTGCTCACTTTTGGAGTTCATTTTCGAGCTTTTGTGTTGTTCTCCGAGTTGAAATTTTGGTATACCGAAAGTGTTTGTAACATTCGTCAATCGATTCCTTTATTTCCGATTAAAATTTTCGATTGTATTAATTCGAAATGGCATCCTCCCGAAATGACTATTGTTGTGTGCTTCAACTCAATGTTATTCATGGTCAAAGAAGAAAGGATCATCTAGTGCCTCTTGTTTTAATTTTTTCCAAAGCCGAATGAAAGTAAAGTTAATTTGTAAACAGCATTTGGCAGGAAACTCAATGATAGAAGAAAGGCTAGCTTTAGAAAATGAAGATTGGAAAACAGGTCACGAAATACATGAAAGTATGTTCACTGCATTTCTCTGAAGATGTTTATTTTTACAAAGGTGATTTACCTACAATGTATTCATTTCGAAACAACTTCATGTCATAATGTTTTCAGGTGTAAATGAAAATAAGAATTTTGAAGAAAAATGCTGCAGAGAAACTACCGAGCACTTCTGCAGCTACCTAATTCACATACGACACAAAATCATATTCTAAAAGAGTGATCTGGTTGAAAACCTGACAAAAACTAGATAAACTGTTAGAGTTGATAATAGCTGAAGTTATTGATATGAATACATTAATACTTTTCATTTCTTTATATAGGTAGGTTGAACCAGCTGTGACATTTTTCATTTTGTATGTGTATCTTGAGCTGCTGTAATATGAAAATGAAATCAATTATTTGTCTATCTGTTTTCTTTTCTTCAGAAATACGATGCAGAAGAACTAAAGCAGAAAATCTGTTTTCATTTTATTGATTCACTCGTTTGTAAACAAAGAACAAGTCTTATCATTTGGACTGATTCTAGATTTAGCACATAATATAGACTGCATTCAGCACTTATTCACATAAATAAGAGTCCTTAAATTACTTATTGAGGTGCCTATTTTTCCAGAAATTCAAGTAAACTCAGATATTGGTTCATTTTGATCCACCAAGCAACATACACTGAAATATCACCGAAAATATCCTCCAGGAACGATTTAAAGTACGATTTTATATCGTGATTCAAACGAAAAGTTCCTTCTCAAGAAATCTTACACAAAATTATAATAATTTCTTTGAATATCCAAGTTCTGCTTAATAAATATTAGTTCTCCACCACATTTCTAAGGTTTGTTTACATAAAACTACTAGCTTGGACAGGTTCCAAATTTAACCGTTAGGGCGCTGGCATCTTCGCAGAAGTTCCCAATAGGACGCTAAAAATGTCTTGAAAAGCACTGGGGGAAGTCAGGAGATTTTTGCGTTTGTTCTAATTAGAGGGTTAACGGTCGGCCATCCAGGTAATGGGTTTAATTAATGCAACTTTACTGAAGCATTTCAGTTCTTAGAATCTGATTTCAATTGAATTGGAGTTGTATACAGGGTGTTCCAATATTATAGGTACGAGAGAAAAGGGGAGATTTCTTGCATAATTTTAGAGAGGAAATTCCCATGAATATTGTATCGCGAACGTTTCGTTTTCGAGATACAGGGTCTTGAAGTTTGAATTTTTGCAAGTTTTTTTCTCATAGTTTCTACACTCTACAAGATGGTTTACAGGTTTATCGAATAATTGCTGCAGATTGAGAAAATTTCAAAAAGCACTGCCGTGAAGGCAGCAGCTTTTGCGCGCATGTTCAATGTAGATGACCGCTTCAGCAACGAATTTGAACATGCACGCAAAAGCTGCTGCCTTCACGGCAGTGCTTTTTGAATTTTTTCTTGATAAATTACTGAATTTCAATTCAGTATTCATTCAAAATTTTATTTTTCCAATATTTCAAAAAATACAGATTGAAATCCAGTAATTCATCGAAAAATTACAGTTCGAAGGTTCATACAGAATTGAATGAGGATGATATGATAAGAAAATTACAGAAATTTTTTTTTTCAAATTGTTGTAATGAAACTATTATCAAGAAATTTTACATAAAGTTGTCTTTCAGCATCTCCAAACTATCTGTGAAGTTTAATCAGGACTGAATCAGTATTCCCCGAGTTATACCGAAAAAAAACAACGATATCGAGAGGAAAACCTCGAAATTTGACATATTTTTCCCGATATCTCCAAAACTTATGATCGTATCGAACTGAAATTTCGTAAACTGCTGTGAAATATGAAGCTCAAAGTGTGAGTGAAACTTTTTTTTTGAATATGATGAATGGTTTCCGTAAAAAAAATTTTTTGGAAAAAAATTTCGAAAAAATTTTTTTTTAAATTTACTGACAATATGATCCTGACAAAATTTTGCTCAAAGTTACGCGTCGTTACACTCCACCTAACTGCCGAGTTTGAATCCAATCGCTCAAGTAGTTTCTGAAATAAAAAATAAATAACTTCAAAATTTCAAGTGCCTATAACTTCGAAACTATTCGAACGATTTGGCCCATTAACGAACTTAACCGCGGCACTTTGATGCGCGACCTACCCTGAAAGTTTCAAGTTGTTAGCTTGCTTCTGTCGACAGTTATCGTGTCCTCGTACGGACGGACAGAATCGATTTTGACACCGGATTCGTCATCAGTGAGTCCAACATAGTCGATTGAGACCATTTTAGGCTCAATCATCCAAAATTAAAGACATTTGGACAAAACGATAGCACGCTGTTCCCCTAGAACATGCGCGCAAAAATACCCATTAAAAAAATCTAGAAAAGCACTGTCGTGAAGTCAGCAGATTTTGCGCGCATGTTCAAAGGAGATGACCGCTTTGGCAATGAATTTGAACATGCGCGCGAAAGCTCCTGACTTCACGTCAGTGCTTTTCTAGGTTTTTATGGGATTTCCGAGGTATAATGGAAAAAATTCTTTACGGAGGAAAAACCATGAAATTTGATGATTGTTTTCACAATATCCCTAAACAATATAATATCATCAAACGAAATTTGGTACACTGCTGTCGGTCAAGTAATACCTGAAATATCAGGTAAATAACCTCAAAATTTCAAATGGCAATATCTCCGAAAATATTCCACTGATTCTGCCCATGAACGAAATTAACCATCCCATTCTGAAATGTAACCTATTAAAAAATTTTAAAGTCGATAGAATTTCCCATACGCCCGTTATTCGATTCAAAATTTAAAAAACTAAAGACATTCGCGAGGAACGATAACGCACTATTCCTCAGAACAAGCGCTGAAAAAAGCCAATAAAACCGGAATCATATCGCACGTGTTCACATAGAGGAACTACGAAACGCCCTCGAAAAATCTCTTGAACGATGAGAACCACGAAAAAACTATCGAACAAATAAACGGTTCCTAAACTACGTTTTCATCAACCAGAAATATTTTCGTTAAAATAATTATACACATTCCCAATGAAGAGATCTTTATCAATAGCGCCCGGCCATAACTTCACATATCTGCTTCTAATTGCTCTCGCAACAATTTTTTTTTCATTCCCTCGATACTGCCATAATAACCACATTATTCAAGTTATTGTAATGGGTTTCCCACATTTTTCCGATACCACCATAGCCTCCTACGCTGAATGGTCCGAACATTGATAATAATAGTAATCAATAGAGGGCGCCCCGGGCGGCCGAAATAGGTCTGTTATATTAATTATACTCATATGATCTACACGGTTTTGGTTCTATGCAATTTTATCGATACGTGAAGTATGTGAGGAGAAATTTGACCTCTCGTGAGTTCTCATTGGTCGCGTTGTGGGCTCGGGCCGTTATTTTATTAGATGAATGATTCGTTTAGTGGTATTTGTGGACTAGACGGGCACACGACATGGATTTAGGCTTTGGCGGTGATTTTTTCAGTGTTCGATCGGAATGACAAGTTTTTTCAGTGGTCGGTTTGGTGACGACAATCCAGTAATAGATTTTAATTCGATCCGGTCCGTATTCTTCGAAATATTGGAAAAATTACATTTGAATGGTTATATCTAAGAATTATTGGGCAAATTCATTCACAAATTCGACTTTTCAAAATATCGAGATCTGGGTAGGTTAACCGGAAGTAATTGTGTTTAGGGCAGGCCTAGTTGCCGATCGTGAATACAATAACTACCGGAATAATCTATTTAGAGAATACAATTGTAGAGCTGGTTTGGTAAAATCACTCCAATGATCAAGCAGATATACCCATTCAAAATGATATTTTGTCAATAAAATTCTCAAAAATACAGATTGGATCGAATTGAAATTAAATACTTGCTTGAAAAATTACAGCGGAATTTCGCGTGGACTACAAAATTAGAAGATCGCAAAATATAGAATATTCGTAAAAATTTTGAAATTTGTGGGAGTCAAATGTAAAGACATTTTGCGAGATATTCCAGAATTAACAATGATACTGGGAAAATAAGCACGAAATTTCACCTACTTTTCCTCTAATATCTTTCAAGATGAACATCCTATCAAACTTTAATTCAAAAAATTTCAAAAAGGACTGCCGTGAAGGCAGCAGCTATTGCGTATGTTCGATGTAGATGACCGCTTCAGCAACGAATTTGAACATGCACGCAAAAGCTGCTGCATTCACGGCAGTGCTTTTTGAATTTTTTTCTATAGACTACTGGATTTCAATTCGATCTAATCTGTATTTTTGGAAATATTGGAAAAATAAAATTTTGAATGGGTATATCTACGGAATCATTGGGCGGATTTTACCCATTCACGAATTCGACCTTCGTAATTAAGCCCCAAACCTACTCTACAAATATCGAGTTTCCAAGTCGTTTCTTCCGGAAGTTATTGTGTTTACGGTCTGCCTAACGGCCGACTGCGTAAACACAATAACTTCGGAAAGAAACTCGATATTTGTAGAGAAGGTTTGGACCTTAATTACGAAGGCCGAATTCGTGAATGGGTAAAATCCACCCAATGATTCCGCAGATACACCCATTCAAAATTTTATTTTTCCAATATTTCCAAGTGCCAACTCCGAAACTATTAGACCGATTTGGCTCATTAACGAATTTAACCACGGCATTCTGATGCGCAACCAACCCTGAAAGTTTTAAGTTGCTAGCTTGCTTCGGTCGACAGTTATCGTGTCCTCGGACGGACGGACGGCAGGCCGGCCGGACAGAATCGATTTTGACACCGGATTCGTCATCAGTGAGTTCAACCTAGTCGTTTGAGACCATTTTCGGCTCAATCATCTAAAATTACAGACATTTGGACAAAACGATAGCACGCTGTTCCCCTAGAACATGCGCGCAAAAACTGTTGTAAAATGGTTACTCCGACGTGTGTGCCAAACTTTATTGCAGACTAATGAATAATGCTTGTAAACGCGATTTGTTTCAACAAAATTTTGTAAAATGTTCGAAAATTTTTAGTTTTGAATTTCTACCTGTGAAATCCTGAAGTTTAATTTTGGGAAGCGCTAGTTTTTCTCAAAATTTCAAATAGCCACAAAATTGACACTTTTTTTTCCACTATATCTGCAAATTAAGTTCAGATCGAACTGAGTTTTGTAACAATACTGCTTAATTTCGACTCCAAGGCCTAAGCTAAATACCATCGAAATCCGATGAAAAGTTTCAGAAAAATATTGTCAACAAAATTTGGAAAAAATTCGATGGACATTTTTTTTTTCAATTTTATACAAGTACGATTCTCACGAAATTGTGCCCAAAGTTCGTGTCAATATTTCACAACTACGGGGTTTCACCCTGATCGTCTCGAAATTTCAAAATCAACGAAATTTATAGGTTTTTTCTCAATATCTCCGGAAACAAACATCAGATCGAATTGTAATTTGAAACACTGCTGCTTAATATTGACTCTAAAGTATGTACCGAATTTTCTCGTATGCTGATCAATATTTCCCAGATTTTTTTTTTGAAAACTAGAAAATTTTCGGAAAAAACTGTTTCACATTTTCTCACAAGAAGATCCTTACATGATTACACGAAGTTGTGCGCTGGTATTCTTCATAGAAGCTTGAGACTGATTCAGGTATTTCTTGAGACATCTAGGAAATTGCCTCAAAATTTAAAATAGACATAACTCCAAAACAGTTCGGCCGATTTGCCCCGTTAACGAAACTAACTGAGGTATGCCGACTTCAACCACGACCTGCAAATTTCAAGACTCTAGATTTTTTCTTCGAAACCTAGAACACATACGCCCGAACGGACAGAACAAAATTTAAACAAGGATTCTTAGGCAAGTACAACCTAATCTTCTGAGATATTCAGGAGAACTGATAAGGGGCCTAAAAACTACCCTCGAAACCCGAACACAGAATGTCCATAAAGTTAGCAGAGCCACTTGCATGGAAGTCAATGAAAACCATCACATTAATTGTCGTATATTTGTCGAGAATTTGTCGTGAAAGAAAAAAATTTGTCGCGCTTCTAGTTTTTTTTTAAGGGGTGGCTCTGCTAACTTAATATTAAGTTAGCAGAGCCACCCTTTAAAAAAAAAACTAGAAGCGCGACAAATTTTTTTCTTTCACGACAAATTTGTTTTGGTCATCCTCCAATCGTTCAGCTCATTTCCGGAAGAAAAAACGGTCATCTAATCAACTTTTTTGTATCACAAAGTTACGTCGATGTATATCCGTGAGAATGGAATATTTCCATTATTCAGCATTGAAACGAAAATTGTTCATCTCAGGAAATAGAAGATTCAACATCTACAACCCAATATCAGTCAATAATGATACGAAAAACATACCTAAAATATCAATTTACCAATGCAGTGTTGCCGAATCTGACAAATTTGCTGAGAAACCAGAAAATTTCATTAAAACCTATAAAAAAGCTATAAAAAAATGTTTTTTTTTTGTTTTTTTCAGGTTAGATCGTCTACGACAAATACTAGACAATTACTCATAACATTTTTGATCGAATTCGATGCATATTTTAGAATGGCTCTGCTAACTTAATATTAAGTTAGCAGAGCCACCCCTTAAAAACTAGAAACTAGAAGCGCGACAAATTATTTTCTTTCACGACAAATATGTTTTGGACGTCCTCCAATCGTTCAGCTCATTTCCGGAAGAAAAAACGGTCATCTTATCAACTTTCTTGTATCACTAAGTTACGTCGATGTATATCCTTGAGAATGGAATATTTCCATTATTCAGCATTGAAACGAAAATTGTTCATCTCAGGAAATATAAGATTCAACATATACAACCCAATATCAATCGATAATGATACGAAAAACATACCTGCAATATCAATTTACCAATGCAGTGTTGCCGAATCTGACAAATTTCCTGAGAAACCAGAAAATTTCATTGAAACCTATAAAAAAGCTATAAAAAAATGTTTTTTTCAGGTTAGATCGTCTACGACAAATACTCGACAATTACTCATAACATTTCTGATCGAATTCGATGCATATTTTAGAATGGCTCTGCTAACTTAATATTAAGTTAGCAGAGCCACCCCTTAAAAAAAAAACTAGAAGCGCGACAAATTTTTTTCTTTCACGACAAATTCTCGACAAATATACGACAATTAATGAGATGGTTTTCATTGACTTCCGTGCAAGTGGCTCTGCTAACTTTATGGACATGAACACAGATCGATTTATTATCGCATTAAGAATACCAGAAGAATTCCACCATAGAAAAATGTGAAATACAAGATCGTCCGATTTTATCGTGACAAGCACAAACAAATGTCATAATTTCGGGGATTAATTCTAATCCATCCCTCGACTGACGCACCACCTTTTTCCCTTAATTGTCGGATTCACCTTTCGCCCTGTGTATGGCGTCCAATAATTCAAACGACCCAAAAGGTCCTGTTCGAAGATACATCTTCAGATAGTGGAAATGGGCCCAGAGCGCTCGGCATTAGTATTAATAGGTACCATCTTTTTTTTCCCGGTTGACACATGTCATATTTTGATCTATGGTCGAACGGGATGTCCCTTGGTTCCCGCAGCTTTTGTGTCATTGTTACGGTTTAATATTTTCATTTGTTCGGTTCCGATATGGGCGAGTTGAAGTTTTTCGTTAATCTGGTACGATGTTTGGTTTTTTTTGTGAGCTAGGATGAGGGTTCGATTGAGTCGGTTGAGAATTTCGAAAAAACGGCGAAGAGGCGTGAGAAACATTCAAAATTAATGAATCTCTCCAAATTGTTCATGTATGTACAGAATTTAAGCTATATAAACACGTTCTTGAAGCGTTTTTCTTTCCATTTATATCAACGGCATAGCTTCAAGTTGTCATTTGTCGAAAAATTACACTTCTTGATATTCTTAGTATTAGTGGGCTATCAAAGATAACACCTCTTATTGGAGAATCTCAAAGTTCTATACTAACTGACAAAGCAACTGTGGTGTTCCCTATCAAGGGGTTGGTTCGTCCAGTTGGATTGTACAGGAGAGGGTTTGGAAATAACACTCGTAGATCTCGTAGAGGGTTTAATTACTATGGGTCATTACTACGGCGGACCCTTCAATGGATTCTCCGCTTCGTGTTCTTACTCACACTCACACTGTTTTCATAATACAATAACAAAATATTATATATGTTTTGACGGGTTTGTTTACAAGCATATTATGATAACAGACGTGGGAATTCAATATCAGTAGGTAATCTATCTGAGCACGTTTTATGGATGATGCGAGGTTCTGTGGACCTTGCTCGTCTTTTAATAATTATACAGAGTGTCCACTCTGACATACGTTACACTTTCCCTCTTTGAGAAAAAAATTTTTTCTACGTAAGCTAAAAAATTTTTGATTAACATCTATCTTATAAATTATTTATATACATCAGTCTCAAATTCTCTTGAATATATAGTTATGCATTACTGATTATTATCTTATATAACTTATATACATATCGTAACTTATTTGGTCTTAAATCTACAATTTGATTATGTGATATGTAACTTTTCACCTAATCTTTTATTTACATATTCCTAATACTATATTTACACCTATTTACCGAATTCTAAAATTATACAATTCAAATCAACTTCTTCATAGTTGATATTCATAAGTTTTTTGAAGGTTTTACTATTTTTGCCTTTACCAATTTTTCTTTAGCATCCTTCCATGCATTCTGTTATCTAAACTTTAAATCAATAGGGTAGCTTATATCGAAATTGTAAATTGAATCGACCTGGATAATTCGATGTTTCGATGTGAATTCTACTTGGTTTACCAAAAAAAAAAAGTTCATAAGAGGAATAGAGAGTTGAAGAGATCACGGTATTGCTATTCGTAACGCCCTAATAAAGAATCCAATTGCTTCAAATATTACTTTCTTTAGCTGAACTTACACGATTCACTAAAAATTTTTGATAAAAATTCTGTGCCTTGGTCAGTAAACTATATCTCATTACTTAATTTTGAAAGAAAATAAACTGTTTCAATTCTTAACCTATCACTCGTTTCACGTCTTTAACAATGTTCGTCTTTGAGGGACATTTCTAAGATTTCGTTCATATAATTTGACAACATATTCATAAATTCATATTGCTAGCTAGCTTGAATAAGTACAATTATTCTAAAATGTTATTTTCTGCGCATAATTTTTCCAGTTTCCTCAACGATGTACCTAAGTCGTACGCTGATCGGATATTCTGGTTAATGAAAATAACTTGTGAATTCACATTATTCACATTCTCATTGTACTGAACTGAATGTTGATTATTCAAATTACGAAATACTTTTTCTGAAATTTACCCTAACACAATACTTTTTACTGCATGATTCAAAGCTTCGACTACAACAGGGAGATCAATCCTCTTGCCATCGGCAATATTCTGCAATCATAAAACTAGTGGTATCAGTATCTATTGAAACATTCACCTAATTCTGCCCTACTTCATAATTACATAATTCAAATGCATTAATGTTGAAATGATTGAAAAATGAAGTGTCATTAGGCATGAAAAAAAAAATTCTTCGTCCACATAAAAGTTTGTTGGATTCTCTGCGTATTACGCTCATTGTGAGAATTATTATTGTTTACATCAAGACTGCGATGAACCGACGTTGACCTTGCACTTGATTTGATTTCGCTGATTCGAAATTTTGCTTCCTATAAAAATTCTCTTTGAGGTGACGACCTCGTGTTTGGGACATTTACCGTTTGGATTATTCATCATTTGCAAATCTATCTTCAATTCTCTGGTTACTCGTTTTTTTTAAAGGAATTTCACATTTTAGTTCGATTTAATTTTGGAAAAAAATTATCCGAAAATATTTCCCTTTCCGATTATCAATTTTTCACTGGACAATCTGACTGCATCGATAAATTGATTAATCGATTCCTTATTGCTATCTTCACCTGGCAATAAGGAGGCAGTAGTAATCAAATACAATTTCTTACCCATGCTTATTATATCTCTGTTACAATTAAGAGAGAAAAAAAAATTGTTGAAATTGAATTAGTAATTTTTGCTGGAGAAAATTTGGTTGCGGCTAATTCCTAACTTAATTATCATTCACGTCATTCATTGAATCAAAATCCGTTGGATAATCACTAATGGATAAAAAAAAAACTTATGATAGCAATAGAACCCTCATCAAAAAAAAAATTATCATTATGTCACCAAAGATTGAAAGTCTTACTGGTTTTTTTTTTCACCTTAATCACTTCAATGGCTTCTACGGCTTCTCTGAAGGAACATTTATGCGATATTTCACCAGTCATCATGGCATCTTCTGATTCCAATTCACGCCTTGTTCTTCTTACCCCAATTAAGGAATTTCAATTCTACACCAATTAAGGAACAGGATCATTCCCAGGACAACCATCTTCATCTTCTGGCTAGGGATCGCTGGAACCCATGGTACCATAGAATGGAAATATGTTGGAATCACATACCATCGAAAAAAAAATCATCTCGCCCTCTCACTGCATTCTGGAAATCTTCTGACATTCAGTCAACTGGCAGGATCGCCATGTGGTGTTCCCTGTCAAGGGGTTGGTTCGTCCAGTTGGATTGTACAGGAGAGGGTTTGGAAATAACACTCGTAGATCTCGTAGAGGGTTTAATTACTATGGGTCATTACTACGGCGGACCCATCAATGGATTCTCCGCTTCGTGTTCTTACTCACACTCACACTGTTTTCATAATACAATAACAAAATATTATATATGTTTTGACGGGTTTGTTTACAAGCATATTATGATAACAGACGTGGGAATTCAATATCAGTAGGTAATCTATCTGAGCACGTTTTATGGATGATGCGAGGTTCTGTGGACCTTGCTCGTCTTTTAATAATTATACAGAGTGTCCACTCTGACATACGTTACACAACTGCAACAAACAAAAGGCGCTGTTAATTTTTTTTTGTTGGTAAAACATAGATAGAGTATATCAAGGAAAAAATGATTAAAATTTGGAGAAAAATTCGTGAAGGTTTTTTCATGTAAACATTTTTCGTTACTTAAATATTGTAGTCGATTCTGCAAATTTTTAAGATTAAGATTTTACCTGTTCGAGGAGATCCAAAGTCGTTGTTTAATTGTTGTTAAAATGCCTAGAGCACGTGCTCGCGGAATTCATCGCCAGCTAAGTGAATATGGAAGAGGTCGAATTATTGATCTATGGGTGGTGGGGTCGTTATTCCGAGAAATCGCTAACCGTACAAACATAAATCAATTTACTGTTATGAGATGTTATCAAGCGTGGTTTGATAATGCCCAAAATCGAAGAAGAGTAGGCACCGAACCTCGAATGGGCACAAATGAAATTCAAGATCGACTTATTGCCATTAGAGACAGATATGAGACAACTCGATCTTTGGCTGATGAGTGGTTAGAAGAACAAGGCCATCCTGTTACTGTCCGAACGGTTTACCTCCGTATAAAGTCTTTTGGACTGCAGCATTATCGACCCCATCTTGTATTACCTCTTAAGATTGAGCATCGCCGACAACGATTACCGTGGTGCAGAGAACGACAACACCGGAATGTGGAATGGCATTAGGTCGCCCTTTCTGATGAATCTCGATTCTCCTTGGGTGCACATGATGGCCGAAGATGGGATAGACGACGTCGGGGAGAAAGACTTGACACTCATTCCGATGTTGAGCGTCATGTAAACCAGACAGTAGGCGTTATGGTATGGGTTGCTATTGTACATTGACAAGTAGGTCACCTTTAGTCTTCATTCGAGGTAAAATGACAGCGCTGCGTTACCTTCGAGAATTAGCTGAGCCATATATTCTCCCTTACATTAACCTGCTCGAGAATCCAATATTTCAGCAAGATAATGCTTTATCTCATTTTGCCATAGTCAGTTTGAACTTCTTTGAAGCGACCCATGTGAATCTTTTGCCATGGCCACCCAGATCCCCTGATCTTTCGCCCATAGAGCATGTTTGGGAAATCATGGGAAAAAGGCTTGGAAATTTACCCCAGCCCCCACGGACTTTGGCGGCTCTGAGACATGAAGTACATCAGGTAGCTTGGGATAGTATCCCTCAAGAAGAAATAGACCATCTTCTTGTATCAATGCCAAGACGTGTTTCAGTTTATTTGTCAGTTAGTATATTTAAATTCCGTCGAATCTTGAATGTGGTACTAGAGGTGAAATTTTCACCATGTTTGTATTAAATTTTAACTGTTTGAATACGTTTTTGTAGCGTTTGACGTTCTATTCTTATTAAACGCATGGTTCACTCAGGAATCAAAGGAAATGCAGAGGCTAACACTTCAGCCAGAAAGGGAGCACAAACGTTACCTACTGCCCCAGTACCCTTCTGTGGTATAGGCAAATGCACCTACAAGAAAGAGTTTTTGGAGAAGGAAGAAAATGAAAGAGGGGCATTCTGGAGGAATTCTCCAGGAATGGAACACTCTAAAAAGTTCCTTCGGAACTTTGAAATTGCTAGATCCAAAAATCATTTAGATCTCAGTAAGAACAAGTTACGCCTCCTCACTGGTTTCCTCACAGGACACTGTCGTCTCAGGAAGCACATGATGAGAATGGGCTTATCAGAAACTGACGAGTGCAGATTCTGTGGGGAAGTGGAGGAAACTCCTGTTCACCTGATCACAAAATGCCTCGCCATTGTGAGCCAGCGCAAGAAATATCTTGGACAGGATCATTATAGGAGGAATGAGGACTTATCCTCCTTGGAGCCCTCACAGATATTAGAATTCATCAGAGCTCTAGAGCTGGAGGGCGAGCTGTAGGTACCGCAATGCGAAAACATCTCTGACGAGGGGGCTCAATATACTTTAAGGTCGCAGTGGAACGTAACCCCTTACCGAAATATAAACTATAACTATAAACGCATAGTTTGAAGCTGACAGTTGACAGTTTCAGATAGGTTGGTTTCAAAAATGTGGGCTATCCAAAACAATACATCTTGTTGCTTCAGAATATCATAACAGAAATGTATCTTCTTACGTATTCGAGCCAAAATTGAACCAAACCGGTGATGCTCACAATCAGGTTCGTACCCGCAATAAATTCCTTCATTTGGGCGTTACCCTCACGTTCATGAAAAAGGCTATTTCAATTTCCTCGAACCTTGAATGCGGTACTTGCATCAGCAGAGCGCGACTGGTGCTGAAAAGCGGCCATCGTTATGGTACTTTATTAAATAACTATTCATCACCTGGTGATAACGTACAATTAGAGGACTGTTTGTCCCCCCAGGGTCGAACTCTGACGGTCGGTCGACTTGACCCGGGGGCCCTACGACTGGATTAGCACCGCTGACGAAGAACGTTTAGCTCCGTTTTTTCTAGAAGCGTTGAAATAATTGTGTGAAGGAATTGGGATGAACGTTTGGGGTGTGGTAAATGTGGAATATTTTGTGGGGAATATTGTGAAGCTAGTCGTTTGTCGGATAAAAATTGAGAAAAACTCGTCTTGCTTCCTATCCACACTATGAATATACCTAAGAAACTTCTGTCCTCTGAGGTAATTCTTCAGAAAGTTACATTTATGTGTTACAAAGTGGTAAACAATTTATGCATTCGCCCCGTCAACTGCCGCTTGAGTCCCGAACAAACCCTTTTTGCTAATTTCCAATCAAAGGATTCTCATCAAAATTTTGCGTGAATTTTTGTGTCATCCTTCAACAACTTACTGTTTCACTTCGACGAAACAGTATTGGTAGACTTCTGGCGAAAATAATTTCAGTGGATATATAGTCTTAAGCTATTGGTAAGATTTAGCTTAGTTTTGAACTTAGGTGAATTATTTAAATCTTAAATCTTCCAAGGGGATTCCAGGTTTCCAAATATTTTTGCAAATAATTGTGTTGACAACCAGAACCCTGAGCAGGATGAAATCTTTTTGAATTGAAGTTGCATATTCTCTTATTTGATCCTCACATACTGAGCTTGCCAAAATTAATCTGTGAAATCCATAGAAACTACGTAATTTGACATTCAATAGGTCTATTACTAATTGAAATTCTTCTGGTACAATGAGAATGAAAAAAATTATTTTAAGAGTATAATTTCATCATTGCTTGACTTTCATAACCTGATAAAATCCAAGTCTATCATCCAAAATTAGATATTATTTTCAATCATGTCTATATTGTTATTGTATAGTACTTTGATCCAATTTCAATATTTCATTCTTTTTATAGTATTCCTATTAAATGATTGCTTTCCTCATCTTAACTTTATAACGTTTGAAATTGGCAGGACATTTTCAAAAATTCATCTTATTTGGGGCACAAATGGTGAAATTTTATGAATTTGGAATCACAATTCTTGATGACATTTATAACAATAATAATAATGATAATAATAATGCAATCAAGTTTCTCAGGAATTTGGACGGTAGCTTATTAGAATCTATGAGTACATTGCCAAAGTTTAGAACCTTTCGGGGTTCTTTTTCAAGGCTCGTATTCAATTTGATTCTGAATGTGTCTGTTTTCTCTCTGTGAAATTCGAATTTGAGAGAAAATGAATATTTTATTTCACAAGAAACATTCAGAATCAAATTGAATACGAGCCTTGAAAAAGAACCACGAAAGGTTCGAAACTTTGGCAATGTACTTAAAGATTCTTATAAGCTACTGTCCAAATTCCTGAGAAACTTTGTTGCATTTATAAACCACCAACAAAAAAAAATAATAATATTGAAATGATAACAATGATATTAATAACAATAATGATAAAAATAATAACAATAATAATGATAGTGATAATAATAATGATAAAAATAATTTATTGATATTGAAACTGATAATAACAACAATAATACATATACACAATCACACTTTAACATGGCATCTGAAAATAATGTGAATATAAAAGAATTGACGTTTAAATAACAATACTGTTCAAATAGAAATTTGAGTAGAAATTCTAAGATTCAGACATCACCAAAAGAATGAAAAATCTTGAAACACTCTATAGAAGAGCTATTGGGGGCTTTTAAAAAATACAAAACATAAAAGAATTTTTTCTGCAAAACTAACAATCAATCAACTGTGTTCATGATATTTGTGTGAAGAAATATACATGAGAAACATCAAGACCTTAAGATATAGAAACGAGAAACACAAAAACAACCTATAATATATATAGAGACTCAAAGATTTCAAATAGCATGATAGATCAGGATAACACAAAGATACTGATGATTGAACCAGATAATCTAAAAGAAAAAAAATTGAAGGGTCCTCCTGTATTTTGTTGAATGGAGAAAATAATTTCTACCAGCGTTCTGTTAAAATGGACCATATTTAGCAAAATTCACTCAAAACAGAAGTAGAATTGAAAAATTTTCGTATTGAGATATTTGCGTTACTATGCTTTTCGAAAATATCAATATGATAAAAGATTTTGAAACATGAAAGTATTCCAAGAAGATATATATCTGCAATTTTGCTTTATTGTCTGATGAAGCAGTCAGAGATAGACTCGAAATGTTACAGTTATATTCATTAGGCAACAATTTTTCAAAGAACTGCCTTCTACGGATAGTTCGAAGTCCATTTCTTCAAATAATAATTTCATTTAGTGTTAATGATTTTCTTCAAATATTGGGGGCTGAATCTTAGAAAACTTGAAAAAAACGTTCCTTCTTCAGGTACAGAATCCATTGAACCATTCGACGAAAAGAATACCACAAACAATCCAGACATCTAACCTTTTTTCAATAGCTACATCAAGAAGAACCGTAGTCCTTTGATCTAATAAATAATAATAATCATTCAGGCAAGTACCCCCCTGGCAATCATAATTCTAACTTACCGGCCCAGGCGGGGCAACCATTATATAATAATCAAGGGGGCCGAGCAAACAAAACACTACATTACGTTTGACGTCACGTGTCAATGTATCATTCCGTGCTCAGACAGTTTCTTCCTCTACTCGCGTTCTTCTTCTTCTTTCTTCTGGTAGTTTGACTTAGAAGAAGCGCTGGCTGTTGCGTATTAGGAGAACAGAAGAGTAGTAGAGTAGATTAGTGCGAATTGAAGATTGTTGAAGACTGCTTCGCTCATGGGTTGCTTAGTTATACCGTAATATTGAGTTATTTCAGATTTTTTAACGGGTTCGGTATGGATGACTGGAATAAGAGATGTTGATGGAGGTGCTTGAGGTTAATGTCGGCGATGAAGGCGTTGCAGTGCTGATGGATAAATTGATTTATGCTCAAGTTGAAAAAAATTGAGAAAATTAGTACTCTTCTGATACATCTTAGTGGAAAGTATTGGACTTAGCATAGGATATCAACGGTTGAGTTTGCACGAAAAAAGTTGTTTTTTTTTCTTCATTTTGTTCGTGAAGGAAGCGGTTCATTAAACCTGAATAGTATGGTTATTTTTTACGCGGTTCTTCTGAAATTTGGTACACTACTGTGAAATATGAAGCTCAAGGTACAACCAGAGTTTTTTTCCAAATGTAATGAACAGTTTCCGAGAAAAAAAAGTTTATACTGATTGCACGACCTTAACAAAATGTTGCCAATAGAAACATCGGATTCGTCATCAGTCATCGTCATCCTGGTCGCTTGAGGCCGCTTTGGCAACGAAATTCGAACACGCTCGCAAAAGCTGCTGACTTCACGTCGGTGCTCTTCTAGATTTTTTGCCTCTGTTCGAACCGGAGTTTTCATATTTCGGAAGATTGTTGTTTCGACCATCTCATGAATGAAAAATTTCATGCGTATGGTCAAGAATATCGAATATTTCGAAAGACAGTAGAGGCAAAATGTCCCCAAGCTCATATGTATGTATGTATCATCCTTCAATCTAATTGAGTGTAGCAACTCTAAAGTTACGGAGATATCTCCAAGGTTAGACAGTATTTTAATATTATTTATTTTCAGATCCGAATGGCAAGATCGACTTTGGTGGATTTCTTAGGCTGTCTTAAAAGTTGAAAAACAGATAGAATTGTAAAACATACTTTTTGGAATAATAGACAAATACTCATAACTAAACTAAACAGACAATATATTGTGAATAAACTGAATACATTCAAATGAAATTAATGCTACTTCTACCGTAAGCCTTAGTCATTATGAATTGACAAATAAATTTTCCAACACTCATATGATTGGTCTTGTAAAAGCTGTATTAAATAAGCCTTGTACAACTTTGCTTTCATCGGCAGAAGCACTTTGAGCGAAGAGTATTCATCACCAGATATTTCCATGTTGAGACTCTTTTTTTTCAATGGTCAGTTCTATCACTAGAACATTTACGTTGTTCCTGATCAGTTCAACAGGCAGATTTCTGGAAGGCATAGCATTCCTCTTAAGTAACTTTCTCTGCTTGGATTAGGAGCCTGGAAAATTTGTCTTCATGAATGTGATCTAATATTTCATGAGCAATTCGTGACTACCTTTATAAAAATGATCATCATCGGTAAAATGCAGGTAACAAACTCTCATCAATCTTGTTTGTAGGTTTTTATCGATTCTTCAACACTTTCAGGCCCGACTTGTTAAAGGAAGTTTCTTTTACCCTAACTCCAAATTTTTTACCTGGCTGTAGAAATCTATGGGAAGGGACATTTGAGTTTGCTTTTCCTCAGTAAAAGCACTTTTGAAATCACACAAACGCCAAGAAAAATGCATTATCTTTCCCATTTTCTTAACATTTCTTTTAACTTGTCAATGATAATGTCTGTACCTCGGGTTACTCGGATAGTCACCAGAGGGAGTAGAGCTTATCTTCATTCGCCAATAGCAACCACGCCGAGGTGTCAAAATTTCTCACCTCTGCCACCACAAAACTTCCATTTCACCATCTCAAACAGTTGAATAGCGCGTCTAGCCCGCAGCCTGCTTTTCTCCACCATCCTCTCGTCTTTCTTCTCAATGCAGACTCCTCTTTTTGGTCCACGTCAATGCATGTGTAAATCCCCATTGAGAAACCCCTGCCAACTGCCAGTTTCCTGTCTATTTTGCCGGCACGTTCACAGAGCGTTACGCGTATGTCCGTCTGTGTTCGGGTCGCGCCGTTTTGTCTCTTCTCGGAACGCGGCCTTTGTTGGCGACGTTCGTTTGTTTCGAGAGAGCACGGCACACCGGGACAAATTATTCGTTTTATTGGTGGTTGGAGTCGAGATCCGCGAATTGTTTTGACAGGTTTCGACAAAACAAAGTGGATTTATTGTTCTGTGGTTCGAATTCGCGGCGGTTCGATGTTGAGAGGGTGTCGTGAATGAACGCGGTGGGTCATAGATGCATGGAGGGAATTCATAGATTGGAATTGGCTTGAGCATAGAGAATTTAGTGGAAGGGGTGTGTTCTAGTGGTTTCGTTGGGAAATTGACAGATGAAAAGGCGACTATGAAATGTCATTTTCATTTTGAAAAAACTACTAGCACTGAAAACTAGAATATCAGAACGAATTCGACATGATGAAGTTCGCGTTATTTATAAATATCCGTCAGCTGTTCATCGGCAATTCAAACCAGAAATGTCACAGTTTGCTTTATTTATCGTTTATATTGTTCCGGTATTGTTCACTAGGAAATTTGTTTTTCAAGTGCTGAACTGATCCGCCTTTTCATTAACCCTAAATTCAGTAGAACTAGCCCAAACGAAGGTGACCCTTATAAAAAATCATAGAACTGACAGCGTAATGTCAAACTAAACGTATCTGTGGTCACTAATTTTCGATGGTTCAAAAATGACAGAGGAGGACTTCAGGGGGATTACCGGGGGCCTTAGGCAGCACGGCGTCAGTCGATGGAGATTTATCGACTGAGAGAGTTACAGCGGGTTTCACAAAGCTCTGATTAACTTGATTGTTCTGATCAAGACAATTCTATGTTCAATTTCAGTTCATTTTTAGCAATACCACAGAATATCAACGCGTTGATCAGAGGATTAAGCTTTGTGAAACCCACGGTACGTGTAATCTGATTTGTTTCTTGGACTGCGAGTATGTTCAAATCAATAATTACTACTCTGTGGAGTATTATGACACTCGTCTCTATTCTTATTATGAAATTATGTATTGAAAAGAAGGATTTGTTAGGACTTTACTGCTGTTTGAATTTTAAACTCCCCGCCACCTTTCCTTGGATCTTTCGAGTGTAACTTGGGTTGCCTACTCCACATGGAGTCCTTTCCATTGAACTAGACGATCACAATTACGACCCATAGGTGGGTATTGGGTAAATCAAGTACGGGACAGTGCCTTTGACAAATAGTTCAATTCTGCAATCCGCAAGGGCGTTCTCCATAAAAAACACAATTTTATTGAATTTTTAATATGTAGTTCTGTTTCAGATATTGGGAGTAAAAACCCAGGAAAAACCTGAAAAAATGATGCAGAATTGGAACATGCTCGCAAAAGCTGCTGATTTCACATCAGGTCTTTTCTAGAATGTTTCATCAACCGAACAAAAACGTTCTTAGTACTGAGGAACTTCTTTCATTTTTTCATTCAAACTAGAAGACAGGGAACACTGTCGCCAACTGCCCAAAAACAGGTACATAAACAAGGCAGTACATAATTTAAAACCAATTAAGCCTGTAATACCATACATTACGACGATATACCCTCATAATCTCACCTTTAGAGCCAATTGGGTACAAAAATCAACAGCGAATTTTCAAAACCTCAGCAGTGGGACAATAAGAACGTAAATTATACGAATCAGACAGATGCGTAAGCTTGGTCGGGAAAATCAATTAGAGATTGCGGCAATAAAATTTTAATTTAAACGGCTTAAGGACATTAGGATTATCACGGCGACAATACAAGAATACAGGGAGAGAAATAAATAATTCATCGGTATAAACGACTATTTACCATAATAATGATAATTAGCAAGGTGATAAACCTATGATTTCGGTTATTATGGTCGTATGGTTAAAGTTGAATGATTTCAAGGCACTAAATATGGATAATAATAGTGATTGATGGGTTTTTTCAATTTAGTTTTTTGATTTGTTAGGAGAGGTTTGTCGGAATGGAAATTATCAAGTTTATCGGATAAATATAGGGGTTTTTATTTTTTATATCTATTAAAAGATTTTCTCTAGAATGCCGGCGTTCAAGTAGGTACATGCAGAACTTTGAATCACCAAAAAATAAAAAAAAAATTTCACTGAAAAATATTTTGTTGTCGTCAGATTTCAATGTTTTGAATTTGATTATAATGTACCAAATTTCTATTCGATCTATCTTTTTCCGGATATATCGATAGAAAATGTAAGATTTTTTATAATTATCTCAGTATGGCTTAACTCAAAAACCCTGATCTGTTCGAAATGACACAATCACAATTTCGTGATGATCGCGTCAGTAGAAAAACTCAAAAAAATTGAAAAATTTGCCCAAATATTTTATATTTTGTAGGTTTTCGTTTTGGCCTTTTTCCGGATATATCGATAGAAAATGTAAGATTTTTCATAATTATCTCAGTATGGCTTACACTTCCTCGGTAACTCAAAAACCCTGATCTGTTCGAAATGACACGATTACAATTTCATGATGATCGTGTCAGTAGAAAAACTCAAAAAAATTGAAAAATTTGCACAAATATTTTATTTTTGGGAATATTTGGCAGAATGAAAAACCGAAAGAAACAAGTTAGGAACTCAATATTTGTAGAGAAGGTTTGGAATTTAATTACGAAGTTCAGTTCGTGAATGGGTGGAATCCTCCCAATGATTCCATGAATATACCCATTTAAAATTAAATTTTTTCAATATTTTCAGAAATAAATTTCCGTTCGAAGAGAAGTTTACTACTTGGTTGAAGAGACAGATCAAAGGTTCATGAAGAATATCGTGAGAGCCATATTAATAGAAGATCTCAAAATCGTTCGATATCCATGATTACAGGCGTACGGAGGAATATCGACTTGAAAATCCCAGGATAGGTTGCATTTCAGAATGTGAAGGCTACGTTCGTTAGTGGGCAAAATTGGTGGAACGGTTTTGGAGTTATAGCCATTTGAAGTTTTGAGGATGTTTCCCTGATATTTAGAGAACAACTGAAGCGATCGGATTGAAACTCGGCGGATGGTTTGACCAAAGGGACTCGCAACTTTTCGCGGAATATTGTTGAGATCGTGTTGTTTGTAAATGAAAAAAAATTTCAAAAAGCACTGCCGTGAAGGCAGCAACTTTTGCGCGCATGTTCAATGTAGATGACCGCTTCAGCAACGAATTTGAACATGCACGCAAAAGCTGCTGCCTTCACGGCAGTACTTTTTGAAATTTTTACTGATAAATTACTGGATTTCAATTCGATCAAATCTGTATTTTTGGAAATATTGGAAAAATAAAATTTTGAATGGGTATATCGGTCAGCCTAACGGCCGACTGCGTAAACACAATAACTTCCGAAAGAAACAACTTAGGAACTCGATATTTGTAGAGAAGGTTTGGGGCTTAATTACGAAGGTCGAATTCGTGAATGGGTAAAATTCGCCCAATGATTCCGTAGATATACCCAATCAAAATTTTATTTTTTCAATATTTCCAAAAATACAGATCAGATCGAATTGAAATCCAGTACTTCATCGAAAAATAACAGTTTGAAGTTTCATACAGAATTTGATGAGGATGATATGATAAGAAAAATCAGAGAAATTTTTTTTTTCAAATTGTTCTGATGACACGATTATCACGAAATTTTGCATGAAGTTGTCTTTCAGCATCTCAAAACTAGCTGTAAAATTTCATCAGGACTGAATCAGTATTTCTCGAGTTATACCGAAAAAATGAACGATATCGAGAAGAAAACCTCGAAATTTGACACATTTTTTCCGGATATCTCCGGAACTTATGATCGTATCGAACTGAAATTTGGTACACTGCTGTGAAATATGAAGTTCAAAGTGTGAGTGGACTTTTTTTTTTAATAGGATAAATGGTTTCCGAAAAAAAAAATTTTTTTGAAAAAAATTCCGAAAAGAAATTTTTTTTTAAATTCACTGAAAATCTGATCCTGAAGAAATTTGGCTCAAAGTTGCGCGTCGTTATATTCCACCAAACTGCCAAGTTTGAATCCAATCGCTTGAGTAGTTTCTGAAATAAAAAATAAATAACTTCAAAACTTCAAGTGCCTATAACTCCGAAACTATTCGACCGATTTGGCCCATTAACGAACTTAACCGCGGGATTCTGATGCGCAACCTATCCTGAAAGTTTCAAGTAGCTAGCTTGCTTCTGTCGACAGTTATCGTGTCTACGGCCGGCCGGCCGGCCGGCCGGCCGGACAGAATCAATTTTGACACCGGATTCGTCATCAGTGAGTCCAACCTAGTCGATTGAGACCATTTTCGGCTCAATCATCCAAAATTACAGACATTTGGACAAAACGATAGCACGCTGTTCCCCTAGAACATGCGCGCAAAAAGACATCTTTCCAAAAATTTCTCGAAAAAAATTGTTTTTTGGAACCTTTCATTACATTTGGTGAAAATTTCGGGTATACTTTGAGCTCTATATTTCGCAGCAGTGCATCAAATTTCAATTCGATAAGGTTATTACTTTCGGAGATATTAAAACAATAACATTTAAATTTCGTGGTTTTTTCCTTGATATCGTTGTTTTTTCGACATACATAAATGCTCATTCAATCATGATAAACTTGGTATCTAGTTTGAAAATGCTGATGGACAACTTTGTGCAAGATTTCGTGATGATCGTGTCATTAGAACAATTCGAAAAAAAATTCAAATTGTTTTTCAAATATTCGATAATTTTTGATCTTCTGATCATATTATCCTCATTAAATTCTGTAGGAACCTGTCATTTTTCGATAAATTACTGGATATAAGTTCGATCTCATCTGTATTTTTGGAAATATTGGAAAAATAAAATTTTGAATGGTTATATCTGTGGAATCATAGGGTGGATTTTACTCATTCACGAACTCGGCGCTAGGCCGAACACAATAAATAACTTCCGGAAGACACGACTCAGAAATTCGATATTTGTAGAGTATGTTTGGGGCTTAATTACGAAGGTAGAATCTGGAGAAATGGTAAATAAAAAAAGTGTTTATTTTATGAGAGGAATCTGGTTGAAATTAATGTACACCTTAAAGTCTCACCCTGTATAGCTCAATCGAATTTTTGGACCAAAACTCGGACATTTCGACGGCATAAAAGCTTCCTATAGTGAACATGCAAAAACAATCGGATATACACAAATGGAATTTCCGGTTTGAAAACATCAGAACCAACTGTCTTCACCAACGAGTGTCTAATAGTTACAACATTCGTCACTCAACCTTGGGATTCTATGTTCGAAAAAATGTTAATGCTTTCCATTAAAATAAATTCATTGTCATTGTAATAATAGATACGAACGATCTGAATCGAGACAGATTAACATGCTCGAGAAATGTCAAGGAACGGCATTCAAACTGACTGCAAAGGTATTTGCAGAATTCGTTGTAGAACAGAGAAGGAACAGATGTCTGAATGTAGACAGAAATTAGGAATTTATATAGGAATGGTTGGAAATGATAAAAGGTTGATGGGAAAGAGCAGGAAGACATCTTGAAAATATGGAGAATTCTCGGTTTGCTTTGTATAATTCTTCGAGGTTATGCATCAGGAATTGACCCAGTAAATATAAGATGTGTATGAAACATTTCAATATTCCCTTAGTTTTGAATATTCGAAAGATTCCGTTGATACAGGAATGTTCTAAAAAATTTGAAACATATTGAAAACATCTCGGAAACACTTATACTGAAATATTTCAATAATCTCTTTTTCGTAAGCTTTTGAAACGTTTCAAAATAACCTCTATTGAGAATTTTCGAAACATTGTACCTTCTAAATAACATAATCACAAGGACGAATATCCGTCGATAAATCAACAAATATTCCCCCTTGATCAGAGCTAATCACCCAGTCAACCAAAACACCTACACCGAAGAAGCGGATCCAAGTAGAATGACTACAGCTGTTTCACAATTGTTATTGATCGTCAGGTCAACTTAACTTGGATGAACCGCAGAGAGTTCTCTCGATACTTGTTACCTTTCAGAAGGATCGCTGCAGTATACAACTTACAGCGCGCCATATGCCAGGAGCATCTTGCGAGTGTCACCTTCGAGTGCAGAATACTTTGATCGATGTGTGTGACGTTCATCCTTTTGTCGCATTCCTATCATTGTACCTTCTGTAACAATTCAGAAATATTTTAGAATAAAATATTCAAAAATTTTTCATAGTAACCACTTTTATGAACAATGCTTCAGTAGTAAAGCTCATTTAGGTATTTTTGGAACTGAAAAAGATTGATTCATAGATGCATTCATTCCCATTCCTTCAATTAGTTCTAAAAATGCAATGAATTTCATATGAACATCAAGTACCCAGAACAAAATTCGATATTTTTCATGTTTAAAATTGCAGTGAGAAAATTTTTCAAGTTTCGCTCTTGATCGCCTGTTGGAGTCTCCCGTACTTACCAATGCAGATCGTTGACAACAAGATATCTTTAATTATTTCCGTCTGTTTGAATGAATAATTTCGAACAAGAGTATGTTATTCATACAGTGTGTTTCACTTCAAGTGACTATAATTCACTATTTCAAAATGGAACAACCGATTAGGAACAAAAAACCGAGAAAAAAAAGCAGCAAGGAGAGGATCATTTTGGCAACGAATTTGAAGATACGTGCAAGAGCTACTGAATTCACGTTTGTGCTTTTCTAGGTTATTTGAGTTTATCTGGAAAAAAATCGGTACTGAGGGGAAAACGAAGTTTGACATATTTTTTCACGATATCTTCTGAAATTAGGATCGTATCAAACTGGAATTTGGTACACTGCTGTGAAATATGAAGCACAAGGTATGACCAAATGATTTTTCGAATAGAATGAATAGTTTCCGAGAAAAAAAGTTTTTTCCAAAAAAATTTTGAAAAAAATTTTTCTCAAATATACTAACAACACGATCTCAACCAAATTTAGCAAAACGTTCCAGGTACCGATTTGGCCCATTAACGAACTTAAGGTTCGCATTTTGAAATGAGACCTGATGTAATATCCTAAGTAAAGAAAAAAAAAGAATGACATCGCATAAAGTATCTCACTTAAATATCAGACAAAACTCAAATATCAAACACAAACTTGAATACTAAACCTGAAATTACTAGAAGTGAACATAAAAATAAAAACGTAATTATTGAGCTTTTCATAGATCTGTCCATTGACTCAACCAAACTTGAATAAATTGTCGGTCCTCAAAGATTCGACAATTTCAATTAAATCACATTCAAAAACCTTCTTAATGTCATTAATAGTTCATTAACCTGAAACATCAATTCGATTCATCATCGAATCCTTCCTCCATTGTGAACTGGATTTTCATAATGAATTTGAATAATGTAAATGAGACTTGAACATGCAACTCTATCCTATACGGAACAGAGGGAATATTATAATATTTATTCTATATCATTTTTCAAATAGGGTATTATTTTCAGGAGTTTGTTCTAGAAAATAGTGGCATAATGTTGCCTGAATATCTATAATTTTGAGGTGAAAAATATTTCTATGAGGTTGGACTCATTGATGAAAAATTTATGGTTGAATTCAATCCTGACCGTTGCTTTGTATATGCGACAACTTTTGAGATTAAACTCATAGATTCCTGAATTTTCCAGACAAAATCTGTCGAGTGTTTTCGTATATAAACTTCTGTTGAGCTCATCTCCCCAATATCTCGAAAACATTGATGTGATCAGATTCATACCCAAGAATTGCAGAATATAGAAGCGCAAATATCTGCAAACTTTCATGAACTTCCGGAAGTAATTGTGTTTACGGTCAAATGGCTATAACTCCGAGATTCCCCTGTGCGCCCGTAATCGTGCGTAGGTTATAGCCACCCTAAACACAACAACTTTCGAGAGAAACAACTTTGAAACTCGATATTTGTAGAGAAGGTTTGGACTTCGAATACGGAGGCCGATTTCGTGAATGGGTAAAATCCATCCAATGATTCCGCACATATACCCATCCAAAATTTTATTTTCCCCATATTTCCAACAATACAGATTAGACCGAATTGACATCCAGTACTTCATCGAAAAATGATGGTTTGAAGGTTCATACGGAATTTAATGAGGGTAATATAATAAGAAGATCACAGAATATTGAATTTTTGAAAAAAAAATTAAATTTTTTTTTTCAAATGGTTCTAATAACACGATCATCATAAAATTCTGCACAATGTTGTCCTTCAACATCTTCGAACTAGTTGCAGAGTTCCATCACGATTGAATCAGTATTTCTTGAGTTATACCGAATGAAACAACGACATCGAGAAGATAACCACGAAATTCTACATATTTTTCCCAATATCTCCAAAAGTAATAGCCGTATCGAATTGAAATTTGTTACACTAATGTTAAATATGAAGCTCAAGGTATAACTAGAATTGTTTCCAAATATGAACAATTGTTCCGAAAAAAAAGATATTTCTCGAAAAAATTTTCAAAAAAATAATTTTTTTGATTGAGCGATCATACGATTTCGACGAAATTTTGGTCAAATTTGCGCGTGATTATACTCCAACTAATTGCCGAATTTCAAATTAATCGCTTTGGTAGTTTCGGAAATATGAGGAAAATTACCTAAAAATTTCAAATGGCTATACCTCCGAAACTATTTGGCCCATTAACGAACCAAACCGCGGCAGTACGAGAAAAAAACTACCCTACAAGTTTCAAGTCGCCAGCTGGCTCCGTTCGACAGTTATCGTGTCCAGGGCCTGCCGGACAGAATCGATTTTGACACAGGATTCGTCATCAGTGAGTCCAACCTAGTCGTTTGAGACCATTTTCGGCTCAACATTCGAAAATAACAGACATTCGGACAAAACGATAGTACGCTGTTTCCCTAGAACAAGCGCGCAAAATAAAACCCAGAAAAGCATTGACGTGAATTCAGCAGCTTTTACGCGCATGTTTAAATTCATTGCCAAAGCGCGCATTTCATTTGAACATGCGCGCAAAAGCTGCTGACTTCACGTCACTGCTTTTCTAGCTTTTTTTAGTAAGATTATAAAAGTATAAAAAATCGAATAGCATCATTTAGAACACTTCTGTGATTGATTACCTTGATCGCTCCACCAAATATATCCCATTACACGCATTTCCCAAAACTTTTTTACCCTATAATCAATCTAATTTCTTTCACCATGCCATCTGTTACTCTCGTTATTGTTTATGTAAAGCCGCCTCCAACATCCCATGGGCGTACGAGGGCGTTCCCATGTCCCGTGCCGCTTCAACAAGAACACGATAAAAAACAATTGAATTATAAGCGTGAAATCTAGAATTTTTCAGTGGTATAACATTTGGTTGACGAAGACGTCCGTCCTGTCTCCATTTTGCTTGTTCAGCTGTACGAAGATGACTTTGCAATTTTTTTTTGGATCGGAAGCTTTGTCTAATGTTAGAGTACATACTCTAGCTATATAACTGCTTCTGGGTTGTGAGAACACCCACCGTATAATGAAAAATCTAGAAAAGCTGAGATGTTTTTGTTAGAATTCTAACTATTAGATCAACTAGTTGAGCGTTCGTACTTGCCATCAACATTTCAAGATTCTAGCAGTTCACTTCTGAAATTAAGAGTACATACGGAGGAACGGACAGAATCAAATTTGATCATGGATTCTTCATCAGTGTCAAAGCTTCAAAATGGAAAAAATCATTTTCTCAGAAGAAAAATATTTGTTGACAAAATTCTGAAACAAGTCAATTGTTGATTCACTTTTACCAAATTTCATTTATTTTTGAAGGAATTTGTTGCAACCTGTGCCATCCCCATCAACCCTCTAAATGTTTTGAATAGGGAAAGTGGGTCAAGTGGTACTTTTTTGGCAAGGTCTTTGTATCTTCTTGACAGGCGTGCAGAAATTTTCAAGAAAAATTTTTTTTTTTAAAATTAGTTAGTTCAAAGAGGCTTTGAACTTTGTAATGGCTCATTTACTTTGAGACGATGGTACCTGATGAAATTTGTCACCGAATGGATGTCCACTATTACAGTTTTGTTCATGCACAACTTTCAACCCCTTTCAACGCACTAACGTGAAAATTTTTTTTTTCTCCATTAAAAAGTTCGTAGGGGTTGAAAGTTGTGCATGAACAAAACTGTGATGTTCGACTTTCATTTGAGGACAAATTTCATCAGGTACCATCGTCTCAAGATAAATGAGCCATGACGAAGTGCACATACTGAAAACCTCTCTGAAGTAACTAATTTTTCAAAAAAAAAAATCTCTTGAAAATTTCTGCACGACTGTAAGGAAGATACAAAGGCCTTGCCAAAAAAGTACCACATGACCCACATTCCCTATTCAAAAAATTTAAAGGGTTGATGGAGATGGCACGGGTGCAACAAAACTCCTTCAAAAATGCATAAAAATTTGGTAAAAGTGAAACAAAATTGACGTGTTTCAGGATTTTGTTGTCAAATATTTTCCTTCTGAGAAAATGATTTTGTTCCATAGTTTTGACGCGCACTGTATATTCGATCGAACTGAAATCCTCTAGTCTAGTTAGTAAAAAAAACCTACAAACCACGAATGACATACTTGGTGTTCCTTTCCCAAGAATACGTGTAGTGTTTAAAGCAACAATCTGACCAGTAGGTGTCCCTATTTTGAATATAATACTAGAAGGGGACTACTAATAACGGTTATAGACACTGAAATTCAAAAATAATGGCCGTCGATCGAGTATGACACTGAAAAATGTTTAATGTGACTATGGGTCGTAGACATAGTAGGCTATGTAGTCAATTAATAATGACAAAACGCAGCAGGACACTCTGTCGACTGTGATCGTCCTTGACACAGGAGCGTATCGAGGTATGTACGTGACTGTATTGGTTGCCGAGGGAAAATATTGTACAAGTACGAGTAGGCGCAAAGAAACTCTGTAAAGGATTCACAGAATGCTCTGTTTTATTGTCTTCGAAAATTTTTATCACTCTGGGGGAAAAATATGTTCTGAAAATAACGAAATAAATCCTTAAATAACAAAAGGACACATCATCACTAATGCCAACCTCATTCAATGGTTCCACTAAATCCCACACGCACTGATCATCAATTGCTCCTGTGACAAATCCTCGAAGGACACACCTACAAAGAATCAACTAGAACCCCGAAAATCCCAACATTCCTACACCTAACAACCCCAAAATTAATCGTAAAAAGGACTAAAGTCCCCTGAGCATGAATGGCCAGCGTCGGTGGCATTTCTATATTCTTTTCGGTCATTGTGATCCAATTCCAGGACCCGTTGACGCCGAAGAGTATTAAGGACAATTTTGCCACTTCCAGCGAAATCTGTCTTTTTCACCGCCGATGTTCACAATGGATCCCGTAGGTATCCTCAGGTTGGCACCATTGTGTTGGGCGAGATCGGGTTTCCGGTTTCGAGATGAATTATTGTATTATCCGAGTTTAGGTTTTTGTTCGGATGAATGTCGTATTACGTTACTTTTACGGATCGAAGAAGTCCGATTTTTTTTACCTACGCATTCTTCTTCGATTAGGTCAGGTTCAGACTTGAATGGGACGGGTTCGCAGATGTTGGGATTTGGTGAAAAGGTGTTTTTGGGGCCTAGACGGGATTATGATTTAATATGTGAGAGGTTTTGTTTGGCTGTAGATTGAAAGATGAGTTCATTTCAAGAATTTTCTGTGGTATTCCAAAGATTCAGTGATATTTTTGTGCGCATGTTTCGGGAACGGCATGCTATATAAATGTCTGTAATTTTCGAACTTTGAGCCGGAAAGAGTTTTGAACCAATAAACGATGCAATTATTCCAATCCAATAAACTATGTATGAATATACAAAAAAACATATTCCATTCTTCTGAAGACTCCTCACTCCGGTTTTTCTAACACCATTCCACATCCAACTCAAGGACAACAAAGTCTCACTGCAAAACTCTGGACGCTTCTTAGGTCTCAAAAAAGAAGCAAAATTCAAACTAGAGTGAACAAATATTATCACTATGCTCTAAGCTATCTTCCATCTGCTTCTTGCTGGGTGTTTCAAGAATATGTTTAGAGCAATCATCCATTAAAGTAATCTATCAGGCAATATTCGAATCAAAGAAAGGTATGGACTCATATTGTATGGAAGCAGAAACACTATGAATCGTGTTCTGAAGATGCATTAAAAAGCTTTTAGAACGATCATGCGGATGAACAATAGGGAATAATGTAGTGAAATATTCCGGAAAAAAGCCTGCTAACTGAAATTGCAGGTCACAAGGACAACAAGTTAAAATATCCTCAACCTAGACTAACATTATCTGAAAGGGGACCAGAATAAAGTTATAAAGGGTCTTTCAATAAGGACGGGTCGATTTTGACATGAAATAAATCAAATGTCTGTAATTTTGGATGATTGAGCCGAAAATGGTCTCAATCGACTAGGTTGGACTCACTGATGACGAATCCGGTGTCAAAATCGATTCTGTCCGGCCGGTTGGCCGGCCGTAGACACGATAACTGTCGAACGAAGTGAGCTAGCAACTTGAAACTTTCAGGGTAGGTCGCGCATTGGAATGCCGCGGTTAAGTTCGTTAATGGGCCAAATCGATCAAATAGTTTCGGAGTTATAGGCATTTGAAGTTTTGAAGTTATTTATTTTTTATTTCAGAAACTACCTGAGCGATTGGATTCAAACTTGGCGGTTAGGTGATTGCCATGGTGATTTGGCATTACTAACTGAATAAAAAAATATAGGTTAGAAAGACGACGTTAAAACAACATGGCCGCCACAGGCTGCCAACATCGACCCGTCCCTATTGAAAGACCCTATATAAGATATAACAACAATATATAACACAAAGAAAACAAAGTAAATATCCACAACATAGGCTAACATTAACTGAAAAAAATATAGTTATACAGATCAGGTCAAAATTATGGAACAAATTCATTTTCTCAGAAGAAAAATATTTGGCAACGAAATCCTGAAACAGGTCGATTTTTGTTTCACTTTTACCAAATTTTTATGCATTTTCGAATGATATCTGTTGCACCCTGTGCCATCCCCTTAAACCCTCTAAATGTTTTGAATAAGGAAAGTGGGTCATGTGGTACTTTTTTGGTGAGATCTTTGTATCTTCTTTACAGGCGTGCAGAAATTTTCAAGAAAAAAATTTTTTTTTTGAAAAATTAGTTACTTCAGGGAGGTTTTGAGTAGGTGCACTTTGTCATGGCTCATTGACTTTTAGACGATGGTATCTGATGGAATTTGTAACCGAATGAAAGTCGACCATTACAGTTATGTTCATGCACAACTTTCAACCCCTACGAACCTTTTAATGAAGAAAAAAAAATTCACAGGGGGTTGAAAGCGGTTGAAAGTTGGGCATGAAGAAAACTGTAGTGGTCGACTTTCATTCGGTAATAAATTTCATCTGGTACCATCGTCTCAAAGTAAATGATCCATGACAAAGTGCACATATTGGAAACCTCTTCGAAATAACTAATTTTTCGGATAAAACAAATTTTTCTTGAAAATTTCTGCACGCCTGTAAAGAAGAAACGAAGACCTTGCAAAAAAAAGTAGCACATGACCCACTTTCCCTATCCAAAAAATGTAGAGGGAAATCCTTCAAAAATGCATATAAATTTGGTAAAAGTGAAACAAAAACTGACCTGTTTCAGGATTTTGTTCCAAATATTTTTCTACTGAGAAAATGAATTTGTTCCATAGTTTTGACGCGCACTATATAACATATTACAACAGAATTATAAATCACATACAAGGAACAACAAACCTTAAAGAGTTCAAGAAGCCAATATCATCTGACCAGTATGTGAATTGTTATCTTGACACTATTGAGAAGTTATGTATCACATTTTTACTTTACTTGAAATACAGCTTATTACTATAACTATTATTTAGCTTGATTTATCCTCGGTATCTTCGTTATATCCGGAATAGCTCGAAAAAAAAATAACCCAATCATGATGAATCTTGGTGACTAATGTAAGACCACTAATGCATAACATTGTGCAAAATATCGTGATGATCATATCATTAGAACAACTTGAAAAAATTTCCAAATTTTTTTTTTATATACTTTATCCTGAAATATTTGTATCATATTATACAGCGAAATTCCGCATGAACCTTCGAGCTGCCATTTTTAAATCAAATACTCAATTCAAATTGGATCCAATCTGCGAAATCAACGAGATTTCACCACTTTGGTCTTCGTTGTTAAGGTCCAAATCTACTCAATAAATATCTAGTTTTTAAGTTGTTAAGTTTTAAGCTCTTTTCGGAAATTATTTTGTACACGATCAGCCTTGAGGACGACCGTAAATCCTCCTTGTACAGTGCCCTTTCCATTTACACTCTGCACTACTGACTGTTTTTCCAACAATTAATTCACCCGAAAAAGGACTTCTGCAAAGTGAAAAGTTTCGGAGTCTTTGGTGCAGCAGGCTCTGGAATATGACCAACAATTTCATTTGCATTGTTTGTTCATCAAAAATTGATTCACGAACCTCAAAGACATATTTTGTCACATTTCTTTCGGATTTATCCAATCCCAATGCGATTTTGAGTTAGAACTTTTACGAGGTTTCTTTCTTGATCGCCTGTTGGGGTCTCCACACAAAATAACACCTAGTTACATTTATGGACTGGTGCGGTGGGTTGAAAGTTAAGTCTATATGATTTCGCGAATTTAAATTGAATAAAAACGGACGTAGGGAGTACTTAAATACTCAACAAATCGATTATTAATTGAACGCTTGCCATTTTGAGCTTCTCAGCATTACATGGGTTGACCGTGAAATTAACAACTTAAACCATTACACTGTTGTCGATTAAAGATTTTTATCAATAAAAGTATTTATATACCAAGGGTTCGATATCCTTACATAAAATAATCTTATTATACGATGCAATGTTTGTACATGTTTCAGGAACTACTGGAGCGATTGGATTGAAACTTGGCAATTAGTTGAAGCATAACGACACGCAACTTTACGCAAAATTCTGTAGGGATCGTATGATCACTCAATTAAAAAAAAAACATTTTTTTCAGAAGCTTTTTCGAAAAAAAACTTTTTCTCAGTAACTATTCACCATATCCGAAAACAATTTTGATTATACCTCGAACTTTAAATTTCAAAACAATATACTAAATTTCTATTTGATACGGCTATTAGTTTTGGAGATATTGCAAAAAAAATATGTAAAATTTCATGGTTTTCTCCTCGATATCTATTTATTTATTTATTTATTTATTTACACAGGAACACAAACAGGACAAAGTCTCAGAGACAGTGTTCACTAAATTACAAATAAAACCTCAATCAATTACATTAATTCCACTATGTGGAAGTATATCGTTGTTATTTTCGTTATTACCGAAGAAATACTGCTTCAATCGTGATGGAACTTTGCAATTAGTTTGAAGATGCAGTGGGACAAGTTTGTGCAGAATTTCGTGATGATCGTATCGTTAGAACAATTTGAAGAAAAATTCAAATTTTTTTTCAACTATTCGATATTCTGTAAACCTTCTTCTCATATTATCCTCATTAAATTCTGTATGAACCTTCGAACTGTCATTTTAAGATAAAGTACTGGATTTCAATTCGATCTAATCTGTATTTTTGGAATTATTGGGGAAATAAAATTTGGAATAGGCATATCTGCGTAATCATTAAGTGGATTTTACCCATTCTCGAATTATACCTTAGTAATTAATGTCCAAACCTTCTCTACAAATATCGAGTTTTTATTTTGTTTCTTGTGGAAATTATTGTGTTTACAGTCAGCCGTATGGCCGACAGTGAACAAAATGACTTCCGGAAGAAACAACATAGAAATTCGATATTTGTAGAGGAGGTTTGGGGCTCAATTACGAAGGTCAAATTCGTGAATAGGTAAAAATCACCCAATGATTTCGTAGATATACCCATTCAAAATTTTATTTTCCCAATATTTCCAAAAATACAGATTAGATCGAACTGAAATCCAGTACTTCATCGAAAAAACCTAGAACCTAGAACCTAACAGCTTTTGCGCGCGTGTTCAAATTCATTGCCAAAGCAGTCATCTCCATTGAACATACGCGCAAAAGCTGCTGCCTTTACGGCAGTGCTGTTCTAGGTTCTTCAAATCTTTTTATACAAAATTCTACAAAAATACTCACGTGTTAGCCAGGAGCTCTCACGTTCTAGTGAAAGCTCTATTTTTTGAGTTATTGAGGAAATAACTACGAAACTGAGGAAATAACTGAGAAATTTGACCGAATTCATGAAAAATAACCTAGGATCAAGCTGAAATTTGGCATACTATTGTTGAATATTGATTTCAAGATATCTGCCAAATATCATGGAAATCTTATGGAAGATTTTTTTTCCAAGAATAAGATCTCGCGAAATATTCAGAAGGTTGATATAAGTCGAAACTATACAACTGATTACAAAGTTTAAATTGAATCGCATTAGTACAAATTGAAATATTGGGTAAATAACCTCAAGATCATTATAGCATCGAAAATACTTGTCCGATTTTAACCAATACGTATGTTAACCGAAATATTCAGGCTACAGAATCTACCCCGAAAATTTCAAGTCCCGAGGTATGTTCCTTCGAGAATTACAGCACATGAGACAGACGACGCACACAATTAAATCTTACATGGACTCTTCAGCAGTGAGTTCAACCTAGTCGTTTACATAATTTTTTTCGAAATTACTCTTCCGCGGAATAGATTCGTACAAATATCGTGCCTCTAAGTTGTCTTTTCCGGAAGTTATCGCGTTCATAGTTGGCAGTCAGGCAAACAAGCTCTAAAAATCTCACACAAGTTTCCGATCACCACACACGTCAATCATTCTATAATCCACCCATTATAATTAAAATATCCCTTCAAAATCAACCCTTTTAATACCACCGTACAATCTGAACCAAACGACATCCGTAACATCTGTATCTTAAAAACCACTCACGGACCCGTGTTAAGTCACCCGAACAATAGCATCTAGTTATCTGAGACCAGAAAATGCGTCATAATTCCCGCTAGGGTTGATAGATAGGTTTTTCTCCGATCGGTCCAGCGGTTTGGGAGCGTCCGAGACGGTGAATCGTAGACGGCTATGCTAGGAATGCGTACGGAGTACGGACCCTCCGCAGGCTTCTTCGATATTTTACGAAGGCTGGAACACGGTACTTTTACCTGATCATCGAGAGACAGCGAGTCATATCGGGTCCATTCTATGAATTTGTACGGAGGAATGTCATGGATCTGCGGCTATCGTCAATGGAATTTCGATGTCGTGGGAGCTGGATTTGGCTCTTGTCATTTCGGCATTTGATTTTGGTTTATTGTTTGATAAAATCAAGTAATAAACCTTAGTGATCGACCATAGAAAAAAAAAATTACCCCCCCCTGAAAATTTCACAGTTTACATTTTAGAGTATGTAGATTTGAATGAACTAATAAAGAAAACACTGCAAATTTTACACAAAGGTTTATTATTTTCTTAGTTCAATAACCTACTATACCCTTGATAACTTAAACAACTTAAAACCGGATGCTATGATTCATTGTCGACATTATTGGAAATTTGCAGCGTTTTTCTTTATAACTCAAGAATGACTTGTCGGAAATCATCCGAGTAAATTTTGTTAGGTTAAGTTATGCAACAGTAATCAACGTTTAAGATTTCATGAAAATTGGGTTATAAGTTTTCGAGAAATGATTTTTTTCCCCTCAGCCCCCCCTTTAAAGCCCTTAGGGTACACCGATCCTGCTGAAAAGCTTGGAGGATCAACCCCGAATGACACACGATTTTTCCACCAAGTTTCAAGGATTTCTGTTCAGTACTTCCAGAGAAAAGCCCCGGACAACGGACGGCGGACGGCGAACGGACGGATTTTTTTTTATTCGTTTATTCAAATCAACATACTCCAAAACGTAAACTGTGAAATTTTCAGGGGGGCTTAAAATTTTATTTTGGTTGGTCGATCACTAAGGTTTATTATTTGATTTTATCAAATAATAAACCATAATCCGTCAGTCCGCCGTCAGTTATCCGGGGCTTTTCTCTGAAAGTGCTGAACCGAAATCCGTGAAACTTGGTAGAAAAATCGTGTGTCGCTCGAGATTGATCCTCCAAGATTTTCAGCAATATTGGTGTACCCTGAGGGCTCAAAACTGGGGGTTGGATGAAAAAAAAATATTTCTCGAAAACTTGCCACCGAATTTTCATGAAACTCTCAACGTTGATTACTGTTGCATAATTCGACCTAAAAAATTTCACCCAGATGATTTCCAACCAGTGGTCCTCGAGTTATAAAGACGAACGCTGCAAATTTTGGTGTGAAAACACAATGAGATATGAAAAATATATAAGTTTTATTTAAGATATCAATAGTATTGGGTTATTTAACTGAGTAAATAATGAACCCTTGTGTAAAATTTGCATCGAATTTGAGAATAAATCGTGAAAAGTATCCATTTATTCTGAGTCTTTGAGTTTTTCCTCGACCATTTCACTCACTCTTTTTTTCCGCGAAGAAGTTTTCATAGTGATAGCAAAATCAACTACTTTTGAAGGAAATTACACAAAATACAATAACTTCCGGAAGAAACAACCTAGAAAGTCGATGTTTGTAGAGTAGGTTTGGGGCTTAATTACGGAGGTCGAATTCGTGAATGGGTAAAATCCGCCCAATGATTCCGTAGATATAAATATTCAAAATTTTATTTTCGAATTGAAATCTAGTTGTTTATCGAAAAAAACTAGGAAAGTACTGCCGTGAAGGCAGCAGATTGTGCGCGCATGTTCAAATTCGTTGCCAAAGCGGTGCTCTCCATTGAAAACGCGCGCAGAAGCTGCTGCCTTCACGGCAGTTCTTTTCTAGGTTTTTTCGTTCTCATTTTCTGATAAATAACTTTCTTGACGTTTCTCCTGTTAGTCCTGTTCGTGTCTTCATTCAATTTTTTGATTTCTGCTTTTCTTCAACTGGTTTGGTTTTAGTAATTTTAGACCTCGAATCATTTATGGTTTTTGAAACTATTCTCCCATAAAATTTAGATCCAATTCTTCTGAAATTATTCTCTCTTTTCAGCAAAATTCGAAAAGACTTTAAAATATTTCTTCCACTATTTGAGATCTTTGTATTATAGAAAACTGCGAATTCGAGATCATTTCAAAGCATAAACCGGCAGATACATGAGCCTTTGAAGCTGATATTTTATTCAGAGCATATCTCGAAAATTATCTTCATTTTAAACTACAATCAAAATTTTCTCATACGCCATTGGCGTAGATTTCAGCGACACGTAATTTTTTTTTGTTTCTTGCCCTCAATTTCCACACACTGCGTTCCGAAACTCTCTTGTTATCAACGATCGCGACGAATCTACCATCGAGATTTACGACCCCAATACCCCCAAAATCTCCCTCCCATGGGGACCCCCTTGATCCGATACCGATTTCTCCGAATCCGGCCGGTCCCGTGGCCAATTAGGCCGTCTCCGGACGATCGCCCGAACCGTGTAAACCCGCCATTAGTCTCCGCAGGCCGCTCGTAAAATCGTCTCGCCCGGCCATAAGTCAAGTTTGTCATACGCGCTATCGCCGGCCGATCTGGGAATATCGGCGTTATCTGAGCCGGCAGATTTACAGGAGGCGAGTCTGGTGCTACCCGTGGCCGTGCGTGGCACCACTGGTGCACCAAGGGACGATTGCTGCGTTTTGGGCCGGAGGTAAATTTGCATTTCCGCATTCCGGCTGATGGTAGTCAATGGGATTTCGTGGCGACTTTGTATGTGGTACTTGAGAATGTTGTTGCGTGTGAGTAATGGTGAGGTCACGACCTGTCCGGAAAACTGATTCATGCAAGGTCCCGCATCGGTGGCGCGCTGTTCCATATCTCTATGTAGTCAAGAAACAGATATGATTCGATTTTTTTTTAAACGTCACCTCATTGATTGATTTCGACGAAATAAAAATATTTTCAGTCACACTGGGTGTTGTGAAGGGTGGTATAGAACTTTAAGTTGCCAACATCGTCTTAACTGGCGGCAATCTTGTCGGGTATGAAGTGATTCGTGTTTAGTTTGACCTGGCATTAAAACATGGATAGACTGACGCCTGAGAAACGCTTCCAAATAGTGTAAATTGCGCTCTAAGTCCATTTCACGGTCAACATAACCGTCCATCAGAGCAATTCATTCGACCTTACACCCTTTGATAGTCCTAACCAACAACCAGCAAACAACAAAACAAAAAGGAGGAAAAACTGCAGCTCTCTTTCTGGACATAAATAAAGCATTCGACAGCATATGGCATGCAGGTTTGGTCTACAAACTATACACGATGGATACTCCCGACTACCTAACACGAATAATAATGAACATGCTTGAGGATAGAACACTGAAGGTAAAAATCTGTGATCAATTATCAGAGGAATTTAGACAAGAAAAAGGCCTACCCCAAGGATCACCCCTGTCACCTACTCTATACAACCTGTACTGCCCCGATATATTCACCACTAACCCCAAGCTTAGTAACCGAAAACGTTATCTGCTACAATTTGCTGATGATACAGTATAAGTGAGTCATGCTTACAATTTACAAGAAAGTATGGAACAGGTACAAGCTCTAATAGACAGGACATCCTTATGGTTTAATAAATGGAGGCTTCGTCCAAACCCAACAAAAAGTCACCTTTTGGTTTGCAATCGTAGATTAAGAAACACCTCCCCAAATGTGAAATTGTACAATCAAAGAATCCAACCTGAAAACAACGTTAAATATCTCGGTATAAACATCGACAGTAAGCTGAACTTTAACCACCACGCAGGACTAATCAAAAAAGCATCAATTTCTAGAGCAGCACAATTCAGAGGACTTACATACAAGCAAAAAGGTATAAACTACAAAACAGCCAGTACCATCTATAAGATGATATGCCGACCCCTCATTGAGTATGAACACATTCTTTTCCTCAACAGCAGAAATCCAGTACGTCAAAGGTTAAAAGTGGCAGAAACATCTGCGCTGAGAAAACTCACAAAGTTGAGGCACCCATCAAATCCTCTCCACAATCCATCCTACAACCTTCTGTACGAAACTACCAACATTGTACCTATAGACGAGAGATTAACAGTACTGGCTCAGAATTTCTGCAATTCCAAAAAAAATATGGATACCTATGCCTTAAACGAGAAGATGACCACAGCCGTTACAGATATCCAGAAAAGAACGTTATAGTCAATTAAGACCGATATAGAGCCATGATTACAGACTTTCGTTCCTCAATTAAACAAGCATGATGTGCAGCAGCTGTGGTTACAACAAGACGGCGCAACATGTCACATGGCTTGTGCCACAATTTATTTAGTGAAGGAAATGTTTGATAACCACATAATTTCAGGTTCCGGGCCCGTGAGTTGGCCTCCAAGATCGAGGGTTTTAACGTCGTTAGACTATTTTCTGCGGGAATATGTAAGGTCGCTAGTCTACGTCTATAAGCCCGAAACGATCGACCACTTGAAAGACAACAGTGGCCGCGTTATTGCCGATATACGGCCACAAATGTTGGAGAAAGTGATTGAAAATTGGACCTCCAGATTGGATTACTTCCCAGCCAGCCGTGGCAGTCATATGCAAGAAATTATCTTTAAACTATAATGCCAAAAGATTATCTTTTGAATAAAGACAATTTCATGTCAATTTTAAATATTCATCCTTGTTTTATTCCGTTTAAAAGTACTATACCTCTACAAAAAACACCCTTTATTCGACGTCGTTTCGCCCAAACGTCTGTAATTTAAGAATTTTGAGCAGAACATGTTCTTTAACGATTGGGCTAGACACCCTGAAGAAGAACCCTGTGTTGATGACCAGACATAATTTGGAGAAATAATAAGACACCTGTGTCTCTGAACATGAGTGATTTTAAAGGTAATTTCAACATTTTGAATGAGTAGGTACCGGTAACATTGAATAATTTGATGAATATGTTTGTTATTAGTAACGTTGCTCGATGACGAAACCAACAATTCTTCATGCTACTTCCGCCATGAGCCACAATCGTATTTCTCCCAGAACAATCCAACCCACCCGCCGAGCGCTTAAACCCTAAATTCTCGCGCGGATCCGCAAAAACGGCCGACCCGCCGTCTTCCGCCGGCGATAAACAACCCGAAAATCCCGAAAAAGCGTCCGTAAACGAGCCCGAGGGCAGCATAAAGAACCGCTGGACGCCACGGGAATGAGACGTAGCCGTACATAAGCGCGATGCTAGCGCCACCATGCTGAGCAGCGGAGCACGGCTCGATCGGTAGTACTGAGGGGCCGGCAGGGATAAATTTCGCTTTTAATACGGCTGTCTTTGGCCAACCGGAGGCAAGCTGGATGAAAAATGTCACTTCGGGAACGATAACCGCTTTGTTTCTAGTCGTTAAGTCCGTACAGAACGACGTGAAGAGGACTTTGTGACAAATGGGACGTTTGGATGAGTTTTGAAATGAGGGGTTGGAACGTAACTCATCTTGTTGTGTAAATTTATGTTCCTGTGCATAAATTTAGTCGTTTTGATGTAGCAGCTGATAGTGGAAAAGATGTTGAATATGCTCGTTATAGTTTATTTGTGTTAGACAGACGTAGAGAGCCAGGTAGCACCAAGAATTTGGCATTAAATGATAGGAAGATCGAGCCAGGCTTTGAAATCAAGATAATACACCGACTGGTATTGAATTCCTATATATTGGGGTTTGTCAATGTGACTGACATGAAATGGTATTTCACAGATGTTTAATGGAGGCGCAAAGGTCGGTGGGATAATTATGAATATACATCGATGGAGTCCCAAACGCATTATACATGGATGATTGCTATTCCAGGAATTATGTGATGAATTTCTCTGCAAATATAGCTTTCTTGAGCTGCCAGAAGTATTCCGGATAGTAAATGTCTAATTTGGAATGAAAGACACATTGTTCTTGGTCGATGAGTAAGCCCAATAACGACGTGTAGAGGACGTTATGACGAATGGAACCTTTGGATGAGTTTTAAAATAAAGGGTTGGAACGTAATGTGTGAATTTGAGTGCAAAAATCTAGTGGTTTTCATGAACCAGCGGATAATGGACAATATGCTGAATAAACTTGAAATGGATTATTTGCATTTGACAGGTATCGAAAGCCAGGTAGAATCAGGATTTTGGTATTAAATGGTAGGAAGATTCACCTAGATTTTATGATACATATTATACTGATATAGAATTCCTATATTTTTGACTTCGTTAATGTCACTGATATAAGTGGTATTTCAGCGATGTATATCATCATTGAAGGCGCAAATGTCGGTAGGATGATTACCATTATATCAATTGAGTCGCAAACGCAGTACATATGGATAATTATTAGTCTAGAGATGGTGGGATAAATTCTCCTGTGAATATAGCTGTATGAGATAGACGAAATTATTAATTAAATTATATTGGAAGCCCAATCCTCAGTAGGATGGATTTGTATATGGATCAATTAAACTTGAACTGAGTACATGTCGATGAATGATATTCTGTTACTTTGAAATTGATTTCCTTCAATATTTGGCTGTCTATAGCTATTAGAATGAAGTAGATTCTATATTATCTAACTGGGTATAATAACTTCTTTGTTCCTGGACATTAAGACCGTAAAAAACTATGCTGTGATGGATGGTAAGTTTGAATGTTTGCAAAAATGTGTCGTTGGAGCTCAAATCCATAATCCTGTATCGAAATCATGTCGATATACGATCTGATAACGGGTTGTACGTGATTTTTTGCATCTAGGAGGTACAAGACGTTCGTTAGTTCCGGAAAATCGAATTTCAGTAATTTCCAAATATATTCCAATGAAATTGATATTATGATGAATGAAATCTGATTCAAAAAATTATACCCTACTTTATAATTATCATAGAGCTATATTGGAGACGCTATAATTGGTAGATCTATATATGATGTAACAAAGACGTTGCGACTAATAAGACGTTTGGACGAGTGTCCAAATGGGGAACAGAACGTACCTTTTCTGCTTCGGTTTTATCAATTCTACTGTATGAATTTGAAAATTTCAGCAGAACCACGAAATTTTTCATTCGTACATTTGTAGTTCATTTTTATAGTTCTGTATATCGTAGATATAAATAAAAATATCATTTAAGAAGTGATAATCGTCTTGTTTGTGGTCCTAAATAATCAAAGAAACTTCTTGGAAGTACAATTTTGAAGACTTAAAATAAATAAATTATGTTGATGCGTTTATGTGAATTTGAGGTCTTGAAAAACTCGTGTCGTTTAAAGATGCTATCAGATGCTAGAGATATAAAACGTAGCACAAATGGGTTTGTAGATGGTGTTCAGAAGTTATTTTAAATGTTGGGCTGAATGAGAGTGCACTGTGAATAAAGATTCGTATTAAGCTCTCGTTAGTCAGTAAAGAATCAAATTTCTCATGAAAACACTGAATTTTTACAATACTCGAACTTTTCTAGGTACTAATGATATAATGTTCTATCTTTTCAATTGTTGTTCCCAGTGAAATCTTGTTCATTATTCATTCTTACATCTCTGTACATTGAAAAAATTTACAATATCACGATTTTTTTCTGAACTTCAGCGCCAATCTTTTTCAATCAGGTTATTTCAATTATTTCGGTTAGATAAGTTCTCATTTTCTCATTGAATTTTTTCACTTTTCGTTAGAGGCCATTGTCAGTTCAAAATTTGGAAATTACGAATATTTGCAAACAGCTTTTGGTCCTTATATCAAGCATTTGGAAATTATCGTTCAATAGTGAAAATCAGGAAAGCTTTCGCGTTGTTTTGAATTCTCCTGAATTCGTCATACTTTCAGATATAAGCTATGAAAATCTGAGGATGAGTTCTATTATTTGAAAAGAATTTTTTTGGATCAGAAATATAGAGAATTTTCGAAAATTTTTTTCTCAATTTACCCGCAGTATGCTGGAACAAAGTTTTTAGTGTTGGTACTCTCCAACTGACTATCAAGTTTCAATCCAATCGCATGAGTAGTTCTTAAAGTATTGTGGAAATAACCTCAAAAATTCAAATGAACATAACTCCAGAACTAAACAAGCTATTTGGCCCATTTAAAAACTCAAAGAGCGCATTTCAATACGCAGCCTACTGTGAAAGTTTCAAGCTTCTATTTCGTTCTGTTCAGAAGTTATCGTGACATCGGCCAGCTGGACAGAATAGATTATAACATCGGATTATGCTGTTTCAGATCTTTTTTGCAAAAATAACATACATTTCGACAGAACATAGCACACTGTTATTCAGAACAGAGGAAACAATTCTCGAATTTAGAATTTTTCAGGCTGCATTCCACAAACTCACTCATAAATAATTTGTCGAAGCTTTATCTAGCCCCCCTGCTGTCCCGATCCACCAGTACCAACGTAAACTCTGCTTTTAATTGTGCGAAATTCTAACAGCGATATCGCGAGCTGCCTTTCAGCTTTTTTCAGTGACATGTCGTCGAAGGAGATATATGAAAGTATATATACAAGCTGAATTAATGGTATTATATTTGTCGCGACATTTCGATTTCTTACGTTGGCAATTTTACACCTAATGGCAATTCCGGTTGTGGTCTTGAATATCAAGTACCCATTATCTATGGAGTGTGCATGAAAATGCGAAAAATGCTGCCTCGAGTATATGTTAGTGATATTAGACCGAAGAAGTGGAGTTTTTGTTCAAATATGTGGTGTGAATGGTTGTTGCGAGCACATGTAGAATTATACTGAGAGAATATTTAAGTATAATTGATTATTCGTTTGATAGCAAATCCGCCCTGGCTTCGCAAAGGCAAATATCTGAGGTGCCAATAGAAATGGGGAATGCCATTGGGAGGAAACTATAATTTATTCCTGTGAAAACCAAACTATGTTATCGAGGCTATCGCTAAGAAAATGTTCTATGTGTCTTTTACTTCAAATGAAAGTATTCAAAGAGTTCAGTGTCTTAATGCCTGGATTGAGAACAGTTTTGCATCTAAAATTCTCTTTGTGCTTACGTACTTTTGTGTTCATAGCTTTTTCTTTAACTTACTCTTGTTTTTCGTATTTGTGGTATGTTCAACTTTTACCTTTTTTGAGCTCTTATGCTTTCGACTCTACTTTGTAGTTCCATCTAATAATAATCATAATAATAACACTAATAATAATAATAATAATAATAATAATAATAATAATAATAATAATAATAATAATAATAATAATAATAATAATAATAATAATAATAATAATAATAATAATAATAATAATAATAATAATAATAATAATAATAATAATAATAATAATAATAATAATAATAATAATATTATTATAATAATAATAATAATAATAACAATAATGATAATAATAACAATAATAATAACCATTCCCTGGATCATATTGTCCGAGCGCTATTGCTGGTATTTTATGCATACACTTGCCGTATATTGCACTTTATCTTAGGTAGATGAACGTTGGTTTTCTCTCTTCCTGAATTGGGTTGGAAATGTTTAAAAATAAATTTTGAATAGATATTTTCGAGTAGCTTCTATGTAGAGAGTTCAAAAATAGTTCAAGAAAATTACTGTGGTGAATTCTGAGCTTTTCTACTTGTTGATTTTCTTATTCAGAGTGGTCAACCATCCAAGTGCCGAAAGGACTCTTACTCATTCGACAATAAGTCCTTCGTAATTAAGCCACTAATCAACCCTGTTCATATGAAGTTGCTTCAATTCATCCTGTCATTATAACTATTTGAAAAATAATCAAAAATTTCTTCAATTTTATATTTTGCAATCTTCCGATTATATTATCCTCACAAAATTCTGCATAAACCTTTAAACTACCATTTTTCAATAACCTACTTCATTCAGGAATTTGACCTGCATAATCAAATTCCGAACATATTATACAAACACCGAGTTTCTAAGTAGTTTCTTTCGGAATATTGTTTTTTAGATCGAGCAGCTGACAAATGTATAACAAAATTCGTGAGGATTATTTAGTTAAAAAAAAATTTCGTAGGGAAACTAGAGAGTAGTTGCAAATGTACCAAAATTTCAGGGCAGATTTAAAATTATGAGGATATGAACTGGGTTGAATTAAACATATTTTCGATGCTTTGTATGAATTAGTAGAGAGCTAAAATAACTAATTAATTTTCGAGTTAACGATGGAAATAATTTTTATAAGTATTTTTGTTATTATAATAATAATAATAATTATTATTTTTATTGTAATAATAATAATGATATTGATAATAATGAAAATAATAATAATGATTATTATTAGAGTAATGAAAATATTTATACAATTATTTCCATCCTAAATGATAATTATAATTATATTAATAATATTAAAAATAACAATAATAATTATTATTATAATGATATAATACTTATAAAATAATTTCCATCGTTAACTTGAAAATTAATGAGTTATTTTAGCTCTTTACTGATTCATATAAAGTATCGAAAATATGTTTAATTCAACCCAGTTCATATCCTCATAATTTTAAGTCTGCCCTGAAATTTTGGTACATTTGCAACTACTCTCTAGTTTCCCTACGAAAATTTTTTTCCAACTGAATGATCTTCACGAATTTTGTTATATAATAGATTTGTCGGCTGGTCGATCTAAAAAACAATATTCCGAAAGAAACTTCTTAGAACTTGTTTTTTGTGTAAGAGGTTTGGACCTTGATTGCAGGTAGAATTCCTGAATGAATTACGTTATTGAAAAATGGTAGTTTAAAGGTTTATGCAGAATTTTGTGAGGATTATATGATCGGAAGATTGCAAAATATAAAATTGAAGAAAAAACATCATATAAACAGGGTTGATTTGGGGCTTAATTTCGAAGGGCTTATTGGTGAATAAGTAAGATTTTTTTCGGCACTAGGATGGTTGACCACTCTGAATAAGAAAGGCAACAAGTAGAAAAGCTTCAGAATTCACCACAGTAATTTTCTTGAACTATTTTTGAACTCTCAACATAAGCGCTACTCAGAAATATCTATTCAAAATTAATTTGTACGCATTTCCAACCAAATTCAGGAAGAGAGAAAACCAAGCTACCTAAGATAAAGTGCAATACACGGCAAGTGTAAGCATAAAATACCAGCAATAGCGCTCGGACAATATGATCCAGGGAATGATTATGATTCACACACAGCAAGACTTCCAAGCAGAAAGCCTGTAGTGGAAAATACGATGGTTCTAAGAGTGGAATGCTGTTTGAATGTGGCAATTTTGACATTCTTATATACATCATACAGCTCTGTGATGCTACCTGCTACCCCTGGTGAGTTCAGTGGTTGTCAAACTGAGATAGATAGTTGTCTTTGCCATCGCGATTCAATGGAAACAGTGAGTGCATGAAGTTTGAGAAGAAACAATGATTGTTGAGGATCTGGTAATTGCGAAAATTCTAGAAAAGCAATAAGGAAAATTTGTACGAAATTGTTAATCAGCATTTGCCAACTAGTAACCACAGTTGAACATGATCAGATCAGTATTTTTTGAGTAATTCCAGAAATTTCAACGAGGGAAGAATCTCGAAATTTGACATACTTCTTTCCAACATCTTCCGAAATTGAAAATGTATCGAACTACAAGGTTCGCTTCTCCAAAACTCTTTTGCCGATTTGGCCCATTCACGAAAATAGCTGTACCATTTCGACAAGCAATCTACCCAGAAAGTTTCAACCCGCTAGGATTTTCCGTTTTCAAATCATCGTGCCAATGGCAACATTAAGCTGTGCATGAATTTAACAAACAGGAGCGCTGTCAAACCGGACCAAACAGCAATATTCATTAGCAGAAAAAACCAAAGCCAAAGCTGCGGTACGAAGAGTGGTAGGCTCAGTACCTCATGAAGAACCAGCAAGTTTTCAAAGAATATTATTCCTAGGTTTCAACTTAATGCGTAATTTTTTCAAATGGGCCTTGAAATTAAAAGGAGAACCTGATTTTATTCCAAGATATTTGGGAGTAGAATTATGTTTCAGAACGGCATTATTAAAAGTAACTCTCAGATTTTGGACTTCTGCTGATTGTTCGAATGAAAACAAGAAACTTCTGCTCTATTAGGATTTGCACAGGAACATCACTCAATTAAATAATTTTCAAATCAGAATGAGTAAAACCAAGTGAAATATTATCTGCATAGATGAATGAACAGCTACTGAAGCGATCAGATGAAATGAAGAATGCCAACGCCCAAGTTTAAGCAGAATTTCGTAAGGATTGTGCTGTTATAAATTGGAAAAATGTCCTCCCAAGTACAATTTTGATGAGTTTGAAATGGAAGGTTAGGAAATAAATTATGTCGATACGTTTATGTGTATTTGACGTCCTGTATAGTTCGAGTCGTTTTAAGATGCTATCTGTTGCTAGAGGGACATAAAACGTAGCCCAAATGGGTTTACAGATGGTGTTTAGAAGTTATGTTAAATGGTGACCTGTATGAGAGTGCTGTGAATAAAAACGAGGTATAAATGTTTGTTTTATTATGTTCTACTCGCATTTAGCTGTCTTAAGTCAGCGAAAATCCAATAATTTACCATGAATATTCTGAATTTTTACCCTCTCAGCCTTTTTTAGCAGAAATGTTCTAATTTTGTATTTTTTATTTTCATCTTATCACTAGAATATTGTTGAATGTTCATATTCACATCTGTGTTGAAAAGATTGTGAAATATTTTGTTTGTGTTAGTTTTGAACGAGCACATCTTATGTTTTTTGTTTTTTCAATAAAAAGAAAAATGAAAACAACTCACCCTTTCTTTATGCTCGTCCTTTATCTTTCACTTGTTGTTTTCTGAGGTGAAGGGAGGTGCAACGGAAAAAAGGACAGCACTGAATATTTTTCACAGGAGAAAATTCCAAGGAAAAGTCTATAACACCAACCCGATAAAATTATAAACACGTAAATACGCGAAAGACGTTCGTCGACGCAACGAACAGTAGTAATCAACCCGACCGCACCTGGAGTCGAACTGAGGCCGCAGAAATTCCGCGCACCATATGTACTTATAATTCGGAGTTGATCAGGGTCATTCGAAAATATTCGCTGCTGTTGTTTGTTCCCATATGAGGGTTCCGGCCAGCCTGACCGTGATGGCGCGAATTTCTCGCGTTCGAGATACATTTTCGATATTTCCACTGTGAATAAAGACGTATTTTGTTGGGGGCGGATTGATAGATCGTTAAAAGAATTGATGTTTGTGGTTTTTGCTGGAATATTAACTAACGGTTGCTGTTATTATTAATTTTCTCAAAACGAACTAAATGTTTCTTACGACAATATATTTTTTAGGGGGGGCGCGCGGCCCCGCGGCCTTATTGAGCAACCGCCAGTGGGAACTATTTTTGTGATTAAATTGAAACTTGGCGGTTAATTGTAAGATATCGACGCACAACTGCTTGCTGGTATCGTACGATTGGTGTAGAAAATTTATTTTCAAACCTATGATAACAAAGTATTTCCTTGACTGACAGGATCATCGAAAAGCTATGTCAACTATGACTTCCTTTTCCTTCAGGGGCAGGAAAAGTGTTCAAACCTTAACTTGGCAAATGTTCCATTGTTTCAGTCAACTATAACGACCGTGAATGTGAATCAATACAAAACTGGATATTCAGATTTCATGAAATTCAAAATGTTTGATAATGAAATAACATTCTTTTTCATTCGGAGAAGTATTGACTTGTTATGGCTCGCTGTCAATAACCCGCCTGACCTCAAGTCGGTGCTTTTCTTTTATTTGTTTCTTCATACATTTCGAACACATTTCACGAAGAAAACTCCAAAACATTCCATCAACAAATGGAGTCATCCCTACGTCATAACAAAGCCATCCGGTATACGATCGATAAAAACAGGAATAAAAACAAACAACAACCCAACAACGAAAACGTTGCGAGAGACGCAGAGAGCGAAGAAGAAGACACAATTTAAACATATAGGTGTCCCATCTCTTCGACAAAACCCAATAATAATAAAGAAGGCCGTGGCTTCATGTGGCGAACATCTAGTGGCCTGGGAAACATCTGAAGTCGCCCGCGTCCATTCATCATAATATTTCTCGGCCTACCCCGATCTTCCTCCGGTTCTGTGGTACGATCGTAAACATGCGGCGGGGACACGTCTTTTCTTCTTCTTCTTGCCAGACGGTCTCGCGACGGTATCTGTATCTATGGTGGATCGAAGAAGAGGAGATTTTGTTGTTCTTATCAAGATTTAAGTTGATTAATATTAATAACTTACACGATGCGTTTACCTCCCTTGGTAGTTATATCAGTTGTATTAAGATATCTGGTGGCAGTGGCGCGCTACTGGCGGGGGAAAGGTGAATAGAAATAGATAGATATCTCAGTCGATATCGATATTTTATGATATGCTTCTATTGTCTTCAACGTATTACGTATGAATGACGAATTCAATTATCATATCAACTGGCATATAATGATCGAAGTTAAAGGCTTGACGTAACGGTACTTAATGAAATACAATACGAAAATAATACTGTTTCATCTTCTTTCTCTCGATTTAGAACCATCAGTAGCATCTATTCTATATTATATGTCAGAATCTTACCACGTGTATTTACTTACACCTGATTACAAACGGAGCTGATGCAAAATCTCTGGCAAGCTGGTCAAATGAGAATATTTTTGCATAGAACAATTTTGAGAAGTTCTACACCGTATTTTTCCTTGGATAAATGAAATGTAGTAAACAACACTTTCAAAAATCTTTGAAGTTCAAGAATTACATGACAATTGATACTGACTCTACAAAACTATTCATTTTATTTCAAATACTAAATTGAGACGAGTCTACTTGAAAATGGTTATTCAAACTCTCATAAGAAATAAAGGTTTTTCTGTAATATTTTATTGTTGTTAAATTTGAATATTATATCAACTGACGTATAATGATCGAACTAAAAGACTCAAGAAAATGGTAACATAATAAAATACAATACGAAATAAGACTTGACACAGCGTTTCATCTTCTATCTTTCAATATAGAATATACAGTGCGCGTCAAAATTATGGAACAAATTCATTTCCTCAGAAGACAGATATTTGGCAACAAAATCCTGAAACATCAGGTCAATTTTGTTTCACTTTTACCGAATTTATATGCATTTTCGAAGGATTTTTGTTGCACCCGGTGCCATCCCATCAACCCTCTAAATTTTTTTAATAGGGAAAGAAGGTCATGTGGTACTTTTTTGGCAAGGTCTTTGTATCTTCTTTACAGGCGTGCAGAAATTTCCAAGACAAAAATTTTTTTTTGAAAAATTAGTTACTTCTAAGAGGTTTCAAAGTAAATGAGCCATGACAAAGTGCAAATACTGAAAACCGCTTTGACCTTACTAATTTTTCAAAAAAAATTGTTTCTTTAAAATTTCTGCACGCCTGTGAAGAAGATACAAAGATCTTGCAAAAAAAGTACCACATGACCCACTTTCCCTATTCAAAAAATTTCGAGGGTATGGCACAGGGTGCAACAAAAATCCTTCAAAAATGCATATAAATTTGGTAAAGTGAAACAGAAACTGACCTGTTTCAGGATTTTGTTGCCAAATATTCTTCTTCTGAGAAAATGAATTTGTTCCATAATTTTAACGCGCACTGTATATATCATCAATGCCAATATGTCATACGCATTTACGATGTAACTTATGAACTGAGTATGGCATTCTTCATGGCTCTGTTTCAATCCCCAGGCAATTGAATTTTCCGCACATAATACAGTGGAACACTCCTGCATATCTCATGTAGGTTAATTATTTCCTGATCCTAACGCTAAGAGCTAAATGAGTCCTCCTTACCCAATAGAACGTCTTTGGAATCAATGCAAATCAAGAAAGGAGAACATTATATCAATTCGCAATTTCTCAAGCTGAACGTAGGAAACAACGGTATTCGTTCTTCATTGACAGCTACGAGATCGCCATATTTTATGTCAAACAAACAAAGGAAGGTCAAAGGTGAAACTTGGTTCCCATGGTAGTTATCAGAAATTACACGAATATCTTTATTTATTACTGTTTTTGAGTGATCAAATATCTGGGTGTTCGAAAGTGTGTAATTTCTTGTATAGTTATGCAGGTTTAATGGGATATTTGTCAATCACCTTCGTCTACACAGGGTGTCTCGTGAAAATCACTTTTCTTCCTATCATGACAAAATCTCGTCGACGAAAGTATCACCATTTTCGAGATATCTGTTTGTGCACGAAGGAAACAGTGTGCTGTCATTTGCCCATATGTCTGTAATTTTCGAATGTTTCCGAGAAGGTTTTCTCATACGACTAGGTTCAACTCATTTAGCACAATCCGATGTCAAAATGGATTGTGTCTGGGCCGTTGCCTCGATAACTTCAAAACGCGAAGAGTTAGCGACTTGATAATTCAGGGTAGATGGCACATTGAAATGCAACGCCTAAGTTTGTTAACAGGCCAAATAGGCCGAACGGTTTCGGAGTAACATTTTGAAAGTAGTGTAATACAGTCGAGCAACTGGTCGAAACATTTTGCTAGCAGAAGTTTATTCAAAAAATTACAATTTTGTAAATTTTACTAATTTTTGTATAAATTATTCCTGGAAACCATACAACTGATTTCAATAAAATTTGGCACGAGCCCCGCACTAAATATCTTATATGAGTGTACCAAACTTAACTTGAATATGATTTGATTCAATAGTGCAAAAAAAATATTTCAAATTTCGTGTTTTTCCTCCTTTTGCATCGTTGATATTTCAGGAATAACCCCAAAAATACTGATTTGATTATAATAAAATTCGGTAACTTGGTGGCAAATGTTGATGCAGAAACCAAATCGAAATGTCGTGATTATAATTTGGTCAGAAAAATACACTTTTTCTCTCGAATTTTTAATGAGTTAGTGACTGCTAAAGCAACAGGTTTGAACATGCGCGCAAAACTTGCCACCTCAAATCCAGTGCACTTCTAGAATTTATTCCTTGAAATTATTATGTTCACCGCGAAAAAAATTTTTTCAGAAGTACTCGGAGAAAGAGATATTTTGTTCATGAATTTAGTCTATTATGGTGACAAAATGTATGGGTTACTACAGCACATAATATCGACCGAACACTTTCAAATATTGATTTGAAAAAAGAAGAACTCAAGGGATTTGTGCATCGAGAATTGGTAGTATTCTCAAACAATATTTTCAGGTGGGATTAAATATATTTCAGGTTTGGAAAAGTTGAAATACATCCAAGAAACACAGTTAATGTTACGCATCACCAATTATGTTGATTTCCCCGAACTTAACACATGTTCACAAGGAGGAAGTGCATTTTCTTCAACGTAAACTGTAAGACAGTTGTAAGTCCAACTGAAGATATTTTCCAAATACGCAGTCATTTTCCAAGAAAAATTTAAGTACTCAGATATTATCTGTATAAGCGTTTCTTTTGTCGAAAGACAATAGTGATCAATTAATATATCCAGATTTTCCTCGGATTTTCTAATGCATAACGAATCCAGTATTGCTTTGGGTGATTTTGTACTTCCATTCCTTTATTTGCTCATAGATTATAGCAGATATAAAATTATCACCCCTACATACAACGAGTTCCTAGATTGCTATCCAACCCAAATTCAATTTTGCCAGCTAATTTCATGAAAATTTCATCAAAATCCTTATCATACTGATCAAAGTTTCGTGCAAGTGTACCTCTAGAAATATGGTCCTTCGAGCCGAATCAGAAAAAACTCTTTCAATCGAAACGTGTGCCCCTATTTCCGCACGCCACTGACCAACGCCCATCCGTCGCGCATCACCCCATTGTTACAAAACCAGAATAAGAAGATGTATTTCCACAAAACGTCGTATTTTATGTTTTATACACCGCCGTTATTAATAGAGAAGAATTCACCGCGTAGTCACAGAAACTTCAGGGAGGCCGCTGTGCGTTCAGACCACAGAATGTCGTTCCCGTCATAAGTCACGAGAATAAAGCCATTTGTTTATGGTTTTGTTGCGATCACATTGTCACTGGACGGGGACTTACTCATGAGCGTGACTCGCGAAACTCTGAAGAAGTATGGTTGGGATGGCGATGTTGAATTTTTCTTGAAAATGTCTGATGTACTTACGGTTTGTTGGATTATGGAGGGCTGTGCTATGTGGAGCGATCCTATTTTCCTTTTTGCTGAAGTTCTTCTTGTTCTCTTTGATCTGAAAATAATATTCTTTTGAGAATAGATCACAGATAACATAATATCGAATATTTGAAAGAGAAAATTCGATTTTTTTTTTCAAACTGTTCTAGAAGGAAAATCATGACGAAATTTCATACAAAGTTATCCATTTGCATTTTCAGATCAGCTGCCAAGTTTCGTCATGATTGAATTAGTATTTTTTGAGTTATTCCTAAAAACAACCAATATGTCGTGAAAAAACCACGGAATACGACATCTTCGGAAATTATGATCACATCGAACTGAAATATGAAACACTGCTGACAAATAGGAAGTCCAAGGTTCGACATAAATTTCAACCAAATCTAATGAATAGTTCCCGAGAAAAAAATTTTGAAGTCCGTAGGTCAAACTTGTTGACAAAAATAATTGTGTATTTGTATGAAATGAATCTTTTTTTGTAAAAATCGTCTTTCTGAACTTTCTCCATTACTTCAATTGTATTTCAAAATGAACCAACAAATTATTGATTGATATAATGATGGATTTAATAATGAAAGTATTTCAGATATGTGCTTTTCAGAAAAAAATCATTCGAAACATTATTATTATTCAATAGAGGAAGAGGACCCTTGGATTCATAGATGTATTTAAGAAATAGACATGCCAAGTGTGAACAATGAAAATGAAATCCATTAGATTATCCTGGGAGGTCGAAGCGAAGGAGTTATCCTCAATAACAAAAATTTATATTTTAATCATTTTAATTTAGTTAATCATTTCCACAACAAATACAACAATCAAATCAAAAACCAAATCAACACGACGTCGAAAAGTCAGGTTAACCATTTAAATCGTTGACAGCCACTCTACACTTGTGCGAACTACCAAATTCTGAAGCAGTTCGGACTCTAACGTCCGGACTCCTCTCACAGTTCTAGAACAGTTCGGAATCGATTCTGAAAATGACCAAAACAGGATTTCTCGAATCCTGAACCGGTTCTGAAATTAACCAAAACACAAAATCGCAATCGCGCATGCGGAACCGCAGAACAGTTTGAAATCGGAACCAAAACAAATCTATTGTATTTCAGTTCTAGAATTCACGGAATCGTGAATCTTGATCTGTATCATCTCATGTGGCATGCGTTTGTTTCGATGAGGATGTCTGCCTAGGATATCGACATTATCGAGATCGAAACTAAGCCCATTGGACAAACTGTGCAGTTCCAGGACAGTTTTGGGGGTAGTGATGGGCAAACTGACAGAAAGTTCATGTTCTTTAACTCTAGTTCTCAAGTATCTGCCCGTCTGTCTAACACATACTTGTGAGCAGTCATTGCATCCAATCCAGATAATTTCCATTATAAATTTTCGAAATTTATTTTACATAAAACACATTGAGAATCAATCCCAATTAATCATTTCATATACACGAAATCCCCTGGACCAGAGAAAACGCTCACGCGTTCAAAGCGCCCGCCTAGCCAGCATAGAAACTGACCGATAGGTCATAAATTCGTCTATGGCCATATGGGATATCGCCTTTATAACCGGGCCGGAATAAATCTTCCGCGCCCGAGCAAAATTTACATAATTAGTCGCCGTTTAACGTGGAACTGAGGCCGCAGAAATTCCGCGCACCATATGTACTTATAATTCGGAGTTGATCAGGGTCATTCGAAAATATTCGCTGCTGTTGTTTGTTCCCATATGAGGGTTCCGGCCAGCCTGACCGTGATGGCGCGAATTTCTCGCGTTCGAGATACATTTTCGATATTTCCACTGTGAATAAAGACGTATTTTGTTGGGGGCGGATTGATAGATCGTTAAAAGAATTGATGTTTGTGGTTTTTGCTGGAATATTAACTAACGGTTGCTGTTATTATTAATTTTCTCAAAACGAACTAAATGTTTCTTACGACAATATATTTTTTAGGGGGGGCGCGCGGCCCCGCGGCCTTATTGAGCAACCGCCAGTGGGAACTATTTTTGTGATTAAATTGAAACTTGGCGGTTAATTGTAAGATATCGACGCACAACTGCTTGCTGGTATCGTACGATTGGTGTAGAAAATTTATTTTCAAACCTATGATAACAAAGTATTTCCTTGACTGACAGGATCATCGAAAAGCTATGTCAACTATGACTTCCTTTTCCTTCAGGGGCAGGAAAAGTGTTCAAACCTTAACTTGGCAAATGTTCCATTGTTTCAGTCAACTATAACGACCGTGAATGTGAATCAATACAAAACTGGATATTCAGATTTCATGAAATTCAAAATGTTTGATAATGAAATAACATTCTTTTTCATTCGGAGAAGTATTGACTTGTTATGGCTCGCTGTCAATAACCCGCCTGACCTCAAGTCGGTGCTTTTCTTTTATTTGTTTCTTCATACATTTCGAACACATTTCACGAAGAAAACTCCAAAACATTCCATCAACAAATGGAGTCATCCCTACGTCATAACAAAGCCATCCGGTATACGATCGATAAAAACAGGAATAAAAACAAACAACAACCCAACAACGAAAACGTTGCGAGAGACGCAGAGAGCGAAGAAGAAGACACAATTTAAACATATAGGTGTCCCATCTCTTCGACAAAACCCAATAATAATAAAGAAGGCCGTGGCTTCATGTGGCGAACATCTAGTGGCCTGGGAAACATCTGAAGTCGCCCGCGTCCATTCATCATAATATTTCTCGGCCTACCCCGATCTTCCTCCGGTTCTGTGGTACGATCGTAAACATGCGGCGGGGACACGTCTTTTCTTCTTCTTCTTGCCAGACGGTCTCGCGACGGTATCTGTATCTATGGTGGATCGAAGAAGAGGAGATTTTGTTGTTCTTATCAAGATTTAAGTTGATTAATATTAATAACTTACACGATGCGTTTACCTCCCTTGGTAGTTATATCAGTTGTATTAAGATATCTGGTGGCAGTGGCGCGCTACTGGCGGGGGAAAGGTGAATAGAAATAGATAGATATCTCAGTCGATATCGATATTTTATGATATGCTTCTATTGTCTTCAACGTATTACGTATGAATGACGAATTCAATTATCATATCAACTGGCATATAATGATCGAAGTTAAAGGCTTGACGTAACGGTACTTAATGAAATACAATACGAAAATAATACTGTTTCATCTTCTTTCTCTCGATTTAGAACCATCAGTAGCATCTATTCTATATTATATGTCAGAATCTTACCACGTGTATTTACTTACACCTGATTACAAACGGAGCTGATGCAAAATCTCTGGCAAGCTGGTCAAATGAGAATATTTTTGCATAGAACAATTTTGAGAAGTTCTACACCGTATTTTTCCTTGGATAAATGAAATGTAGTAAACAACACTTTCAAAAATCTTTGAAGTTCAAGAATTACATGACAATTGATACTGACTCTACAAAACTATTCATTTTATTTCAAATACTAAATTGAGACGAGTCTACTTGAAAATGGTTATTCAAACTCTCATAAGAAATAAAGGTTTTTCTGTAATATTTTATTGTTGTTAAATTTGAATATTATATCAACTGACGTATAATGATCGAACTAAAAGACTCAAGAAAATGGTAACATAATAAAATACAATACGAAATAAGACTTGACACAGCGTTTCATCTTCTATCTTTCAATATAGAATATACAGTGCGCGTCAAAATTATGGAACAAATTCATTTCCTCAGAAGACAGATATTTGGCAACAAAATCCTGAAACATCAGGTCAATTTTGTTTCACTTTTACCGAATTTATATGCATTTTCGAAGGATTTTTGTTGCACCCGGTGCCATCCCATCAACCCTCTAAATTTTTTTAATAGGGAAAGAAGGTCATGTGGTACTTTTTTGGCAAGGTCTTTGTATCTTCTTTACAGGCGTGCAGAAATTTCCAAGACAAAAATTTTTTTTTGAAAAATTAGTTACTTCTAAGAGGTTTCAAAGTAAATGAGCCATGACAAAGTGCAAATACTGAAAACCGCTTTGACCTTACTAATTTTTCAAAAAAAATTGTTTCTTTAAAATTTCTGCACGCCTGTGAAGAAGATACAAAGATCTTGCAAAAAAAGTACCACATGACCCACTTTCCCTATTCAAAAAATTTCGAGGGTATGGCACAGGGTGCAACAAAAATCCTTCAAAAATGCATATAAATTTGGTAAAGTGAAACAGAAACTGACCTGTTTCAGGATTTTGTTGCCAAATATTCTTCTTCTGAGAAAATGAATTTGTTCCATAATTTTAACGCGCACTGTATATATCATCAATGCCAATATGTCATACGCATTTACGATGTAACTTATGAACTGAGTATGGCATTCTTCATGGCTCTGTTTCAATCCCCAGGCAATTGAATTTTCCGCACATAATACAGTGGAACACTCCTGCATATCTCATGTAGGTTAATTATTTCCTGATCCTAACGCTAAGAGCTAAATGAGTCCTCCTTACCCAATAGAACGTCTTTGGAATCAATGCAAATCAAGAAAGGAGAACATTATATCAATTCGCAATTTCTCAAGCTGAACGTAGGAAACAACGGTATTCGTTCTTCATTGACAGCTACGAGATCGCCATATTTTATGTCAAACAAACAAAGGAAGGTCAAAGGTGAAACTTGGTTCCCATGGTAGTTATCAGAAATTACACGAATATCTTTATTTATTACTGTTTTTGAGTGATCAAATATCTGGGTGTTCGAAAGTGTGTAATTTCTTGTATAGTTATGCAGGTTTAATGGGATATTTGTCAATCACCTTCGTCTACACAGGGTGTCTCGTGAAAATCACTTTTCTTCCTATCATGACAAAATCTCGTCGACGAAAGTATCACCATTTTCGAGATATCTGTTTGTGCACGAAGGAAACAGTGTGCTGTCATTTGCCCATATGTCTGTAATTTTCGAATGTTTCCGAGAAGGTTTTCTCATACGACTAGGTTCAACTCATTTAGCACAATCCGATGTCAAAATGGATTGTGTCTGGGCCGTTGCCTCGATAACTTCAAAACGCGAAGAGTTAGCGACTTGATAATTCAGGGTAGATGGCACATTGAAATGCAACGCCTAAGTTTGTTAACAGGCCAAATAGGCCGAACGGTTTCGGAGTAACATTTTGAAAGTAGTGTAATACAGTCGAGCAACTGGTCGAAACATTTTGCTAGCAGAAGTTTATTCAAAAAATTACAATTTTGTAAATTTTACTAATTTTTGTATAAATTATTCCTGGAAACCATACAACTGATTTCAATAAAATTTGGCACGAGCCCCGCACTAAATATCTTATATGAGTGTACCAAACTTAACTTGAATATGATTTGATTCAATAGTGCAAAAAAAATATTTCAAATTTCGTGTTTTTCCTCCTTTTGCATCGTTGATATTTCAGGAATAACCCCAAAAATACTGATTTGATTATAATAAAATTCGGTAACTTGGTGGCAAATGTTGATGCAGAAACCAAATCGAAATGTCGTGATTATAATTTGGTCAGAAAAATACACTTTTTCTCTCGAATTTTTAATGAGTTAGTGACTGCTAAAGCAACAGGTTTGAACATGCGCGCAAAACTTGCCACCTCAAATCCAGTGCACTTCTAGAATTTATTCCTTGAAATTATTATGTTCACCGCGAAAAAAATTTTTTCAGAAGTACTCGGAGAAAGAGATATTTTGTTCATGAATTTAGTCTATTATGGTGACAAAATGTATGGGTTACTACAGCACATAATATCGACCGAACACTTTCAAATATTGATTTGAAAAAAGAAGAACTCAAGGGATTTGTGCATCGAGAATTGGTAGTATTCTCAAACAATATTTTCAGGTGGGATTAAATATATTTCAGGTTTGGAAAAGTTGAAATACATCCAAGAAACACAGTTAATGTTACGCATCACCAATTATGTTGATTTCCCCGAACTTAACACATGTTCACAAGGAGGAAGTGCATTTTCTTCAACGTAAACTGTAAGACAGTTGTAAGTCCAACTGAAGATATTTTCCAAATACGCAGTCATTTTCCAAGAAAAATTTAAGTACTCAGATATTATCTGTATAAGCGTTTCTTTTGTCGAAAGACAATAGTGATCAATTAATATATCCAGATTTTCCTCGGATTTTCTAATGCATAACGAATCCAGTATTGCTTTGGGTGATTTTGTACTTCCATTCCTTTATTTGCTCATAGATTATAGCAGATATAAAATTATCACCCCTACATACAACGAGTTCCTAGATTGCTATCCAACCCAAATTCAATTTTGCCAGCTAATTTCATGAAAATTTCATCAAAATCCTTATCATACTGATCAAAGTTTCGTGCAAGTGTACCTCTAGAAATATGGTCCTTCGAGCCGAATCAGAAAAAACTCTTTCAATCGAAACGTGTGCCCCTATTTCCGCACGCCACTGACCAACGCCCATCCGTCGCGCATCACCCCATTGTTACAAAACCAGAATAAGAAGATGTATTTCCACAAAACGTCGTATTTTATGTTTTATACACCGCCGTTATTAATAGAGAAGAATTCACCGCGTAGTCACAGAAACTTCAGGGAGGCCGCTGTGCGTTCAGACCACAGAATGTCGTTCCCGTCATAAGTCACGAGAATAAAGCCATTTGTTTATGGTTTTGTTGCGATCACATTGTCACTGGACGGGGACTTACTCATGAGCGTGACTCGCGAAACTCTGAAGAAGTATGGTTGGGATGGCGATGTTGAATTTTTCTTGAAAATGTCTGATGTACTTACGGTTTGTTGGATTATGGAGGGCTGTGCTATGTGGAGCGATCCTATTTTCCTTTTTGCTGAAGTTCTTCTTGTTCTCTTTGATCTGAAAATAATATTCTTTTGAGAATAGATCACAGATAACATAATATCGAATATTTGAAAGAGAAAATTCGATTTTTTTTTTCAAACTGTTCTAGAAGGAAAATCATGACGAAATTTCATACAAAGTTATCCATTTGCATTTTCAGATCAGCTGCCAAGTTTCGTCATGATTGAATTAGTATTTTTTGAGTTATTCCTAAAAACAACCAATATGTCGTGAAAAAACCACGGAATACGACATCTTCGGAAATTATGATCACATCGAACTGAAATATGAAACACTGCTGACAAATAGGAAGTCCAAGGTTCGACATAAATTTCAACCAAATCTAATGAATAGTTCCCGAGAAAAAAATTTTGAAGTCCGTAGGTCAAACTTGTTGACAAAAATAATTGTGTATTTGTATGAAATGAATCTTTTTTTGTAAAAATCGTCTTTCTGAACTTTCTCCATTACTTCAATTGTATTTCAAAATGAACCAACAAATTATTGATTGATATAATGATGGATTTAATAATGAAAGTATTTCAGATATGTGCTTTTCAGAAAAAAATCATTCGAAACATTATTATTATTCAATAGAGGAAGAGGACCCTTGGATTCATAGATGTATTTAAGAAATAGACATGCCAAGTGTGAACAATGAAAATGAAATCCATTAGATTATCCTGGGAGGTCGAAGCGAAGGAGTTATCCTCAATAACAAAAATTTATATTTTAATCATTTTAATTTAGTTAATCATTTCCACAACAAATACAACAATCAAATCAAAAACCAAATCAACACGACGTCGAAAAGTCAGGTTAACCATTTAAATCGTTGACAGCCACTCTACACTTGTGCGAACTACCAAATTCTGAAGCAGTTCGGACTCTAACGTCCGGACTCCTCTCACAGTTCTAGAACAGTTCGGAATCGATTCTGAAAATGACCAAAACAGGATTTCTCGAATCCTGAACCGGTTCTGAAATTAACCAAAACACAAAATCGCAATCGCGCATGCGGAACCGCAGAACAGTTTGAAATCGGAACCAAAACAAATCTATTGTATTTCAGTTCTAGAATTCACGGAATCGTGAATCTTGATCTGTATCATCTCATGTGGCATGCGTTTGTTTCGATGAGGATGTCTGCCTAGGATATCGACATTATCGAGATCGAAACTAAGCCCATTGGACAAACTGTGCAGTTCCAGGACAGTTTTGGGGGTAGTGATGGGCAAACTGACAGAAAGTTCATGTTCTTTAACTCTAGTTCTCAAGTATCTGCCCGTCTGTCTAACACATACTTGTGAGCAGTCATTGCATCCAATCCAGATAATTTCCATTATAAATTTTCGAAATTTATTTTACATAAAACACATTGAGAATCAATCCCAATTAATCATTTCATATACACGAAATCCCCTGGACCAGAGAAAACGCTCACGCGTTCAAAGCGCCCGCCTAGCCAGCATAGAAACTGACCGATAGGTCATAAATTCGTCTATGGCCATATGGGATATCGCCTTTATAACCGGGCCGGAATAAATCTTCCGCGCCCGAGCAAAATTTACATAATTAGTCGCCGTTTAACGTGGAACAGTGACATATTTCATCCGCACCGCCGGCCGCGCGGATCGCATTCGTGCGCGACTTGTTAGCCCGACTTGTTTACATTTCTTTCGTACGAACAACCGATAAATAACGCCTAATCGATGGTCATATCGATGTTTCGACATCTGTGCACTTTGCGGAACATCGATAAAATTGCCGGATTCGGTGATCGCGGAGCTGTGTGTGTCGCTGTTCCGGCAGAAGAGATATTGATACCGTGGATGTGTCACTGTTATTTACGGATTTTCGGTGATCGGGTATCGTCAGGTTATTTATGTTGTTCCTGTAGCAGTTATGTTTTTTCGTGTTCTGTACTTTCCGGAACATCGATAAAATTGCCGGATCCGTGTGTCTCTGTTTCGGCGGCAAATTCATACCGAGGAAATATCACGGTGGTTTATCGGTTTTCTTTAGTCGGTTTTCGGGTTTCATCGATTGATTCATTCAGTTCCTACTCAGAGATTATTTCGGTTTTCTGGTAACAAAGTTGTTGTAACTGCCTTTCCTGTTCTGAACAGAGGAAAAAATTGGAAAACTTGAATTTTCATACATTGACCGTTGAATTGTATAAACTCTGAAGTGATTCCAAACTTGAAGATTCCATCGAAGATTTGACATCGGTAAACTTTGCCGAAAATCCATGAACTTGCTGGATTCGGTGGTCTTTGAACTCTGTGTTCCTGTTTCGGCTGAGATATTGATACCGTGAATGTGTCACGTATTTCAGGGGGACTTCGGTTCCAAACATTTCGAAAATTTTCTAAAACTGGGGAAAAGAATTTCAACATAAATTACACAGGTTGAGTTTTCACATTATTTATTGATATCCAGTCTCAAAAAACACCTATATTTGGATCAAATAATCTGGTTTGGGGAGCCAAGGGGCAGATCACAGATATATTAGAATACTGTGGAACTCAATCTGTCGGAATCGTGTTGAAATTCCCCTTTCTCAGTGCAAGAAACATTTAGAAATGTTCAAGGTCTCCTATTGAATCCGTATTTCTGTCTGCGTCAAGTTCTTTCAAGGGGCTGAATTATAAGGGGACCACAACCATTGGATTCCAGAGCAAAAAGTCACAATGTTCATCTTATTTTAAGTTTGTTTATTGTACCTGCATGAACTAGACTAACTCTACTGACCCTCAATTCTCAGTGCAGGTGAATGACGTTGGGTGTAGTCCCAGATAACAGAATGAGTGAAGTTAGTGTAGTTCGATATGTTCTATGATTCTCATAGAATACAAATATACGATAGAAGATTTTAAGCAAATTCAAGATGACAGAATTTTATGCTACTTTTGATTTACCATTTCGAGGTGACGTTGATTTGCCGTGAAGTTTTTGTAATGTCGTCACGGAAAAAATTCCATTCTGAAAAACGTCATGATGACAATTAAACTCGTCCAAAAATAATTACACTTACAGAAAAATAAACACGTCCGTTCAGAAACCAGAGACAACAAGAGATGTCTATGATTATGAATTATATTTACGCATAACCATCACAAAAGATAACCTCACTCTATGCACTGGATACGCCATATGTGACTACACTAACTCCCAACACAGAGTGCATGTTTACAACAAAACACACCGAACAGTATCAGTGGAGTTAGTGTATAACAAGCAGGTACAACGAACAAAAGTATTGGTTCTGAACTTATTTGAACTCTCAGACACTCAGAAATCCTACCACGTAATCCTGCCTTTACACTCCGCAACACCGTCCAAGAAAAAGCGAACAATTACGGTTTTATGGGTTCCGTAGCAATAAGTCACATTTTTGCCGTCCAGGGTTCAGTAGAAATAGGTTGGGGGTCAGTCGCTCACGACGGTAGATGCGGAACTTGCGTAATTGGTGTGTAAAGTCGGCTTCATCAGAACGAGGTCACGGTTGCAGATGGTGCAGCGGACGGAACGTCGATAAAAATACCTGAGAAATTGCGAAATATGAAATTTTCAGGTTAAGACGAATTGCTTTGAGGAAGAAAGTGAACAGATGTGCGAAAAATAAATTGAGGCTATAACTTGTGGAAGAACTTGAATTTTGCATACGTAATTTCGTTATTCAGCTCATAATTTTGCGAGCATGTTCTGGGGGATAGCTTGATATCGTTTCGTCCAAATGTCTGTAATCTTCGAAAATTTTCCAGAAAATGATCTCTAACCACTAGGTTGGACTCATCGATGACGAATCTGGTGTCAAAATCGATTGTATCCGGCCAGAATATCGGTTTCGGAGTAAAAGTCATTTGGAACTTTCTGGCTATTTCCCTGACGTTTCAGGAACTACTGAACACATTGGATTGAAATTTGGCAGTAGAGTGAAGCAAGACGATGCGAAATGTGTTTAACAGCTACAGATTTTAAGAATTTCTTCCGTAAAACGATCATCTTTGTTACAAATATTTTGTTCTCTACATCTATTGATTCGGTGGACTCTTTGGCTGAAGCTTCAGCTGATTCATTTAGAAATTCGGTATCCAGCCGGATCCCGAACAATACACTTTGTTGCATCACTATTAAAAACTGTATTCTAATTTCCAATAGCGACTCAAAAACCAATTCCTATCCTACAATCGACTAAGCATTCATCGCAAATCATAACCTCCATCATATTTGTTACAATACAATCTTAATCTTCCATTCAATCTCACACTTACATCTTCCACCTCGAAAAAAACTTTTTTTTTCGACCCAGATAAAGTCGACGTTCCATTTCATATCGATCCTCTGCCCGTCTACACCATAGAAATCTGAAAAAAAGGCATTTTATCGAAGGAACGGGTCCCATATCGGTCTCCGGATCGCGAGACTTCGAACGCGTATGCGCAATAAGGTCAGAAATCGGTATCGACCGATCAGGCCGTTTTGCATATCGCCTATACGTGAGCGATATATGCCCGTTTTTTTCGCCGGGCCCCGGGCTATCTGTGGTCCGTCCGCTTCAGTGCGGTGTACAAAAAAGGACCAGAGAGTTGTAATTACTTTGTGGATACCGCTTTTGAGGTAAGGCTGACGCGGACGAAGAGGTTTGCGTCTCGTGTGAACCCGATGGATGACCTTGGAGATTGGATTATTATTTCTTTCAAGAACGTGACCCTCCCCCTTATCAACATCTCATCGTTTATTCCGCGAAATAATGACATTTTCCCTAGAGACCCCAACAGGCGATCAAGCGACGAAACTGAAAACTTAAAAACCAACTAGCCCTTACTTGTTTTCAGCTGTTATTAGAGGAAACTGTGTATGAAAGAATGTACTATTATATAACCACTAGAAAATCAACATCTCATCGTTTATCCCGCGAAAAAATTACATTTTCCCTAGAGACCCCAACAGCCGCTTAAGCGACTAAACTGAAAACATAAAAACCAACCAGCCGTTACTTGTTTTCAGCTGTAATTGGAGAAAACTGTGTATAAAAGATTGAACCATTATATATCCTCTAGAAAATCAACATCTGATCGTTTATCCTGTGGAATAATGACATTTTTACTAGAGACCCCAACAGCCAATCAAGCGACGGAACTAAAAACATAAAAACCAACCAGCTTTTACTTGTTTACAGCTGTAATTGAAGAAAACTGCGTATGAAAGAATGTTTCATTGTATATCCACTGAAAAACAACATCTCATCGTTAATTCTTCGAATTAATGACATTTTCCCTAGAGACTCCAACAGGCGATCAAGCGACGAAGCTGAAAACATGAAAACCAACTAGCCCTTACTTGTTTTCAGCTGTAATTAGAGAAAACTGTGTATGAAAGAATGTACCTTTATATAACCACTAGAAAATCAACATCTCATCGTTTATCCCGCGAAAAAATGACATTTTCCCTAGAGACCCCACCAGGCGACCAAGCTACGAAACTGCAAATTCACAACATCAACTCTTTCTCACAGCTTCTCAGGCGAAATCCAAGAAAACTGTGCATGCAACAATCAATATTATTGTCCATATTAATCAACGTAGCATTGTTAGTTTCACGAAAAAAAGAAATTCTCTCTGGAGACCCCAACAGGCGACCAAGCGACAAAACTCAAGCACCACGGAACAAACCATCTGCTTTCAGTTTGTCGAATAATACCCCATTCTCCTAGAACCCCATCGATCAAAACCGACAAAACCGAATCCCGGTCAACCCTGCGAACGATTAAAACCGTCCTAAATTCACAAACACCCTGAATAATCAGCAGCGACACTAATACGCTTTCCGGCCAACAACGAGATTCATTCAGGGCTCCCAGAATCCATCAATCATCTTCGAAATTGGTAGAACGAGCAGGACACGAAGACAAAAAATGAAGCGGGTATTGTCAGCGGATCTCTCAAGCGGGCCGGTGTGCGATCCTACCAAAAAGTCAATATACACAAAAAATTTGTGTTCAACAGTATGGATATCTTGTAGATCTAACGTTGGGTAGGACGAAGAGGTGTGAACAGTGTTGGATCAGAAAATTTCGAAGGTTTTCGGGAATTATTAATTGGGGAATATGGTGTAGAATATACAGAGTGTTTTAGTTTCTACCTAACCACCTGTGACGGTTTCATACTATCTTCAAGGATTAACAGGATGTATATGGAAAACTCCACATCAACTTCGGTCCGAAAATGTATGTTCAATTTTGCACAAAGTTGTCTATTAGTATTTCCGAAGTAGTTATCAAGTTGAATCAGTATTTTCCTGAAAAAAAAAACAAAAATATCGGTGAAAAAACCACAAAGATTACAATATTTTCCCAATGTCTCCGAAAAACCCCAGAATTTCAAATGAGTATTACTCCGAAACCGCCCAGCCGAATCTGCCGATTAACGGACTTAACCGTCGCATTTTGAAATGTACCTTGTTTTGTAAGCTTCAAATCGCTAGGATCATTCGACAGGCCCGCAATCATGCATACGAGCGGCTGGACAGAAACGATTTTAAGACCCCTGTTTCTTCTTCAATATGACACCCTGTATATTATATATTTTTCATTCGGGCTTAGAGTTGCAAGATGGGATTCGTGAATGGCTCAAATTTGCTTTATGATCCAGTTAGTAGATGAGCAAGTTCATTTCCAGGGACAATACACAAAGTATCATAAAAAAATGTAAACCAAACCGTACATACATAAAGATATTCAACAAAATGACGGAATAAAAGTAACGCAAAATAATGGGGAAACAACATTTTAACAAGGATATAAATACAGTCAATATAAAACAATCTAAATACAAAAACTCAGATAACTTTTGGAAATCATTGACCAGAAGATAATTTTTGCGCGCATATTCTAGGGGAACAGCGTGCTATCGTTTTGTCCAAATGTCTGTAATTTTGGATGATTGAGCCGAAAATGTTCTCAATTGACTAGGTTGGACTCACTGATGACGAATCCGGTGTCAAAATTGATTCTGTCCGGCCGGCCGTCCGTCTGGCTGAGGACACGATAACTGTCGACAGAAGCAAGCTAGCAATTTGAAACTTTCAGGATAGGTCGCGCATTCGAATGCCGCGGTTAAGTTCGTTGATGGGCCAAATCGGTCGAATAGTTTCGGAGTTATAGGCACTTGAAATTTTGAAGTTATTTATTTTTTATTTCAGAAACTATTTGAGCGATTAGAATCAAACTTGTCAGTTAGTTGAAGTATAACGACGCGCAACTTTGAGGCGAATTTCGTCAGGATCATATCGTCAGTAAATCAAAAAAAAATTTTTTTCCAAATTTTTTTCCAAAATATTTTTTTTCGGAAACCATCCATCATACCAAAACAAAAAATTAAACTCACACTCTGAGCTTCATATTTCACAGCAGTGTACCACATTTCAGTTCGATACAATCATAAGTTTTGGAGATATCGGGAAAAAATATGTCAAATTTCGAGGTTTTCTTCTCGATATCGTTTTTTTTCGGTATAACTCGAGAAATACTGATTCAGTCCTGATGAAACTTCGCAGCAAGTTTGAAGATGCTGAAAGACAACGTTATGCAAAATTTTGTGATAATCGTATCATTAGAACAATTTGAAAAAAAAAATTTCTCTGATTTCCCTATCATATCATCCTCATTAAATTCTGTATGAACCTTCGAACTGTAATTTTCCGATGAAGTACTGGATTTCAATTCGATCTGATCTGTGTTTTTGGAAATATTAGAAAAATAAAATTTTGAATGGGTATGTCTGCGGAATCATTGGGCGGAATTTACCCATTCACGAATTCGGCCTTCGTAATTAAGGTCCAAACCTTCTCTACAAATATCGAGTTTCTAAGTTGTAACTTTCGGATTTATTGTGTTTACGCAGTCGGCCGTTAGGACATTGGACATAAAACCTTGAGAAGCACTGCCATGAAGGCAGCAGCTTTTGCGCGCATGTTCAATATAGATGACCGCTTCAGCGACCTTATCTCTTTGAGCTTAGTTTTAGAATATCTCTCGGGATAGGTACTTTTGATCTTTCAAATTTCGTCAGGTAATGCATTGAAAATTCTCGAGCCCATTTATTTGGGTGTACTGTATTTGCACAATGTATTATAGATTGTAGATATTATCATTCAGAATCCACCAATATTTCCAAAAAATATGATCGAACAGAATTGGAATGTTGTACTTGCTTGAGAAACTACGCCTCAAAAGTTCATGCTAAATAACGTCGGGATTGCATGATTAGTAGTGCGTAAAATCGTTTTATAACGAAGTGGAGATGCAACGGGCCGGTTCAATGAGTGAATGGGTGACCGGTTTCTCAAAGAATTAGAACCTGCTCGTTAGATCTGTCGACTCTATGTCAGTGCTTTTCTAGATGTTTTTTATGATATTCACTGTACGATGACGAGTCCGCCACTGTAAATTTCCTAACCTAACCTAACCCTGTCAGACAGTTCTTGATAAATCTGTTGGGGCAGCGGCCGCCTATGATGAATCACTCATAACTACGTCCATTGTTACTTGTTAAGAGTTAGAGTTACATTTATTTATGCCAAGGTGGGTTATGTATCGACCCAACTGTCCGCTCAAACCCCACCGATGGGTCAGATCAGTGAACGATGGATGCAAAGCAAGACCATTAAAAGGACACGATTTTGAATCAACTGTGGGGAACCAAAGTATCAAGACGATGAGGATTCTTCGAATGAAAAGCACTGATCTGTTTCAAAGCTACAAGAAGGAGCGCTCGTATACTGCATACACTTTTATAAAGTCGGTCGGTATGCTATGAAAGTTTGACACATTCCACTCAGGGTTGTATTTTCATTTATTGTCAGGCGTTTGCACGACATGGTCTTCTCTCTAAATAAAAGGGGATGGATTCCACTGAAGATTCTGAATCAAAAGATAAAAGATGAAACACTGTGTTTTCTATTAGTTTCGTGTTGTATTTTCGATCCCATCTTCATTTTTGCAAATATTAATGATACGAAATTTTGACAGATATATCTGCCACATTGTTGGGTGGATTTCACCCATTCACGAATTCGACCTTCGTAATTGAACTTCAAATCGGCTATGGAAGAAACGAGTCCCTGTACCTACCTGGTTTTTTTCGAAAAGTTCCACACTGATGACTTTAAAAAAAAGGCTCGAAAACTGGATATTTCTTGAGCATGTTTGGTGTTTAATTACGAAGGTACATTTAGTAAACGGGCAAAATTCGCTTAATGCTTCCACAAAAACATCGATTCGAAACTTTGTTTTCCGGATGTGTCCAAAACTGAGGATCTGATTGTATTGGAATCCAAATGACTGCTGACATCACTTCAGTGTTTTTCTAGAAGTTTACTTCGCCGTTTGGGCAAAAACGCAGGCGTGGGCGACCTTTGATTCATGCCTGGGCGCCACGATTATGACCAGAATATACATATATTGATTTAATGGGATCCATTGCTCACGACCACTTACGCAACTAATGCAACAAAGATGTAATCCATCCCAATTTATCGCGTATGCGCTGAGTTCTCAAGGACCCCGTATCCCGCTTCGCCTTCGGGTGATTCAGCTCTGCTATCGCTGCGGTCGATCAGGGAAACTATGAACGTTTGGTAATTGTCAGGAATTTCGATGCCGCAATGGTCTCGATGGAGAACAGTTCAAGTCGTCCTGAATCTTGTTGTATTCAATGATTTTACTTAATTTGAGAATTTTAAGGCACAACATTTGTTATCATGAAAAAAAGGCAAAGTTTTCCTTCGAGAAGATGTTGAGTAGATATTACTCTAGCGAACCCATTGATTATAAGATTATTCGGGATAATTTGTCTCTCAATCTTCTGGAAACGAGGCGTCGTAATTTTGGTATCATGTTGATTTATAAAATTAAACATAATGTCATTGATTGTCCTTATCTCCTAGATAATATTGGAATTAATGTTCTTCGGGGGAACTTGAGACCCTGGGATTTGTTCAGAATTAAGTTCAGCAGAGCAAATCATTCAAGGATCGACCTTTTTGATAGAGCTTTATCTATTTATTCATGTGCTGCTGGGTCGGTGGATATAGATTTGTTTCACGTTACAATTTTTCAACTGAAGCATTTTTCTGAACTGTTCCATTAGTTTGTGAGCATTTTTGGTTTTTAAGGCTGTATTCTTGATTGTTTATTCTTTCACGAAATTTCTACCTATTTCAGATCATATATTATATTTCATAATATTTGTAAGATGAGCAGTCCGTTTATTGCCAAATAAATAAATAAATAAATAACAACGATACCAGGATACAAAAAATTTGAGAATAAGATCGAAATCGGATCAAACTAGTGTCCGGTAATCTTGTTGTGAAGCACGAGGAAAGAGATCTGTCAGAAATTTCGCCGAAATCTGATCAATAGATTTCAGAATACAAATTTTTTAATCTATTCATCATACGATCCCCACAAAATTTCTAAAAAGTTGCGCGTCGGTATGCTATACAAAATATCATCAAGTTTGTAGAGTTGCTCTAGAGATATTGAGAAAATAACGTCAAATTTTCAACTAGCTGTAACTCCGAAGCCGTTCGGCCGATTTGAACCAGGTCATCCGTTTTCGAGTGTAATCGTGTTTGCAGCCGGACGAACAGAATCTCTTTCGACGAAGGAGTCGTCATCAGTAAGACCGTTTTAGTCGTTTGATACCATTTTCAGAGAATAATGCAGATATAAGGAAAAAATTTCAAGAAGCACTGCCGTGAAGGCAGCAGCTTTTGCGCGCATGTTCAATGTAGATGACCGCTTCAGCAACGAATTTGAACATGCACGCAAAAGCTGCTGCCTTCACGGCAGTGCTTTTTGAATTTTTTTTGATAAATTACTGGATTTCAATTCGATGTAATCTGTATTTTTGGAAATATTGGAAAAATAAAATTCTGAATGGGTATATCTACGGATTCATTAGGTGGATTTTACCCATTCACGAATTCGAAAATCGTAATTAAGCCCCAAACCAACTCTACAAATATCGAGTTTCTAAGTCGTTTCTTCCGGAAGTTATTGTGTTCATGGTCAGGCTAACGGCCGACTGCGTAAACACAATAACTTCCGAAGGAAACAACTTAGAAACTCGATATTTGTAGAGAAGGTTTGGACCTTAATTACGAAGGCCGAGTTCGTGAATGGGTAAAATCCACCCAATGATGCCGCAGATATACCCATTTAAAATTTTATTTTTCCAGTATTTTCAAAAATACAAACCAGATCGAATTGAAATCCAGTATTCATCAAAAAATTACAGTTCGAAGGTTCATACAGAATTTAATGAGGATGATATGATAAGAAAATCACAGAAATTTTTTTTTTCGAATTGTTCTAATGACACGATTATCACGAAATTTTGTATAAAGTTGTCTCTCAGCATCTTCAAACCAGCTGCGAAGTTTTATCAGGACTGAATCAGTATTTCTCGAGTTATACCGAAAAAAACAACGATATCGAGAAGAAAACCTCGAAATTTGACATATTTTTTCCCGATATCTCCAAAACTTATGACCGTATCAAACTGAAATTTGATACACTGTTGTGAAATATGAAGCTCAAAGTGTGAGTGGAAGTTTTTTTGGATATGATGAATGATTTCCGAAAAAATTTTTTGGAAAAAAATTTCGAAAAAATTTTTTTTCGAATTTACTGACAATATGATTCTGACGAAATTCGGCTCAAAGTTTCGCGTCGTTATACTACACCTAACTGCCAGGTTTGAAGCCAATCGCTCAAGTAGTTTCTGAAATAAAAAATAAATAACTTCAAAATTTCAAGTGGCTATAACTCCGAAACTATCTGACCGATTTGGCCCATTAACGATCTGGACTACGACATTCAAATGTGCAACGTACCCTGAAAGTTTCAAGTTGCTAGCTCACTTCGTTCGACAGTTATCGTGTCGTCGGCCGGACGGACGGCCGGCCGGACAGAATCGATTTTGACACCGGATTCGTCATCAGTGAGTCCAACCTAGTCGATTGAGACCATTTTCGGCTCAAACATCCAAAATTACAGACATTCGGACAAAACGATAGCACGCTGTTCCCCTAGAACATGCGCGCAAAAAATGATACTGCTTATAAGTTTGAGACTCCTAATCGGTCCTCAATCATGTCACATCACCCTGTACCTCTCTTACAATCACTCCAAACAATCTACAACCTACTGCTCCCCCTCAAACAACGTCCTCGTTCCAAGCCCGACATTAATTGAGCCCATTGTTTGAAATTAGAATCCTACCATAGATAAGACAACATGAGTCGTTCACGATTCCACCACCGCATAATTTATGGTCGTTGTAAGTTTCGAGCTGTGTCGGCCATACGTCATCTACGAAGACGTCTGTGAACGGTGTATGGGATCTAGATCGGGTCGGTGGGGTGGCGGTGCAAGTAAGGATCACGAAGCTTGCCCGTGATTTTCGCGCAAGTTTGGAATAGATCGAAAGCAATCTGGAGGAATACATCCAAGATGATATCTGGACCCTTTTGGGATGGTTTAATTGAAATAATTGGTTAAACACTTCGATTGAATAAATTTGGATAAATCAGCTGGTTCAACCCTTTCCAAAGAAGGTATTAATAGAGTCATTGTGTTGAAAAAAATTGAATAATGTATCGATTGAAGGATATTTTGGAAGGATTCTGCATTATATCTCAGGTTTTTTTCTTTTTTCACTCCCAATATCTGAAGAATTACTATTGAAAATTGATCAAAACCATTATTTATGAAAACCACTCTTGTGGATTGCTTGCTTCAGACAATTCGATACAAATTTCCGAATACGAAAATATTGAAAGAAAATAATTCTGCAAATTTACTCTTGATTGTCTGATGAAGTAGTCCAATACCAACAGCAACACCAACACCAACGAATCACTCTGCTGAAGTCCCTGTGCTGCTCCGCGCCCACCCATTTATCGCCCGTGGAATTTCTAGCAATTGCGAGAAGATTCGAAAGAGGGGCGGGTAACTCAGAGACGTCTGGAGCTTTCTGGAATATACTAGCACAGACAGGGCCGTACTCGTCACAATATTTTTTCATTTAAAATACTCGAGGCCATGTTTAGATAGGCAACCCGGTAGATATATATTCTCCTATTAACAAATGCTTGTAAAAAAATTGTTTCAAGCAAATACTCGATGAGAGCATTAATTCTGCAGCCGGATCTTGTACCATTACCAAACGCGTAGACTTAAAACAATCTAATACATCAGGATAAATGACAAAGCGACATTTTTTTATGTCCATATTTATGTTAATATATCCAGGCGCCTTATGTTGTCCTCAACTAATGGGCACGTCAAAGAGAGTTATGGTGGCACTCCGATAGACCAAGGTTGAATTATAATATTTAATCATATAATTCAGGCAAAAGATCTCGTCTCGCGTTCATTGCCTGTTCAAAAGTATGACTGATATTGGGTAGGAACACATTTGGTCTGGAAGTTGGGCGCGAGGTGGTTCATCTGGTACCGAAACAAATGCATAGTTCACAAGTATATTAACATTTTGTTATGGAAAAAATGTTTTTGGTCATTACAAAAGCATAGAAGTAAAGTCAGCAGTATTTGCAAGCATGTTCAAATTCGCTGAAGAAAAAATCTAGAAAAGCACTGCCGTGAAGGCAGCAGCTTTTGCGCGCATGTTCAATGTAGATGACCACTTCGGCAACGAATATGAACATGCGCGCAAAAGCTGCTGCCTTCACGACAGTGCTTTTCTAGATTTTTTTTTCGATAAATTTTCAATTTGATCTAATCTGTATTTTTGGAAATATTGGAAGAATGGGTATACCTACGGAATCATTGGGTGGATTTTACCCATTCACGGATTCGACCTCCGTAATTAAGGTCCAAACCTACTCTACAAATATCGAGTTTCTGAGTTGTTTCTTTCAGAAGTTATTGTCTTTACAGTCCGGCCGTTTGACACAATGTAGTCCATCAACATTTTCAAACTAGCTGCGAAGTTTCATCGTGATTCAATCAGTATTTCTTGAGTTATAGCGAAAAAATCAAAGATATGGAGAAGAAAACCACGAAATTCTACATATTTTTTCCCAATATCTCCAAAACTAATGGCCGTATCCAATAGACGACTTCGGCCCAAGTTGCCAACCCACAATTTACTTAGCAAGTTTACTTTCACTGGGGAACGAGAATTTCAGGACAAATTCGACATGATAAGGTTCGCATTATTTTTAAATAACCGTAAAACATGCCTCGGCTCTTCAAACCAGATAATTCCTTCCAAATATAGGTTTTTGTTAAGATCGTCCCCGATTGGCTGAAATTTAAGTTGGGATTCCTGATTTCATGCAAACAGTGTCAATTTTCATAGGATACGTTCCGAAAATCAACTCTGTTGTTTCGGTTGCCGATTTTCCGCTCCGTAAATATGAAATATTCGGATGGTTCCTGGAACAAGCGCGTGAAAAAGGTTATTTACGGAATCTGGTTGATGAAAATGCGGTCGATTTACTGTCACCAGAATGATTTTCTATGGTAAATATCCATAGCATAGAACAATCATGTTTACTTTAGGTTTGTTTTGGTTCAGAGTTCAGATCTGTTCGGGACGGTTCTAGCATAGACCAATAGTCTGTGGTTCTGAACTCGGAACCAAAACAAACCTAAAGTAAACATGATTGTTCTATGCTATGGATATTTACCATAGAAAATCTTTCTGGTGACAGTAAATCGACCGCATTTTCATCAACCAGATTCCGTAAATAACCTTTTTCACGCGCTTGTTCTAGGAGCCATCCGAATATTTCATATTTACGGAGCGGAAAATCGGCAACCGAAACAACAGAGTTGATTTTCGGAACGTATCCTATGAAAATTGACACTGTTTGCATGAAATCAGGAATCCCAACTTAAATTTCAGCCAATCGGGGACGATCTTAACAAAAACCTATATTTGGAAGGAATTATCTGGTTTGAAGAGCCGAGGCATGTTTTACGGTTATTTATGAATAATGTGAACCTTATCATGTCGAATTTGTCCTGAAATTCCTGTTCCCCAGTGAAAGTAAACTTGCTAAGTAAATTGTGGGTTGGCAACTTGGGCCGAAGTCGTCTATTGAAATTTTGTACACTGCTGTGAAATATGAAGTTCAAGATATAACCGAAATTTTTCTCGAATGTGAACAATATTTAAAAAAAAAATTTTTTCGAAAAAAATTTCATAAATTTAGTAACCATACATTTTCGACGAAATTCTGCTCAAAGTTGCGCGTCGTTATCCTCCAACTAACTGCCAAGTTTAAATTCAATCGCCACAGTTGTTTCTGAGATATGAGGAAAATAACCTCAAAATTTCAAATTGCTATAACTCCGAAACTATTCAGCCGATTTGGCCCATTAACGAACTCAACCTTCGTATTTTGGAATTAAACTCTTCCTGAAACTTTCAAGTCGATAGAATCCTCCGTAGGCCCGTTATCGTGGTGACGGCCGGCCGACCGGAAAGAATCGATTTTGACATCGGATTCGTCATCAGAGAGTCCAACCTAGTCGTTTAAGACCATTTTCGGCTCAATAATCGAAAATAACAGACATTTGCACAAAACGATAGCACGTTGTTCCCCTAGAACATGAGCGCAAAAAGAAGTGTCAGTAAATTTTAAAATATATTTTTCTCTAAACTTTCTTAGATTTATTTTTGCACGCATGGTCTAGAAGAGCGTGCTTTCGTTTTGTACAAATGCCTGTAATTTCCGAATTTTGAGCCGAAAATGGTCTCAAACGACTAGGTTGGACTCACTGATGACGAATCCGGTGTCAAAATCGATTCTGTCCGGCGACACGATAACTGAAGAACGGAGCAAGCTAGCGAGTTAAAACTTGAAGGGTAGTTCCCGCATTGGAATGCCGCGGTTGAATTAGTTAATGAGCCAAATCGGCCCAATGATTTTGGAGTTATAGCCATTTGAAATTTCGAGGTTTTTTGGCTGAAACTTCAAGGTGGCATTTTTCATTGAAGGGCAATTCGATCTATGTTTCTGGAAATATCGGGAAACTGAAATTTTGAAAGGTATATCTGCAGAATCATTCGACAGTTTTCTCTAATTCGCCAATTCGGTATTCGTGATCAAACTTCAAACTTACTCTACAATTATCAAGCTACTGAGTAGATTCTTCCGGAAGTTATTTTGTTCACTATCATCAGTGGTTAGGCCGGCCGTAAACACATTAACTTTAGGAAGAATCACCACAGGAAATATATTTATTGGTAGAGTTGAAATTAAATTAACTCCCTGAATGTATCCCTAATCGTTAATCTGGTGGTAATGATGCAACCTCTTACTCCCTATCTATTTATTTCAACTTCACAATTAAAAATTACTATTTACAGACACAAAATTAGGTACAATGAATCTGAGATCCGGGATTCGAAGAAGCACTCTTAATAGTAAAGATCCGACGGTATGATCCTCCAAAATGCAGGTATTATGCAGGTAGTCCAATTTCAAAGAGATTCCATCCAGAAAAAAGTCCAGAATTAAGATATTCCAGCAGTAATTAGCCTCGGTATAAAGGTATTCCAGTCATAATCAGCTCCAGTATTAAGATAATCCAGTAATGATTGCTTCCAGTACTAAGATGATTCAGTCAAACTCTGGGTCCGGTAGTAGAATATTCAAATGGGCATTAGTCCCAGTAAAAAGATAATTCAGTAGGCAACAGCCTCGGTATAAAGATGTTTCAGTGGGCGATAGCCCCGGTACAAAGATGAAGCAGTAGGCGGTAGCCCCGGTACAAAGATGATTTAGTGAGCGGTAGCCCCGGTACAAAGACGCCTTTTGAATAGACGTCTTATAAGAAACAATAAAACTTCAAAATTCCACGATGTTAATGGATTACAAAGTTCGTTTATTCGCTAAACTCTAGCAAGGTGTTGAATCTTCAAATTCTTACGGACAAAAAAAAAACTTTCCATCGCTAGACCGAATTGGAAGGGTCGCGCATGCGAAACACACACACAACTGTCAAAGCGATGAGCGTTCTTTAGCGACCGATCATATAATTTCAGTAAGGCGTTTTTACTTGCGATTGGAATTGAAATTATTAGTATGACGTATTTTCGCGATGGAAACTGAAATCGACAGTGGAGCGTTTTGTAACGTTACAGAGTAGGTTTTCAGTTTAATCAAGAAGGTCGAATGGTGAAATGGGGGTTGAATTCGCAAATTATTCTTTAGATAGTTATACCCACTTAAAATTTTGGATCGAATTGCCATCTAGTACTAAATTATAGCTTGAGGTTCATGCAGAATTTCACGAGGACCATGTGAAAAAAAAACTGTGTTTGGCAGGGTCAATACTGTATAGATGACCGCTTTGGCAACGGAACAAGCGCGCAAAAGCTCCTGATCTACGTCACTGCTTTTCTAGGTTCTTTGTTTATTTCAGTGCTCAATTCTGCTCTTCGAAGTTATAATGCATTTTTTAGAGAAAGTTTCGTATAAAAAAGACCATACTGGAACTTAGTGAAGAAAAAAAAATAAAATTCTCGCATACATTCTTGCAGGTGATCGTATAGTAAAACCGAGGTCGGCTATGACTATACCATCAAAATCGATACAAAAAATTCAAGGAAACTTCTACGACTGCCCGCAGCATATATCTAAGTGTTTATTACCGGCTTCACTGCAATGAAACTAAATCTGGGACCATCAGGTCATAAATTATGAAACTGTTACAATATTATAGGCCAACAGGTAGGTATACTCGATCTGACAAGTGACCCTTGAAATATGGGTAAAAATTGACGGTATTATTGCTGTGACGGTGGAAGGGTTAATAAAAGGGAATGAATAGTGGTGTGTGGACGTTACCTATATTTAGGAAGGAGAAAAGAGTACCCCGTATTCATTTTCTAGTACCCGTTAAAAATTAGATGATATCTACTCATGAACATATTACGATTGGCTAATTCTGATAAATAATACAGATTTGTCTGTGTTACTTTACATAATTTATTACTCAACGAGAAATTGTTATCACCTCCTTAAATGTAATTCACTTCTAATTGATAAAACTTACTTTTACATCACACTGTATATAAAATTGAAGAGGTGCCAACGATCAAAAGCTAAGAAACACTATAGTACCTCAAAAATGAGGGAATGAAACTATACGAGGATAAATTGAAAGAATTGTAAGAGTTTAAGAGCAGCATGCTATTTTAATGATTTGACTCTGATTGTTCTGTTCTACATCCACATATTTTAGAATTCTCATTATTGGCGAATGTAGATAAGCGCTACTCCCTCTGGTGACTATCCGAGTAACCCGAAGTACAGACATTATCATTGACAAGTTAAAACAAATGTTGAGAAAATGAGAAAGTTTATGCATTTTTCTTAGCGTTTGTGTGATTTTACAAGTGCTTTTACTGAGGAAAAGCAAACTCAAATGTCCCTTCCCTTTGATTTCTACAGCCCTGTAAAAAATTTGGAGTTAGGGTGAATGAAACTTCCTTTAAGAAGTCATGCCTGAAAGTGTTGAAGAATCGATAAAAACCAACAAACAAGATTTATGAGAGTCTGTTATCTGCATTTTACCGATGATGGTCATTTTTATAAAGGTAAGCACGAATTGCTCATGAAATATTAGATCACATTCATGAAGACAATTTTTTCCTGGCCCATAATCCAAGCAGAGAAATTTACTTAAGAGGAACGCTATGCCTTCCAGAAATATGCCTGTTGAACTGATCATTAAGGAACAACGTGAATGTTCTGGTGATAGAAATGACTATTGAAAAAACAAGAGTCTCAACAAGGAAATATCTCGGGATGAATACTGTTCGCTCAAAGTGCTTCGGCCGATGGAAGCAAAGTTGTACAAGGCTTATTTATTACAGCTTTTTCAAGACCAATCATATGAGTGTTGGAAATTTTGTTTTTTTCAATACCTAATGAATAAGGCTTACGGTAGAAGTAGCATTAATTTCATGTGAATGTATTCATTTATTCACAATATATTGACTATTTAGTTTAGTTGAGTATTTGTATGTTCTACAATACTATCTGTTTTTCAACTTTTAAGACAGCCTAAGAAATCCACCAAAGTCAATCTTGCCATTTGGATCTGAAAATAAATAATATTAAAATACTGTCTAACCTAGGAGATATCCCCGTAGCTTTAGAGTTGCTACACTCAATTAGATTGAAGGATGATACATACCTTCTTCATAAGAATGGAATATGTACTCTCAGTAATACTTGTCAACTATAAAAGTCTAAAAAGTCTTTGAATAAATCGTGAAATTAAAAATTATCAAACCAAACATCAACAAATGGTACAAAAACGACTATCGAAACAAAATCTTTGTCTGTATGTAAAGTTCTAAAACTGGCCACCGTGGCGCTGCAATCTTAAATTCAGACGCCAATTGTGGTATAAGTCTATGTTTTCAGTGTGTTGTCACTTTTAGTTGATGTTCTCGTTTTTTAATCTGTTAATTTATAGCTTTTTAATATTGCATAGTTTCATCATATATAATTTGTAGTTTTACATTATTCTAAAAGTGGGTTAAGATGTCAATTTTTTGTAATTTTAGCTTGAAAAAGGTCACAAATGGGTCGAAACGTCGCAAATAGAATAAAATAATAACTCTTCATTGTTCCTTGAGACTGCTAAATCCCCTTCATATTGAAAAACTGGGAACGAAGTATTGAGAGTATTTAAGAGCAACCATCAATACCACGTGTTGGTAAATTACGCCAAGGCAACACAGCCACATTCAAGCTTCATAAAACCTCGTTAATATCTCAAGGTCAGGCACCTGAATGCCAACTTCATGCTTTTAACGTTGCCAATAGCCACGTGAAACATTAAAATTCGGGGAAGTTTCCACATTTATAATAGAAAATGGGGAGTCGTTCTGCAGGCTCCAGTGAGTATTTTTTTAAATTTTTTTTGAGATATACTTAATTCTGTGCGCAATGTTAGTTATTTTTCCATTTTTCACTCCATTTCACTTTTTATTTTCCTGAAAATTCTTGAATCTAAAAAAGTGGCAACATTGCGATTTTTCACGATTTGTTTCAAACATTTGCACCGAAAAAATTTTGTGAGGAAAACGAACTCTGGGCTACAAAAGTCACCCCGTAAAATTCGAGGTATTGTTTATTTTTAAGACACTTATATGTTATACCTATTGCGTGTTGGGTAGCTTATTTTTAGATACTGATATTACAGAATATTATTTATTTTTCTCAAACGTACTACGTCTTAAATGAGGAAATTAAAATAATATACAATGACATATAATAAATGAAGTCGAAAACTAGAAAAAACAGAAATAATATAATACGTACATAATACTAGATAAAGTTTTTCTCCTTCTATTCTTTCAATTTAGAATAATCATTAGCATCCATTTCTCCGTGATCAAAGTCAAATTCCTTAAATAATAGTTGTTCATTAAAATCGATGTTTTATCAAAAATTTAATATATTTGATAAAAACCAAAGCAAATCGTTGAGAATAAGTGAAAAGGAGATTTTTGAAATAACTAAAAGTAATTATTAATTCTTGAAAATCACTGAAGTGAAATCAGAGCCTACATGTGGTTCCTTCATCGGACAATAAAAAGGAAATTTGCAGAATTATTTTTGCGCGCATGTTCTAGGGGAACAGCGTGCTATCGTTTTGTCCGAATGTCTGTAATTTCGGATGATTGAGCCGAAAATGGTCTCAATCGACTAGGTTGGACTCACCGATGACGAATCCGATGTCAAAACCGATGCTGTCCGGCAGGCCGGCCAAGGACACGATAACAGTCGAACGAAGTGTGCTAGCAACTTGAAACAGTGTACCAAATTTCAGTTCGATACAATTATGAGTTTCGGAGATATCGGGAAAAAAATTGTCAAATTTCGAGGTTTCCTTTTCGATATCGTTGATTTTTTCAGTATAACTCGAGAAATACTGATTCAATCCTGATATAACTTCGCAGATAGTTTGAAGATGCTGAGAGACAACTTCATGCAAAATTTCGTGATGATCGTGTCATTAGAACAATTTGAAAAAAAAATTTCTGCAATTTTCTTATCATATCATCCTCATTGAATTCTGTATGAACCTTCGAACTATAATTTTCGGTGGAGTACTGGATTTCAATTCTATCTGATCTGTATTTTTGGAAATATTGGGAAAATAAAATTTTGAATGGGTATATTTGCGGAATCATTGGGTGGATTACACCCATTCATGAATTCGGCCTTCGTAATTAAGGTCCAAACCTTCTCTACAAATATCAAGTTTCTAAGTTGTTTCTTTCGGAAGTTATTGTGTTTGCACAGTCGGCCGTTAGGCCAAAGATTTCGTAGATATACCCATTCAAAATTTTATTTTGCCCATATTTCCAAAAATACAGATTAGATCGTATTGGAATCCAGTTATTTATCGAAAAAAAATTAGAAAAGCACTACCGTGAAAGCAGCAGCTTTCGCGCACAAGTTCAAATTCGTGCCGAAGCGGTCATCTATATTGAACATGCGCGCAAAAGCTTCTGCCTTCACAGCAGTGCTTTTCTGAATTTTTTTCAATACTTTCGTAATCCAGGACTTCTGGCAAATCAACATTTTTGAAAACAACAGCAAATCAAATCCACTAGATATGAAATTCTCAATTTTTTTTCAATTCCTAGTAAATTCAGCCAACTATGGTCCATTGCTTTAGCTAGAGCAACAGGCGAATCATTCTTCTCATTCAACGAAAAATATCCTTACCTTACAGTTATTTGAACTTTTCGTTGAATATTAGGCCTCTCAAAACTCTATTCATTCATCAAACTCATCAATATCAATTCTTTTAATCTAATCCGAGAACAGTGTGCAGATAGTGACCGAGCATTTAGCGCTCTTCAGCATTTCGTTTTCTTATTTACATGTATATTACATTAGGTTTCCTAACGGGCCCCGATCGTGACAAATAGATGCTAATTTCTTATAGCCCATATCGGTTTTATTATTCAAACCCATTTATCACACAGTGATCACCCACAAACAGATGGATAAATCAAGGTATCGAATAACGTAAATTAAGTGCGAACGCTGTAATCGTAAATTTGGCAGCGTCGAATCGAGTGGGCCTGGATTTCGAGGATATCGTGATGTTTGTTCATTATTTTAGGGGAACGATCGTTTGAAAGTGTATTGGCGTCTGAATTTAAGATTGCAGCGCCACGGTGGCCAGTTTTAGAACCTTAGATATAGACATAGATTTTGTACTGTTTGGTTTGATAATTTTTGATTTCACGATTTTTTCAAAGACTTTTTAGGCTTTTATAGTTGACGAGAGTATTACTGGGAGTACATAAATATTTCATTCTTATGAAGTAGGTATGTATCATTCTTCAATCTTAATGAGTGTAGAAACTCTAAAACTACGGGCATATCTCCAAGGTTAGACAGTATATTAATATTATTTATTTTCAGATCCAAATGGCAAGATTGACTTTGATGGATTTCTTAGGTTGTCTTGAAAGTTGAAAAATAGATAGTATTGTAAAACATACTTTTTGGAATAATAGACAAATACTCATAACTTCACTTTTTTTATAGCGAAGGACTAAATACTCAATATATTGTGAATAAAATCAATACATTCACATAAAACTAATGCTTCTTGCATCGTAAGTCTAATTATTATGGATTGACAATTGAATATTTCAAGACTCATATGACTGGTCTTCAAAAGCTGTAATAAAAGAGCCTTGCACAACTTTGCTTTAATCGGCAGAAGCACTTTGAGCGAACAGTATTCATCACCAGATATTTCCTTTTTGAAACTCTTTTTTCAATAATCAGTTCTATCATTAGAACATTTTAGTTGTTCCTTAATGATCAGTTCAACAGGCAGATTTCTGGAAGGCATAGCATTCCTCTTAAGTAAATTTCTCTGCTCGGATTTGGGGCCTGGAAAAAAATTATCTTCATGAATGTGATCTAATATTTCATGAGCAATTAGTGCTTACCTCTATAAAAATGATCATCATCGGTAAAATGCAGGTAACAGACTCTCATAAATCTTGTTTGTTGGTTTTTATCGATTTTTCAACACTTTCAGGCCCGACTTGTTAAAGGAAGTTTCTTTCACCCTAACTCGAAATTTTTCACCGGGCTGTGGAAATCTATGGGAAGGGACATTTGAGTTTGTTTTTCCTCAGTAGAAGCACTTGTAAAATCACACAAACGCTAAGAAAAATGTATAAACTTTCTCATTTTCTTAACATTTCTTTCAACTTGTCAATGATAATGTCTGTACCTCGGGTTACTCGGATAGCCACCAGAGAGAGAAGCGCTTATCTTCATTCGCCAATAGCGAATAAAATGATGATATACAGGTTGTGGAAATGAAAAACTGTCAAATATTCAAAAAAAGATATTCTCTTCGTCTTCCTTCTTTATCTCCGGGCTTTTGTTTTTGAGATAAAGGGTATCACAAATTTTTTTTTAGTGTTTTGTCAATACTCAAGGAAACGTTTGAACTATAGGATTGAGCTTTTATAATGTTTTTGATTGTTTTCTTCCTATTGGGCGGACTCCAGTGCGATTGAGATTCGAAGGTATGGAAGGGGCTTTTCGCCACTGACTAACTCAAAAACGAAAGCCATTTTGTTTATACAAAATGCAATTGCAGTAGTACTTTTTGCGCGCATGTTTTAGGGAAACAGCGTGCTACAGTTTTGTCCAAATGTGTGTAATTTTCGAATTTTGAGCCGAAAATGGTCTCAAACGACTAGGTTGGACTCACTGATGACGAATCAGGTGTCGTAATCGATTCTATCCGGCCGTCCGGCCAACGACACGGTAACTGTCAAACGGAGCGAGCTGCCGGCTAAGTTCGTTAATGGACCAAATCAGCCAAATGGTTTCTGAGTTATAGCCATTTGAAGTTTTGGGGTTATTTCCCTGATATTTCAGGAACTACTGAAGCGATTAGATTGAAACTTGGCAGTTACTTAGAGCATAACAACGTGCAACTTTGGGCAAAATTTTGTTGGGATCGTATTGTAACTTAATTCATACGAATTTTCTTCAGAATTTTTTCACAAAAAATTTTTTCTTTTTCAGAAACTATTCATCGTATTCGTTAACAACTTTTCTTTTATCTCGAGCTTCATATTCCACACCAGCGTACCATATTTTAATTCGATACGGCTATTAGTTTTCGAGATATGCGGAAAAGATAGGTAAAATTTCGTGATTTTCTTCTCGATATCGTTGTTTCTTTCGGTATAACTCAAAAAATACGGACGCAATCATGAGGAAACTTTGCAGTTAGTTTGAAGATTCTGAAGGACAACTAGTGCTGAAGAATTTGGACATTAAGCTGGGAAAATAATAAACCTTTGTGTAAAATTCGCACGTTTTTTTTGGTATCGTTGATATTTCTGAAGTAATATCAAAAAATTCTTATCTTTTCATGATGAAACTTGGTAACCCTATGGCAAAAACCGAAAAAAACTTATCTGATAGAGCTTATATTTGGAACATATTCGTGAAATATCAACTTCATGTTGACTTTAAGTGAAATTCTACTGGTAGTTTCCAGAAGTTTTTTTTTCCAACAACTCTTGAGATTTCGGTAATTTAAATACCGATAAATAAGTTCAGCATAAAATCAGCAATAAATTTATTTTACCAAAAATCAAAATGGAGTTTTCCAGACAGATAATCTTAGTGTTATACGCTGATTTTCTCTTGTAAATCGATCTGAATGAAAATATAGGTGCTTTAGTTTGAGACTGTTTTTACCAGATGTGTATACGTTTTCCCTTCCATTATTTATTACGGCGTGAAATACACCAAACTGGTAATTTCCTCTTTTCTTGATTGAAATTAATGATTTATAATAACTTTTTAGAACTGTTTAGAATTAAAAGCAGAATTGCCGATGGCCGAACCATGATCTATGATCTGATTACTGATGTTACGTAATTGAACAGAATTCTAAATCTCCTGATTTTTTTTCATCAAACTTCGCTACGTCGTAGTAGGTTGGAAATAGCTACGAGCTATCCCAAAAGTACCTCGATGAATAACTTATCTCAAGAATAATCCGCTCAAAAATTATCGCATAAATTATGATATAATATATAGATATTACGTCACATGGTTTTTGCAAGCTATCGAAAATTTTTTTTATAGCATTTGATTATTTTGGCTTGCAAAATTCTCTGCTTTGTCGAAAATTATAATGAGAATGAAAAATTCAGCTCCTTCCACGAAGTTGTCCTTCGTAATTAACTCCCAATATCTGAAACAGAGAACTATTGAAATTAAATAAAATTGTTTTTTTCATGTAAAACGCTCTTGCAGATGGCAGAAGAGAACTGTTCGTCAAGGGCAGTTTCTTGGAAAACATACAAACGAGAAAATAATTGGGCAATCTATTTTCCAAGAAACTGCCCTTGATAAACAGTTCTATTCTGTAATCCACAAGGGCATTTTCGATAAAAAAAACAATTTTATTTCATTCTTAATACTTCTGTTTCAGATATTGGGAGTGAAAACACAAAAGAAACCTAAAATTTCAAGCGGTTATAACTCCGAAACCGTTGGGAGTATTTTGCCACTTAACGAACTGGTCAGAAATTTTCAGGCAACAAACTAATTCCTGAAAATTTAAAGACACCAGGTATGCTCATTCGATTGTAAGAGAACATACTACCAGTTGGGGAGAATAGAATTTGACTTCGGATTCTTCTTCAGGTGGTCCATCCTAATATTTTGAGACCCTCTTTCGAATTAAAAACCTAAAATTTCCAACAAAACGATAACCCGTTGTTTTTCAGTACAAGCGCGTAAGATGTAAGCTACAAACGTAGATAGAGGAAAGAGAAGATACCGAATTCCCCTTCATCCTTCACTCAATGTTTGTAGCCAACATCTCTTGTTTTGTTGTCAAATATTCGTTTACATTTCTCCACAGCGATCATTGGCGTACCCATCATAAGGTAGAAAGGGATCGGACTAGTTAACGAAATGATAGTATAATTGTAAAAAGAGATTTACTCAGTGATAATATTGAGCAGTTCTTTGGTGGTATTCAACCCAGAAACTTGCTTTTCTCACGCAAATTACAAAAAAAAGCTTCAAGTAAGCTTCAGAATCTGATTAAGGTTAATATTTCGGACGAAACTAAGAGTCTAATGAGTTTCTCTTCTGAAACCAAAATATTTTTATTGCTATGAATAAAATTCAGGAAGTGGATCGAATAAGCAACTATATTCAGATTGCTGGATAACGTCTTATATCAATGCACCCAAATAATTGAATGGTTTCTAGATAAATTTCATGGTCATATATTGTTTGTTTTCGAAAAGAGATTATTGTATGGTTTCTTGTGTTAGTATAGGTATAATGAATACGGAAAATCCTCTGAGCTGTTATCCAAGTAATAAAGAATACCTTTAAATATTGAACTCGTCGCTCGGACAATACAATATTCAATAAAAACCAAGTGTCCATTTCATCGAGGAAGAGACTATGCTAATTATTTACTTTTAGTCTAAAGATTCCGAAGAGATTAATAATATTATTGAAAAATTGTAAGGAAACTCCTTCCCTGGTGAAGATCGAGCCAAAAGAATGGTTCATTATATTGGTGCTATGAGAAGATTTGCTATATTTTTGAACAAAAGATCCAAGGGTCTATTGAATAACTCATTAATAGCGCCAAATCTTACGTATATCATACCTTGTTGGGAAAACTTCCTAAAAGACCTTTTGATCCAAAATAAAGGAAAATAATATGCTGTTTAAGCATCATAAATAAATCTTTAAATAAATGAATATTGGTATCATTTTATATTGGATGAAATTGAATATTTCAGGAGCAGGTTCTTAAATAATTTTAACAATTTTCTCCCATTTATACAGTCATAGTAGATTTAATTGTTTATTGGAAACGACTCGTACATATAAATAAGAGATGTTTTAAGAATTAATAGTTATATTATTAATGTCTGAGTAATATCTGCATCCAAAATATTGATGACGTACGCCAATGGCCAGGAAAGCAAAATTCTAACCTATGCACAGAACGATTATTTTCCTTTTCAGCATATTTACCACACACTACACACTTTACTGGCATACTTAATACTATATAATTATATTACACTTGAAAATATTCAACTACTTCGATCGAAATATCACAAATAACTGAATAAATAATTTTGACGTTTTGGAGAAATGTGAATATAAACACAGAGATGTTTGCCACGCTTTTCTGTGTTGTTTACTTCATCTTCTCTTTCCTCTATCTACGGCTACAAAATACAGAATAGACGACTTCGGCCCAAGTTGCCAACCCACAATTTACTTAGCAAGTTTACTTTCACTGGGGAACGGGAATTTCAGGACAAATTCGACATGATAAGGTTCGCATTATTTATAAATAACCGTAAAACATGCCTCGGCTCTTCAAACCAAATAATTCCTTCCAAATATAGGTTTTTGTTAAGATCGTCCCCGATGGGCTGAAATTTAAGTTGGGATTCCTGATTTCATGCAAACAGTGGCAATTTTCATAGGATACGTTCAGAAAATCAACTCTGTTGTTTGCCGATTTTCCGCTCCGTAAATATGAAATATTCGGATGGTTCCTGGAACAAGCGCGTGAAAAAGGTTATTTACGGAATCTGGTTGATGAAAATGCGGTCGATTTACTGTCACCAGAACGATTTTCTATGGTACATTGGTCTATGCAAGAACCGTCCCGAACAGATCTGAACTAGGAACCAAAACAAACCTAAAGTAAACATAGATTGTTCTATGCTATGGATATTTACCATAGAAAATCGTTCTGGTGACAGTAAATCGACCGCATTTTCATCAACCATATTCCGTAAATAACCTTTTTTACGCGCTTGTTCCAGGAACCATCCGAATATTTCATATTTACGGAGCGGAAAATCGGCAACCGAAACAACAGAGTTGATTTTAGGAACGTATCCTATGATTATTGACACTGTTTGCATGAAATCAGGAATCCCAACTTAAATTTCAGCCAATCGGGGACGATCTTAACAAAAACCTATATTTGGAAGGAATTATCTGGTTTGAAGAGCCGAGGCATGTTTTACGGTTATTTATAAATAATGCGAACCTTATCATGTCGAATTTGTCCTGAAATTCCCGTTCCCCAGTGAAAGTAAACTTGCTAAGTAAATTGTGGGTTGGCAACTTGGGCCGAAGTCGTCTATTCGTATCCAAAGTGTCAGCTTTCACGCCAATTTCCAAGAAAACTCAACGACATCCAGGAAACAAAAAGCCGTAATGACTTTATCAACTAGCTGTTCATTAAACCTGATATTGAACCAGGCGATTCGTCATATAGCTTTATACTTGCGTAACGACTAATGTTATAAACATGTTATTCTCCAATTTATCGAACAACATACCGGAGCACTGCCTACAATCCGAACAAGACGCGAAAAAACAACATCAGCTAGACGAGACGTCACCTTGACCTATACTACACCCGTATTCAGACTGCTAAGCTATTAACTAATAGAAATTATAATGCAGGGAGCGCTTGTTGCAAAGCGATAGCGTTCGGAGCGTTGTAGGTACAAATTACAATAAAATACAACATAATGCGCCGTATGTAGAAAAAATTGGTTTGCTTTCGCAAGGACAAAATAGGCCTATACAATTTCCCAGTAGTAAAGGAGCCAGTTTACGATCCTGCCATAAATATTTATAATGCTTATTCGTTTTAAATGAGTCTCGCTTACTGTATAGGGTGTATTTTTCGAGATCCAGTTGGCCGTGAGGTTTTGGAAAAAATAGCCGACTTTGTTACGGTCTAATTGTATGCCCGGTAATGAGTTTTGGTTATAAATATAACGTTCGTAAGATGCAAGAAATATCAGGTGTCGATACTTTTTTTACTAATCACCATTGACATTCTGAAAAACTGTACTAGAACTGTCAAATAATGTTCTTGGTCAGTCCGCAAACGACGGTGGCGCTCATAGACATATGAGGTTCTATGTGTCAGAATACAGGCAACCTGTAAAGATGCCTGGTTACGGAAATTCTTGGAGTTCTACAAAATTGAAGCATTTGAAACAGCCATAGAAAGTTTCTGAAGGCCAATCACAGAATAACGAAAATATTCATTCCGTATTGCTGACACCTTGAATCTGTACTTCCGCCCTAATTACCTGAGCCCACCCAGCTCTATCACCTGAAATCGATCGAACATCCCATGCAACCATAGAAGATTTCTCGATTTGCTCAAGTTCAGGGACAGCTCGCGGAATGCCGATCACGAAACTCTATGAACCCGAGGCGAGCACAGATCGACTCGCAGACGCAATAATGGTCGTGACAAATGCCATTTAATGCCCTGCGCCCACGCGATCCTCCAATTCAGCCGGAGAAACATCTCGTTGATATAATTCACGCAATAAAGGAGGCGATAAAAATGAAATACACGCGAAAACTCGAAACGAGGTAACAATATCGAATAAATCGGGTGATATATACCGTGGCGAGAAGGCCTCCCTCGACGGCACCTACAATATGGCGGTTCGTCCGAGGTTGAGATCACTATTTTAGAGGCTAATTGACATAAATTCGTCGATAAATAACGCTGGCGAGTGCGTTTGTTTATTAATTAAACAGATATATCACCGGTCTCACGGCTGAACCATAGATATAATGGAAGCGGATTGTTTATACCGTGACTTGAGAGGTTCGACTGTTTCAGGGGTGTACAAACGGTTCGAATATTTCGCGAAATATTTGCCATAGAATAATAATTTCGTGGATTTTTTTGCATCGATATTTATTTCAGAACAGCTCGAAAATACTGATCCGGTTTTGGGTAAACTCAGTAACTAGGTGGCGAATGCAAGGTCGAAAATTTTAGATGATTGTTTAATTGGCACATTGAAAAAATTTCTACATTTCTATTTCCAACCCTTATAAAAAAATCTGTTTCCTTTTCAAAATTGTTGGTGAATATCTATTTGAAAAGCTCCTAGCTAATATAGCAATCCTGTATATTCCATCGATAGGCTGACAAGATATCTTGAGGATATTTCGCAGTACTGATCACCTTAATAGGTACAAATTGCCTCAAATCTCTAGGTGTGGCTCACAATGTCTACTATAAAGTTCGATGAATTATATGAATTCATATTGAAACTAAGGAGCAGAGCGCAGAGTCCGTGAACACAGAATAATCAGATAGTGGGGTCCATAAAATAATCTTGACATTATACAACACACTTCCGAGATGTTGAGTTATGAAAATTAAATACCTTATAATTAACAGCGTTTATTAGAATGACGACAAATTGGTTGATTGATGTTGCCTGATAATATTGATGTCTCTGGTTATTCTCGACGAAGAAGAATATGGACTGAGCTTCACAGATGTTCCAAGAGGAAAAAAAAATAGTTTTACGATTTGATCAGTCACGAAATCACAGAAAAACATCGAGAAATATTTTTCAGGAGTTGATGTTTTGTGAGGGTTTATTTCAGACAGGATAAAAAAAATGTGAAGAAACGCAAAAAAAGAAATCTCGATTTCGGTCAAATTAGTAGAGTAGGTTTGGACCCTACTGACGAAGGCCGAATTCGTGAACGTGTAAAATCCACCTAATGAATCCGCAGATATCCCCATTCAAAATTTCATTTTCACAATGTTTCCGAAAATATGAATAAGATCGAATTGAAATCCAGTACTTGATTGACAGATCAAATGTTCGTACAGAATTTGTGAGGATAATATGATCACAACATCACAAAATATAGAATATTCGAAGAAATAAGTTGTTCATTAGCATTTTCAAACTAGTTACTGAGTTTCATCCGTGTTTTTGTTGATGATGTTAGTAGTAGGTTCAAAACTTTGAATCATGGACTCCCACAAGGATCAGTTTTAGCTCCCCTTCTATTTAATTTATATTTATGTGATATTCCAGCAACTTCTTCAGAGAAATTCATCTATGCAGATGATATTGCTCTGGCTTTTCCTCACTCTGATTTCAAAGTAATTGAAAACACACTGAATACTGATTTAGAAATTTTGAAGAATTATTTTGTTGAGTGGCGTTTATGTCCAAATTCTAATAAAACAGAAGTTTCTTGTTTTTATTTGAATAATCAACAGAAGTTTAAAACTTTGAATGTTACTTTTAATAATGCCGTTCTGAAACATAATTTCACTCCTACATATCTTGGAGTGAAATTAGATACTTCTTTAAATTTCAAGGCCCATTTGGAAAACTTACGCATGAAGTTGAAATCTAGGAATAATATTCTTCAAAAACTAGCTGGTTCTTCATGGGGGGCTGACCCTACAACTCTTCGTACCGCAGCTTTGGCTTTGGTTTTTTCTGCTGCTGAATATTGTTGTTCGGTTTGGTTTAATAGCGCTCATGTTAGTAAAATAGATGTACAGCTTAATGTTGCTATGAGAATCATTAGTGGGACCATAAGATCCTTTACAGTGGTTACCAGTTCTCTCAAATATTGTACCGCCCCATATTCGTAGACAGGTTGCAGTGATAAAGTCTTGGGATAAATATCGTTCCTTTCCGAATTTATTCCCAATCATGTCTTATATTCCGGATTCTAAAATTGCTAGATTGAAATCTCGTAAACCTTTATGGATCAACGATTTTCTTTACACCAATAAAAGTGACAAAGAAGTTTGGCGTTCGGAATGGAATTCGTGTAATGTTTTTAACAAAGGTTTGATCAGCGATCCTTCAGAAAAAGTTCATGGTTTCAATCTTCCTACGAAAATTTGGTGCATTTTGAATCGACTTAGAACCGGTCATGGTCGCTGTAATAGTTTCCTCTTCAAATGGAATTCGGTCGAAAGTCCAAGGTGCGAGTGCGGAGAAGAAGAGGAAACAATAGAACAATAGTTAATACCTGTCCAATATATAAATTTGACGATGGTTTCGAGGCAATTCATTCGGTGTCTGATTCTTTTTTGAGATGGATTGCGAACTTGAAATTAATTTAATGAGTACTAAATCATTTACTAGTTCATATTAGTTTTTTCGTCTCCTTTTTTGTTTTCAGGTATGATTCCAAGATTTCAACCTGCATCGCATAGGAAGGAGGAAATTTTGTCGATGAAAAAGAAGCCCTTGAATAAAAAACAACAATTTCATTACACTTATACGGGGAGACAGAGTTTTTCCTGAGTTTTCTATCTGTGCTCTTGTATCATACGTAAAAATGTATGGTACCCCGTTTACATTTCCTCTGCTAATACTGTTATGACACGAATTGTTTGATATAAAAAAAATGTACTGCTCATCTCAAAATAATATATATATATCCTGATTAAATCAGTATTCGCCAAGATATTCCGGAAAAACAAGGATACCGTGGAAAAAACACGAATTTTGACAGATACTTTTTTAGAATATGGCCGAAAATTGTAATCACATCGAAATGCAGAAACGGAGTTGCGTATTGGTATTCCTCAATTAATAACAAATAAGCTTCACTCTGATCTCCTCCTTTCTTCATGAAATATGAGGAAAAAAAAGTCAAAATTTCAAATATCTACATTTCATTATATTTCCGAGAATAAACATAGGATCGAAGAAAAAAATTTAAAGAAGTTTCTTGAATTTTCTAATGATTTTTTTTCAAATTTTCTAAAAATGGGATACACACAAAAATTCTGCGATGAGTTGCGCGTTGGTTTTTTCCAACTAATTAAGGAGTTTCAATCTTATCCCAACAGTACTTCTTGAGATATAGGGCCACCAATCTCAAAATTTCCAACGTGCATAATTCCGAATCTAGTGGGCTGATACTGCCCATTAACGAAATCAGACGAGATATTCAGGCTACAAACCCAACCTGAAATTTCAAGTTGCTACTTGCTTTCCTTCAAAAGTGAGTGCACATACAGAAGGACGGCCCGATTGCCGGACGCAAAATATTGAATTTGACCACGGATTCTCCTTCAGGGAGCACAATCAAACCGTTTCAGACCATGTTCAGCCCAAAATTCGAGAATTACAGATATTGTGACGAAACGATTACGCGCCGTTCCCAGGACAAGCGCTTCAGAACCTGAGAAATAATGAAAAACATCCTAACTTCACTGGAATCAGCTCAAAATATTTCATTAGTCCACCGCCTGTCGAAGGATTTAACTCACCTTTGAATTCCACGACTTTCAACCCATACAAAAATGCAAAAACACGTATTTAAAAAAATTTCCCAAGGTCCAATCCCCCGAAATTCTCGTCGGATCAAGATCGCTGATGCTGTGTGAACTTCTGGACCAGCTCTGTCCGTAGCCCGCGAGCTTCTAGTGTTATTAATTTCATTCAGAACAGGTTTCTGCTACATAAACTATTGTGTCCAACAAGCCCTGATTCTTTCCAACACATTTGTTAAAATCTCTTCTTTGCCAAGGCCCTGATGCAGCGGAAAGGATGACGCCGTTACTGTCTTATTTACGTTCTTTTCTTGCTCGATCTTTTCGAAAATGAGATCCATTTTCGCGTCTACATCAAATAAGAAGAAAAATGCCGGAGAATCGAACGAAGGAGAGTTTACTTCTAGTGTATTTTGCCCTTAATAAGCCGATAAAGCACTAATTTTTTCGTCCTCGGTTTCAGGAGAATATTTGATGGCTCAAGGCAAGGTTAGAAGAGCAACTTATCCTAAGAAATGTACATAGCAGAGGCTCTGATGCAGCGCAATTAATACATTTTTTTTGTATCATCAAATTAGAAGAACAACTTCTGAGAATCTAACTTCTGTCCTAGTTTTGCAGTGAAAAAATATTCTATTCGATTCTTAGAGAGTATATTGACTCGACGCCAAGTTAGAAGAGTAACTTTTTTCAAAGAGGTTTTGGCAATTTCTGTCTTTTTGCGCGCATGTTCTAGGGGAACAGCGTGCTATCGTGTTGTCCAAATGTCTGTAATTTTGGATGATTGAGCCGAAAATGGTCTCAATCGACTAGGTTGGACTCACTGATGACGAATCCGGTGTCAAAATCGATTCTGTCCGGCCGGCCGTAGACACGCTAACTGTCGACAGAAGCAAGCTAGCAACTTGAAACTTTCAGGATAGGTTGCGCATCAGAATGCCGCGGTTGAGTTCGTTAATGGGCCAAATCGGTCGAATAGTTTCGGAGTTATAGGCAGTTGAAGTTTTGAAGTTATTTATTTTTTATTTGAGAAACTACTTGAGAGATTGGATTCAAACTTGGCAGTTGAATGGAGTATAACGACGCGCAACTTTGAGCCAAATTTCGTCAGGATCAGATTGTCATTTAATTTGAAAAAAATTTTTTTTCGAAATTTTTTTCCAAAAAATTTTTTTTTTCGGAAACCATTTATCATATCCGGAGAACAAGCTAACTAACACTTTGAACTTCATATTTCACAGCAGTGTACCAAATTTCAGTTCGATACGATCACAAGTTTCGGAGATATCGGGAAAAAATGTGTCAAATTTCGAGGTTTTCTTCTCGTTATCGTTTATTTTTTCGGTATAAATCGAGAAATACTGATTCAGTCCTGATGAAACTTTACAGCTAGTTTTGAGATGCTGAAAGACAACTTCATGCGAAATTTCGTGATAATCGTGTCATTAGAACAATTTGAAAAAAAAAATTTGTATGATTTTTCTCATCATATCATCCTCATCAAATTCTGTATGAAACTTCGAACTGTTATTTTTGATTGGGTATATCTACGGAATCATTGGGTGGATTTTACCCATTCACGAATTCGGCCTTCGTAATTTAGGTCCAAACCTTCTCTACAAATATCGAGTTCCTAAGTTGTTTCTTTCGGTCAGCCTAACGGCCGACTGCGTAAACACAATAACTTCCGGAAGAAACGACTTAGAAACTCGATATTTGTAGAAAAGGTTTGGGGCTTAATTACGAAGGTCGAATTCGTGAATGGGTAAAATCCGCCTAATGATTCCGTAGATATACCCATTCAAAATTTTATTTTTCCAATATTTCCAAAAATACAGATTTGATCGAATTGAAATTCAGTAATTTATCAGTAAAAATTTCAAAAAGCACTGCCGTGAAGGCAGCAGCTTTTGCGTGCATGTTCAAATTCGTTGCTGAAGCGGTCATCTACATTGAACATGCGCGCAAAAGTTGCTGCCTTCACGGCAGTGCTTTTTGAAATTTTTGAAGTCTTCTTCTTGTTCAGTTTTTTCCAATATAGAATACATTCTTGCCTTTTCATCAGGTCAGAAGAACGATTTCTCGGAATTGAACGTGAAAGAGAGTTTACTTTTGGTGTATTCTGCCCTTAGTTAACTGATAAAAACTGAGTTTTTCATGCTCGCGTTCAGGAGAATATTTCATGTTCTGCTAACTGATAGTTTAGTTGAATATGCAACTTTTTCAGAAATATAAATTACAGATGCCCTTATGCTGCGCAAAAATGAAACCATTACGACCTCATGTATATCCCTTTCTGGCCCGATCTCTACTGAAATCAAACACATTCTTTCTTTCATTTTCATCAAGTTAAAAGAACTACTTCTAACAATCGGACTTGGGAGTGTGTCGTTAACTGTTGATGTATTCTGCCCTTGATTAGCAGTAAGAGAAAAGATTATTTTGTTCTCGCTTTTCGCAGAACATTTGATGTTCTGCTAACTCGACACCAAGTGAGAAGAGCAAAATTTTGCAAAAACGTATTTTGTCGAGGACCTGATGCAACGGAAAGGATTATGCCAGTACTGTCGTACGTTGTACGCCTTTTTTTGCTCGATCTTTTCGAGAATGGGATCCATTTTTGCTTCTACATGAAGTGAGAAGAACAATTTCGAATAATCGATCGTAAAAGAGTGGTAACTTCTGGTAAAATTTTCCCTTAATAGGCCGATAAAGGAGTGACTCCTCGGTCCTCGGTTTAAGGAGAATATTTGATGTTCTTCTAACTCAAGGCCAGATAAGAAGAGCAACTTATCTTCAGAAACGTACATAGCAGAAGCTCTAATTCAGTGCAAAAATGTTACTATTACGGTTTTATTTACATTTTTTTCTGGCTAGATATCTCCTGGAATTAATACATTTTTTATTATCATCAAATTAGAAGAACAACTTCTGAGAATCTAACTTCTGTCCTCGTTTTGCAGTGAAAAAATATTCTATTCGCTTCTTGGAGAGTATATGACGATCTGCTAACTCGACGCCAAGGTAGAAGAGTAACTTTTTTCAAAGAGGTTTTGGCAATTTCTGTCTTATTTACGTCTTCTTCTTGTTCGATTTTTTCCAAAATAAGATACATTCTTGCCTTTTCATCAGGTCAGAAGAACGATTTCTCCGAATTGAACGTGAAAGAGAGTTTACTCTTGGTGTATTCTGCCCTTAGTTAACTGATAAAAACTGAGTTTTTCATGGTCGCGTTCGGGAGAATATTTCATGTTCTGCTAACTGATAGTTTAGTTGAAAATGCAACTTTTTCAGAAATATAAATTACAGATGCCCTTATGCTGCGCAAAAATGAAACCATTACGACCTCATGTATATCCCTTTCTGGCCCGATCTCTACTGAAATCAAACACATTCTTTCTTTCATTTTCATCAAGTTAAAAGAACTACTTCTAACAATCGAACTTGGGAGTGTGTCGTTAACTGTTGATGTATTCTGCCCTTGATTAGCAGTAAGAGAAAAGATTATTTTGTTCTCGCTTTTCGCAGAACATTTGATGTTCTGCTAACTCGACACCAAGTGAGAAGAGCAAAATTTCGCAAAAACGTATTTTGTCGAGGACCTGATGCAACGGAAAGGATCATGCCAGTACTGTCGTAGGTACGTTGTACGTCTTTTTTTGCTCGATCTTTTCGAGAATGGGATCCATTTTTGCTTCTACATGAAGTGAGAAGAACAATTTCGAATAATCGATCGTAAAAGAGTGGTAACTTCTGGTAAAATTTTCCCTTAATAGGCCGATAAAGGAGTGACTCCTCGGTCCTCGGTTTAAGGAGAATATTTGATGTTCTTCTAACTCAAGGCCAGATAAGAAGAGCAACTTATCTTCAGAAACGTACATAGCAGAAGCTCTAATTCAGTGCAAAAATGTTACTATTACGGTTTTATTTACATTTTTTTCTGGCTAGATATCTCCTGGAATTAATACATTTTTTATTATCATCAAATTAGAAGAACAACTTCTGAGAATCTAACTTCTGTCCTCGTTTTGCAGTGAAAAAATATTCTATTCGCTTCTTAGAGAGTATATGACGATCTGCTAACTCGACGCCAAGTTAGAAGAGTAACTTTTTTCAAAGAGGTTTTGGCAATTTCTGTCTTATTTACGTCTTCTTCTTGTTCGATTTTTTCCAAAATAAGATACATTCTTGCCTTTTCATCAGGTCAGAAGAACGATTTCTCCGAATTGAACGTGAAAGAGAGTTTACTCTTGGTGTATTCTGCCCTTAGTTAACTGATAAAAACTGAGTTTTTCATGGTCGCGTTCGGGAGAATATTTCATGTTCTGCTAACTGATAATTTACTTGAAAATGCAACTTTTTCAGAAATATAAATTACAGATGCCCTTATGCTGCGCAAAAATGAAACCATTACGACCTCATGTATATCCCTTTCTGGCCCGATCTCTACTGAAATCAAACACATTCTTTCTTTCATTTTCATCAAGTTAAAAGAACTACTTCTAACAATCGGACTTGGGAGTGTGTCGTTAACTGTTGATGTATTCTGCCCTTGATTAGCAGTAAAAGAAAAGATTATTTTGTTCTCGCTTTTCGCAGAACATTTGATGTTCTGCTAACTCGACACCAAGTGAGAAGAGCAAAATTTTGCAAAAACGTATTTTGTCGAGGACCTGATGCAACGGAAAGGATCATGCCAGTACTGTCGTAAGTTGTACGTCTTTTTTTGCTCGATCTTTTCAAGAATGGGATCCATTTTTGCTTCTACATGAAGTGAGAAGAACAATTTCGAATAATGGATCGTAAAAGAGTGGTAACTTCTGGTAAAATTTTCCCTTAATAGGCCGATAAAGGACTGACTCCTCGGTCCTCGGTTTAAGGAGAATATTTGATGTTCTTCTAACTCAAGGCCAGATAAGAAGAGCAACTTATCTTCAGAAACGTATATAGCAGAAGCTCTAATTAAGTGCAAAAATGTTACTATTACGGTTTTATTTACATTTTTTTCTGGCTAGATATCTCCTGGAATTAATACATTTTTTATTATCATAAAATTAGAAGAACAACTTCTACGAATCTAACTTAAAAGTGTGTACACTTTTGGTGCATTCTGTCCTCGATTGGCAGTGAAAAAATATTGTTCTCGCTTTTCGGAGAATATGTGATGATCTGCTTATTCGACGCAAGTTAGAAGAGCACCTGTTTTCAAAGAGGTAATTTTTCGAGGTCCTGATGCATCGGAAAGGATCACGCCATTTTTCTTATTAACATCTTCTCCTTGTTGGACTTTTTTCGAAAATAGGATTTTTTTTCTCTTCATCGATCCAGAAGAACTATTTCTTCGAATCGAACGTGAAAGAGTTTTTAGTTTGGGTGTATTTTGCTCTTAGTTAGCCGATAAACCGATAGCCGAAAAACACTTCAAATTGTTCAGACTGTCCTTGAAAAGTCAACTCCGTACTCTCTCAGCACGCACGCCACTGCCCTCGTTCATCACCAGAGGAAACTCGAACCTAACCTATAACTCAACATATTCTCAATCGCCATCAGCTATCGCATCATAAAAAATAAACCGTGTACGATTATTATCTCTATGGAGAGAAAATTCAGTATGCAAATCTGTGAATTTTCGAACGTACCGTCCGAAAGCCAACAATATCTGATCATCTGTGTTGATATGTACAGGATACTTGCCCTCACCTCACGCTCGCGCGCATCTGTTACCGTTACAGTGACCTTATACATCTCCCCCTCTGTACAATGTGGAAAAGAATTATATATTTTTTTCATATATATTATTTTCCAAAGAATACTTGAAGGGGTTGGTTTTTATTTGAAGGACTTCTGAAAGGAATACCTTATACAGGGTGTCCAGTAAAAACTAAATCAAACGGAAATGAAATAGAGATCATATCTATCTGCTGTGAAAAAAATCCTGTCACTGAAATCCTACCTCTTCCGGGATAAGCATTATTTTAAGCATGTTAGAATTATAGTTGTGCTATCATTCTGCCCAAATGTTTATAAGTTTAGAATGTTGAGCTTTGAATACTCTCAAACGATGCCGTGGTCAAATTTAATTCTGTCTGACCGCCCTTATATAATCTTACTTTTAGAAACTCTCTAAATATTCATACAAGAAGTTCTTTTTTAGATAACAGGGATCAAAAATCTGAAAGAAAATCACTAATGATGTCAGCAGCTTTTGCGAGCATGTTCAAATTCGTTGCCAAAGCGGTCAGCTATTCACGTATCCACTTATTTCCTAATGGAAAGATTCGGTTATCTTCTAATCATGTTATCCTAACGCAATTCTGTATGAACCTTTTATTTGTCATTTTCCAATATACCCATTCAAAACTTTATTCTCCCAATATTTCTGGAAATGAAGATGAGAACGAATTAAAATTCCGTACTTGATTGAAAAACGATAGCTTGAATGTTCATGCACATTTTCATTTGGACAATAATGTTATAAGATCGCAGAATATTGAATATTTGAAATGAAAATTTCAAAATTTTTTTTAAACTTTTTTGATGACACGATCGTCAAGTAATTTCGCACAAAGTTGTTTAGGAGTATTTCCAAACTAGTTACCAATTTTATCATATTGAATCAGTTTTTTTCAGTTATTCCGGAAAAACAAAAATACCGAGGAAGTAACCCGAAATATGACATATTTTTTTTCCAATATCTCTAATAATTGTGTTCCTAAAGAACTAAAATTTGGTACGCGGCTGAGAAATATTGAGCTCAAGGTTTGAGTACGGTGTTTTTTTGAATATGATGAATTTGTTCCGAAGAAAAAATTCTGACAGTACGATTTCATCGAAATTTTGCGAAAAGTCGCACGTTTTTAAGTGACAAGTTAGAATCCAATCGCCCTAGTAGTTTTTGAAATATCAGGAAGCAAAACTGTTTCATCAGTGAGTCTAACCTAGTCGATCCAGGCCATTTTCGGGAAAAAACTCGAAAGTTACAGTCATTAAGACAAAAAGATAGCACACTGCTCCTAAGAACATGCGCGCAACAACCTGGAGACAATTCAAAATCCACCAAGAATATCCTTAAATCGATACCACTTATCATCCCTATACTCCTAACCTCAAAAATCACATCTCACTATAGATATATTCATCATTCATCATCACCTGAAAACAGCGTCTCAACCTGAATAAGACTGGTTCAAACCTGAAATCTATCCTCCATATTTAGGTATGCACCGAATATATACAGAAGACTGTCCGCAAACTCGCCCATCCTCTGTATTCAACGAGATCAGATCTGTATTTATCTGACATTTGGACCCCTCAATTGAATTTTAAATTCGGGTGCTACAAGTCTGGCAACGTAAGCGCCAAATCTGATCCAAATGACGTATTGGACAAGTTCAAGTAACATGTCAATTCGTTTCACAATGATAGCTATATACAGGCTGTTCCGAATGGAAGTTCGTCAGGTTATAGGATATTTTATGAGGATTCAGCATCAGTTTTAGGTTTTTTCAGGCTTCCAGTATTTGAGAAAGAACTATTGAAAATTAATCAAAATCATTATCTATAGAAATCGCCTCTGAGGAATACATGGGTGAGACTATTTGTCAAGGCTTGTTTCTTGAAACGTTATTATCTTATAAATAGCATCTGATAATGTAAACGATAACGAAATGATTTATAACGTTTCTAAGTCTCTATCTGACATTTTCATCGAACACTGATACGAATTGGCGTCTGAATTTAAGATTACCGCGCCACGGTGGCCAGTTTTAGAACCTTAGATACAGACATAGATTTTGTACTGTTTGGTCTGATAATTTTTGATTTCACGATTTTTTCGAAGACTTTTTTTTTATAGTTGATGAGAGTATAACTAGGAATACATATTCCATTCTTATAAAGTAGGTATGTGTCATTCTTCAATCTTATTGAGAGTAGCAACTCTAAAATTACGGGGATATCACCAAGGTTATACACTATTTTAATATCATTTATTTTCAGATCCAAATGGCAAGATTGACTTCGGTGGATTTTTTAAGCTGTCTTGAAAGTTGAAAAACAGATCATACCTTTTGGAATAATAGACAAATACTCATAACTTAAATATTTTTATAGGGAAGGACTAAATACTCAATTTATTGTGAATAAAATGAACACATTCACGTAAAACTAATGCTACTTGTATTGTAAGTCTTATTCATTATGGATTGACAAATAAATTTTCCAACACTCATATGAATGGTCTTGAAAAAGCTGTAATAAATAAGCCTTGTACAACATTGCTTTCATCGGCAGAAGCACACCACCAGATATTTCCTTGTTGATACTCTTTTTTTTTCAATAGTTAGGTATCACTAAAACATTCACGTTGATCCCTAATTATCAGTTCAATAGGCAGATTTTTTCCTCTTAAGTAAATTTCTCTGCTTGGATTATGGGCCTGGAAAAAAATTGTCTTCATGAATGTGATCTAATATTTCATGAGCAATTCGTGCTTACCTCTAAAAAAATGATCATCATCGGTAAAATGCAGGTAACAGACTCTCATAAATCTTGTTTGTTGGTTTTTATCGATACTTCAACACTTTCAGGCCCGACTTGTTCAAGGGAGTTTCTTTCACCCTAACTCGAAATTTTTCACCGGGTTGTGGAAATCTATGGGAAGGGACATTTGAGTTTGCTTTTCCTCAGTAGATGCACAACACAAACACGTCAAGAAAAATGCACAAATTTCGTTATTTTCTTAACATTTCTTTTAACTTATCGATGATAATGTCTGTACCTCGGGTTACTATGAGGCCACCAGAGGTAGTAGCGTTTATCTTCATTCGCCAATTATTGCAGAATTATAACTTTGCAAAATACTTCTGTATTTTGAGAACGTCTGTTTAATTGACATTTCGAAAAAACAATAACGCAGATGAAAAATTTTAAATTTTTCCTTTGTTCAGTGAATTCATCAAAAACATCAATAGACGAAATATTTCAATAGAGAAAAATGCAGGAGATACTTTCATTTTATAAGATTATCTTGTTCCGTCATCAGTATTCTTGTATTATCCCAATTAATCATGTGATTTCGTGTCTCTATTCATTAGATCGTTTTTGTGTTGTCGTTTTCTGACGTCTAACGATCGTGCTTTTTCTACTGTTTTTGTCATTCCACAAATATCGAGAATGTTCTGAACGAAATTTTTGATTTCTGTCCCTCGCTAATTCGTTTCAGTGTCAGTTGGTATAGATCCCAAATCAGTTTTCGTTTTGAACATACCTTTTCAAATTGTTTGCTGAAGAAAAATTCGAGTTATTATATTATCGGATGAGAATAAAAGTTAGAACACTGTTGTTTAATATTGATTTCAATGTTTCTTCCTGATGAAAGATTCGATTATATTCTAATCATATCATCCTCACGAAATTCTGCATGAACCATCAAGCTGTCATCTTCAATCAAGCACTGGATTCCAATTCGATCCCATCTGTATTTTTGAAAGGAAAGAACCTAAACCAGCTGGTTGTACACAATAACTTCTGAAAGAAAATATTTCGAAACTTGAAACGTGAATAGGTTGAATCCACCCAATGATTCCGCAGATATACCCATTCAGAAATTCATTTTCCAAATATTTCCAAAAGGCAGACAAGATCGAATTAAAATCCAGTACTTGATTGGAAAATGACTGCTTGCAGGTTCTTACAGAATTTAGAGAGGATAATATGATCAGAAGATCGCAGAATATAAAATATTTGAGAAAAAAAAAAGTTTTTTCCAAATGTACTAATGACACCAAGTTGTTCATCAGCATTCTCAAATACTAAGTTTCATCATGATTGAGTCCGTATAATTTGAGTTATCACGATACCGAGGAAAACCACAAAATACTTTATACTATTTTCCAATATCTTCGGAAAATATGATTGTCTAAAACTGAACTTTGATACATTGCTGTGGAATATAAAGTTAAAGATTTAACATAAATATTTTTTAATGAAATGCATAGTTTCGGAAAAAATAAATCGAAAAAATTTTGTTAAACTTCTTTTTATTCATTTACAGTATAATCTCAACGTAATTCCGCAAAAAACTGCGAGTGGTTATGTTCCAACTAACTGCCAAGTCTATAGGACCCTCATTACGCCTGTACACCGGATTCTTCACCAATGAGTCCAACCTAGTCGTTTGAAACCATTTTCGAGAAAGATTTCAAAAATTGAAAACATTTGGACGGAACGATAGTACGCTGTTCCCCAGAAGATGAGTGCAAAAATAATTTTTTCCGCTAATTATTGGCTACAAAAATAAGGTGAAAGACGAAAACCATATGAGATTTTAATCGCCAGTTCGAGTTAATATATTGTGGCTAAAAAGATAAAGAAGTAGCACCTGAAGCACCTACTTTCATTCAAATTCATCCCAATAACTCAATCAAACTTTTTCACTCTTCTCTTACGGACGCCCAAATACTTAATAGAAGCCAAACTCGAATTAATTCTGTGTATTCCCAAGATGATTACAATTATTACGGACCTGCTAAATCGTACATTGCGCTAAGAACACACCGCCGAAGAACAGGTTGTCCAGAATCTCATATATTAAGGCTCATATTAGAAAAGCTCGGAGAGGTTATATAAACACGATCATTATTAATAATTTAGAACGAGATGGAAACAGAATCACAGAACCCGATGCCAGAACGAAGAACAAATATTGTTTTTAATATATTTTTATGGGCGCACGAGAAACGATAATTGTAAATAATATTTGTTAAAACGCATCGGAATTGACGGTGAGACTGAAGAGACTCGCTTCATTAAATGATTTCTGGCGTTATTGAACGGTGTTGCCAACTGTGGCCATCGGAATGTTGGGTTTTGGATTTTTGTTCGACTGCGGTGTTTCACATTTGGAAGGGAATATCTACTTAATAAATTAACGAATTTATTAAGTAGATATTGACAACTCGTTGTATATATTGCTGACCTTAATAAATTAACAAATATTGCTGACCCACACAGAACAGATTTCCCATCATTTCGCATTCTCAATTTGGCTACCCACACCTTAACCCGATCTCTACTCGGCGACGATCGTCTAGCGAAAGCGATGAGCCTTGATCGCTATGCAGGGCAAAAAATCGTTGTCTGCCTTCAAACTTGAGTAGCAATCCTTGATATACAACGAGTTGTCAAAATCTACTCAATATATAAGCAGCATAAAACAGATTTCTCATCAGTTTGCTTAGTCAATACGACAAATCAGAAAAATTAGATCAAGATGCTACCTAGACCTAAACCCGATCTCAACTCGGCGATCGTCTAGCGAAAGCAACGTGCGTGTATCGCTATGCAGCGCAAAAAATCATTGTCTATCTTCGAAATCAAGTAGCAACCCTTGATATACAACGAGTTGTCAATAACTACTTATATAAGCAGCTTGAAACAAATGTCTCATCAGTTCGCATACTTAATTAGACAAATCATATCAAGATGCTACCTAGACCTATACCCGATTTCAACTAGGCGATCGTCTAGTGAAAACTATGCTCCTTAATCGCTATAAAGCGCAAAAAATGATGGTCTATGTTCAAACTCAAGCAGCAACCCTTGATTTACAACGAGTTGTCAATATCTGCTCAATGTATAAGCAGCATAAAACAGAATTCTCATCAGTTCGCATACTTAATTAGACAAATCAGATCAAGATGCTACCTAGACCTATACCCGATCTCAACTCGGCGATCATCTAGCGAATGCGACGCGCGTTTATCGCTATGCAGCGCAAAAAATCATTGTCTATCTTCGAAATCAAGTAGCAACCCTTGATATACAACGTGTTGTCAATAGCTACTTATATAAGCAGCTTGAAACAGATGTCTCATCATTTCGCATACTTAATTAGACAAATCAGATCAAGATCCTACCTAGACCTATATCCGATTTCAACTAGGCGATCGTCTAGTGAAAGCTATGCTTCTTTATCGCTATGCAGCGCAAAAAATTATGGTCTATCTTCAAACTCGAGAAGCAACCCTTGATATACAACGAGTTGTCAATATCTACTTAATATATAAGCAGCACCAAACAGATTTCTCATCAGTTTGCATACTCAACTCGACAAATCAGAAGAATTATATCAAGATGCTACCTAGACCTAAATCCGATCTCAACTCGGCGATCTTCTAGCGAATGCGACGTGCGTGTATCGCTATGCAGCGCAAAAAATCATTGTCTATCTTCGAACTCAAGTAGCAACCCTTGATATACAACGAGTTGTCAATTACTACTTATATAAGCATCTTGAAACGGATATCTCATCAGTTACCTAAACCTATACCCGATTTCAACTAGGCCCTCGTCTAGCGAAAGCTATGCACCTTTATCGCTATGCAGCGCAAAATTTTATGGTCCATCTTCAAACTCGGGTAGCAACCCTTGATATAAAACGAGCTGTCAATATCTACTTAATATATAAGGAGTACCAAACAGATTTCTCATCAGTTCGCATACTCAACTCGACAAATCAGAAGAATTATATCAAGATGCAACCTAGACCTAAACCCGATCACAACTCGGCGATCGTCCAGCGAATGCGACGTGCGTGTATCGCTTCGCAGCGCAAAAAATCATTGTCAATCTTCAAAGTTGAGTAGCAACCCTTGTTATACAACGATTTCTCAATATCTACTTAATATATTAGCAGCACGAAATAGATTTCTTATCAGTTCTCATACTCAACTCGACAAATCAGAAAATTTTTATTAATATGCTATCTAGACCTTAACCCGATCTCAATTCGGCGACCGTCTAGCGAAAGCGACGCGTCTTTATCGCTATGCAGCGCAAAAAATCATTGTCTAACTCCAAACTTGAGTAGCAACCCTTGATATACAACGAGTTGTCAATATCTACTTAATATATAAGCGGCACAAAACAGATTTCTCTTCAATTCACATACTCAATTCGACAAACCAGAATAATGGGGTCAAGATGCTACCTAGACCTTAACCCGATCTCAACTCGACGACGATCGTCTAGCGAAAGCGACGAGCCTTTATCGCCATGCAGCGCAAAAAAGGAGAGCGAATTACGCGATCATTACGGTTTAATTGAACGACGTCATTATTTATCAATAAAACCGCTAAACGGCGTGGCATTTCGGTTAATCGATTCCGGGTATTCCCCTTTAGAAGCGTACGGGATTGAACGCCTCGGTATTTCGTTTGAATTGTAATTTTCGTCGTCTCTTCGCTCTTTCGTTGTTGTAGTTCTCTGCGAATACGAAAAAGAGAAAAACGCGACGACGTGATTGTGGGTTTTTTCGCTCGCGCCACGGATTCCTAACGACGTGGTCGCTCGTAGGGGTCAGTGGCGAACGGTGGGTGGGCGAAAGGGTTAATTCTGACGAGAAAAAAAAATTTTTTTGGATTTATTATATTGAATCTGGCTCGAAAGACCATGTTGATAATTCGTGCCGATTATCGCAAAAATATGTAAGGTATACCTAAAAGAATAGTTGCGAAAAATCTAAGAGGTGATTCTCTGTCAAAAAATAGGGTGGGCCTTTCATATAGAAATTTTTTTTAGCCCCCCTTGTCTAGATACACCCCCCCTGAAGATGTCGCCAAAAATCAAAGTTCAATTTATTTTATCAAAACCAAATATTCTACAAAAATGAAACTAAGTAGACATTTCAGGCCAGCGAAGGGCTCCCAAAAGATTTTTATAGTGTTGCTCTACGATTTCGAAAAGTGTCAACTCTAGAATTCAACATGACGTTCGCTTACTAGTTACAAAAATAACTCACAGAAATGCGAGCTTTGCTAAGTTTCTGATGATAAAGAATTTTTTTTTGAAAACTGTAAATTTTAACAAAAAACTATTAGATACCTGTTTTGTTCAGAATACTTGATTGTCTCAGTCTTTACTTGTCGGAAATTCATCTTGATGATTAAAAAGTAAATTAACTTATTTCCGCATTATATATTTATTTTTACAACAATTGTTTCGTCATGATAACATGATACGGATAAAGGAAACACAGTAATTGCAATCCAAAGAAATGAATATATCAACAAAACTACCACATTTTTAGACCCGAACAAATACAAAATTATCAAAAATGATCCTACTACCAAATATCAAAAACAGATAAAAACAGTCATAAAAAACTCAACAGCCCTTTTTGAAAATACGCCAATCTATAAATTAACTATTAAGAATCCACAACCCCCAATTATGTATTCTCTCATAAAGTTACATAAAGAAAACCGACCTATTAGACCAGTAGTTTCATTTGTTACAGCACCTTCATATAAATTGTCAAAAGAACTAATTAAAATCATTCAAATAGAAACAAATTTCCAAGCTGAGTTAGCCGTGAAAAATTCATACCACCTCATAGATAACATAAAAAATATACATATCCCGAACAATGCCAAACTCATTTCTTTCGACGTGCAAAACTTGTTTCCTAGTGTACCTGTTAAACAAACCATAAAACTTGTAGATATGTTATTGTCAAAAAAGAGGACAAACCCAGTTATAAAACAAGAGATTATGGAAATCTTGAAAGTTTGTCTGGGCCAAAACTATTTTTTGTTTAATGACATATTGTATGAGGACGATGAAAGTTTAACCATGGGAAATCCACTTAGCCCGATTTTAGCCGAAATATTTATGGACTTCCTAGAAACTAAAATCCGAGAAAGCCCCTTTTACAAATTGTTCATTTATTGGTATCGTTACGTAGATGACATTTTAACCCTATTTATCGGTACCAAGAGACAACTCGCGATGTTTTTAGAATTCATAAATTCATTATCCCCCACAATAAAATTCACATATGAGGAGGAACAAAATAATAGTATTAATTTTCTTGACTTAAAAATCACGAAAATTAATAATAAACATGATTTTTCAATTTTTCGAAAACCAACATACACAGATCTCACAATTCATTCCTCCTCTAACCACCCATATACTCAAAAACTGGCAGCTTATAATAGCATGATTTTTAGATTGATCAACATACCCATGACACATGAGAACTTTGGTATAGAACTAAATACAATAAAACAGATTGCACTTAACAATGGTTTCAATCCATCTGTCATTAACAAACTTCTTAATCGAATGCAACTGAAAAAATCTATTTCACTTGTATATCCAACAATTTCACAAAATAATAAATATATTTCCCTTTCATACATCGGGCATAAATCTGAAAAAATAGCAAGATATCTAAAGAAAAATAATAATTACCATATTTCATTCAAGACTAGAAACTCATTAGGAAATTTAATAAAGAACAATAAAGATAAAGTCGCTAAAGATAGAAAGTCTGGAGTCTATAAGTTGAACTGCGGTACTTGCCCATATGTATACGTTGGTCAAACGGGAAGATCATTTGGGACTAGGATAGGAGAACACCAGAAAGCATACGTAAACGAAGCTCATAATTCAACATATGCAAAACATTTGTTGGAGACCGGTCATGATTTCGACAGCAATTTCGAAATTTTGCACGTGGAAAATAAGACCCTAAAATTGAACTTCCTGGAAGCAATGGAGATAAATAGGTACAATAAAAAACAGATTCTCCTCAACGACCAAACGGACCTGAATAACTCTCCCTTACTCAACCTTTTTTGATACCCAGGAATTCCCATAATTTCTTGTATTTCGCACCATATTTTTTCATTTTCTTTCAACTATTTAAAGAACTGTATCCCAAAAATGTAGTCAGTTACCATACTCACCTGATGAAGTCATGTTATCATGACGAAATAATTGTTGTGAAAATCAATATATAATGCGGAAATAAGTTAATTTACTTTTTAATCATTGTTCAGAATAGATGAAACTATCTGAAATTGATTTTTAGATGGTGATTAGGAATCAGAAAAAAATTTTTTTTGCTAAATTACTTTTAGAAGTGATTTTATATGCCTTGAAATCATTCAACAACGCTACAAAAATGGTTCTTAGTGCCTTCTCGCTCGCCTTAAATGATCTAAGCGAGGGCTGCTCAAGAAAAAAAACCCATCCCATTTTTTGACAAAGAGTCACCTCACAATTTTCTGGCAACTATTTATTCACACCCTGTATGACTCAAAAATTATAATCAAATTATGATCAAATCAGATCGCTTACTGAAAAATGCCGATGTACAACTTTGGCAAAATCAAGTACTAAAGTCCAATACGATTCAATCTCCATTTTTGGGAGTACCGGGAAAATGGAATTTTAAATGGGTGTATCTGCAGAATCATAAGGTTGATTTTACCCATACTCACGACCTTGCCAAGGTAATAAATGAGCAAACCTTCTCTACAAATATCGAGACTCTAAGTTTTTTCATTCGAAACTTATCGTGTTTATCACCGCCCGTTGGACCGTTCTCGGAGGAATAATGAATGATAGCATTTCTACGCCACTGGTCGCGATACGCGATGGATCACAATCGTCGTTCCTCTTGGACAGTTACAGAAGTATTTTGATGTTCTCGTACGAGACTTGCCGTTTTTTGCGACACCGTTTTAACGAAATTAAGGGATTGTCGCACGAGATTCCACGCGCGTTTCTATGTTATTAATTTCGGAGTTAATTTGCGAAAATGACGGGTACAAAAGAACCGGAAAAATTCGCGTGGTTGCACGTGTCTTTGAGCTGGTCATCGGAGGGGGACACGAGGGGGTAAAATTGTTCAACGATACTCACCGAGAAACTACCACGAAGTGATTAGATCATCACCGAAAAGCCTGCTTGGTTGGGAAATTATTTCCGTCGGCAGGTAAAACTGCACCATGTACTAACCTGGTGTTTTGGCGTAGTTTGTTCTGTTTGCAGTACTTTATTTCGTCAGTTCATATCGGGTTTACACTGCAAGTTTGAAGGGGATTCGAAATATAGAACGAAGAATCTTTTTCAAACTTTGTAATGCAAACGGAATTTCGTTTTTGCAAGAGTTGCAGATGATACAGTCTTGAAACCATGGCTTTGACATGGTTTCATGACAGTTGATGTTTGACAGTAGGTAAAGCGTTCTTATCATGTAAGACGAATTAATTTGTTCCTGCATTTTCAAGATCTGTGTTTCGTAAATCTGAGTATTTCATTAAACGATTGTTGCTTGTCTCTGTTGTTTGAAGACTTCAAATCTTGTTTTGTATTGTGTTTGACTCCATCTTTTGTATTTTATCCTTGAAAAGGGAACAGTGCTGTTCTCCTCAGGAAGAAATGAGTTTTGGAGAATCTCATTGTCCTATTCCTGATACCCGTTTTATTATAAATAACTATCTATGAATATGAGACTTGATTTCATTTCTATTTTTGTTTCTTACTTAATAGGAATGAGCTGAAGCCCAAATTGAAGTGTCCAACAAATGAGCTTATTCGGCTTTTAGCGGGTGTAATAAATTTATGAAACAGAACAATAAATTCATTCAAAAAAGGGTTAAATATATTGAAAATATCGAAAAAGAACCAAATGATATCCATCTGAAAATTGGAGAGTCAAGTAAACACTTATTTCCTAATAAGGTCTCCAAGGTAAAATTACCTATTCTTTGACTGAAGAGAAAGGGTTATTTGTTATCAAACATTGATCAGACGAATTCCAGCATAATATGGAGAAAAACAGAGAAGATATACCGAGAAAAAATAGGGCCATTGTGCAAATTGAGGCCCCCATGACGCCAGCTGAGTGGCTTTATTGAGAACATGATAACTTGATGAGAAAGAATATTTTAATGAAGGAATTGATTATTATGAGGACTTCATTCTTACCTAAGGTCTCACTTAGAATCAGGATTCTTTTGTATTTCAAGAAAGACGATAATAGCAGACCAGATTTTTCAAAAACGCGAGTCAACTTAAATGTTGAAACAAGATAAACAATTCACCAGTCACGAGTGTTATGCCCCCTCAAGGGGGCCCTAGAAACTTTTGAATCATTTGATTTTCTCGACCAGGGAACTATTATTCATAAGATAACGAAAAATTTCTGTAGAAATTAGAATTTTAGCCCGAAAAGAGCTATGAGAGTGGATGTTTGTAAAACAGTTTTGGGCTCAATTACGAAGGTCTATTTCGTGAATGTGTAACGTTACAAAACGCTCCACTGTCGATTTCAGTTTCCATCGCGAAAATACGTCATACTAATAATTTCAATTCCAATCGCAAGAAAAACGCCTTACTGAAATTATATGATCGGTCGCTAAAGAACGCTCTTCGCTTTGATGGTTGAGTGTGTTTCGCATGCGCGACCCTTCAAACTCGGTCCAGCCGATGGGAAATTCTTTCTTTTGGTGCGTAGTAAGTTGAAGATTCAACACCTTGCTAGAGTTTAGCGAATTAACGTATCTCGTAATCCATTAACATCGTGGAATTTTGAAGTTTTATTGTTTCTTATAAGACGTCTATTCAAAAGGCGGTAAGTACTACGTATATCCCGACCAATATTTTTTGCGTTTGTGAATGCCAAATTGTGATTTCTAATTTATTTCATTCCATGCAGGTTACACAGGTTAACATTTTCCTTTTATGATATTGTGCATTTGATTTCTTGTCTCATTCTTATTATCGAATAACGTGCTCTCATTCCTGAGTTCTAGATATTCCATCTCATATTTATTAACTTGTAAATTATTTCAATAACGTCTAGAGTCGCTGGGGATGAGATCACGTGTTACAAGCACTATCTTATAGTTTTGAAATTTGCAGTCTTTGTACCGGGGCTATCGCCCACTGAAGCATCTTTGTACCGGGGCTATCGCCCACTGAATCATCTTTGTACCAGGGCCATCGCCCACTGAACCATCTTTTCACTGAGCTACCGACTACTGGATTATCTTTTTACTGGGACTAATGCCCATTTGAATATCCTACTACCGGACCCAGAGTTTGACTGGATCATCTTAGTACTAGAAGCAATTATTACTGGATTATCTTAGTACTGGAGCTGATCATGGCTGGAATACCTTTATACCGAAGCTAATTATTGCTGGAATATCTTAATTCTGGACTCTGCTTTGGATGGAATCTCTTGAAACTGAACTACCTGCATAAAACCTGCATTTTGGAGGATCATACCGTCGGATCCTTTACTATTAAGGTAAGTGCTTCTTCGAATCCCGGATCTCAGATTCACTGTACCTAATTTTGTGTTTGTAAATAGTAATTTTTAATTGTAAAGTTGAAATAAATAGATAGGGAGTAAGAGGTTGCATCATTTTTTGACATCCTATTTATCATCAGTGAGTCTAAAAGAGACGTTTGAGACCATTCTAGGCTGAAAATTCGAAATGTACAGACATTTTGACAAAACAATTGAAAACTTTCCCAGAATATGCGCGCAAAATGTCGGAGAGTTCTCGCATTACGTATTCTATGCATATCTACATCTTTCATTACTCCACAGAATATAATAATTCACTTTATCAATCGAATATCTCCAATGAAAGTTTAAAACCCTTATTGCATAAAACAAGACCATCGCCTACCAAGTACTACATCCATATTGACCAGGCAACAGTGTACGTACAAGCTGTTATCCTGACTCTAAGCCGAATACGATGGGCAATTTAGTAGATAAATAACGATAGTTAATTAAATTGTAAAGATCGTGTAATGCACTCTAGTCTCGTAATTGGAACATCTTGCGAGGCCGTGCGATCGAAGTGGATACCGCAGTAAGACAGGCCGAATGAGGAAGAAGAAGAAAAAGAACGGATTTGATGCGTACGCAAAGGCGTCGTTGATTCCTACAGGGCGGTGTTGCCGGAACAGATTGTGAGCTTGGAAATTAGGATTAGTGGAAATTTCGATGTCCAGATATGGAAATTGTTTTGTCGTGCTCATGCTCTGAGAAACGGCGTGATGTCATTTTGTTCAAATGTCTGCAATATAAGAATTCTTAACCTTAAATAGTCTGAAATTGATTGCTTGCTCAACACTTGGTGAAACATCGTAATTAATATTAAAACAAATAAAAACACTTGACTACGTTCACAATTTTTAATTTAAAATATCTTGTTGACATGCATGTTTCGGGTTTTACCCCATTATCAAAACTGAAACGAAATGGGACTACACAAATATACACCACATTACAGATGTTAACACCGGAGATAAGCGGAACTCCAATTGATCATTAACAATTGGTAGTTTTTGTTTATGTGCCGATGATATTTCTAAAATTTCTAGAAGGTCTAGTCTTTTTCCTTTCTCTCCTTCATGCAAGATTGTTGTTTTATTAAAATCTATAAAGTGGTTGCAAGTTATACAATGTGTGGAGAAGCCAGTTGTGGATTTGTTTTGAAGAATTGACTTCTCATGTTCTTCCACTCTGACTTGGAGAGAACGACCGGTCTGACCGATGTAAAATGCAGGGCATTCGTTACAGAAAAGTTTATATACACCACTCTTTTCTGAATGATTCAGTCGATCCTTACCACTAAAAAACATTGATCTTAAGTTCTTCTTATTTGTACATATAATATCAATATTATTTTGTCTTAACCTATTACAAATTTTGTCGCTTACTTGCGGAATATAGTTGATATATACAAATTTCTTTAATTGGTTTTCGAAAGGACTTGGGTAAATACTTCTTAACAGTCTATCGTATTGTTTTCTAAATATAAATTTATCTATTATGTCAGCCATTGTTCTTCGCTAATAATTTTAACACTCCAACTTCTTTTTTGAAATTATCATCTGACAATGGAGTTGAAATTAATCTATTTACAAGGGAATGAAACGCTGACATTTTAATTCGATATGGATGTGAACTACTGTTATGAATCAGAGTGTCAGAAAAAGTGGGTTTTCTGTATATATCAAATTCAAGATGGTCATCTACCCTTTTGATTTGAATATCTAAAAAATTAAGTGGTTTATTGTCATTCTCTATTTCCAAAGTGAATTGAACTGAACTATAAAATGAATTGATCAATCGTAGGAAAGATTTTAGTTCAGAAGCTGAGCCAGTCCAAATACAAAAAAAGTCATCTACGTATCGCTTCCAGTATAGTACAAATACAGTCAGATCAATATATTCTGAGGAAAATATCTTCTTTTCCAAAGATGTCATGAATACTTCACTGAGTAATTGTGATGAAGGAGAACCCATTGGTAGACCATTCACTTGTTGATAGCATTTATTGTTGAATTTAAAATAACTTTGTCCAAGGCATATTTCGAGCAGTCTCATTGTCTCTTCTTTTATTTCTGTAGTAAGTGAAAGGTTATCGTGAAGTTGTTGGCTGACCAAATCTTTGATTTCTGCAGTTGGTATTGATGGAAATAAATTCACTACATCGAATGAAACTAATAAAGCATTTGAGGGAACTTTAAGTGTCTTTAATTCGTCTGTTAACTGGATAGTATTTTTGATAGAATACATTGGGCTATGTTGAATTATACTTGGCAAAATTGAATTGAGATGTTTACATAATTTTGATGCTGGTGCATTTGTGTATGAAACAATGGGCCTCATCGGACAATTCTCTTTATGTATTTTTGGTAGAGCGTACAATAAAGGTATTCTTGGATTCATAATGGTCAATGAAAAAAAATAGTCTTATGATCTTATGATCGGCCGCAACAACGAAAACCAATTTTAATTATGTCCGAATACGTGAACGGGTATAACCCACCCAATATTTCCGCATATATAACTTTTCAGAATATTTTTCCAAATATTTCCAAAAATACAGTTAAGATCGAATCGACATCTATAGCTTGATTGAAAAATGATCGAGAAGATCGCAGAATATTGAATATTTTGAATTTATTTTTGAGTGTTTCGATATCACGATAATCATGAAATTTTGCACAAAGTTGTTCATCAGCATTTCCAAACTATTTGCCAAATTTTATCATGATTGAACCAGTTTTTTTCGAGTTATGAAAATAGTTTCCAAAATTAAGTTTTCGGACAGGTTTTTTTCGAACTTACTGACAGTACGAATTCAACGAAATTCCGCAAAAAGTTGCGGGTCGTTATGCTACAACTATTTGCCAAGTTTCAATGTAATCGCTCCAGTTGTTTCTTGAATATCAGCAAAGCAACCTCAACATTTCAAATGGCTATAACTCGGAAACTGACTGATTCAACCCATTGAAAAACTTAACTGCCACATTCTGATGTTCGACAAAACATGCGCGCAAAATCACGATTTTTTTTTAAATCTCCAGAAATAACTATCAGATCGAACTGAAATTTGGTACGTTCATGTAAAATATGGGATTCAAGATCTGTGCAGGATGTGTTTGAAATCTGATGGATATTTCCGAAAAAAAAAGAATAACAAAATCTTTGAAAATTTTATTTCAAATTGTTTTGATAACACGTCCCTTCATCATTAAATTTTATGCTCTTGCACATCAATATTCTCCACTTAGTTATCAAGTTTCATCATGATCGGTTCATCAATTTTCGAGTTATTCCGAAAATATCAGCAATACAGAGGAAAACCCGTAAAACTGTACATATTTTCACAATATCTTCAAAAATCGAAAGGAAATTTGGCATATTGATATGAAATACAGGCTCCACCCAGTATGTCATGACATATACAGAATGGACCAAGTAGACCACAGTCATATCGGCGCCATATTCGCATGAAGGAAGTGACAAACTCTATTAAGTTGCCTTAACAGCCCAATCAATTTTGTACGGATTCATATCGGAGATCAAGAATCTTTCGGAATCGTCAAATTTAATTGCAAATATAGGAAATCTTCCGGACGTCAACCTACCACAGTCCGTTAGATACGAAGAGAAACTATATATATGCCACAGTGGCGTAACTGGCCTTCGAGGGGCCGTTCATCGAAATTTATTGCGGTTGAAGTATTTTTGCTGTTTTAAGAGCCGAGTATCATTGATAAAGCTTATAGGGCAGTAGCTAGGCTCCTGGATGTGCGAACATAGGCGTAGAAAGGAATTAGGATCTTATATTGTGTGGAAAATAAACTTTGTTGAGTCAAAAAATGAGACTGAATAACTCTACAAAGATGATCCGTGCACACATGTTTTGAAGAAGTCGAACTCATTTGTGAATAATTGTTAACTACATTTCTGTCCGTCCAGCAAGTCATCCGGTCTTCTACTTCAAATTCTGTGCAAGAAACCTATAGTTCGAAAAACTTCAGAGTGGCTTTGCAGTCTGAATATCTCAGCTGACTTCGTAAATGGGCAAAATCATATCGAATCTTTCGGAATTATACCTGTTTTAAATGTTGAAGTGGCTTCGTTAATACCTCATGAAATACTACTGCTACAACCTTGAAAATTTGTTGTAGAATGTCAATGCTTAAACATAAACAAAATTTCATGAGGAAGTATTGTTGGAAAATGGAAAAAATTCCGAAAATCTCCCAAATGTTTGTTAATGAAATTTTCTATTGGAGATTTTAGTGATATCTGACACAATTATCAAAGGTGACCTTCAACAACAGCGAACGGCTTTGTAGCATGATTAGTTGATGTTTTCAGGTTCAAAAACAGCTACTAGGTAGATAGTGAGCAGGGTAATTCCTTACAAACTTACGTAGAATCTCAATATCAGATCTTATTTTGAAAATACTGGAAAAATTAAATTTCCAGAGGAAAAATCTGGTTGGATTTTACCCATTCACGAATTTAGCTTCCGATGTTCAGCCTCCAATTCGCTCTACCAATATAGTGACTATAAGTTGTACTTATGTATGTATGTTGTTATGTATGATTACAGTCGGCCCTTATGACTTTTGTCAAGATAATGTTTCAAAATTAGAGCCTTGTGAGATTGTTTTTCGGCACCCTCCCTATACATAACATACTCAAAGAATGAATCGTTACTATAAAATTATACAAAGCGTGGGTGTAGGGGTTGTCCCTCCTTAATTCTCAATAGGGAATAGAGGGTGGCTCATACCTCAATTGAAATTCAATTTGTACCTTCATACATGAATACTAGAATTTGGAAATTTTTACTGACTCTAAAAAGTGGTGTCCAAGGAGTATGGTGGCAGTTTCACGATTATTACCGATCTTCAGACCACCTTACCCTGGTAAACCGCAAATGATCCAGTATCTCGAGTCTTATTCTGTGGTTTACCAAACTAAGGTTGTCTGAAGATCGGTAATCACCGTGAAACTGTAGTAACCATATTTCTTGGATACCGCTTCTTCGGTGTTGATGTTTCTGTTGGTTAGATGATTAGGCTCTGAACAAGGTGGAATATTTGTTGATTTATAGACAGATATTCGTTCTTGTGGTTATGTAAGTTTTTGTTACTAGTACTCTCTTCTTCATGAACCAATTCCTATCTCAAACATACCTTGAGCCTGTAACTACTGGCTAAAACTTATCGGTATCTAAGATTCTTTTTGGTATCTGAGATACTTTTTAGTATTTGAGATGATGTCGGTAGTTGAGATATTTTTAGCGTTTAAGATATGTACTTCTCGGTATCGTGGATACTTGTTTACTAGATAAAGTTTCTTCTGAAAACTATCCAGAGTACTAGTTACTTCTTGCCAAGAAATGAAGGAACTAGGGGACAAAAACTTAGATTCTTCACAAAAATAAAATTACTGTAAAATAATCAAGATACTTCTTTCTGACAGCTATGACTAGTAGTATCTTGACAATCACTTTTAGCAGGCTTTTCACATGATTAGTTTCCTGTTTTTTTCTGAACAATATCTATAATTTTACTCAAGGTATTTTCAACTTTATTGTATCAGTTAATCATTTCGTTCCATGGGGTTGTTATTATATATTTTTTTATTCGCAAACCCATCCTTTGCGTTTTCAACCACGCCAACATTATACAACGAAAAAAGTTAACCTACACTCCCATGAACCATCAAAATTGGTAAGAATCTTCAATGTCCGGTTCATTGACAATCTCTCCTATTTCGTTCATTCTCAAAGCAATCCTTCTTTCAATCTACTGATCTACGGAATGATCCCCATCCAACCTGGTTTTTAAGCTGCAATTACACCTCCACATAAATATTCATCATATACCCGATATTCTATTCAAATTTCAACCTCCGTTTCTCATATATAAAAAATTTGAATAGACCGCTCGGTCCCATCACTACCTATTAAAACCTTCAAATTCCGAAGGAGTTAGAACAATGGCCCAAAATAACATGGCTGCTTACTTTCACATGGTCATACGGTTTCTTCTCATCCTCAGTAAAATATATAATTATTCGGTCTATCCTTTCAATGGACTTCAATGAGATGATTATTTCAGGAAGATTTCGCGATTTTATTTAACCAAATTTGAATCCTGTTCGTGGTCGAGGAAGAGCTCAAAAATATTACTGTTTTTGAGTGCATATTCTGGGCAACAGCGGGCTTTCTTTTGTCCATATGGTCTCAAATGACCAGGTGGACTCACTGATGACGAATACGGTGTCAAACTTGGTTTTGCCTGGCAAGTTAGCAATTTCAAAATTTTCAGGGTAGGCCGCATATTATATTTCGAAGGAATTGAATTTTTCTCGGAATCGGAATAAGATAAGACAAAACCAAAAGAGGCCAAAAAGTTTAACGCAACAACAATACTTCTTTCTAAGATTTTTCAAACAAATGATGACCCTACCACTTTTCGTACGGCAGCTTTGGCTCTGGCTTTTTCTGCTGCTGAATATTGTTTTTCGGTTTAGTTTAACACTGCTCATGTTAGTAACATCGACGCACAGCTTGATGTTGCCATGAAAATCATTAGTGGGACTATAAGATCTACACTTCTACAGTGGTTACCAGTTCTTTCAAGTATTGTACCACCCCAAATTCGCAGACAGGTTGCAATGATGAAGTTTGGCGATAAATATTATTCCTTTCCGAATGAATTGATTTCTAATCATGTCTGGTTTTCCGGATTCTTAGATCGCTAGAATGAAATCTTGTTAACTTTTATTGATTAACGATTTTCTTCATTCCAATAAAAGTGGCCAAAAAATTTGGCGTTCGGGATGGAATTTGTGTAATGTTTTCAACAAAAGTTTGATCAGCGATCCTTCAGAAAAAGTTCATGGTTTTTATCTTCGTAAGGAAATTTGGTGCATTTTGAATTGACTTAGAACTGGTCATGGTGTCTGTAATAGTTTCCTCTTTAAGTGAAATTCGGTGCAGAGTCCAAGGTGCGAACGCAAAGAAGAAGAGGAAATAATAGGGCATTTAGTTAATAGTGGTCCAACATATAAATTTGCCGTTGGTTTCGAGGCAATTCATTCGGCGTCTGATTCTTTTTAGACATGTATGGTGAACTCCAAATTAATTTAATGATTAATAAAACATTTACTAGTTCATATTGGTTTTTCGTCCTCGTTTCTTTTTTCAGTTGTGATTTCGAGATATCAACCTGCATCGAAAAGAAAGAAAAAATGTTGTTTTGTTGAAGGAAAAGGAGTCCCTCAATAACAAACAACAATTTCTCTACAATTATATGGGGAGTTGAAATTTTGCCTGAGTTTTCTATCTGTGCTTTTTATCATGCGTAAGAATGCATGGTACCCTGTTTACATTTCCTCTGCTAATACTCTGATAACACATATGGTTTGATTTGAAAAATTGTAATATCTATACTAAAATTCAGTAGAATATCTTTTGAAACGCAGATACTATGAGAAAATATCTCGAAAAATATTCAAACTTCAAAACCCTGTTTGTCGATAACGAAATGTTTCAGAACCATGTTCTTCGATCTTTTTGCCTTGGAATAATGCAGAGAATCCGCTTTTTATTTGTACCTGCAATTCAGGAACACCCTCTATAGCTGTATTCGAGCCTTAAGGCTGCTATCATACCGTTCATGATCAGTAATTCCTTGAACTGTGGACTACTGCCGTCCCCTTTTGAACTGTTGCAGGGACCTCCAGTAATGACAGGCAGAATGGCATAATGTCCTATTTAGAAGCCAATCGCGATTCTGTCAAGGTATATTCACGAGGGCTGTAGAAGACGCCACCGTTGAGAGCGACGTGTTATTTGCTTTTGCTCTTGAGAGGAATGAACACAGGACTGTTGGATGTATGGTAGCCGATCACACCTTCAGTCGTTATTATATGACAGCTTGGCGTTATGTTGACATTGTCTAACCGTCTTTTTTGAGCAAGACAACACACGAGCCCATAATATTCGAACGAAGGTCTTTCTCCCAAAAGCTGACGTTGATGTTTTACTGTGGCCACCCCATTTACCAGATTTAAATGATGGGGGAGAGCGGTACAATTTGCAGCAACCCACAAGACTATGAAACAGATATCATGAAGTTCAAATTGTTTGAAACGGGTTGTCAAGTTCACGAAGTTATTCTTCCTAATATCATTGAGTATATGTATGCTCCAACCCTGGAAATTTCAATAATCTACATCTTCTCCTTTGAACGTAAGAGCTTTAGAAAAATTTTGAGCCTCAACCTTAAAAGTTCAACCGGATTCTCATACATAAAAAATTCAAATAGACGCTCGCTCCCATCTCGACCTATTAAAGCCTTCAAATTCCGAAGGAGTTAGAACAATGGCCCAAAATAACATGGCTGCTCCTCTTTCACATGGTCCACGGCTTCCTCGACCATAGATCATCCTCCGAAAAACTGTAATTATTCAGTCTATGTTCCCCATAGATTTCAATTCCCACATAGAAAACGATATATGTTCTAGAGATAAGGATCTGTGCGATCAGGTAGCGACTTGAGAATGACTAATGAGTTGAATCCATCTTCCTTAGCCAAAAATTCTATGGCCACTCGGCCTTCTGGATGGTGCCGGGTTCTAATACGATGTTATTTTAAATAAGTTATTTATGCAAATGCGGTTTTATTCAATTTAATAAGCGTACCAGTTCGACATTTGATGGTAAGATACCTCCAGTGGTGTTATTTTGCCGTCTGTGAGGTGTCCGATGATGGATGGCTTGAAGAAGGTTTCGAATATGCGGAATATTTAACAGTTGCTGACCTCTAAAATGTTTTAGTTCAAGTTTTTTGATAGCGAAATCGTTGATTTATTCGCATCACGATTTATTGGTGTTGAATTCTCTCTGAAATATTGCTGATAAACATGAGAGAGACAAATAATACTTTACATTATTAAACGATGGTTTTGGAAGGCAACACGTTGCCACTGGGTAAGTATCAAAGAATATGTTTCGTATTGACCGATCAATGGTATTTTTAAGTAATGCAGTTAAGAGCGCAACCATGAATATACTGATATTTCAATTTCCCCAGCTAATATCTTATCGAAAAACCTATGCACATTCAAAGCTGAAAACATTCCTGACTTTATTGTTGATTCCAGAGAAACATTTGTTCAAAAACGACAAGATGTCATTACAACTGTTTGAATTGTAAATATACTACGTTTATCTACCATGTGAGCAAATAATAAAAAAATATAATAATAATATCATAAAAAGGGTGTATATAAAATAAACTCCATCAACATTATCGACTGAAAGAATTTGTTTATTATGTTGATCATCAACTTTCACATCATCCGGGAGATTGAGTAGAATCAAGCCCATTTATGAAATTTCAAAATGGAATTTTTTGTAAGAGTTTCAAGAAAAATTTCAAAGAATGTCATGATCCTACCAACATCAAAGACTCCTTATGACAGAGCGATCATTAGAAGATTCAGTTTCGCATTTTAAAATGGATAGTTCAATGTTCTGTCAAGCGAGAAAAGTTTAATTCGACATTTGTTTTTGTTTGTGTCTAAGAGAATAATGAAAAACATGAACATTGTCCTATTTGATGCTTTTTCATGGCCCCCTACTGATGAAATAAAGACCAGGAGAAGTAAGATCGAAATTTCTAGAGGAGACATCAATGATCGCTCGAGCGAGTACAATTTTTCTTGTTCATTTTCAGAAAAATATCCGAAAAAAACTGGATTATTTGCCATACACTCTTTTCCACAGCCTTCTGCAATCAAACCTATCATAGAAACCCTTGAATTCGAAATTTCAAACGGAGACTTCAACGTTCGAACAACCGCGGAACTTTTTTTCGCAAGTCCTAAAATTATCAGAGATATCAAAATGTTCTCAATTTCAGCCCTTAAACTACTTATATTATTGTTTAACGTCTCACTGATGAAACAGTAACAAGAATTCCCAGATTCGAAATGTAAAAAAGACGAGACCTCAACGATCGAACACACGAGATAACTCAAATTCTTCAGTTTTATTGTTAATATCTGAGAAAATATTCAAAATCAATACAAATTCCTGCATTGCACTCTTTTTCAATGCTTTCCACGTATAAATCGATCACTAGAAGTTTCAAATTCGAAATTTCAAAAGGAGACTTCAACGGTCAATCAAGCGCGAAACCTCCCCATCTGATGAAATCGCCAAATTCGCGTTTCTTCTTCAGAAAAACGATTATCGTCCTTCCGTCTCATAATCAGCGGCCACAAAATCTAACCATGCACGCAAAGTCTCGATCTCTAGGCAGTTCGAATTTTGGTTTTTCATCCTCGTACGCGCACAGTCTACTCAGCTTGGATATCTTGGAGATAATCAAGAGAAATAGTGGAATTTTTGTCATTCCAGCCTTTGTATAACCTCCTTCTAGTAGGAAAGTCACGAGAAGTCCCAAATTTGGAATTTAAAAGGGACTCTCCAATGATCGGTCAAGCAAGAATGCTCAAATTCTATGGGTTTCTCGATATTTTCCGAGAAAATATTTGAAATAAACAGAAATGTCTGCATTGTACTTTCAATCTACGCTTCTCACGATTTAATCAATCATCAGAAGTCCAAAATTCGGAATTTTAAAGGGAGACTTCAACGGTCGATCAAGCGAGAAACCTCCCCATCTGAAACCACAAAATTCGCAATTCTTTTCCAAAAAAAAGCCGCCTATGGCCCTCTCCGGTAATCAGCTATCGCATCGTCCCAAGAGGCACGCAAGATCTCGATCTCGGCCTTTCGAATCTGGTTCTTTTATCCCCGTACGCGCACAGCCTACTCAGCATTGATATCTCGGAGATAATGGAACCGAACGAATTACGCTGCCCGGCTAACCCAAAATTAACCATCCCAAAACCGTAATAAGGTACAATTTTTAAATTAACTTAATTGTAGTTCATAAACTGTTTAATAACATGTTATTATTTTTATGGTCTTTTTAGTAAAACTACCTGTTAAAGTGACATTAAATAAATAACGCCGGGAAACGGTTATTATTCCTTGCGGTCCACGGTATTATTTATAGTAGCTGGAAAAATTCGAAGATTGTTGTTGTAGCGGGAAGCGGATTTGTGTTATTGATGGGAAAATTATCGAGTGCTATCAGATCTACCCGATACGGTTATTTTGTCAGTATGCCTTCACGTTCTTGTTCAGTTTATTTCCTCATTTTTGTGTTATTAAATACGATTTTTATCATTATAGTCGACAGCTTGTTTCGCTGGGATAATTCCTTATTAATTCGCAGTATATCTGATGTCAAAATTGATTCTGTCCACTCAACCGGCCGTTAGCGCGATAATTTGAAAACATGTACTCCTAGCGACCTGAATATTTAAGCATAAGTTGCTTTTGAGATCTAGAAGATCATACATGGATCTTGTGTTTGCATTCAAGCTGCTGAATGGCATGTTTGATGGCCCTCTGCTTTTGATCAGATTCAATTTTTTTGCCCCAAGTGTTAACACTCGGAGCACATTCATGTTCTATTAGGAGACTACGATCACTAATTACCGGATGATCTTTTTCTTATACTGTGTAACTACACATGCAATAGCATGTCTACTGATTTAGACTTGTTTGGTGTCTCTATGGTTGTATTTAAGAGTAGAAGGGCCCTTCATATCACCTCTGTATGACCGCTTTATGGTTGCTGCGTTACCTCTGTCGAATTAATTTAGTGACACTATTTTCAAACTTTATGATTTATTTTATGTTTTCATTCTAAAAGTGGATGTACCGTGTATATTTACGTAATGTCTGAGTACATGAATAAATACATAAATAAATAAATGAATAAATAGATAGATAAATAAATAAATAAATGAATAAATGAGAAAACGAATAAATAAATGAATGAATAAATAAATGAATAAATGAATGAATGAATAAATAAATTTATAAATAAATAAATAAATAAATAAATGGATAAATGAATAAACAACTAAATAAATAAATGAATGGATAAATAAATGAATAATCAATTGAATAGAAAAATAAATGAATAAATTAATGAAAAACATGAATAAAAAAATAAATGAATAAATAGATAAATGAATAGATAAATAAATAACTGAATAAACTTAAATGCGGCAGCTAATTCCGTGAATCTGCGGAATAGACCGAATGGTTTCGGAGATATACTCATTTTAAATTTTGGGGAAATACCCAAGATATCTCAAGAACAACCCATGCGATCGAATGGAAACTGGACTTAGTTTTAGAATAACGACGAGCCACTGATCGAAAAATTCTGTTCCAATCATTCTTGAGAATTGTTTCCCCGAAACTATTCATCAAATCTCTATGAAATTTTGTACGGATCCGTTAAAATTAAATCATTCCCATATTTCCAAAAAACAGATTAGATCGAATTGAAATCTAGTGCTTTATCGAAAAAACCTAGAAAAGTACCGACGTTAAGTCAGAAGCTTCTGCTCGCATGTTCAAAGGATATGACCAAAAGTGAACATGCGCGCAAAAGCTGCTGACTTCAAGTAAGTGCTTCTCTAGGTTTTTTGTATTTTTCCCGATTTTGCATGGGGAAGAAACATTAAGGGTACACCCTTAAAATCCAATCCCTGCATTAGACTCCTTGCACTTCATATAAAGTAATATATCCATCTCCTCGACTTCCTGTTCACAGGTGTCGCCAGGAACCTCTGGAATGCTGAATTTCGCCAAAACGAACACTCGAGTCGCGCGTCTGGAGTTCAATAAAAGAAATCGTAAAATTTCATCGTACAACCCGAAGTGCCGTGCCGTGCATTTTATCGCGCAATGAAGGCGTTTAATGCACGCTTCAGTTTTAGGTTACCAAACGTCGTTTCTGTTTGTCTCGAAGGCCAAACGATGGGGTTTTATGGGAATGTGATTTGTTGGGTAGTTCCGCTGGATTATCGTGCGTTAAGGTGAGATTTCATGGGATTAAACCCATATGTATGTACCTGTACATGTACATTTTTTTGCGCGCAAGTTCTAGGGAAACAGCGTGCTATCGTTTGGTCCAAATGTCTGTTATTTTCGAATTTTGAGCCGAGTACGGTCACAAACGACTAAGTTGGACTCTCTGATGCTGAATGCGGTGTCAATCGAAGTAAGAAAATTGTATTATTCAATGGAGCAGAAGCTTACTTACATAAATGACAGTTATGCACACCTAAGTTGCATTTTTACGCGCATGTTCTGGGGAACGGAGTGCTTTCGTTTCGTCCAAATGTCGACAATTTTCGAATTTTTTCCAGAAAATGGTCTCAAACGACCAGGTTGGACTCACTGATGACGAATCCAGTGTCAAAATCGATTCTGTTCAGTCAGTCAACCAAACGTATGCACGAGTAAAGGAGACTTGAAACTTTCAGGGTAGGTTGCATTTTAAAATGCAAATGTTGAGTTCGTTAACAAACAAAATCGACTGAATGGTTTTGGAGTTACGGAAATTTGAAATTTCGAGGTTATTTCCTTATATGTCAGAGAATACTGCAGTGATTATATTGAAACTTGGCACTCCGTTGGAGCCAAACGATACTCATCTCCCGCATAATTTTGTTAGGAAGGTGCTTTCAGTATATTGAAAAAAATATTTTTCGTATTTTTTCTGCGAAAAAACTCGCTTCAAAGTATTAATCATTAAATATGTCAAATTTTGAGGTTGAGCAGCTAGTTCGAAAATGCTGATGTACAATTTTGTGTGAAATTTCGTGATGATCCTAGTATTAGAACAGTTTGGAAGAAAATTCAAATTTTTTTTTCAAATATTCAATATTGTGCGATCTTCTGGTCGTATTATCTTCATGAAACTCTGTATGAACCTTCGAGTGGAATGAATGAACCTTCGATGGAGTTCAAGGATTTCAATTCGATCATATCTCTATTTATGGAGATATTGGGAAAATTAAATTTCAAATGCGAAATCATCGGGTGCATCTTACCCATTTATTTATTCGGCTATCTTAATCGAGGTCCCAACCTTATCTATAAATATCGAGTTTCCGAGTTGTTTCTTCCGGAAGTTATTGTGTTTACGATCTGCTGTTATGCTCCTTGCCAAACGGTCATCTCCTTCGAATATGCACGCAGAAGCTGCTGACTTCACGTCAGTGCTTCTCTAGGTTTTTTCATATTATATTTACGCATTTCAAAATTATTGCAACATTTTTAATTGCCACCATTTGCACATTTGACAGCTGACAGTTTAGAAAAGTGCAAATGGAACGTTGTTCGATAAAAAACTGTGTTAGTCCGAATAAGTAATTAGGTGCAATCCACCCGATGATTTCGCAGAAATATATATGGATTTTTTTTCCCCAATATTCTAAAATACAGGTCCTATCGGAATGAAATCAAGTACGCAATTGGTCGAAAAATGATGGCGGAGAGGTTTGTGCAAAGTTTGTTAGCCAAATCTTGCCGAAATTACATATACGATCGAGCTGAAATATTTCGCACCTTCAGATATTTTCAGTTTGAGAAACAATACAGAATTTAATCAGATTGACAGTTTCCTACAAAAAAAACCTTTCAGCAAAATTTAGAAAATTTTTGGGGAGATTTTTTTTCATTTTTGCAACAATACCCTCCTTGCGATATTTTGCACAGATCTGTACGTCAGCATTCTACATCTAATAACCGAGATTGAATAGAATTGCGTCAGTAGTTTTCAAGATATCAAGGAACAATCTCAAAATTATAAACGGCTATAATTTCGAAACTGATGTGCGGATTTTGCCTGTTATCGAACTCAACCCTGATATTCAAAATTCAAATCTACCCTGAAAACTTCAACACACTAGGATCAAGTTTCATCTTGAGTTAGAACGACCTCTATAAATGACTGATTTCAATTTGAACATTTAGTCTTCATCAGTGATTCCACCCTATTCACTTTATTATATTATTATTTTCAGGTCCATATTCGAAAACAACTGACATGTGGACAAAATAATAAAACGTCCTCGAGCATAAACAAAAAGCAATAAAATCCACCTAGAACAAGTTCGAAATTCTATAATGAACACATAATACACAAATATCTGGAAAATAACCTCAATACAGAACCAACTCTCTATTGAAGGAAACATGTATATAAATCCAATAGTTCCACTGGAATGTTAGGATTCAAAGAATTTTTTGAAATATCAATAGCCTCAAAACTGAGTCATCCAAACAACGGACACCCACTAATTTCTGCGAAAACATACTTTCGAACTCAGGTAGTCAAATATTTCCAACCTTCTCCATTAACCTTTAAACGCCCCTATATACTAACTTATCAATGGCAAGAAGATAGATAACTGAAAACCGGCAATTATTTCATAAATATTTGTGTATCCTGGATTTTACACAGACGTCACAAGGCAGTGAATTTACATTTTTGTGCATTTAGAAGTCACAACGCTACTTTGGATGAGTTTTCAGTGGAGACCCCAACATGCGATCAAGCGCGGAACTTTCATAAATTTGAAGAAGTAAAAAAAACTTCATTTTATACAAAAATGGTTTTTGCTCCTATAGGTTTCCGATACTCTTTCGATGCAGTATGATTTTGGGTACATTTACAACACTCAATAATCTATTTACTATTTTTCAAAAGATTTTTGGGATATTTCCTAACTGAAACAGAACTATAAAAACTTAATAAATTGATCTCATAACTCATGAGATTGGTCACAGTGAAGTTAATTGCATTGAATCGTTTTCTGAGGAAAATTGGCATCCAAAAGAAATTATCATTTCAAATTGAGACAAAAATTTTTTTTTGCCTTCAAACAAATCATCCAGAACAACAACATAGAAACCATCCAAAATAATTAAATGTTTTGAATGTAATTTCTTATGTACATGGCCTTTCAATAAGGAATCAGAATAATTGGCAGGAAATTCAATGAATAGTTTAAGACAAAAATGATGTAAGATCTATACTGACTAATGCCAAACGTTTTAATGAAAAATACAAATAAAAACTTGGTTTATATTATTCCCTATATTGGTGGGAAAAGAGACACTATATTAAATATTCTCAAAGAAAGAGATATACAAAAGTCTCAAAAAAACAAAGTATCTATATCGACCACTGGAAATTACATGATAGAGTGGGATAATCTGAAATGAAATTAAAGAGTCTTCCTGTATTTCAGTGGATGGAAAAAATGATATTGTACATTGTTATATGGGAATGGACCATATTTGTCTCAATTCACTGAAAAAAGAAGAAGAGTTGAAATTTTTCATATAAAAGGAATTTTAGTTGTTCGGGTTTGTGAAAATGTCGCTTTAAAAAGAGTTTCTTAAAGACAAAGGTATTGCATGAAAATGATTCCGCGAATTTTGACTTCATTGTCTGATCTCAGAAATGTAGTCAGAAATGAACTCTGAAGGGATTCAGTTTCTTCTGTTCATGTTTTTATTATTCTTATGTTTTTTTTAAGAATTTGGTCTCAAAGGATAATTTTGCCATTACCCCATTTCAATTGATAAAATTTTATTTCATTGAAAATAGTTCTTTTTTAGATATCAGAAACGAAAAATCTAGAAAAAATCCTGAAAAACTTTTAATGAGTTGCATTTAAAGGTTGATTCTTTGAAATCACCGACTCGATTTTTTCGTAAATTGCAAGAGATTTTCAAGCATAAATCAAGGATTTCAGTCTTCATCATCCAAATAATAATGAAATCAATCTAAGAATAGAACTTTTCTTCATTGAAAATTAAAGAAATTGAATCTCTTATATCACTTTGGATGCCTTTTCCTCTCATGTTGACAATTCACATCAAAATTTCAAAGAGACAATGTGCGACCGAGTGCGAAACCAAAGTTCACATTTCCACACGCCCGAATAATGAAAACTTCATCATAGACGATGAAAAAGAAGGCCAGACGGTCCAGCATTCTATACCGACTTCGCGAAATCATAATTGTGATATATTGAAAATCTGCGTTCACCTAAAAATGCCCCGAGTACAACGCGACGGACCTCTCTCTGTCTCTGTCCCACCCATCGGATATCGTAGCTCTTCATCCGTTCTCGATCGGCTATCTCAACCTCGCATCGCTACCCCTCTAGCGCCGTCTCTGTCTCTTGAAATATTTCAGTAATGCTTCCCACTCTGTGGCCCATTGTTGAACTGGTAGAACCTAACCTGGTGAAGAACTAACTCCGGCACCGCAGTATTTCTGTCGAGGCGCTCGTAGCCAGTCGTAGCCATAGCACTCTTCGATCGTTAACAATTCGACTTTACATAAGAGCCTATGAATTATTAATAAGTCCGTAAGATGAACGAATGTTAACGGTAGTTACAGACTCTTAACTTCTTAAAACACTTTCGAACGTCAGGATGTGTCAGTTTTTTCGTGTCGACCGGGCTTAAGACGACTGTCAAACTGTTTAAATTTGTGCTTGTTAGTCCCATTCAGAAACTCATCGCTAAAATGACGCCATACGTTAACTTCAGTGCTACAAACTCGAAAAACATTGGGAACCCGAGACCCATCTACAAGAATCTGTGTTTCGTCAGTGTTTTCGTAGCCTTCGTTATAGGTCTACTTCTTGGTATCTTTCTACCTTTGGTGTACTTTAGGAACTCCTCGAATTCAACTAGTTTGTTACCACCAATTAACGAAACCTCAGAGATACGTAGTGTCTTCTTGAGCAACAGTTTTAGTGCCAAAAACTTAAGTGAGCTAACTAAGGACGCAAGGGTTTCATTCGTGGAGAATTTCAAGGTCATAGAGGAGGAAAATGATGGAAAACTCATACGAAATGGTATCTACTGGGGAGACGCAATCGAAAAGAACCTTCCAGATGGTTACAGAGAGAAGAAACACACCCTTTGGAGAAACTACGTGAACAAAGCTGTCGCTGTTAAGATGGAAGCAGGCTGTGGAAGGATGCAGAACCGTTTGGTTGTCTTTCAAGACGGCCTTAAAGGTTGCGTTCGTTACCGACAAAACACAGATCAAATCCAAGGAGAGCTGTTCAGTTTCTACCTTGCCCAAATCTTGAAACTACCCAATCTAGCTCCCAGCACCGTCAGTATAGTTGATCTCAAATCTCCTTTATGGTCAAATCTACGTAACGAAATCGCTGCTGCTCAATGGAACTCAAACAGGGCTATAGTTCTGACTCAATTCATTTCCAATTTGGGCACAGCAAACATCCCAGACGTTTTCAGGCCAACAGAAAGGCACCTGAACAAGTTCGATGTACTAAACATGACCAAAAACGAAATTTTAGAAGAGGATGACCTGACAAGGACGCTCGTTGAGCTCGCTCAATGGTCAGACCTTATCATCTTCGACTACTTGACGGCAAACTTGGATAGGATCGTGAATAACCTTTATAATTATCAGTGGAATGCGAACATAATGGATGCACCGGCCCATAACTTGGCCAAAAAGTCCGATAGTGAGCTCCTCGTTTTTCTAGATAACGAGTCCGGTCTGCTGCACGGCTACAGGCTGCTCAAGAAGTACGAAGTCTACCATTCGGTGCTTCTCGAGAACCTGTGCGTGTTCAGAAAGCAGACCGCAGACGTGATCAGGGATCTCAAGACCAAGGGAAACATCGGAAAACTGCTCAAGGACAAGTTCGAGTCGCAGAACAGTGCGGTAATCAAGGACATATTGCCGTCGTTACCGGAGAAAAGTGTCAAAGTACTGAACGAGAGGATCGAAAAGGTGTACACTCAAATTTCGAAGTGCGAGTCGATATATGCAGATGAAAGAAACACGTAGTGCGACATCTTGCCATTTTAGGATATAATTCTGATTTGGGAGACAGTGAATGTGACATAAAGGATGGTCAAGTAAGTAAATCAACCGGGGGACGCTCGTTCCTGTTTGGTTTATGTTAATTCCGATCTTCGAGTTCGAGCTCTGACATATGTTGAACATCGAACTACCTGTGTCAGCGATTTTCGGTTCAATTTTATAACTTGTTCCTTCGTTGGTGCCGTTTAATTTATTTTATTTATTGTTGTGTTAAATGTTGTTTTCTGTATGTGTCCCCATCGACTATTTTATACAGATTTTTCTGGTTCTTTCTGAAATGGACGTTTGGTAATGGAAGGTTAACAGCTGTTGGTTCGGAGAAAGGCCTTGTGAGGTCTATTGTTGGTGTCTTTGCTAGTGACACATTTTAACGAAGCATTGAAATCACTAGGGATATATGAATGAATGAATGACAAAGCTTTTTCTATATTCTTTCGAAACGTTGGTCGTCTATGGGGCAGAATTCATGCTTAATGGCATAATTTACACGTTCTGAATTATTGCATTATTGTAAAGGCCGTCATTTCTTTGTTGGTCAATTTCATTATTCGAACGAGTAGTCAAGGTAGATATTTCGGTGTACCTCTAGAAAATCTACTGCAGTATTAGATAACATGCGATTGAAAGAGGAACGTGATTTAAAAATCCATCGAACAAAAGATTTCGAATATAAAATATGAATCTGAAGGATTTCATATAATAAAAGAATATTAACTGAGGTATACATGGAAAAGAACTAAAAGTAACATATTCCAAAACGATTTCGTTTTGAATAATTTCAGAATAATGATGAACTGAAAATTCACTATATTCAAATTGTTGTCACTGAATTACATTGAGCTATTTGGGCGAATTCAAGCTCCCATATTGATAACCGTTTCCCAATTTTTCACACAGGAAGTTGATTCCGCTTTCAAAGTTCAATTTCATCGAAATATACATCTGGAGATTTCGAAATGTCAAACTAGCGTTCAACTCAAGCAAGGCTTCCAACCACGAAGTAAATTCCATTTCAGAAATCGGAATAAATCACAAACTCCCATAATTCTTCTCTTCATTGTGATTTTTATTTATTGAATCGACCATAAAGAACCACCAGCTGCTCTTAAAACTCGTTTTTGAAGCGTTTCTCGAATATTAACATCGAATTTCGATGAATGATTTTTTTTTCTATAAATTCTGAATGAATCTGATACTCAGCGTCCTCAATTCCAACTGAGATAATGTGAAGCTTTACTGTGTCTGTTTTGAAGCTGTTCTCGTGTTCAAATTCGTTAACATAACAGAGCTACGAGTCGATATATCACAGAGATATCAACGGGCGACCAAGCGCGGAACTAATTTTCCATTTGACTTTTCACGAATGGTTTTTAAAAGATTCTGAACCAAACTAAATAGAAATGATCACAGTAGGCATGAAATAATTGATGAAAGTACTGATTTTTTTTCAATACTGTTTCCGTATTTAAATTCAATAAATATCTCAAAGTCGGGCAAGTATACATCGGTGATATCGAAATGCGAAAGTGAAAAACCCAAATTTTTCATGCTAAATTATCCTGAATGGAAAAAGATTCCAAAGAGACCTAAGCCTGAACATTCTTAGTTGGAATTAAGATAAGAGAATCATGCTTTCTTGTAAGGAAAAAATTTACATCGAAGATAAAAACATGCGATCAAGCGACAAATTCTAATTTTTCAATCTAAATTACCTTGAATGGAATAAGATTTCACTGAAACCTGAACCTCTATAATATATAAGTTGGAATTCTGATGATAGAAATATAATGTCCTGTTCAAAATAGTAAACATAACCTAGTTACGGGCAAATATACATCGGAGATATCAACATGCTACCAAGCACGAAACTAAAACTTCCTATTATGCTTTCCCTGAATAGTTTTCATTCGATTCTATACAAAACTTAACCTCAGAAATCTGATAATAGAAACGATTATCTTATTTTCTTCGAACAGCTTTCCTGTTGAAATTCTTTAGCATAATCAAGCTAAGGGCAAACATACATCGGAGATATGAACATGCGACCAAGCGCGAAACCTAAACTTCCTGCTATTACTTTTGCTGAATAGTTTTCATTAGATTCTAAACGAAATTTAACCTGAAAATTTTATGTTGGATTGGGATAATAGGAAATATAATTACATTTATTCAAGAGAGGTTCCATGTTAAAATTCGTGAACAAAACTGAGTTACAGGCAAACATATATCGGAGATATCAACATGCGACCAAGCAAAAAACCCGAATTTTCTGTTTTTACTTAGGAAATATACTTGTTTTCCGAACAAGTTCCGTGTTGAAATTTGTAAACAAAACTGAGTTACAGGCAACATACATCGGAGATATCAACAGGCGACAAAGCGTGAAACCAGAATTTTCCGTCTCGAATATGAAAACCGAAAAGATCACGAACGAAAGGGAAACAATGCAACTGTGTCATGTATATCGAATTTAGAAGCTTGTTCCGATGAGAAATGAATCACAGAGTGGATCGAATTGGCCAACGATCTCATAAAAAGACAATTCTCCGGCGGGTCGTGAACTCACGTTAGGAAAGTCGAAACGTACCAGGTGCGCGTGGTGAAACTCGTTCATATTGCATTTTTCGATCGTTAGCGATCGACCCTGTTAGAGAGCACAAAGGAAAATTGTGAAATACGCGGATCCGAAACGAAATCATAATCTGATACGATAGATAAGGATCTTTGTAACAATATACACTAATTTTTTAAATTTCTATTGTTTCGAGTATTATTTATTGGTAGATAAATAATTCAGAGCATCGGCATGAGTTTGAGCAACTTTGGAGTTACGTAAGATCCTTTTATCCCATGCATTTGAGATCGTTTAATAGATTTCGACTTACCATTTCGTAAGGCTTATCTGAATTTTTTTTTTGAATTTTGACGTATAAAGTAACACTTTCGAGAACTGATTGACGCTATGGATTGTCTTACTTTGTGTAACTAGTTGCATAAATTAAAATATTATGCAACTGGTGACGAAAAGTGGATTTTTTATTAGTTTATTCAAATCTACCTCTTCAAAATATAAACTGTAAAATTTTCAGGGGTAAGAGGGTTTTGATCGGTCACTAAGGTTCATTATTCGATTTTATCAAATAATAATCCAAAAGGTCACATGTATGCCATTGAATTACCTTCAAAACAAGATTTTAGGGGTTGCTATCATCATGTCATCATGCTCACATAGTTGAGACAAATTGATTGGAACCAACTGTATAAAATGTTCTCTTGGAACCAATATTTATTACTTTCTGCATTGTTTTTGCATATGTAAATCTTGTGCCGAAGAATGATTATTTTTTTGCAATCCTCATTTACCTCTTAGGGTTTAAATCTTGAAAGATCAACCTTGACCGAAGATATATTCTGATTAATTTCCGAATTCTACGTAATTTCTACGTAAATTCTACGTGAAGTAAGTGACATAGTTATTTCCACGAGAATATATTCTAGTCTAAAGTAAACAAATAAAACTTGAAGAAAGATTTACAAAATCAATATCTCGAGTGGTATAATCATATTTTTTCGATATCTAGATACAGCTTTCTATGAAACATAATTCTCAGCGCAGATATTATTTTCTATGGAATATACTTAACTGGACCAGTTCAACCATTTGTCTACTTTCAACTTCCTCAACTCGTAAATATCGATTGTCATACTTTTACTTAATTAAAGAAATAACAATCCCACCATTTTAATCGCTTAAAATAGTCGTTTTTCTTATCTAACGGCTACCCGTTCACATTGCCGCTGTTTTATTACCAAGATATGCAGACGGCAGTGAATATTTTTGATGAGATTTGAATTTTAATGGATCTAGGAATGAAAGATGTACGATAGATGAAAAATTATGTTCTTTCGATGGATGACCATATCGAATGACGTTCAATCGAAGAAATTATAATCCGGCATTAACTTACATCTCCTACGGAATGCACTGTTGAGAAAATTTCATATTTATAGCTTTCATTGAATTTTCAATGGAAAATAAGTTATGATCAGGACTGAGGAATGCTTAATGAGTCATCCTAATTGATTATGCGAATATGAAAGTGTTGAAAACATTAAAAAATTCTCAGTTTCATCCAAATTCAAAAAGAAATTTCAACGTGACGTCAAGCGAGAAACCACCTAAAATATCCGAACTTTTTCCGATAAAAATCTGCAAAATGAGTTATGAAATTAACTACCAATCATAAGGGGAGAATATTGAGATCAATTTCGCATGAGAAACTGTCACTAAATTAATTTTTGAACTGAGTTTGAAAAGAGACATCAACGGGACGTTAAGAGAGAAACCAGTTCAAATTTGCAAACTTCTTCCTATTGAAATCACAAAATGAATTACGAAACCAAATTTTAATCATGAAGGAGAATATGGAGATCAATTTTGCATGAAAAGATAACTACATAAATAATGTTTGAGCTAATTTTGGAAGGAGACTTCAACGTGACGTTGAGCGAGTTACCAGCTCAAATTTCTGAACTTTTTCCGATATATATTTGGAAAAACGTAATAAATTTGAATGAATATCATAGATGAGACATTGCGGAACAATTTTTGCATGAAAAAATATCACTTCATGTTACTTTTGAGCTGAATTTGACTGGAGACTTCAACGTTGAGTTAAACGAGAAACCACCTCTAGTTTTAGAGTTTTTCATGATAGAAATCTCAAAATAAAATATGAAATCAAATGTGAATAACGAAGTAGAATATGAAAATCAATTTCGCATGAAAAGTTTCGCCATTTTGGGCTGAATTTAGAAGGAGACTTCAACGTGACTTTAGGCGGATAACCAGTCCAAATTTGCGACTTTTTCCTATTGAAATCAAGAAATAAGTCATGAAACCAAATTTAAATCTTGGAGAAGAATATGGAGATCAATTTTGCATGAAAATATCACTGAACCAATAAGTTTTGAGCTTATTTTGAATGAAGAATTCAACGTGAAATTGAGCGAGAAACCAGCTCAAATTTCTGAACTTGTTTCGATTGATATTTCGAAGGAAGCATTGACTTCAAATAATCATCATAGATGATAATATTCGGATCAATTTTTGCATGAAAAAATATCACTTCATATAACTTTTGAGCTGAATTTGACTGGAGACTTCAACGTGGCGCTAAGCAAGAAACCATCCCTAATTTTCGAGTTTTCTGCGATGAGAATCTCATAATAAGTCATGAAAGCAAATGTGAATCACAAAGAAAAATATGGGAATCAATTCTGCATGAAAAATATCACTACGAGTCATTTTTGAGCTGAATTCGGAAGGAGACTTCAACGTGACGTTAGGCGAGTAACCTGCTGAAATCTCCTCGGCAAAGAAAATCGATACATTCAATTCGTCGTACGTTCTACGGTCCAATTAGGCACAACAAAGATATTCCGTTGTATCTCTTCTGGTAATCGTGGTCATTAGGCCTTAGAAATTACGCAAATAGTCAGCTCTCCGCCCGTTGCTACGATGTTCTTAATACTCGTATGATATATACAATATACGGGTTTTATATAATGGAGCGGGATGCTTTATAATAAATAAGTAACATTATAACGTGCAACTATCCTGTAATTTTGTCCTTAAGCTTGTAAATGTGTGGGCTGTCTGCTGATGGTAGGGATAGATAAGGATAGGGAGAGTTCTAGTGCGGAGTTTCCGGAATTTATAGACGATGTTTAACAGGGGTTTGAGAGTGTGAACATGGTTCTACGGGAAATTACTCAATTTCGATAGTGGGGTCAATTTGAAGCGTGATTTCAACGCGTGGTTGAGCGACGAAATAGACGGAGTGTAGGTTGTGAACATTTTTGCTCATAAAATTACAAAATTTGTGGGAAAGACATTTTTAGGAGAGATCATAAATGAGATCAAATGAAAATATTGACAGAATATAGAATCTGCTAAGGTTTGCTTGGAAAGTTACTTTCGATGATAAATCTTATGTTTATGTTTGTAGAAGGCATACAATAAGGAGAGGTTCCGTTGATGAACTTCACCATTTTCGTTCGATAAATAGTTTCTGTGGCAGGAATAGTTTGAGTAAGCAACGTCACAGCAAATTTTACATAAAATTCACTTGAACTAAAGTTCGATTTTTCTATTCAATATTTTTGAATATCGAAAAAGAAAATGTAATAGATCTCAAAACAGTTCTCTGTTTTAAACGTTTACCTATGTTCAAATTGTCACAGAAATAGATAGATCTGGTCTGATATTCTTGCAAGAGTTTGTAAATGGACGACTGTTAGAATAAATGAATAATTATTGTCCATATTTTGGAGAATATTTTGCAGAAGAATTGAAATGAAGTTATGAGAGATATAAAGGAGATTGAAAGGTTTAATTTATCTAGTGGGCCATTGGGCAATCTTGATAATGAAATTACAAAATTTGTGGGGTAGACATTTTTAGGAGAGATAATAAATGAGATCAAACGATAATATTGGAAGAATATAGAATCTGCTAAGGTTTGCTTGGAAAGTTACTTCCGATGATAAAACTTATGTTGGTTCGATTTCTTGAAACTGTTGCTCAACAAGATATAGTATAGGATACAGAAGCTCCATTAGCTCGCTCGAAAAGTGTCTAGCTTTTCATGCTAGGGTGTAATTTACAAGGAGATCCAAATACATAGAAAGGCGACAAAATACATCTTGTATCTTTCGAAATACAAACATTTTGTGGAAGGCAAACAATAAGGAGAGGTTCCGATGATTCAACTTCACCATTTTCGTTCTATAAATAGTTTCTGTGGCAGAAATAGTTTGTGTAAGCAACGTCACAGCAAATTTTACATAAAATTCACTTGAACTAAAGTTCGGTATTTATATTCAATATTTTTGAATATCGAAAAAGAAAACCAGATGGATCTCGAAACAATTAACTATTCTATACGTTTACCTATGTTCAAATTGTCACAGAAATTGATAGATCTGGTCTGATATTCTTGCAAGAGTTTGTGAATGGACGACTGTTAGAATCAATGAATAATTATTGTCCATATTTCAGAGAATATTCCGCAGAAGAATTGAAATTAAGTTATGAGAGATATAAAGGAGAGTAAAAGGTTTAATTCATCTAGTGGGCCATTGGGCAATATTAAAACATTGGGAGTGACTGGTGGTTGAATGGTTGGCATAGCTATATGAAATATTATTCCACTTGAAAAGTGAACATTTTCGGGCATAATCTGTATAGTAAAACATGTACGCACTAGCTTCTAACTGACTCTGTCGAGAAATAGCTTCTTCATATCACAAAAACCAAACTAAAAATATCTAAAACCAAAACAATTCACAGAAAATCAGAAATAGTCTTCAATAAATGGTCCCCTAACCGACCACTAATAATCTCAAAGAATTAAAAGACTTCGACGTCCCAACTTCAACCACCACAAACGATCAATCTACCGGTCTCAGATCCGTTCGAACTAATGGCCAAGGCGACTTGTAGGTTTATTAAACATACGTTTCGCATACGTCTTTATTTCAAACGCCACATTAACCATTCCCGTATTCACGGGAGTATGCACAGCCGCCTCGATTCATTCCCTTTGCCGCGGAATATTAGCTCAACTTTTTGTCCGTTTTGTTGGCAACGCGTTAGACTTAGACGGCCTGGCATCGCGAGGCTCCACAAGCCATTAATCTGACGGTATTTAACGTTTTACTTCTCTGACATCCGAAGAAGAATTATTTGTTAAGATTGTGAGGCCGAACTTCCGTTTGGATCAATTAAAAAAGGCGGTAGACCTATAATTGATACGTTTCTAAGGCCTTTTCTTCTCGTCTAGGTGTCTGCCGTCGAGTCGGACGGAAAAAATTCTTGCTCTGGGCTCAACGAGTTGAAATACTGCCGTGAAAAGGTTTAAATATAACCTGGTGTTCGAGTTTTTACCTGTAATTTTATTGTTTTTAATTGTTGATGTAAGAGTGGCCACCTGATATTTTGATATGTTGGATAGTTCGGAATTTTGGAGTGTAGAGTATTACAGGGCGCAGAGGTAGCTGTCGAAGATAAGTTATGATTGTACATCTTCAGTCTACCTGCTTATTACTCAGGAATTTTTAATGTCTTTGATAGTTTGGGTAGAACAAAATACAACAGCTTTGCGGAAACCACTGAATTGAGTGCAGAAGATTTCGTTTTCCTGTTTGAATCGATAGTTCATCAGCTACCCATTCAGCTGGTGATTTCAGACACAGCTGCTCGACTTTAAAAAAAAATCAATGTTGCGCTGTTCTGATCTAACGTTCCTCACGGAATTTTGCATGAACCTTCTGATCGTCTTCTTTCGAGTGAGTAACAAAACCATTATTCAAGTTAGAACCTGTTGAATATCGAACCATATCAAACTAGACCTGAAAAATGGATCAGTCAATTACTTTGAAGCCAGTATATACCTTCGAAAACCATTATCGGACTATCTACCATGAAAATCCATGAGCCCAAAACAAATTATCCATTGTTCCCCATAAATTCCATCTAAACAACGAGCTAACCACCTCAAGATAAGACCATAGAAATTAGCATAATCGCCAGATGTCAGCGTGACTAGCTTTCTTCAATCACAGACAACAGAACTAGGTCTCCCTCCCCACGACCATCGAGTCCGATGAACCAAAACCTTCCTCCCACTTAAATACCTCATAAAACCGCCGTAAACCAAAAAATCAAGCCCGAACACCGTGGCCCGATCACGGTTCAAATATTTCCATCGAAAATCGAACGTAAAACCGATAAAACCAGATACCGTCGATTCCGTGTGGCCACAACTCGAATTCCGATATGGATCTAGACAATAATGAGTTAATAGGGCCGATTTACGGACAACAAAGAGCCCACGGTGTAATTCTCATAGAAAAATGATCGGACGTTCTTTTCGGGTCACAGAGGACGATCGTCGCTAACTTCAAGTCGCGACTAGAAACCGTTCTTTGTGAGAAACAATCGACGTGGAACAAGGAGACGCGAAACCGTTGATTTTTACGGTATTATTACGTCCATAGAATACGATGCGATCGATGATACCGATTAGGCCGGGGTTTCACGTGTGCGTCTAGGAAAAAATTCGCCTTGAGGTGGAGCTTAAGGGTCCCAGTGATCTGATAATGTGAAACGGACGTGTATTGAAGGCTTGTTTCACTAGTTTTAGGAGATGAGCCCAGGGCCCGACTGAAATTCTTCTGACATCCATAACTGTCAATTAAATTAGGAGATAAGCGATCTTAGGCCGACTAGATTCTCGTGAGAAGGAGAAGGAATCGGTGTTGTGTGCAGTCGAATTTTCTATGATTCTATCTAGAAATCTCGGTTTGTAACTGAATGGAGTGTTTTTGAAGTTTAGCCAATTTTTGGGCCAACAGCCGATATAAAACACAATAACTACTACTTACTACTGTGGAAAAGGTGTAGAACTTAGTTACGAAGACTAAATATCTGCAAAAATAGTAGTGGTTCAAAAATGAAGTGCTCTAACTTTCCAAGGAACAAACCTAAAATCTGGAGTAGGTTGAGAGCTCAAAAATGTCGGTTATCTTCGTTGTTGGTTGAAATCTGTTTAGCGATTTGGGAGTTATACCCATTCAAAATTTGTAGGATATTTTGTCAGGACAGTATAGTAATCAGATTGCAAAATAATTTTGTCGCGAAGTAAAGTTGTTCTGTTAAAGCTCCCTCACAGACTCTGCTGAAATTTTTTTGTAAATCTTCATTGTCGATCAAATATGAGATTTCAATTCAATAAAATCTGTATCTTAGTGTTTACGGTTGAGTTTAAAATTGGGCTGCACTCTTTCAGAACCATTCCTAGGTTAAATTTGATTTTGCTGGCCAAAAAAGACATAGGATCTGAAAATTTTCAGAGAAGGTTGAGAGCCTGAATATCTCGGTTATATGCAATGCTGAAATCGTTTCAGTGGTTTCAGAATTATTCCCATTTGAAATTATTTCTTGATTATCTCAAGAAATACTGATGTGACCAGCTTAAACCTTCGTACCCAGTTAAATAATACCAACAGCCAACTATACAAAAAAAATTTTCACATCGATAGAAAATCTTGTAAAAATGTTCGAGAATAGCTGTTGATAATTATATATTTTTCTGAAACTTTCTATCATATTTCTATGGAATTTGGCGTAGCCTTTCAGGTAAACATACAAGAATATTGTACCATTTTTCGAATCGGCCCGACATTTGTTTTCCGAGATATTGAAGAAAATATGTCAAATTATCCTTTCACTTAAAACAAGAACAAGCGAAAGAAAGCTCCTGACCTTAGGCTAGTGCTTTTTTGAATTTTCCAACCTGAACTTCTATGTAAAATACTTCTTTCATCAACCCCAATAAATCTATCTCATTATCACCAGAAAGATGAACAAATCTAAAAGTACACTAAAGAATCGTTTATTTCGACGTCGTCAAATTTATGGCACGCGCCTGCGTCATAATCCCCCTTCCATAATCCGCAGGTCATCAGGAACCTCTCACATTTCCACTTCTTGTTAACAGGATTTAACCCAACATTTAATCCACTTTGTATGACGAAACAATCTCCCTATAAGGTCGTAAAAACGTTGAAAAAGCCATTATCCCAGTTTAACGTACCGATAAACGGTTCTATAAAACGAAAATTGCTCTTAATTTCATTACGACGATGTCCGAGCAGGCCTTGATCGTCGCAGGACGAACGGCCAACTTTGATTCGGTCGCCTGCTTCAGTTCGAAAGAGGTGCCGTGCCCTACAACGTGTCCAAAAGGGTTGTTCGACGAATTCTGCTTCAGGGAGTCCAACCTAATCGTTTAAGACCATTTTTGGCGCGAAATTTAAAAATAACACACACATGCGGAATTTAAAAATAACACACACATTCCCACATCAAGCGCGTTAAAAGACGATGTAACCTTAATACGACGACTTCATTACTTCCGAATCTCTTCAAAATAGTGCACTTCCCCTTTACACAATGAACACAAAAACAAAACCCTAATACCCTCCTTGGACACTCGGTTCTGTGATGATTCTTCGACACTTTTATGATCCATAATTCAATTTCATAGTTTAATTCTGTGATTACAGGAACTGTCAGAGCTAGTGACACTTCTAATGTCATATGTTTTGTAGAGGTCCATAGTGTCAGTATTTGACTCACTAAAACGTTTCTTGAATTGTTAAATAGTCAAAATAGAATTCTAGAGAAGCGTTCTTGAATTTGAAGCCCTTTCCTCTACAAAATCTGCATGAACCTTCAAGCTTCATGTTTCGTCGAAATACTAGATTCCAGTTCAATTCGATTTGTTATTTTTGGAAATACTCAGGAAATTTATTTCTGGATGGTAACCAAGAAATCCTTGGGTGGATTTCTTCCATTCACGTTCTCGGACTTTGTTAATGAGCCCTAAACCTGATTTAATATCTCGAGTCTCTGAGTCGTCTCTTTCTGTGTTACTGTGTTCACCTTCGGCCTAACGGACAATCGTGAACATAATAACTTCCGATCAGAAAAATTGAAAGAATCAATATTCGTTTGGATTTGGAGCTTTTTATAAAGGCAGAATTTATAAATTGTTAAAATCCACCCAATATCGCAGAGGTAACCATTCGAGAATTTTATTTGTCAAGGAGCATAGATCCAACCGAAATTGTATGAAGCGGTTGGTGCTTAATCAGGCTAGAAGTTACTCTACGAATAAACAGATTATTTACGATCCATATAAAAAGTTATTGTGTTTATGGCCAACGCAGATTGTCAACACAATAACTTAAAAATACACCAAAATATCTCACCATTCAAAACATCATTATCACATTATTTTCAAAAATACACATCTGATCCAGCTGTAAATTCGAGAATTATCTATGAATAGCTCTTCAGAAAATCACGTTGAATTCAATCCAAATCTTCAAATAATTATTTTCGATTTTTTCGAAGAAATAATCCTTAAATAACCTCGCATATATTTATGCGTCGGCATTCTCAAACTGCTAATCAATTTTTAATCTGATCGCATTAGTATTCCTTGAGATAATAAGAAAATAACCTAAAATTTAAAACAAGTATAACTGTGAAACTGTTGGTCATATTTCTACAATTATCGAAGTTGACAGAAATATTTAGGTTACAGACGTACCCCGAAAATTTTAAGAATCTCGAGATTATCATTCGAAAGTAAGAACACTAAGAACACATACAGCGGGTCGGACGGTACAGTATTCCAGACAATTAGGCAAATCGACAACGCCCCTTTTTCCTAGACCTCGAACGAGCAACTGATAATCACCTTCCATAAGGCTGACTGTACTTATGATCAATTCTTTCCTACTCTTCGACAGTTTTTGAGTGAACACACACCATCGTTTCGAACATCTTTATTAATAAACACGCGAACAAGAAGCTAGAGACAACGAAACGAGGGTATAAATTAGTCAAGAAGCCTCTGGATATGATTAAGACGAATGTTTAGGCGATATTCAAATTGGAATCCAATTTCTTCGATTCGAAAAATCGACCCAGCTACTTAACGTCTCAACTATCCGGCCATAGATCTTGCTCTATGGCCAATTAACTATCGTTATCGAAGAAGCAATATACATGTCACTTTTTCATTGGGAAAACTACGCTGCGGACTACTCTTGTATAGCAGTGAGCTCTTTCAAAGCGCTTGATTTGATTACCAATAGAAGAATTATCGGCGCATATTTTACAATTTATGTGCTCGAAGTGGAGCCGCTGATGAGAACGATGTTACAGGTGCCGCCATCTGTGTTGGTTCTCGCCTGATGTACGGCTTAATTTGGGATTTTTATGCAACCTGACTCATTTAGAGTGGTTTATCAAAGTGAGGCTTTCGATTCACCTGTTTGAAGGATTTTAGTGTCGATATCAGTGGAATTAAGTACGATATAGCTGAACAGGAACAGCAATAAAACATGCCATAGAGATCTTATTGAGCATCACATTCTAGTTTCAGATCCTAACATTAAAATGAATTTCGAGTCACAATTACATCTTAGTAATATCTAATGCAGCCACTTGATATCATAACTTAGACTCTAAATGAACTACAAAATGAGCTCAATGGGATTCATTAAGCAAGAATGTGAGTTACCAATTGACAAAAGTGTAAACCACATCTGCAAATGCATCGAAGTTTCTATAAGTTAAGCATGAAAAGCAGGTAACAGTTTTACATCTCTTTCTATCATAAATCACGAATCTATTAAAATGCGACATCGCATAGATGTCACTCGAATTGTGGATTGAATCAATTCTGAAAATTTCACATTATAGTCAACCAACCACAGCCCTGATGCTCCGCAATGATCGTTCAATTCGTTGGACCAAACCATCAAAAATATGCATGTCTAGACTCTGAAAAAAATGAGAAATGAGCTCAATGGGGTTCACATAAGTCAGAGTGTGCATCACAATTCCCGACGTAGACGAGGCCACGTTTAACACGCTATGATATAAAGTGTTGTATAAAAGTGACTCACATTGTGTCATGAACCAACAAGCCACAAGAAGAACGGTCTAATTCTAACGCAGCCATTAGCATCTGTACATATAAATTCTCAATGAAATGCAAAGTGGACACAATGACATTCACATCAGTAAGATTGTGCGTCACTAACTGATTTGAGTGTGAAACACAGCTATATTTCTATAATGAGCTTAAAATTTGGCATCTAGTTTTAATAAGTTGACTCCCTATGTGTCAACATCTACATAAAGATGACATCGCCTAGATGTCACATGAATTGAAAATTGGTTCGATTCCAGACATACCACTTTCAGTTCAACAAACCAGCACATGGGTGCTTCACATCAGAACATTCAGAACGTTTGCTCATGTATGAATGGTCGCTTCGAAACCAAATGGGAAATAAAGAAACCATCTCGCTTCCTCGAATGATATGAACTTTTGTATCAAAGTGACTCTCATTGTGTAAGTAAAAAAACTGTCGCAACCTACACGAAGAAACAGCCTGCTTCAAACGCATCCATTAACATCTGTACATCTAGATTTTCAACGAAATGCAAAATTATCTCAGCGAGACTCACTTTAGTAACATAGCGAGTCACTAATTCGATTGAGTGTTAAACAGAGTTGCATTCGTATAATCAGCTTGCGATCATACTGGCATAAGTTGTAACAAAGTGACTTCCCTTTTGTCACGAATTCACATAAATGCGACATCACATAGATGTCATATGTGATGTAAATCGGTTCGATTCCAGACATTCCACATTCAATTCGACAACAGTTGGTTGCTCCGCATTCCTTCGACCAAAACATTTCCCATAGCTCGGTGCAACCCGCAGGAAAAAACAGCCATCTTCAACCGCGGCCATAAACAACTTTTAATTGCACCTCACGTCAAAACCAAACATAACCTCGTTCCTGGGCCTCGTCAAAATCGCCCAGTTCTATCGCCAATCAAACATAATTTAAAAATTAAAAATGGCCGTCGAACTAGGGGACCGTCGGCACCGAGTTGGTCCCGTAGTTTGCATATCTTCGGCCTGTATCTGGCGCAGCTGCGCCCGCCTTTATTTGTAAATTATTTAAAATATATACGGTGGTACAGGAGATGATATCAGGGCAGATTGAGGCGATGTCCGAGATATGAATGTCCGAAAAATGCTGCGATAACTATCTTGGAAGTTTTTACTTCGGGAAATTTGAGGAATTCTTCTTCTTCTTCTGGTAGTTTTTCGTTTTTTCGGCGATGGTTGAGGTTTGAGGCCATGGGAAGAGATCAGAGTTGATAATTTGTCAGGTGAAGTTGGTAATTAATTCTATGACTCGATGTTGCTCGATATCGGGGTACTTAAATCATTTTTATGGAAATTTTAGGTTTTATATTCTGTCCAAATTTCATCATATGTGATTTCAATACGGAAATGATCTCATGCTTGACAATCATTCAAAATATCAAAGACAGCAGAAATACTACTTTTTTGACTCGAAAAAGCGTGAAAATTTACAGTTTTTCTGGTCGTTAGTTAACGGAGGAAAAATTTTTTTTGCTTCTTTTTAATTCCAGGAAAATAATTCATATTATGATAACATGAAATCAATCTGGCACAGCAACTTCCATGAAAATAACTTTGTCCTAAAAATATTATTGCTTTTTTGCCACTTTATTTGCCGTTAGTATGCCGGCAAAAAATTTTTCCCTCTGTTTTTTGCATGTTTTTTTGTGAAATTAACAGAGTTTGAACTTATTTGAAGAGGTAACAAAGCGACAAAACAAGATTTTCCATGAATTTTTCTGACAAAAACGGCTAATGCAAAAGGAGCAATTCTTCATTCAAAATAATCAGAAGATTTTTGAAATGCGTTATCGACATTATTGAAAGATTAAGAAGAAAAAATTGAAAAGGAAATGTTTAATATTACAACAAAATTAGAACCCCTAATATATATTCCATAGAGTAAGATATTCAACATCGAAAATGACATACCCAATCATCTACACTTAAATGTGCAAAATATATTTTGAGTTTATGTTCTTTGAAACAATATCCTACGTAGGTAATGAAGGCTTTTTTCAAAGGCTATGCATTTTTCAGAGCTAGTGTAAACCACATCTCTTATTTCAGTTTTTCATGATTAATATACATGTGATGAAATTAAAATACCAATGACGCAGCTCAAAAGGAATCATTCTTAATATTCAATAGCTATTGATGCATATTATACATCAGAATTAATGATTTTCCTCAATTCAAATCTGAACCAACGATACATCGAAAGAATACAGATATAACCATAGATTCGAAGAATAAAAATAATTCATTCATATACCAATAAATAACAAAATATTAAGTAGAATCTCCATTACCAACATTCCATAGCATTGATATCATATCGACAATAACAGAAATTGTAAATCTATTAATTTCAATCGAATTCTTCATAAAACCCTTGTTTTCTCTGTATTGTATTGCCCCTTAGGTGGGAATCTATTTTGTGACTCTTTAAATACTGTGATATTGAAAAATATTGTCTGAACGAAATTCATGCAATTTTCACGAGAATTGAAATGTTGTAAAGTTAGAATATTATTTGAAATTTGTAGATATTTGTAGAAAATGTATATAAAAAAGAGTTCAGCCAATGTGATTTAGTTTATAACAAGTCTATTAAGGCCAAATACTGTAATATATTGATTCATGTATATTGATGTACATTATGTATATTACTACTTAAAAGATATTGAAAATAAATTATATATGATATTCTATGTTTTTCATTTCACCACATTAAAACCAAGAAGAGTCTTACTAAATTTTACCCCTGATTTTTAAATAGATCAAAAAAATTGATTTAAACTGAGAAATATTCAACATTCTATTCAAATTAATGAAAAGGAGTGAAGTCAGGCTACAACAGAACTGGAACAGAATAATTAAAAATCTATTTTTTTCCATGCCTAACAACGATTTTTCATTATTGATTTACTGGGAGAAGCAAAAACAATTATATCACGCTTTACTCATGTATGAGATATAATCCTTTATAATTTTATCTAAACAAACCTTTGAACATTTTTTTTCTGACTGCTAATTCAATAATTGGCTCATGAAAATTGAAATCTTTGGAAAAAAGATGGTCATTGAGCTGGTGACTTTATAACAGATAATTTCTGGTAACACAGAATTGAATGAATTGCTATCACTGTAGTCAGGTATGTATGTATGAACAGAAAGAGAGGTAAGCAAATACATATCTTTTAAAATAAAACTCAAAAAGATAACACAGAAGTGTCAATAAAAACAAAATATGTTTTTTCATAAGAATTAATTGGATCGTTTTCAAATAAGGCCCATTTCTTGATAATACATAAGCCCTTCCATAGTCGAAAAATGTTAAAAGCATTTGCATGAATCACGTTCGTTACTAGTTGCGAAATTTTTTGTCTTATAGCAGCTGAAAAGACATGTGAGTTTCGAAGGAAACAAAATTCAGCCGGTATCGTATCAGGGAAGTACACTGGTCGTGAGATACAATTAACTGTTGATTTTGGTCAAAAAAGTCCACCCAAATCACTTTAGGAATCACTCTCTAGGAACTCACTGAACTTACGATATTTTTTGGATGCAGTACGAAACCCTAAAAAAAACGAAATACCAGTTCAAATTCAATTTGTATCTGTTTCCTACTAGATTTGATATCACGGAGGAATAATGTTTCATTTGAAAGGAGAAAGCGAAGCCCTCTATGTGTAATATGACTCCTCTATGGCTCCCACAATGGATATTTTCTATTGGATAGTACACAGTTATTGGATTACAAGATAATTTGATTGGATGAAAGTTCCTGGAAATCTCCGGTTTCATAAAAATCCGAATGGCCGTAGAAAGATGCACAGATGGGATCTGAATAGACAAAAGATGTAAAGATTACAAAGGTGAACTTTTTCAACGTAGCGCTTATCTGTTATTTTCAATTGTTTTTATGTTTCATTAACGCTTTTGTTATGGAGAAATTCGAGTTTTTTTCCCAAGATCTAAAGAGTTACTGAAACTTGGAAAAAGTTGTAGGATAATAACTCGTAATTTTGCTAAGAATTTCGTGATAATCGTATAATCAGAATCTTTTTAAGTATCGATTAGAGCTTATTTTGGGAGGATTTTGCATCATTTTGTAGGATTTTCCTGGGTTTTCACTTCCAATATCTGAAACAGACTATTGAAAATTAGATAAAATTCCTTGCGGATGGCAGGATTGAGATCCATACTCAGAAAACCAAACCAATTAACGAGAAACTGTGTTTATATTATTCTATGTATTTTTGGACAGACATATACAGGGAGAACATCCCAACGGTTAGATATCAGACAACGAGAAAAAAATACAACCTGAGAAATAGAGACATACAAGAATCCCAAATAGCAAACCATGTATGCTCGACCATTGGGAATCACATGATAGATTGGGACAAATCTTTAAAAAATACTGATGTTGAAATCAGATAATTTAAAAAAAATTTAAGATTCTTCTTGCATTTTCTAAATGGATACAGTAAGTTTGCTCATTGTTCTGTAGAAATGGATGACATTTTGCCGAATTTACTTAAAAAATAGAAAGAATTAAAAAATTTCAAGCCCAGTGAACCTATTTGGCTGTGATATATTAAAAAAGTCAATTTGACAAAAGTCTTGCAGAACGAAAAATCGGAGGAAAATAATTCTGAAAGTTTTCTCATTTGTCTGATGAAAGAGTCAGATTTGTACTCTGAAACTTCACAGTTCGTTTTGTTTATCGGTTGTTCTGTTCCGGTGTTGTTCGTTAGGCAATCTGTTTGAAAGGAAACTGCCATTGACGACTATTTCAATTCTGCAATACGCATTTTCTATGGAAAATGATTTTATTTGATTTTCAATAGTTCTGTTTAAGATATTGGGAGTGAAAATCCCAGGAAAAATCTGAAAAATGATAAAGAATCTTTTTTCGCAAATTCTCGATAATTCATCTGGAATGTTTTCGTGAATTTTTTTGATATCGATGAAACTTGCCAAGTACCTTTAATTTAGCAGATATTTGAAGGCAACGTTTCAGTAGAATGGGATGTTTAAATTTGAAATTATTTCGCTGTTATATCCTCAGAATTGTTGTTCTTCTCTAAATATTTCGAGAAATACTGATCCAGTCGAGATTTGAACTTGTATTCAATTGTAAAATAAGCAAGGTGGCTCCGAATAACGTGAAAATTAATGTCATTCGAGAAATCGAAAACGAATTGAAACATTTTTTTTCGAATATTTATATTCAAAGAATACTGATCTCATAGAATCTAATCAATTATTTCAAGAACCAATATTTGTGTGAATTGTCATTAGGAACGAACGTCACATGAAAAAAATTCTACAAAAACAATATGACGTGAAGTAAGCAGCTTTCACGCTCGTGTTGAAATTGGCGGCCAAGGCGGTAATTCTTGAGTTGAATATATTTATCAAAGGAATTTGGCATATTTTTTCTGTAATATTTCAGAAAATGAACACCTCATCGACCTTTTGCACACTGTTGTAACTCATTGATCTCAAGGTTCATGCCAAATTTGAGCTAAGCTTCGGTATTCTTCAACTTATATTATATTGTGTAACAAACATAAAAATTAAAGAGAGTATAACCGTTTAGCGGATTTGGCCCATTAAAGAACTTACCCGTGGCATATTAATGCGTGACCTACCCTGAAATTTTGAAGTCGCTTGCTCATCCCGTTCGACAAAAATCATGTTCTAAGTCGCCAGGAATTGAATATTAGACAAGAAGATAAGGGAGCTCTTATAAAAATTCCGAATATTTCATTCTTCAAAATGTGAAGACTTCATTCAATCAAAACTTGCTAACGAGTTGCAAAATACTGACGTGCAATGTTGTGCAAAATTCAAAAACACTGTAAGAGCCAAAAAAAAACATTTCAACCTCGCACAGATGACATAACCTTACCGTTAACACTTCTCCTATTTTAATAGCTTCCAAATCGACTACTCATTTATGCCGCACCCTGTATAACGAGATAACAGCGCTGTTCAGCCTCCTCAACACGACATCCAAGCTCGACCGTTTCGTGTTTGTTCAAAAACTTCGATAACGTAATTTTATTTATATTTGTGTGATCGTAGAGAAGAGTAGGCTCTGAAAGTCCGCTGCCGCGCTCGCGTGGAATCCACGCCAGGCGATCGGATCTGAGATTGTAAAAGTTGTCTGGACGACGGTGAGGCATCGAACAAGTTTTGTCCTCCCCAGGTGAACAATCGGTAGTTAGATTGGTGCCTCGAGTGCTTAGGCCGATCGTATACTTGGCACATCTCGGGATATGAACGATTTCGTCCCGATCGCTCGGACAATGGTTGCTTGATATTTTTTTTCTTGGACGTTTGTGTGTCTATGTTTGATATTATAACATAGCGAGTGATGAGGAATATTCGGGTTCTAGTGAATGAAGGAGAACCCAGATTCAAAAGTAATGAACTTCTCGAATAAAAAAAAAATATTTTATATAAAGGTTGTCCTAAAAGCTGTACGACAAACTGCGACAGATGATAGCTGTTCTTTTTCTGATTATTCCGATTTGTTTTCACACAGAAGAAACAAGCATTCGTATGTGTGAAACCTTATCTATTTGCAGCTCGAAATGACCTTTCAGAAAAATATTCTTTTCTCAACAAATAAGATTATGAACTGACAGGTGACAAACACGCATCTACCGGTCTGATCTGACAAAAATCAAATCGTATCTGATGTCTCCATAGGTACTAATTGTACCATCAGCAAAACACAAAGCCGTTCCACGCTCAACCGACTAACTAGGTTTCCTGTAAGATCGTTCCACCTGGGAAGCATCATTGTATTCGGACGGGAGTACGTACAAAATTGAATTGGAACCTATTCTCCTCACCAGCCAGCGCAATCGAATCCGTTTATGTCTCAAAATTCAAAAAAGACCTTTCGGAAAAATATTTCATTTTTTCGAGGCGAATCGAATCAAATGCGCACCTCCTCGTCCAATCTGATAAAAGACTGCATCCGATATTTCCATCTCGACGAATTTGTCCATCTGCATAAAGGCCAATGCTCATTTCCGGCGACAGCCCAGCGGGCGGCACACCAAAATTTTATTCTTTCTATATAATTGAATGGGACAGTACGCACTTGACCGCTATGGAATACGACAATCTAGTAGGGAAGTAGTAAAATTCCAAAATGACCCTTGGGCAAAATATTTTATTTTTTGAAAAAACGAATTTCATGAACTGAATCGAGTCAAACAAGCATCTTTTGATCGAATCCGATAAAAATCAATCAATCATCCGATGCCTTCATCGTGACAAATTGTCCCATTATCATAACAAGGAGCTGTTTCGCGCTTAACCAGCCATCTCGCTCTCTGCCAAGATCATCCTAGATTGGAAACTACAGTGTTTACGGCCGGCAGGGCAGACAGAATTTTCAATCTTTATCATTCAGCTCAACTCAATCCGTTTTTGATTAACGATTCAAAAATGACCTCTCAGCAAAATATTTCATTTTCTCAAAAAAATATATTTCATGAACCGAATCGAATCCAACACGCATCTGCCCGTTCAATCCAACAGAATCAAACGGAATCCGAAATCTCCATCCCAACAAACAGTTCCATCAGCTTAACATGAAGCCGTTTTTTGCTTAGAATTGAACATAATTTAATTTTGGTGCGAAGTCGTCAAGGCTCAAAATGTAAAAATTACCTTTCAGCAAAATATTTTAGTTTCTCAGAAAAACAAAATTTCATGAATCAGATCGAGTCGGAAATGCATCTACTCTTCCACTACGACAATATCGAACGGCTTCCGATGTCCCCATCGCGAAAAATTGTCCCATCAGCATAACACGAAGTTCGTCCCAAACAGAAAGTTACAGTAAGTACCATCGGCAGCACGTACAGAATTGAATTTCACTGTAGTCTTCAAGGTGAGTGCAACCTAAACCGTTTTCGGCTCAAAATATAAAAATGACCTTCGAGCAAACTATTTTATTTTTTCGAAAGAGCTAAATTTCATGAATCAAATCAATGCAAACAGGCATCTCCTCACCTAAAACGACAAAAATCGAACGACATTCGATGTCTCAATAGCGACAAATAACAGCATAACACGAAGCCGTTTCGCGATTAACAGGACATCCAAGTCTCCGGCAAGATCTCCCCAGATAGAAAGAATAGTGTTTACGGACAACAGGACTTACATAATTTAATTTGACAGCGGAGACTTCATCAGTGAATCCAACTTTCGCCTCTAAGGCAGAAAATGACCTTTCGGCAAAATATTCCATTTTTTCTAGAAAAAATATATTTTATGGAAGAAATCGTTTCAGATGGAAAGTTACAGTGTTCATGGACTGCAGAGCGTACAGAATTCAACTTGAAAGTGAGGTCTTCAGCAATTAGTCCTACTCAGTCCGGTGCCGCCTCAAAATTCGAAGATGTCCTTTCGGCAAAATATTTCATTTTCTCAGGAATCAAGAATTTCATGAATCAGACTGAGTCAAACACGCATCTTCCTGTCGAATCCGACAAAAATCGAACGGCATCCGATGTCTCCATCGCGACAAATTGTCCCATCAGCATAACATGAAGCCGTTTCGCGCTTAACCGGCCATCTCGGTCTCCGGCAAGATCGTCCCAGATAGGAATCTACAGACCCATATGAATTCCGATAAGCCCATCGTTCCGACCGCATTTCATTACACCAATAATTCCGATCATTACCACTGAAACCGACCGTTGTCCGCTCATTGAACGATCGTTTAAAATTTAACGTCGATTTGTAAACACGCATCGATAAGTGGGCGAGATATCGAGTCGACTGTTCTGTTCTTCTTCTTCCCGGTGATGGCCTACGCAGTGTTCAATATGCCGAAAGTGGAGAATAGCTTTGTGACTTGATCGGTAGAAAGTACTACCTGGTCAAGGCTCCGAATACAAAAGCACAATCGATTGACATGAAGTCAACAGCTTTTGGGTCGAAAAAAAAATTTTTTTTTAATTTTTCATATTTTATTTGCGTTTCACTGAATTTTCTAAGTCGCCATTTCGCAATGTGAGCAAGCGCCTAAAAGCTGCCTACTTCACGTCAGGGCTTTTCTAGGTTTTTTTAACGATAGTAACATTATCGAATTTTTTCAATCGTTCATAATTATAACATCGACCATCTTACATTCCGATCACCCCGTATCTAAGTAGACGCATTATAAATATGCACGCCTCATTTATGTATCGAATTATGAATTCTGTACCGGTACCAAACGATAAAATCCTGTATCGTATCGATTTCGAAATCTCAATAGAAAATTTTCGACGATACTTATCCTGAATATCAAAAAAATACCAGATTACCATATTCGTCAGGATCCTTCATTACGGAACCTGCCCAAGGGCACCGGCGTCGATCTTGACGGGGGGCTGGTTGCTCGGAATATGGTACCAGGGGGGAACCCGATCCGAGGGGAAAGGAGAAACCAGTCAGTTCAATACCGATTTTGTTATTAGTTATGTTGTCCGTTGGTTGTGAGATATTTAGAGACTTCGAGAATTTGGGGTTTTTATGGGACAATTCAAGAAAGAAGAAGAAACATATTGTTTTCGATGGTCAAGATCGAAGATATTGAGAATTCAGTTGTATATTAACTGGAGAATCTTTTGGGATGATTTTGCATTATTTTTAGGTTTTCCTTTCAATATCTGAAGAACTATTGGAAATAAAAAAAAAATCGTATTAATAGAAGAAGGTCTTTCGGACTGCAGTTTCCGAACTATTGCTCAAAGGCAGTTTTTAGGGAAAAATATCCGCTAATGAACAACATCGGAATAATGTAAACAATCGAAGAAGTCAACTGAATGAATTATTCTCTTGAGCAGTGAAAGGACAGGATTGAAATCAAAAAAACAATTCTTCAAATAATATTACATGATATTTTTCGATATTGATATTTACGATATAGTTTTATTGTCTTCAACATACAACGTATGAATGACAACTTCAATTATTATGTAGGTAAATGTATCACAGAAAAATCTTCATTTTTAAATGATTGTATTGATAACCTCTATCAAGTAGGCTCCTCTCAATTCAATGCATAATTTGAATTTTTGAATTCAACCCGGTCCTTTCACTTCTCGAGAAAATTATTTATCAAACAAATACAAAACTCAACTGGAATATCATTGTTAACTGTAACGTTTCAGAGTTTATATCTGATTTCATCATCAAAAAATTAGGAGAAAATCTGCAAAATTATTTTCTTGCTAGACTTTCATAGTTCAAGACTTTTGTCAATTGTCATGTTTGCATTCAACACAATACAGGAACACCCTTTGATTTTTCTGTTTAAATCGGTGTCATGGCCGTTAGATATGAGAACACGAGAACACAGATACCAACTAAAACATGATAGATTGGGAAGCTACAAACGTATACTGATTGCGAAACCAGATAAACTGAAAAGAAAACTTAAAGATTTCTCATCTATTTTGATGAATAAAGAAAATAACTTCGCACATTGTCCTATAGAAGTGGATCATATTTCGTTGAATCCACTAAAAATTGGTAGAATCAAATAATTCTCATAACCAATGTCTGCGTTGCTATTTTCACTTTCAAAATGTCAATTTGACAAAAGTCTTGAAATACGAAAATATTGCAAGGAAAACATTCGGAAAATTTTTCTTTATTCTCTGATGAAGAAGTTGAATCATGCGGTGTTGCCCCTTATATCAAAAAGAACTCAAAGTTTTGATTCTGAAAATGGAACTTTCAGAATATTGATATATTCTGGGCGCCTGTTCTGGGGGACAGTGACTTTTCGTTTTGACAAAATGTCTGTAATTCTCGAATTTTGAGCCAAAAATGATCTCAAACGATAGAGTTGGATTTTCTGAGGAGGAATCCGTGATCAAACTCATTAGAAAGCACTCAGTAACTTAAGATTTTGGTTAAGTTTGGAACTTGGTCAAACGGTTTCGGGTTGTGTCCATTTGAAAATTCGTTCTTCAGTGTCCCACGTGATATATCTAATACGATCATGATGCCTCGTGTAGAATGCGGTGTGAATTCACTCAATAAGAAATTCGAAGAAAAATCCGGAATTTTCCTGTTTTTGTTATAACAAATTATTTATTTGGAGACCATTAATCAGAAAATATTGAAATTTGGCGCGAACCTATAAGTGTTTCGAATTTAGATCCAGTTATAATTTTTTGCGATACTGCGAAAAAATATATTCAATTTCGTTTTTAAAGATTTTCAGATAACTTTCCTGATATCTCAAAGAACAGTGAGAGGGTTAGATTGAATCTAATTAATATTTGTAGAAAATTAACTTGCAAAAATTTCATAAAGATGGTATCGGTAAATTCTGAAAAACACGTATTTCTTGAAGAATATTTTTTCGGAAAACTAAGCATCAGATTCAAATGGAATTTGATCGCGACCTAGAAGACTAAATTAACCAAGAGTGCTTTAAATTAAAGTTCAATCCAATATTTATTCTCAGAAATATTGGAAGAACATATTTCCAATTTTCAGGTTATTTCTCCAAAATCTCGAGAATGACTGGCGCTTCCTATGATCGAATTCACTGTTTATTGTAAAATCGCGGTGCACCACTTCATGCAGAATATTGTTAGGATTGTGAGTGGAAAATATCGAAAAAAAATGTTTTAAAAAAAATTTCCTTACCTTTCCCACTAAACACGAAACATTACGAATCATTGCAGCTACATAGTTTCCAGCTTGTCTGTACAAGGTTGTCTATAGAAAATTGTTTTTAAGTTTTAGTCAGATTAGAAAATTATACATTATTATTTATAAGTTACTGCAACAATGAAATATCGAAGATTAAATATAATAACATTGACTGAATGTTTCTCGAGAAACATTACACAAAGTTAATTTAACTAATATTACATGAGTGATGTTTATTCACTAATATAGCTGTAGCTTCATGAACGCAATCTACCATTGATATTTTATCTGAAACATTAGAGGGTGGTTCCAAGAGTAACATGAGACACATATTACTGAAATGTTACAAATTCTAAGGTAATATCCACTTGGCCAACGCTGGATGAGAGTTATAACATAACCTATAAATGGTCGTTTTCTGCACTTGTTGGCGTGTCTTTCAGTATCATCCAATTTCGATGGTGTTCCCGTCTTTCCTCACTGGATGTACAAAGTGATCGAATCTATTAATTTTTTTATCATCCAACAGCATGAATGCGTAGAATAGTTATGATACTGAGGTAAGTGAGAATATATTCATGTACGAGAACCTATATATATTTTGTACTGGACAAGTAGACTAGTCGATTTTTCAAGCTCGATTATGCTTTTCAAAGAATCATAAATGCAAACATTTAAACAATAAGCCCTTTGATGAAATTTATCTAAGTATTATCTGAGACAGATCATATATGTAATTGGGATGAACTCTATGGCTGGATATGGATGATTATAGAATTTTCAATATCCCACAAAGTATTCAGAAGTACATGAGTTTAATTGCTTCTCAGAGAATATTGCTTTGATTCATTCATTCTATGACAAACGAATTCTATTTCGTGGTGACTTATTTCTTATGATTTTCCAACTTCATACAGGGGATAATTAGATATTACATAAAAATAAATTGAAATTTCAAGAATTTCATTAGAAATAATTATTCTATACTATACTAATTGATTTCTGGTATCTTTCAGATGGAGTTCAATCTTTCAGATGCAACGTGGGCGACCTTAACTAATTTTCTAGTAGAAATGTGAAAAAGTTGTGATTTCGTTAATGTGTCAATTCGCGAGGGTGCGTCACGAAAGAGTTACAAAGTGAAAAATGTGATATTTTACGCAAGTCGAAAAATATAGTGTCCATTTATCGGTCTGTTTTGGAACTATATGATAAAATATTTTTCTGTTAATTACTTTTTTTTCGTTCCATTGGATATCAAAAATATTTGTTTATTCGCCATGTGCTGTAATATTTTAAATCTTCATCTTAAAGCATAAATCTGCCAAATTACATTCGACCAGTTTTTGAGGATTCTCAAAAAATCACCCTGACATCTCAATCCCCAGAAATTTGGTGTTTTTCATCTTTAACTTCAATGAGAAACATATTTGATGGTTCTGATGATATGACATCTTATTGGTGGTTTTATAAGCCTCCTGAAAAATTGGTCTGATGTGATATGGTAGGTTAATAATTCAGACCGAAGATATAAAAACATTATTCACCTCCACTATTATAAACCTTACATAAAACATAAGAACTACCTGCAATATTACCTTTTGCAATGTTAATCCACCTAATATTGCACTGATAGAAAAATGTTTGTAGGGGCAAACTGTATGCAATATTAATTTTGAAGAAAAATTGTAATATTAAAGAACACACCTTTATAGCAAATTTATTCTGGAATGTTTCTGCAGTATTAGCTCTGCAATGTTACATTTATCAATATTAGTGAGCTGCAGAAATGTGCAATACAGTAACATATATACAACCTTACTGAATGGAAATAACCAACATTACACATTACAAATTAAAATTTCAGTAATATTACCAACACTTTACATTTCTTAGTGGGTTTGTTATAAAAAATTGTTTTCTCGAAAAATATCCTCCATCTTGCAATGAAGTTTGGCAAGGAACTTCAAAATTATCTCTTAACAACATTGTTTCAAATGCAATCTAATCAGATCTTTGTCTTCTGAGATATTGGGACAAAATTTGTAAAATTCCTTGAATTTTCCTCGGTATGATGACATCTTATTGGTGGTTTTATAAGCCTCCTGAAAAATTGGTCTGATGTGATCTGGTAGGTTAATAATTCAGACCGAAGATATAAAAACATTATTCACCTCCACTATTATAAACCTTACATAAAACATAAGAACTACCTGCAATATTACCTTTTGCAATGTTAATCCACCTAATATTGCACTGATAGAAAAATGTTTGCAGCGGCAAACTATATGCAATATTAATTATGAAGAAAAATTGTAACATTACAGAACACACCTTTATAGCAAATTCATTCTGGAATGTTTCTGCGGTATTATCTCTGCAATGTTAGATTTGTCAATATTAGTGAGCTGCAGAAATGTGCAATACAATAACATATATACAACCTTACTGAATGGAAATAACCAACATTACACATTACAAATTAAAATTTCAGTAATATTACCAACACTTTACATTTCTTAGTGGGTTTGTTATAAAAAATTGTTTTCTCGAAAAATATCCTCCATCTTGCAATGAAGTTTGGCAAGGAACTTCAAAATTATCTCTTAACAACATTGTTTCAAATGCAATCTGATCAGATCTTTGTCTTCTGAGATATTGGGACAAAATTTGTCAAATTCCTTGAATTTTTCCTCGGTATGATGAAACTCGTTTAGAACATTTTTTTTAAAGAACCGCTTTTCAACTCTCCATCGACAAGGCATCACCATCCAAAGTCGATCTTTCCAACCAAATCGGATCAAAATTACGTAACCAACTCCATCAACCAATCCACACCCGACCCACATGGCTATAACTCGAAAAAACTGACGCAAAATATCCGTCAACCAATGACTGTGACGAATCGCCAACATCATTTCTAGATATAAACGTCCCAACCATAGACAAGATGTACTGTTAGATCGATGCAAGATAAGCTCCATTGATTAATTAACTCGAAAAATAAAACGAACATAATTATTCGAAAATTAAATATAATGTATAGGTGTATTTGAAAAGAATTATACAGTACGGCATAAAAAAGACATGAGACAAAATCATAAATAATCGCTAAACTCGTTTTATACCTCTGTTCGGATCTAGGCAGGCCGTGTATGTGCCTTCTAGCCTACCGAGATCTCAGATAGGAGATGGTCAGGAATTTTTGTAACTGATGATCTCGCGTAAGAAGGATCGGCCTGTACGGGCCGGCAGGACCATCCGGAGAAGAGAGTTGTTTCGAAATATTACCGGTAGACATATTGTGAATATTTTATTGGAAACGTATACTTACACTAGATCCTAATCGTAAACGAGCGCTGGTAAACATAATCGTTGATGGTGAAGGGAATCGAAGATTTCCAAGCAGTTACCTTCAACTTGGGCATATCCGATGTTCTAAACCGATCTTTTTTATGATGCGACCCCCCTGGTATAATAAAATATTTCGCGACCACATTGTATATAATAACTTCAAAGTCTATGCAGAATGCCATCACAATCTGAGGAAACATTTCAAAAAACAATGTTTTGAACAAAATTAAACAAACCTCAATCGAATAAGCATGAGAAAAAAATGTATGTGACAAAGAATCCATCCCATTATAAAACTTCTGGTGAATTTCACTTTGGAGTCATCAATCCACCGAAGGAAATTTTTATACAGGGTGATTCCGGAGGAGACCGTCAGATTTTGGGATAAGTGTACACTAGTCAAGACAGTCTCGAAACAATGTTTGGTTTATGGTTGGGGGTCTCTATAGAGAATATACAGGGTGGTTTGTCCGATTCCACCGATTTTACTTTTATTGATAACTTTGGTATGGCTTATTCGATTTTAGAGAAATTTTCAGCCAAGTAGAATATTGATGAGAACATTCATTAATTTCAAATTTTTTTTTCAAAATAAGAGGTTGTTATTGTGATAATTCCAGGTTTATTGAGCAGGTTGAAAAAACACCCTGTACATCGCATTTCCAAAACAACGCTATCTGTTTACGATTCTACTATAATAAGTCATTATTTGAGAGTTTCTAATTTTTTTCGCACACTTCTAGTTTTCTAAGAAAATTCCATCAAAAAAAGACAATGTCGAAATTTCGCTCCAACATTCAATAATCGCAAAAGCCTCTCAAAATACAGTGTTGTAATTGTGATAATTTTAAAATTTCAGATTAATTGTGCAGTTGAAAAAAAACACCCTGTACATTGCTTTTCAAAAGTTTCTTATTTTTTTCAGATTCTACAATATTATGTCATCATTCAGAGGTTCTTAATTTCTTTGGCATACCTCCGGTTTTTCTAGAAAACATTTTTGAAGAAGAGCATGATCGAAATTGGCTCACAAGCAGTGAGAGTATTCCGCAATAGGTAGGATAGCTGTATTGTCAAAGGATGCAAAGCAGTTCTTAAGTTCTAAAATATTCTTTTCAAATTTCAAATTCATATTTAATTGCTAATATTTTGTATGAAATCATTCAATTCAGAAAATGTTTAGAATTTGAAAAGAATATTTTAGAAGTGACGAACAACTTTGCATCCTTGGACAATACAGCTTTCCTACCTAGTGCGGAATACTCTCACTGCTTGTGAGCCAAATTTCAATTTTGCTCTTCTTCAAAAATATATTCTAGGAAAACCGGAGGTGTGCCAAAGAAATCAAAAACCTCTGGGTGATGACATATTATTGAAGAATCTGCAACGAATAAGAAAGTTTTGGAAAAGCAATGTTAAGGGTGTTTTTTTTTCAACTGCACAATTAATCTGAAACTCTGAAATTATCACGATTACAACACTGTATTTTGAGAGATTGTTGCGATTATTTAATGTTCTCATTTTCATCCTTCCGCAATGCAAATTTCATCAAAATTGGATGCGCCATACCAAAGTTATCAATAAAAATAAAATCGAAATTTCGACATTATCATTTTTTTGAAAACATTTTCTCGGAAAACTAGAAGTGTGCCAAAAAAATTAGAAACTCTCAAATAATGACTTATTTTAGTACAATCGTAAACAGATAGCGTAGTTTAGGAAATGCTATGTACAGGGTGTTTTTTCAACCTGTACAATTAATCTGGATTTATCACAATAACAACCGCTTATTTTGAAAAAAAATTCGAAATCAATGAATGTGTTCAACACTATTGTACTACGCTGAAAATTTCATTGAAATCGAATGAGCCATACCAAAGTTATCAATAAAAGTAAAATCGGTCGAATCGGACAAATCACCCTGTATATTCTCAACAGAGACCCCCAACCATAAACCAAACAGTGTTCCGAGACTGTCTTGACTAGTGTAAACTTATCCCAAAATCTGACGGTCTCCTCCGGAATCACCCTGTATATCTGATAAATGTACGAAATGCGAATCAATTCAACCAAGTTGACTTGGCTGAATTTGTCTCTAGAAGTTGCGAGGGTTCTTGGAAAATGTTTCGAGTGAAGCGGTCTAAATTTAACAAAAGCGTTAAACCTTCTGATTTTTTCCCACCAATAAATGTTTCTACAGCCAACCACCGAACCAATATTACACGAACCATCGATCCAAGTTACCGGTCACAGAAATTCCTCACGCTCGATTTTCCCCCCGAAAATGACCTCTTTCAACGTCTTGCCCGCACCAATACTTAAGAATGAAACGGTCATCGTCCCGAAACTGTGATTTTCTGGCCGAAAAGACAGTCCGCAACGACCACTTACTCAAATTACACGGATTTCGCTGTAACAATTCCCGATAATTCCTAAATACGTCTACCCTTTAATTTCGTATATTCTTCGTTGCTGTAATACCGGTGTTCAACGATCAGGGTAGGTGCGACGAAAGGCATTTTGGACTGAAAAGATAAGGTCCTTATGGGTGTGTTTCTTAACTTTGATCACCTCGTCGATGATGGGGTATATCTTGATATACTACAATGTCAAGAAAACGCTGATATTCTAAAGAATAACTGATTATTATCATTAGTAAATGTTTCATTATTTCATTAAGTAACAGTACTCAACATAGTGCACCAAAATTCTACTCCAAAATATATCCAGAAAAAGATAATACTATGTTAATCATAAAACAAACAAGAAAGGAATATTAATTACATGGGTGAAGACTCAAAAAAATTAGCAAACTAAGCAAACCAAAAACAATGACTTAACTTTCTAGTTAATTATCAGGTTGATTTTGTCGTTATAACCATGCAATTCAAGTCATATTGTTATCTTTCTAATTTATAGCAAAAGGGCCATGATAATAGGTATTCTGTTTCGACTGCTTTAGCCATGTTTGTTATGAATTTTGTCATAGCGATATTGCTGCCAGCATTGTATACTGATTAAAGAGTCTGTGGCAAAATCATTTTGAACAGTGCATTATTTCAATGATAGCATTTTCTTCCGAAAATACCTATGTATCAGCCATATTGACTTCTATCGTCCTATTATGTTAATGAATAGTTGGTTATTGGCTTTAGGACTGGGCAAATAAACTGATCAATTCTAGGTAGTCGACGTTTCGATCCTGATTTGGATCTTTCTCGAGACTGGAAGGATTTTAATCATGATAAAATACATATAATACATGGAATAATACAGGTTGCAATTTTCACATGGAATTTTGTAAATTAAATAGGATTTGAGTGGTTCGGGAATTGGATCTTTTAATCTACTGAAAATAGAATCCACCCTCTTTAACGGGTAAAAGGCCAATTTTGATGTTTGTGTGGAATTGATGACTAATTGGTTGACTTTTTCAGACAAACTTTCGACGTGAGGAAATTTGAAAAATTGTTTTGCTTTACTGGTTCTTTTTGTAGAGTTGCCCGATTTATTGTTATTGAATTTTTGTCTGTAGTCATTCATTAGGTTATTCACTAACTTGGGATAGTTGTTACTCCTTAATATTGATTTTATTTTATTTTCGTTTTCACGCCAAAATGTTGGGTCACTAAGAGCGTAGCATCGATATAATAGGTTTTTAATGGTGTTTTTCTTATGAATTTGAGGATGATTTGATGAATAATTTAGTACTCTTCCTGATGTTGTGGGTTTTGTAAACCAGTTTGTCAAAATCCGGCCATCGTTCCCTACGATTAAATTCACGTCAAGAAAGGAAATTTTTTGGTCTTTTTCTTCTTCCATCGTGAATTGTATTCTCTCATGAAATGTGTTCAAAAGTTCTAATGTCTTGTCTTTCGGTACTGCCGAAATTGTGTCATCAACATACAACTTCAAAAACGGAACCGAGAACAGAAGGCGACTCAAACATTTCTCAATTAGTTCTCGCATTATGATGTTGGCTAGAGTAGGGCTTGCTGGGTTACCCATTGCTGAACCTTCAATCTGTTGATATGTGCTTCCCTTCAGTGTAAAATAACTCGAATCGAAAATAAACTCTACAATTCTGCCTAGAATTGATCAGTTTATTTTCCCAGTCCTGAAGCCAATAACCAACTATTCATACCTATGTATTTTGGTTAAATTTTGTTCTTCATATAATGAAACTGATAAGGAAAAAGGATCTATCCTCGAGATAAGAGAATGAAAAATAGTCAGTTCCAAACAATCGTACAAACATGATAGATTGAAAAACACGAGTACCAACATGATCGAGCTGAGATTCAATTTATTTTATAGGAAATAAAATGAGGAATTTGTAATGTCTCCATTTAAATTTTATTAGAAAATGGTGATTCTCACGTGAAATCGAAATAATTCTATTAAAATCTCAGGAGAAGCGAGATCCTGTTGTATTAGCCCTATAAAATGATTATTGTCAAGTGTTGGTGATACGTTATATTCCATCAAACATTCGATGGAACTCATAGGGGCAGATGGTCATTTCATTGACTCAATTCTCCACATTCAGAAGTCCATTACTTACGATTTATGGATCTTAAATGAATTCTTGAAAGACTGTTGCAGAAGTAGGGTGAAACTTTCAGTTATAAAACAACGCTATGAACTCGTAAAAACATGTTGTGAAGAACGGATACTACGAGTAAAAAAATTTAAAAAAAATCAAATTTCAACCACCTGTATATCGAACCTATTTTTGAATGTGATGTATTGAACGTTCTCTATCCATCCATCAAAAATGCACCGCGTTTCCTTGACAACAGCCTCTCCCATCCCATGGTTCAAGAATAGGAACCCTGGAGTACTGTGGGACTTGTTACGTGTTATGTTCCTTAAAATTACGCTGAAAATCTACTCTGTTAGTCTAAACCTCGAACTTAGAAACACCCTGTATACTGTGATACTTTTCGACAAATTTTGTAAGAATTGAATTGTAATGTCTTTTTTCAGTAAACACGTACGCTCCCATCAGAAGTTCAATTGAAGCATTCTCGATGATCACAGCAACAAAGGGTACAACACTCGTTAAGTTTCTGAAGCATTAGCATACAGAAACATGTGTTGCAATCATTATTTTGTCATTATCGAAGGAAAAAATGAACACAACTAGTTCCATGGAAATTAGACTGTGGGTGTCCCTATCCATACTGTGGATTATTTTAAACCTTCATTATTGCAAAAAATTCTGATCATGCCAGTCATTATATCCTTACCTATTCTAAATATGCAATAAAAGTATAGGGATGAAACATTGAACTATAAAATAATTATCCAAATATTTTTAGAAAATTTGCATAATAGTACTATTATTACTTTTTTGGATGAATCAAATTATTCAATCATTGACATGTTATTAATTTCATGATCATTTCTTAATGATTTACTAAAAACTAAGTTGGTTAGAAGCCCCAGGAATCATTTTGAGTGGACCGTTTTGGAATTCACGCGTCACCCTGTATCAGCTCTTCAATCACCAGAATGGCAAACTGGACAATGTACCACTTAAATTACAAGTTGATTGAAATTTATCACTTCTCTTGCGAAATAAAACCTACTCAATTCCAACTAATCCCTTTCTTCTCACTAAGTTCTTAAATTTCTGTGACCAGCGGAAGGGGCCCTAAATAGGTTATAAATTGAAAATGGGTGTGGCGAATATTGCATCTTGTTCATACGGGAAAACACAATATTTCTGATGGCACAATGTTTCACTGTCAAGTTTAGTCATACTGAAGAAGAACTTTCCATCTCTAGAATTCAACTTTTTTTCATTAACATTAGGAATGACTGTAAGCATTATCCTGACACATTGAAATTGAACTTGATTACAATCATATACAACATATTCAGTGTAGAAGTAAGCAGATTCATTTCTAAGAGAAGACCATCAGCCAATATGACTTTACTGTTCGTGTTTAAATGAAAAACACATATATAACTAAAATAAAGATAAGTTGTCCAAGATGAGATTCCTATGAAGGACCCCGATATTTGTATCATACGGTCCTCACAAAATTCTGCATGAACCTTCAAGTTGTCATTCTTCAATCAAATTCTGGATTTTAAATCAATCCGCTATGTATACTCGGAAATATTAGAAACTTCAAATTTTGAACGGGTCTGTGGAATCATTTGGGGGAGTTTACCTTTCCAGAACCAGCTATCGTAATCGATTGAGCTCCACGTTCTAGACAATAATTTCAATGGATAATTGTTTGAAATTGACCCAAGACCCGATCCCCTAAGGGCCGAACTTCATAAATTTTCTTAAAATTCTTCAAATTGTTCCTTCATCACAGTAAATACTCATCTGATAAGATAAAGAATCCAAAATCGAAGCGACAAACTAATAGAGAGATTGAGACAGTTTTGAAGAGACCTTTTTACGACATTTTACGACCTGATTGTCCTTCCAGTTTATCAATTTCATCACAAATGAATTCGAATATATCATCATTTCTTCATAAGAGACGTAATCAATGAAAACAACAAACAAAACCGACCCAAGAACAGATTTTTGAAGAAACCCACCCAATAAATATTTTCAGAAATCCATCAAGGTAGCAATCCAAATGAATCATAACATTTATTTGGCCTACAATTCACAGGATCCACCGAGTTCATTAACTATTCTACGCGCAAGTATCCCACTAAATCGGCCCCTTCCAGTCCCATATTTATTAACCATTTACTAATTACCTACTTTATCCACTTCTTTCAAAAATAAATTCAGATAGAACATTAATTCTTTTCATTCAGCGTTATCAATGAAAACATTGAACATTTCGAATCCAAAAACCGATCCATGCTGAACTCCACCACCTTTCTCGAAAAACCTTTCAGGAATTAATTCAAACGAATCATTACTTTCATCTTGTCTCTTCAATTAAGCTTATTCTCATTTCACAGGAAAAATATATGAAATAAACTAATTCATCTATTCTTTTTCCTGATATTATGGAGATATCGAAACCTGAGGCCTCTTGCACTGGACCGACGCTAAAGTTTACTTATAGGTAGGGCAATCAAACGTTTCTCTATCCATCCGTCCATTGATCGTACGATCTGAATTTTCTCTTTTGTTTATCGATTTTATATCAGATGAATTCAAATAGAACATCATCTCATTACACTTGATGTATTGAATTAAAACAAGGAACAGTACTGGGCCGAGAACAGACTCCTGAATAACTCCGCTCTATCGATTTTCTCGAGAATACATTCAGAAACCAATCACAACGAACCATTATTCAATAACTATTCTAATTATTCATTTGGTCCCTTTAGATATTCAGCTTTGGCATTTTAAGGCAATGATGTTTCAAGGCAGTGCATCAATTTGCATTATTCCAAACTTAAAATTGAAAAGTAACTCAGTTGGACGAAATTTCTATCCAAATTTTGGTAAAACAGATATCTATCTATCTTGAGAGCTGTTCTTCTTGCAACTTATCGTTTTGAGAAGTGAAGAGTGCAAAGTGAAAGGATTTAAAAGTATCGGGCGTAAAATGCCTAGTATTCTAAGTATCTAAAAAATGGGTCAAACAACTGGTGAAGTAGGTATATCTGAGGAAAATTCAAATATATCATTTTAGTTCAACGTAATCAATGAAAACAATGAACAGTACCGACCCAAGAACAGATCCCCGAAGAACCTCACCCCAAATTTTCATTCTGACACCAATCTCAATGAATCATAACGTTTTTTGATCAGTCGGTTCGCAACCCTTCCATCTACAGGATCCATCCAGCCCTCCATTGATCGTATGATCTGAATTTTCCCTCTCGTTTATCGATTTTTTCTGAGATTAATTCAAATAGATCATCATCTCATCACATTTGACTATTGAATCAAAACAACGAACAGTACTGGCCCGAGAACAGACTCTTGAAGAACCCCACCCTATCAATTTTCTCGAGAATACATTCAGAAACCAATCTCAACGAATCATTACATTTATTTGGTCTCTCCGTCACGTTGGATCCACAACTTCACCATCTACAGGATAAATCGAACCATCCGTTCACGTGCGTGTATCTCGCGAAATCGGCCCATTCCGGTCCCATATTTATTCACTATTTAGGCATTAATTGACGAGGTACATCGTGTTAACAAATTTCGACTCAGTTGCGGACGTTCGATTTCGTCGGCATTAATTTCCGAACGGGATAAATGGGCCGAAAACGGATGGGTATACGACGGTCGAATTGAATTCGAGCAACGTTCGGAGATGCGATCTATCGGCCATGGTGGAAACGGAACGAGAATGATCACATAATTCATGAAGATCGTTGGGTTCTTAACGATCGGGCGCAAATTGGCAGAAATATCGAGAATGATAGATGCAAGCGGTGTTTTGCAGGTTAACGGGTATTATGAGGTAGTATACAGCGTGTTCAGGTTGGTAGTAACAAGATTTTAGGGGTAGTTTCGTGGTCGATTTCATACGTGAAATTTCTAGAAATGTACTGAGGTGGAGCCAGGTTCTTTGAGATTCTAGTTAGAATTCTTTGCAAAAACGAAATTGAACATATTTTATCCGAATATAGATTTCGATTGAGCTGAAATTTTGTTCGCTTTTGCGAAATATTGACTTCAAGACTTGTGCCAATTTCCATAGAATTCTTATGGTTAGTTCCATAAAAAACAGAACGAAAAACTGAAAAAGGTTTCGAGGAATATTTTTTTAATTTCCGACAATACAATCCTCAAGAAATTTTGCAGAAAGTGAGGCATCGGTAAGATCATTTCCCGGATATCACAGGAACTATCGGTGCGATCGAATTGAAACTTGGTAGTTAGTTGTAGCACACTAATTATTGCGAATTTTGTTGGAATGGTATGATAAGCCTAATGGCCGAAGATAAACACAAAAACTTCCAGGAAAAACAACCTGGAAACTCGATATTTGTAAAGTACGTTTGGACCTTAATTACGAAGGCCGAATTCGTGAATGGGTAAAATACGCCTGTTGATTCCGTAGATATACCCATTCAGAATTTTATCTCTTCAATATTCCTAAAAATACAGATTAGATCGAATTGAGATCAAGTAGTTCATCGAAAAAAACCTAGAAAAGTCAGCAGCTGACTTTACGTCGGTGCTTCTGTAGGTTTTTTTTCCGTGGTATCGTTATTTCCCAATCAACTCGAAAAATAATAATCCAATTATAATGAAGCTTGGCAGCTAGTTGGTTGTTTTTTATTCGGTATTGTTTTTATTTCACGAAGGACTGATCTTATCAGGATCGAACAACGTAACTAGTTGAAAAATTGTTATGCAAAACTTCATTCAAAATTTCGTGATGACTTTTCAGGCTTTGACCCCGCCAAACGCATCTTGCCTTCCTGAGAGAAAGCTTTTAAGATCAACTTTTCATATGGTACTCATAAAATGCTGCATGAACCTTCAAGCTTGTAGCAACTTGAACCAACCTGTATTTTCGGAAATATTGGGAAAATAAAATTTTGAATAGGTAAATCAACTTAATTAATGGGTGGATTTCACTAATTCACAAATTCGACTATCGTTATTTAGGTCCAAACAACAAACAGTCGTGTTTACGATCGGTTGTTAGGATGCTAAAAGATGACTGCTTTGGCAACAAGTTTGAACAGAAGTCTGAAGGCTTCTGTCCCTACATCATTGCTATTCCAAAATTTTTGGCGGCTCTGTCGACTTCCCTCCATCTTAAGGACGGCGCTATTGGGAAAAGATGTTTCATCACTGTGCCAGAGGTGGACTCATCAGATAGGCACAGGCACAGGCTTAATCCTCTGGCACCTGCCTATGACAATTGACAACAGCAGAAGAGGCGTTGTGAGAGCGAACGTAATTAACGCGGTTATACAGGGTTTTTCAACAAGAACTTTGTTTTTCAATGTGGTAACACCGGCACCACATGACAGTTTTGACATTTGGTTTTTTGACGTATTCGCAGTATATGCTTTGGCAATTGTTACAATGAATTCAATTTCGCTCGAAAATCGCATTAAAATAATTCAAATGCACTATGAAAATGGTCGTTCTGTTAAAGTTACATTTCGTAAAATTCGTGATATTTTCGGACAACATAAACGTCCTTGTGAGACCGCTATCAAGAATTTGGTCGCGAAATTTGAGTCGACAGGCTCGGTACAAAATGTGCCAACACCAACACGTGTTCGACCGGGTCGTTCAACAGAAAACATCGCTGCCGTGAGCCACAGTGTTGAGGAAGATCAAATGTTATCAATTCCACGACGTTCTCAACAATTGGGGTTATCCAAAAGCACAACATGGCGAATTTTGCGAAAGGATTTGGCTTTGAAGCCTTACAAGATTCAACTGGTGCAGGAATTGAAGCTGACCGACCATTCAAATCGCCGTAGATTCGCTCAGTTTATTCAGGAACAACCTGCTGGTTTTTCTCAAAAAATCATTTTGTCAGACGAAGCACATTTTCATTTGTCAGGGTACGTCAACAAGCAAAATTGCCGCATTTGGGCTTCTGAAAATCCTAAAGCAATTATTGAGAAGCATTTGCATGCTCAACGTGCCACTGTGTGGTGTGCTATGTGGTCTGGAGGTGTGATTGGGCCGTTTTTTTTTCGAAGATGAGGCTGGAAATGCGGTAACAGTCAATGGATCACGCTATCGCCAGATGTTAACAACTGAATTTTGGCCTATTATTGATGACATGGATGTCACTGAAATGTGGTTTCAACAAGACGGTGCCACATGTCACACAGCCAATGAAACGATCAATTTATTGCAAACCAAATTTCCCGATCGCATAATTTCGCGAAATTCAGCTGTTAAGTGGCCGGCCAGATCGTGTGATTTAACACCACTGGATTATTTTTTGTGGGCCTATGTTAAAGACAGAGTTTATACGGAGCCAATCGAATCGATTGCAGCCTTAAAACTCAAAATCCGTGATGTCATTAACGAAATAGACCCTCCATCTTGCCAAAAAGTTTTGATTTTGATGAAAGGATCATCAGTCTGTCAGCGTGCTCGTGTTGGATATTTGTCAGATATCATTTTTCATTCATAATTGCCGAACTTTTCTCCTTGTAATACAATAAAAATTTTATTCATTTTCCACTAAATTCTTTGTTTTATTTTGTTTTAAAAAACAAAGTTCTTGTTGAAAAACCCTTTACTATGTTAGAACGAAGTAGCTAGCGTGCGTCAGTCGGTGGTGCCATCGTTCGGCGTCTCAGTGAATCTACGCCTCCTACACATTTCACCATAGTAAAATATATTCCGTGAACTACTTGAGAACGCATGGCAACAAAAATTCACAACTTCCCCATCATGGACCATAACCTCAAACCCACACGTACGTCACCCGTCAAATCCGTCAGTCGAACTTACCGCCTGTCCTGCTTCCATCAGAATCGAACTTTACGACTTGTCCAACAATATCGAGTCGAGTTTTATCGCATCGAGCTCGCCCGGTAACCTATGACATACGACTCGCGTCAATACGAGATAGCGCTGTAAATCTCTGCGCGCTCAAAATGGTATTGGACAATTTATAGTTAATATTGTTGCTGGATATATTCTAATATCGGTTTTATAGGAACTCGGACACCTCGAACCGACGGGCAAATAGGCACGTAGGCTTTTTCGCGTTACACGTTAGGCAATAACGTTTAACACCTATATACAGGCTGGTGGGGATGTTATAATCGAAATCGAAGAGCCGGCGAGGGAAATTTATGCCCATGTTGGAGCAGGGAGTATAGAAGTGTGTATTTTAAAGCTTGTTCTATTGAAAAAAAAAACTAGAAAAGCACTGACGTGAAGTCAGTAGCTTTTGCGCGCATGTTCACTTTTGGTGATATCCTTTGAACATACGCACAAAAGCGGCTGAGTTCACGTCAACGCTTTTTGAGGATTTTTCGATGAAATACTGCATTTCAATTCGATCTTATCTGTATTTTGGAAATATTGAGAAAATAAAATTTTGTTTGGGTATCTCAACGGAACCACTGAGCGGATTTCAGCCGAATTCGGCCTTCGTAATTGAGCCTCAAACCTGCTCAGCATCTTCAAACTAGCTGCTAAGTTTCATCATTTCATGATTGAATCAGTAGTTCTTGAGTTTTACCGAAAAAAATTATAGACATCGCAAGCGCGTAAAAACAATGATATCGAGAAAAAAACACGAAAATATTTTTCTCAATATCTCCGGAAATTTTATTCGTTTTGAATTAAAATTTGGTACACTGCTGTGGAATATACAGAGTGTAACAGCCAAATGGAATAAATTCGATAACGAATAAATGAGGGCGTGTTGGGAAAAACGCTCGGACACGTCGATTTCTAATTTTAAATGCGCATATTTTTCAAGAAAATAAAATTATATAGGGTGTTCCATGCGACCATGGCCAATACCAACTTTCTTATTTCAAATGTAACTCTCTATGTATTATTTATTTTTTGGATTCTTCAGAAAATTCTTGACATAATTCATGTACAATGTCCTATATCTATCTTCAACTTTTTCGGAAATATTAAGTGTTTTCAGATTTAGTGCAAAAAACGTTTTGAATAAAAATTATTTTATTTCACAAATTCGGTACATTACACTTAAAACCTTATAAGTAATACTGATTATTTCCTAATAATTAAAAAAAAAACAAAAAATAGATTATTGTCAATGTAGGAAATGTTCAAAATGCTCGTCGCGAACGTCTTGGCAACATGCTAATCTGGTGTAGAATTGTCTTCTAACGTTACTCAACATTTCTGAAAACACTTAATATTTCCGAAAAAGTTGAAGATGGGCATAGGACATTGTACATGAATTATGTCTAGAATTTTCTGAAGAATCCAAAAAATAAATAATATACAGGGGGTTACATATGAAATAAGAAAGTTGGTATTGGCCAAGGTCGCATGGATCACCCTATATAATTTTATTTTCTCGAAAAATATGCGCATTTAAAATTACAAATCGACGTGTCCAAGCATTTTTCCCAACACGCCCTCATTTATTCGTTATCGAATTTATTCCATTTGGCTGTTACACTCTGTATAGCTTAAGGCATGAGCAAAATTTTTCGAATAAGATTTATACTTTCTGGGAAAAATATTGAAATTTTTTTTATTTTAATCAAGTGACTACGATCCCAACGAATTTTCGCTGAAAGTTGCGCGTCGTTATGCTTCAACTAACTGCCAATTTTCAATCCAACCACTCCATTTGTCCCTGAAATATCGTGGAAATAACCTCCAAATTTCAAATGGCTATACCTCCGAAACCATTTGTCCGATTTGGCCCATTAACGAACTTAGCTGCGGCATTTTAATGCGCCAACTACCCTTAAAGTTCCAAGTCGCTAGCTTGCTTCGTTCGACAGTTATCGTGTCCACTGCCGGACGGATGGACAGAATCGATTTTGACACCGGATTCGTCATCACTGTGTACAACCTAGTCGTTTGAAACCAATTTCGGCTCAAAATCCTAAAATTACAGACATTTAGACAAAACGATAGCAAGCTGTTCTCCTAGAACATGCGTTATTCTTGACGGAAGTTGTAGAGCATTTGTATTATAATCCTAAGCATTGGCCATTGTAGAACATTTCGGAAGAAAAAGTCGAAAGATTCTCTTCTAACCAACGTAAAACCACCACAAAAAAGCTAATTTCACCTCACCTCGTCCTTTCAAAACCAATTCCAGCTCACCTATTCCATCTTTTACCTCCTATCGACCCCTCTACCCGAAGATAATCTGCTGCCTTTCATCGCGAGTCGTAAAATATCGGTTTCAATCCACTTAAATGGTGTTATAACATCTCGATCGAGCAGCCCCAATACGAAACCCATATAAAACCGATAATCCCAGGATTATATCCGCTTCGACGGACGACAATGGAGCTAGATTTACGATCATAACGCGATTTTCAATCTGAACCGAGCGCGCGCGAGACCAAAGAGCAATTCTTGCGGGTACTTTTTATGTTTCAATTCATTGATCCGGCATAAGGAGAATATGAGTTCATTGATCATTCTGTGGAACTACGGTATACAGTTGATCTGTGGTATATAAAGGGTGTTCCTAAATTGAAGGTACAAACGAAGAGGGCCTAACGAAAAAGAAACAACTTAGAAACTCGATATATGTAGAGTAGGTGGGGCCCTTAATTCTGAATGGCTAAATTCCACCCAATGATTCCGCAGATATACCCACTCAAAATTGATGTCCCCAATATTTCCAAAAATACAAATAAGAATTTAAAAAAAAAATTAATAATATTTCTTGCATTTTGTTAAATAGAGAGAGTAAATTTGCTCATTTTTCGGTATGAATCGACCCTATTCGGCTGAATTCACTTAGTGAAGGGGTAGAATTAAAGAACCTTCAAACCAACTGAATCTGTGTTGCTGTGATTCCATAAAAATGTCAATTTGACCAAAGTCTCAAAACGAAAAATCGAAAGAAAAAAGTTCTGAAAATGTTCTCGCTTGTTTGATGAAAGAGTCGAATTAGTACTCAGAAACTAGTGTAGGCTGTATAATTTCCTTAGAAGTAGATTCGCCTTTTTTTAAATGTCAGAGACAGCATTGTAAAAGACCTAGCGGTCAGATTGTCTATGTTGCAAAATGGCGAATTCGCCCCTATTCAATTAGTATAGTAAGAGAACGACACAACTCGCTTTGTTTACAGTTTGTTTTGTTCCAGTATTATTCATTGGGCAATCTGTTCTCCAAAAAATTTCCCTTGATAAGCAGTTCTATCCTGCAATTCGCAAGGGAGTTTTCCATAAAAAATTTTATTTAATTTTTAATTTTTTTTTTTCAGATATTGGTAGTGAAAACCCAGGACAACCTAAAGAATGATGCACAAACCTCCCAAGATAAGCTTCAATCGATACTTAAATTTGGGAATGTTAGCTATTTTGACATGGGCAGAACTGATGCCTATTGAGATTTTGATCCTCTCGCGAAATAAGCAGTCGTGTTTATTGTACTGTCATGACATTAATGCGTCTGAGTCGTATAAAGACGAATAAAGGTAGAGGAACACGAAAAAGACCAATTGGTGAACCGAGACGTACCAAAGAATTTCAAGATAGATGAACGAGGTAACTCTACTGTACTGTTTTTCGACTACGCGTCAAATCGCTGATGAATGGTATGGAGAGGAAGGCAGCTCTGTTACCATACGTACATTATATCACCACATTGGAGACTTTGGACTCTTTCCATACAGTCCACGATTGGTGCAGCTATCAACTGCGAGCCACAGATGTGATCGTTTTAACTGGTGCAGAGAACAGCAGCAATGGGAGGCAAAATGGCATGGTGTCGTATTCGGCAAAGATTCACGATTCTAGTCTAGGTATTTGTGATAGCCTTAAATAATTTCAGGTAGTCATAATTCACGAAGTACTCAGTGTTTTCATATGATCTGTGGATTTCATGGTTGAATTAGTGCTCTTCGTCATCGTAAAGGGTTTTCCAATAAGAGGTGTTAGTTTAAATAGCCTGCTATTTCGGTAGATGTCACTTTTGAAGCTGTCATTTTTTGACATTTGACAAGTAGAAACTACGCCATTCATAGAAATGTAACGATACACGCTTCAACAACGCATTGAAATCATTAAAATTCACTATAAAAATGGTGGAAATTTGGCAGGGACGGTTCGTAAAACTCGAACATTTTTGGGTCGTGGTGAAGCACCTCGTCGGACCGCAATAAAGAAATTGGTGGAAAAATTCGAGTGTTTGGGACAATTTAGTGATGTGAAGAATAAAACCCGTGCACGTCGCTCAAGAACCGTCGAGAATATTGATGCTGTAGCCGAAAGTGTTGAAGAAAACCCAGGTTTGTCCATTTCTCGTCGTTCTTTGGAATTAGTCATTCCACAAACGTCATTACACCATATTTTGCATAAAGATTTGGGTCTTAAAGCTCAGAAAGTTCAGTTAACACGAGAACTCAAGCCGGCCGATCATCAACAACGTCGTGTCTTCGCTGATTGGGTCGTTGAAATGCATGAAAATGATCCGGAATTCCATCGAAAAATCATCTTGAGTGATGAGGCCTATTTCCACCTCGGTGGCATCGTCAACAAGCAAAATTATCGCATTTGGGGCTCGGAAAATCCGAGAGTTATTGTTGAAAAGCCTCTCTATCCTCAACGTGTGACTGTTTGTTGCGGTTTATGGTCCGGCGGAGTTATTGGACCTTACTTTTTCGAAAATGAGACAGGAGCAACAGTTTCGGATTGCGCTATCGAAAGATGATTAATGATTTTTTATGGCCGGAATTGGATGGTATTGATCTGGACAACGTTTACTTTCAACAAGACGGGGCTACGTGCCACAAATCAACGAAACCATTGATCTTTTGCGGGAAAAGTTTCCGGACCGTGTTATCTCTCGAAGAGGTGATCACAATTGGCCACCGAGATCTTGTGATTTAACACCTTGCGACTTCTTCCTTTGGGGCCACGTGAAAGAGAAGGTCTACGCCAATATCCCAGCGTCGATTCAAGACCTCAAAGATGTAATTCGTGAGGCTATCGAGGACATAGGGCAGCCACTTTGCGATTTGGTTATGGAAAATTTCATTAAAAGGATATGGTCCTGTAAGCGTGATCGTGGTGGTCATTTGCCTGATATTTTTTTCCACAATTGACGGCATACCTTCTTCTTTATAATGAAACAAACATCCGATCATTTATATTGAAAAATGGCATTTTTCTTTGAATATCAAAATAACACCTCTTATTGGAAAACCCTTTATATTCACGAGCTGAATTTCTACCTGATGTTTTATGTATTTTGGTAAATATTGGGATGACGGAATTTCAAATGTGTTCATTTCAGTATTTACCAAAATACAGACTCTATGGTGTCAAAATTCCGCACGTGAATGTACGAGAACGCTATTGCATCTTGGTTCACGTGTAGACGTTACTGGAAGAATTCTTGTATATCTGCCCAGAAGCAGAAAACTTATTGCTTAATCATGGAAAATGGCAGCTTTAATTGTTGACTTCAACTTCTATTTCAAACATTTCCCGAAAATCCCTAAACGCACAAGCAACAATTTTTGCTAGGCACCTAAAACCGAAGCATCCCAGTGTTCTCGCGGTACCATCACACTATAACTGCTCCTCTTGAAGAATTTATAGTATGTCTACCCAGAAGCGAGAAAATTCAACATTCAATTATTTTATCAGTACCCACTTATTTTTGGAAAATATGTTTTATTGTTGGCTTCAATTTATATTGGAAATTTTTTTTCGAAAATCCCCAAACGGAAAAGCAACTATCTTCGGTAGGTAGCTAAAACAGAACCATCCCACGGTTCTCGTGGTACCATCACACTGTAATCCCTCCACTTTACCTTTATATCGATTTTTGTCGATGAACCCTCATGCATCCTGGTTCATTCGAATACCTTGCTCAAGAATTTTTAGTATGTTCACCCAGAAGCAAAAATATTTCCTCTATTATTGTATTAATACCTACTCATTTTTTGAAAATATGTTTAATCGTTTCTTTAACTCTTATTGGAAGAATCTTCCCAAACGAACCAGCGACAATCTTCGCTAGGTACCTAAAATATAACCATCCCACGGTCCTCGCGGTACCATCACACTGCAACCGCTCCACTTTGCCTCAATTTAGATTTTCGACGAACGCGCGGTAGTAGTGGAAGGACACGATCGAAAAAACCAAGTAGTACCAGCCTGACGGTACCTGATGGGCGGAGCGAGCCCTCGTCATTATCCGCTAATGAATTACGGGCGACAATTGCGAATCGTGTATATTCATTTGTGCCGAAACCAGCCTTCTCGGATTTTTTTGCCGCTCGGCCATTTTCGGGGCCCGGTTGCGGTATTCGGCGATAATTACGTTTTTACTCGGGCTAATTAGAGTTTTATCTCAAATTGGAGGAGTCGTTGTCGGAACCGAGTGAATTCCGAGATGGTACCGGGTACCAACGGGACATTGGAGGTTCTATGGGGCATGAATTTTGGTTTTAATTGGTGCTTGCAGGGTGGTTGTCCTGGAAAATTGTTGTGGGTATTGACGGAGACGTTTCTTGCAAGCTTGTTTGGGCGAAATAACGTGTAGGAAGTTCGAAGAAGAACTAATGCGAATTTGTCTAAGAATAGTTTTAATTTTGGCCGTTGAATGGCTAAAAAATATATTTATTTTGCCACCCAACTTTTTTAAGAATATTTGAGATTTTGAACATCGTTTCAAGCGAAATATTTTATTATATCGTCAAGAAAATTCTGTGAATTATACTCGAAATTATATTTCAACGTTTTTTTGCCGAGAATCGGCCGAAAAAATTACTTTTGCCACTTTCCTTACGTTAGCACAATATGGTCTGGAGAATCTAAATTTTCAAGAGAAAAATGGTTCATATTTTCCGTTTTTTGCCGTAAGTTTGCTGTCTTGAAATTCAAATCATCATTTTTCTCGAAATTCCTTCATTTCTCCGGAAATACGAGTGTTTCAGATATAAACCTATAACTTGCTGAAAGAATTTAACATACAGTCTCTGCAACACTGGAGAAATATGCACTGTGTTGTTTTTGTATCTAAAATAATCAACAGCATCAAATATAGAAACTATGATTTGATTAACTTTATAATGTTCCGTGTACCAAAGATAACATTAAGAATGGTAAATTGTGATATATTCCACGTTAGTCCTTTCAATACATCCCCCATGAATCATATGCACAGGCAGTGCAATATATTTTTAAGAAAAAATAATATAGATTTATTTAATTGTAGCATAAGAGATATAAGAAACTGTTTTCTTTCTATAGAGTGATTTGATGTTTTTCCATTTTTTGTTGTTGTTTTCTTGGTGTGTGCACACTTACATGTTATTACTGCTTAGGTGGTGTAGGTTAGGTTTACCTATTAGATAAATAAATAAAGATGAAGTGTCTCCGCTGAATAGACATTCAGTCAGCAAACGATCGAATACTTCCTGAAAAATCGTAGAGGCAAAAAAATGTTTTTCGCTCCCTATTAACGGCAAAAAAAAAGTTGAGAAATGCCAATTTTGTAAAATGAAAGAGATTTTTGGGCCAATCAATCCATTCGATTGACTCAAGTAAACATAACATTGAATTCCTTTCGATCACAGTAATGGCAATAAATATCATCACGGCTAATTTACGGCGGAAAAAGACCGAATACAAACTATTATTTTTCAATAATTTCAATATTTTGAACCGTTTCACTGCTGAATTGTCATCCATCAAGCCGAAGATCGAATACGTCCAGAGAAATCGTGAAAGCAAAATATTTCTTCTTGCTAGAAAAAGCAGAAAATAAGGCCAATTTTTCTTCGGAAACAGGAATTTTTAGGAGGAGTCACTCTGTTTGTTTAACTCAAGTAAGCAGAGCATAAAATTCTTTCCGAATCACAGAAAAAAAATATCGTCACGGCTGACTTTCGGCAAAAAAGGTCGTATATGAGTCATAATTCTTCTAGAAATAGAATTTTTAGAAACCTTACACAACTGAATTGAAATCCATTGAGCAGAAGATCGAATACATTCAGAAAAATCAGAATGGCAGAAAATATTTTTCCTTTTTTACTGAAGGTAAGAAAAACAGCTAATAAGGACCAATTATTTTGATGAAAACTGATTTTTGAATGAGTCACTCTGTTTGGTTGACTCAAGTAAGAGAAGCTCTCAATAGTTTTCGAATCACAATAATGGCAAAAAAATTGTCACAGAAAATTGAAGGCAAAAAACGGCTAAAAAACAGCAAAATTTGGGTAATTTTTTCTACGATGAAAGAGATGTTTGAACACTCGTCACTCTGTGTAGTCGAGTCAAGTCTGTAGAAACTCAAACACATTCCTTAACAGAAAACATTGTGAAGAAGAGTAATTTGCAGAAACGTTGCCCTGCTCACTTGAAATTAAGTTAACAGAATGAAAATTTTCACAGCGGATTGACTTGAAAAAAATCGGCAAAGTTGGAACACACTCAAATTTCCCCTACAAAACAATCAATGACTCTGTATAAAACCAAAACCACCGCCCGTCCATCAAACCGACCATTTCCTCAACACAACTGTCCGAAATCTAATCATCCTTTACGATCGCTTCGACCATAAAAAGCCGCAACATTATAATAACGGAAAACAATAATATTATCTCATCTGGAACAGAAACGACGGACGGGTATCGTCCATAACAGTCTGTAAGTCTGTAAGTACTCCTCTTTCCCTCGGATTACGAGCTGACCAATTAGAAAATGAGTTAAAATAAGAGCGTTGCTCGGCAACCGTTATTACCATTTCGGAACGATAAAACACAGGCAGTATTCGTTAAAAGTAACGACCGCTATCGCCGAAAATAAATGAAAATCGTAGCTCACGACAGAGGTTGCCTGATCCGGCTCGAATGGACCAGCAGTTCTTGGATTCGTGCGGAGTTCCAGAAGTCTGATTTTCGATGTGACAGCTGCAAAATATCTATTGCATGATTTTTATCATTTCTGATATTTAATTACATTTCAAGTCAGAAGTAATGAATTTGATTTATGGGAGGATCGGTTATTTGCACTATGAATCATATTAAATAATGGAAACAAAACTGAAAAACTTGTTCCCTATGGATTATTCGCGCAAAAATGTATTCTCCAAGTTTAGCTGTTCGGGACATGTGATCATATGAAGTGTTCTTCCTTTAAACATTCAATCTACCAACACCGAGTGTTTTCCCACTTACCTCAGTAAATTTTTCAGGTTTTACTCCCAAAATCTGGAAAAGAAGATAAACAAAGATATGAAACAGCGAACCCTGTATGATCCACCATTTTGAATGGGAATATCTACGGAATCGTTGGGTGGATTTAACCCATTCACGAATTCGGCCTTCGTAATCAAGCCCCAAACCTACCCTACAAATATCGAGATTTGAGTCGTTTTTTAACTCGATATTTGTAGAGTAGGTTTGGACCTCAAGGCGGAATTCGTGAATGGTTAAACTCCACCAAATGATTCCGCAGATATACGCACTCAAAATTTTATTTCCCCAATATTTCCAAAAATAGATCAGATCGAATTCAAATCCAGTACTTCATCGAACAATGATAGCTCGAAGGATCAACAGGATTTCAGGAGGAAAATATGATCAGAAGATCGCAGAATATGGAATACTCCAAAAAAAAATTTTTTTTTCGGATTGTTCCAATGATGAGATCATTATGAAATTTGCCCAAAGTTTTCCATCAGCATTTTCAAACTAGCTGCCAAGTTTCATCATGATGGAATGAGTATTTTTTGAGTTATTCCGGAAGAAACAACGATATCGAGAAAAACCCACGAAATTTTACATATTTTTTTCCAATATCTCAAAGAATTATGACCGTATTCAACTGAAATTTATCACATTGCTCAAGATATGATCAGAAGTTGTCTTGAGTATGTTGACTTGTTTCCGGAAAAAAAAAATATTCGGAAAAATATTTTTCAAAATTTACTGACGGTACGATCCAGCAAAATTCCGTGAAATTTTTCGCGTTTATACGTTTCAACTCACTGTCAAGTTTCAATCCAATAGCTCCAGTAGTTCCCGATATATCAGGGAAAAAATCTCAGAAATTCAAAGGGCTATGACTCCGAAATAATTCGGCCGAACTCAACCACTCCATTAGGAAGTGAGATCACATCTTGAAATTTCCAGTCGCTAGCTTGCTCCGTTCCACATAATCGATTCGTCACCGAATTTGTCATCAGTGAGTTCAACCTAGTCGTTTGAGACCAATCAAAAATGAAAATAATTAAACGGAAATAATTTTGCGAATTTTCTTGTTTGTGTAATGAAGGTGTCAGATTTAGATTTAGACCTTTATTTATGCATTGTTCCAATATTGTTCATTATGCAAGTTTTTTCATAAGAAAGCCGCAGAAGGGTTTCTTGAAAATAATGATTTTTTTGAACTTTTCCAATAGTATTTTTTCAGATATTGGGAGTAGAAACATAGAAAACACATGAAAAATAATACAAAATTCCGCAAATAACCTCCAATCGATCATACATTAGTGAAGCCTTTGGGCTTTGCTAAGGTTTCTTAAAAGTAATGATTTTTTTGAACTTTTTCAGAAGTATTTTTTCAAATATTGGGAGTAAAAACATAGAAAACGTATGAAAAATAATACAAAATTCTCAAATCGATAATAACTTAGTAAAGCCCTAAACATTCCTGCGAACCCACTATTTAACCCTTCTCAACTTCATCCTCAAATTGTACCCTCATTCCAACTCCAATCATAAAAATAACCACCATCGAGCATGAACGACCTAACACCACTCATTTTCATAACAATCATCGTCACCTCTTCAAGAACCAAAGAAGCACCAATCTTCCTTTTAATCACCTCAGTAGTACCAGGACGGGGCACCGAGAAGAACTCAATTAAAACCTTATGAAGTGGACTAACAAATTCAAATAAACCAAGTGGTACATAATGATAAGTCATAAAACAACAAATTGATTAACAGGTAAACACAGCCCGGGTCCCAGCTACAAGAGAGCCTTCGTGTTTACAGTTGAGCCTCCACATAACTGAAAACTGTTTATGTGAGCCTGACGTATTTGAATTTGACGGATGTATTGAATTTTTTTGAGTTTTTTTTCGCTTAGAAAACTTGAAAATTAATTCGAAGAGGAATGTAAGAGTGCGTGTGTGTGCCATGAACGACATGATGAATAGATAATTGAATTTGAAATGTATGTGTTTACCGAATTATAAAATTTGTAACGGTTGTTTCGATAGGCTTTTTGAATTTAAAATGACTGATGTTTTAGAAGGATTTTGCAATATATTTCAGAATTTTTGAAAGTTTTTCCTCTCAATATTTGAAAAAAAAATCTTTCGAAAATTATTATTTATATAAATCGCCCTTGCTGTTTGCTGGATTCAATCTATTTGCCGAGCAAAGGTCCTTGAAAACAATGTTGCTAATGAACAATGCGGGAACAATGCAAACGATTAATAGAATAGACATCTGATGGTTGCCACTTTTTCACAAAGATATTTGCAGTGTAGCCTATTTTATTATATGGTCCCAAATTCTATAATCTTTTTCCTTATGAATTTAGAGCCTCATTCAACATGGAATCTAGGATATGTTTCGGTCATACATACGGTTGATTTAGGGTTAATTTGATATTATTCACCTTGTGTAATATTTTTTCCTTTTTCTAAAATTTTTTTTTTTTCGTTTTCGATCTTCAATATAATTTCTGTTCTGCTTGACAAGAGACCATATGTTCCTAAACTTGAACCTATACTCTTCAAGGTCATAGCCTAAATATGTCTGTTGTATTAATTGATGGGCAGAATCCACTCAATGGCTTCGGAGTTAAAAACATTTGAAACTTCCTCGAAATAACTCGGGAATAACTGACGTGACAGAATTGAAACTTCGTCATTTGTTAAAGAATACTGACTTTGTAAATTCGTGCAAAATTTCGGGATGATTGAGAAGCGGAATTTTTTTTTTGGAAACTATCCAACAGGTAGGTTTGTATGAATTTATCGCGAATTTTCAAGTCAATATTCAACAATACTGTACCAAATTTCATCTGAGTCTAATATTCACTTTCGAAATATCGGGTCAAAATCAGTCAATTTCCGAAACAAATACTCCAAAAAATTAACGCTTTCAGATTGAAACTTCATGAATGGTTGAAGAAAATTAAGAAATTAAATTAAAATTTTTCACGAATTCAGTGTCCAAATCAGCTGTACGATTATCGAGTCTTCAAGCTGCCATTAAGTCAAACATAGACACGACTCATTAATCAGTGAGAAGATGGAATGTTTTCGACATTTTCATGTCGAAAATGATAGCTTTTACAAAAAATTGCAGGATATCAAAATGATCTCAAAGGAAACAAAGAGTCATTGTTATTTTTTTCAAACCACACTGGCACACCAAAGAAATATCTTAATCATCAGAATCGATTTCTTTTGTTCTTCTTTCAATCGCTATAGATTAACTTGCTCTTATTATATTTCCAAAAACCGTCTCAATTAATAATAATATCCACATATATCCACATCATTTAATTTCTTTAATTAAAAGTCTATTTATATGCTAGCTTCCTGATGAAATGAAGCGAGAATATGGTAGAGAAAAGTATCTATTCAGAATTGAAAATGAACATTTACTCTACCAACGAAATATTATCGACTCGAGAAAAGTTTGACAAATTCGATATTTTTAATTATGTCTAATATTATACAGCCTGGATTAAAGCAGGAGAATTAATGAGACGTCTGATATCGACACAAAGTATCATTAAAATGAGAATTGGGCACATTTATAATGAAACCATCAAGGCGGCTGTCACATATCAAAAATATCAGGGACGTATCAGCTATAGATCCGTGAGACGAACAAGTATTTTCGATCATTTTTTAGGTTCTTTCTGGCACTCAATTGCGAACCCACATTTAATTCATCGCATTTTCTCTCACTGAAGAAATCCAGTGACCTTGAGCAATTCGAGTTCTCGAAAACCTTGAAATGCACTTCACATACCCGACCCATCGAGTCAACCCTCAGATACCAACCTATATCTTAAAAAAATAACCAAAGAATCCAACTGCCGACCATTACAGTCCAACAACGACAAAAATCCCATATGGACATAACCCATATCTCTGATAATAAATATGTAAAATCGCAGGAATAACATCAAGTCCTCTGATAACGCTGAAGAGGCAACAGATGCTAATGGTCGGCCAATACTTCCAAGATAACTTCAAGGATTTCACATACCCGACCATATTGACCTGACCACCCATTCGTCTACCAGAAGAAAAAGAAGAAAAATAGTAAAATTCGATGTTAGAATTCAAATAACTGGAACCGTTAATCAATCGCTCAATAATACCTGAATATCTGAAAAATATTGATCAGGTTGAAACTTAGTAATTAGAGGTAAAATGCCAATATGCAAGTCTGTTCGAAATTTCGTGGATATGGTGTATCAAAAATTTTATTCCAAATGATTTCTATTTCGAAATTTCAAATTCTCGTAAGAATAAAGCTCCAGGGACCATGTAATAAATATTAGGTCTATGAGATATCTATTTTTGGAAATATTGAAAAAATCTTATCTTCCGTTAGAATTTCTGTTGATTTTTTCAGAAATTTTCTCAACTAGATATATTTTAAATTATTATTCGGACAAAAACAGGAATTTGGAAAGGTTGCATATTTTCGTGGAAATTCATACAACTTCGCCGACGTTTTGGACACCATTTATCCTTTCTCAAGGCTGCGATAATATGAAATTATTAACAAAAATTCAAGTTGAGTGAATAGATGTGACTTGAAATTCAACGATGAGGGTTAGGGTCAAAATATTCGGTTACCTACGTGTAGGTTTCTTATTCAATGTCTCAGGAAGTACTGATGCGATCAGTCTGAGAATTCCAAATAAGCTGAATAAGATAAAGGGATATAAGAAGTAAACAAAATTCACCTGATTTTCATTGAAAAACTCGGTTATTTAAAGGCAATTCATCATATTACTATAAAATTCGACACAGACCCTGGAATAATTAATATTAAAAACAGTGACTCGATATTTCGAGATATTGAAAAAAAAATTCGTTGCTAATCAGAAATTATCGTCACTATCTCGAAAAATACAGGAGCGATCAATACAATCGGAAACATGTGGGGATGGTACCAGAGAAAACTAAGAAAAAATTGTTTCCCAAAATTTTTTAAATTTGAACCTGAAAAACATGTTTTTGGGGATATCTTTCCATCAGATTCATGAAATTCAGCACAGTTCTTGTAATCAAAATTCAACAAAAGTACTTCAAATTTCAATCCGATCCGATATTCATTTCAAATATAATGGAAAAGAATATGTGAAAATTCGTGGCTATTCGAAAGGATTATTTATCTCTACAGGACGGACGCTAGAAGGACTACACTCTACAGTTAGTTGAAAAATACTCATCCATTACTTTGAGCAATATTTCGTGAGGATTTTACGGGTATAAAATTTCACAAAAACTTTTGTTGAAAAAAATTGGTTTTTTCAAAAACTATTCATCAGGCTGCAATAAAGTTTGAAACAAACTTAGGGGTCACCATTTGACAATTTTTCAAATGTATGTTCGAACGGATATTTATTTCCGAGAAATAGGAAAAAAAAGTCATTTTTCATGCTCATTTCCTCGGTATCATAATTTTTACCGGGAAAAATCAAAAATGCTGAATTGCTCATGATAATACTTGGTAACTAATTGGAGAAAATACTAATGAACAAAATTTGTTGATGAACGGTCCATTAGAACTACTCACAAAAAATTCTCCAAAATTGTGTGTCCAAATATTTTATATTTTGTAATCTTCTGAACGAACCTTCAAGCTGTCATGTTCAAATGAACTACTCGATTTGCATTCTATCCGATCTGTATTTCTGGAAATATTAGGAACATTTGAATCAGTATATCTGCGGAAGTCAGGCAATTTGGCAGTTCTGCCTACACCCTCAAGTCGACATAAATATAGCACTTGTTTTAATAGCCAGCGATGTGAAAAATATGATAAATAAAGGATTAATACTTTAAACATAGTAATGAAGCGAAGAAACAGTACAAAATATTGAAATAAATCAAGTAACACAATAATTCACGAGAACTGTCAGAACAGCTAAAATACCCGACCATACGGACCTGATCGTCCATTCCAGTTCCCATCAAGTGCACCATCGAGAGGAAAAAGAAGAAAAATCGTACAAATTCGATATTAGATTTTAAAAACCTGTAACCGTAAATCAATCGCTTAATAAATCAGTAATAGTTCATAATATTTACGATTAAGTGTACGTATTTGTATATATGCAAATCTTCGAGGAGTTGTTAATGTCTAAATGTTATATCTTGGCCATATATCATTGGCTTATGTCAGGTTGGCACACAGTTCTACATAGGTGGACGTGGTCCAGCGGGTTGAATTGCGATACAACAATGCGCGTACAATGCCATGGGGAGCTATGGTTGCCTGACATTGCCCTCGGAAGGTAGCCACAAGGCAATCGCAGAAGATGCCCCAATGACTTTCAGATATGAGTCACTGGTAATGTCGGAGTGTTTAGAGGTTACATCTCAAGAAGTTAAATTAATTTTGATTTTTTTTGTCGGTTCAATTTGAGTTTGTAGATATTATGCTTGAACTTTGCTTTCATTTTGTCTGTAATTTCCGAATTCTTCCTGAATTTGGTCTCAAACAACTGGATTGGACTCACTGACAATTCCCGTGTCCAAATCGGACATCCGTAGGTTCGATTGAGTAAGAACGGAAAACTCAATCGAGGGTAGATTGCATTCCAAAATGCGAGGGTTATTTTCGTTAATAGGCGAAATCGGCCAAATTGTTCCGGAGTTAGAGTCATATGAAATTTTAGCCATTGGATGGAACAGTAGCAGTTAGTGGGATGGATTAAAAATTAGTAGTTAGTAGCAGTATAACTACTCTTAAATGTTGACATAAGTTTTTATATCGTTAATCTGAAAATTCTGCTTGGACAGTGAAACCTATATTTTACAGCAATGTACCAAGTTTCAGTTTCATGTAACTATATATTTTGAAGCTTTGAACATTTTTTTGTCGAAATCGATTCGGTCCGGCCGGCCGTCCTTATGCACGATTACGGGCGTACGGAGAATCTTATCAACCGGAAACTTTAAGGGTAGGTTGCATTACGAAATGCGACGGTTAAGTTCGTTAATGGATGGAATCAGCCATGAGGCTTCAGAGTTAGAGCTCTTTGAAATTTTGTAGTTTTTCCCGTGAAACTACTTGAACGATCAGATTGAAACTTGGCAGTTAGTTGAAGTATATCAACGTGCAACTTCTAGCAGAATTTTGTCTAGATCGTACTGTCAGTAAATTAGGAAAAAAAATATTTCGAAATTTTATCCGAAAAATTTTTTTTCGGAAACTGTTCATCATATTAGAAGAAAAGTTGAACTTTATATTTCGCAGTAGGGTACCAAATTTCAGTTTGATCCTATAATGATTTTTGGAGATATTTCGAAAAAATATGTCGAATTTCTTGTTTTTTTTCCTGGAAACCGTTGTTTTTTCGGAATAACTAAAAAATACTAATTCAATCATGACGAAAACTGAAGGCTAGTTTGAACATACTGATTGACAACTTTGTCCGAAATTTCGTGTTGAACGTGTCATTAGAACATTTTGAAAAGAAATTTCAAATTTTTTGTTTCAAATATTCAATATTTGTGACCTTCTGATCATATTATCCTCAAGAAATTCTATACAAACCTTCGAATGAAGTCTCGGATTCCAATCCGATCCTATCTGTATTTTTGGAAATAATGGGAAAATGAAATTTTGAATGGGTGTATCTTCGGAATCATTTAGTGGATTTTACTCATCCACGAATTCAGCCTTCGTAATTAAGGTCCAAACCTACTCTACAACTATCGAGTTCTAAAATCGTTTCTTTCGGAAGTTATTTTGTTTACGGTAGGCCATAAGATAAGCTATGTGAACCTGGCAATTGATCTTGAAATTTTCTCGTGAAAATTTTGTGATCGATTGTACCCGGTAGGTACCCGATTGTACCACAAAAATTTTCATTTGTACCCCTAACGTTTCCTCAATACAGCCATTATAACTTTTGAACCCAGCGGCACCCAAAAAAAAAAATTCGAAATTTCCTCATGAAAACTTGGTGAAGGATTGTACCAGGTAGGTACCCGATTATACCACTTTTATTTTTGCTGAAATCCCCATGGTTTTTTTTTACACATCAATTCGAATTTTTTTTTCTCTTCAACTCGTGATTGACCGATAATTGATGGAATTTTTGTATGAAAATTCTGTGGTCGATTGTACTCGGTAGGTACTCGATTGTATCACAAAAATTTTCGTTTGTACCCCTAGCGTTTTTTCTATACAGCGATTATAACTTTCGAACCCACCGGCACCCCAAAAAAAAAATTGAAATTTCTTCATGAAAATTTGGTGAAGGATGGAACCAGGTAGGTACCCGATTGTACCGTATTTATTTCTGCTGAAATCCCTATGGTTTTTTTTTGCATATCAATTCGAAATTTTTTTTTCTTCAACTCGTGATTGGCTGATAATCGATGGAATTTTTGTGTGAAAATTCTGTGGTCGATTGTACCCGGTAGGTACCCGATTGTACCTCAAAAATTTTTGTTTGTACCCCTAACGTTTTCTTTATACGGCCATTATATAACTTTTGAACCCACCGATACCCAAAAAAATTTTTTTTGATTTTTTCATGAAATCTTGGTGAAGTATTGTACCATGTAGGTACCCGATTGTACCACATTTATTTTTGCTGAAATCTCCATGGAGTTTTTTACACACCAATTCGAAATTTTTTTTTTCTCTTCAACTCGTGATTGGCCGATAATTGATGGAATTTTTGTATGAAAATTCTGTGGTCGATTGTACCCGGTAGGTACCCGATTGTACCACAAAAATTTTCGTTTGTACCCCTAACGTTTTCTCTATACAGTCATTATAACTTCTGAACCCACCGGCACCCAAAAAAAAAAATTGGTATCACAAAAATTTTCGTTTGTACCACTAACGTTTTCCCTATACAGCCATTGAGACTTTTGAACCCACCGACATCCAAAAAAAAAAATGTTATATTTTTTCATGAAAACTTGGTGAAGGATTGTACTAGATAGGTACCCGTTTGTACCTTTTTCATTTCCGCTGAAATCCCCATGGTTTTTCCTACATATCAATTCGAAAATTTTTTCTCTTCAACTCGTGATTGGCCGATAATCGATGGAACTTTTGTGTGCAAATTCTGTGGTCGATTGTACCCGGTAGGTACCCGATTGTACCACAAAAAATTTCGTTTGTACCCCTGACGATTTCCTTATACGGCCATTGAGACTTTTGAACCCACCGACATCCAAAAAAAAATGTTATATTTTTTCATGACAACTTGGTGAAGGATTGTACTAGATAGGTACCCGTTTGTGCCACTTTCATTTTTGCTGAAATCCCCACGGTATTTCCTACATATCAATTCGAAATTTTTTTCTCTTCAACTCGTGATTGGCCGATAATCGATGGAACTTTTGTGTGAAAATTCTGTGGTCGATTGTACGCGGTAGGTACCCGATTGTACCACTTTTATTTTTGCCGAAATCTTCATGGTTTTTTTTACACATCAATTTGAATTTTTTTTTCTCTTCAACTCGTGATTGGCCGATAATTGATTGAATTTTAGTGGGAAAATTCTGTGGTTGATTGTACCCGGTAGGTACCCGATTGTACCACAAAAATTTTCGTTTGTACCGTTAACGTTTTCTTGATACAGCCATTATAACTTTTGAACCCACCGGCACCCCAAAAAAAAAAAATCGAAATTTCTTCATGAAAACTTGGTGAAGGATTTTACCAGGTAGGTACCCGATTGTACCACGTTTATTTTTGCTGAAATTCCCATGGTTTTTTTTGCACATCAATTCGAAATTTTTTTTTCTTCAACTCGTGATTGGCCGATAATCGATGAAATTTTTGTGTGAAAATTCTGTCGTCGATTGTACCCGGTAGGTACCCGATTGTACCTCAAAAATTTTTGTTTGCACCCCTAACGTTTTCTTTATACAGCCATTATAACTTTTGAACCCACCGATACCCAAAAAATTTTTTCATGAAAACTTGGTGAAGGATTGTACCATGTAGGTACCCGATTGTATCATCTTCATTTTTGCTGAAATCCCCATGGTTTTTTTGCACATCAATTCGAAAATTGTTTTTTCCTCAACTCCTGATTGGCCGATAATCGATGGAATTTAGGTGTGAAAATGCAGACGGCCAACTTTGTGCAAAATTTCGTGATGATCATGTCATTAGAACAATTTGAGGAGAAAATTTCAAATTTTTTTTTCAAATATTCTATATTCCGTTATTTTCTGATCGAATTATTCCCACGAAATTTTTTCGAAATATTGGGAAAATCAAATTTTGGATTTCGTCATTGAGGTTCTAAGCTACTGTACAAATATGGAGTTTCTTAGTTGATTCTTTCGGAATTTATTGTGTTTATGATCGGCCATGAGGACTCCACCATTTCCAGTAATCCAAATATTCCAAGGTGAGAGTGGGGACGTTTTTTCGAAACGCGTTCAATCTTTGAGAAAATAATTCAGAAGTATGTATGAGGAAAAAAAAAATTCTAACACCTATAGTTCATAAAACAAGCATAATGCCAGTTGGAAATAAAAATAATTCGGTGAAAATAAATAATAATATATAACCTTATATCCAGAATCCCAATGATCCACGTTGGTTTTAATGACAAGGTTTTTCTGAAGTAGATATAACAAATTGTCTTAAAATTCACTCATATCAGCTTCGATACTAGAGTAACTGAAGCAGGTCCAGAAGGGTTTTTAATTTAAAAATTCGCTGACACACAGAAACCTAACTAAAGCCAGATAGAAGTTCCTGTTGCGAAAAGAATATGTTACTTAGCAACAAATGCGCAAAAGGATAAATTTTTTCTGATTCAGCATTTTATACATCGCTGAAAGAACTCTATAAAAGCTGAAAAAAACCCCACATTTCAAATAAAAATACCATTCGATACTAACCTATTACGATTGGGTATTTGGATGAAAATATCAAAACACTCTCGGGTTCTTTTCTGGTAAAACTGATCACAGAATACTAACAGAAGAATTCAATCCGTTTTGTGGGCTGACGATTAGTCTCACATTTCCTATACAGGGTGTTCTACAAGCTCTATGACAAACTTTGACAGATAGTAGCTGTTCTAATTCTGAACATTTTTTTCCTATGAACATATATCCGATTCGTTTTTGTAAAGAAGATACAAGCCTTTGAAAAATTATATTTTCATTTTCAAATCATAATTATAAATGGAAATTTTGATACTATAAAAATTGTTCAAAATATCCACCTTCGGCTTGAATGCAAGCTTCACATCGACGAACTAAAGATTTCGTTACTCGTTTGGTTTGCTGCATCTTGAATTCTATCAAGTAATTGTTGATGCGATTCGATTTCTACATGAGGAACAAGCTGATTCATATGTCCCCATAAATAAAAATCTAAGGGATTTACATCAGGCGAACGAGGTGCCCATTGTATTGGTCCTCCTTGACCTTTCCATTTATTTTTATATTTTATGTCGGTCTACTTGATCAAAACATGGATATACATTTTTTTAAATGATTGTAACTTCGAAACGAGAACGAATCAGACCTATGTTCATAGGAAAAAAATGTTCAGAATAAGCACAGCTACCAACTGTCAAAGTTTGTCATAGAGCTTGTAGAACACTCTGTATAGAAGAAACTTCGGGTAGAGAAACGAATATTTTTGTGGTGAAATTGGGTGCAATGAACCACAAATTTCCACTCAATAATTTTTAATTGGTGTATAGGGACAACAATAATGTTTCAAACAGAAATGGAAATGTTACAATCGGGTACCGAGTACAATCGCCAACAGAAGAATTTCAGCGATTGTCGACCCATCACGAGTTGAGGAGAGAAATTCGAATGTGTAAGAAAAACCATGGAGGGATTTTACCAATAATAAAAGTGGTACAATCGGGACCTACCTGGTACAATCCTTCACCAAGTTTTCATGAAGAAATTTCGTTTTTTTTTTGGGTTGCCGGTGGGTTCAAAAGTTATAATGTCTGTAAAGAGAAAACGTTAGGAGTACAAACGGAAATTTTTGTGGTACAATCGAGTACCTACCGGGTACAATCAACCACAGAATTTTCCTACAAAAATTCCATGAAATATCGGCCAATCACGAGTTGAAGAGAAAAAAAAATTCGAATTGATGTGCAAAAAAAACCATCGGGATTTCAGCAAAAATAATTGTGGTACAATCGGGTACCTACCTGGTACAATCCTTCACCAAGTTTTCATGAAGAAATATAACATTTTTTTTTTGGATGTCGGTGGGTTCAAAAGTCTCAATGGCCGTATAAGGAAAACGTTACGGGTACAAACGAAAATTTTTATGGTACAATCGGGTACCTACAGGGTACAATCGACCACAGAATTTGCACACAAAAGTTCCATCAATTATCGGCCAATCACGAGTTGAAGAGAAAAAATTTTCGAATTGATATGTAGGAAAAACCATGGGGATTTCAGCGAAAATGAAAGTGGTACAAACGGGTACCTATCTATTATAGTACAATTCTTCACCAAGTTTTCATGGAAAAATATAACATGTTTTTTTTGGATGTCGGTGGGTTCAAAAGTCTCAATGGCTGTATAGGGAACATGTTAGGGGTACAAACGAAAATTTTTGTGGTACAATCGGGTACCTACCGGGTACAATCGACCACAGAATTTTCACACAAAAATTCCATCGATTCTCGGCCAATCACGAGTTAAAGAGTAAAAAAAATGGCGAATTGATGTGTAAAAAAAACCATGGGGATTTCAGCAAAAATAAAGGTGGTACAATGGGTTACCTACCTGGTACAATCCTTCATTAAGTTTTCATGAGGAAATTTCGAATTTTTTTTTTTTGGGTGCCTGTGGGTTCAGAAGTTATAATGACTGTATAGAGAAAACGTTAGGGGTACAAACGAAAATTTTTGTGGTACAATCAGCTACCTACCGGGTAAAATCGACCACAGAATTTTCATACAAAAATTCCATCAATTGTCGGCCAATCACGAGTTGAAGAGAAAAAAAAAATTTCGAATTGATGTGTAAAAAAATCCATGGGGATTTCAGCAAAAATAAATGTGGTACAATCGGGTACCTACATGGTACAATACTTCACCAAGTTTTCATGAAAAAATCAAAAAAAATTTTTTTGGCTATCGGTGGGTTCAAAAGCTATATAATGGCTGGATAAAGAAAACGTTAGGGGTACAAACAAAAATTTTTGAGGTACAATCGGGTACCTACCGGGTACAATCGACCACAAAATTTTCACACAAAAATTCCATCGATTATCAGCCAATCACGAGTTGAAGAAAAAAAATTTCGAATTGATGTGCAAAAAAAACCTTGGGGATTTCAGGAAAAATAAATGTGGTACAATCGGGTACCTACCTGGTACAATCCTTCACCAAGTCTTCATGAAGAAATTTCGATTTTTTTTGGGGTACCGGTGGGTTCAAAAGTTATAATGGCTGTATAGAAAAAACGCTAGGGGTACAAACAAAAATTTTTGTGGTACAATCGGGTACCTACCGGGTACAATCGACCACAGAATTTTCACACAAGAATTCCATCGATTATCGGCCAATGAGGAGTTGAAGAAAAAAAAATTTCGAATTGATGTGCAAGAAAAACCATGGGGATTGCAGCAAAAATAAATGTGATACAATTGGGTACCTACCTGGTACCATTCTTCACCAAGTTTTCATGAAGAAATTTCAATTTTTTGTTTTGGGCTGCCGGTGGGTTCAAAAGTTATAATGGCTGTATAAAAAAAACGCTAGGGGTACAAACGAAAATTTTTGTGGTACAATCGAGTACCTACCGGGTACAATCGACCACAGATTTTCATACAAAAATTTCATCAACTATCGGCCAACCACGAGTTGAAGAGAAAAAAAAATTCGAATTGATGTGTAAAAAAAACGATGGGGATTTCAGCAAAAATAAAAGTGGTACAATCGGGTACCTACCTGGTACAATCCTTCACCAAGTTTTCATGAGGAAATTTCGAATTTTTTTCTTTTGGTGTCGCTGGGTTCAAAAGTTATAATGGCTGTATTGAGAAAACGTTAGGGGTACAAACGAAAATTTTTGTGGTACAATCGGGTACCTATCGGGTACAATCGATCACAAAATTTTCACGAGAAAATTTGAAGGTCAATTGCCAGGTTCACATAGCTCATAAAGCTATCCCAGATATCCAGATACCTAATAAATTTGCACTCGTCGGCAGCCCTACGATTCTCGATCCACAATCTGGGATCCGCTCAAAGATCATTAATTACGAAGACGTTAAGGACCGAGGCCGAGGGGCTAGATGAAACCACTCTTGTTTGAGTACTTCTCTTTTCTCGCATCTGAGGTTATTCTATGCGGCGTGGAGTTTATCATAGTTTATATAGTATCAATTTGAAAAGTGGTAATTTTTTGTAGGGTGTTCCTAAACTGCAGGTGCGAACGAAGAGGGGAAATTTCTTGCATTGGTTTGAGAAAATTCCCGTGTTAACCGCGAACTTTTCAATTTCGAGATACAGATTGTTAGAGTTAAATTATTTTTCGAGTTCTTTTCTCATAGCATCTGATTTTCAAAAAATGATATCAAGGGTTTATCGGATCTGATGAGTCATTATCAATAAAAGATTCATGAAAAGTAATGCTGAATTTATTCGTCGGAGCTTACTAACTGCATTTTTCAGTTTGTGTTTTTTGAGGAATTCATGATAATCTTAAAAAAAAAGTTTTCTCGAAATCGGTTGGAGATACGACAAAATTAAGGTCATAAGGTTAAGTGAAACAAGATTGCTTCTCTTCAACATTTTTCAAACTGCCAGTCGCACCAAAGACAAATTCTGAAGGAAAACTATCGGAAGAGATTATGTGAAGGTGTCACAGAAAAATCTATATTTTCAAACATTGAAACATGTCTTTCCAATATTCGCACAGGCCTAATAACCTCCTTTCGGTCAGACTCTCAACTCACCTACGCGCCATCATCAATAATCGAAGGGTGTTACAGCGTCCAAAACCGAAAAAAAAGAAGAAAATACGGCCGCCAGCATCGGGACCGACAGAGATATTAACATGGGCATCTCCGACAACCGCGACCCGTTTTTTTCTTCAAATTGTAAATAACTTCAATTTGGTAGATCAAGGGAGGCGGCCTTAAGCAGTCGAACGACGATACGTCACGACTGTCAATCTTCATTAGGCTTTTTGCCGTCACTTTAAACGTGTTACGGGTATCTTCGCTGCGGCAAGAAAAAAAGGGAACAAGAACAAAACTACGGTCAGCGGAAAAAAACGGATGCAACAAAAATAAAACCAATTACTCTTGGCTTGTTGGCGGATCTGCGGCTGGGTACCTGTGTGTTGAAGAAGAGGCCAGTCTGGCGAGGAAGAAGAATATCTTCATCAGGGATGCGGAGTTGATGTTTCTGTGGAAGTGGGATACGTTGGGGAGTATGTTTTTTTTGCGTGCAGGTTTCGGGGAACGACGGGCTATGGTTTTTTCCAAATGTCTGTAATCTTCGAATTTTGAGCCGAAATTGGACTCAGACGATTAGGTTGGAGCCATTTTTGGAGAATGCGTATCCAAGTCGGTCCTCTTCGGCTAGCTAAGGACACCATATCTATGTTAAGAAAAAAGCTAGCGACACACGACATTTTTGGAAATTTGGCAATCAGGAAACGTTATTCTACCGTGTAATGCTCTATGGTTACTAACTCTCATCTGTCAACTTTCGATCTGTCATGTCGTGATCATGTTACATTCTGACTGTTAAATATGGCGCGCAATTCAAATCTTGTACTCTAATTGAAACACTATTTATATTTCAACAGAAGTCGACGGCCAGGATACCAGAAAATAACTGAAAATAGTCGTATTATTCAGGTTTTATGGGCCGCTCTATTCACAAACAGAATAACAAAATAGTATTTCATTCAACTGGCCTATAATGACTGCTATTATTCACACAAGGGTGAAGCCTCAGGCGAGTGTCGCAATCACCTAAGTGAATAATAGCAATTATATGCAAGTTAAGTACTATACCTTGTCCACGACTTCATTGATAAAATTGAAATAATTCTGCATTTTGAAGAACCTACAATAGACTGGTCAGAATGCTAAACTTCATTCTCTATGATTGCTGGAAACTGTCAAGCTTACGAGAAACGTCAGAACTTCCACTAGATCTAAACATGGAGTGTATAATATTCATTATACACACCTATCATATATAATATATATAAGTATATCTTGTCTATGACACCTATCATCTACGACTCCATTAATGACTATCCTAACCGAATCTTACCTAACCTAACCTACAATAGACTGATCAGAATGCTAAACTTCATTCTCTATGATTGCTGGAAACTGGCAAGCTTACGAACAAACGTCAAAACATGCACTAGATCTAAGCATGGAGTGTATTATATTCATTATACACACCTATTATCTACGACTTCATTAATGACTATCCTAACCGAACCTTACCTAACCTAACCTACAATAGACTGGTCAGAATACTAAACTTGAATCTCTCTAATTGCTGGAAACTGTCAAGCTTACGAGAAACGTCAAAATTTCCACTAGATCTAAGCATGGAGTGAATAATATTCATTACACACACCTATTATTCACGACTTCATTAATGACGGTCATTTTCCTTAAAAAAGAACCATCGAAACATATATATTATACAATGGTCGTAGACAAACAACATTTTCTACTCAAACTGAAACATAGATCGTTATCATAGCAGGCTTTGAATATAATCATTCTGTTATGTCAACAGCTCAGTGGGCAGAGCGTTTGACATGAGGACAAGGTGAGGAAGTCTTTACAGAACACACCCGATATCCCAACCTGCACAAGATTCCAGCTTCTGAGGGGTTTACTCAAACCCTAGGATAAAAATACAAAAAAAACATGAAATTGAGCTTGCAAAATAATTCCTCCTGTATGTAACGCTTGTAATGTCACTGAATATTTAAGAACACTCTTTTTACGATTAATCACCAAAAATTACCAAACTACTGAATTATCTTATTGTAACGGATTACTTCAAATCCGCTTCATTTCTCGACCGCACCCCGTACAATCCCGCAATAATCCTGACAGTTCGTCATGTCCGACAAAAGAACCGTCTGACAGACTGGTCGTTCGAACCCCTGACCGTTTTCCCGCATTCTGAATCACCTTTTGACGTATGTTTTCTTTTTATTTGACGCCGATGATTTATCTCAACCCTTTTCAACAATTCCGTTGACCCTTTCAGTCTCAGACGAGTGTGTGTCGGTAAGAGGTACCACGAAATTTAACCATGGTTCGAAATGCATCGACCCGCGGTTTATGGTTTAGCAGTACTGGTTCGGACTTTGGGAGACCGATACAATAAATTCTTTGTTTGAAACGCGAGATCGTTTTAGGGAAATGTTTCGTGCGCTATTGGTGTAGTCTCATAGAATGACATAGTTGTCCATGTCATTCTATGCTATACTAATAGACGACTTCGGCCCAAGTTGCCAACCCACAATTTACTTAGCAAGTTTACTTTCACTGGGGAACGGGAATTTCAGGACAAATTCGACATGATAAGGTTCTCATTATTTATAAATACCCGTAAAACATGCCTCGGCTCTTCAAACCAGATAATTCCTTCCAAATATAGGTTTTTGTTAAGATTGTCCCCGTTGGCTGAAATTTAAGTTGGGATTCCTGATTTCATGCAAACAGTGTCAATTTTCATAGGATACGTTCCGAAAATCAACTCTGTTGTTTCGGTTGCCGATTTTCCGCTCCGTAAATATGAAATATTCGGATGGTTCCTGGAACAAGCGCGTGAGAAAGGTTATTTACGGAATCTGGTTGATGAAAATGCGGTCGATTTACTGTCACCAGAACGATTTTCTATGGTAAATATCCATAGCATAGAACAATCTATGTTTACTTTAGGTTTGTTTTGGTTCCGAGTTCAGAACTGTACGGGACGGTTCTGGTTCGAAAATCATAGTCTGATTTGAATCTTGTGATTACTGAATCCCTGCAAATCCATTTAGGTATACATTTCGATTCAAAATATTGGCAAGAAGAGCTGTTTAGTTAAGCGGAAGAAATAAGTGTGGTTATGTCCGTTATTTTTCTCAAGGTCAGAAAGACTCGATTCCAGCAAAGGATGAAGTGATTTGTCTTGTTGGTCTATGCTAGAACCGTCCCGTACAGTTCTGAACTCGGAACAAAAACAAACCTAAAGTAAACATAGATTGTTCTATGCTATGGATATTTACCATAGAAAATCGTTCTGATGACAGTAAATCGACCGCATTTTCATCGACCAGATTCCGTAAATAACCTTTTTCACGCGCTTGTTCCAGGAACCATCCGAATATTTCATATTTACGGAGCGGAAAATCGGCAACCGAAACAACAGAGTTGATTTTCGGAACGTATCCTATGAAAATTGACATTGTTTGCATGAAATCAGGAATCCCAACTTAAATTTCAGCCAATCGGGGACGATCTTAACAAAAACCTATATTTGGAAGGAATTATCTGGTTTGAAGAGCCGAGGCATGTTTTACGGTTATTTATAAATACGGTGAACCTTATCATGTCGAATTTGTCCTGAAATTCCCGTTCCCCAGTGAAAGTAAACTTGCTAAGTAAATTGTGGGTTGGCAACTTGGGCCGAAGTCGTCTATTGAATCGAAATATTTGAACGATTTCTCTACATCTTGTGAGGTAGATTCCATGAGTAAACTAAAGATAGTAAACCACAGTATTAAAAAAAATTCAAACAATCGACACGGTAAGCGATCTATCCAGGCGCATGCACCATTTTGCAATTCTAGACAAAGGCTCTTGGGCTGATGTTTTTGCGCGCATGTTCTAGGAAAACAGCGGGCTACCGTTTTCTCCAAATGTCTGTAATTTTGGATGATTGAGCCAAAAATGGTCTCAATCGACTAAGTTGGACTCACTGATGATGAATCCGGTGTAAAAATCGATTCTTTCCGGCCGACGACTTGAAACTTTCAGAGTAGGTCGCGCATTGGAATGCCGCGGTTAAATTCGTACATGGGCCAAATCGGTCGAATAGTTTCGGAGTTATGGCCACTTGAAATTTTGAAGTTATTTATTTTTTATTTCAGAAACTACCTGAGCGATTGGATTGAAACTTGGCAGTTAGGTGGAGTATTACGACGCGCAACTCTGAGCAGAATTTTGTCAGGATCATATTGTCAGTAAATTAAAAAAAAAATTTTTACGAAATTTTTTTACAAAAAATTTTTTTTTCCGGAAACCATTGATCACACCAACAAAAATTCCACTCACACTTTGAGCTTCATATTTCACAGAAGTGTACCAAATTTCAGTTCAATACGATCATAAGTTTTGGAGATATAGGGAAAAAATATGTCAAATTTCGAGGTTTTCTTCTCGGTATCGTTGTGTTTTCCAGTATAACTCGAGAAATACTGATTCAATCCTGATAAAATTTCGCAGCTAGTTTGAAGATGCTGAAAGACACCTCTACGCAAAATTTCGTGATGATCGTGTCATTAGAACAATTTGAAAAAAAATTCTGTGATTTTCTTATCAAATCATCCTCATTAAATTCTGTATGAACTGCAAGTTATTGTGTTTACGCAATCGGCCGCTAGGCCAACCGTGAACACAATAACTTCTGGAAGAAACTACTTAGGAACTCGATATTTGTAGACTAGGTTTGGGACTTAATTACGAAGGTCGAATTCGTGAATCGGTAAAATCCACCCAATGATTCCGCAGATATACCCATTCAAAATTTTATTTTTCCGATATTTCCAAAAATATAGATTAGATCGAATTGAAATCTAGTAATTGACCAAAACAAATTTAGAAACGCACTGTCGTGAAAGCAGCAGCTTTTGCGTGCTTGTTCAAATTCGTTGCTGAAGCGGTCATCTACATTGAACATGTAATTTTAGAATTTTTCCCCATGATGGTCTCAAAAGATTAGGTTGGACTTACAGATGACGAAAACGGTGTTCAACTCGACTCTATCTGGCCAGTCGGCCGTCCGTAGGCACGATTACAGGCATACGAAAAATTGTTTCAATCTGAAACTATCACAGTAGGTTAAATTCTAAGATGTGACTGTTGAGTTCATTAATGCGCAAAATGTTTTCTGAGATATAGTCATTTGAAATTCCGGGGTTATTTGCCTCATAATATTTCAGAAACGATTGAATTAATACTTGACAGTAAGCTCAAGCATTACGTCGCGCAACTTTCACAGGAATTTTATTTGAAATCATTCCTATTTGTAGAAATCCAGGAGACAGTAACGATATGTCTTTGACAAAGGAAACTTGGTTTTCGAAACGCGCGTTAGACGCAGAAAGTGTAAGTGTTTAAGAGAGTAGTTACACACTGTTTTTTTATCAGTATTCTATCCACAGTGAACTCAAATAGTTATCCCAGAAGACTTACCAATACAGGGTCTTCCACGAGGAACCTCACCCATATTTATACGGGAAACTACTAAACGTATTTTCATGAAATTCAGCACTTATAAGTAATTCACGATGCTGATGAAATCTAAAATATTTTCAAGGCATGAGCACCTCCGGTTTTTCCGGAAATGACGTCAACTTCCGTTTTTCAAATTAAAACACCATTTTTTTATGGCAAATATTGAATCTACGTTAAAAAATAATGTGAGTGTATGCATCACACCCTTGCCCTAAAGTGGATATTTTCTGAGTTATTCACAAAAAACTGTTTTTCGTCTTGAATTTTCAGCTATTTCTTTTCCCTTCACGCCAAAAAGATGACATTTTCAGGAACAGTTACTTAAACCATGTTTTAGATTTTACTACCCTAATATGCAAGAGAAAAAAGTTACAGGTTGTTCCTAAATAGATGGCGAATTTGGATTCGAATTTGTATCGGAAACCTCTTTATTTCAACTAATCGGCCATCGGTTTTCTCTCCAGTGATAAATAAATAATTCCTTATGAACCATATGCAAAAACTTACCATGTTTTACATTATTTTTTTTAATGATAGATATCATTAATTACATCTGCCAAATTCCTCTTTATTCAGTAGCATTTTGTGTTTACTATTAATTTGGTGATAATTCGTATTAAGTTATAAAATCGATCACTATGCCTAATTTTACCAATGAAGTACCCAGACCAACGAGAGATACCATTAATAGAACCATGACAAACTTGAGAAATGTCGGATCTTTCGTTAAGAAAACTACACACAGAGAAAAAAGTGTAGTAGAAGATGAGAACAACGAAATTACAGTTCTTGCATATTTTCGTGTGAATCCTCAAAATTCTCTCAAAGATGCCGAGATTGATCTGGGATTATCTCAATCGAGCGTTCGGAGAATATTAAAAAAACATAAAATGCACCCATATAAATTCAATAGGGTACAGCATTTGAAGGAAACTGATTTCGTCAGGAGAACAGAGTTTTGCGAAGCTATGCTATGATGATTCGATTTCAAGAGAATGAAAACTTTTTGGACTGTATAATTTGGACAGATGAATCTAAATTCACAAAGAATGGTTCTTTCAATAGGCATAACAGTCATTATTGGGATGAATAGAACAACCACCACTTCAGGCAATGGAACTTTCAAGAGACCTGGAGTTTCAATGTTTTTTGCGCCATCAAAAATAATGCAATTCTCGATGTTCACATTTATGATGGGACTTTAACTGGTAAGATAGAACACTACACATGTTTGCATTATTTAAAGAATGTTCTTCCTTAGGAGATAGATATTCTGACATATTGACTCAAATAATTGAGCCGCTAGTACAGAACCATAATGACTTATGGTATCAACAAGATGGCACGCCTCCACACAATTCACTCAATGTGTCAAATATCCTCTACAGGCTATTTGAAGATCGATGGTTGGCGAACAATGGTCCACATCTTTGGCCACCACGTTCTCCCGATTTAACTCCTTTAGACTATTATGTTTGGGGTAGGATAAAAAATATTGTCTACTCAACTCCCCTGACTGATAAACAGGACTGCATATAACGAGTCAGAAATGCGTTCAGGTTTGTTTAGATTTTTAGATTCATAGTTTTGAAACTCAATTTGGTTTTTAAACACTTTTGAAGATCTCTTCCTCCCGATGAAATAAGAAGAGCAACGCACGAAGCATTCCTGAGACGTATAAATAAATGTCTAGAAATTAACGGTCAAAACTTTGAGCATCTTCTCTAGTTATAACTGCGAGAGTTTGCCATGGTTCTCCTAATAGTAACTTGAAGTCGGTTTCAAGAAGGGGTGAAAAATCTACAGCATGGTTCAAATAACAGTTCCTGAAAATTTCATCTTTTTGGCGAGAAGGGAAAAGAAATAGCCTAAAATTCAAGACGAAAAACAGTTTTTGTGAATAACTCAGAAAATATCCACTTCAGAGCAAGGCTGTGATGCATACACTCACATTATTTTTTAACGTAGATTCAATATCTGCCATAAAAAAATGGGGTTCTAATTTGAAAAAATTGATTTTTCACGATTTTGTCATCCCTAACTTTGAAAGCGATTTTTTCACCCCCTGTATCATGAATCGCAATTTCGATTTTTAAAGTGGATACATCAATCTTACATCTTGAAAAATCCCAAAAATAAAAATTTTCCATCCAAAAACCTCGAAGTTATGCTTGTTTCAGCGGAGCTCTATTTTCAATTTTTTTTTCGAATTTTCCCGCTCAGAGAGAATTTTCCAACCAAATCTGAAAAATGTTACATCAAAATAAATTGAAATTTTCTAAGGAATCTATTTCTGCATTAAAAAAATGGTGTTCTAATTTGAAAAACGGAAGTTGACGTCATTTCCGGAAAAACCGGAGGTGCTCATGCCTTGAAAATATTTTAGATTTCATCAGCATCGTGAAATACTTATAAGTGCTGAATTTCATGAAAACACGTTCAGTAGTTTCCCGTATAAATATGGGTGAGGTTCCTCGTGAAAGACCCTGTATATTATTACGTTTCAATAGACAACAATTTGTCGTGGGAGGAATATTGAACCATGAATATTACGTATGGTAACTTTAGCTTCTAGATACAATGAGATCTTCGTTTTAAACGTGAGATCGTTTTTGTGTTATGTTTTATTCGCCATTGGTGTAGACTGATAGTTGTGATGGTTGATTATATCATCATTCTACACCATACCAATTGAATGAGATGTAAATCGTGGCGATTTCATTCTCGAAATAGAAAATTCAGACACCTTTTTGACTTTCTTGACGGCAATAGCTTACAAGTTAACTGAAGAACGTTAACTTCTCAAGATTCAGAGAATTTTTAAAATATTAATATACGAAAGGGTTGGGAATCTATCCCGGCTCTTTCGCCATTTCGCAACTCTAGAAAATTGCACTGGGGCGATGTCTTTAACTGAGAATTTCAAACCGACATGTCCGAGAATGGTAATTTACGGCTAGGATAAATTGGTGGCCATCACTTGTTCTATACTATACTAATTGAATGAGGTCGATACTTCAAATTTTAAGGATAAATGTTGGGAGATAAAGCTATCAAATGAACTAATTAACGCGATCTTATGACGATTCTGAGTTCATTTAAAAATTTCCAAATCGACACAGTGGGGGTCGATCCAGGCGCCTTCGCCAATTAGCAACTGTAGAAAAATATTCTGCTACCGATGTTTTTTAAAGGTTTTTTGCACTTACATCTCAACCTACAAACCTGTATACTGCCTTACTTGAATGGCCTTCCAGGCGTCTTTTAAAAAATCTTACTTAAATCAAACTTAAAAAATCATGGCCGAGAGGCAGCAGCTTTTGCGCGAATGTTCAATTGAGAAGACCGCTTTAGCATCGAATTTGAACATGCGCGCAAAACCTGCTGCCTTCACGGCAGTGCTTTTCAAAGTTTTTCTCGATGAAGTACTGGATTTCAATTCGATCTGATCTGTTTTTTTGGAAAAAAAAATTTTGAATGGGTATATCTACCGAATCATTAGGGGTATTCTACCCATCCACAAATTTAATCTCCGTAATTAAGCTCTAAACCTACTCTGCAAATATGGAGTCTCTAAGCCGTTTCTTCCGGAAGTTATTGTGTTTACGGTCGGCCGTTATTCCCTAGAACATGCGGCCAAAAAGAAATATGTTAAGATTCTATCTGTCAGGAGATTTTCCGCGAGCCTACACATGACATACGTTTGCATTTGAAAAAATTTTTTTAGGAACTTTTGCGCAACCTGTGTTCATATTAACACCACTGCAATCTAGGCCATCACCAACACCTCAAAACAACTCCTCGCCTTCCAGGAACCATTTGGTCGTTTCCTTTGTCCGACATATCGGCCTCTTTTATTGATTTAGAGACGGTTATGTAAATCCCCGATGCCGCCATTTCAATTTTACGACCCTCGCGAGGCAAATATTTTATGTCCTCACCTTCCCGGACGTTCATTGTTCTTCAAAAATGTTAAGTAACGAAAGCGATACCGAAAGGTTCTAAGCAAATTTCGTAATGGGCCGGTTGCCGACGCGCTAGAAGCGTTCGAAGGCTAGAGGTTCTGCGTATGTAGGACATACCGGGTGAGTAATGAAACTGCGATTGAAATATGGCCGGTGCAGCGGCATGTTAGTCGCTACAAAGAGGTGTTATGGCATAACAAAGTGTCTGGGAGCTGTTGAGGTGGCGGCTGCAGGAAATGTTGAGTAGAAGGGACCGTGTTGTTCAGAGTGTCGTTGGCCAAAATGGGATTGTTGTGATCTCTATCGAGGATTATCGAATTGTATATCAGTCTTTTGGAAACTGGGTTTCTGGTAGGAATTATAAGATATTCTTAAGAAGATAGAAAGATTTGCAGGATAGACAAACGAGACAATTTTCCTGAATTAATTCCCTTCGATTTTTCGTTCAGTGAGATTTTTGTCAAATTGACATTTTATGAAATCACAGCAACACAGATTCCCTAGGTTTGAAAGTTTTTTTAATTCTACTTCTTTTTTAAGTGAATTCAGCCAAATATGGTCCATTTATACAGAACTATGAGCAAAATTACTTCCTACATTCAACAAAATGCAAGAGGACTCTTTAATTTTTCTTTCCAAATTATCTGAGGTACAATCGAAAAATTTCAAATCAAGTGAACCTGTGTTGCTGTGATTTTATAAAATTGTCAATTTGACAAACGTCCCAAAACGAAAAATCGAAAAAAAATAATTCTTCAAATTTTCTTGTTTATCTGATGAAGGAGTCAGATTTGTACTCTGAAACGTCACAGTTCGCCTCGTTTATAGTTTATATGTATTGTTCATTAGGCAATCTGTTCTCCAAGAATCTGCCCCTGACAAAAAGTTCGATCCTGCAAACTGCAACAATAATATTTTATTTTAATAGGTGAAATACCAGAAAAAAGGATGTAAATCTTCCAAAAATCGTGTCATCAGAAAAACTCAAATGAAAAGTTTTTATTGAGAAAATCCTTTTTCTGAAACTATATCAGACTTCAGAGAGTTCGATCCGATTTTAGTTTTTGAGATATTGCAAAAAAAAATGTGTCAAATTTTATTTTTCGGATAACTGGAAAAATACCGATCCAATAATCATCAAATTTGGTGAATGCTTGAAGAATATAGATGCAGAACTGTGTGTACAATTTCATGATGATTGTGTCATTCAAATTCTTAGCCAAAGCGGTCATCTCTTCACTTATTGACCCCGTCAAACGCACCTTCACCTCCTGATAGAAAAATTGTCCCCCCGTATAAGTGTAGTGAAAATGTTGTTGGCTATTGAAGGGCTTCTTTTTCGTCAATAAAAAAACCAATATGATCTATTGTTTCCTCTTTTCTGAATTCGCATATTGGACTTTCGCCGAATTCCACTTGAAGAGGAAACTATGACAACGACCATGACCGGTTCTTAGCCGGTTCGAAATGCACCAAATTTTCCTAGGAAGATTATAAACCTTGAACTTTTTCTGAAGGATCGCTGATCAAACCTTTGTTGACTACATCACACGGGAATACAATCATCAGAGGACATAAAATAAATGAAACCTTTTGATTGAGAAACAATATATTTCAATATTCGATATATGGGACGTACAAAGAGTTCCAGGTATGGAATATGTGTTTGTTGAAAATATAGGAAGATATTGATTGATGTTGGTTATTCATCTTCGAAGGATGGAATTTAGATACGGGTTGGTATTTTTTTGCTTCGATCGAGGTGTTGTGAATTATTGTTGATACATTGTTGTTCGATATTGACATGCCTGAAGGATGGTGGTGGTCTCTGTTTGGGCCACAATATATGTTCGTTTACTTTTATTGAACCCTTATGTTTTTACACCTGTCCGAGACTTCGACATGTTTCACTTACGTTTTCGATGAGGGTTGGAGAGAAATTCTCACGATATGGGTGGATTTCTCCCATTCACGAATTCAGCCATCGTAATTAAGGTCCAAACCCACTCTACAAATATCGAATTTTCGAAAGAAACGTCTCAGGAACTCGATATTTGTAAGTATCGATTGAAGCTTATTCTGAATTATTTTTTTGGTTTTTATGGGTTTTCACTCCCAATATCTGAAACAGAACTATAAAAAAATAAATAAAAATTTTTTTTCAATAAGAAAGTCCTTGCGGATTGCAGTATCAAAATATTTGTGAAGGGCAGTTTCTTGCAGAAAAGATATCACATTGACAAAAGTCTCGAGTCGAAACAAAAATCGAAAGAAAATAATTCTTGAAATTTTCTGCTTTGTCTGATGAAAGAGTCAGATTTGTACTCTGAAACGTCACAGTTCGTTTTCTTTATAGTTTGTATTGTTCCTGTATTGTTCATTAGGCAATCTTTCCTGCAAGAAACTGCCCTTGACATATATTTCGATACTGCAATCGGCAAGGGTGTTTTTCATGAAAAAAATTTTATTTAATTTTTAATGGTTCTGTTTCAGATATTGGGAGTGAAAACCCATAAAAATTTAAAAAATAGTCGATATTTGTAGAGTAGGTTTGGACCTTAATTACGAAGGCCGAATTCGTGAATGCGTAAAATCCACTTAATAGTTCCGTAGATATACCCATTCAAAATTGTATTTAACTAATATTTCCAGAAATACAGATGATATCGAATTGCAATTCAGTATTTGATTGGAAAACGGCAGCTTGAAGGTTCACGCCGAATTTCGTGTGGATAAAAGGATTCGAAGATCGCAGAATCAGGCCTATTCTGATTGCAAATAGCAGAATTTTCAATTTTTCAATATTATTATACAGGGTGAGTCTTTGACCTTGCAGAATATTTTAACAGAAGATTCCTGAAGCCAAAAGAAACACTTTTATCCCTTACTATTTTTTCCGATTCGGCTTGGTTCGTAAGATACAGACTGTTGAAAATCCATAAAAAAATTTAATTTTCGATTATATCTCGCGAACGATCTCACCGAATGAGATGTTTTTTGGAATATAGTTTTTTATTGATACGATGCATGTTCCTGGATTACAAAATTTCATCCACATCCTCCAGTTTCTTTAATATGACCATAACATTTCATAAAAATACCAGAAATTCAAAGAATTCAACTTTTAAAAATAATTTGAATGCAATTCAACGAATTTTTGACCATTTTGGAAAGTAAAAGTATTCTTTATTTTTTTTCGTATGATGCGCCGTTTTCGAGTAATATGAAATTCAAAAATAAAAAATATCTGTGAAATTCCGAGAATTGGGTACTTTGGCTGATTGCAACTCTGTTCAAAAAATTCACCGAATTCAATTTTTCCGCGTTGCCACGTCTAAAAGTTGAGAATGGAATACATAGATTTATGGTTCAGTTCAGAATCATAGACTATACTAGTGTATACATAGAATTAGCATATTGTGTGTTGTTTGATTTCGAAGAGTTCATTCTTTCTGTTGGTCAGTTTGGCAACGTTTGTACGTTCATAGATAAATTAGGTACATCTGTTCTATTTATTTATGAAAATGAAAGTTTGAATGGGTACTGTCTGAATCTGATAATTCTTTGAGAAAATGAAATAAACAAAGAAAATTAATAATTACAAATTGAAGATGAATCTCAAAGCTAATATGAGTGATAGCTAAATGAATTCCTCATTATCGAAAATGAAACCCAGAGAAGAATATTCAACTTTTATCGCCCACGAAATTTATTGGAATAACTGACTTGTTTATTGTACTATAAATACAACTTTTTTCACCAACTGGAATGTAAAAAGTAAGTTGACGCTTGTTTTCATAACAGAGTTGCTTATTTCGAAGATTTGAATGGTATATCTTAGGCTTGGAAAAACTTCAGTGTTCAGGTTTCCAGGGGCGGCTAGCCTATTATCAAAATTTATAATGCCTATATCTTTTTATCTAGGCCGAATCGGAAAAAATGGTAGAGGACAAATGTGTTTCTTTCAGCTTCAAAAATCTTCTGTTAAAATATTCTGCAAGGTCAAAGACTCACCCTGTATATCTTTATTATTATTATTAAAATAAATAATAATAATGATGAAAATAAACTCCTCATGCCTATTCCAAAAATATATTCAGCAAATATAACGCTACATATGTCATATTCAGGCATATGTTCGAATTCATCAAAATGATCATTTTGATTGATTGGAGTAGTCGTGCCAATCGGCCTGACAAAAAAAAGATTTTGTCATTGAGTCTTACCAAATCCGAAAACATTTTCGACTCAAATTTCTAGAATCACATTTTGAAAAAACAATAGCAAGCCGTTCAACAGAACCTTCCCCCTCCCCCCCAAAAGAAACATTCGAGCAAAGACAGTTACGTCTGAAAAAAACGACATAAAAGACCCACTCGAAATTCCAGATTTCAACCGATTCATCCCCTTCCCCACCTCTAAAAGTACTCTTCGCAGATAATCGACGATTTGGATGCGTCCAAACTTGCAAATTTGCGGATTCCAATACGGTCGCAAGCATTAACGTCCAGTTAACGGACTCTTTGGCGATAATTTCCCTTTCCCTCACCCCCTCGAATCGTCTGACGCGCTCGCGTTTCTCCCATTATCGCCGCATCTAAATCTGGAAAACGAAACGGCCGTGTCGCTGTTATCGGTCGCGACCAGCGTCTCGCTATGTAAGAAATGAGGTGTATTTATGATGGATATCTGCCGATATAATTAGGATCTTTTTTGTTCACAGGTAAAGGGAAGGAGTAGGGAGGGGGGTTGTAGAATGTCGCAGTGGCGTAGGTGGATGATCAGCAGTTGTGTTGGGAAGGAAAAGTTGATACGGAAAAGTTTGATTTGTTAGACATCCAGGTTGGCATCTGAATTCAAGATTGCAGCGCCACAGTGATCAGTTGGAGAACTTGCCTCGTGTCATTCAGTCTCTGAATTAAATAGACAGATAGGAGCTAGGTTTTCTAGTGTTTGCTTGTATATTTTATTGATTAAAATTCGATTTTACTATTAATTCAAAGACTTTTTGGGTTTACAGAAGTGGTTCTGTATATACATATTTCATTTTTTGGGCGCATGTTCTAGGGGAAAAGCGTGCTATCATTTTGTCGAACGAAGTGAGCTAGCAACTTGAAACTTTCAGGGTAGGTCGCGCATTGGAATGCCGCGGTTAAGTTCGTTAATGGGTCAAATCGGTCCAATAGTTTCGGAGTTATAGCCACTTGAGGTTATTTACTTTTATTTCAGAAACTACAAAAGCGATTGGATTCAAACTTGTCAATTAGGTGGAGTATAACAACGCGCAACTTTGAACCAAATTTTGTCAGGATCATATAATCAGTAAATTAAAAAAAATTTTTTTTCAAAATTTTTTTACAAAAATTTTTTTTTTCGGAAACCATTAACGAATTCTGAAAAAAATTTCATCAGCACTTTGAGCTGCATATTTCACAGCAGTGTACCCAATTTCAGTTTGATACGATCATAAGTTTGGGAGATATCGGGAAAAAATATGTCAAATTTCGAGGTTTTCTTCTCGATATCGTTGCTTTTTTCGGTATAACTCGAGAATTACTGCTTCAATCCGGATAAAACTTCGCAGCTAGTTTTAAGATGCTGAAAGACAACTTCGTGCAAAATTTCGTGATGATCGTGTCATTAAAACAATTTGAAAAAAAAAATTTATGGGATTTTCTTATCATATCATCCTCATTAAATTCTGTTTGATCCTTCGAACTGTAATTTTCGATGGAGTACTGGATTTCAATTCGATCTGATCTGTATTTTGGAAATATTGGGGAAATAAAATTTTGAATGGGTATATCTGTGGAATCATTGGGTGGATTTTACCAGTTCACGAATTCGGCCGGTGTTTACGGTCAGCCTAACGGCCGACTGCGTAGACACAATAACTTTCGAAAGAAACAACTTAGAAACTCGATATTTGTAGAGAAGGTTTGGGGCTTAATAACAAAGGTCGAATTCGTGAATGGATAAAATCCGCCCAATGGATTTGTAGATATACCCATTCAAAATTTTATTTTTCCAATATTTCCAAAAATACAGATTAGATCGTATTGAAATCCAGTTATTTATCAAAAAAAATTTAGAAAAGCACTGCTGTGAAGGCAGCAGCTCCCGCGCACAAGTTCAAATTCGTTGCCGAAGCAGTCATCTACATTGAACATGCGCGCAAAAGCTTCTGCCTTCACGGCAGTGCTTTTCTAATTTTTTTTATGAAGTAGTTATGGATGATCTATTTTAATGCAATGCATCAATGTTACAATTACTAGTAGAAGTATTTTAATATCAACTTACTTAAACTCTACATGGCAAGATGAATTTTGAATTAATTGCAGTACCTTCAATGCATAGAAGATAGGAGGGTTCAGGAAGATGCATATGATGTTATGTTGCATGTTAATCAACTTTCAACCTTTTTACTCACTCTAGTTGATTTGATCACGTCTCTTCTGAAATCTACTCCTCAAAATGTTATATAACAGATGGTATTGTATAACATACTCCTTGGAACAATAGATAAAAATGACAATTTTATATTTATATAGGGAAGTTCTCCATTTATCTAATATCTTGTGAATAAATAGAATACATTTACGTAAAACTAATGTAATGTTAGCCTGATTATTATGGGTTGACAAATAAATTCTTTAAAAACTTAAAAGATTGTTCTTGAAGAAGCTATAATAAACCTTGTGGAGCTCAAATTTCATCGGCAGAAGCACTTTGCGTAAAGAGTATTCATCAACAGATATTTCTTTCTTGAGACTGCTTCGTTGGAATGTTGTCAGTTCTGTCACCAGAACACTTACGTTTTTCCTTCATGATCAGTTCAACAGGAAGATTTCCAGAAGGCATAGCATTCCTCTGAAGATAGAATGATATTATCTGCTTGGATTAGGTGCCTGGAAAAAATTGTCTTCAGGAATGTGATCTATTTTTCATGTGCAATTCGTGCTTATCTATATAATTATGATTCCACAGATTGCAAGAATTCTAAAGAGTAAAAGCTGTATTTTCCGTCCAACTCAAATCTTCCTTCAATGCTACACCCAGACCGAATCTCACCTACGCCACTGCCTCCATCCAACTCAAACCAGCCGGAATATTTGTCAACATTCGTTTATCAGCCAACAACATTAGTATGCCCATCGTCGGTTCATTTAGGGCCGGCAAAAAAGCACGGACAGCGCGCCGGTCGGCAAAACAGATATCTGCCTTGCCGGCCCCCCGCCCCGCGCCGCCACGGATCACGTGGCCTATGGACCGGACGGTCGCGTCTCCGCGGGTTTTTTTCGATCGGCGTTCGTGCATTTTTCGGAGGTCGGGCTCTGGCCGAAGAACGCGGTCCATTCTGCTTTTGGCAACTAATTACCACCAGGAGTTCTGCCGGTGCGTTTCGCATTGTTCGGTCGGGTTCACATGACGGTTAACAAGAACGGACGAAGAGGGGCATTTGGGCCCATGAATGAAGGCGTTGCTGTGGTCAGAACTCAATGAACTGTCTACCAGAAGTCCTTGTAGGTATTCACTGGTGGAAGTGAAGATTTCTCATATGTGAATAACTGATTTTTAGAGCCAGTCAAGTTTGGAGCGAGGGGTGCTGCAGGGTTACATCCTGGGTCCCTTGTCCTTCATCATAATCATAAAGGAAGTTTCATTTGTATTCGGTGCTATATGATTACTGTCTTCTGAAGACAGCCAACTATGGAAGAAGAACGCGATAGAGGATTTTTTTTGCTCAAACTACAATCTCACTATTGTCCTGACATTTTGAGCAGATTGGAGCGTATCCCTAGCTAGAATCTCTCATGCTTTTCTGGAGTTCTGATGAATTGCTTTTTCACATGGTAGATGCATTTCTAGCGTCAGTCCTTCCACTAGCCAATTCCTTTCACAGAATCTTCTCAAAAAGCATTTAGAACCAACCACAGTCTCATTTTTGTACTGCTCGTGGGCTGTTTGAAGTATATCTTTGGGTTGATCCAGATTTCCAATGAACTTCGATAGCTAAGGTCAAATTCTTCATCTCTCACGAACTCTTAGTACGAGCACTGTAAGGGTATTTCTGCAATCCTAAGTCTCACTATGTCCAGTTCATTTGAAACGCCTGAAAAGTATCCTTGAGTTTGAGCCCATCTTGCATTTCCAGAGTTATGGTAAATTCCAGTAGCTGGAAGGGTCTCAAGAATTTCATTTCTTTATCTTTCAGGATCTTCTGATATCCATTGTTGGCCTTTGTTTCTAATGTCGAGGCATTCTCTCACTATATGCTTCAAGGTTCCTCGTTTCTCTCCACACTGAGTATTTTCTGTAAACGTCAAGCTCAGTATCGGCATGTCTTTTGGAGAGACTAAGAGTGTGCCCCCAACTTGAGCCTCCCACGTATTGCTTTAGTTCTGACTAACTTCAGTAGCGTAATTGACCTCAATTAAGGTATTCTCTATCCCTCGTGATCTCTTGGTCGAACCAGTGCTTGTGTCAAAGAGTTCTTTCACTAGATGAACGAGGGTTTCTTCTCTCTTCTCATAGAATCTTCTCTGCTTATTTCCTGCTTACCTAAATCTCACTATTGTTTCTAGTCTATCAGTTTTCTCGATTCCTCTAAGTCCTCCGTGTCCACAAACCTAGAAGAATAAACGCTCCCCCCATTCTTATTACTTCACTCAGCTCCAGCGTGGTTTGTCCATTGGACCAGTTGCACCGTCACCGGCTCCTTATGCCCATGCCCGGTTTTCTCCTTAAAATACCACACAAATTGCGGGAACCATGTGCCACCTATGATGACGCAGTCAGAATTCGACGATGGGCCGAAGGCACAAGAAGTCCATTTGTTTATTTGGTGCTCGATGCCCTTTATCGGCGGATACATTGGGACAAATGCATGCCAATCTTGCCATATTCGTTTCTGATGATGGGCGGACTTTTTCTTCTGGCCAGAGAGTCTTGAGCGCTTGCTCGATTCTCGGAAACAGAGAATTCCTTCCGTTTGCCAGTCATCATCGTTCTTCTGGGTCGGAATTTGCCCGGTGAAAAATTTGGACGAGTTGACGTTTCGACGTGTAAACCTCCTTAAGTGCTGTAACCGATGTTTGGCACGGTGATTGGTCGGTGTTTTCGGGTGCAGGTATTTTTACGGTGTCTTGGTTTGGATCGGGTTGTTTTGGTATGGTAGGATAGAGTAATAATGAATTTTTGGTACGGTTTGAATTTGGTATTGTTTTCTGCAGACTTGAAAGTGTTCTTGAGGAACCTATTGGGATACATTCAGTTCCATAAAACATTAAATATCAATAGCAAGGATAGTGTGAACGTAAACGTTTCTTATTGTATGCATAGAGCTACGAGATACAGGTGTTGTAGATTTTAATTCAGCTCCGGACCGTCTTCGATTATACCAATTTTGAAGGAAACCTATTTTTTCAAATTTTCATCGAAATTTTACTGAGAGTCTAAACTCCCCAAAAACGCTATATTTAGCTCATTTTCAAGAATTCAGTGAAACCTGCGTTCTCCATAAAAAAGCAGTTTTGTTCAATTTTCAATAGATCTGTTTCAGATAATTATCCAACAAAAAAAAGAAATCATATATTGAATCATTCTTCTTCGAACACACCTTTCCTTCATTCCTAAAACCAAACTTGTCAACTCCACGGCATACGCAGAACGCTAACGATTTTATTGCCCCAAACACACAACGTCATTACTAGAGTCGTAAAAACTAAGCAGCGCCATCTAATAGACCGCAATTAAGACTGATTAACAAATACTAGGCGCCGATCAATCACAGGTGGCTGAGTCGAGTGAGGAGCTAATCGTGATGCATTATATTTTCACGACGAAGAAACGATTGCCGTGAACCGGCCGTTCATTGAGGTGCCAAAGTCGTGAACTTGAACCTAATTGATTATTCGATTCATTTGGAGTCTTGAGGAAAGAATGAGAAAGTTGTTAATTTATTTTACGGACTGTTTTGAATGGTTTTATTTCGCAGGGGTGCGACTCTCGTGTGAGTGAAGCTTAATACCACAGATCAACCAGATAAACCACTCGCGTCATTTACTTAGGAAATCTATGACAACGCAGATATGACCCTGAATCGAGCTAATCAGAATTTTAGAAGGCGTTTGGGGTGCTTTGGGGTGCCAATCAGATTGCAGGAATAGAATTACGTCACTCTCGCCGTTTTCGGACTCGCTTGAAGAGGTTATAAACATGTAAACAAACTGAAATGAATTTTTCATCCTATTAATTGATGAATAATTTCGTATCTGTTCCATTTAAGAATATAATCCAAACAGTTTTTTACAACTAAATCAATTGTTTAGTCATCTTTGAGGTTCTATTTTATGATGACAGTCCTCATTATATGTTTTAATTATACAACAAGAATTGGAATCGAACTTAGGTGGACTCATTCCTAATGTTCATTTTCTATAATATAAAGGAATCGCAACTGAAGTAAAAGCATTACAACCTCCATTATTCAATTGAAACGATGGAATGTCTAATAAAATTGTATATGATTGCACAAACACTAGGATTGGAATCGAACAAAGTTGGTCTATTCATAATTTGATTTTATATTGAAATGAATCTCATTTGATGTGAAACTACAAAGATTCTCTGATTAAGGTAAACGGGTTTTCCATAACATTTTTCCAAAATTTTCATTTACTCCAACTGAGTTCTTCTACAGGAGTTTAAGGTGTGACAAAACACTCGCTTTGGTGTTGGAAATTTGCTTATCAAATGGTTTCATCGAAAAATCTTAGTCTGATTTTGATTTTGAGATTCTTGAATCCCGACAAATCCGTTTTTACATTTCGATTTTAGATATTCCAAAATCAAGTATTCAATTTGACAGCTGTTTCGAGGAAGAAGAAAGCGTGGTTATGTCTGCTATATTTCTCAAGGTCGGAGAGACGCGATTCCCGCAAACGATGAAGTGATTTGTCTTGTTGGTCTGTGTTAATACAGAACAACTGCGAATGAAGATAAGCGCTACTCCCTCTGGTGGACATCAGAGTAACCCGATATAGTCAGATTATCATAGACAAGTTAGAAGGAATGACAGGAAAATAGAGATAGTTTATGCATTTTCCTTGGAGTTTGTGTGAATTCACAAGTGTTTTTACTGAGGAAAAGCAAACTCAAATATCCCTTCCGAAAGATTTCCACAGCCCGGTGAAAAATTTCGGAGTTGGGTGAAAGAAAATCCGTCAGGCTTAGAATTGTTGATCTATCGATAAAATGCTTGACAACTTGGAACTTGAAATGGGTAAAAAAACAACCCCCATAAGAGCTATTTTCGCAACTGCGCTTCCTAAAGCTCACCCTTCAACTCTAGAGCTCCAATGAACTCCAGTATGAGGGACTCAAGGAGGCTAAAACCTCATTCTTCCTATAATTTTCCTGTCCAAGACATCCTTTGCGCTGGCTTGCAATGGCGAAGTTTTCTGTAACCAGGTGAACAGGAGTTTGTTTCCTTCCCGAAAGAACCTAGTCTTCAGTTCCTGATAAGCCCATTCGCATCATAACTTCCTTAGACAATGTCCTGTGAGGAAACCAGGAAGGAGGCATAAGTTATTCTCACTGAGATCCAAATATTTTTTGGACCTTGCAGTTTTGAAGTTCCGAAAAAACTTTTTGGAATGATCCATTCTTCCTTCTCCAAAAATTTCTCCCTCACAGGTGCTTTTGCCTATACTACAAAAAGGTTCTGGGCCAGATTAAAAAGACCTTGTTTTCCTTGACAACTTCCTTGAGTTCCTCCCACACTCCCATATCAGCTTAGAGTCGATGACATAGGAGTTCAGTGCTTGGAAGGCAGCTCGGCCACCATAATGGATTGCTATTTTAAACACCTGATTAGTGTACGCTCATTTCTCATCCTGTTTACTCCAGCGCCGGCCCCCATCTTGATTTTAGAACCAGCTGTGTACCATCTAACGGTATTTACTTTGAAAATTTGGGTAATGTATTCTTTTTCCCATTCTCCCTTTAGTAGCTATTTTCGCAACAGCGCTACCTACAGCTCACCCTTCAACTCTAGAGCTCCAATGAACTCCAGTATGAGGTCTTCAAGGAGAAAAATACCTCATTTTTCCTATAATTTTCCTGTCCAAGACATCTTTTGCGCTGGCTTGCAATGGCGAGGCATTCTGTAACCAGACGAACAGAAGTTTTTTCCCTAACATAATCTAGAGTCTTGAGTTCCTTATAAGCCCATTCTCATCATAGCTTCCTAGGCAACAATGTCCTGTGGGGGAGCCTGAAAGGAGGCATAACTTATTTTCACTGAGATCCAAATACTTTTTGGACCTTGCAGTTCTTAAGTTCCAAAGGAACTCTTTGGAATGATCCATTCTTCCTTCTCCAAAAATTCTTTCTCATGGGTGCATTGGCCTGTACTACAAAAAAAGTTCTGGACCAGATTAAAAAGACTTCCTCGAGTTCCTCCTACACTCCCATATCACCTTAGAGTCGATGGCATAGGAAATCAGTGCTTCGAAAGCAGCTTGACTATCAGAATGGATTGCTATTTTAAACCCTTGATACTTTCTTTCTAGGTTTATGTCTATTCATTTTTGGCTGCAAGTATTTCTGTCCGGAAAACACTCGAGTGGGAGCCTAACGATAGTGTACACTTGGTTCTAATCCTGTAAACCCCAGTGCCAACCCCCATCGTGAGTTTAGAACCATCTGTGTATCATCTAACGGTATTAACCTAAAAATTTTTAGGAATTGGTTTCCTGGAGAAGAACAGAGCTCCAGCAATAATATGTAACATAATCACAAGGACGAATATCCGTCGATAAATCAACAAATATTTCCCCTTGATCAGAGCTAATCATCCAATCAACCAAAACACCTACACCGAAGAAGCGGATCCAAGTAGAATGACTACAGCTGTTTCACAATTGTTATTGATCGTCAGGTCAACTTAACTTGGATAAATCGCAGAGAGTTCTCTCGATACTTGTTGCCTTTCAAAAGGACCACTGCAGTATACAACATACAGCGCGCCATCTGTCAGGAGCATCTTGCAAGTCTCACCTTCGAGTGCAGAATAATTTGATCGATGTGTATGACCTGCGGTGTAGGTGTTTTGGTTGATTGGATGATTAGCTCTGATCAAGGGGGAATATTTGTTGATTTATCGACGGATATTCGTCCTTGTGATTATGTTACTTAAAATTTTTGGTAATATATTGTTTTTCCCATTCTTCCTTTTCATAACATTGAGTTTGAGTTCTTCTTAATGCTTACTTTTTTATCATTATATATCTATGAAGGTTCGCTGATGAGATGTACTTATTCAGAGAGGACCAGGCTCTATTTACTTGTACTTTACCTAGATATTCTATTCATGGGTTACCCTATTGATCACTAGAAGTAGAGGATTGAGATCTGTGATGACGTCGAGTGCTCTAGTCGGGTACTTCAGATAACTGAAGGACTAAGCCTTCTCAAAAGTTCTTCGAAGCAATGTGCTCTAAGCGCTAGCCCAATGTAGTACTCACGAGCACAGCTCTTAGAAGCACAAAGTTTCTCGAATTCCTTTGATAAGCACAGGGCTTCGGGACAACTCAGCGCCATCAAGCGTATTCCACCCTGTAGAAATGATTTCCAACCCGGAAAAGCTACCACAATCTGCATCCTAACACCGAACATACCATGAAACGATATTCTAATACACAGCATATAACATTACCGCGAATCGGGAACAATAAAACAAACATATGCATAAACCAGGAACCCATAACAGTCTATAAAAACCAAAACAATCAAAATAGCGACACGAGACATTCATATAGACTCAGCCTTTCTCATTTAACCATACAACACACATCCATTTCCGCGTTGTCGAGTTCTAAGAAGCAAACAAATGAAATCCGATACCTCCGCGAGGGCGTCCAAAATGGCGGCCGTGACGGCGCGCCTTCCAGTGACAGACGCCAGCTCCACCTATGTCGAGAGTTGGCAAAATCTGCTGTGTTGGGTGGCGCGTATTTTTTACGGTTTCATGAGTATCCTGTCATGTCAGTTGTTTTAATCAAGTAACCAAAAGGACGCGATTATTCATATGTCAAGTTATACGAGATCTTTCGGCCCACTGGGCTCGTTGTGTTATTTTCTGTGGTTGCTGGTTAAGTAGGAGGGATATTGCAGGGCCGGTGTTCTTACTTCTTCTTCATGTTGAAAGTGAGAAGATTAGAAGCGAGGTGGTTGGAGAAATGCGATTTTTTTCGACAAGCTGAGAACAACCCTAGAACTTCGTTTTCTTTCCTGAAGGTGTCGCTATTAGGAAACTACGGCAGTAATTAAGTCCTTATGATCCATCTGGATCACAGTAACTCAGAAACTCGATATTTGTTGCGTAGGTTTGGACCTAACTTACGGTGATCGAATTGGTGAATTGGTAAAATCCACCCAATGCTTTCTCAGATATACCCTCTCTCAAAAAAAGCAAATTGGATTGATTTTGAATCCCGTACTCGATTATAAATGACAGCTCGAAGGTTTATGTGGAATTTCGTGAAGAAAATTGGATAAGAAGATCACAAATTTGAAGAAGATTCAAAGAAACATTTTTTAATTGTGTTTTGCGAATTGTTCTAATGATATGATAATCACAGAATTACGCTGACAGTTGAGCATCAGCATCCCCAATCGAGTTACAGGATTTCATTATGATTGGATCAGTACGTCTTGAATTATTTCAGAAATAGCAATGATACCGAGGGAAAATCCTCGAAATTTTACTTGTTTTTTCCAAACACTCCTTAAGTTGAAATCAAATAAAAATGATATCAAATACATTGTTGTGAAATATAGAGTTACAGGTGGGTGCCAATTTCTTTCCACGACTTTCACACGATGAACAAACCTATAACCTCATCTGGGTGTAACTCAGGGCCCAGTTCTCGAATCGCTAAATTACGGCTCTGGCCAATTAGCGTGTAGGTCGCCGCGCACAATTCCCCTCGAACTGTCAGAGATATATGGCGCTGCGCGCGCTGGCCGTCTTTTGTTTTTGCCGAAAAAAACGCCGTGTTTACACATACTTATAGTTACGATTTACTGGCTAATAAGTTACAGAGCGAGCGCGGTCCGTTGTAAAAGTCTTCCGTCTTTTGTTTCTCAGTAACGCGTTACAGGTCAACTTTGATTAGGATTGATTGTCGGCGGCCGGTCGGTACAAGCGACCTACGGGACAACAGACCGAAATTGATGGGGTCTTTGTTGTTTAGAAATCGGATACGGTTGAGGCGGGCGGATGTCTGAGGTGTGGGCTCGTGTTTGGACGAGTTTCATTTCGAATTTTGGCGACATCAATTACACATTGTCGTGTTTGGAATATACGAAGGTATTGTGTATGACTTCAACCTTAGTTTTTTTATTGTACAGAGTGGAATTTGACAGAATGTCATGGCCCATCGACTGACTTTTGAAGAATTAATGGGTATACAGTATACTCCATGAGCTCCATTAGTAAAGCATTCGATAAAATAAAGACTTTATTATATGAATCTAGAACAATCAACAATCAAGGCGATGAAAACCGATGATTTTGAAAAGCGTCTGGAGGGCCTAGTAGGCCATGTTCGAACGTCACCATTTTATTCACCTAGGTAAAACACTTAGTTCAAAATGGCAGTCCAGGGGTAAACCGTCATATTTGAATGTCGTTCAAATTTCCAGTTTCGTCTTCAATTTTTAACTTCGTGCCATTGGTCGCAGTTCAAATCCATAGTATGTGAATAACAACGTTTCTGATCGACGAAACAATTCAGTGACAAAGGTATTTTCGGCTGATTTATCGATAAGCTCCACCAGTACAGCGTCCATAAAATAAGAAATTTTCATTAGATGTGTCTAGAACAATCAACGTGTTTCATCGAAACGATGGAAACCGACCATTTTGAAAAGCGTCTGGGGGGCCTAGTAGTGCATGTTCGAACGTCACGATTTTATTCACCTAGGTAAAACACTAAGTTCAAAATAGCAGTCCAGAGGTAAACCGTCATATTTGAATGTCGTTCAAATTTCCAGTTTCGTCTTCAATTCTTGAACTTCGTGCAATTGGTCGCAGAAATCCATAGTATGTGAATAACAACGTTTCTGATCGACGAAACAATTCAGTGACACAGGTATTTTTGGCTGATTGATCGATCAGCTCCATTAGTATAGCATCCGATAAAATAAGGACTTTTAATAAAATGAATCTAGAAAAATCAGCATGTTTCATCAAGGCGATGAAAACCGACAATTTTGAAAAGCGTCTGGGGGGCCTAGTAGGGCATGTTCGAATGTCACGATTTTATTCACCTCGGTAAAACACTTAGTTCAAAATTTCAGTCCAGGGGTAAACCGTCATATTTGAACGTCGTTCAAATTTCCAGTTTCGTCTTCAATTTTTGAACTTCCTGCAATTGGTTGCAGTTCAAATCCATAGTATGTGAATAACAACGTTTCTGATCGACGAAACAATTCAGTGACACAGGTATTTTTGGCTGATTCATCGATCAGCTCCATTAGTATAGCATCCGATAAAATGAGGACTTTCAATAAAATGAATCTAGAAAAATCAGCATGTTTCATCAAGGCGATGAAAACCGACGATTTTGAAAAGCATCTGGGGGGCCTAGTAGGGCATGTTCGAACGTCACGATTTTATTCACCTAGGTAAAACACTTAGTTCAAAATGGCAGTCCAGGGGTAAACCGTCATATTTGAACGTCGTTCAAATTTCCAGTTTCGTCTTCAATTTTTGAACTTCGTGCAATTGGTTGCAGTTCAAATCCATAGTATGTGAATAACAACGTTTCTGATCGACGAAACAATTCAGTGACACGGGTATTTCTGGCTGATTCATCGATCAGCACCATTAGTATAGCATCCGATAAAATAAGGACTTTTAATAAGATGAATCTAGAAAAATCAGCATGTTTCATCAAGGCGATGAAAACCGACAATTTTGAAAAGCGTCTGGGGGCCTAGTAGGGCATGTTCGAACGTCACGATTTTATTCACTTCGGTAAAACACTTAGTTCAAAATGGCAGTCCAGGGGTTAATCGTCATATTTGAACGTCGTTCAAATATCCAGTTTCGGCTTCAATTTTTGAACTTCGTGCAATTGGTTGCAGTTCAAATCCATACTATGTGAATAACAACGTTTCTGATCGACGAAACAATTCAGTGACACAGGTATTTTTGGCTGATTCATCGATCAGCTCCATTAGTATAGCATCCGATAAAATAAGGACTTTTAATAAGATGAATCTAGAAAAATCAGCATGTTTCATCAAGGCGATGAAAACCGACGATTTTGAAAAGCATCTGGGGGGCCTAGTAGGGCATGTTCGAACGTCACGATTTTATTCACCTCGGTAAAACACTTAGTTCAAAATGGCAGTCCAGGGGTAAATCGTCATATTTGAACGTCGTTCGAATTTCCAGTTTCGTCTTCAATTTTTGAACTTCGTGCAATTGGTTGCAGTTCAAATCCATGGTAAGTGAATAACAACGTTTCTGATCGACGAAACAATTCAGTGACACAGGTATTTCTGGCTGATTTATCGATAAGCTTCACTAATATAGCGCCCAATAAAATAAGAACTTCTCATTAGATGTGTCTAGAACAATCAACGTGTTTCATCGAAACGATGAAAACCGACGATTTTGGAAAGCGTCTGGGGGGCCTAGTAGGGTATGTTCAAACCTCACGGTTTTAATCACCTCGATAAAACACTTAGTTCAAAATAGCAGTCCGGGGATAAACCATCTTGTTTGAACGTCGTTCAAATTTCCAGTTTCGTCTCGATTTTTGAACTACGTGGAATGGGTCGCAGTTCAAAACCAAAGTATGTGAATAACAACGTTTCAAATCGACGAAACAATTCAGTGACACAGTTATTTTGTCTTTTTTTTTTGAATAAGCTCCATAAGTATAGTATCAGATAAAATAAGGGCTTTTCATCAGATCTAACTACTATAAGACGTGTTTTATCGAGGCTACGAAAATCAACGATTTTGAAAAACGTCTGTGGGGCCTGGTGAGGCATGCTCGAACCTCACGATTTCCATTACCACGATGTAACACTTAGTTCAAAATAGCAGGCTCAGAAGATAAACCGTCGTGTTCGACAGTCGTTCAAATTTCCAGTTCAAACCAGTAGTGTGAGTACCAAAGTTCCAAATCGAAAAATTCTGTTGCGCATCCATTGCATTATTCGTAGTTACCGAAATAATAAGGACATTTCATTGAATAAAACTGTCACCATCGAAGTATTTCGAACGAAGCATAAAAACAATAAAACACTTTGTCCAAAATCGCGGTCTGTGAGGGTAAACCGTGGTATTTGAAAGTCGTTCAAAATTCCAGTCTTGTCACGAATTTTTGAACGACTTGCATTGGGTCCCAGTTCAAAACCGTAGTATGTGAGTAAAAACGTTCAAAATCGACGTGACAGTTCAGTGGCGCAGGGTTTTTCAGTTCAATAAGGGGAAAGCTCAATTCCGGGTAATCAAAATTCCATTGAATAAAACCGACACCGTCGATTCTGAACGAAGTTTATGGGGCCCTTTAGACGAAAGCAAGAAACGAACTTCACCCTGTTCAAAAAGCAATTAGCGCTTAAAAGTGTCACGTCTACCACTCCCATTTTCGCTCAAAAGCGTTCTCATTCTCAAGTCAGCGTAGCCTATTTTCCAGCCACAGAAATAGCACGCCGAAGTGCTCCTTAAAAAGAAGGAATACTTATTTCCGATCGGCATATTTCCTGCCTAACAAATTACTGCTCTGCAATAAATTATCCGAGCGACTTTGTGAAAAAACCGCTTTACGAGCGCAAAACGGGTAACTTAGACGACTGGGTCGACGTTTTTTACGGTCGGTAACAATTGAATAATTATAGGCAAATATTTATATTGAGGTCGTTAAGTTTGCTTATCTCGGTACTGATGGTATACAGGGTGGTAGCGGAAAGTTGTATCGAATTGTTAGAATGTGTTTATTAGTTGTAGTATTGTGGAGCTCAGACCGTCACGCTGACAGAAAACACAATAAGTACAGAAAATAACGAATAAAGAAACTATTTATGAGTGTTAATTACATTTTCTGAATGTTATCCTTTCATTCCTCAAGTAAGAGGTAATCTCAAAAAGATATTATTTATGCTTGTAACACTATTAATTTTACCGAGTATATTTCCGGGAATTTTGGGAAAATGAGTTTTGAGCCATTCAACCACGCTTTCTTCAACCATAATTATATTTTTCACGCAAACCTATTCGGGAAATGAAGGTTGTTTCGAATTTTTAAGAATAAATAAAACACATAATTTACATTCATATTAAAAACTTTTATTGGTAATTGAATTTTGTGTTATAACATTTATGTACGAAAAATAATATCTGTCAAATGGCCTCCTCTTGCAGCTCTACAGACATCCACTCTTTTGTTAAAATTTCCAATGACATTTGACGTAATTTAGGCTCTATCTCACTTATGACACGAATAACTTCATCCTTTAGTTCAGAAATCGTTTGTGGATTATTCTTATAGACCTGGCTTTTCACATTACCCCAAAGAAAATAGTCCATCGGTGTCGAATCACATGATCTTGGTGGCCAATTGACATCACCGTTTCTGGAGATTATTCGTCCGGGAAATTCTTGTCTCAATAAATCAATTGTGTCATTTGCAAAGTGAGGTGTAGCGCCATCCTGTTGAAGCCAAATGTCCTCTAGATCAATATTCATTAATTCAGGACACAAAATTCGATTATCATTCGACGATAACCATTGACAGTTACAGCTTCACCAGCAGCATTTTCAAAGAAGTAAGGTCCAATTATACCACCTGACCATAATGCACACAAAAAAGTGACTCGTTTAGGATGAATAATTCGTGGATTTTCCTCACCGAGATACTACAATTTTGTTTATTAACAAAGCTACCAAGTTGAAAATGTGCCTCATCGGAAGACATGTTTCTTCGAGAAAAATCAGCTGGTTGTTCAGTGATGAAATTAACAAATGAACGACGTGTTAAATGATCTAATGGGCTTAGTTCCTGTATAATTTGACCCTTACATGCCTTCAGAGCTTAATCCTCGTGTAAAATCCGCCATGTTGTGGGCCCACATAGTCCAACTTGTTGTGAGCGTCGTCTCATGAAGATTCCAGGGTTTTCAGCAACACTTTCATGAACCAAATCAGTATTTTCTTGTGAACGACCGCTACGACTTTATTTTTCACTTTTTTGATCTTCCACCGAATCTCTTGAAATTTTTTAATAATTCGACCAATAGTGCTTTGAGATGAACGATTATGTAAACCATAAAATTGACGTAATTTACTAATGACACATTTCACCGAATGCTGATTTTCATAAAATAATTCAACAATTTGAACGCGATGCTGTATCGTGTTCGAAGCCATTTTTGTAAATGTCATACAACACACTTCTTAAATGTCAAAATACCCAGACGAATTCAGTGCGCCATCTATATTTCATTTATTCTTAAAAAACCGCGTAATTTGAAACGCTCTTTACATTTCCTCTCATAACAATTCATTTTTATCCGGGAAACAGATAAGTGAAGGTCTACCTTACTTGGTATCCTCTACTAGGAGCTTTTATCTAAATTTACCCAATTCCACTTTCGCTTGCAATCTCCTCATTCACGCCACTGGTGGCTGACGCTTGTAAATAACAAAATAATCCTATTTACATAGTAATAATCCCCAGACCATTTCCAACGACATTACGAGTGTTATATTGGCCAGAGAACAAATAACCTATTATATAGGGGCAGTTTTATTACTCATAGATCCTATGTCCTAAGTTTGATTGCTTTCGGTAATATTCCAATAAACGAAGTAGATTATTCATGGAGATAGTGGGCCAGTCACCTAAGGTGTGGATTACCACGCCAATGGAATGTCATGTATTATGGGGGTGTACGTGGTTCATGCGTGCCAAGGGTTCTGTAATTTTTTTGGGGAACGAGGAACTTAGGTTGAATTACTTGGTCAGGTGTTCAGTAACTCTACCGGCTAAGTTAATTCAGATACAAAATGAGAATTCTAAAGGAGCACTGACGTGAAAGCGGTCACCCTTCCACTTATTGTTTCCACCAAACGCAGGTGTACTTCATGATGGAAAGATTTATCATTTTCATATGGTCCTCATGAAATTCTGCATAAATCTTCGAGCAATCATTTTTCAATCAAGTTATAGATTTCAATTCGATCCAATCCGTATTTTCGGAGATTTGGGAAAATGATGGTTATATCCTATAAATCATTGGGTGGATTCTACCCATTCACGAACTCCACCTTTGTAATAAGCCCCAAACTTATTCTACAAATATTGAGTCTCGTATATAGTCGTTCTTTTCCGGAGTTATTGTGTTTATGGTAGTCCTGAAGGCTGATCGTAAACACAATAACTTTCGAAAGTATCAACTTAGGGAGTCGATATTTGTAGATAACATTACTTCGAACCAACCAATCTTTAAGTATATCTAGGATAATTTTTTCTGATAAAATTTTCTTCAGGTGAAAAGATACAGTTTTCTTCGAAAAGTATCCTTAAATTAGGTTTGGAAAACTTTCAAAAGTTACTACAAAGAACTATCAATAATAATAATAATGAAAAATCTTTATACCAATACTCTTCCAACAGGTACTGTCCTTTTCCTGAAACGTATAAGATTCTGGTTAATTTCTACTCAAACATAAAAGGATGAATTTTCGGATTTTGAGCCGAAAATGATCTAAAACGACAAGGTTGGACCCACTGATGACGATCTAGTGTCAAAATTATTCTGTCCGGCCGAATTCTGTCCGTAAGCACGATTACGGGCGTACGAAGGATTCTTTCGACTTGAAAATTCAAGGCTTGGTTGCATTTCAAAGTGCGAAGGTTAAGTTCGTTAATCGGCAGAATCGGTCGAATGGTTTCGGAGTTATAGCTATTCGAAGTTTCGAGGTTACTACTGAAGTGATGGAATTGAAACTTGGCAATTAGTTGGAGTGTGAGGACTTGCAACTTTTTGCGAAATTTTGTTGAGATCGTGTTGTCAGTAAATTTTGAAAAAATTTCTCTTCGTAATTTTTTTTCGAAAAAATTTTTTTCTCGGAAACTGTTCATTAAATTTGAAAGAAATTGAGGTAGTACCTCGAGCTTCATATGTCGTAGCACTGCACTAAATTTCAGTTCGATACGATCATAACTTTTGAAGATACTGTGAGAAATATGTCAAATTTCGTGGTTTTTTCGAGAATTTTTTCTGGAATATCTCAAAAACTAATATTTCAACCATGATGGAACTTGGCAGCTACTTTGGAAATGTTGATGGACAACTTTGTGCACAATTTTGTGATGTTAGTGTCACTAGAACGATTTGAAAAAAAAATTAAGTTATATTTTTTCAAATATTCAATATTCTGTAATCTTCTGATCATAAATCTTCATTAAATTCTGTATGAACCTTCGAACTGTTATTTTTCGATAAATTTCTGGATTTAAATTCGATCTGATGTGGAAATATTGGGAGAATAAAGTTTTGAATGGGTATATCTGCGGAATCATTAGGTTCACAAAGTTTCTTTTTCGAATACTTATAAAAATACAGATTGGATCACATCAAACTCTAGTACTTGATTGAAAAATGATTGCTTCAAGGTTCATGAAGAATTTCATGAGGAACATATGATAAGATTGTCAAATTATCCCATCAAGAACTAAATGTGCGTTTGGCACCGTCGATACGTGAAAAGATATCAATTTAAGCTTATTTTGAGAGGATTTAGGATGATCCTTATGGCTGATCGTAAACACAATAACTTCTGAAAGAAACAATTCAGTAACTTTCTATATTCGTAGAGTAGGTTTGGATCTTAATTACGAAGGTCGAATTCGTTAATGGGTAAAATACGCCTAATGATTCCGTAGATATACCCATTCAAAATTTTATTTTCCAATATTTTCAAAGATCGAATTGAAATCCAGTAGTTCATCGAAAAAAACCTAGAAAAGCACTGCCGTGAAGGCAGCAGCTCTTGCGCACATGTTTAAATTCATTACGGAAGCGGTCATCTCCATTGAACATGGGCACAGAAGCTGCTGCCTTCACGTCAGTGTTTTTCTAGTTTTTTTTGAATATTATCAGTTTAAACCTAAAAAATTTCAAAAAGCACTGCCGTGAAGGCAGCAACTTTTGCGCGCATTTTCAATGTAGATGACCGCTTCAGCAACGAATTTGAACATGCACGCAAAAGCTGCTGCCTTCACAGCAGTGCTTTTTGAAATTTTTTACTGATAAATTACTGGATTTCAATTCGATCAAATCTGTATTTTTGGAAATATTGGAAAAATGAAATTTTGAATGGATATATCTACGGAATCATTGGGCGGATTTTACCCATTCACGAATTCGACCTTCGTAATTAAGGTCTAAACCTTCTCTACAAATATCAAGTTTCTAAGTTGTTTCTTTCGGAAGTTATTGTGTTTACGCAGTCGGCCGTTAGGCTGACCGTTAACACAATAATTTCCGGGAGAAACGACTTAGAAACTCGATATTTGTAGGTTTAGGGCTTAATAACGAAGGTCGAATTCGTGAATGGGTAAAATCCGCCCAATGATTCCGTAGATATACCCAATCAAAATTTTATTTTTCCAATATTTCCAAAAATACAGATCAGATCGAATTGAAATCCAGTACTTCATCGAAAAATAACAGTTCGAAGTTTCATACAGAATTTGATGAGGATGATATGATAAGAAAATCATGGAAATTTTTTATTTCAATTTGTTTTTATGACGCGATTATCACGAAATTTCGCATAAAGTTGTCTTTCAGCATCTCGAAACTAGCTGTGAAGTTTTATCAGGACTGAATCAGTATTTCTTGAGTTATACCGAAGAAATCAACGATATCGAGAAAAAAACCTCGAAATATGTTATATTTTTTCCCGATATCTCCGAACCTTATGATCGTATCGAACTGAAATTTGGTACACTGCTGTGGAATATGAAGCTCAAAGTGTGAGTGGAATTTTTTTTGGATATGATGAATGGTTTCCGGAAAAAAAAATTTTTTGGAAAAAAATTTTGAAAAAAATGTTTTTCAAATTTACTGACAATATGCACCTGACAAAATTTGGCTCAAAGTTGCACGTCATTATATTCCACCTAACTGCCAAGTTTGAATCTAATCGCTAAAGTAGTTTCTGAAATAAAAAATAAATAACTTCAAAATTTCAAACGCCTATAACTCCGAAACTATTCGAACGATTTGGTCCATTAACGAACTTAACCGCGGCATTCTAATGCGCAACCTATTCTGAAAGTTTCAAGTTGCTAGCTTGCTTCTGTCGACAGTTATTGTGTCTACGGCCGGCCGGTCGGCCGGACAGAATCGATTTTGACACCGGATTCGTCATCAGTGACTCCAACCTAGTCGATTGAGACCATTTTCGGCTCAATCATCCAAAATTACAGACATTTGGACAAAACGATAGCACGCTGTTTCCCTAGAACATGCGCGCGAAAACACCTGAAAATATCGCGAAAACCTCGTAAAATAACCTCCAATCTATATTTTTCGTTCACCACTTCTAAGAAGATCAACATCACCCCCTCACCCCCCTGTCGTAATTAAAAATGCACCTGCCCGCCGTCTTCGAGCCCGAGAAACTCGAAATATGCATGAGAAAAATTTACAAACAACCATTAAAAATGGCCGTGGAAAAAAAACGCGCAGCGCTCACCGCGATAATTTCGCCGAACAATTACGGGCAAAAACAAAAGACTCTCCTTTTGGACGGTCAACGCCAACTGTTTTCGAGGACCGAGTTATTCGCCCGTTTTTTTCCGCCATACGGGCCGGTCCGGAATATTCGACAGCGCACTTTTTGACAGTCGGTATGCTACGGTGACGTGATCCTTTTGATTAATGCCACGTCGCATTCATTTGTTTCTACTTATCATAATTAATTAGGGGTTTTTTGCGCGATCCAGTCTCGTCATTGTTGCGGTTCGGTTTTGGCGGGAGGCGAGGTGAGACGCAAGGGGGCGTTCGGGGTCCCTCGCGATACAGGAGAGTGGGTTTTAGAGGTGGTAGGGGGATTTTTGGGAGCTGAGGGTTATTTGAATTGGTGTTTGGGGATTTTTGAGCTTGGTGGTATGAGAGAATGTATGTCGCTAACAGGAAAACAACTTTGGGAGTTTCTTGAATATGTTGTATGCGGAAAAAATTAATAGAAGTACTCAGGTTCAGTGACTTGTCTTTATATGTGAATTAGTGACTTGTAGATTATGAAAACGATATGATGATTTTCAAGATGGTGATGAATATTTGAGGCTGTTGAATTATAGCTATTTTTCCCGAAAATTTACAAAACTTGACATCTTATTTTCCAAGCAGAATTATTTCTTTCCGAAAATTGTAAAAATTTTTATGTTTCTTTGATGAAAGAGTCAGATTTGTACCTCGAAACGTCAAATTCGCTTTGTTCATTGTTTGAATTGTTCCGGTATAGTTCATTAGGCAACCTGCTTTCCAAGAAACTGCAACATCAAGCCACGTCTGCTAGAAATGCAATTTTTTATATCTCCACGAACGAACGCAACTTCTACGTCTTTCAACGCGTATGCGTCTTCGAGATGCGCCGTCAGACTGACACAGATTCGGAAATGCCCTTTTTCCGTCATCTCAAAATAGATCTCTAAGAACGCCAGGTCGGATATGACAGACAAACAAGAAAACGGCTGCAGAAAACGGACGCAAAAACTAGAATGTCGCTTGTCCGTGATCGGCATACAAGGTTCGAAGACAGAGGTGGACTTTGGAGGGTTTTCCCAGGTAAAACTGAGAAGAAATGTGCTGATTCATGCAGGAATGAATGGGAGATTTTAGTCCGAGTTGTCATTCCAAAAATTTCGAAAAATTTCTACTAGTTCTACTAGTAATTTGTCATGTTGAAGTCGCGTTATTGGCGTCTGAATTTAAGATTGCAGCTCCAAGGTGGCCAGTTTGAGAATCTTATATAGTGAGATAGAGAGATGCATAGAATGCATGGTGCGGACACTCTGACATATTTTGGGTCCAAAATGAAGTCCAAATGTTGTCAAAATACGGCTTTATTGTCCTATTGTAATATTAAATCGGAAATATATTCGGAAGTAACCGACATGTCATATCAAAAGAAGTCAACACAAAGCTTTTTTTGCGCGCATGTTCTAGGGAAACAGTATGCTATCGTTTTGTCCAAATGTATTTAATTTTCGATGAATGAGCCGAAAATGGTGTGAAACGACTAGGTTGGACTCACTGATGACGAATCCAGTGTCAAAATCGATTCTGTCCGGCCGGCCGGCCGGCTGGCAGGCCGTGGACACGATAACTATCGAACGGAGCCAGCTAGCAACTCGAAACTTGTAGGGTAGTTCGCGCATCGAAATGCCGAGGTTAAGTTCGTTAATGGGCCAAATCGGCAGCTTCGGAGTTATAACCATTTGAAATTTTGAGGTTATTTTCCTCATATTTCAGGAACTAATGGAGCGATTGGACTGAAACTTGGCAGTTAGTTGAAGCATGACGACGCGCAACTTTGAGCAAGATTTCGTTGAATTCGTATGGTCACTCAATTCAAGAAAAATTTCTTCAAAAATTTTTTTCGAAAACAATTTTTTTTTTTTTAAATGTTGTTCATATTCGAGAAAAATTTCAGTTGTACTTCGAACTTCATATTTCACAGCAGTGTACCAATTTTCAATTCGATACGGCTATTAGTTTTGAAGATATTGAGAAAAAATATGTAGAATTTCATGGTTTTCTTCTCGATATCTTTTCTTTCCGGTATAACTCAAGAAATAGTGATTCAATAAAGATGAAACTTCGCAGCTAGTTCGAAGATGTTGATGGACAACATTGTGCCGAATTTCGTGATAATCTTGTCATTAGAACACTTTAAAACAAGATTTCAAATTTTTTTTTTCAAATATTTGATATTTTGAGTTTTTTTCATCTTATTATCCTCATTAAATTCTGTATGAACCTTCAAACTGTCATTTTCCGATGAAGTACTGGATTTCAATTCGATCTAATCTGTATATTTGGAAATATTAGGAAATAAAATTTTGAATGGGTATATCTGCGGAATCAGTAGGTGGATTTTAACCATTCATGAATTCGGCCTACGTAATTAAGGTCCAAATCTTCTCTACAAATATTTGGGGCTTAATAACAAATCGAATTCGTGAATGAGTAAAATCCGCCCAATGATACCGTAGATTCAAAATTTTATTTTTTCAATCTTTTCAAAAATACAGATCAGATCGAACTGAAATCCAGTACTTTACCTAGATAGCACTGCCGTGTAGGCAGCAGCTGTTGCGCACATGTTCAAATTCGTTGCCAAAGCGATCATCTCCATTTGAACATGCGCACAAAAGCTGCCTCCTTCATGGCAGTGATTTTCTTGATTTTTTCCGAGTCGGACCCCACATTATTTTCAAGAATTTCCGACATTTCGACAATTTAAAGAGACTTGCGTATTAAAAAATACCTATAAGAAACATTTGGAACGATGAACACCATACAATTTATTTGTCGTGTTTGAATTTATTCGAATAAATTCGTATGAACATGAAAAGCAAAGTGAATAGTTCATATTCCAGTAACAATAAAGATGAATATTTCTTCGAAATATTTTCATAAGTATGTAACAAATTCATAACTTTACATCCGAAATTTATAAACCATATTTTCATGAAAGAAGATCCGAACCATTGTTTGCCACAATGTCCAAACTATCCAATAGAATTCATGTGTAATAAGTAAGTAGATTTTATATATCATAACGAAAACGAACAGCCAGTAGCCAACCCCAAAATGAAGTTTCTTCATATCATATTTTATTCGTCATGTCATTCATCCATTTGAACATATCCACGACACACGCTTCTGGAGCTCCTTTTCTATTCGACGGAAAAAAAAATGGTGGGACGTACGTCCTTGTTGCCACGTCTCCTACTGTCGCTTCACCCCCCTGGTTGCCCACCCGGTATAAACCCGTCAACATAATCCCGTCTTAAAGTCACTCCAGACTTCACGGCGCCGTTCCTGCCCTGCTCAAAACCACCTGAATCAGGGCCGTACTCCGTGAAATTCTCGATTTATATCCCGTACATGCCGGATGCCTCAGAATCGTTCTATCCGTCTTTCTATGGGATTCGAATAGTTCGTAATGGGCGCTAGGTTGTCCGCTTTTTCCTCCACATTACCGTCCGGAGATTTATAGCAATTTGTAGTTGAAAGCCTCGACAATTTTTAAATCAACTCGCTGGGTTTTTTCCAGACCGCCCGAGAACAGGTGTCTCATGTCTTCGCGGAATGAGGGGCAGTTTAGACGGATTAGTTGATGTTGTTAGGCCCCAACGAGATCGAAAACGCGTTTTTGATAAGGACGTGCTGATTTATAAGAGATTTGTTTGAAATCTGGTAATCAAAAGCACGTGAAAAAATTCGAATTTGAAAATTGTTTTTTATAGTGTTCTAATGACAGAGTCATCACGAAATTTTGTAAGCAGTCATGAACTTTTTCCAACTAGTGACTAAATTTCACAATTATAGGTTTGGTTTTTTTAGATATTCCGGAAATAACGACGATACCAATAAACATATTTTTCCCCATTTTATCCTTGAATTAAATAACTATGAAACTGAAACTTTGCACACTATTGTAAAATCTGTATATTAGGAAATGGCCCAAATTTCATTTAATTCTAATGAATTGTTTTGAAGACAAATATTATCAACCAAACGGCAAACATTTTTTTCTCAATTTACTAACAAAACGATCCCAACTAAATTTCACAGGTAGTTGTGTGTCTGTATCCTACAAGTATTTACCAATACCAATCGCATGAGCATTTCAAATCCTGAGATACTGAGTAAATAGAAAATTCAAATCAGTTCACTTCGGAACCGTATGGCTAATTCGGCCCATTACAAAACTCGAGTGACTCATTTTTATACGCAACCTACCCTGATAACTTCAAGGCGCTAGTACTTTCCATTCTAAAGTTATCCTGGCAAAGGCTGGACCATTTTCGGAAATGAGTTCTGAAGTAACTGATATTTGGCTATAGCGTAGCAAAACAAGCGCAAAAATCGCGTGAACTATAATATTATTAATATTAATATAATTACATATAACATGTTAAATTCAAATCGAACAAGAAAATTCGAAGGACAAACAAAAGTTCCGGGGAAATGGGAGGTCCCTTCTTAGCAACAATCACTTGGTGGAAATCTTCAAAAATGATTCGATGTAAAATGAACCACATTGTACAGGGTGATTCATTAAGGGTGGCCACCGGCCGTATCTCGGAAACCGTTTATCCTATAACTTCCGGAAAAAAATTCTAATGACAAAATTGGCCCCTAGAAAATGATTAAAAATATTTTCAAGTTCATAGTTCCCCACTAGAGGGCGCAATCTATCACTTGTAAAACATAATCTCATTTTTTACGAAATATTCTCCAGCTAACAGTGGTGAAGAATAATAAAATAAGAAAATAATCTTCCTATTCAACAACTTTTGTTTGAGTAATTTTTCCATATTTCCTTTCTTTTAGTAATGGGATGGAAAAACTTTTCTTCACAAAAAACACACTCTTACTTCTGTATGCGTGAACCGATTTTCACGTAATTTGATTTTATTCGAAGGTCATCAAAAGCAGATCACAGAAAAATATGACAACAACATACCGGGTGATCCAATTAAAAACTACAGGCTGTTTCATGTCACTTCACCCTATTTGCGCGTTTTACTGGAGAATTTCAAATGCAATGTTATGATTCTAAACAACTGAGAATAAGCTAAGCATTATCACCTATTGACTTGTTGAAACCGTAGACAGATATCTCCGGTCATTCCGAAGATATTAACATTTTTGCAGATTTCGATAAGTGTTGATCAACCCTGTGAAATTCAGAAGGATTAGAGTTATTTCATCATCTAAACAATCAAATGAAAGAAGAAACTTATCAAAAATGTATGTCATTCACAAAACAAGCTGATCTAGATCCAGTAAGCTTGGGCGTTACTGTTTGTTCTCGGTTTCTATAGCTGTAAAATTAATTTAGGTCGATTGCAAACTACTAGTTTATGAGGCCTAATTATTCAAACGGAGAAGCATATGACATGCTTAATGTTTATGCTGAATGTTTAGAAAATGCAGTAGCTGAAAGGGAATACCCGATACGATATCCTGAAAGACGTCGTCATTCCAGAAAAGTATTCAAAATATTGACACGAAGACTGTTACAAACTTGGAAGGTTCAATATGTTGGAAGGACAAATGGAAAACGTAGAAGCTAATAATATCATAAAAGTTTTGGCTTATGTTTATGCTGAATTACATCTGAGCATCCGAAAAATTGCAAGTGATTTGGGATCGAATTATTCGCTAGTTCAAAGGATACTAAAGGACCATAAACTGCATCCGTATCATGTTGTCTTGCACCAAGAATTGAAAGAGACGACAGGACTTTTGCAATTGGTTCAAACGAAGGCTTAACGTCGAACCTAACTTAGTCCATAGAATATTATGGACTGACGAGGCTACTTTTTCTAGCAATGGTAAAGTAAATTTACACAACAGCCACTACTGATCATCTAACAATCCATATTGGCAAAGATAAGTCAATAATCAGAATCGCTGGAGTGTTTATGTGTGGTGCGGAATTTTTGATGGAACAGTTTTCGGACCATTTTTCTTCGATAGTATCCTAACGGGACAAAGGTGCTTGAAATTTTTACGGAAAATTTTCGAAATCTTTTAGAAGATATTGCTATTCAAATTATTTTTCCAGCAAGATCACTCGACCTCACAGTATTAGATTTTATTTTTGGGGGAGAATGAAGACTAAGTTTTCCGAACACTCCCAACTACAAGTGAGTATATGAAAAATAGATTTCGACAGGCAGCTGAAACTGTGACCAGTATCAACTGAAGAAAGACTTAATTTATGTATAGAAAAAAATGGTAGACATATTGAATATTTGAAATGATTATGTATAAGGGTTGTTTTTTGTTCAAATATTTTCGTTGTTGCTAATTTTTGTTTCATTTTATCGTATTATTGTTATTTCATGTGTGTTTAGTATTTTGCTGCATTGTCAAGATGACTAAAGTCACTTCCTTGTTGTTTCAAGCTCACAGGGTTGATCAACACTCATCAAAATTTACAAAAATGTTAATATCTTCGGAATGACTGGACGTATCTGTCTGCGGTTTTAACAAATAAATAGGTGATAATGCTTAGCTTATTCTCAGTCGGTTAGAATCATAGCATTGCATTTGAAATTCTCCAGTAAAACGCGCAAATAGGGTGAAGTGACATAAAACAGCATGTAGTTTTTAATTGGATCACCCGGTATGTTGTTGTCATATTTTTCTGTAATCTGCTTTTAATGGCCTTCGAATAAAATCAAATTACGTGAAAATCGGTTCACGCATACAGAAGTGAGAGTGTTTTTTTTGTGAAGAAAAGTTTTTCCATCTCAACACTGAAAGAAAGGAAATATGGAAAAATTACTCAAACAAAAGTTGTTGAATAGGATGAGTATTTTTTTATTTTATTATCCTTTACCACTGTCAGCAGGAATATATTTCGTAAAAAATGAGATTATATTTTACAAGTGATAGATTGCGCCCTCTAGTGGGGAACTACGAACTTAAAAATATTTTTAATCATTTTCTAGGGGCCGATTTTGTCACTAGAATTTTTTTCCGGAAGTTATGGGATGAACGGTTCCCGAGATACGGCGGGTGGCCACCCTTAATGAATCACCCTGTACATCAGGTATGTAGTCCTTGAGTATGCAACTAGCAAGATCCCTTAAGACAACGGGATATTTTTTCATTGAACTACTGAAAAGGTTCATTACCGACTCTTTCAATTTGTCAGAAACATTTCAACTGGTTTTCGAATTTCGCTTCAAGAAACACCTGGCTTTGTAAATTCATGAAAAAACAATTGATGCGACACCTATTGACAGAATGATGAAGTACGCAGAAGTTTGTACTTTTTACCGATAGATCTCTGTATGATGTACAGAAACCTAATCATCACATTGAGTACTTTGAAGAGCATCCACTAGATGACTTAAAGTATTTTTGCTGTACCGCCATCTCCTGGGTATCAGTGAAAGCTCATAGTATTCTTGGTAGGTTTCTATACATAGTCTCTGTAATCGAATGGTGAGAATAATTTGTCCTTCTAATTTGTTCTACTTTCAACAGATGTCGCGTATAATAATTATTTCAGTTCTCTTTTTAACGTGGTTTACAGTGAAGATCTTACGTTTGCAGTAGCTATTATCACAGATTACAGACGTTGGAAATTGACTGGAAATTGAAAAAATTAATTGGAAATTCTCTCACAGATTACGATTTTGTAAAACGAAATTTTGTTTAGAAGTTGTGCGTTGTAATGCTTTTCAACTAAGTGTCAAGTTTTAATTCAATCGCTTGAGTAGTTCCTAAAATATCAGGGAATTAATGTCAAAATTCCGAATGACTCTAACTCCGAAACCATTCAACCGATTCGTCTCATTAACGAACTGAACCGCCGCATTCCAATGCGTAACCTAATTTGAAAGTTTCAAGTCGCTAACTCGCTTCTTTTCGACAGTGATCTTGTCGTCGGCCGGCCGGACAGAATCGGTTATGACACCGGATTCGTCATCAGTGAGTCGAGTCTAGTCGAAAAAATTCGAAAATACAGACATTTGGACAAAACGATAGTATGCTATGTTCCCCAGAACATGCGCGCAAAAAACTCCGGATAGCAGTAAGGTAAGGTCAGGAGTTTTTATGGAACTTGGTATGGAAGTTTTTTTCTTGAACCTCTTGGCTAAATTCACTAAAAAATTTTAAAAAGCACTGCCGTGAAGGCAGCAGCTTTTTGCGCGCATGTTCAATGTAGATGACCGCTTCAGCAACAAATTTGAACATGCACGCAAAAGCTGCTGCCTTCACGGCAGTGCTTTTTGAAATTAGTTTTCGATAAATTACTGGATTTCAATTCGATCTAATCTGTATTTTTGCAAATATCGGAAAAATAAAATTCTGAATGGGTATATCTACGGAATCATTGGGAGGATTTTACCCATTCACGAATTCGACCTTCCTAATTAAGGCCCAAATCTACTCTACAAATATCGAGTTTCTAAGTCGTTTCTTCCGGAAGTTATTGTGTTTACGGTCAGCCTAACGGACGACTGCGTAAACACAATAACTTCCGAAAGAAACAACTTAGAAACTCGATATTTGTAGAGAAGGTTTGGACCTTGATTACGATGGCCGAATTCGTGAATGGGTAAAATCCACCTAATGATTCCGCAGATATACCCATTCAAAATTTAATTTTTTCAATATTTCCAAAAATACAGATCAGTTCAAATTGAAATCCAGTACTTCATCGAAAAATTACAGTTCGATGGTTCATACAGAATTCAATGAAGATGATATGATAAGAAAATCACAGAATTTTTTTTTTCAAATTGTTTCTAATGACACGATTATCACGAAATTTTGCATAAAGTTGTCTTTCGCATCTTCAAACTATCTGCGAAGATTTATCAGGACTGAATCAGTATATCTCGAGTTTTACCGAAAAAAACAACGATATCGAGAAGAAAACCTCGAAATTTGACATATTTTTTCCCGATATCTCCGAAACTCATGATCGTATCGAACTGAAATTTTGTACACGGCTGTGAAATATGAAGCTCAAAGTGTGAATGGAATTTTTTTTTGGATATGATGAATGGTTTCCGCAAAAAAAAGTTTTTTGGAAAAAAATTCAGAAAATTTTTTTTTTTTAATTCACTGACAATATGATCCTGACGAAATTCAGCTCAAAGTTGCGCGTTGTTACACTACACCTTACTGCCTAGTTTGAATCTAATCGCTCAAGTTGTTTCCGAAATAAAAAATAAATAACTTCAAAATTTTAAGTGCCTATAACTTCGAAACTATTCGAACGATTTGGCCCATTAACGAACTTAAACGCGGCATTCTGATGCGCGACCTACCCTGAAAGTTTCAAGTTGTTAGCTTGCTTCTGTCGACAGTTATCGTGTCCTCGGCCGGACAGAATCGATTTTGACACCGGATTCGTTATCAGTGAGTCCAACCTAGTCGATTGAGACCGTTTTCGGCTCAATCATCCAAAATTACAGGCATTTGGACAAAACGATACCACACTGTTCCCTTAGAACATGCGCGCAAAAACCTAGAAAAGTACAGCCGTGAAGTAAGCCAGTTTTGCGCGCAATCGAAGGATATCACTAAGAGTGAATATGCGCGCAAACGCTGCTGACTTCAAGTCAGTACTTTTCTAGACTTTTTCGGTAAAATTCAGCCATACCAAGTTGATCTGTGTTGCTGCGGTTTTTTGAATTTTTCGACAAAGGTCTCGAAAAACAAATAATCAAACGAAAATATTCCGATTAAAGCTTATTTTGGCAGGCTTTCGTATAATTTTAAAGGTTTTTTCTGAATTTTCACTCCCAATATCTGTGTCAGAAGTATTAAAAATTAAATAGAAATTATTTTTTTACGAAAAAAATTATTTCTGTATTGTTCATTAGGCAGTCTGTTTTCCAAGAAACTTCTCTTGACAAATAGTTTAATCTTGCAAACCGCAAGGGCGTTTTTCACGGAAAAACAATTTGATTTAATTTTTAATAGTTCTATTTCAGATATTGGCAGTGAAAACCCAGAAAAAAGCTAAAAATGAAAATATAGGTATCTGCCAATTTTCTCGTTTGTCGCTTTGTTGATCGTTTGCATTGTTCCGGTATTGGCGAATGAAGATAAGCGCTACTCCCTCTGGTGGCTATCCGAGTAACCCGAGGTACAGACATTATCATTGACAAGTTAAAAGAAATATTAAGAAAATGAGAAAGTTTATGCATTTTTCCTGGCGTTTGTGTGATTTTACAAGTGCTTCTACTGAGGAAAAGCAAACTCAAATCTCCCTTCCCATAGATTTCCACAGCCGGTGAAAAATTTCGAGTTAGGGTAAAAGAAACATCCTTCAACAAGTCAGGCCTGAAAGTGTTGAAGAATCGATAAAAACCAACAAACAAGATTTATGAGAGTATGTTACCTGCCTTTTACCGATGATGATCATTTTTATAGAGGTAAGCACGAATTGCTCATGAAATATTAGATCACATTCACGAAGACAATTTTTTTCCAGGCCCCTAATCTAAGCAGAGAAATTTACTTAAGAGGAATGCTCTGCCTTCCAGTAATCTGCCTGTTGAACTGATCATCAGGGAACAACGTAAATGTTTTAGTGGTAGAACTGACTATTGAAAAAAAAAGAGTCTCTCAACAAGGAAATATCTGGTGATGAATACTGTTCGCTCAAAGTGCTTCAGCTTTTTCAAGACCAATCATATGAGCGTTGGAAAATTTATTTGTCAATCCATAATGAATAAGACTTACGATACAAGTAGCATTAGTTTTATGTGAATGCATTCATTTTATTCACAATATACTGAGAATTTAGTCCTTCGCTATAAAAATAGTAAAGTTATAAGTATTTGTCTATTATTCCAAAAAAAAATGTTCTACAATACTATCTTTTTTTCAACTTTCAAGACAGCCTAAGAAATCCACCGAAGTCAATCTTCCGATTTGAATCTGAAAATAAATAATATGTTTTAAAATACTGTCTAACCTTGGAAAAATCCCCGTAATTTTAGAGTTGCTACACTCAATAAGATTGAAGAATGATACATAACTACTTTATAAGAATGGAATATGTACTCCCAGTAATACTCTCGTCAACTATAAAAGTCTGAAATGTCTTTGAATAAATCGTGTAATCAAAAATTATCAAACCAAACACTAACAAACAGTACAAAATCGACTATCAAAACAAAATCTATGTCTGTATCAAAGGTTCAGAAACTGGCCACCGTGGCGTTGCGATCTTAAATTCAGACGCCAATTGTGCATAAGGCAATCTTTTCCTACTGACCTTGACAAATAGTTCCATCCTGCAATCCATAAAAAAACAATTTTTATGTTAGTTTCAATACTTCTGTTTTAGATATTGAGAGTGAAAACCCAGAAAAAAAACTACAAAATAAAACTCAAATTTACCTTTCGACGTGCTAATTATACACATCGGATGACCGTATCAAAATAGACCCGACATTTCTAAAAGACGAACGTGTCACGCACACCGAAACCCAACAATAAGCCAAATCCCCAAAACGGAAACGGATGGTGCGGAAACAGACCCCTGGTTCATCCCTTTTGAAATCACCAAATAACCATATCTTCTGATGGTCAATTGAAGGCCGATCTGCCCCGTTATGTACCTACCATTCTTCTCTAACCGTGAACCGGAAGCATCTGTTTGTGAAAAACACCTTTAATTTCCAATGTGTCTAGCTTTGGGGATAGAAAACAAGGAGGAGGGTGGGTTTTTTGTGTTTACCTGTGGTAACAGGTGCGAACGACGAAATCGGAATTTAACAGCTAGACAAAGGCGGCCGGACGCGATGGGGTTTCGAAGATGGCACACGTATATTTGGGCTACCAAGAAAGATGTGGGTTGAAAGCGTGTGTATTTTTAAATTCGGGGAATTCGGAGCTAGATACACGGGGTGTTCCTAAATTAGAGGTATAAATGGAAAGTATTTGTTCCTTGCTCAATTTCAAGGAACAAAGTCCCTCAAACATGGGGCCGCAAACGTTTCCGAGATACAGGATGTTTTTACGCACTTGATTAGATCGAATTGAAATCCAGTACTTCCGGTCCTAACGGCCGACCATAAACACAATAACTTCCGAAAGAAACGACTTAGAAACTCGATATTTGTAGAGTAGGTTTGGGGCTTAATTACGAAGGCTGAATTCGTGAATGGGTAAAATCCACCCAATGATTCCACATATATATCCATTCAAAATTCCATTTTCCCAATATTTCCAAGAATACATATCAGATCGAATGAGGGTTTTTCCTTCAAACGAAAATGCAGTAATTTTCATGAAAAACCTTTAGAACATCATATTTCAAACATATAATTTCAATATTATATTTTAAAAAAAATGTTTCATCACCAAAAACTGAAAAATAAAAAGAGATTTACATTCAAAGGCATTTGTCATGAGTGCACGATATGGCAACGTCGAATTCAGCTTTCTCGGAAAGAAAAGGACGTGAAATGTGTTACTTTGCTTGGAAAAACAGAGATTGCTATACATCGATCTGGTTAGAGTAGAAGACGACGACCAAGGAATGGAAAAAGAAAAGCACAGACTGTCATACTGTCGTATTACTGACAAATCGCAAACGGAAATTGTTTGGTTATATTGACAAAGAACACGTGTGTACCACAGAATAGGAATAAATATTTCATCATTTGATAGCAGGAAAAGCTATTCAACTAAACACCGTTGTCACTTCGTGCATGCCTGACAAATCCCAAACCCCAATTTTGAAATCTGATTTTGAATACTTTCTGAAGGTTATTTGGGAAAAAGATGAATCAAACCCATAATAATTATGTTCAAATTTGCATTTGCAGTAATAACCCAAACTCAGGAAAAACCCCCATTGAAATCAAGTACTGTATCGAAAAAAAAAGCTAGAAAAGCACTGACGTGAAGTCAGCAGCTTTCGTGCGCATGTTCACTGTCGGTAATATCCTTTGAACATGCGCGCGAAAGGTGCTGACTTCACGTCAGTGCTTTTCTAGGTTTTTTGCGCGCATTTTCTAGGGGAACAGCGTGCTATCGTTTTGTCCAAGTGTCTGTTATTTTCGATGATTGAGCCGAAAATGTTCTTGAACGACTAGGTTGGACTCAATGATGACGGATCCGGTGTCAAAATCGATTCTGTCCGGGTGGCCGACCGTCACCACGATTACGGGAGTACGGAGGATTCTATCAACTTGAAAATTTTAGGAAGGGTTGCATTACAAAATACGAAGGTTAATTTCGTTGATGGGCCGAATCGGCCGAATCGTTTCGGAGTTATAGTTATTTGAAATTTTGAGGTTACTTTCCTCATATTTCAGAAACTACTTGAGAGATTAGATTGAAACGTGACAGTTAGTTGGAGCATAATGATGCGCAACTTTAAGCGAAATTTCGTTAAAATCGTATGGATACTCAATTAAAAAAAAAATTTTTTTGAAAATTTTTTTCGAAAAAAAAATTGTTTTTCTGAAACCATTGTTCATATTCGACAAAAATTTCAGCTATACCTTGAACTCCATATTTCACAGCAGTGTACCAAATTTCAATTTGATACGTTTATTAGTTTTGGAGATATCGGGAAAAAATATGTAGAATTTCGTGGATTTCTTCTCGATATTTTTCGGTATAACTCGAGAAATACTAGTTAAATCATGATGACACTCCACAGCTAGTTCGGAGATGTTGAAGGACAACATTGTGCAAAATTTCGTGCTGATCGTGTCATTAGAACAATTTGAAAAAAAAATTCAAATTTTTTTTTCAAATATTCAATATTCTGTGATCTTCTCATCCTATTATCCTCATTAAATTCTGTATGAACTTTCAAACTGTAATTTTTCGATGAAGTTCTGGATTTCAATTCGATCTAATGTGTATTTTGGAAATTGGGTAAATAAAATTTTGAATGGGTATATCAACCGAACCATTGGGTGGATTTTACCCATTTACGAATTCGGCCTCCTTAATTAAGGTCCAAACCTTCTCTAAAAATATCGAGTTTCTTTCGGAAGTTATTGTGTTTACGTTCGGCCGTTAGTTTCATCATGTTTGAATCAGTATTTTTGAGTTATTCCGGAAATAACAACGATGCCGAGAAAACCTAATATCTCCGAAAATCGATGATCGTATCGAATTGAAATTCGGTACAAAGCTATGAAATAACGTGAAATTTTTCACGTGATGGGGTTGAAAGGGGTTGAAAGTTGTGTATGAACAAATTGTAATGGTCGACTTTCATTCGGTGACAAATTTCATCAGGTACCATCGTCTCAAAGTAAATGAGCCATGACAAAGTGCACATACAAAAAACCTTTCTGAAGTAACTAATTTTTCAAAAAAAATTTTTTTTTGAAAATTTCTGCACGCCTGTAAAGAATATACAAAGACCTTACCAAAAGAGTACACCATGACCTACTTTCCCTATTCAAAAAATTTAGAGGGTTTATGGGGATGGAGCAGGGTGCTACAAAAATCCTTCAAAAATGCATATAAATTTGGTAAAATAAAAAAAAATGACCTCTTTCAGGATTTTGCTGCCAAATATTTTTCTTCTGAGAAAATGAATTTGTTCCATCATTTTGACGCGCACTGTATAATTCGCTGAAAATATTCAACAAACGTCCCGAGCACATAATAGCTCGCTGTAGTGTGGCTTTCTAAAGGATATGCTTGCCGAGAATGGGTTCTACGATGTGTAGGAGATCATAAAAATCCAAAAAGCGAACTAGTATTCATCCTCCAGGAATTTGAGAAATAGAAATGAAATATTCAAAGATTTCATTATTTCCCATTATCTGAACTATCATCGTTTAATTAAAAATTGTTTGTGTCAGTAAAAGTTATGTCAGAAGTGGGATTCGAACCCACGCCCTCAGAGAGGACCAGAACACCCAGAACCTGTAGAACAGGCAAGTTCAACTTGAGTCTGGCGCCTTAGACCGCTCGGCCATCCTGACATTGAGTAAATTGTAATAAGAAGAAATAATATCGTTTAGTACACGAATCAACTCTATTGATTGATTATTAATTTCAGAGTGAATTCTATATTTTAGAATATAGCTTCTCCCTAAATCTATCAGAGTATCGGAAAATTATAATATCAAGTGTTAATACCGTAGAGATACATAGGAATTAAAATGTTAATAAATGATATAGTTAATAACTTTTGGGTGGATATTAAAGTTTTGAGTTTCCGATGATATTGATTCGAAATTTGTTTTAACTCACTAAATTTTGTCCTCTTAACATAATTCTGCAGTAAAATATGGGTAAAAATACTGCTGACTGAAATAGAATCATACCGTCAATTTCAGACTTCTAGTGAGAATATGAGACTCATCATGCAAACCTAAGATCTATCGAGGATCACCTTCTTGCCACCATATTCAAAATTAAAATCCACCCCAATTTGGGGGTAGTTTATTCTTGTAATTTTTCAAAATAATTTGCTGACCGAAGGTTTCCAGTCGAGATATTTTATCAAAACGCTACATTATGATTGAATGTGGCATACTTTTTGTGCCACCATAAAAAAAATTCAGATCCGCCCCCGTTTGAGGGTAGTTTATTCTTGTGATTTTTCAGGAATCCTTGCTGATCGGAAATTTCCCGTGGAGATATTTTATTGAAACGATGTACTATGACTAACTGTAGCATACTCTTTGTGCCACCATAAAAAATATTCAGATCCACCCCCTATTAAGGGTAGTTTATTCTTGTGATTTTTCAGGAATCCTTGCTGATCGGAAATTTCCCGTGGGGATATTTCATTGAAACGATGTATTATGACTAACTGTAGCATACTCTTTGTGCCACCATAAACAATATTCAGATCCACCCCCTATTAAGGGTTGTTTATTCTTGTGATTTTTCGGAAATCCTTGCTGATCGATATTTTCCAGTAGAGATATTTCATCGAAACAAAGTAAAATAATTGCAAATCGGATACCCTCTGTGCCACCATACAAAAAATTAAGGTCCGACTCGTTTAAGGGTAGTTTATCCTCGTAATTTCTCGGAATACTTTGCTGACCGAAAATTTTCAGTGGAGATATTTTATTGAAACAACGTGTTATGACTAAACGTAGCATAAGCTTGGTGCCACCGTAAAAAAAAATTTAGATCCGCCCCTCTTTAAGGGTAGTTTATTCTTGTGATTTTTCAGGAATCCTTGCTGATCGGAAATTTCCCGTGAAGATATTTGATTGAAACGAAGTGTTATGACTAACCGTAGCATACTCTTTTTGCCACCATAAAAAATATTCAGATCCACCCCCTATTAAGGGTAGTTTATTCATGTGATTTTTCGGAAATCCTTGCTGATCGATATTTTCCAGTAGAGATATTTCATTGAAACGAAGTAAAATAATTGCAAATCGGATACTCTCTGTGCCACCATACAAAAATTTCAGGTCCGAGTCGTTTAAGGGTAGTTCATCCTCGTAATTTCTCGGAATACTTTGCTGACCGAAAATTTTCAGTGGAGATATTTTATTGAAACAACGTATTATGACTAAACGTAGCATAAGCTTGGAGTCGGACCTGGAATTTTTGTACGGTGGCACAGAGGGTATCCGATTTGCAATTATTTTACTTTGTTTCAATGAAATATCTCTTGTGGAAAATATGGATCAACACGGATTTCCGAAAAATCCGAAGAATAATGTACCCTTAATAGGGGGTGGATCTGAATATTTTTTATGATGGCACCAAGAATATGCTACGGTTAGTCATAATACATCGTTTCAATCAAATATCTTCACGGGAAATTTCCGATCAGCAAGGATTTCCGAAAAATCACAAGAATAAACTACCCTTAATAGGGCTTGGATCTGAAGATTTTTCATGGTGGCACAAAGAGTATGCCACGGTTTGTCATAATACATCGTTTCAATCAAATATCTCTACGGGAAGTTTCCCATCAGCAAGGATTTCTGAAAAATCACAAGAATAAACTACCCTTTAACGGAGGCGGATCCGAATTTTTTTTATGGTGGCACAAAAAGTATGCTACATTCAATCATAATATAGCGTTTCGATAAAATATATCAACTGGAAACCTCCGGTCAGCAAATTATTTTGAAAAATTACAAGAATAAACTACCCCCAATTTGGGGTGGATTTGAAATTTGAATGTGGTGGCACGAACATATCAATGTACACAACTCAGTTTTAGAGTTTGGTTCAATTAAATATTCTTCAAGGTCGCGATTTAGAGGATTATATTTTGGTCAGCAAATTATCCACACCCGTTAATAACTTTTGGGTGAATATTAAAGTTTTGAGTTTCCGATGATATTGATTCGAAATTTGTTTTAACTCACTAAATTTTGTCCTCTTAACATAATTCTGCAGTAAAATATTGGCGGTCTACCTCATTTTCGAAGATATGGTCCCCCAAAATTCCAGAAATATCCATTTTCAGATCACTTTGTTCACTATAATAAACATTGCAAACCACTGTTTGTTAGTCGCATTGTATGAGTCATTGAGACATCTCTGAACCTTTGCCTTAAGCCAGGTCCAGATGAGTGTGATGTGAGCAGCGAATGCCATAAATCACAGGGAGTTTTATGGTTCAGGGCACGATACAAATCCTTGTATCGTGATTCGGGGCAGCGCTCTTTCTGCTCCGTCAGGACTCGGTTTTTAACTCAAACAATGCATTTTAATGCATGATGTAAAAACCCTGGTGTGCTCATCTGAGAAAAAAATGACGTTCAGCAAGATTAAAATGGAAGGAAATATATATTCTGTGCTTTGAATTTTGATGAAAAAGTGACGTAATTATTGGTAACTACGATCACAAATGACCATATATATATATAGATATAAAATCGGTGAAACTATTTCCGTTCTATTTATTATTGGTAACTATTTCGTATCACTGGATAAAAGTATACAGGTGGTCCGAAATTTAGGACCTGCCAACTTTTATCTGTCAATCTCAAACGAGAAAAAATTTAAAAAATCGTATTTCGCGCTTGTCAAAATTCTTCACCAAAGCGGTCACCCATTCATGTATTGACCTCGACCAACGCAGGTTCTACATAAATAGATTTGTGAATTTCTAATCACATATGGTCTTCGAGAAATCCTATATGAAAGGAGATAACGCGGTGTTTTCCAGAAGAAGAGCGTAAAATACTGAAAAAAAAACCAAATTCAAATTCTTGATATCATCTCCCTTCGAAATTATCTCCCCTCTTCGTCTGTATCTTCAATTTAAGAAAACTGTACAGTTCTGACTGAATGAAACTTCTAAATCTCATCTTATCCATCCTCATTCGAAGAAAAATGGTAATCGAACAAACCAATATTTCAACAGATATCATGTTTGAATACATTATTTCGAAAGCACTTTAAAGGTAGTCCAAGAATTTCGGCAATTGAATTATACGGAAATGCATTTTCATCATTCCATTCAATCAAAAAGCCATCAGTCTAATGGTAACTGAAATCCAAGTCCTTTCTGAAACAATGCAACGATTACTTTTATAATTTAGTAATATTTGACTACGTACCCTTCAGAAGGAATGTTGACGTTAACTCCAATTCTTCTTACCTTAACTGTGGTGATACTCCAAATGACATTTACAATCGGAAATATATTATGGAGTACAACGAAACAAATGCTTGAAAACACCGATACTCTATGCGTTTTTAGTGGAAGATCGGACAAGGAACTCAAAAATCTACTACAACTAGCAAGTTTCTCAAATATAGCCATGAAAAGTTTCGATTTCAGCTCGATGGAAAACGAAACAATCTGCAAATTTTACTTGGTCGAAATAAACGAGAGGAAAACCCTAGATAAACTTTACAACTCAAAACTGAAAATCTTCAGTTCCCATAGCAGAATTCTCATGATCACCAGTGACCTTGAGGACTTCGACAAGGAAATGTTCTTTAACATCTCCTTAAAACACAACCTGGATATTCTCTTATGGAACCAAAACATCCAAAGAAACTTTTTTCATGCAGTAAACAATACCGAGATATCTCTATACTCGGTTCTACAGAAGAAAACTTTAGTCAAAGGGAGCACAGCTCAGAGAAATATGGCACAGGTGCTATTAAGACCTCTATGGCATCCTGCGCAAATGGTGAAAGAGTTAAACATTACACTCAACATCCTAGGATATGAGAGATCTCCTTATGTCATGGGAATAGATGAGCAACCTTCAGGTTTCGACATAGAACTAGTAAAATTAACCCTACGTGGTATACCTTGCAACTTTGAACTAGTAAGAGTTGCTACTGATCCATTCTCATACATGCGGAGTAGGCTATCGAAGGGCACATCTGATTTGAACATAGGAGCTCTATGGTTGAAGTATGACTTGATGAAGGACGATGTGAAGTACACATCTCCATATTACCAACAATGTCTGAAGCTTGTTGTTCACAAACCAGTCTTACTCCCAGATTGTACGTTCATATTCCAGTTTTTCCAGTTGAGCTTGTGGATGCTCTTATTCTTCGTAATTACCCTACTTGCCTTCTTTGTAGCTTTCTTGGAATGGGTGGGAAATTCCGGGTTTCCTCTAGAGCATAGTTTTCTGGTAGCAGTTAGCTCTTTGATTGGGGGAAACTTCAGAGGAAACTTATCCAAAGCCATGGTTATGGAACTCACATTCTTAGTTTGGAGTTTGAGCTCACTTTTGATCATCACTTTCAGCAATTCAGGTTTGAGCACATTGATGCAACTGCCTAGATTCACTCAAGATATTGAAACTTTTGAGGACATGGTCCGTATAAAGATACATTGGTTCTTCAAGATTGCAGCCATTGGGAAAACCTTACATTCTTTTGGAGGTATCCAATCCCAGCTAGCTGATTTGTTCGTACACAACAGCAATCCTCGGTATATCAACGCGATGATCAGAAATGGACAATATGGAACCATAGTTGAGGCTTTGCCAGGAAAACTGCTGACCAACTTCGACCTTTTGGACGATTACAGTAAAAAGCACCTCAAAGTCATAGACGAGTGTTTTTTGAAGCATTACCTTTCCTTTGTAACACAGAAGAATTCACCTTATTTCGAATATATCAACAAGAAGATCCTAGAGATAGTTGCCTTCGGTTTCACTGATATCTTGATGGACAAAGTTATCACCACGGAGCAAAAAAAAGTTTCTGCCATGTTTCATTCTTATTATGCTGGCGAGATTCATCAAGTTTTAAATTTGTCGAAGATACAAGGAGCTTTTTGGTTACTGATTTTTGGTTGGGCTATTGGTATCTCTCTTTCAATTCGTCGTTTATTCAAAAGAAGAATGTTTATCTCGATTTGTTGACCATCCTTATGAAACATATATATTTGTCATTTCTTCAAAATATTTGAAACGTAGGAAGCATCCAAAAACTCACGTTCAGCTTGGTGTGAGAAATGATTTGAAGCACAGATTCCCATACTCACAACAATGAATCAAATGAGCTGTTGACAAACTAGTCATTTTACCAGATTCTAAAATTCTATACTATTTTTTTCAGTTAAGCTTATGGCTACTCTCATTCCTCGTCATTGATCTTCGTATCTTTTTTTGAATGAATGGAAAATTGAAACTTACCTCTAGAGCATAGTTTTTTTAGTAGAAATAAGCACTTAGACTGTTGGAAGATTCGAGGAAAACTTATCCAGAACATTGACTATGAACATAACTTCCTCAGTTTGAAGTTTGCGTTTACTTTTAATCACTACTTTAAGCAATTTAGGTTTGAACCCCTTGATGCAACTATCTAGATTCACTCAAGACATCCAAATTTTGAAAGACATGGTCCGTATGAAGATACATTGGTTCTTCAAGATTGGAGCCATTAAAAGAACCTTAGAATCATTCAGTGGGGGTACTCAATTTCATCTAGCTGATTTGTTCGTACACATCAGCTATCCTTGGTATATCGACGCGACGATCAGAAATGGAAAACATGGTACCATTGTTGAGGGCTTGCCAGGAAAACTATTAGTCAATTTTGACGTTTTGGACGATTACAGTGGGAAACACGTTAAAGTCATAGATCAGTCATAGATGATACAGATTTTCGAAGCATTACTTTTCTTTCGTAACACAAGAAAATTCACCATATTTCGAATATATCAGCAGGAGACCCTGATCATAATAAAAACCCAAATAAATTATTTCTTTTTATGCGCTTTTTTCGGATTATGATAGCTGTTTCTAAATAAGAATAGCATCAATAAATTGTTCAGAACTAGTAACTCTGGAAAAGCACGATTTTGACTAGCACTCCAGGGTTATACACATAGAAAATAAAGGCTTGAAGCTGAACTTATGAGAAAGTTTTGAAATAAATTGGTTGAAAAATACTAGAAATTCACTCAACGGTCGTATAGAATTATCTAGATCATCCCTGTTGAGTTTGTTCGCCTAAAGAAACCAAACGGTTTTTACGAAGTGATAAAAACTGAATTGTAAAAAAAATAATAGATATCAGCACGAACTGTACCATGCGTGCAAAACCTGCTGACTTTACGTCAGTGTTTTTCAAGATTATTGAGATTTGTTTCTGCTAAAAGTCAAAGCTTTGCTCTCCTTCCTAAATCACCCCGTATATCACGCTTATCACTAATTTGAAAGGAAACCATGTCACCCTAAAATACCAATATTTCAATAATAACGGCATACTTAAAATTAACATCCCAATCTATGCATTTACGATTTTCAAACCGTCTCTCAGCTGTCACACTTTAACGATAGTAATGATCCTATGGTCACGTTCTCCAAAGCAGTCACCGACACCTATCTGGAGCGCAAGGAACTTAACTATTTCCGCCACGCTAACATAAAACTTTCATTTTAATATTCCCGAACAAAAATCCAATCATAAAGTCAATCCCTTTAGTTCCATAAAGTTTTAACAACATCCCCTATAAATCACAGAAAAGTGTTTATTTTGGGTTCATAGAAGAAGAGGGACGTGTCGAATTGACACGTCCGACATCTGACTGACACCTGTACAATATCGGTGGTCAACGGAGGTGCGATATTTGTTGATGGCACCTGGTAGCTTTCACAGAGTGGACAATGGGTGTTGTAAATGGGTAATTTCGGCAATAATTTCGGGTTGTTATTTTTTGTGCTGAACCTTGGAAATATTTCAGAGATTTTTTGAGACACGAGGAAAATATTTTGATGAGAAAATATCTCATCAAAAATTTCGTATTCAGTGTTTTCATGTTATATTTCTTGGTTTTATTCAATCTTCGATCCTATATTTTTAGGTGAATTAGAAACCAGCGACCCAGGGACAGTTCAGTGAAGTTTGAATTCAAACATCATTTTATTTTCATAAATCTGAAATTGCTGAAAAATTTACACATTTTTTTACTCGTGACGTATTGTTTGTCACATGTTTTTTAGTTTATTTCCTGATGTTTTATTAGTTTTCGATAAAATATCAACCAATTGTAAACCTATGGGATATGATTCCGCAATATAGGTTGTCGAGTTCATCTGAGTATTAGAAAATCATCGCTTGGAAGACCAGACCTGGTCGAAAAACCCTCCCGGTCGGAGAACAAATGTAGGTAATTTTATTTACTACTTCCTACAATTTTTTTTTCTCTTTTTTTGTTGCAGATATGATTTCAAGATATTTTGTCATTCGTATCGCATCAGCAATTCTTGAGATGTCGAAAAAACAAACTCAAAATTTCAAACTCCGAACTCGTTGGATGGATTTTGCGGATCAACGAAATCAATCTAGATTTTGTCAAAAAATGTGGACTATTCGTATAAAGCGATAAGTGAAATTATTCTCGCCAATCCTTAAAATTTTGAAGGATTCTTTAATTTTTCTATACAGAGTGTAACAGCCCAATGGAATAAATTCGATAACGAACAAATGAGGGGGTGTTAGGAAAAACGCTCGGACACGTCAATTTGTAATTTTAAATGCGCATAGTTTTCAAGAAAATAAAATTATATAGGGTGTTCCATACGACCGTGGCCAATACCCACTTTCTTATTTCAAATGTAACCCCCTATATATTATTCATTTTGTGGATTCTTCAGAAAATTCTAGACATAATTCATGTACAATGTCCTATACCCATCTTCAACTTTTTCGGAAATATAAAGTGTTTTCAGAAATGTTGAGTAACGTTAGAAGACAATTCTACACCAGATTAGCATGTTGCCAAGACGTTCGCGGCGAGCATTTTGAACATTTCCTACATTGACATTAATGTTTTTTTCAGTTTTTTTTAATTATTAAGAAATATTCAGTATTACTTATTAGGTTTTAAATGTAATGTACCGAATTTGTGAAATTAAATAATTTTTATTCAAAACGTTGATTTTTGCACTAAATCTGAAAACACTTAATATTTCCGAAATAGTTAATGATAAGTATAGGACATTGTGCATGAATTGTGTCTAGAATTCTCTGAAGAATCCAAAAAATAAATAATATACAGGGGGTTGCATTTGAAATAAGAAAGTTGGTATTGGCCACGGTCACATGGAACACCCTATATAATATTATTTTCTTGAAAAATATGCTCATTTAAAATTACAAATCGACGTGTCCGAGCGTTTTTCCCAACACGCCCTCATTTATTCGTTATCGAATTTATTCCATTTGGCTGTTACACTCTGTATAGATTTTAAGGCTACATCATCAGTACCCTTTTATTATCCCAATCTGAGTCAATCGAAATTATTTTCTCCATTCAGAAAATTCAGAAGGGCACTTTAATTTATCTTAGAATATATATATTTGGTTCCTCTATCACTATCTTTGTATTATCCCAATCTAGTTGAGACCTTAGTAGGTCTCTATTCTGTTCAAGGAACTGCCCTTGACAAATAGTTTGAATATCTGCAAGTGCGTTTTCTATAAATAATAATGTTATTCAATTTTAATAGTTCCTTTTCAGATATTCGTAGAGAAAGAAAAACCGGAAAACCTTAAAAATAATGCGAAACAGACGACTTCGGTCCAAGTTGCCAACCTACAAATTTCTTCTGAATTTACCATCACTGGGGAGGGGAAATTCCAGAACAAATTCGACATGATAAGGTTCGAGTTATTTATAAATATCTATAAAAAATGCCTCGGCTCCTCAAACAAGATAATTCCTTTCAAATATAGGTTTTTGTTAAGATCATCTCTGATTGGCTGAAATTTAAGTTGGGATTCCTGATTTCATGTCAAGTTTATATAGGATATGTTCCGCCAACCAACTTGGTTATTTCGGTTGCCGGTTTTCCGTTCCGTAAAAAAAGGATAATCATGGAATTTGATTGATAAAAAAGCAATCTTTCTGTCATCAGAACGTCATCAAATATTCTATAATATGTTGAAAAAATTTTTTTTCGCAAGAATCCACTCAAAGGTTCACATACACCTACCGACACGGTAATGTTCACTCAACGAACACACCCTATATTATTATACGTCCGGATGCACCAGAAAAGATGCTTTATTTATGCGCATATCTAACGTTATAACAATGTCTTCTAGATTAGATTACGCTTATGGGACTTCCTCGAGAACCACTAACTAGTATAGTCTTGTGCAGGTATCGAACAGAAAACGGAAATATTAATATTAATAAGTGAATTATCTCCCTTTGTGCATCCCTAATTTAAGCATTTCCTGGCAGACACCATCGGATTATGGCCACTTAAGTGCAGGTTTGTCGGAAGAAGACTAAAAGAAGAATAAAGATTATGGAATTATGTGGTGACCGTTTTTAGAAACCTCGTTTCTGTCCTAATGGGTTGAAACTTGGAAATATAAGAATAGTTCATTATTTTCAATTCAAAATTTCTAGAAAAGCACTGGAGGTCGAATTCTAGTTGCGCGTTGGCATTCTTCAACTGATTATGAAGTTTCGATTGCAGTTGTACTTCTTGAAATATTGCGGAAATAACGTTAAAATTCCAAATAACAACGAAATTTGGCATATTTTTTTTCTTCTATCTCAGATATATGTACAGGGTGGGCAAAATTCGTTGTCTACTGAAGATATCTCAAGAACTATAGCAGCTAGAAGAAAACTGAAAAAACATTCTCGAGCTCTTTTTTCCTGACTAATCCGAATCTGAAAACAGATCCAGCTTATCGCGCATAGAACTTGAGTTATGAGCGAAAACTGAGAAATTGTCATTTTCAATAATGCTGAATAACTCGCTTGTTTGAACTCGTATTCGAAATCTGTTGATTCATTCTACAGGCACTTTTTTAAGAGTAATTCAAATATAATATGACTGAATTTTTAATCCAGCCATTTTCTAGAAATGAGAAGGATTTTGAATTTTTCAAATGTAAACTATAGCCGAAAGTTCTCTAATCTTGCTGCTAAATTTTTGCTGATTTCAAATATGTATCATAAGCTGGATCTGTTTTCAGATTCGTATTAGTCAGAAAAAAGAGCTCGAGAATGTGTTATCAGTTTTCTCCTGGCTGCTATAGTTCTCGAGATCCCTTCAGACAACGAATTTTGCCCACCCTGTATATGCATCTAATTTCGAAAAAAATTGTAACTTAACGATTCTCATTCGGGACAAGAACCATCTGAATAATTCATCTCACTCAAAGAGAACTCAGAAAACATTGTTTTCCCATACAACGACACCTCAATGTTAGTCAACTTAAGTCACAAATAATCCCAAATTAAATCTCAAACGACAGGACTTAAGATATAGTTAAACTGACTCAAGTCAATTTTCACTGATGTGAAGCCAGGAGATTTTACGCGCTTGTTCAAATTCTAATAATTAGATCAACACGAAATTTCACACCTAGTTGCGTGTTGGTAATCTCCACCTGATTGCGAAGTTTCAATCTGATTGCATTCGTACTTCTTGAGATATTGCGGGAATAACGCATATTTTTTTTACTTATATTTCCGAAAATAAATATAGGATCACACTGAACTTTGGAACATTGGTGGTTAATACTAACTCTGAGGATTTTGCCGAATTCCGTTGAAATGTAGTCGATAATTCCGGAGAAAAAAAATTTCCACAAAAATTTAAAAAATTTTCGAATAAGTTTTTTTTTTAATATTCTAACAGTCGGATCCACATGAAATTTTGCACTGCGTTGCGCAATGGTATTTCAAAACAATCTACAAATTCTAATTCTAATCCAATCAGTTTTTCATGATATATCGAGGAATTAACCTCAAAATTCAAAATGGGTGTTACTCCGACAAATTTCATCCATTAATGAACTCAACCGAGATATTTGGATTCCAAACGCAATCTGAGTCTAACCTAATCGTTCGAGACCATTTTGGCTCAAAGTTCGAAACTACCAGATAACAGACATTGTGACGAAACGATATCGCGCTGTTTCCCAGAACAAGCGCGTAAAAATTGAAGAATTTTCATTGAAGTGGGGATTGAGTAATATTGTAATTTGAAGTGTTCTCCACTTCAAATGATTTATTTCATAATTATATAACACGTCTCCGAAAGTCCGTTTTTAAAAAGAGTTTATCTTTCTAGGTTTCTTAATCACAACTTTATTGAAAGCTAAAGGAAAAGAATACACCACGGAAGGAGGTGTTTATTTTGTGAGCCCTAATAAGCGTTACAATGGTCAGATTAGAACTGACTATCTCTTACATATTCACATCAAAAGAAAAAAAATGAAAATGAATCGTTTGCATAATCTAATTCTTGGAAGAGCGGGTCGTTGCTATGGGATGAACTGTCTCATAGGCGGAATCCGGTAGCATGGAGTTCCTAACAATATAGAATCGACTCTCACGAATTGCTAGATTACAGTTCTATCTGATCTGTATTCTTCGAAATTTTTGGAAAATACAATTTTTAATGGGTGTACTTGAGGAATCATTAGGTGGAATTTACGCATTAACTAATTTGACCTTTCCTTTAAAGCCCCAAATCTGCTCTCCAAAATTTTATTTCCCCAATAAATTCAAAAATACAGATTGCATCGAGTTGAATTCTAGGATTTGGCTGAAAAATTTTAGCTTTAAGGTTCATGCAGACTTTGATGAGGACCATATGAAAAGAAGATCACCAAAGCTCAACGAAATTTTGCGAAAAGTTGCACGTCTTTATACTTCAACTAAATGCCAAGTTTCAATCCAATCGTTCCAGTAGTTTCCGAATTATCGCGAAAATAATCTCAAAATTTCAAAAGGGTCCAACTCCGACACCGTTCGGCCGATTTTGCCGATCAACGAACTCAATAGTCACATTTCGAAATACAACCTTCTCTGAAAATTTCAGGTCGATAGGATTTTCCGTACGACAGTAATCGTGTATACGGACAACCATTATGTGTGCATAACTGTCACTTATGTGAGTAAGCTTAAGTTGATTCTGCACCATTGAATCATACAATTTTCTGACTTCGATTGACACCGGATTCGTCATCAGTGAGCCCAACGCTTAGTTGGTTGAGATCATTATTGGTGCCAAATTCGGAAATTACAGACATTAGGACCAAACGATAGCACGCTGTTCTCCAAACCATGTGTGAAAAAATGGTCACCACATAATTCCATAATCTTTAATTCTTAACTTAGAGTCTATATTTCACCACATTGAACTAAATTTAAGTTCAATACAATTTTAATTCTCGAATATATTGACATAGAATATGTAAAATTTTCAGGTTTTTTTCCAGGATGAACTAAACAAATCTAGAAAAGCACTGCCGTGAAGGCAGAAGCTTTTGCGCGCATGTTCAATGTAGATGGCCGCTTCAGCCACGAATTTGACCATGCACGCAAAAGCTGCTGCCTTCACGGCAGTGCTTTTCTAGATTTTTTTTGATAAATTACTGGATTTCAATTCGATCTAATCTGTATTTTTGGAAATATTGGAAAAATAAAATTTTAAATGGGTGTATCTACGGAATCATTGGGCGGATTTTACCCATTCACGAATTCGACCTTCGTAATTAAGCCCCAAACCTACTCTACAAATATCGAGTTTCTAAGTCGTTTCTTTCGGAAGTTATTCTGTTTACGGTCGGCCTCACGGCCGACTGTTTTTCCAATGTTTCCGAAAATACAGATCAGATCGAATTGAAATCCAGTACTTCATCGAAAAATTACACTTCGAAAGTTCATACAGAATTTAATGAGGATGATATGGTAAAAAAATCACAGACATTTTTCTTTCAAATTGCTCTAATGACACGATCATCACGAAATTTTGCATTAAGTTGTCTTTCAGCATCTTCAAAATAGCTGCGAAGTTTTATCAGGATTGAATCAGTATTTCTCGAGTTATACCTAAAAAAACAACGATATCGAGAAGGAAACCTCGAAATTTTACATATTTTTTCCCGATATCTCCGAAACTTATCATCGTATCGAACTGAAATTTGATACACTGCTGTGAAATATGAAACTCAAAGTCTGAGTGGAATTTTTTCATGAATATGATAAATGGTTTCCGAAAAAAAGAATTTTGGAAAACAATTTTGAAAAAATTTTTTTTTTTCGAATTTACTGACAATATGATCGTGACAAAATTTGGACCAAAGTTGCGCGTCGTTATACTTCACCTAATTGCCAAGTTTGAATCCAATCGCTCAAGTAGTTTCTGAAATAAAAAATAAATATTTTCAAAATTTCAAGTGGCTATAACTCTGAAACTATTCGAACGATTTGGCCCATTAACGAACTTAACTGCGGCATTCCAATTCGCAACCTACCCTGAAAGTTTCAAATTGCCAGCTCACTTCGTTCGACAGTTATCTTGTCGTCGGCCGGACAGAATCGATTTTGACACCGGATTCGTCATCAGTGAGTCCAATCTAGTCGTTTGAGACCATTTTCAGCTCGATCATCGAAAATTACAGACATTTGGACAAAACGATAGCACGCTGTTCCCCTAGAACATGCGCGCAAAAATACTGATACACTCATGATGAAACTTAGTTACTAGTGGACAAGTGCTGATGCCCAACTTTGCGCGAAATTTCGTGATGATCCTTTCATTCGAATAATCTCAAAAATGTTGCTGACTTCATGTGAGTGATTCTCAATAATTCTACAGAATTTAATTGTCTATCTACAAATTGAAGCAGAAGTCATCGTAGCCATAGAATATGGTATGATTTTCCACCGAATTGATATCAATCTATTTCTTCAAATGATATGGAAGCGGTTAGTTCATTGAAGCTATATATTTTTGTGTGCGATTTCACGCTCATGTTCGCAACACCAGCAACGCCTCTGAGTGACCTTCCGGTCTCTAATAAGCGCCGAAATTGTTCCTTAACACGTCCCGCGCTCGGACACAAAACGTCGGAAACGGCGATCGTCGTAAAAGGACGTCATAGGCGTCAAACAATAAAAGAACTACCAAATTGGTCATATCCCCTCATAATACCAACGTACGTTTTTCCTCGGTCTCAGATGTGCCCGCGGGAGGTCCACGATCTTCTGTGAGTTTCTCGCAGTCCCAAAGCGAGAAACGGAAGTCAATTGTAGTTAAACAGGAAACAGAGCCCGTGGGTCGTCCGGTCCCATAAGACGATCGCACAAGCTCAAGGAGAGAAAGGAACGAAAAAATTCAAGGGAAATATTGGCAATTATTTTCGTATTATTATTGGTCCTTCGAGCCGGATATGGGGGTTGGACGGTATGCAGCGCCCTCTGCCCCCATTTCGTCGTAACGTGACTTTTGTGGCTCAATTGGCGTCCGGAATGAGAGATGTATGTAGGCAGGAAACGACGGTGAATGGACGCGATTTGAATCAATAGCGATCTTGGCAGTCATCAATTTGTTATTCATGAGTTTGCTTCGGTTGTTAATTGTCTACGGGGATTTCCTTCAGTTAATAAAATGGGAAACACAGACTGTTGTGATCCTAATGTTATTTTTACGCGCTTGCTCTGAGTAACAAGAGCGTTTCTTGAATTCGCTGAATTGTAATTTTCGAATTTTTAGGCAGATGTTCTTGAACAACTCACCAATGAAGAATCCGAGGTCAAATGTTATTCTGTCTGCCGATGGTCAGTGCTTCAACTCCTGGAGAAAAACTACAAAAGTCTTGAAATTTTCAGGTTCATTTTGGGGGCCTATGTATCTCGGATGAGTTAACGGGCTGAATCTTTTGGATAGTTAAGCAGAAATGTTCATTTTAAATTTTGGAAATTCTTCAATATTTAGGAAAATACTGTTGAGATCAGATCGAAACTCTATAGTTATTTGTAGAATTCGAAGTCTCAAACTTAATCACAATTTCGTGTTGTTTTTATTGTTGGAAAAATCAGAAAAATAGTATTTCAAACACTTTCTACAATATGGTTAAAAAAATAAACTTTTCGTAAACGATCTTTCACAGCTTTATGTCGATATTTTACAGCAGTGTACCAAATTTCATCTGGATCCGATATGTGATATTTGAGAAAAATGGCCACTTATTTTGAGTCTTCGAGTTGTTTTTTCTGAAGGAATTGTGTTCTTGATTGACCTATAAATTGACTCTTAATACAGTAAGTTCTCAAAAGAATTACATCGAATCTTGATATCTGTAGAGTAACTTAAAAATAACAGACATTTGGTCGGAACGATAACGCTCTCGTTCTGTGAAACAAACACTTTAACAGATGGTTTTTTGATTATATAATCCTCATGATTTTCTGTATGAATCTTCACACTGTTATTTTTCGATAAAGTACTGGATTTCAATCAGATCAAATTTGTATTTTTAGAAATAAAGGGAAAATAAAATTTTGAGTGGGTATATCTGCGGAATCATTCGGTTGATTTTACACATACAGGAGTTTGGAGATGTTGAAGGACGACATTGTGCAAAATTTTGTGCTGATCGTGTCATTAGAACAATTTGAAAAAAAAATTCAAAATTTTTTTTTCAAATATTCAATATTCTGTCATCTTCTCATCATATCCTCATTAAATTCTGTATGAACTTTCAAACTGTAATTTTTCGATGAAGTAATGGATTTCAATTCGATCTAATCTGTATTTTGGGAAATTGGGTAAATAATAATAATAATACCTGAGCGATTGGATTCAAACTTGGCAGTTAGATGAAGTACAACGACGCGCAACTTTGAGCCAAATTTCGTCAGGATCATATTGTCGGTAATTTTTAAAAAAAATTTTTTTCGAAATTTTTTTCCAGAAAAATTTTTTTTTCGGAAACCATTCATCATATCCAAAAAAAATAATACTCACACTTTGACCTTCTAATTTCACAGCAGTGTACCAAATTTCATTTCGTACGATCATAAGTTTTGGAGATATCGGGAAAAAATATGTCAAATTTCGAGGTTTTCTTCTCGATATCGTTGATTTTTTCGGTATAACTCGAGAAATACTGATTCAGTCCTGATTAAACTTCACAGCTAGTTTTAAGATGCTGAAAGACAACTTTATGCAAAATTTCGTGATAATCGTGTTATTAAAACAATTTGAAAAAAAAAATTTCTATGATTTTCTCATCATATCATCCTCATTAAATTCTGTATGAAACTTCGAACTGTTATTTTCGATGAAGTACTGGATTTCAATTCGATCTGATCTGTATTTTTGGAAATATTGGAAAAATAAAATTTTGATTGGGTATATCTACGGAATCATTGGGTGGGTTTTACCCATTCACGACTTCGGACTTCGTAATTAAGGTCCAAACCTTCTCTACAAATATCGAGTTTCTAAGTTGTTTCTTTCGGAAGTTATTGTGTTTACGCAGTAACAATAACTTCCGGAAGAAACGACTTAGAAACTCGATATTTGTAGAGTAGGTTTGGGGCTTAATTACGAAGGTCGAATTCGTGAATGGGTAAAATCCGCCCAATGATTCCGTAGATATACCCATTCAAAATTTTATTTTTACAATATGTCCAAAAATACAGATATGATCGAATTGAAATCCAGTACTTTATCAGAAAAAAATTTCAAAAAGCACTGCCGTGAAGGCAGCAGCTTTTGCGCGCACGTTCAAATTCGTTGCTGAAGCGGTCATCTACATTGAACATGCGCGCAAAAGTTGCTGCCTTCACGGCAGTGCTTTTTGAAATTTTTTCCAAATATCTGCGTATAAAGAAAATCATATCGAACTGAAACTTGGCATACTTTGTGAAATGCTGAGGCCAAGGTCTGATTCTAGTGAAATATGATGAATTTTTTTTCAGAATTTGTTGTTAAATTCACTACTACGCCACCCAAATTTTGCTAGCAGGCGCTTGTCGATATTCTCCAAGAAGTTCCTTACCGATCGCATGAGTTCTTGAGATTAGCCCCAAAATTTCAAATGAGTATAACTCCAAAACCATCCAGACGATTTTATTCATAACGCACTTGAACGTCACTCAATTTGATACAAAACCGATCTGAAGTTTTCAGTCGCTAGCTCTTTCCGTGCTCAAGTAATCGTTGCAACGGACGGACGGCCGTCTAGCTGGAGAGAATTTACTTTGATGTCAGATTCTTCATCAGTGGGTCCAACCTGATAGTTCGAGACCATTTCCGGGAAATATTCGGAAAATAAAGATATTTGTACTCAAAAGTCAATTACCGGAAAAACATTCACACAGAATAAACTATTGATTATTCCAGACAAGTCCTCAATCCTAGCTTCCAACCAAGACGTCTTTCTCACCTCAAATCCCATCAAAAACGTTCGAAAAAGGTAAGAAGGATGTTCTTTAAACCGCCACCCTTTGTACTGCCCAAACCAGGATGTACTCCGTTGTCCAACCCCTTAAAAGCAACCCCCTGCAGTCATTAGCTTTATCCGATAATGGATTTCCTGTATTTGTCCGGAATCTTTCTATATTTGTCCGTTCCTTGGATTATTTGTTATAGGATTAAGCTGTTTACCTTTCTTTTTCCACAGAAAAATTGATCTGCCTCTTCCTACTTGAAATATTGCCGTATCCTGTATCTGAAAGATTGGAATCTTCAGATAAACAACAATATTTATTTTGGTGCGATTTTGTCGAAGAATAGTCGGGGCTATGTTGGTTCAACCTGGGCCTACCTAATAAATTCTAAAAATATACGTCCTGGGTGCACATGTATGGTTGAATTTATTGATTGGAAACAACCAGAGATTATGTGAGAGTGAAAATGTTTGGAAAGTGTGATTTATGAGTAAATAAATCATAAATATGTTACATATGTTGGTGTGAGATTAGTCAATATTTTTCCAAAATTTATGTCATCGATCATAGTACTCAGCTCATCTTATGTGAATCTCGGAATATATATTTTTCGCAAATTGCTAGGAAGTTTTGACATTCCAGACAAAATTCCTTCTTCAGTAAATTAAAAAAAAAACTAGAAAAGCACTGATGTGAGGTCAGGAGCTTTTACGAGCTTGTTCGAATTCTAACTATGAAATCAACACCAAATTTTGCACCTAGTTGCGTTTTGGTAATCTCCACCTGATTACGGAGTTTCAATCTGATTGCATTAGGACTTCTTCAGATTTTGCGGAAATAACGTTAAAATTCCAACTAACAACGAAATTTGGGACATTCTTTTCCTTATATCTCCGAAAGAAAATATCGGATCGAATTGAAATTTGAAACGTTGTTGTAGAATATAGAGTCTGAGGTTTGTGCCAAATTCCATTGGAATCTAATCGATATTTTCAGAGAAAAAACATTTTCATCAAAAATTTAAAAAATTTTCGAATAAAAATGTTTTTAAAATTTTTTAACAACTAGATCCACACGAAATTCTGCTATAAGTTGCGCGTTGGTATTTCAAAACAGTTCACGAAGTTTCAATTCGATCGAGTCAATACTTCATGAGATATCGAGGAATAAACTTCAAAATTTCAAATGGGCCTAACTGCAAAACTATACAACCAATTCCATCCATCAACGAACTCTGCCGAGATATTCGGACTCCAAACATAATCTGAGAATTTTAAGTCGCTAAGTCTCTTCCTCCGAAAATTAGAGCACATACGGTCGGACAGAATTGAATTTGACCACGGATTCTTCTTCAGGGAGTTTAACCCAATCGTTTAAGATCATTTTCGGCTAAAATTTCGAAAAATACAGACATCGTGACGAAATGATAACGCGCTGTTTCCTAGAACAAGCGCATAAAAAGAAAAATTCCCAAATTTTCCGAATTTTTTTTCGGAAACTATTCAATAGATTTCAATGAAATTCTGCATGGGCTTTGAAGACAATATTTTACAGTGGTCTACCAAATCTCTGTTGAATCCGTTTTTAATTTTCGGAGATGTCTGAAAAAATATATGAAATTTTGTTTCATTTAAAATCCCAAAAATATACTGATCCAACCATGGTGAAACTTGGTGTCTACTCGAAGAATGCTGATGAATAATTTTGTGCGAAATTTCACAATGATCGTCATTGGGACCATAATAAAAATTTGAACATGCGAAAGTGCACTTGATTTTTTAAGTTTTAAAATCCTCACGAAATTATAATGTCTTCAGATCGGATCTGTACTTCCGGGTCATCAGAAAAACTGATATTTCAGACTGGAATAATTTTTGAAATACAAATCCAATCGAGATGAATCCTGGTAATCGTTCGAGACCGATTTCTGTCTGAAATTCTAAACGAAGGCTTTTGAATTCTACAACGACCATGCCAAAAATCCTATATGAATGAAATTCAACAAAAAGCTTCCAGTCAAGGCAAAATTTGGACCTAAATCAGTCAAATACCGGCTGAAATTGTCATCTACCAGGTCCATCAAACAATTGCACAATTTTTTTTCACTCAAATCAAGCAGCGTTGGATGAGATCAATATATAAATGGGTGACCACTCAATCCATGAATTTGAATGAGCAGAAACCTCTGGATTCACGTCAGTGCTTACGTCAAATAGTGATTTTTTATGTTGTTGTCACTGAGAAATAAAAAACCACAATGGCTCAAATCTTACACAGAGCTCCTGGACCTTTCGAAATCGTCATCCACCAGGTCCATCAAACAATCGCACACCTTTCACCTTCACCGGCACGAGACCCATAAGCGTGACAGCTGCAAGTCCAAAATCCATACGCGAATCTTCATCACCGGTCCACAGAATTCCTCGGGATCAATGGGGCCCCCCAGGTCCTAACATCTGCGGTATTTTCACGCTTCTTGACCCCTCTATCCTATTTCTACGGATCGGAAAATCCAATGACCCTCTCGAGCAGGGCCCATAATGGAATCGTCGAAGATATTGACCGTTTTGTGAAGATGGTTCTTGTTACAAAGGTTCTTTTCGGTATTTCATAATTCTCAGTTTCGTCCAACGATGCCTTCATTCATAATTCTTTTCTTTTTGTGTTGCTAGAGTGGTACAGCGATGTTCGTCTAGGTTACAATGGGCAGATTGGATTTCAGAGTGGAAATAAACCTGGAGGAACAAGAGAAAGGTTGTTTTCAAAGGTGTAGTTTTCTGTTAAGCTGTGTTTAGAATCCGTTTCGAACAAAAATATTTTAGAAAATCAATGATGTGGAGTCGGGAGCTTTTTATCTGGTTGATCAAATTCGTTGCGTAAGCGAACACCCATTCAGATATCGAACCAGACCAAAGCAGCTGATAGAAGGTGAACCTGAGCGCAAAAACTGCTAACTTCACGTCAGTGCTTTTCTAGGTTTTTCAATCTAGCAGTACATTTCCATCCGATCCAATTTGTACTTTAATGTTGAAAGATAATCAGTTTCGAATTAAATGAACTGAAGTATACTGATATTCCTCCCTGGGTGTCAAATTATGGAAACAGAAAAAAAGTTGAGTTAACGTACCTATTCGATAAGTTCAATGAAATGAATGAAGTAGATAAAGGTTTCTTAAAGCTATCATTTCATCATGCATTAAGCTTCTAGTAGCAATTACGCGCTATAAAAAGCCTGTACTTAATTGAGCATGACCTATATCAACACCATGCTCAGAGGCGTGAGAAGTACGAACAGTTAAAGGCGCCAACGGAAGTTTGCAGATAATCACAATCGATAAGTTATCTTTACAAAGCACGATTTATCTGTGTGTACTCAACAAATTAAATTTCATTCAGAATTAAATTTGAATTTCCTGGTGTTGAATGAAATTCAAGAAATGAAGAAATATACCTTTATTTTTAAGCGCGAAGTGTTTGTATGATTTTTTACAATATTCTTGATATTCTATTTCATATTGAGGGAGGTTCTGTAAGCAAATCAAAAATGTCAAATGAGAATAAATTCGAAGTTAAGTTCAAATAATTTATGAAAGTAAAGAATGAAATTCGAAAAGTGTCTAATATCCATTCTCTAGAAAAGAGTATAGTTTCTATTAAAATTCAAATTGAGATTGATATGAGAAAGTAAAAAAAATTATCTACTATTTTGAGTAATGGATTATTAAATATATCAATAGCAGAAATCCCACAAATAGACCAGTGCTGAAACCTTAAATATAGTGAAAAGTGCAAAAACATTGTAGTAGGATGAAACCCAGTAGAAAAGGAAGAGAATATAAGAAAAATTAAATGAAACATAATTTCGGGGTGATCTGAGGTTGGTAAGTGGAAGGGGGTGAGTGTTTAAGGGTGAAACATGGTTTATTTAGATTTACGGCAAATCTAGAAACCCATGGAGAGAAATTCATGTCAAATTTATGAATATTGAAAAGATCTACAACTTTTGTATTCACACTATTTTCACATGACCTCAAAATTCATGTGAAATTAAAACGATCAAATTTTTAGTTTTATTTTATCTTCCACAAAAAAAAATTCTCAAGAAATTCGGTGAAAACTTATACTTTTATGTTCCTAATACACTGTTAATTTTTGATTTGAAATATCCATTTGTTCGTTTTATTTTGACTTAATATCGAAAAAGCACCCTAAATTTCGATCGAAAAGTCTCACTTCAAAATATCCACTTTTTCAAAAAAGTTGGTGAGCATTTTGTTCGTTGAAATCCTTTTTTTCTGTTGGTGCAAGAAAATTTCCATTAATTCGGTAATTTTTTTTTTTGAAAGTGCAAAACTATAACTCTATAATTATAACCAAATGAATTGAAAAGTTTAATATTTAATAAGATATCTTCAATATTTTGAGAGTTGTGAAATATTCTCCAACTGCGTAGGTGCCTATCCATTGCTATTCAAAAATAAGTTATATATCAAAATGGCCTACGCAAAATTTTAGCCCATCAAAAGGTATTTCATACAGAAGTGGGGAAAATGCAAGGAAGGTCTGGACCTTACTACATGATATTTTTCAAGAAAATTTACCATAGTAATGTATATTTTTGGACACCATCAGAAAGAAGAAATTTTAACTAACAAAAAGCACAAAACTTTTTTGAAAAAGTGGATATTATGACGTGAGACCTTTCGATTAAGAATTGAGGTGCTTTTTCGATATTTAGTCAAAATAAGGCGAACAAGTATATATTTTACATGAAAAATTACTGGGTGTTTGGAACATTAAAAGCGAGTTTTCACCGAATTTCGTGAAAATGTTATTTTAGTGGGAGATAAAATAAGATACAGAAACTTGGTTATTTGAATTTTTCATAGGCATTTTGAGGTTATGTGAAAAAGTCGTGAGTACTAAAGGTGTAGATCTGTTTATCACCTATAAATTTGTCATTATCATTTTTTCTTCAATTATATTCTCTTCCTTTTTTAATGGGTTTCATCCCAATATTATTTTTTTCGGTTTAAAAAATTATCGACCCTGGTCTGAAACATTAGTTTGTGAAGAAGTAAAATCATAAAAGATGACAATTTACTTATACAGATAAAATTGAACTTATCCGGTGTTCTTAGATTTTCGCAGAAATATTCCACTTCAAACAACTGAAAATGAAAATAACAGAAGTAAAAGTATGTCAAAAAGATATATTTTAGTTTTGAGATATGACCTTCATTTTGTAAGGTATACGATGCATTGAAATTATTCTTGAAAAAGCAAAAAATGTGCTTCTGCATTACATCTTATGACTTCTAATTATATAGGGTGGCCCACCAGGAAAAACAGTAGTTTATATCTCGAAAACCAAGAGTACGACGTTGCTGAAAGTTTGTAACTAGCCAATTTCCGAAAAAAATAGGCCTCTAAAATGTGTATGAGAAAGAAACACTTCCGGTTATACCAGAATCACATATCTGCTTCCTTATTACAACTGGAAAAAAAAAGATGAATATGATGAAAACACAAACAACGAAAAACACAGTCATCAAAACCAGCTACAAAATCAAAAACTACCATAATAATACATCAAAACCCAATCAATCCCATTCCAACTTTCACCGATCGATTCCTCCACTTCGATAGCCTTTAAGTCAATCGGCACCCCCTCATGAACCCCCCACTCCTCTTTACAACCCTTCAGATCCGACCTATCCTACCGCAAAGCTCTAACGGCTCTAAGCCCATTTATCAGCGCCTACTTCGACCAACAGAGGGTCATTCTTCGTTCAGCGCCCCGTGCGATCAAACGTGCTGTTCCCTCGTTCCGTGCATCGTCTGTCAATTGTCACGTGCTCAATCCGACGCCGACTGTGACCTGTCAACACGTCTGTCTGTGGCTACGTAACGTGCATACGTTAATTTGGAGCTGTGCCTAAGTGCTCCGTCGATAATTGTTTTTTAGAGGATACCTACCTTGCCGGCCCATTAGGTGAGTTGTCTTGTTGACGCTTGATTGTCGATTGTTTATTTGAGAGACGCGTGGGCGGTAATTTTGAATTGTTTTACGGGTGATACGGCTATTGTTTGAGTGTTTGCTTGTGGTCGGTTTTGAACAATGGGAAAAATATTGAATTGAATATTGGTATTGTTTGTGGCAGGTGTCACGATATGTTTCGGAAATGTTTTGTAATTTTGTTTTTTGTTCGATGTTGTTTACTACTTGATTTGAATGAATTGTGTACCTCATGAATTTCTGATATTGATTTCAATTTATTGATTTTCGAACTTTTGAATTGCGTCTTATCGTTTATTTTTCCGCGATAATAATTTTTTACGCGTTTGTTCTGGGTAACAAACCGTTATCATTTCCTCATATTGTCTATTATTTTCGGATTTTGAGCCGAAAATGGTGTTCAGAGAAAGAGGTCTGAAGAAGAATCCGTGGTCAAATTCAATTCTGTCCGTCTGTCCGTACGTGCTCTAACTTTCGAAGGAAAGAACCTAACGAATTGAAATTGTCAGATTAGGTTTGGAGCCTAAATTTCTCGATTGAGTTCGTTAACGGGTGGAATCGGTCCATTAGTTGCAGAGTTAGGTCCATTTGAAATTTTGAGGTTAATTCCTCGATATCGCATGAAGTACTTACTCGATCAGATTGAAACTTTGTAGATAGTTTTGGACTTCCAACGTTCAACTTAGCGCAAAATTTCATGTGGATCCAGTTGTTTATAATTTTCAAAAAACCTTCAGTGGAATTTTTCATTCATCGAAAATTTCGATCAGATTCCAACGAAATTTGGCACAAACCTAAAAGTCAGTGCTTTTCTAAATTTTTTAAATTTTATTCAAGTCTTCACTGTTGATCCTCAACAAGAAAACGATCCTATACAAATCTAGAACTTCTAACAAAACCTTTCATAGATTTCAATCCTAGATTTTATTATATATATTATATTTTATATAATGACCAGAGAAATCAGTGATAACCACAAATTTTTCTACCCCTTGATTCTGTTTTTATTGTTTTAATAACTAATATGAACTTATAAAACAGTAATATTATCTTTTCGAACTAATTTTTGGTCGATTCGGAGTTAAGAACATTTTTTTTCATATTTATATAAAAACAGTCTTCATTCTGAATAATGAATGAACTTCACTATCCAAAATTCAAGTTGAATGCTTTTTAAAATATTAATTTCACCCTTAGAGGTATTAAGGGTTCATCTTTGGTGAAAAAGCTACAAGGGTAATGTCGAGAGCTCTCTGATTGTTCAACTTATGTTCCTCACTAATTTGGTGTAGAGTAATAGATTTTTGGACAAGTTTGTAAATAATCATATTTAACATTTCTTATCGATATTTCAGAAAATATAGACCTGTTCGAATTGAAACTCTCTGTACAATTATAGAGCACGAACAGGAATGTGTTCACAAACTTACTAAAAAAAAATAATTACAAGAACTTCCGAAAAATCAACTTAAGGACTCTAATTTGTAAAGAAGATTTAGATTGAAAATTTGTATCAATGCAATCCACCAAAAATATTTCTATTCGAATTTCAAATTCCAAATCCAATATCAAAAATTACAAACGATCTAGTTGAAATCCAATACTTGTTTGGTTGTAAAATAACTTCTCAAATGTTGTTTTTATTTTCTCGATATCTCGAAATATAATAATGCGATCAGACTGAATCCTTGTAATTAGTGGAATAACACCATAAAAAAAACTCTAAATATCGTATCATTATGAATTTTTGAAAATATTTTTTTCTAAATTTCTCAAGCTCTTCTTTAAAATTTTTTTTTTCTGAAACTTTCCGATATATTTCTATTAAATTTTTCACAGACCTTGGGGTCAATATCAAACGATAATCTACTGAATTTGAGCTTGTTTCGATATTCATTTCCAGAAATATTGGCAAAAACTATGTCGACTTTTGCTTTGCATATAAAATCGAACAAGTTCGAAAAAGCCTGCAGAACATTTCCATAATTAACCTATTTCCGCCATCATCGAAGGTAAACACCACCTTCAATCGACAAAACACAAAACATCAAACAACTAATTATCCCCAATTACGAAATAAACATCAGAACAACCATTCAATCGTTCCCATTTTCCGGTAAAATCCCATCAACCCGAAACCGATCCATCCGTTCGTGCAAACAACCGGAAAATCGAAGTCTCCGCATCCTGCCGATCCGCGGAAAACCGTTTCCCGAATTTCGGCGCATGCGCGGCAGCCGCCGATCCTCCTTTCCTACGCGCTTTCGAGTTAGGCCGGAAAAGCCGATAATGCCGATTGAAAATTCGTAAATAGAGTCGAACAAAAACGGAGAGATAGATAATGTAGCTTCCCTTTCCTGCACGGGTCTCAAAACGTATGGAATACGCTATGAAAGCGGCTTTTGAATCGCGGTAAAGGATATCCGGATCCTGTGTCGGGTACGGAACGAACGTCCTTTAAAAAAATCTGGTATTTGTTGAGTGCGCCAGAGAGATACAGACGGATGTAACTCTGGGATTTCTTGTGATTTGTCTGGTACTTGTTATTGGAATTTTTTTTCGAAAAAGTGGTCAGTTGGTTGTGAGCGAATATCGGTATGTTGATCTATGACTCTTTTGTACTTTATTTTGTTTTGAATTGAATTTTTGCTTATATTTTTATGCATTTTTTTGTCTGAAGTTCCTCTATAACTGGTACATACTGTAAAACCTGATATTTAACGCTGGGGAACAAGAGCATTATTATTTCGCCTAGGTTTCTATAAGATTCGAATTTTGGTCTGAAAATTGTATGAATCTATCAGGTTAGATTTCCTGAAGAAGAATTTGTAGTCAAATTCAATTCAGTTCTCTTACTTTCGAATGGAAAGGCTTAGAGTCTTGAATTTTTCAAGAAGGGTTTGGATTCTGAATATCTCGATTGAGAAAGTTAATGGACAATATCAGTCTAATGATTTCAGAGTCATACCCATTTGAAAATATAAGGCTATATAATTAATATCCCAAGTATAACTGACGCAATCAGATTAAAACTTATTGATAACCTGAAAAATAAGAACATGCAAATATACAGTGCGTGCAAAATTATGGAACAAATTCATTTTCTCAGAAGACAAATATTTGGCAACAAAATCCTGAAATAGGTCAATTTTTGTTTCACTTTTATCAAATTTTTATGCATTTTTGAAGGATTTTTGTTGGACTCTGTGCCATTCCCATCAACCCTCTAATTTTTTTGAATATGGAAAGTGGGTCATGTGGTACTTTTTTGGCCAGTTCTTTGTACCTTTTTTACAGGCGTGCGGAAATTTTCAAGAAAAAAAATATTTTTTTTGAAAAATTAGTGATTCTCCTGGTGACACTTCAACGCCGAAATAAATTTCCAATGTCTCTCCATTTTTTTCTCCATTAAAGGGGTCGTAGGAATTGAAAGTGTTGCATGAACAAAAAAGAATTTCATTCGGTGAAAAATTTCATCACATACTGAAAACCTCTTTGAAGTAACAAATCTTTCAAATAAAAGTTTTTTCTTGAAAATTTCTGCACGCCTGTGAAGAAGATTCAAATAGGTACCTTTCCAAAAAAGAACCACATGACCCACTTTCCCTTTTCAAGAAATTTAGAGGGTTGATGGGGATGGCACAGGGTGCAACAAAAATCCTTCAAAAATGCATGAAAATTTGTAAAAAGTGAAACAAAATTGACCTGTTTCAGGATTTTGTTGCCAAATATTTTTCTTCTGAGAAAATGAATTTGTTCCATAATTTTGACGCGCACTGTATAAAAGTTTCGTGAGAATTGTATCGTTTGTTATTTTTGCTCGTATTTTATGGCTATATTTGTTGTTTGAGTTTCCCTTGAATTTTGTGGCACTGAAGGACCTGGCTTTTAACGCTAGGGAACAAGAGCGTTATATTTGGCCCAGGTGTCTTTAATTTTCGAGTTTTGATCCGAAAATTATATTGAAGTATCAGGTTGGACTCTCGGAAGAAATATTCGTGGTAAAATTCGATTCAGTACTCCAACTGTTGAATGGAAAGCCCTGGAGTCTTGAATTTTTCAGGGTAGGTTTGAAGCCTGAATATCTCGATTGATTGAGTTGATGGGTGGAATCCGCCCAAAGATTTAGGTATTATTCCCATGTGAAAATTCCAGATGATTTGATTGAAATCTCGGCAAATACTGACGTGATTAGATTGAAACTTGGTGATAAGTTGTAGAATGCGTATACGCATATAAACGCAAAATTTCGTGAGAATCGAATATTTAAAAAAAATCGAAAATAAATTTTTCTAAATTCTCTTTGAACTTTTATTTTCGCGAATTGTTCTTAAGATTTCGATTAAATTCAGCATGGAGCTTTGAATCGCCATTCAATGATATTGTGGCAAATTTCAAATCAATTAGATAACTATTTTCACAAATACTGAAAAAATAATCTTTCGAACGACGGATTTTTTCGAAAACAACAACAGATTGAGTTATCAAGTTCCAAACAAGCTCTACCAATTCTGAGTCTTAAGTTGATTATTTTCTTGACTGGGTGAAACTCACCCAATGAATCCCATTCAAAATTTTATTTCCTCAATTTTTTCAGAAAAACAGATCTGATCGGATCGAAATCTGGTACACGGTCGAAAATGACGTCGTAATGGTTCATGCGAAATTTCGTGAGTAAATAGCTTTCAATTTTGAGCGAGTAAAAGTTCCTGACTCACGTCAGTCCTATGCCAGAATTTTCATTCCATTATCTGTACCTATTTCCTACCACAAATCATCGAGTATCATTTGTTTCAAACTCAAACCGCCCCCAATCGGTAAACACCTCAATGCAGACCAGCTTACATTTCCGTTTTTCTATTTCTGCCGTCTGCGGATGTCATTTAGCACCGGTCCCGACGTCAATATGACGGAAACCGTCCCTAGCAGGATACACCCCTTCCTGCCTGTCGAAAACAACCCCGAATGGCATTTAAAACGGCCTGCCTAGATCGGCAAAGGCCGGAAGGGCAAAAGACTGTTTCTTCGATCTTGTTTCTCCTTCCAAATTTTGCAGAATCGGGGAATATCCCGATTTAGTCTTGGGGTGGTATTTATGTTTTATTTACGGAACGTGTCAGGGGAATTGGAGGGGTAGTTGACAGCTGGCGGTGCGTTTTTCCGACAAATTTCGGAATTGGTTTTGTTTCGGTGGTAATAAATGAGGTATGGAGGGGTTTAGTGTGCGTAGGGCTTAATTCCTTTGGTATTTGGTGGCGGGGAAATGAGGTTGGGATAATTTTAGGTATATTGTCTTAATTTGGGGTGGATTACAATTGGTTTTGTCAGGATTTTAGGGTGGATAGGGATTTTTTTGAGATTGTCGGAGTAAACCGGAAGTTTTTATCGTAAATTGATCTTGAAATATGGCTGGAAATATGATGAACTACCCTATATAGTGTGTCTCGGCTTGATAGCCTCTTAGACGTTTATAGAAATCTTACCATAATTTTGTGCTGAAAATTTTCATAAGGAGTTCTCGATAATGAACTATTCACCTGAAATATTTTCAGATCTCTGCAACTTCTGGTTATACCGAAAACATCCTGCTACTTTCTTAGTTCGAATGGACCACCATGTATACTTTGTATTGGTATTTACCAATATGTAGTATCATAAAAATGTTTGCTTTTTAGACCGGACATTTACAGGGTGTTCATAAAAAGACCAACGACTTATTTGAATCAAATTCATTAAAACTCAAAATATTCAAATTATTATCTATATCTATCAATTTTTCAGCCGATTTCACGTCGAAATTAGGGGATTACAAGCATGCAAACAAGTATTTCATGGGTATCTTACAAGTTAGGACGAAGCTTCAAACTTATTGCATCGCTTCAGTGGCATTATAACCTCGAAATTTCAAATTAGTTGAACTCCGAAACCGTCCGAACGATTTTCCCCAAACGAACTCGTCCTGAGGGATAGCATATTATTATTGGGACCGAATGTCTGTATTTTCATTTCTTGTTCGAAAATAGTATCGAACAATTGGATTCAATTGACCGATGGTTAAATCTGTCTAACGGTTTCGCAAAAAATCGCAAATTTGGTTGAATGAATTCATTTTGGGAACTTTCCATTATTTTTCTTCGAAATTTGGCACAAACCTCGATGTCATCATTTAAAAACAGGGTTCTGAATTTTCAGCTTTATCCGATGTTTATTTTCGGGAGTATTGGAAAAAAATGTGTCAGATCTCGCGAATAATTAACTTAAACCAACGCATAAAAGCGCACGTCAGTGCTTTTTAGAATTTTTTAAGGTTTTGTATTTTGTCGCAATTTCTGAAAAAAAAGATTTAAAAATAGAATGATAGTTTTTATTTTATTTTCAATACTTCGGTTTCAGCTATTGAGATAGAAAACACAGAAGTATTTCCAAACATACCCTAGAGAAGCACTGACAGATATCAGGACTCTATAGAGGTTGTTCAAGTTTGTTTTTCGCAAAATTGGGCTCATCCCAAAGTATATCTTCCAACTGATATTTCCAATCATCTCTAGGTCATCAGTAAATGAAAATTCTCTTCAGCTAACACTGTTCATAGCAAAAATTGGGGATGGAAATCCTGAAAGTTCATCAGGTCTAACATAATAGTTCGGAAATACCCTCACCTCAATTCTTTAAAGAGACAGACTTTCTACAAAACATGAATAATAAACTAGAATCTACTCAAGAAAACTATCAACTTCTTTTCTGAATCTAGCGACCCCTGACCGGAAACTATAACCTTTGCTCACACACTTTTATTTTCAACGCGACCTAGGAGTTAAAAAACTAACAAATACCTTTCTCAGATAACTTATCTATATTTCCATACTTCTCCCCATATCAGCCACTCCAAAAAACTCTGATAAGTTAAAAGTACCTACGATATCGAAAATCTACTTCCGCACCGACCTGATAAGAAGGTAGAAACGTTTTGATAAGGACGACAGGACGCATCGACACCTTTAAGTGTCTGTTACGGCCGTGAGTCGTCTTCTTATCTCTTTATGGCGGTTTGATTTAGTGCAGAACACTCCTTACATTATGTCGGATATTATGTATGAAATAGGATACAAGGCGTGTTGCTCAAAGTTATCTTGGCTGACTGAAAGCGTATAGAGTTACACCCTTTTTCTATGATGAAAGGATGAGTCTGATGGTGTCCCATGTTGAGTTACGAATTGATGGGCGTCATTGTACAGGCTGGTTTGATTACATCCCGATTGATGCTGAGCATGATGTTGAGAATCACTGAGAAATGAAAATAGTTTGAAGGATATTTATGACTATCGCCGCAAGTTGAATGCTATACTTTTTCTACAACTATGAATACTAAAATACGTATACCAAGAAAGAGCTTCATTGAAAACTCATATAGTATATTATTCAATGAGAATATAATGACTTGCGACAGGAGCCGTAGGCGAGTGAATAATAGCAATTATATGCGAGTTGAATACTATTCTTTGTCCACGACTTCATTGGTAAAGTTGGAATAATTCTGCATTTTTAACAACCAACAATAGAGTTGTCAAAATGCTGAACTTCATTCTCTGTGGTTGCTGGAAACTGTCAAGCTTACCAGAAACGTCAAAACTTCCACTTGATCTATGCATGGAGTGTATAATATCCATTATACACATCTATTATTCTATTCACTTGATTAATGACTGCCATTTTCCTTCAACAAGAGCCATTGAAATATATATATTATTCAACAAACAACAAAGAAATTTTCGATGGTTGTCAGAATTTTATTAAGATTCTAGAAACAACAAACAACAACAAAGAAATTTTCGATGGTTGTCAGTATTTTATTAAGATTCGAGAAATGTCAAAAAATGACCAACATTTCTTTCGTATTTTTCGTACTTTCGAAGGTATATTTTTCAGTGCGAAATTTCATTTTTATAATGAAAACAGTAACTTTTCCTTTCAACTTTTTAATATCGTATATCGTTGCAGAATGTAATAAATTTAGTTAATCATTTATTGAAACATTTACTGAAATGATATATTTTCAATGAGAACATGAACATTGTTAAAGTCATTCTTATTTGTCCCCTATCATTTGAATAACATTCAGTTCAATATTTTGATATCCAATGAAAAAAGTTTCCAACAAAAGTTGCTACTTTCTTATCAAGAATAAGAATCTGCACTAGGAAACATATACCTCACCAAAATCAAGTTGACCCTGTAATAACCTTGAAGTCAAAGTTAAGGTCAAAATAATACGTTCATTTTCTGACCCCGCCTTTATACCTGACAATTTTTAGTTGACAAACTTTTATTTGAAAATTTTTTTTGTAAAGTACATATTTTCGAGATAATTTACTTTCTCTAGTTGAATGTCGCACTCTGTATATCTTCCAAAAACTTTCAAAATTGCGAATAACGTTGAAAGTCCAAATAACGACAAAATTTGGCACATTTTTTCCCTTATATCTCCGAAAGTAGATATAGGATCGAATTGAAATTTGGAACATTGTTGTTGAATACTGACTCTGAGTTTGGTGCCGAATTCCATTGGAATCTAATATTTTCAGAGAAAAAAAATTTTTCATCAAAAATTTTGAACACTTTCGAATAAAATTTTTTTTTTTAATTTCTAACAACTGTATCTTCACGAAATTCGGCTTTAAGTTGCGCGTTGGTATTCCGAAAATGTCCACGAAGTTTCAATTTGATCGTGTCAATACTTTAGGAGAAATCGAGGAAAATTTCAAATGGGCCTAGCTCCGAAACTTTCTGACCTATTTCATCTTTCAACTTCATCATCAACTGCATCTTTCAACTTAACCGAGATATTCGGACTCCAAACTTGATCTGACGATTTCAAGTCGCCGAGTCTTCTAGTTTATATCTGAATAACCAAGGACAAATATCGAATTCCAAGGAACTCATCGAGGGGCAAAAGGCACTACGCCGATGCCCCAGAACACCAAAACATCGTCCCAATTAAATACCGGAAATGCCCTGTTAATACGGCATCAAGAATGGACGTTTTAGATATTTTCGGAGACCGGAAAATATTTGAAATTTCGGGTACTAAATCAGATGCAGATTTTTGTCATTTAATATTTCCGAAGGTGAGGTGAAGTAGTTCGGACGGACCGACATAGCACATCATTAGCTCAGGGGCATTATATCCACTTGAAAACACATTTCACACTTAAAGTGTTCGACGTGTTAGGGAAGGAAGTGGGATGAATCCTGTTGGAAACTCAGGATGTTGAAATTCGGTGATTTATTTTGTGGTTCGCATTTTTACTTTGGTCGTCTTGGGGTGATTTTCTACATAATTTTGAAAAAATGTTGTTTCCCCTAAAACAATAATACTCAATCGATTCTACAATTTTTTTCTCTTCTTTACAGTTTGGAGTTGAATCGATATTATCAAAATAGGATATTACGCAGGAAAAAACAAACACAAAATGGCTTTAGGAACTGCAGGAATCACCCCAGTACGCTATGAAAGAAGCCCATGGAACATTTACCAACCATATTATCCAGAAGTCAAGGATAACTTACCTAAAGGTATGGGAAACTTTAAATCCATAATCAGTCAGTTCAGTCATATTTAATAAAAAATTGAACTTAATTCCAATTCGAACCGACCAATAACTTTTTTTCGTTTTATTTTCTGAATGTAGAATTTTTTTGTACTTTTGAGCTATATATATCGACTTGCCGAATTTCGTCTAAATCTGGCTGATTCAGAATTTTTCTCCGAAAAAACCTTAGAATAATATTATTTCTTCCATGTCTAATGACTGTTATATATCGGATTCAATAATTATGCCAAATTTTCTCGTTTTTTCCAAATATGAATAGTATCTGATTTGGTTTCAGTTATATTTTTCAATTGTTTTTTTTTATTGATTCAAACACTAATATTTCCACAGACAGGTTCCGATAAAAATTTGTTCACAAAAATTTTAAAATTCTTCAACAAATATTTAAGAACTTTTTCTACAGAAATTTGAATTTTCTTATATTTTTCTATCATCAAATTGGTTGATAATTTTGTTACTGTTATGTTTTCGAATGTTTTTCTAATTAAGTGGTTCAATATTGTTGATGAATATCGAATTGAGTGTTTATTTGAACTTCGATGAAATCTAACTGATAAATTCCTAAATAAAATTCGAAAAAAAAAATTGTCAATATTGAAATGAAAGCAGAAATTTTTGCGCTAGGTCTTGACCCTGTCTGTTTCCGGTTAAAATCGATCAAGCGATCTTCGTATCATGTGGTACCCATAAAATTTTGCATGAACCTTCAAACTGTCAAGTTCAATATTTAAATTCGAATGTATTCATTATCTACGTTCACCTCCAAACCTACTCTACAAACATCTATTTGCACAGCAGGTTTGTTAATTAATTAGGAAGGAAGAATTCGTGAATTAGTAAAATCTGCTCAATTATTCCGCAAAATCCACTAGAAGCTTACAAGGTCTTTAATTCGAGTCAGTTCTTTTATACAATTTCCTCTTTAACTAGTAATACCATCCTCACGAAACTTGGCAAAGTCTTTGCGTTACTAAATAACAACAAAGTACCAAGTGTCAATCTGAAACAAACTGGACAAAAAATTCAGATAGCGTTAACTTCGAAACAGTTGTGTTCATTCGGCCCACTGAAAAATTTATATACTCCATTTACTTTTATAAACTATCCCGGTTGGCCATGATTTAGGTCTATCAAGTTTTTTTACTTGAAACTGGCGGAGGTTGGCACTCGTGAAATATCGGCAATGTCAAAATAATTCTCAAAGAGGTTGCAAATGCCAATGCCAATTGCTAATGTCTACTCTCAATATCAACAAAATCATCATGCTTTGAAACTAAAAATGCCGAAGGTAGTTTTGAAGAAGCAGAGATATAAAGTATCGGGAGTGCTATGTGGAATTGAAATCTGATTTTTCTGATAGTAACCCTGATAATTTGGAATCAATAATTTATCACAAGTTAACCAACATTTTCATACTAAAGTATTTCAAGTTGTGCAAAAAAGTATTTAAATGTCAACTGAAGGCTTAGTTTTCGAGAATTTCGAAAAGTGGGGAATTCCATAGGTCCTGTTCGTTTAGAAACTTTACTGAAGGGTTCGAGTACATTAATTTTTTTTTCGAATGAACTATCACAAACGGCTTACTCTATCCATTATTTCCCAGTAAAATTTCAACACTCGATTCTTGATTTCCGTACAAGAAAATATCATAACTTCCAACCATGTTTATATACGTGAAATATTTCCAGTATTAACAGGAAAAAAAGTTTCTTCAACATTCGCCAGGTCTTTGGAATTATTGAATTCACATATTATTTTCTCAAATTCATTATTTTCCCAACGTAAATTCACATTTTGAAAAATACGTAATTACTACGACATCTATGTAGAGAGAACAACGTTGTGTAGTTATCTGACAGGAAAATGACTATAACCTAACATTTTCAAAATATACACGGTGAAATGTGTCAGAATGTCAATGCCAACAGGGATAGTTCATACAAGTGAATGGAGTATACGTGTTCGAACTATATAGGGTCGAAATATGGAACAATACCTGAATTATAACATAAAAGACCATGAAATGAATAAATATAGATTCTTTTATGATGGATCAATGGAGTATAGAATAAATATTTTTTTCAGATCCGAGACAGTGGACTAGAGACGATGTTGCCACCTGGGTGAAATTCCTCACCTCTCAACACAGATTACCTGAAGTACCTATTTCAAGATTCCTTATGAACGGAAAAGCCCTTTGCCTGATGACTCCGTCCATGTTTCTTGATAGGGTGCCACTAGGAGGTAAACTATTCTATAAAGACTTTCAACTCAGACTGTCCTCATCCTTATATGCTTCGAACTGAAAAATCAAAAATAGAAACCAAAGAATCAGTACAAAAAGTTACCTCCTAGCCGAATATAGAGTAGAACAATGAAAAGAAGAAGTTCAGTTGTAAAAATGTATATAGTGTGTCTCATATTGTACATATTATTGAATAGTTAGAAATTATGAATGAAGGAATCATTGTGAAACATGGAGTAGAATAGAAACGAGAACACTTCGAAGAGAGCAGGAATTCCCCAATTACTAACAAAGAACAATAAAATAACATAAACAATAATTTGCAACTAGCCTCGATAAAATTTAAATGATGATTTCCTGCCCTTTTCAAAACTTGCAGTGTTTATCTGAACATTCAGAATTTTCCAGTTAATTTTTTTTTGTTACTTCCTAACTATTCCAATGAATTTTATATTCTGTTGACTTAAACTTAAATTGTGAATTGTTTTATGTTAATTGTGTCTTACTAGTCATTATGTAATATATTTGTGAAGTTTTATTTTGAATAAATAATTGAATTGATATATTGATTTTCTACATCAATTTGTGTTGATTAATTAAAGTAAATATGGCGTTGATAAAGTTTATCTATCTACTTGTCAATGAAGACTCAACCTAATATTCCATAATTTACATCTACTGAATAAAAACCCAGAAGAGAAATCAAATATTTGTTCTGAATTTGAAATTACTCACAAGTTGGAGCTTTTTTCCGGGAGCATGTTGGGAAATATCAGGCCACAAAATACACCTCAATGATAAATTTGGTTATTATTGATACTATTGCTTCATTTTCCAGGAGCAGTAGAAATGTTGTTACGAAATAAAATTCTATTAAAAATCATGTATGTCATTAGATTATAATTAAATCATTAACAAGGACAAACTTGAATTTTATGGAAATAGCGCGGAATTGAACATAAGCAATCATTTCATAAAACGAAAAACAAATTGATTGGAAATGTACATGTTTTTAATACTTATTTGTGGGAGTTGGCCAAGGTTCAATTATATTGAATGCAGTATAGCTAAGGGATAATAGACAATTATTATATCAATACTGTGAAAGAAGTCACTTTTTATATCAATATAGGTGATTATTGATTTCTGATTATCTATTACATACGATTATTGAAAATTACGAATCGTTTGTTTGATTGCATTCCAACTACGAGGGGCAGACAATTCAAATAGCACCTCAATGGAAACACTTGAAGCTTGTATATATATATTCTTTTGAGAACGAGCATTACAATTCTAAGATATATCACAGTGTTAGCAGAGGAAATGTAAACGGGGTACCATACATATTTGCGTATGATACAAGAGCACAGATAAAAACCTCAGGAAAAATTCTGTCTCCCCGTATAAGTGTAGTAATTTGTTTATAAGAGATGGATGGCATCTTTTTCATTTGAAAATAATTTTTTCGTCATCTTGAATTCATTTCGACAAAATATCTTGACATAATATCTGAAACAGAAAGAGGGACAGAAAACCAGAAGGAAGCAGTAAATAATATCACCTACATTTGCTCATGACCGAGAGGGTCTTTCGACCAGGTTCAGTCCTCCAAGCGATGATTTTCAGATCCTCAGATAAACGAAGAACGCTACAGGCCCCTTTATTGGGGAATCATCTCCCATAGATCCATAATTGTTCATTTCGAACTAGAAATCTAATAAAATATCGGGAATAAAGTGAAAAACTTGTGACATGTATTTTTGAAGCTTGTGAATTCAGGTGAATAATTGTAGACATGCTCCGATGTGAAGTCAGGCTTTTTTTTTGAGTAATGACTCTGCCCTACAAAGCTCAACTGCCTGATATGAACAATCCTGTGATCTTCTAATCATATAATCCTCGAAGAATTTTGCTTATACTTTCAAGCCGTTACCTCATAACCTGGTTCCTGATGTCATCTCGATTAGATATGAATTTTTGAACGTACAACTCAGACAGTACATTTGACTGTGTAAAATGAATTTGGAGGTTAATTAGGAAAGTCGAATATTCATGAATAGCGTGAAATCCATCCAAGGATTCCGTAGATATACCCAATCGAAAATTTATTTTCACAATATTGTCACGAACACATAACCGAATGGGTTGCAATCTTGTACATTAAGTTGTAAATAACAGTTGTACCTATAAAATTTCAGTTTGATTTAATTTTTCTTTTTATTTATCACCAAGAACTATCAACTATGTTAAATCAAGTTTCTACTCGATGGTATCAGTGAATTTATAGGTGGTTTTTGAATTAGGACGAACAGATAATTCTAAAGAAATAATTTTGACATACTGGATAAGTTTTTTGCTCAAATAATTGTTGAACTCATGTTCTAGGAAACAGCATGCTATCATTTGGCCCGAATATTCGTAATTTACGAATTTTTTCCTTTAGGATCTTAAACGACTAAGTTGCACTCACTAATACAGAATCCGATGTTAAGTTCGATTCTGCAGGGCAGCAATTTCTCATTACTTTTGGATGTACCACGTGTAAAAAACACTGTAGATCATGATATATGAAAATAAACGTTATGAAATGGAATAAAACTTAATTCCTTGAAGGGAATATCTACACTCCTAAGATACAAACCACACATAAAAATTTCAACATTTCTCTAAGTGATTATTGCCACATTTTTTTAATAACGCAGATAGATATGCTCAGGTTAATCATACTCAATAACCACACACTCTAATACCTCAATTCCAATTGAGAAATAATATAGCTATTCCCGAGAAAATAATTATATTCACGATCACCTTTTTTATCATGCTGAAAGGCAGCCATACGAAGAATATCGAGGACTTTTTAATTTGACATTTGGAATATACATACTCGAACGACTTCCATTGTGAAATACAACTGAACATTTCTATGATCTGTTTCAAGTAAAAGTTTGTGTTAATGATGATTCGAACGAAATCATTCTAGATTTGTAATATCGAGATGAAGCAATGATATTTTCAATGCCATAAAATAGTATAACGATCCAATGTTCAATGAATGACGAAAGTAGAACTTTTTTAACAGGAGAACAAAACACGAAAAAAAAATGATAATTTTTTGGAAAATCTAAAAATTTCAACAACCAGTATATAATCAGTGTCAACCAAAATATAAAATGCAGCTTTAACTCTTGCTTGAAAAATTTAGCTATGGTTTTTTCGAATGCTGCCCACAAAATTTTGCACGAACCTTCAGACAACCATTCTTCAATTAAGGAGAGATCGAGGGAGAGATTCGAATTCATTTCGATATTTTTTAGAAATATTGGGAAATTGAAGTTTTGAGTAAGTATATAAATTGAATGGGTAAAATCCACCCAACAATTCTGCGAATCCATTCAAAATTTACTTTTATATTCCCAGAAATACAGTTTGGATCGAATTGATATCCAATACCTGATTAAAAATGCATAATTTATTGCCAACAAGTTAACAAGTAAATCCCTGCTCTCCTGAATGAAACAAATCTTGAATATGAATCTGTAGCCTGTGAATAACCTGAATCCAATGAATAAATGAATGAATTCGTCGTATTTCAGCTCTTCGATTCTGCGATATATTTTGCTTTCGGGATGCGTGATTGTTTTATCGATTCGAAGGTCTCATTTGAATTTCATCACAATAGGAAGTTTCGTTCATTTACTGTTATTCAGGTTATTTAAATTACTGACGAGATCGTTGTATGCGAGAATGATATATTATATGAAGAATGTTTCCTGAAAACGAAAATATCAAAGGTTGTTTCAGCGAATTTTAATCGACTGAGAATTTCAAGAGGCACTGCCGTGAAGGCAGCAACTTTTACGCGCATGTTCAATGTAGATGACGGCTTCAGCAACGAATTTGAACATGCACGCAAAAGCTGCCGCCTTCACGGCAGTGCTTTTTGATTTTTTTTCGATAAATTACTGGATTACAATTCGATCTAATTTGTTTTTTTGGAAATATTGGAAAAATAAAATTTTGAATGAGTATATCTACGGAATCATTGGGCGGATTTTACCCATTCACGAATTCGACCTTATTATTATGTTTACGGTCAGCCTAAGGGCCGACTGCGTAAACACAATAACTTCCGAAAAAAACAACTCGGAAACTCGATATTTGTAGAGAAGGTTTGGACCTTAATTACGAAGGTCGAATTTGTGAATGGGTAAAATCCACGCAATCATTCCGCAGATATACCCATTCAAAATTTTATTTTTCCAATATTTCCAAAAATACAAATCAGATCGAATTGAAATCTAGTACTTCATCGAAAAATTACAGTTCGAAGGTTTAATGAGAAGGATATGATAAGAAAATCAAAGACATTTTTTTATTTCAAATTGTTTTAATGACACGATTATCACGAAATTTTGCATACAGTTGTCTTTCAGCATCTTCAAACTAGCTGCGAAGTTTTATCAGGACTGAATCAGTATTTCTCGAGTTATACCGAAAAAAACAACGATATCGAGAAGAAAACCTCGAAATCTGACATATTTTTTCTTGATATCTCCAAAACTTATGATCGTATCGAACTGAAATTTGGTACACTGCTGTGAAATATAAAGCTCAAAGTGTGAGTGGAAAAATTTTTCGGAAAAAAATTTGGGGGAAGAAGGGACAAAAAGTATTTCTCGAAAACTTGCCACCGAATTCTCATGAAACTCTCAAAGTTGCTGTTGCATTATCAAACCTAAAAAATTTCACCCGGATGAATGTAAACTGTGAAATATTCAGGGGGGTCCTTTTGTTTTTTTTTGGTTGATCACCAAGGTATATTATTAGATTCTCTCGTGCCCTATATCTTCAAAACAAAACGTGTGTGATCCCATGTCTATGGAACTTTTTTTTCTTGAATTCGTGCAAAAAATGTGCCCTCTTCATTTGTACCTCCAATAAGTGAACAACCTGTATATTTTCAAAACTATTTTCTTTGAAAAAATTCGAAATCTTGAAGGATTGCTATGAAGCAACACCTGCAATTGGTTGTCTATAGGAGACTAGTTCCAGAAAAAATCTAGGCATCGGATTCTTCATCATTAAGTCCAGCCTAGCCGTTTAAGACCGTCCGTCGGCTCAACATTCGGATATAACAGACATTTAGTCAGAATAATAGCACGTTTTTCCCTAGAAAATACGTGAAAATGTAACACCCCTTCAAAAACACAAAAGCAATTCTTATACTCGATACATAAATCAGATACCTTAGTTCTTAAAATTTGATTCCTTTTCCATCTGACCAGTGTTCTAAATGAGTCACTCAACGAAAAACATTCCGAATATATCTCCCAACACTTAACTTGTCCTTCCTATACGAAGCACTCTCCGAAATTATCGAGTAATTCATCAATTTCATAATAACTGCATATAATTTGGAAATGCGATGAACCTGTTGTTGAGCAACGGCTCTCGCATGACCCAGACCTAGTCACGGTGTATCTTTTATGAATAACGCGCCTGTGGCGGGTTAGAACCTCTGGTCTGAGAAAAAAGAATGTGATACAAATTTGTTTCGGAAGATTGAATTTGAGATAATATGATTATTAATGGCTGAACAAAGCAACTGTAATTAGGAGGAATGTTTGTAACTTCTTCACGTCAGATAGTTGAAATTTTTCTCAGGATATTTCGGCAGTAAATTTTGATTCGTATGGAATTGTTTCAATGTTGAATTATTTATCGGTGCGCTGCAATTATTTTTTAGTAATTGGATATTGTAGATATTAACTTCACAAATTACTGCGATTACGAGACTTGAATTGATTGTATTAAATTTTTAATGAGATTCTTTTCGAAACATCCTAAGAGATTTGGTATTGTTAGAACAATGTTAGGAAAGCCGAGGTGACGAATGGGTGATATCCACCTGAAGATTCTGCAGATATGTCCACTGGAAATTTCATTTTAAAAACTACAGGTCCTCTTGAATCGAATAATTTGTTGAAAAATGACAAGAGGAAGGTTGATACGAAACTACAAAAAAATCTGAGTGATATTTTTTGCGATATATTATTTGTTTGGTGACAAAATCTGTATCAACTTTGGGGATCTCTAGAACCTTTTTTGATCTTTTTATGACGCCATCCTTGCAAAATTTTGTACATGATACCGCGTAGGAATTTTACAAAGAAATCCCAAGTTGGAATTAGGACCTATAAGTATTTATTGGGTTATCGAGTAAAATCAAAAAGATTCTAGATGGATTTACTTCCGAAATAGTGAATTAGATATTATTATTCAGGTGTTTTCTACATTTTCACTCCCAATATCTGAAAACGAACTGTCAAAAATTAAATGGAAGGTGTTATTTATTTGCTGAATTATTTTCTATCGATTATTTTCGTTTTCAAAAGAGAAAATTTTCAAATGCTATCGTTTGTCTGAAGAAAGAGTCAGATTTAGACTCTGAAACACTACAGTTCACTCTGTTGAACGTTTGTGTTGTTCGTAAGGGTGTTCTCTACCGAAAACAAATTTTATTTAAAAACCTGGAAAATTCCTGAAATATAAAGCAAAATCTTCCCAAATTAGATTCAGTCGATTCTTGCAAGAACTTCTTCATACTTCGGAGTTTGGTCATAGCCTGTTCGCTAGTTTTCAAAATACAAATTTTTAGTGGGACAAATTCACCAGCGCGCTCGCCATTTTGTACCTTCGCAAATAGATTATGTAAATTGAAATAATAACCTGGTATAATACTTTATCTTCATGATTGTTTCGTCATCGAGTACCAAAAGCAAACTCTTCAGATGGCCCATTTCATATGTAACTTGAATTGTAAGTTGAATGTAATATAAATTGTCCATGAGCTAATTATATTTGATTTGATATACCTATTTCAATGTTCTAGCGAGCAGCATGCTATCGTTTCATATTCTTTGGAAAATGGTGCCAAACGGATAGTTGGACTCGATGATGAAGAATACGATGTCAAAATCGATTCTGTCATGCCAGCCGGCCTTAGGCCTGGTAAGATAGAAACAGGAAGAGATACAACTTGAAATTTTGAAGGAAGGTTGAGTATCTGAATGCTATGGTTGAGTTCGTATGCTCGTTTGAAGTTCTGTGGATATTTCCTTAATATGTAAGGAACTACACGAGCAATCGAATTGAAACTGTGTATCTTTTGAAAAATATATTCACGCTACAGCTTCAGTTGATCAAAAAAAAATTGTCAAATTCATCAATATCCTTACAGAATTTTCAATTAAGATCTTCAGGTAGGTTTGTATATTCTTGTATATTGTTTCACATACCCACACTACATTTCAGCAACAATTTATGGAAGAATTCAACTCAAAAAGGAAACTTTCCTATGAATTTTTCGTGCCACATACCTTTGTCGAATACCACCTTCTTTTCGATCATTATTATATACCTCAATTAATTCCATTGCCTTTATTTCATAAGAATGAAGAAACAACATCACATATATCATCCTTTAAGTAATCACGACTGTTAACCAGTCACTTCTTCTTTCATTGATTCACCTCTATGTTTTCGGCAGTATCCTTTCCTTGTAACGGCCTCGAATTGCGTTACATCCATCGAAAACTGCTCATAATGCAACAATGCATCCAAAAATAATCGAAAGTTAAACACAACATTACAAATCACGTCCGGAACCTACCCAATATTTAAAAAGCATTCATTACATTTCACCGTCGAAACTAACATAGAAAAGTATCGATAAAATCGCCGTTGCGCAAATAGAATAGCACATTTGAAAATCGTCGGTTGGGAAATGCGATAACGGAAACAGCCATTTCCAGAGGAGATGAAAAATTTTTAGCTTATAGCTGCATACGTGAGGGTAAAATTGACCTCAAAACTTCCTAAAATTCGTTGCCAAATCGGTTCGGAACTATTTACGTACAGACAAGGCAAGGTTAGGATCGGTCGTAAATTTAACCTCACAATTTTATCACGTAATCTTCAGCTATGATTGTCGCAATTTGAATCCTAATGGATGGCTATATAGATGGCATATTGATAGGAGAATAAAAATTCTGTTGAAGAAATTCGAGCAAACTATTTACTTCGAGTCGGGCGCTTGTATGCGCTCTTGTTGATTTGCCTATACAGGGTGTTCCAGAATATGATTCTGAATTCTGATCCTTGAGGATGCTCAGAGACCTTGTGCCAAATTTAGTAAAAATGTCCAAGGGGATATTAAATTTTTGATAGAAGAGATTCTCTTTTTGTATTTTTTTTTGTATTTTTTCCGAATATCCTAGGCTTCAACGAAACCCCTCAGAAGCTTAAAGCTTGTGCGAGTATGATACCGGGTGTGTTCTGTGTAGGCTTTGTTACTAATTCCTTGCGCCACGTTAGGAACAGCACTGTTAATTGTTTACCCAACAGCGAATGGTTGGATGGTCTCCTAAAAACCGGAAAAGTTATTTCCCGGCCAAGGGCTTGAACCCCAGACCTTACGATCATGGGGCTTGCGCTCTAACCACTGAACTACCGCCGCCATCATGAAATATTTTAAGTTCGAAGCTTAGGACATACTTTTATTCGCAATATTATTATTATTTTTTCATGAAATACCCAAGGGATTCCAGACCCTTAAGTAAGCATTTCATTCCAAAATACCCTGTGTAATTTTGCCTTGAATTTATGTTATCCTGAAAACTGAGATTTTTTTCGAGAATTACATACAGGGTGTTCTTAAATTCAAGTTGAAAATGGCAAGGAATCATTATTCGGATGATATGAAGTATTAAAGTCTCCTGAATATGGAATCGCAAACGCTCACTTCACAATATACCGGGTGTAAAAATTTAAATGTTTTCATGATTTTTTCTTGATAGCGCCTGCATTTCTTGAGATGTCCAGCTAAAATTTGACAAACATATCATACTTCAAGGTCAATTGACATATCAGGTGAAAATATGTACAGGGTGGCATTAGTAAACTAGAATTTATTGGGAAGAAAAATATCCGAATTGAATTTGATTTCTGAAAAAATAAGATCTGTGCTGCATACTAATATCCTTCGAATCTTCATAAGAATTTTAATGAATAAAAGTTCCTCTTTTAATCTATCGGAGAACTATAGAACCATGTTTCTCAAATGCTTCGAAAGAGTTCTATTGTTTTCATATTATTGTCACAATCGACAAGTGTTTTTCAAGTTGAAAATGAAATTCAACAAAATTAACAAAAATTAAAACACATAGATGCTTTCATTTCTCATACCCATCGAATGAAACGAGTTGAAACAAAATTATTTTGGTTATTGGAGCAGAAAACTGAAGGTTACCATAATTATCCTAGCAAAAACTTTTTGATGCAATTTATCTTCTGCAATTTTATTAGTAATACAATTCACATATTCCAAATGAACAAATAACGTCTAATTCAAATTAAGATATACTTGAAAATGAAAGCGATATGAATATACCTAACGACGATTTGATAATTATGTACATGTCGACATCAATAACCATAAAAGATAATTCTTTCACTATAAAAATGATCAATTTATTCGAATTGTTTGGCTGAGATTGAAGGATAGCCTGAGTCGATAAAGAATCTACTATTTTCACCTTTGGTTTATCATTTTCCAAGAATGGAACATTTCTAGTATGCAACATTTTTTGGAATATGAAAAACAACAGTCCTGTGAATTCAAGTAGAATAAACTACTCAACACAAAGTGGGTATCATATATTCAAATGTCTGCTATTCTTTTCATTTTCAATACACCCTTTTACATGATCAAATTGATTCTCAAGATGTTCCTCAGTTGCTTACGATTGTTGGCACATATATTTTGATTTTAAAGTTTCATATCGAGTTGTTTATTTTCAAATGGTACATTTTCGAAACTGAAACTTCCAAACAAAGATCATCGGAAATTTCAGAGAATTAAATTTAACATAGAGCCTTCTTGCTGAGTCACTTCATTGAAACTCGAAAATAGAAGATTTTTAAATTTCATATTCAATCTTTTTCAAAGGTAAGAACGAAAACATCAAATTTGGTATTAAATTATAGATTTCTCTTCTGAAAAGATCTGAACCATTCATTGACCTCAAAACAACTTTAGTAGATAATTCGGAAGACACCATGACACCTATATTTGACGAGTCAGTGAGTAAACCAGGATGCGAAAAAACAATTAACATTCTAGTGATAAATATTATAATGAATATTATTCGCACATCCTGCTCCTTATAGTTTGCCAACCATGAGAAAAGGAGTCAATTTAAGAACTACAAGAAATTCATGGAAAATATGCAACCGTTTGGATTTGAAGAGAAGAAACATAATTCAGCCTGTGAGAAAGAATGCACAAGATTTCGCTGTCATTTTTCGAAGAAGCTCTGTATAGAACCCACATGACAATCAATTGGTAATTCTGTAAACGTTCTGTTGCACATCAATCATTCAATATCATTCACCATTACTTCATATGATTATTTATACCTACATATGAGTACAAAACAGACTAAACAGGTATTGTTGTTTATATCCCATCAACAGTTTTGTGAGAGAATCGTTTTATTGTTCGGAGATGAAGACTCTACGACATGTAGCATTTTTGAGCGAATTTTCAGCCGAAAGCGACTTTGAAAGGAAACCAATTCGTGGGATGAGAAGACTTACAGAGATTCTGAGAGTAAGTTGCACACCCGAATACATCACTTGAATTTTTTAAGGAAAAATCTTACCAATGGTATCGGAGTTATGCTCGACGACGAGGGTCTTTTGAATCGCTCCCCTGAATCAACGAAAAATCCAAAGGTTTGAAGTCTGGTATTCAAGGCGGTGGCATGATTGGTTCAGGGTGTCTTATTTATTGTTTTGGATCGATTAGATTCAAACATTTTTTAACTCGTGAGTTAATACTAATGAGTTATTATATTTTCGTATGCTTCGAATAAAATAGCATCAAGCTTATGGGTAATATTACTGATGAAGAATCCTTGGTCAGAATCAATTCTGTCCAGACGTTGCCAATCTTACGGAGGGAATGGGCTAACAAATTGAAATTTTCAGGGTAGATGGCGCATCTTAAGGTGACGGTTGATTTTGGTAATGGACTAAATCCGTCAAAGGGTTCCGAAGTTATTCCCATGTGAAATTTTGAATGTGATTTTCTTTTTTTACAGAATAATAAATTGAAGAGATTGTGCTTATGGTCGGTCATGAGAAAATCTCCCTAGTTCTTCCACAGATGTCCAATTCAGAACCGAATACCTAATATTCCGATACAGATCGGATCTAATTGGAATCTACTACTTGGTTGAGAATTGACGACTAGAATATTCATATAGAATTTCGTGTCTGGCACGCTGGTCTGATCTCCAAGCTTTTCTATCTAAAATGCCCCATCTATTTGACAAAATGATAAGTAATTTCCTCCTAAACAGAAAATTACAGGTACGAGTCAAAAATGAAGTATCGGAAAAATTTACACCACCACAAGGCTCGCCGCTCTCTCCGCTGCTTTACAATTTGTTCTGCTGTGACATGTACAGACAACACAAGGACAGTAACAAGAACATCAACAAGCACGCATACATTCTTCAATTTGCTGATGACACAACATTAATATCTCACCACAAAACATTGAAAGAATGTATGAAAGCACTACATAACTTGTCAGATGTCACGATGGCATGGATGAGACGTTGGAGGATACAACCCAACCCAGCAAAATCCAAATTCATCATCTTCAACCACAAAATCAACGCCAGTTCTCCCAATATAAAACTTGGAAGTGACAGAATTACTCCAACAGATTGATGCAAGTACCTGGGCATACAGATTGACAACAAGTTGAACTTCAGAGAGCACATTTAAAACTTCAAAAGAAAACAGCGATCACACGAGCGGGACATTTTAGGTCTTTAACTTATAAAACAAAGGAATCAGCAGTAAAACAGCAAGTATGATTCACAAAATGATATGCAGACCTTTATTGGACTATGGACATACAGTATTTTCAAATACAACAAAAACAGCTCTAAATATAATTGAGGTCGCGGAAAGAACTTGCTTACGAAAAATCACAAAACTGGGACACCCCAACAATCCACTCTATAACCCATCCAATCAACTTTTATACCAGATAACGGAAATTGAACCAATACTGGAAAGAATACAAAAACTCAGCAAGAAATTCATCACAAACCAAAATAACATCAACCTAATCGAGCCCTTGTTACACCACTACAATAGAGAATCTACGCCAAAGACAAAGTTGCCAGCTTTGCCACTTTTCGAACACCTGAAATCCCTAGAATAACAGTCGTTATTGTTCAACAATATATAATAATTTCTAACTGAATTGTAATATAAAATTGTATATAACTGGCTGGAAGACTGCGGTCGATGGCCATTTGATTGCAATATCAATAAATTTACTTTCTCTCTCTCTCTATAGAATTTCGTAAGGATCATAAGATCAGAATATTGAAAAAAAATCTGGAAAAGCACTGAGGTGAGGTCAGAAGCGTTCACGCGCTTGTTCAAATTCTTACCATTAGATCAACACGAAATTTTGCACCTACTTGCGCATTTGTAATCTCTACCTGGTGACGTAGTTTCAATCTGATTGCATTTGTAATTCTTGAGATATTGCGGAAATAACGTTAAAATTCCAAATAACAACGAATTTTCGAAAATATCTAACCGATTTCACCAATGAACGAACTCAAACGACATATTCAGACTCCAAACCTAATCTGACAATTTCAAGGTGCTAAGTCTTTACCTTCAAAAGTTAGAGCATATACGGACGGACGGACGAACAGAATTGAATTTGACCACGGATTCTTCTTCAGGGAGTTCAACCCAATGGTTTAAGATCATTTTCGGCTCAAAATTCGAAAATTACAGACAAGCAGGTAAAAAGATGTATAACAACCAGAGTTGGGGGTGAGTATTTTTCTGGAATTTTGGATATTTTGAATTGTCATGTTCCAGTAAATCGAAAGTCCGAAATATTCTTCGAAGTTCAGTGGACACCCTAGTGTAATTTATATCAGAACAAAAAATGAATTAATTTTTTCTCGTCTAACATATCTATCTAATTTCAACGGCAAGATTAAAACATAGCTAATGACAGATTGGCGCATACGCGCGCAATGCTCATTAACATCTCCCTTTATAACGCTTCAAGAGTACCATATACATTTATAAATCAATTCGATACCGTATGGACAAGGTCGATTAAAAACACGAGAGAAAGAGCAAAGCTGCCAACGGTAAAGCGCAGCACTTACTTACGTCAAGACTATCTTCTGCAAGAAGATAGCTGGACGCCGGTATACGTGGTGGTACTTCAGTACAGCGTCGCGATCCTTCTAGTATCGATCCTTCTACAGACGTGGGGGCGTCTTGCTGAAACATTGGATATTGTGTGCCTATCTTGATCGCGCGTTGTGCTTCTGGTTGATTGCTGGATTGGGATTTCCGAATTTTAAGTGAGTTGACTTTTAATTCAGTTGTGATTATACAGGGTGTTCAGTTTTCAGATAAATATTCGAAATATGTTATTTTGGACTTATTTGACCATGTATAGGAGTGAAATTCGTAATTTTGAACCAATAACTTAGATTAATATTGAAACAAATAAAAACACTTGACTACGTTCACAATTTTTAATTTAAAATATCTTGTTGACATGCATGTTTCGGGTTTTACCCCATTATCAAAACTGAAACGAAAATACATGGGACTACACAAATATACATCACATTACAGATGTTAACACCGGAGATAAGCGGAACTCCAATTGATCATTAACAATTGGTAGTTTTTGTTTATGTGCCGATGATATTTCTAAAATTTCTAGAAGGTCTAGTCATCGGCACATAAACAAAAACTACCAATTGTTAATGATCAATTGGAGTTCCGCTTATCTCCGGTGTTAACATCTGTAATGTGATGTATATTTGTGTAGTCCCATGTATTTTCGTTTCAGTTTTGATAATGGGGTAAAACCCGAAACATGCATGTCAACAAGATATTTTAAATTAAAAATTGTGAACGTAGTCAAGTGTTTTTATTTGTTTTAATATTAATTACGATGTTTCACCAAGTGTTGAGCGAGCAATCAATTTCAGCAATAACTTAGAATTGAATCTGCTGAAAACTATTGTATCATTTTAAATTTTCCTCATTTACTGGTGATAAAATAGAAAGTTTCCCTTTATATTCGAAATATGTGGGTGGTTCTTTCGAGCATATTTGATCATATACAGGGTTGAGCGATACATCGGAAATAAATTAATAATTTTCAATCAATAACTTAGAATTGAAGCTGCTGGAACCAGTATCAAATGTTTTTGAGTTTCCTACATTCATTGGCGATAAAATGGAATATTTCTCTTCAAACCTTGACGTTGGTATCAATCTTTTTTTAAATCTGAACAACAAAGGAATTCCATGTGTGGGCTCGTTGGAAACCTTATGAAAGGTGGAATTTCACTATACCATTATTTTATTTTGTATTTGATTTTTAGAAAATTGAATGAATGAAATCAATCGGTATGCTGAGTTCAAATCTGAATAAGTTTGAGTTTCACATCGATGAGAAGAAAAAGCAACAGAAAGAATATCTAACAGGTGAACTGGAAAACCAAAAGTTGGATAGTGTTTCAGCATCTAGCTGAAAGCCAGAGCCGGATCTAGGATTCAGCGCCCGTGGCAAGTTATCGAAATGCGCCCTTTTCAATTTTTTTTTCAATGACTACATACTTTTCATGAATGATAGTATTTATTCTATTCCTCAGATATTTTACTATCATTACATTCTTTTATATATTATAAGGTAGTGAAGAGAACTCACAAACGTATTAATATACGATAATGAGGGTATGAAGAAAACAAAAAGGAAGCGAATAGAATAATTTATTCTCAAAATAATATATGAGCATTCAAAGCTTCAAAAAAAACAATAAATGAAAGTGTAAATGAAAAACTGAAATACATTAGAGAACACACATGCCAACAAAGGTCATAACGAACATTTTAGTATTACTCTTTGTAATTCGCCATGATGTAGGGTCATTAAAATCAACTGGTTCAGGTTTAACCTCAGTAAGTCCTGATTCCTCCTCAAAAGAATTTTCCTTGTCCGAATTATCCGAAATGAAATACTTTCTTACGATAGGCTCGGTACTTGAAGAAGTAGAAGGAAATTCCGCTACATGATGGGCTTCGATAGTGGAACCACTTTTTGTCGACACAATACCCGCATCGTTCTTAAAGTAACTGGAGATATTACTAGTATTTTTTTTGTAGGTCTAATAATTTTTTATCCCTGATCTTCCGAGATTGCGATCCTGATAGTTTCTTGGACGGCCTTTCAGTTGGTTATATCAACCTAAAATTATATAAGATTCTGAAAATGCATGGACGTCGAATCGGAATGTTATGCGCGCTCTTTTATATTCTTATCTGAATTATCTCAATGCTCGACAAATGTCAGGAGGACAGAAAAAGGTTTCATGTTTCAGTGAAACTCAAGAATCATACTATTCATTTGATCGACATTTGATCCTCTTTCTGTAGTACCCATAGCTAAGAAGCTGATAAATAAAATACTAGAGATACGATAAATTTATCTCATTCTTCTCAACCTTTTGATTATTTTTCTAACTTCTTCTTATACATATGAAAACTCGTGTAATTATGTTGCAACGCAATTTTATTATAACTGAATCGGTGTAATTTGGGCTCTCGCAAATAAAATTCGAACGATAATATCGCCGACATATTCCCAACCCAAACATTACCTTATAAATTTTGCAGTCTCTATCTTATATCTTCCGAAAATAATTGACTCTCATGTGCACGGACAGAATATAATTTGACCGAATGCTCAAGAATCCTCAACTCAAAATTGAATGATTCAAACATACCTGATTGAAATTTTTAAACTTTTTCCAGCACGAATAATTTCCCGGCCCGCTTGCACGATCACGTTATTTGCGGTATTGCACATAATATAAAATATCATGATAAGTTCCTGGTTCCTATTTTTTTATTGATGCCATCAACTGCGCCGCTGCCTAGAAGTACCTCACATGCGAGGAAAAAAGTAGTATTAATAAGACTGAGGTGAATTCATCAAGCCTATCGGTCGTAAACGTCTTCGAAATACATTACCCTTATCAAAGCCGGTGTGATGAACGATTCGGCGAATAATGTGGACGGTCTGAATCTCTTTGTCATGCCGTCAAGAAACCGACCCTAGACGGAGGGCTACTGCCGCTAGCTCGAACATTAAACACCCTCAGAACTTGCCGCTAATTGAGGTCTTCACTGTTCGAATAACAAACATCTGGACGTGATTGGGAATCGTAGGGCGACCGATAAGCCGGTGTGATGAACGATTCGGGAATAATGTGGAAGGTCTGAATATGAAGGTTTTTTTTGAAAAAGTTTCATTTTTCGAGAACTATTCGTCAAAGGAATTCGACACAGACCTTGAAGCTGATACTTCTTCAGAGCCATTTCGCCATTTGGAAACCTTGCACAAGCTCGATCGGAGTGGATGCAATTCAGTCTTCGTTATTAACATCCAAACCTACAAAATCAAGTCTCTGAGTTGTTTCTGTTGGAAGTTATTGTATTTGACGAATTTCTGAGCAGTTCAAACCATCACCCTGCATCTGGTGATCCAGAATCCATAATATCGCAAAAGTTACCTGTCGTATTCCTTGCGAAACTTGCTGACCCTCATCAGGGTCACTTCTGGATTCTCGGGCTCGAGTCGATCGCTGTTTGCGGTCAAGTAGTATTCGGAATTCTGGTGGAAGTTACATAATATTATCGAAAGTTGATGTGGATTTGTAGAATTTATTGACATACCGTTCGTTCATAATTTCGGATTAGTGTTTTAATTATTCAATAGCGAAGATTCATTGATTTATGCAGGAAATATGATTTTTAAATACCTGACCTATAATTTCTACTGCATATTTTGAAGAATTTTCATACAAGGACAAAGTTGAAAGAAATAAACAATTATTGACATTTATGATAGTGAGAAACGAGGTAACCAGATTTGTCTGAAACATACTGATTTAAAGTAATGAGTAATATCAGTATGAAGGTTCGTTCAAAATTTCACCGGGATCCGATGGATAGTTTCCGAAAAAATATTTTTGGGCAAATTTTTGATGATACCATCCTCATGAAATTTATCAGAGTCTTGCACCAAGGCATTTTACATTTGACAACAGATATTGAAGTTTCAGTTGAATCGTATCAGTAAGTTTCGAGTTATTGTGGAAAAATGAATAAAATTTCAGGAGGGTATAACGGAATTCCAGGTTCTTTTCTGCGGAAGTTACAGTCGGACGGAAGCACGGAATTGGATTCGACCATAGATTCCTCATGAGCGAGTCCAGCGTAATTGATAAAACCATTTTCGAAACAAAATAAGAAAATGTCAGACATTATGACAAAACAATAACGTGCTTGTTGCTTGAAAGAAATGTACGTATTTTTCGATTATTGAGTCGAATTAAATTTTGAAAAATGGGAAATTTCTCGAAAGTATTAGCTAATTTTTTGAGTGTTCATGAATGGACAAAATCAGTCCAAAGATCTTTGAAACAAAGCGGATGCAGAGCTATGTTCATACAATATTTTTTTTTCGAAATAATAACGGAAGGATTATTGACCTTTAGGATCAGTATTCAATTATGTTACGTATATGCATTTGGAATATAAAAGGAACATAAAATTAGCATTTATGAAATTCAAAATTCAGCATTGAGATTATTAGTGATAAAAAGTATCGAACAATAAACAATCGGAATAGTGATCAACCCAATTAAAATTTGACTAAATTTCACAAATACTAGTATGTCTAGGGTTGCAGATAAATTAAAAGATTACTAAAATACATTAATTGAGGAAGTTATGAACTAGAGTCATGTTGAATAATGATATTGCGGTTCCTTGTTTGCACATAATTTTTTTATTTTACTATTCATGACCAAATTAATTCCACAACTTCGCGTTTTTCCAAAAATAATATTTTTCTTGTACTCTATTTTTTAATAATTTGTAAAATTGTCGTTGGAAATTCAATATGAAAAATATTTATATTGAAGTGAAGTCAGCAGTTTTTGTTTGCGTGTTCAGATAAGTAGCCAAAGCGGTCACCTCATCACGTATTGATCCCGCTAAACGTAGCTTTATTCCATGATATGGTCCTCATGAAATTGAATTCAGAGAATCCGCATGCAAATTCAAGTTGTCAATTCTCATTGAAGGGCTTGAATTTATTTTGACTTAATATCTGAAACAGAAAGAGGAACAGAAACCAGCAGAAAGCAGTGAACAATATTATCTACATTTGCTCTCTGACCGGGAGGGTCTTTCGATCAGGTCCGGTCCTCCAATAAGCGATGATATTTCAGATCCTCAGATAAACTGAGAACGCTACAGGCCTCTTATATTAGGGAATCACCTCCCATAATAATTGGTTATTTTGAGTCAATTGAATGACGAGATTCAACATGCATTGTTCTTCGAACATACTTATCCGAAATTGTAACTAAACGATTCTCATTCGGGACAGAAACGAACTGAATAATTCATTTCACCTCAAGAGAACTCAGAATTAATTGTTTTCCCATACAACAACACCTCAATATTGGTCAACTTACGTCGCGAACAATCCCAAATTGAATTTTAAACGACAGGACTTAAGATATAATTAAACTGACTTAAGTCAATTTACACCCATTATAACTGAAAAAATACCAGTTATGCGACCTCTAGATTTTTCCTTTTCAAATTCAACACGTCCCGTATACACATAGGAATAATCGTTTTCCTGATGAATCAATATTTAATGGAAAAATAATTTGATGAATCGTTGACACGTTTTTAAACAAACTTGACACCTTTGAAAGGTCACGTGAAATTTTTTTAAAAATACGGATGACAATTACAGGTGTTACAAGGAAATAGGTAGTTGTGAAATTAGGGTCCATTTGACCTAGGCTTGAGAGAGGAACAATAAAATTATCTCACATTTTTTCACATTAAATTGATGGAATTATTCTAGCAATGTTTATACGGTTATTACCGACGTTTTGAATTGATATGTGTAAGATGCGTTATTTGAACGGAGGAATTGTATTCATTACATCCATGTATAAAGAAGAGCTTCAATAGCCGGATGCTTTTATATTATAATCACACTGATGAGATCATCTACATAGGTATGCATTTTACTTATTGTTTGTCGAATATAAAAGGTTAAGTTGTAGAACATTTTAACTGTGATGATTGGGTTCGAATTTATCGGAGACACTCTGTACACATTTCATCGTTTTGTTCTCTGGTTTTTGAAACCATAGCGTTATTATTCTGCCAGAATGTCTGTTAGTCTCGAATCTCTGGTCGAAAATGGGGTGGACTAGGTTGGACCTACTAAAAAAGTAGTCGTGGTAATACTCAAGGCTGTCTGGCCGGCTGTTTGTGCTATAACTTTCGGAGGAAAAGACCTAGAGTCTTCAAATTTTCTAGGTGAGTTTGGAATATGAATATCTCGTTTGCTTTCGTCAATGGACAAAATCCTCCTCTAAAGTTTTCGAAGTTATTGTCATCTGAAATTTACACGCAGGCGGAGTTTCTAGTTCTTTTTACGTGCTTATTCTGGAGAACAACGCTGGTATTTTCAAATTTTAAGCCGAAAATGGTATTAAAGAATTATGTTAGACTCCCTGGGAAAAATCCGTGGTCAAATTCAATTCTGCCCATGCTCTAACCTGCGAAGAGGAAGACCTAGCGACCTGAAATTGTCAGATTAGGTTTGGAATCCAAATATCTCGGTTGAGCCCGTTAATGGGTGAAATCGGTCGAATAGTTCCAGAGTTAGGCTGATTTGAAATTTTAAGGTTAATTCCTAGATATCTCATGAAGTACTGATTTGATCAGATTGAAACTTCGTATGTGGTTTGAGAATACCAACAATTTGTGCGAAAATTCAGAATGATTCAGTGGTCGGAAAATTAAAAATATTTATTCCAAAATTTTTTGGATATTTGTTGAACATTTTTTTCTTTTCCGGAGATGTTGTTCAGATTTCAACGAAATTTACAATAATTTTCCAAATTTCGAATTCGGATATTCAATTTCGGAAAAATAAAGAAATCAATATGTCAAATTTCGTTGTTAGTAAAAATTTGACGTTATTTTCTCAATATCTTTGGCAACGAATTCAAATTATTCACATATCCTCTGCGAATACTGTGATAAAATATATTGTTTGATATTACCAATATGTACTGCTAATTTTCAAAAGAATATATACCATATAACATCCATCAATACTACCATTCCACAAACGCATATATTTTCAGGTAATTTCTTTCTTATATTTAATGGAACCTTCGATCGGTAACCTACTTCAAATTGGTCAATTGAGGACAATAAATCGCAAAAACACCCATAACCTTAATCGATAAATCACGGACAACCGTCGATGCACTGCATAGCTAGGTAGGTCTTAAATTGATAGGTCAAAAGTTGAGAATAACAATCTGCATTATGAGTGATACCGGAAGAATGCAGTATAATTTCCTCTATTTTCTGCATCACACGAAAAAAATGATATTTTGATAGTAATCTTTTTACCTCTGAACGTTAATCCATTCAACAACAGGAGTTCAAGTATGTTTCTATCGGAGAAGGTTTTCCCCTGCCACAAAAAACAGCTATAACAAAGGGTTTTTGATTTTTTAAATTGTCGATTTTTCCCAAAATTGGCCAAAATTCCTTGTAGCTATTCTTGTAGGGAGAAAAGCCATCTATATTGAACTGAAGAGTGATACTATCCGTAAAAGATACCTTTTGAATCTGGTTGATCAATTGAGTTTCAATACCTAAATAGAACATTGTACCATTATCCAACTTTATACCATCAAAAGTTTTGGGGGTTTTCAAAATTGTACGAGGATCATTCCTCAGAAAAGGATACTTAGGCTTTATCAACCGGATCAGCTGGGATAAACTAGTATGTGTAATATTATTCTCTAATGCCCATTTCCTCAACTCGCTTGTAAAATTGTTTTCTTCGAATTTTTCCAATTGCTGCTTTGTCATACTTGAATTGGACGAAGGTAATGCCTTGTTGGTTCTAGATTCACCACTTTCAAAAACAAAATATTCATGAGGGGAGGAACAGTTTGGCATGATATCGTTTTTTTCAGAAGTTTGGGGTATTTCATTTCTCCTGTCTAAACTCTGAGCTATTTCTTTACGTTCGTCAACTTTTTTACGATACGTGCTTGAACACTCTATAGTTTCGTTTATGTTTTCAAATAATAATGAGGTTTTATTTACTGATGTAAGTTCTTCGCAATTTTTTTTTGCATTCTTTCTTGCCCTACGTTTCAAATGTCGGATACTAATTATTTTATTGACTACTGCTTTCCTATTTATAGAAGACATCGTTTAAATATCTAAGTATCAACAACAAATGAACAAATGAACAAATGTTTTCACTCGAATCACTTAAATATCATTATGATAAACTCAAAAATGAATTTTGACAGTCAACAAGCATCACTAGGAACAAAAGTATTCAGTTGCCAGTAAGATTTAGGACTGTCAGTAGTAAGAGTAGTTTTGTTAGAGCAATAAGTGTATACAACTCACTTCCAAATGAACTCAAGGTTTTGAATTGTGGCTGTTTTAAGAAGAATAAATTAAAAAGGTGGATTTCAACTAATTTGTGAGAGGAGCTGTTGATTTGTCATTGCGCAGAGATGTTGTAAGTTTTCGATAGTTTTGTGACTATTTTGTATTCCAGTTTATTGATTGATAGGATTATTTTCTTTTATGGTTATTGTGTACATAAGTGGTTGACTTCTAAACCGAACTCACAAACAGGTAACTCGATTACCTCCGTGAGTTGCACATATATTGTATCTGTGTGTATTCTCGGTTATAATATAAATAAATAAATAAATAAACAATAACAAAAAATGCAACGCACACATCCAAAGATATAAACCCACGCTATTGTTCCACAAAATGATGGACCTAAAATAAATGCAAGAAGTTCAGAATTTCATCCAAACAGTTTATACATGACCATAACCCAAATGAATTTCCAAATGAGGTAGGTACCCTATTATTAACAGCTCAGAAATTCAAAACTGACTATAAATAATTTTAATAAATTCATAAATTTTTATCTAAGGTCCGCTTTAGCGATTAGCTTCAAATATTATTCGTTTTTCGATTGTTAAAGATGAAAATGAATATCGTATTCAGTACAAAATTTTTATTGAGAAATTATGTTCTGAAAAATAAATTTATTGGCATGTGAAAGATATAATTGTGGCGAGAAGAACCACTTAGCTTAATTTCAATACCAAAAAAAATCTTATCAATTAAACAATATATACCTACAAAATTAGTAGCAAATGAGCTCCTACCTGAATAGTTATTTTATAAAGTAAGTTAGGGATTAGATATGATGGGTATTCAACATGTCGTCTATGAAAGTTTTTTTTATAGACATTATTAGACCATTTGTTCAATGTTGAATTGTAATGGAAAAAATGATTTCTCAATTGGTTCTAAACTTCAAATTATCAAAATGGGTAGTAAGATCGAGTATATTACAACATATTTTTCACTTACCGTTTTTCATAAGATTGAACTCAATAACTTTCACTGATTTCGTTTATAAACCTGGATTTGAATGTCTTACTGACCTACAGACTGCCTGAACACCGACTGACTGTTAGCCGTTAGCGTTAGGTTTGGGCGACCGACTCGACTCGACACACGACGAGATACGTTGGCGCAGTTTGCGGTACCCAATCAGGAACACTGCTTTCGTTCTTTCCTGTACAGCTGTCTAATTTTCCCGCGAGATTCGGTTCAAGTTTAAACCTTTTGAAGATATGACCATAGACAATTAATACGGACACGACCAATAACGATGTACAAGTAAGGACAAACGGTGCTGTCGATGGCAAAGATCTGTTGAATTTTTGGCCGACGGAAAGTATATCTTTCCTGGAAAGATCGAAAATAAATTCCTGTAATGAATATTTATGGTCTACCAGTTCATTGCTGAACTTAAACCATCATATTCCCAGAAGAATTAATTTTAACGTATTATGTACCTGAATTTTTTGAAGTCACTAAAAGGTGATACTTGAACTTATTGAACAAATGCATATATTTTTTGTATCGTTAAGGATAATAGAGAGATATTGCAGTGACAAATTTGTGTGACGTTATTAGCGCAAACGTTATTTTTGACATCTAAGCATGCGCAGATTCAGTTTCAGAATAACGTGACGTTAATAGCGTTAGCGTCTAACGTTATTTACGGAAAATTGCGAGCCGCAATTTACGTTGCGCTATTCTATATCGGAAGGATTCGTTAAGCTCCGGGCTTTTCCGGCTCCGATCACTGTCATAGAAAAGCTGTTTGTTAATATGTTTTTCGGAATTAATTACACAACTTCCTCAGGTTTTTTAAATCAATTTTATAATAACTTTTAAACATCAATGATATTAGACATTATGATTTATTATAGCTACCACAGCAAATTTTTTTCATATATAGGTATTTGTCACTTTTTAATTAAGAAATACTTTTGGAAGCAACATGAGCTGGGGTTTGAAATTAGGAAAAGTTTGACCCATGCCAATTATTTTATGCAATATCACTACTTCCACTTCTCCTGCAATAGCACCAGCTGAAATTACCGCTTCCGATTCCAATTTGTCCAGAATCGAAAAACTAATGCAGAAATGTGAATTATTAAGCTTTAGAAGTTTGAACGTGAGTTTGTAACACGAAATCTGACGTCTCACATAACCTAACCAAACAAACTGATGACTAACGTAACGGTAACAAAAACGTGTAGCAATACGTCTACTTCTGGAACGACCGTTAAATCCACGTTAACCACCATAACGTTATATTTAGCGCACCGTAATAACATAACGCTTGCGCTTTTCAAAAGTTGCAATATCTCTCTAATATGTCCACGATAACGTAGTCTTATTCCGAAAAGGTGGTAGTTACATTGAAAATGTCCTGAGGAATGAAAAATTAATTTCACGATTCTGAAAACTCATCCAAATGATGTTTAGCAAGTTGTGTACTCTACGTTTATTTTTCTACATTGAATAGTTGTTGTCATTTGAACGTCAAATAAGCATAAAAATATTAACTTATAATTTACGTCCTATGAAACACTATTATATACGTTGAAAGCACATCAATCTAAATCAAGTCTAATGAATGACATATTTTGCATGCTTTTTTTTCGATTCAGATGTTCTTAGATCTTATAAGACGTCTAATTTCTGTTATTTAGACAAGTGTGTGTTACTTGGGATCACACTGGTGAGATCATCTACATAGGTATGCATTTTACGTATTGTTTATCGAATATAAAAGGTAGAGTTGTAGAACATTTCAACTGTGATGATTGGATTCGAATTTATCGGGCACACTCTGTACAATTTCATCATATGGCTTCCTGGTTTTTGGAAACCAGAGAGTTATTATTCTGCCAGAATGTCTGTTAGTTTCGAATTTCTGGTGCAAATTGGGGTTGACTAGGTTGGACCTACAAATAAAGTAGTCGTGGTTATACTCAAGGCTGTCTGGCCGGCTGTTTGTGCTATAACTTTCGGAGGAAAAGACCTAGAGTCTTCAAATTTTCTAGGTGAGTTTGGAACAGGAATATCTCGTCTGATTTCGTCAATGGGCAAAATCCTCCTCTAAAGTTTTCAAAGTTATTGTCATCAGAAACTACACACAGCTGCAGAAATCACGTCAGTTATTTCTTAGAAATATTTTTCAAGGGGTTTTGTCCACAGCTCATGACAAATTTTTATCTTTCTATAAATGAATTATATATCTTTATTTGGGGTTTTGTTTTTGTATTTTATTTGCCATTATTCAATTTGCTTCGGCTAAGGAACATGACTCTTCAAAAAGATCTCGATTGACTTCAACAAAAATTGTCTTAACCCTTTCAAGAATGAAGAGGAAAACCAATTGAAACTTTCTTACTCTCCGTAATGTTTCCGAAACTTCTCAAGATATTCCACTATTCAAAATAACTCGAAACTATCAAAAAAATATCCGACAAAAATTGCATTTTTAGCAACAAAACAACAGAAATCTAAAACAAATATAGCTGTAATTATAAGTCCAATAACCCCCTACACAAACAACGATTATCCACTCGTAAAAACCAAATCATCAAAGAGACAAACATTCATCTTTCAATTCTTTCAGGTCACGTCCACTGGTCCAAGTTCAACATCTGAAGAAACCCATTTTGCAACCGACAACAGTCCATTTGGTTACGACATAACCGCCAAATGTTATAGCAGTCATTTGAGGGAACAAGAAATCGAGAAATGATGCAAACACACTGCTTGCACATAAAATATATAGAATAAACACGAAGTCGTATTCGACATCGTGAAAAATTAAGATATAAATCAAAAAGTGAAAGATAAGAACAAGATTGGATAAACGACTCAAGATGACATTTCAAAATGACAGTTCTGATGACGTTTCTTTCGAAGGAGAGATAGGTAGGCAGTCTCCTGAGGATGACGTCAGTAGAATGAACACAGAGGACAGTTTACTGAGCTCGAAAGCTAGTTCTGTGACTATTAACAAGAGCGGAGATGTGTGTTGCGCTGAAGCAGATATGAAGAAAAATTGTTGCAGTAAGTAAATTTTTACGGCAACGTTTGAATAGAGTAATACATTTACTTGTCTAACGGCCGGTCGTACACACAATAGTCTTTGAAGCTCAACTACGAAGGCCGACTTCGTGAGACTAAGTGAGTTTCACCTAGTCGTTTGAGACCATTTTCGGTTCAAAATTCGAAAAAACCATGGCCTGCTTCACTCTAAAACTTGAGCGCAATAATATATGAGGAACCGTCTCTAATTTTCGTCTGGAAATATCAAGTCCCAAAGTTTCCGTATGTATCAACAGACACCCTGTACATAACCAATGTTCTTCATTCAAAAATCAATTAAACCCAGGTCCTCTACTGCTATCGAATAGGCCCAAGATCACCACTACCTATTATTCCATTAGTCCACCAATTCGTTTAATGCTGCCTCATTAATTGATCTGCTAATTATCTTCGAATTGCAAAACACCTGTGTATAATTGTCCTAACGCAAAATTGTGTCAATAACTTCTCACTCTTTCTGTATGTACGGATAATTGATTAATAACATTCAGAACTATCTAATACATATTGAAGATAATTATTATTTTGCGGTTTTAATGTGTATTTTCTGACCTCACCTTGTATATTTAGTGTTAAGGTGTAATTGAGCGAACGGACGCATGAAATAGACATTGACTTCGAGATAATATGGAAGCAATTTGCATCATGCGTTTTGTCAGTAATGAGATTATATGATTTCCTTGTCTTTATAAGAAACTTGATTGAGAAAATACATTTGCTCACTTGATCCTTATGATTTTTTGATTCACTTGATCATTTGAAACACTGATCTTCCACTTTATATTCATGAAATATTCAATTGTTTCCACCATGAGATAATACACAATTTTATCTTCGGAGTTCTTACATTGAAAACTCCATAAATATCCTAATTTACATCAAATTTATAAATAAAATTTTTATACACTCTCCATGCTAATTTCTCATCGTTTTTTGAATCGCTGAGTCTATAACTGGGAAACTGTTTTGACTCACCCTGTATAATTTATATAGAACCCAGAGAATGAAGTCAGAAATTCTTGAGAAAAAACAGTAACTTCATACCTCTCAAACAAAAAACGGAAGGATGCACTTTTGTATTGAGGTGAGAGAATAAAATGACTTCATTCAAATATTGATCAGTCCCTCCATGACCGTTCCAATTATTTTTGTTGAATAAATCCAAGTGGTCCCTCATCCAGATACCAATCTGGCTTGGTTTTCACATAACGTTTTTTTTCTACTTAAACAAATGTAGGAAATTTGGCATTCACCTTTGACTCGTTATTTTTAAGCTTTACCACAATTCCATGCAATCAAAGAACTATTTTTTGTGTACAACTCAGTTATGAATATTACTATAAAACCAGTATACAGATCAGATAAGAAAGGTCATTTGGAAATTCATGAGGATTTTACAAACTAAAAACAAAAATTCAAAACTGTTTTTTCACAGAATATCCCTCTGGCTTTCATTCGAATTCAAAGTTTCATTTTACAACCAAGAAATAGAAATACCGCTATGCGACAGACCCGGGATCGATTCTCAACTGGGACTGATATTTTTTCCCAATAACCTATCCTATAGAATTGAAATTTTTAGTTGGTTGAGGCGTATTGACACGAAGTCTTGTGAAAAATCTCGTGATCATTCAATTCGTAGAAAAATCAAAAAACACAACGTTACATCTGAAGTAGATTTGTCACGAAAATTTGCATGAACTTTCAAGCCGTCATTTTTCGATAGAGTACTAGATCTAAATCCAATCTGATCTTTTTTTCAGATATATTGGAAAAAGAAATTATTTGAAATTCTGTACTATTAGTTTTACCCATTCGGAAATCTGACCTATTTGAGATCTGAACCTGCTGAGCAAATATCAAGAGCAAGTTGCTTCTCTCTGGAGTAATAATTGTAACGATTGGCCATCGCAAGAGAAAAAATAGCCAGCAGAGTTTTGAATATTTTTATTTGAATTTGTCACAAAACTTCTCTTGCAATGAGCACCTGAATTTTTGTTCGCAATTGCGTTCACGTTAGGTCGTAAAAAATACCAATTTTCACTTTTTGCATGCATAGGAAAGCCATTAGACTGTTAATTTCATAATATGATTTATGTTCCCACAAAATTAATGGTCATACAACGAAGAATGATGTTCAATCACAATATAACTAAAATAATACTTAAACGTGTATTAACTCAACCCAAAAATAAATAAGTATTGCATCACTAAAACCACAAATCCGATAGGTTTTATCTCTAGTAAAACAGATCTTTTGCATTTTGAGGAGATAGACTTACCATAAAATTAAATTAGCTTTCTCACGAATTTATGGACTAACATTCAACATACAATAGGACTTTGTTTTGGGAATAGATGAATATGATTCGAAGAATAGTTTTGCGTAAACAGAAATTATTTCTTTAACGAGGGAACAAATATCAGTGGATAGTTTTACTAGGAAAGATAATAAAAATCATGCTTTAGTGACTTCACGAGTAAGGAAGATATTTCTCACAATGACAAATTAGAAAATACAACATTTTTTCGACTTGTGTTATGAATTCATGTGTTTTTGTCGAGGGACTCTATGAAGAGACTTTTTCGATTCATTATCGATATTGGCGATATTTTGTTCCATTTTCGATATCAGCTAGGCAAATACTCTAAAAAGATAGTCATTTGAAAAAAGTTCCATAGAAGCACATTTAAATAAATTTGAAATTACCAGTGCATTCGCCATTTGGTAGCATCCCTTTGAATTTGTAATGAAATGTTCCTGATGAATATATTTTATTTCGTATGGGTAAAATGAAACGTTGCATCATTCAAAATTATGAAAAAGCTCTTACGCGCTCTTGGTCGAACTCGTGGGAGATTATTGTGATCGTAAACACAATAAGTCCTGAAAGAAAGAACTTAGAAACTCGATATTTGTAGAGAAATTTGACATATTTCTTCCCAATGTCTTCGAAAGTTATGAACGTATCCAACTGAAGTTTGTTACATTGCTGTAAAAAAAATCATTTTTTTTTCATTTACTGACTGTACGATCTCGACAAATTTTGCAAGAAGTTCGTGTCATAATACTGCAACCAACTGCCCAGTTTCAATGCAATCGCTACAGAAGTTTCGGAAAATATCACGGAAATAACCTCAAAATTTCAAATAACTATAACTCCGAAACCGTTATGCCGATTTTTTCCATTAACGGACTTAACCACGGTACTCTGATGCGTGACCTATCCTGGAACTTGCAAGTCACTCCGGATTCGTCAAAAGTCCAACCTAGTCGTTTGAGACTCGCGCGAAAAAATCTTACAAAACATGTACAGCGAAGTAAAGCTGCTGAATTCAAGTGAACGCTTGTCTAGAAGTTATCATCAATCATAACCTAAGAGAAATGTAGATAAAATTCAGAATCTCGATATTTGATTCAAGGGAAGGTTTCTTACTAAATATATCATTTTAGGACCTCGAATACGAACGTATAGGAACCGAAATAAAACTCCCAATCACTAATCTACTCAAAAACTCGATAAATACACTGCAATCACCTGACGATGCATCAATTAGCATTGAAACTTTCACCCGCGCTAGTTCTGTGTTTTTACCAGCGATTGCATGCTAAAAGAGTCAAGTTCATTGTTGATTTGCATAAGAGAACTAACCTGCTCAAATGACCGTGAATAAAGTGCGTTAATTGATACGGATTGGACAAATAAACGATAATATGTTGATTCATATCGGTAGACCTATTTAATTTTTTGGTTTTCCCGGTATTTGCGATAATAAAATATGTGAAATCCACTAGATAATCTGTATGACAATGGAGGAGAATGAAAGTTTCGAGAGAAGCTTCGACATGAAATCTGAGCTTGTGCTCGGTTGTTAGGTTTGTTCGGACCTTGGACTTCATATTTCACAGCAGTGTACGAAATATCAGTTTGATATAGTTATACTTTTTGCAGATATTGGGAAAAACTATGTCAAATTTCTTGTTTTTTTTTCTCGGTATGGTTGCTTTTCCGGAAAAATACTGATTCAATCATGATGAAACTCAGGAACTAGTTTGGAAATACTGATGAACAATGTTGTGCGAATTTTCGTGATATACGTGTTGTCACAACAAGTCAAGAATAAAATTTAAATTTTTTTTCAATTATTCAATATTCAACTGTCATTCTTTCAATCAAGAACTAGATTTCGATCAGATCTAATCTGTATTTTTGGAAATTTTGAATGGCCATCTATATCTGCGGAATCATTGAATGGATTTTACCCATTCACGAATTTGGCCTCCGAAAAAGGGGGCCAAACTTTGTCAACAAATATCGGTTTCCCAAGTTGTTTTTTTTTTGGAAGTTATTGTGTTTATCATCGACCATAGAGTAGGCTTGGACCTGAATCACGAAGATCGAATTCGTGAATGGGTGAAATCCACCCAATGATTCCGCAGATATACAATCCATTTTGCATTGAATTGTGCGTCAGTATTTGAAAACCAGGTACGCAGCTTCAGTCACTGTGCTTCAATATTTCTTGAGATATTCAGTAAATAATGTCAAAATTAACAACGAAATTAAGTTTTTTTTTCAATATCTATAAAAGTAAACATTCGATCGAAACACAATTTGAAATAATATTGTCCGAGTTTTTCAACAAAACTTTCGAAAAAACATTTTTTTTTAAATTTTCCCTGAGAGTGGATCCCCAAATAATTCTGCATAGAATTGCGTGTTGATATTGTTCAACAAATTCCGATGTTTCAAATTGATCGCATCAGTTTTATTGAGATATTGAAAAAGTAACCTCCAAATGAGCAAAACTTCGAAACCATTCCCTCGATTTCCCCCAATAACGAACTCAAAACAAATTCCGATGTTTCAAATTGATCGCATCAGTTTTATTGAGATATTGAAAAAGTAACCTCCAAATGAGCAAAACTTCGAAACCATTCCCTCGATTTCCCCCAATAACGAACTCAAACGCCCCAAATTTAATCGGAAAATTTTCAGTCGCTGGGTACCTTCCTTCGAAAGTTGAGACGGCCGGAAGGACAGACAGAATTAAGTTTGACCACGAATTCTTCTTCAGGGAGTTCAACCTTATTGTTTAGATCCGAACTATTACTCGCTGGTTCCCAAACCAAGAGCGTAAAAATTCAAGCCCCTCATTTTCAATATCTCATATTATGATATGGAGATTCCAAAGGACTCAACAGTAATTATTTGCGACAACAAGGAAGCTCTCTATCCAAATGTTATCAACAAAGGCAAAAACTTTTCAAGATCATAACCTCAAGTGATATTTTTTTGCTGTAAATTCACACAGGAAAATATGATTCTATTTCATTCACACTTAGCTCTCATAGTCCAAATTTTTTTTCACGAATATGTATGCCCTTCAATAAGTTTCTTTGTCGAACTATTTGTGTATTACATAGAATAACATAATCACAAGGACGAATATCAATCGATAAATCAACAAATATTCCCCCTTGATCAGAGCTAATCACCCAATCAACCAAAACACCTACACCGAAGAAGCGGATCCAAGTAGAATGACTACAGCTGTTTCACAATTGTTATTGATCGTCAGGTCAACTTAACTTGGATAAACCGCAGAGAATTCTCTCGATACTTGTTACCTTTCAGAAGGATCGCTGCAGTATACAACTTACATAGAATGTTCTGTATGTTTTTTCGAATTTTATTTTTTTAAACAGAAAATATGATGAATCGAGTTTATCATACTGAACAGAGATAGTCCATGCCAAACATTTTTTCAAACAACATTAACATTGAATAGATGTATGCTGCTGAAATATTTTTTTCTACACATTTCGATTTTAAGTTTGTTATTCTGTTTTCTCTCTAATCTTTTTTTTGTGGTGAAATTTTGGAAAGACTATATTTGATTTTCCACTACCAAGTTTATCAAGAACCTTTACATTATTTCGCTATATTTCTCTGATATTTTAAATTTTTTCCCGAAAATGATCTTCAAAGACTAAGTTGAATTCTCAAAATCATAGGACGTCATAGCTACAATAATTTGAAAAAGAATGAAATCAGATACTCAAAATCTTCAGGGTAGGATGCGTTCCAAAATATGAATATAAGTTTAATAATGGGCCAAATCCGCCAAACGCTTTCGGAGTCATAACTATTTGAATTTTTGAGGTTATTTTTCAATATCCCAGGATTTACTCATACGATCGAATTTGAACACGGTAATCAGTTAATTAACTCATAAACTACTTATTCGATTAGGATGAAACTCAGTAACTAGTTGGCAAATACTGATACGCAAACGCGTGTCGAATTTTCTATTTATCCTGTAAATTGAACAATCTGAAGAAAAATCCCAGTGATGTTGCGTTTGGCAAGGTCAACACGTGCGTAGGTGCCCGCCTTGCGGATGAATTTGAATTTGCACGCAGAAGGTGCTGACCCAATGTCAGTGCTTCTCTAAATTTTTGTTTCCAATTTTCTTTCAAATTTTTCAGATCCAAATTCCAAAATATTCATTGGAACTCTTCTAACCATCTGGGGAGTTTGTACAATTATTTGGACTCCATTTGACATATGCATGACAGAAAGACTGAAAATGAGACCAGGTTTGTTATCGAAATTTAACTCCTATCAATTTTTAAGAGTTTTTTTCTAATTTTCAGGGTTTCCCCCGTATGATTGGTGGCAATCGCCGCCAGATGAGGTACTGCTCAAAGTATTTATTTTTAACATAACCAACGCACAAAAGTTCCTAAGTGGTGAAGATCCGAAGTTGAATTTACAAGAAATTGGTCCAATTGTATTCAGGTAATATAAATCACAAGGTTCTTAGAATAAGCAGCAATTAAATAATTTGTCCTCCTATCATGAGAGCTTTCCTATTTCGTCTAAAAATACTGACTAGAACACCAAAAATATTCCAACATTCAACAACTGTAAGGAAAAATCATTTCCTGAAAGCTAGTACTTGGAAGAAAAACAGTGGCGTGAAAGTTCAAGCTAAATTATTTAGGAATAATATCTATTGAATCACCGGATATGTTTGACTAATACGTGAATTCAATTATCTTAATTAAGCTCTAAGCTTATCTGCAAATATCGATATTCTAGATTATTCCTTTCATTGTTCACGGTCAGTTTAACTGCCTATTGTGAATACAATAAGTTTCGAAAAAATCCTCCTACAGACATAAAACTATAAGAGCTGAATACCAAAGTTTCAATCCAAGAATGGTTCAACTCAACTGGTTATTCCGAATATTATTTATCCAATATTTTCGAGAATCCGATCCATCTGAAATTTGGTACACTGTTGTAATCGAATAGTTTGTACCATAGTTCTTCTATTCTTGATACTCGACGACTAATTATCATCTAATAGATTGTATCTGCGAAAAATACAGCTCTCTTAGATAGATTAATAACTCTTCTAACATTAATGGTCAGAGGGACTAGATATGGGCCTTCAAACCTACACATACCAGCTGATTTTAAAGGGTTGCGAAATGGCGAAGGGGCGGGGCAATTTTGTAACCTTGGTCTATTTTAGGAATTTATTATAGAGTTAGTACAGTTAAGAATCACACATGGAGGTCAATTTATTAACCCATTTTAGATTTTTTATGGTTCTAGCACTATTTATTTGCATAGCAATCTGAATATCATCTCGATTTCTACAAGTTTCACAAAACATTTGTGCCTATAATATAATTTAATTGAAATATAGATGATGATTGATTGATTCCAGAGAGAAGCTTATACATACCAACGTTACGTTCAATGATAATGGTACGTTGACATACGTGGCTATCAGAAAAGCAATATTTCTTCCTCATGAGAACACCATCGATTTGAATCAGACAATAACTGTTGCCAATTTACCTGTTCTTGTAAGTACCCTCTTGTTACATATGGGAAAATTTTCAAAAAAATTAGAGCAGAAAACACAAGTTCTATTTTGCATTAAAATAGTTAACTGTTTCCGATAAAATTGCATCAATGAATGGATTTATTGCAGGGAATGGCGTCTTATTTTTGGGATGCTTCCTTTTTTGAAAAACTGGGTTTCAACATGATGGTATCCAGTAGTAACTCCAATGCCACTATTGATACAACGATTTACAACTACTTGTGGAACTTTACAGACCCAATTGTAGAATTAGGGAGGAAAATTGCTCCTAAATTGGTACCGGTCGACAATTTGGGTATTTTAGCAAGGGTAAGAGCCTGAATTTTTCCTTCATAAAAGCGTTATATACCTTTGAATATGACTTTGAAATCTTCCCAGTTAAAAAAGTTATGAATATGAAGATTCAACCTAAATCACATCACACAACTAGTAACTAAGTAGAAGAATTTTTGAGCTATTTCGGAAATAGCGATTCATTTTTTTTGTGATACGTCTGTAATGACTGATAATATGTTCTATTTTCACCCATGTTTTTTCTTCAATATATTAGAAATTGTCTCAAAATGTGTTTTCTAACTTAAACAAACTTCTTTCTTCAATATGCAGTCGGAAAATTTTCGATGCTTCTCAACCCCTCTGTCCCCCTAGAAATTTTGTCTTCTGCCGTCCCTGAATATATTTATGTATAACGAATTTCTTTCTGTCTAGATCTATGAAGATTTCACAGATACTGTAACAGTGTACATTGGAACTGAATTTGGTAATGAAAAATACTTCCTCATAGATAAATACGATGGTACTGGGGATCTTCCAGGCCACGGTGACACCTGCGAAGACAAATTGGTAGATTCAACTGAAGGCGTTGCCTATCCACAGTTTTTGAACAAAAGTTCCGAAATAAAATATTGGCGTAAGACGATGTGCCTTGTTACGTCACTGTTTTTCGACCGTAAGTATACTGTCCGCACCACCCCAACTTGTGGTCAATTTTGACATGGCTTTGTGGTGTTTTTCTAGAGTATCGCTTCAAGTATTCAAGAATTCTTTGATGGATATTTCAATCTTATAATATAATCGCGAATCTCACTCGCGATGAACTGGCAAAATGGAGCACTGTGAACAAACTAAACGACAAATGATAGTCATACCGCGCACAACTTAGAAACAACAACATTTCGACAATCGTTTATTGCGCACGTTTTAAACTACCAATTGACGGAAATCTCAATAATACAGTGTGTTTAAAAAAACTGAATTCAAATACTTCCAAAAATAGTATAACAAATTCTGAATAAAAAAATATACTTGTGAATAATTATAAAGAAAGCTAAGTATCGATAAATTTATATAAAAAGAGCGAATCAAAACAGTAAATAAGACTTATGACTAGACATCGGATTATATATATGCATCTGCATATTAGCATATGCAAATGCATATAACGCGATATTCTAGGCATTATTGCATATTTTGGTACTTTTTTGTCGAAAGTGCATATTTCAATAGTGGGACGTAACCCTGGTGCATAAATCAACCGGAAAACGTTGAACGGGTGCGGAGCTATAGAAAGATTGGATACCATCAGAAATCTTCTCCTGTTCAAATCCACGGAAAGTTTAGAAAAAAATAATCGAACGGAAAGATATCCTGTCAGAAATGATCTATGGCAAATTCAAAAACACGATGCTCGCAGCAATAAAGAAGATAGGAGTATATGTCAACGCCAAAAGGAAAACCTTGTCTACAAAGATATCTTCAGAAATGGCGCAAAATTCTAGTTCCGTCTCTTTACGTTAATGACCGTAGAGGAATCGTTTTCGGCCTATAAGTTGATATTAACAGACAGACGTAACAAGTTTTCGTTAGTATACCTAAAAAACCTTGAACAGCACTGACGTGATGTCAGCAGCTTCTACACGCGATTGTTCACATTGCAGAATGGCGACTTGGAAATTTCAGTGAAAATTAAGTGACATGGAAATTTAAAGAGAAAAATTAATTCAAATTTTTCCAAGGATGATTCTTATCATTGGCACTATTAACGTTCCAAGTTTCATTTCAACCAGATGAATAGTTATTGAAAAATCAAAATTTCAAATGGTTGTAACACAAAAATCATTTGGCAGATTTGGCCCATTAACGAACTCAACCGAGATATCTAGAATCAAAACATAACCGGACAGAATCCAATTCGACCACGGATTATTCATCTGTGTCCCACCTAGTCGTTTGAGACCGATTTCAGCCCAAAACTCGGAAAATTACATCATATGAAAGTAAAAGTCTTTAAACTTCACAAAATGATTAAAATTCTTCACCCTGGAGAAATCTATGACAGTCGAAAATTATAGACATTGTGACGTAACGATAACATGCTGTGCCCTAGAACAAGCTCGTAAAAAATGTCTTATTTTGTATAGTCACAAAATTATAATTGATTGATGACTGAAAATTAATCGGAGACATAATGGAAATGTATATTTTTATAGTGCATATTATGTGCATATTTCACCCTTTTTCAGTGCATATTTGCATGCATATTTTGCCAGTTTGTTAATGCCTATAATCCGATGTCTACTTATGACTATCCCAGGAAATATTTGTGACAAAAGATTCGATACTACAAAAATTCCGCAACTAAAACAATAAACATACTGAGCCTTCAGAGAAACATATATTACATAAATTATCCTTCGTTTATACCAACAATCGATCAACAAAAAACGAATTTATTACTGGATCTTTCACTTAAGAGTCTAATATATAATTTTTATGGCATTTCCACAGATGTGAAAGATATGTACGGAGTTGAAGCATACAGGTACACCTTGGCAAATAACACCTATGACAGGACGATGCCAGAAGATAAGGACTGTTACAAGAGCGAACCAGTGTTGCTAGATGGCTTAGCTGATGTATCCCAGTGTTTTTGGGGTAAGTTCTAAGTGAGATCGATAAAACCTAGAAAAATTATCGAGAAACTTCAAGAAGACTTGAAATTCAAAGAATCGACTGGTGCGAAATTTGAAGATCTTAAAAGTCCATCCAACAAACACAACATACAGCAATTATACAGTTACTGCATTACAAGTGCCACCGGAATGCAGTACATACAATGTTGTATTAAAACTGCACAGTCTCTGCATTGGTGATACTGCTTTCCGAAAAATGCAGTGATTTGAATAGAGCTGCTGTACAGGTTTTATACAACAAAATCGAAGTGCTGTATGAGACAACGCTGTCTCTGTCTTTGATGCTATATTTCGTTCTAATAGTCAGCCGTCGATGTCCGGTACCACAGACCACCTGTGCAAGTGCCGGTATGTTGGAGAAGCGTTGTCAATCGTCGTCATCGGCCATGCTGTTTTGTAACGGAAATTTGTCTGTGTTTGTTTTGTGAAAGATTCTAAGTCAATCGCCCTATTTGAGCTGACTGTTTGCTTCGAGTTGACTGTGCTCCAAGTGTGAAAAACTAGTGTATTGACATGATGAATTCCAGAAAAAACCAAATAAGGCAAATTAGACTGATCTGTGTGTTTCAGTTCAATATTTGGATGATGCCGTTTCTTTCGGAACTGGAATAAATATACAATAGAAGAAAACATCCAAGCATAGAAAGCATATTATTCGAATATGCAAAAATATATACATCACATCATAAGACAAAATTTATTCGTCAATTTCCGGGTAAACAGGAAGTCGTAGAATCACTTTTTCACATCTGTCGATGGTAAATAATTATACGAAGTGATATAGCTACTGCAATTGCTGTACACTTGCTGTATTTCCAATGCAGTTTGAACTGTACAGTTTTGATGCAGATCCTCGAATCGGGACATATACGTTCCGTTTTGATACAGTTACTGCACAACCATCGCTGCACCTCGAGTGCAGCAACGCTGTACAGTTTTTGTACCCTTGCTTTGATTTAGTGTTTGCTGGGCATTGGTTTATCAAATGAGTAGCAACGTTTGTGGATAAAATTCCATGTGCTTTTCTTCCTGAAAATTCCTCGACCTAACCAATTATTTCTACAACTTTGAATTGATAAGAAAATCTGTTGGCTGGTGTTGACTTTATAGAGCTTACGGATTCTGTATGAAGCTTTTTGTTGCAGATTTCCCAATAGCATCCAGTTTTCCACATTTCCTTTACGGAGATCCCAAATTAGGAGATTTCGTCGATGGACTTCAACCAGAAATATCAAAGCATGAGTCGTATGTCTTCATTGAACCCGTAAGTGATTTGAAAGAATTGACATAATATAAAGCCATCTCTTTTTTCTGAAATCATCCTGTATATTGAATGGGAAAAATGAAGCATTTTCTATTGTTTTTCAAAGACTACTGGTATCCCAATCAACTCCCATGCGAGATCACAGAGCAATCTAATCATGAGGAAGCTAGATGGTTTCAATGATGAAATAGAAAAATTCAGTGACTTAGTGGTGCCCATGTTCTGGGCAGAATATGTAAGTATAATTAATAATTTGAAAATGTTTAGGAGTAATTATACCAAACTAACATAACCACAAGGACGAATATCTGTCAGAGCTAATCATCCATAATCAACCAAAACATCTTCACCGAAGAAGCGGCTTCCAAGGAGAATGGTTACAGCTGTTTCGTAGTTTTTACGGATCTCCAGTCCACCTTAGGCTGGTCGTCCACTGCAAGCGATTTCGAGAGGCGCGATAGGAGCGTAAACGAACGAATTTGCGCGACAGATCCAAATGAATAGAATTCTAGGTACCCTCGTCGACTGGCAGCGAGTTCATACGGGCGACTTCGAGAGAATTCGAGCGGCGCAATCGTATCCCGATCAATTTGGATCCTCGGCGCTCGTAAAACGCGTAGCTCATAAAAGCCCCAAATCGCTTCCAGTGGACGGCCAGGCTTACTTTGGTTAACCGCAGAATAAGAATCTAGACTGCACTTTTCATCTGTCAGATGAGACACTGCAGTATAACTATATACAGCGCGCGATCTCCCAAGAATTAAACCTTCAAATGATTCTACGAATTCACAAGCACTGACGTGAAGTGAGCAGCTTGTTCTTCGGAAACTATTCATTATATTCTGAAGAAACTCTGCACACACTTTGCATGAGTTCAACCATCAGAAATTACCCCCATAATAAAAACTAACTATAATATATGACACCCTGTATGTAATAATGTATCATCTCCTCTAATTTACATAATCTGTCAGAACAAACCTAAAACCTAATTTCCAACGAAACCATAGTCTTTAGATTGAATTATATACTGTTTTGTTCCAGAATCAAGTCGGGCTACCCTGGTACATAGTAAGCCTGATGTATTTCACAGTGAAAATTCTACCAATTTTCCAGAGAGTTTGGACTGCTGCCCTCTTTTTGATTGCTGTAATTCTCATAACCTCAGGAGCACAAGAACGCATTAATTCCAGACGAAATAAATATCTGATAAAGAACAAAGTTTTGCAATACGAACAAGATGCGTTCTTAAAAGCGTAGCAAATTTTTTGTAAATACCAAAATGTACCAAAGCAGAGATACAGGAACTGATGAGAAATATTCCTAAGCATTAAATTATTTTGATGGAAATATCATTCAAGATCAAGATTGTCTTCAGATGTTGTGACTTTGTTTATACTTTTCTATTTTTGTGAATTAGATTTAAGTTAAGTATCTCCGAATTGATATTAGAATATCAGGGAATCTTTTAAGGAATTGTTAATAGCTACAAGAAAATATGTTTTCCTACTATAATTGTGATATAGAAATAGATGTAAAGTAAGATATGGAGTCAGTCTAGTTATAGTTTAGGTATGGAAGACCAAATTTAAGTTGTAGATAAACCTAAGTAAAGATCTGAGTTGAATATAAAATTGTGTTTCTATGAACGAAACCACGAAATTGCTCTTAAAGTTTTCCCCATATTCACGAAAATGAATATTAGATCAAGCTGGTACATTGCTGTTGAATAGCGACTTTTTTGTATGTGCCAAAACGCTCCGAAATCTGAGCAGGTTAGCGAAAACAAAATATTCAACAATGATTTCGAAACATTTTGCATAGGATCGCGTATAGACATTCTACAAATATTTAAAAAGTTTCAATCTGATCTCGAGATAGGAAATGACCTTGAACCAATATGGCTATAACTTCGCAACTGTTCAGTAGATTTTTCCAATGAACGAACTTAAGCGTCGTATTTTGAGGTGAAACCTATATCATGAAAGCTTCATCACGTTATCTCGCTCTTTTTGAAAGTGATCGTGGCATTAGTCAAGTAGAACAGAGTCCAACCTAAAAATAACAGACGTTTGGCAAAATGATAACGCATCTTTTCCCAGAAAAAGCGAGTAAAAAACCCATCTGTAGAATCGCAACGATAACCTGAGGATGCGGACTGGGGGGGAAAGCGCTTAGCAAGAAATCATGAAGATTTTTTCATTAATCTTTAATTTCATCACATTAAATGAGTTGAATTCAGATTCTTGACAATGAAAAAATAAATTAATTAGAATGGACATATTTTTATGAAATATACATCAAGATAAATTAAAGGTCAGTAGTTTGATATGGGCTTTGTAAAAATCGTTGCTAAACTCACTTATTTTAGGGTAATATCTATTGAACGAACTTGGAACTGAGTGTATAAAATGAGTTTAAACATAAAAACTTCATTTTTCATGTTCACCTAAAAAAAAAACATTAATTTACATGAAAAAAATATGGAAAACTCGATTCAAAGCTTTAATAGTAGAAGAATAAAGAGTGACCTTGTAAAAACACTATTTATATACATATGTACATTTCGATAATGTTATAAACAAATTTCTTCTCGATATTGAAATACTAGAAAAAAAATAGACAAAAGAAGTGCACATGATTGACTTTTAAGAGTCCCATAAAAAATTATCTACATTTCCTAGTTTGAGTAAGTTTAACACCATTTACTTGTATGTTCCCTCACGACAAAAATTTAAGGATCCTCTTACCTTAACATCTGCAAGCTTGAGTAAATTTACAACAAGAATTTTCTTCAACAATCACAAATGATGTTTATATTCACTCAATTTTTTTCTCTCCGAAGCCAAATGATGCATGAACTTGGTCTTAATATTGAAAAGTAGTAAGAGAATGAAATTCAACACTTATGGACCTTGAAAAATTTTAATAATTCCAGATGAATTTGTATATATATAAACAACATAATTTGCTGCTATACCCAACATACTTGATGATAGAAGAGTGTTCGCTAAATAGTAGAGAAGCAAATTTTCAGCAACAATTCATAAGCAGGCACTGCAGAAAATTGTTACTTCCCGTTCAAAGTTATTTTTGTTTTTAACAAGTTTCTTCAGTTCTCTATGTTATTTTGTTATGATGCGTATATAGAGCCTCATTTAGTTGTCAGTTATTCCAAAACAATTTTTTTATAATCTGCTAAAGGTAATGAAAGTCTGTCAGTGAAAGAAGTAATATAAAAAGTTAAAAAATTGGAGTATTAAAAGTTGAATATTATTGTTTCCATTAATAAATGTTTATATATTGATTTTCAGTGGATTCCAGCATTTCTAGACAAATTTCAAGTGAAATATTTCCATAAAAAGTCTGAGGATTAAAATTTTTATTCAAGAATAATGAAATTTGATCATTTTCAAGCCAAATAAGTAATTTCCTGATTTAGTGAAAATTTTATGCTTCAAAGAATGGCATTTTGAGAATAGATCCACTATTGTAGGTCTGAAGATATAGAAATTATGGGCAATTTTACAATATGTTCGGGTTGATAGTAACAAGACTTTGAGGTTAGTTTTTCTGATCAATCTCGTAGTCAAAAAACCACCATATGAGGTCTTCTCCTCTCAAAAACCAAGTTACAGCGTTTTCAATGTGTACACGACATTCAGCCAGTTAAACATATGAATAAAATCCATAAAAGCTTATTTCGAATTTTGCTCATTTTGTAGAGAAACTACCTTTGAAATCTTGATAATATAAACTACTACCACCAGTATTAAGAGCGAAATAAAAAGAAATATTATGACCTTGAATTGAATCGAGGGTGGCCACGCCTTCGTTGTTTTTGATTGGCTAGGAGAACTAAGATCCAGTGAGAATCAATATATCCTATATCAAGAGCTACATAGTCTAACTGATGTATCTCCATTTCTTCATAAAAAAGTTCCTCTCATTCACCTGTATCATTTAAATAAAAACTCAACTACATTAATGATAATAACTTTCAACAGAAATTACGAATGTTGCAGTTTAGCTTAATTAAATATCCTACCATAAACATGAACTCCATACTAGTCCAACAGAAAATCAAATCAAGCAAAATACCACACGATTCATAATACCCGCGGGTTATTATCACTAAAACGTTCAGCGAATGTTCTAATCAGTCTTGAAACCACTTTGACCAATAAACTGTTCTGGAATTCAACGAAATTACAGTCTGATCGTTCTTTGGTTATGTTCACCCATCTACCACGACTCCGACCTTCTAAGAAACACAGGAATTAGAGTCAAAATCAATTTGTCGATTTTCAGTACGCAGGGAATGGTAGACGTACTGCTAACAGTCCACAGGTATGGGCTGCACCTGTTCCGGGGTGAATAGAATGTGAGATCTCGACTTGATCAGGTAAACTATGAGGAAGGAGAATATCAAGGAGATACAACCGATGGCCATCGTCATACTTTCTTGAGCGGCTGACGGCTTTAGGAATAATCTCATGTTTAAATCACCCCAAGTTGATTCGGTCCAACTGCTGTAGAGATTCGAAGACCAGTCGTAATCTGGAAAGGAGATATTCAATTATCATGATACCTTTGTTGGTTAAGTCCTCTGTTAGGTATTTCCTAATTTTCACAGTCGATAGCAGCCATATTGATGAAGCTACATCTGTCAAACTGCCTGACATTTTTAAAGTCTGTTAGCTTGAGATTATTAAAATAACTATGGGATGAATACAATTTCTTTTCCTACTAAATCATTGGAACAAATTGGCAATGGAAGTTTGACGCATTCCACAGTGAATAATTAAAAAATGTTAGGTTATAGTAATTTCACGGTCGGATAACTATGCAACGTTGTCCCTTCTACACTAAAGTCATACTTATAAAGTATGTAATTAAACCAAACCATAGAGTTATTGATGAATATTATGTAATGCCGGCCACAGACGTTACGGTCTACCAGAGAGGTTGACCTGCGCAGTTCTACCTGCACAGGTCAACCGGTGCGTGTATTGGACCAGACTTGCGCAGGTTCCCGACCTGCACAGGCGACCGGAGAAGAAGCGAAATTCGATTCTTTCTCAAAGCACACTATGGTGAACCTGAGAAGGTGTGAGAGACCTCTGACTATCTCTTTTTTCAGGTTCAAATCCCGGAAATGTCAAAAGTTTTTCTTCAAACACAGTCAGTACAATGAAAATGGTCGGAATTGTGATAAATCAATTTTTTTTCATATGTACAGGAACAATTCAAAAATTTGAACATCTTTCATCCAAACAGACTCTGATAACAGCTTTAGAAAACTCATCTTCCATTCAATTCTTGAAGAGAGTGGTAACTTTTTAAATTGACACTCTGTATATACGATATATTTCCTACCTTCAATGATGAATGCTGGACTAACGGCTTCAGTAAAATTCATGACCATCCTGAAGCATTTCGTAACATTCAGTAGGTCTATACTGACAGACATGTTATAAAATCGGAACGCCTAAAAAGACATGATAAGTTATGGGCTAACATGTAATTTTTTTCACACTCACATAATTATGAGATAAATTTGTACAATTTTGAACGGATTCTCCGACTACATCACCAGTTACCCATCCTAGAATGAATCCCATTAGTGTTGTGGCATCATTGTTCGATCCGTCAACCCCGACGTACAAACTCATGGTGCGGTTATCATGGAATTTCTGTGAATGATTATGATTTTGACAATAAAAGAAAAAAGAATTTGAAGTTTAACACTCACCTGTGGTGTTTTACCAACTGCTTGATGGATTTTACAGTTTTGATCTTCTAGAAAACAGTGCAGCAGTTCATCCACCTTGTAAAATAATTATATTGAAATTGTTCCGTTTTACTGTTTAATATCAACTTACAAATTCTAACGAGTCCAGATCATCGCTCGGATCCTTCCACATTTGACCTGTCAGGTCTTGGAAAACGCTCTTGGAAATTGTGTATGCCAGATTGTACAGATGTTTTTGAACACTATCCACAGGTAAGAGACCTGTATTGTTGAAATATTTGTAGTTTATTTTGGACGAGTTGTCGAATATGGAATTGTAGAATCTACTCCAATATTCTTTCTTATAATTCGCCAGAACCATAGTTGAAAGATTCGAGTATTTCTTCAGGAAAGTTTGTATGGAAGACGGCGGTAATGTACCATCTGATGGTTCTATGTTGGTCGAAAAATGGCTATTCGATATGAGGAGTTTGGTAAAATTATCATTCTGCAAAAAAAACATAATAATGCAGAGAAAAAAATTGACAAAAGTTTAATCTGCATGAATCACCCAAAAATTCAATGAAAATCTAAACCATTATGTGCCTCTTGTAATCAGCTATTCATCACTGACATTTCCTTCCGTAATAAATACTTAACCTCAATTTGAATTCAATTGGGAACTCAAAGCTAAGTCCTTTTCGAATAAGCTTCTAAGACAATTCAGTTATATAGATTTTACAATTATTGTATAAATTTAAAATTGCTCGAAAAAACATTCATAAATGAAAAGGTTATGAATTCCTACCTTTGGATCTACTTTAAATCGATGGACATAAACTGATCCATCGAACCTACTCAGCTGACTCAACTCGATAAACAGCGAGATATCGTTGGCTTTTATAACTGGTAGATACGCAGATGTCCCATTTTCAGTTTGTACAGGAAAATCCCCTTTTTCCATATCGTAGAGCATTCTTTGTGAACCAATATAATCAAAAGTTTCACCATTGAAGATAATGAAAAGAACATTGGTATCTGAAAAAATAGTATACTGAGAACAATCTCCAAATTATATCCTTAAGATAAAAAGGATGAATTAATCACGCATGTGTGCAGTTTCTTACTGTAATTTCTATCATTCTTGGGTAACATTTTCTTTAATATCTTTGCTGTTGCTAGAAGTGTGACCACCCCAGTAACTGGACTTTCAGCACCAGACGTTCTATCAAACAGTGATGCTGTATCACTTCTTGCTGCTATGACAATATATTTCTGACCAAGAATAGGCTTAACACTGTCAGTTTTATCATCATAGTCAGAAAGAGGGAATAATGTAGCCCATACATTCTTATCTCCTAAGGGATCACACACTCTTGTGGGGTTCAAATTTGTTGCTATGTTGGACCGCCTAAAATGATTATTTTATTCATATTGAAATTCAAATTGTGGACCTGTTATTTCTACATACCTAATGCATGTCGGTGTGTCTTTTGCACCATACATGAACGCATTCAATTGGACAGAACATAAGGACCTATCTCTCTGTGTTTCATAAGAAAAATTATTGAATTTCTGGAAACACTCTCTCATACCCTGGATTTCAGTAGAATTGTCTATATAGAATATAGGGAATTTAATATCTTCGAAAATAAGGCCAGTACCATAAGGGTTCCACATGCCACCTCTATCACTTTTGCTACACGTATTTGGGACTCCAAAATTTTCGTTTGGACATTGCAAATCATGTGTGAAACTTGTTAAAGTTTCGTTGTTTAAGTATAAGACAAGACCAGTTATTTTCGGACTTTCCTCCAGTACAGATACGAGATTTCTTGTTAGCAGACCAACTGGTAGTACTGGTATATAAGGACCTGCTGTGCCATTTTTTAGTATGAAAAGCAAGTCTTCTTCTTTGGTACAAAAATGTACAACACCCTTGCTTCCACCTCTGACAGCTGGAATGAATCAATATGTAAATATTATTCATACAACAAACATTTATGCAGAAAGTATTGAGACTCACATGAACACCCTGTTTGATGAGTTGCATTTAATCTCCTAAAACAAGGGGTTGTGGCTTTAATTCCAATGTACATTCTATCTTTAGTTCTTTCCCCATTGCCTGAAATGTAAAACTGTTGGTTTCAAATAATAACGGAATAAACGCTGTATTTAATACTCACAATGGTAAAATGATAATATTGATGTAAATAAAAATATCAGCCCATAATTTGAAATAGACATGATTCTTATGTCCCCAGTCCCCGTTTAAGGAATAGGTTAGCAATTGACAGTGTCAATTTGACACTGACAGGCAATGTCAATTAAATGTTTTAACAGAATAGATTACAGTGACAGTTGAATATGTATATCAACGGCACGCCATCTAACGGAAAATATATGTAAATGCAAATAAGATGCCAGGGCCGGATTTGGCCAAATATTCATAAGTACTAGCCCAAACAAAGGTTAGCCCATGAAATTATGTACTTTTATCAATTGGTAGTTTTGAATGTAGAGTGATATTGGTGTATACCTATTAGGATTTTCAATGCATTCTGAAGTGGTTCAAGGTGATGGTTTAGTTTTTTTGGTTTAATTATCAAATGAGAACCAGAGTGTTTTCTGATATCAGTTCCTTTGGTTTAATGAATTATTATACACTCCCCCATATCAATGTAATTGTTGGCCTCGGCAAGTTACACTACAGGAAAGTATGGCTGTCAGCCTGGTACGAGTTGAAGGTCTTGGTTCTCGCCTTGGTATAAAAGCGTCAGTCTGGTCTGAATCAAATATTGAATTTAGGATTAAGATTTGATCTTTGGTCTGAATCTGAAGTGTTATCTGACCCCTGTAGGCTACTAGCCTTGCTACTAGATAATATCTGGAAGAATTTAGAAAGACGCTCTGAAAAGATGGTTCATTTTTAGCATGAAAACGATGCCACAAGCGAAAAAACACAAGGGTGATTTTTTCACAAATTGAACGAGAAATTCAAAAATTATATTTCTTTGAAATACCTCGGTAGCGTACCATTTTTTTCTTCAAGAACACTGAACTCATTATCCATACGCGCGCCAAGGATGAAATTTTCATTTGGATGTCGAAAAATGTGCAATAACTACCTCTTTAATCCCTTCAAATTTCATTTGCATCTTTCGACTGGTTTCGAAACAATAAATAGTCGGTTTTCAAGAAAAACTCTATCACCCCGTATCTCGGAAAAAGAAGCATTGTTCTTTACAAGTGTCAAAATTGTCACCAGAATGGCCTATCCAGGTCAATTTTCTGCTAACATACTATGGAATGAAAAACAAATTACAACTTCATCTTTTATTTTACAAATATTGCGAAGGCACAAATCTCAAAAAAATAACAAACAATTCAACAACGAATTAAGTAAACTCGAATATACACAAATATAATTAACAAACTGAAAGAAAACGAGGAGAAAACATTTCCATACATGCTCAAAACTTGCAAACCTACAGATGCATACATGTCTTTTTAAATGACTTACAATTTATTGAAACACAGCTAATGTTTAAAATTTTCCAATGAGAATTAGTTCCTTTTTCGAATTGTGTGAAGGTGATACTAGTTCAAAATAATCGCCCTACATTTACCTTACCTGACTTTGATTTGCTTACATTTTAATCATTTACTATATAATAACCATTCTAAGATTGAAAGAACGAAATAAGGTAATAAGGACTCCTTCATTTCAATAGCAGCTAATTGAATTCTCTAATTGAATTTCACCTAAATTTCAAAACAAGATTGAACTAAATACCGACAAATCATCCTAAATACTAATTAACAATTAATTATTATAAAATTAAAATGTATCAAACATTTTATGTGACACACTTTCTTAAATTAAATACTCCTATAAAAATGACTTAATATTCTCGTACCAAGAAAATACAATTCATTCATTTCAACAGAAATACAAAATTTGATATAACATCAACTGGCAACAATGCACTGGCATACATCGCAGCCATTTTGAACGGTTGTGGAAATGGTGAATTTTTTCAGTCTATCAATCGTTTATAGGCCGGGTTCTTCACTACAATAGTGTAACATTACCAATATTCATACAGTCCGAACCATTCTTCAGCAAATTCTATCAACATCAACAACGTTTACTCCAAATTTTGAGCAATATCTCTAAGCAGTCTTTTTCTGATATCAGCAAACCCGGTTTAAACTTCAAGACATTGTACAATGTACAATTTTATGAACCCGATTCAGCTTAAGATACATTTATAATGTATGTGATTGAATTGTGTTTGTTCAAGTTCTTTTAAGCAAATGATATAACCTCATCGAGTTCTTGCATTACTTACACGACAGAGGAATCTTTAATACAATTGGAATTTCAAATTCAAGATTTAAACCAATTGTTTAAAATGTTCAAAATACAGTTATGTAGGGATAAAGTGTCAAAATAACTTAAGCTGTCAATTTTGAGGTTACATCTGTGTGCTTGTACAGAGGGATCTTATAATTACAGTTTGTCACATAAAAATAAAGCTCTACATTATAGTCAACGTGATGAACTTTGCAAAATATAACGGGCTATGTATAGCTTGTCAACAATAACTTCGTTTCACTTAGATAGTAAAACTTATGGTGTTATCATGAAGAAAATTCACAATTCAACAATGACAATCATCGGCCTAAGGTTGAGGATGTAATGATGAAAAAGAAAGGTTAGGAAATCAGTTTTATGTTGATAATGAGTCTCGTGATGGAGGACTAAGTAAAGATTATGGCACTACCGATTTTCGAACTTACGTGACATAAAATTTCATTCATATTAGAGAATTTCAAGTACGAACAGGACTAAAAGGAGGCAATATTAAGAAACGAATATATCGAACCACTTCAAGTTGCAAAACTTAAGATCAGTTGTGGTGACATTATGTCACCTAGGACAAAAAAGTGCTCCAATGAGATCTATTAAAATATCAATAGATATTGATCGACTATTTCAAACTTGTAATAATCAATTGACTGCGACCAGTTGCTAATCTTAAGAGATCAGTAACTGTGAAATATTAACGCCAATGTCATCTATTAGTAGGAAATAGTGATCCAATATAGATTGTTGAAATAACAGAAAACATTGGAAAGTTGTTTTGAAGTAGTGACAATTAATTAATAAGTTGCTACCACTCAGTTGAAATAGTGATCCGATATACTCTGTTGAAATTTCAGAAACATTGGCTGCCTCTTACTTGACACGACAAGGAATTGTTGATGTCATATCAACTTAGGTCCGTGTGAGGATTTTTTCAAATAAACCGTTTAGGCAATTCCATTTTGAAGATGAAAATAGAGACAGGGAAGAAAAAATCCTTAACAATGAAGCCTTACATCAGTTTGGAGGTAATTTGTATCACATTTGGAAATACCCAAAGATATTATATTGTCTCTTTGTCCACTTGGAAGTATTTTTTTTTATTTTGCACTCAACGCGAAAGACAGTTACAGACAAGTCTAGGAACGACAACCGTACTCCCCAGGTGGCGCCATTCAACAGGTTTTACAACTTCAACTTCTTGCTCACGAAAGAAAAACGATGAAAAAGTGATGATCTAAAAGTGGCACCGAATTTAAAGTGATCGCGCTGATATGAATAAAATCACCTACCCTAATAGAAAATATTGATTGAGCACATGAATATTACAACCCTTCTTCAAAAAACAATTTCAATTCGACTAAATCAGGCTGACAATTATTAGTAAGTCGCTTCAGGCAAGAAACGTCCATAGGTACGTTTAAATCACAGTCTTGAAGTGTTTAACAGTAACAACTTAAAATTGTTGGATATAATTTCACTCGACAAACCTTACGTCGGTTCGCGAATCACTTAACGTAGGTACGTCACTTAAAATTAGAGTCAATGTTGAGTTCTTCGGATCGCGGTTGTCACATGACGTTGCAACAGATGGCGCGGTACGGAAGGGCGCCATGTTTGGGGAAGTTCCTGGATCTGGCATCCTGCTCTTGCTTCTTCTTCTCCTCGATCTCCCTTTGGAGCTCCAAGAAGTCCTCGTTTTGTCCGTACTTGCTTTGGTATACTTCCAGGACTTCGTCGTCTTCGTTAGTGTCGCTGTTCCTCTTCGATTCCTGGTCTTCAGCGGAAGTCTGACGGCCGGAATCCGAGGAAATTTCGTTTTCCCAACAGTCTAGTAGGTCGGCAGCGTCGCTGTTGTCTCTGGAAGCAGAATAAACAGTGATCTCCTCGTCACTTTCGGAGATCACGCTGCTTCTTTTACCATTCTTGTTGGTTTCGTCTATTTCGCAGAATTCCTTGAAGATCTTACTGGGGCTCTTCAAGATTTCGACCTCCGGTGTGTTCTCTCTCGTCTTACTCATCCAGTTTTTTACCGCCTGTGTTATGGGGTACAATTTCTCTTTGTCGGTTTCGTTTTTTTCGTCTGACTTGACCTCAGTTTTTTCCACGGACTTATCTCGAACAGTTTCAATTTGTATTTCTTTTGGGGGTGTGGATCTGGTTACCAGTTCACCAATTTCTGCTTCAGGTGTTCCTTCTTTGCCGTATATATCTTTTAGAATCTCATTAACCTCTGGGTTGTCTACGAATAAATCGCTTCTGGAGGAGGACGGCTCGTTTAAATCAGCTAGTGGTAATCTTGAGGGTTCATCCTCAACTGAAGCCATACAATATTTGAACTTGGGCATGGAGTTCGCCAGAAGTTTCGTGAACTCTGGGTTCTTCTCCGTGCTAGACTCCCTACTGCTTCTGACGACAGACTGAAAAAACTCCTGTTTTATCGGAATTATATTCAGGGCCTTAATTTTTTCCTCTAGGTTGTTGTACATGCCCCTCTGAATGATCAAGTCCAGTTCTTGTGAGATCTCCATGTTTGTTTTGTCCTCTGAATTGTTGGAAAGGGTATTTTCCAGCAAAAAGTCGTAGGTACCTTCAGAACTCACCGGCGTATTTGAGGAAGTTTCGGTGTTCTTCGATTTCTTTTTCTTTTTCTTGCCCTTCTTTTCGGCAGGTTCAGCTGAAACAACTTCTTGCTTTACTTCTTCTGGTTCTGCTGGTAGTTCTTTGATTTGATGCGATGGGGTCGCAGAAATATCATTTCCAATCTCAACCTTCTCTTCTTCTTCAGAAATAACTTTTTCTGTTTCTACAGTTTCTTTTGCATCTTCCTTTGATGGTTCATCCATCTTGATGTCAGAGAATCTGCCAGATAAATCCATATCAGTAATAAACACCCTTTTGGTAGGCTGTTTTTGTCCAGCTTTCTTGGACTTCTTTTTAGAATTCGATTTCTGCTTGGTTTGTTGCTCGACAGTTTTGACATCTGCTATGAGAGACTCGCTTTCATCTTTAATCTCTACGCCAACGTTACTCAACAACTCTTTCTCCAAGTCCCTTACTTCCAAAATTTTCACCGGACTCTTTCTGATGATGTCAGGAATTTCTTCTTTGATTCTATTTGACTCAAACTCCTCAATTTTAGAATGTCCGTTTATTATGGTTTGCAAGAAAGCGTTCTGTTCATAGTCTTCTATCCTACCTTCTTCCGGCTCAGATCTTTTGGTTTCTTCTTCTGGTATTGGGGGTTCCGAGCCATTCTCTGATTCCTCCATGTTCTTGTTCCTTCTCTTCTTCTTGCTAGAAACAGAGATCCACTGTGTTTTACTGCTAGGAGTATTGGTTGCTTCAGGTATTACTGGTATGGTTTCTCTTACAGTTCTCACTATATTTCCTTTGAGGACTGGTTTAGACATTGTAGGTTGTGATACTTTATTGATAGTTTCTGAATATTTTCTCGAGTTTTCGTTGGAATAGTAGGTTGCTTGATTGGAAATTGGTTTCCTACTTGGGCTGTTGGGGATGAACTTTTTATTGAATCTGTGAGTGGGACTGTCATTGGGTTTAAATACACAGTTAGATCTTTCTTCTACAGATTGAACTGGTTGGTCCCTCTTTTGGAAGCTCTTCTCATCTCTCCTTGGCCATCTCTTTCTAGGATCAGGGTAATTATTGTCTTTGATAGGTGTTTTTGGACCTTCAACGATACTAGCAATCGTTGGCCTCTGTTGGAATTTGGGAGAAATGCTTAGTTTTTCCTTGTTTTCGACCACTATCTGTTCTCTGGTTACTTCTTGCTTAGGTACGGCAGTTTGAATAACACTAATAGGTTCCTTCTGTACTTGAGTAGCATCTGTTGGTGCACTTGGAACACTTGGTGGTGGGACTAACTCTTTTACATCGCCAGGAATTTCATTTCTAGGTTCTTCCTGCTTTTCCAACAAGTTTTCTGGTTCTTCTTGAATGCATTCAGCGATGGGCCCCTCCAGTATTTTTGAACATTCTTTGTTTTCAAGAATTGCATCATCTTTTTGAGCAGTGATACTTAGACTTACATCGCTATGATTTCCATTTTGATATCTAGAGTTTGGTCTTTTCTGGTAATACCCATTTTGGGTACTATTGGTTTTATTGAAGAACTTCTTACGTTCCTCGTAGTTTCTTTGCTGTCCTGGCTTCTTGTACTGGGAAGAATTACGATGGTTCTTTCTCTCAGGTTGCTGAGGATCATTAGCAACTTCCTCGAGTTTGGACACAACAGTTCTGATGTCGATATCGTTTTTGTTTCTCTGTTCGTTTTGTGGTTGAGATTGGTTTTCTGCTTCTATCTCCGCATGTGCAATTTCCTCCACAGGCATCCTCACTGGGATCTGCATTTGTTCGGGGTTGTAAGCTGGGATGTAGCCCGGTATATAACCAGGATAAATGGCAGGATTTTGCTGGATATACCCGACCGGCATACCGGGCGGAAGGTACGCGGGATGTCCATAATTTTGAGGACCCATGGGGCCCATAAGAGGTACTGGCATAAAACCGGGTTGGATCTTGTAATATTGAAGATTTTCCTGGCGCAAAGCTCTCGGCACGAACTCTTGTGCGTCGGGCTTTAGATCGTATTTGGCTTTCTTCTCTTCTTTGTTCGCGTTACTCGGGGGATTCTCGGCAGTATCATTTGTTTCTTCGTTAGAGTCACTTCGGGTCTCGACGGTTACTTGAGACACGTCGGTTTCACCGATGGCGCGCGTTTGGTCACAGGTGGCGTTTGAATCGCACTGAACGTTCTTGGTTTCGGAAGTTCCAGCTTCCTCCTCGGAGTTCTCGTTCGTTTGGTTCTCGGTAGGTGGCGACACTGACGTTGAGTGGTCTTCTGGAGGTTGTCCTTCGGATGCTGCGTTCGCCTCTTGTTCTTCTTCTTCTTCCACAGAGCTGAATTCGTCTTCGGTGTATTCGGAAGCTGTGCCGTTTTGCGCCTGTCCGTCTGTATTGGAGTCCGAGAGTTTTCGACGCCTGCGTCTTTTTATTCTCTTGGGCTCCTCGTGGTGGTTTTGGCAGTCGACGAGTTCTGAAAAAGAAGAAGAAACATTTGATATGATTCGACGAATAATCTTTGAAATTGATTATGAAAAACGAATAATTGTTGGATTTGATTTTGAAATACAATGTGTTGAAGCTGAAGATTTCTGAACCAATGGAACTTTGAATGGTATTTCCCTGTCATTCGTATCCCTCTGTTGGAATAAACGAGAACCATTGCCAATTCGCCTCATATAGGCGGTAAAAATTATCAAATCAATAAGAAAACCAGTATAGTGGACGTCTTGGTGATGGTATTAACCGACTAGGTTGGACTCACTGATGAAGAATCCGATGTCAAAATCGAAGATTTTAGAATACTGGCGCACAACTAGTTGCAATGGTTTTCCGCCATTTCGAGTTTTTTCCAGAATTCTACACCACAATTGAATTGACCTCCAAAAAATACCAAGATATGAAAAACCGATATTTCAAAGGTCACGCATAACAACGGTCGGCCGGCTGGGTGACCGGACAGAATCGAATTTCACATCGGATCCTTTACCAACTGACCAAGTTCAAGACAATTTCCGGGTAAAATTCAAAATTATATATATTTTGACAAAATTATGGCACGCTGTTACCTAGAACATGCGTGCAAAAATATTCAAAATTGTTAATCCTTTAATTTTCTACATTTATGTGGAACGTAGGAATAAGTGGAAACAATATGTTATCGATCTAATCTGGGAGCGAAATCCGCCCGTAGCTAATCTAAATTGTAATCTCCCAGACTGTTTCACCCTAATGTATACCCTGTGCCCTTATTTCCTTTCTCTTTCTCTCTCTTTTCATCTCACCCTCCAACATCGACAACAGCCACATCGATAAATTCAAATTGAAATTTGAATGAATAGGGGCAGAGAGTAGGGCGCAAGAGCTTCGACAAACGAAATAGAGAAGCATTTTTAAAGAGTCCACTGTTATAATTAAACGAACAAGTTTGTCAATATGCCAACAATGTGTTCAAGCGTTGAACGAACTAGTTTTGCCTAGAGGAAAATTACTGACTGATTTATTTCGCGAGGTTTTTGAGGTTATTGAGAATATTGAAATGTGGGAGACCAAAAATAATAATCTGGAAGATATTTTAGTCAGAAGTTAAGACGGATTCACAAGTCGAAAAGTGGATATTGCTTTTATCGCGAGGTTAAAATACGTGTAACATTTACATGTTTATAATACGTAGGAAATGAACAACATTATGAACAATTCGAAACTGCGAATAATTCGGATTTGGATGGGGATCGCAACCTTGAGTAGATGAAATTTCTAAAAACTATTTCAGGAATATTTTCGTAAGAATGCGCTGAAATTCAGTTACAGCGTTCACAACAGCAGAGGTCTCTTAGATCTTAGTTAGTCATTACATCTAGATAAAGACTATCTGTAATAGGCTTCTTTTGGATGGTGTTTCCACATTCTCATTATCCTAAATGCCGCATTGGGGGGAATCCACATCAATATGTCACTATGAGGTCTCTGAATGGCTTGTATCGAACTGAGAGAGTCAGAGTAAATTATAGGCTTGGGTGTTCCATGTTGTCTATAACCTCTAGAGCTTTTTGGGTTGCTACCAACTCAGCTGTGAATATGCTGCAATCTACAGGGAGTTTGAACACCCCTACTACATTCACCTTTTCAAATTGACCCACTGTATAGGAGTTATATGAATATTTTACTCATTGTTATTATGTTAGTTATATAAACTAGTAATGTTATTCAGATCCCATGGAAAAAATGAAACTGCCATTCCCCTCTCTTAGTTGCTGAATCTTGAGAGGGTGGGTAATTTCGAAAAAAATTATATGAAGTAGCCTTATTATCAATTTTCTACAAGGAGATAAGTCCCCAAGTTCTCTTCATATTTATTTGCGGAACTCCTGTATAACTCCTAGATTCTCTCGAAAAAAAGTTAGAAGGGGTGGCTTTCCACCCTCTCCACCTACCCCAATCCTACATTTCCAAAAGATACTCACCCTGTGGGGGACACAGCCCGTTATAATAAAACCCTGGGTACACCACGTTGTACACCTGACCGTATTCGGCGCCAGGTGGAGGCATATGATGCTGGGGGTGGTTATGGTGGTGGCCGTTCACTTGCGTCGCGGCGCCCTGTTGTGCGTCGTCCCCGTGACCGACGCCGTTGTGATTCGACGCCTCCTGAGACGTCTCTTCGTTCGAGGTGCTCGTCGTGTCAGCCTGAAAGAATAAGAAGATTGTGAACGTTAGGGATTGTAGAACTAAAGGTTGATGTTGCAATAGAAAAGAGAGAATGGTGAAAAACGTCGGTTTTTGTCTAGGTTGTTCTCTGTTGGGGGTGGTTTTTATGGAAGTTAGCCTCGTGACCTTTCCATGTTCTTTTGGTGGGTTTTAAGGGATGATGACGTGGATGGAAATGGAAGGAAGCATGTGACTTCGGCACTTCTGCATTTCCCAAGAAAAAAACCCGGGAAAATGTTTCAGATTCGATACAACAGTTTACTGATTTCTCTACATTTCACTTGAACTGAATTGTGTATTCGTATTTTCAACGTATTTTTCTTCAATCTCTAAATAATACAGATTTTTCTGTAATAAGTCGTGCATACTCTTTTTCGATATTGATATGTCACGATATAGTTTTTTGTTCTATAAGTACTACGTCTTGAATCACAAAATTGAAAATTACATCAACTGTCTTATAATGATTTAAGTCAAAAACTCATGTGAAGATATTACAGAAAAATCTTCATTATTTTATAATTAATTTTATAAACTTTGTCCAGCAAACTCGTTTCAGATTTATATTCAGAATGAAGCAAAAGTTTTATCCGTCGTTTTTAACTGTCATCTAATTCTTGAAGTTGTGGAAGTGTTTTTAGAGCATTTCATTCATCAAAAAAGTAGGAGGCGTGGAACTGATGGCAATATTGTTCTATGCATAAGCATTTGACAAGCTCGTCGGTGGTTTTATGTCGATCTTGTTCGTTTGTGATCTAGTGCTGTTGAGACTACGTAAAAGATTTCGACATATAAAATGGGTAGAATAGATGCTATTGTTAGAAGATGAAACAGTGTGTCTATAATTATTTTTGTATTATATTTTTTTGTTATCGTTTTCTCAAGTTTCTAACCTGAGTCAATATATGATAATAATTTTCAATTTTGTCATTCAAGACGTAGTAATGTTGATCAGATCTCAACGAACTTCTGCATAGACCTTAGAGCTAGTATTCAACAACAATTTTTCGAATTTCAATTCAATCCGACGTTTTCCTTTGGCGAGGGAAACAATATGTAAAATTTCGTTGTTATTTGACATTTTGACGTTGTTTCTTCAATATCTCAAGAAGTACTGATGTGCGAACAGGTGAATCTTTTGGAAACGAATTCAAAAAAGCGCGTAAAACTCCTAATCTTACGTCAGTACTTTTCCAGAGTATTTTGCATAATTTCAGATTCCTATTCAAAATTCACAACCCCTCTTCAACAAAAACAGTTATCCACACCCCAATAAAACATGCCGTCAACATTCAAACCCCAACGGTACGCTAATAATGTTAAAAAGCCCAATTCATCTCTCGGAAAAGTCATGAAGAATGCATCTCTACCCCCTCTGTGAAAACAAATCTGCCCAAATGAAAAAGCACGTATCAGGCTGGCATTTTTCCATAAGCGACAACAGAACGGCTCAATAAAATGGGGAAATGAAATCCGTAGAACGTTTTTCCTTTTTTGTTATTCACTCGAGGAAGATGTGCGAGAAGGGTGGGAACTTGAATCCCTCGAGTATCCAAGGAAACCTTCTGTGTCCTTGTAGCTGAACGATTGGCCAAAATATGAGGCCCTCGAGTCGATAAAATACTGATCTGATTTTGGAACTAATTCTGAGAATCTGGGTGAAATTAATGGGATTGAGTAGGGAGAGAAACACGGATTTTTATGGGGGTGTTACAATTTATAAGGTCGTTCTAACAATCTTTTTTAGTGCTGTTGAACTGGCTCAGGACTGATCGGATTGGCTTCGAACTAGTTCTGAACTGGTCTGATCGGTTGCGAACTGATTTCGAGCTGATCTGATCGGTTGCGAACTGGTCTCATCAGTCCTGAACTAGTTCCGAACTGATATGTCCGGTAGCGAAATAGTTACGAACTGATTAAATCAGTTCTGAGCTTGTTCAGAATTCCTTCGATTGGTTGCGAACAAGTTGCGAAGTAATCTGATCGATAGAGATCTAGTTTCAAAATGATTTAATGAGTTTTATACTAGTTTCCAACTGGTTTAATCAGTTTTGAAATGTTTCCAAACAGTAATAAGGATTGAAATCCAAATCCCCCAAGTATCCAAGGAAACCTTCTGTGTCCTTGTCGCTGAAGAAATAGCCGAAATATGAGACCTTAGAATCGATAAAATAAGTATTCTATTTGGAACTGATTCTGAGATTCGGGGTGAAATTAATAGGATTTAGAAGGAAGAGAAACACGGATTTTTATAGGGCTGTTACAATTTATAAGGTTTCTATAACAACCTTTTCTAGTGCTGTTTTGAACTGGTTCAGGATTGATCTGATTGGTTACGAACTAGTTATTAACTGGTCTGATCGGTGGCGAACTAGTTGCGAACTGGTCTCGTCAGTTCTGAACTACTTCCGAACTGATCTGATCGGTTGCGTAATAGTTTCGATCTAATCTGATTGGTTGCATATCAGTATCGAACTAGTCTGTTCGAACCATGGATTATTGTTTTTTTGCCTGAATGTCTGTATTTATCGAATATTTTTTCGAAAATTATCTCAAACGACTAGGCAAACTGATGAAAAATCACATATCAAATTCAATTAATCCGACAGTCTTTTGTCACGATAGCTTCAGAACGAAAAGAGCTAGCGACTTCAAACTTTCAGAGTAGGTTGTGTGGCCAAGTGTGGTGGTTGTAGTTCATTAATGGGCAGAATCAATTGAGCCAATTCGGAGTTATATCTATTTGAAATTTTCTTTTCGATATCTTGAGAAGTTCTGATTCTATGACATTAAAACTTTATTACATATTGAATAATACTGAAGTGCAACTTTGTGCGGAATTTCGTGAGGGTTCTATGGTTGAAAAATTGAAGAAAAATTTCAACAAAGTTAAATTTTCGTGAATGGTTAATCGCTTTAGATTTGAAGAAGCGAATGTCAATCAGTGGTCTTCCAGAAAAATTCATCCTACTACTACTTTTCTTCCACAGTTTTGTGGTACCTAAACTCGTCTATCTATGAAAACCTGATATCATTATCGCTTTAATCTCACAACTGAACGAAAGATACTCACGAAATTCCCATGAAATCTAAGAAACTGTTTGAACAGTTCAAGTGGACACGTTTATCCCCTGTATCCATGTCCCACGAGAACCAGTCAGGAGATAAGAGATAAAATGAGGAAAAAATATTCTTTTAGGTACAAATGTCACCTCTTATCTGCGGTAAACAAAAATTAAAAGTGAATTGACGATGAGATTCCCGGAAGCTTGGTACAAGCTCACACTTCCCGCTCTTTGATATCGTATTACGATGACTTTCAAAATTCTTAAAGTTCGTTATCGATCTTAGACTGTCATTGAACCGTACTGTATGTATCTTATACTTTTGACTGATGTATACGATACAAAATTGACAGGAAGGGATATTATGATAATATGGACAAATATTCGCCAAAATTAACTCTTCTACAATTCTTCGTGAATTTCTTTTAGATACAGAATCAAAAATTATACAGGGTGATTAGCGAGCAATTGTACATCGTTTGATGGTGTCGTTACTATAATCTTATTTTGTGTAGATTCATCTTTCTTCTTTTCCACGTGAACAAACCGTCAAAGGGAAGTCAATCAACTTCTCAATGTGACTCCTCAATATCCTTATAAAAGCAAAATTCCTCTACGACAATTGAACTCACATTAGAATCACATAGAACTCATAACTATTTCACTTGAGATCGGGATGTGTAAGAATTAATAATCAAAAGGATTAGAATAGCACTTCAACCCACTTAATCCTATGATATCCTCATAGTATAATCCCTCCAGCTAATGTCAATAAACCCAGTCAAATGTGAATCACATTGTGATCATTTTGCATTTCCTCTTTGAATCGGTTGTTGTTCATAGAACAGTTCACGATGTGATTCGTTGATATCATGATTATAAAACCCCTCTATACTGAATCATTGAACTCAAATGTGAATCACATTCAGATCATTTTGTATTTGGTTTCCGAATCTACATAAATACGAAATGTTGACCAAGAGGGTGTTAAATTGTTATTCATAATGTAACTATTGATATTTCAATAAAAGCTTTATTCCTCTTGCTAGAATGATCGAACACAAATGCGAATCACTTTGAGATCATGTCGCTCTTCTTATAAAATCGAGATTCGAAGGCAATAATGAATAGGACAGTCCAGTAAAGCATTGTTGAGATGTTAATAGAGATCAAAATTCGCTTCACTGGTGTGATAATAGCTATGAATGCGATTCCCAGCTACATCTCAACGACGGTTTCCCCTCGATAACAAATTTACATCAAGTAAATCTTTGTAGCTTCAATAAAAACTCACCAAAGACTCTGTGCTGTACTTCTTCGTCCTGCTACAACCATCATTATTGTAATACGTTGGGGCATTGTATACCATCAAGGGATAAGGATCATAACCTAGAAAAATAACGAAATATCGTATAAATATCGCACAACTATTAACTCAAAATATTTCGTTCACATTATCGACTCTGGGTATGCGCGGTAGGAACTCGCAAATATGAAGGGTGAAATTTTCACAGATCGAATGAGGAAAACAAAACGAGCCAAGACTGCGAGACGAAATGTCACATGTCTAAATGCGTGTCCGCGTCTGTTGGCATCTGCTTGGAGAAAAAACCTCGACAGGAGGCTTGCCAAGAGGCAAACGTACTCGCGGATTGGGGCACGTGATATGACCGGTTCATTTTTGGAGGTATTATTGGATTTTGTTCAAGTTTCGTCGCAGTTTTGAGGGTTTTTTGGAGGAAGCAAGGCTGTGAGATGATTGCGGGAGTTGTTGATCGGCGTTTCCTCGAGTAATAACTACTGGAGTTTTAGAAAAACCGAGTATAAGTTGACGACGATGAGAATATGTATTATTTACTCAAATTCAATGTATCGTATTCAGTGTAGCACCTGCCATATTACAATTAATCCAATATGGGATTCCTGAGTTTTTCGAGCATATTCTAGGGGAACATTGTGCTATCGTTTTGCTGGAATGTCTGTAATTCTCGAACTTCTCCCGACTACGTTGGACTGATGTTAAAATCGATTCGAAGTGGCCGGCTGTAGGCACGATAACATGGGAAGGGAAGCCCCTATCGACTTGAAACTTTCAGGATAGGTTGCATTTCAGAAGTCGACGGTTGAGTTCGATAATGAGCCGATTCAGCCGACCGTTTTAGGAGTTATGTCCATTTGAATTTTTGATGATAATTTCCTTAAAATCTTGAGAACTACTGAAACTATCGGATTGGAACTTGTTAGTTAGTTGTAGGATGTCAAACTTCCCCCTAGTGAATAATAGCAGTCTATTGAAACGCTCTCCTATTCAAAAAATACTTCTGCAAAATTTCAATCGTTCATCTTTGTCCCTTCTATGAAAACTTCATCTTCATATTCCCAGCTAAATATTCATCCGAATCCATTCTCATTGAGCCTGGAACGACCTGTATTTCAAGATAAATATCCATTCGCATAAGATCGCAAGACACTGGGGCCATTCTGTCTTGTTTTGGCCGTCATCCTTTCAACGTCACCATTAAAATCGTTAAAATATTTGATACAACTCAGAATAAATTGGACAGCCAGAAGAAGTCTCTAAAACCAGCTGGTTTGGGGTTAATGGAATGTGCTTCGTCTGATTTGGACCTGTCTTACTGTCTTATCCAGTTCATCAGAGTTGCGGCAAATTGCACGTGAAACATTTATTCTGAGATGTGGTTGCACTGCAGATTGCCTTCCACTCCTATTAAGTGAGGTTGGACAGTTTTTCTTTAACGATCACAGATTTTGTTCAATGTTCATATTCATATTAATGAACTCCTTTGCACTATCGTGAGTATGACATTCCAAATTGCCCAAATTTCTGATATATCGAGATCTGAAGTAAAGCAAAGGCTGATTTTTCGAAATTGGTAAAGTTGGTTCCTTTCCGATGAATTATATGTATGAGGTCCATAAATTGATATTCAACTTTGTAACGCTATTTACGGGACTTGTACCTCTTAAATATTCCCGTTACTGCGGTCTTAGATGCAGTGGAGTCAATGCGACTTCTATGCGATGTCGCATTCATGTTTATTCATAACCATATCACTAATTGAAATATATCCGATTGTTAGCGTAGGTATTTCCATTTTATCAATCATATTACATTTTAAAAAATCAGAGTTTGTTGTTTTATATCTCCAGTAAGTTCCACTTCAAATTTTGCTCTGAGGGTCCTAGGAATCTTAAAGATCATTTACTAAACTCGAAATAGAAACATGTAAGATTCTGCAGTTCTAGATGTTGTGAAGAAAATGCGACATCTATGGGATGCCGCATCATGTTAATATTTTTTACTGCACCATCAGCGTAAGTTTGATATTCCTGATTTCCTGAATATCTGATAGATGATCTGAGATGAGGCAGAGGTTAATTCATGGAAGTTCGTGAAGTTGTTTCGTTTCTGATGAATTGAATGAGGTCTTTGAATTGATATCCAACTTTGTCACGATAGTCACGGGACTTACCAGCTTAATAAACCCGTTACAGCGGTTTTAGATGCTGTGAAGTCAATGCGACTTCTATGCGACGTCGCATTTCTGTTGATTCTCAACTATATCACTAATTGAGATATATCAGATGGTTAGCGTTTTCTTCTCATATATTAATGTCTGAGATAACATAGGAGTCTATTTGTGAAGCGCATTGAGTGAGCAAATCAACTTCTATGTGATTCCATTTGAGATCTGTTCGAATCCGAATGAGAAGTATAATATATAATGATCCAAAAGATGCAGAATTACCCAATTACATATCGATTAAAGCTTGAGAGGATTCTGCATTATTTTATAGGTATTTTTATTGGGTTTCACTCCAAATATCTAAAACAAACCTATTAAAATTTGAATGAAATGTGTTTTTCCATGGAAAACTCCCTTCCGAATTGCAGGATGTCAAGGGGAATGGCTGCCGTATGAACCAAACCGGAGCAATACAAACGATCAACGAAGCGAACTGTAACGTTTCAGAGTACAAATCTGACTCCTTCATCAGAGAAACGAGAAAATTTGCCGAATTATTTTCTTCCGTTTTTTGAGGAATTTTTGTCAGTCTTTGGGCCTTGGAATATGTCTTTCACGTTTTTGTAATTAGTGCTGAGCCATTTTGGCAGTAGTTAAATGTCTTCAAGGTCAAAATAACTCAGCGTAAAGTTGTCAGTTCTAACAGATTTTTATAAATGACTCTATGGTTTGGTTAAGTTGCATACGTCACAACTACCCTTTGGTAGAACAGACAACGCCGCGTAGATATCTGGCAGGTGATTTACTATAACCTAACATTTTTAAGTTATACAGAGTGAAAAGTGTAAAACTTTCATGGCCTTCCGACTTGCTATAAGTGAATGGAATATATGTAGCATATTAAACTGTCAATCGTTTGAATGAATTACTCGAAATAGTAAACATTTTGATCTGAATCTCAACTTAGATCATAGGAGAAATGCATGCCACAGAAAATCTCATGAATTTGAAACTGTCAGGCATAGAAAATCAGAGTCCTCTTTAGTGAAAATGTCCAAACAACACCCTTGAAAGAGACGCATCTCATCGATTTCCCTCGCTAATCGGGCTGAAAGGTTTTTCCTGTGCAAATATCGACCTGATATCTTGTGTGCACGACCTTTCTAGCTTTCGACAACGTCAGCAACTTTACGTATTATGCCTGTGACCTTCTTGCATGTCGTCACAAAAAGTAATCATCTCTTTTAGGGGGAAAACAGGCTTTTTGTGTTCACAGAAAAAAATTCATCCTTGATTTGAATTGGGACTGACGCAAGGAATAAGATACTTTGTCCTTTTCTTAAAATCGATATTTCTTAAGAATGTGATTGACAGTCACGTCATTGGTTCACGAGAGTTGAATAAAAATGCAGTGGAAATAAAAACAGAGATTTGGCGAAAATATGTATTAAGTCAGAATCTTTTGGACGCTTTTCTCTCTGGCTTTTTATACGAATCAACCCTAAGAATATTGACTTTCAAGTTCGCACTAAATTATATTTTAATCGATAACAGTTTCAGAAAAAGGTTTGAAAATAATTTGAAAATGTTCCTTCAGTTCAGCCTGTAAATATCAGAAGAAATTGTACTCACTGTTAACATAATATATTCCGTTCTGATCCAGGAAGCCATTGGGAAATACAAATTGTGATTCATATTCTAAGTCTGGAAAAAAAATAGAAACATCAGATATAAACAAGATATTTCCAGTACTTATGAAATAGTTAAAATACAATTTGACCCAACGAGGCATGAGAAAAGGGATTAGACAGTTCTTTCATCTATCGAAATTTCGAACAATAATATTTCCTTCTACAATCTAGAGTGAAGGTTATTTTCAGCCTTCCAAGAAGAAGTGATCGTCCATCATATGCAAAAGCCACCAAACCACCCCAACAGTGCTGTGTACATGATGTTAATCGCGAAAACAATATCACGTCGCTTTTCACGGCAGTGTAATTCCCTTCTACAACCATTTTTCATATCTAGACAGAATCGCGATTCGTTACTGAATACGACATGATGCCATTCTGTCTTCCACTGCTGCCGATCTCTACACCAGTTGTTGATACAGTCGTCCGCAGTTAAAGGCAGCACTAATCTTGAATGGTGAAAAATTAGCTCGAATGCGACGTAATAACGTACACGTAAATAATCAGGTCTATTTTATTCTTCGAGCCATTGATCGAGTATTTGGCGCATAGTAGCAAACGGTCTCGTAAAGTGAGTTGCCAAAAGCGCCTATCTTGATGTTCTGTAGTGAGCCTAGGCAGTCTTCTTCTTGTGCTTTAGCCATCTCGACTCTCGAGAACCGCCAGGCTGTGCGGATTCAGAAAGCTTTCGTTCAAACTCGACCTTTAAATCGTGGTGTTCAGAATCGTCTATTTCTAATAAGATCTGTGGAGACCTTCAAAAAAAAACCTTGAAGTTGGTGAAAAAAAAACGAAACTTTCATGGGGTCAATATTGAATATTGCAGTGACAGAAAATGGTTGTCGTAGAAATTTACCTGTGCTCTGATAGTCCGGTGTACCATTGCCGGTCGAATTACCCGTAGATGTGGTAGAATTTCCTGTAGACGTTTGGGTAGAATAAGTTTTGGGTTTGTTTAGGTAGCCTTTCTTGAACAACACATCCTGTCTGGGCGTTGTTATCCTTGTATACTCATCTGGAACGAATGCAGTCATGAATATTCACAATTTTCAGGGTATCTTAATAAGACACAGGCTGATAAGTCGAAAGTAGGAAGATTGAATATCAGAGTGATATGAGGGAAGATTGATACCAACATTGCCTTGATTTTGAATGAGTTTCGAAAAGCGTTACTCGGAATGAACACAATTTCTTGGTGGTATGTGTTAACTTTTCGTCCAAAAAAAATTTTCTTCTTATGAGTAAACATTATCGCGTCATCAGTGATGCTTTGAGCTCAATGATTTTGAGTTAGTAACAAATTCTGCCCAGTATAAAATGGGTATTGAAATGTCCGAATCGAATGAAAATACAAGCTGAAACACAAACGAACAGGGTGTAATTTGAGGGCAACGGATTGATTTTTTATGAATTTTTATGTCTTAAATGATGTATTTTGCTTGTAAGAATACGCAGAGTAGGTTTTTGATTGAATTTTTAGATCCATATATCATGGATATAGATTATTTGTTCCTGTGAAATATTCCAACGGAATTTCGTAAGGCAAAAGTAATAGCAATTCTGAAATCTGGGAAAAATTCATCAGACCCAAGTAGTTATAGACCTATAAGTTTATTGAGTGTACCTTTCAAAATTTTAGAGAGGTTAATTTTATTCAGGATAGAATCATCTGTTGAAGATATTCTGCAAAATTGTCAAGGTGGTTTTAGGAAAAATAGAAATTGTTCTGATCAAGTTGTTAGTCTCACTACTTTCATTGAATCAGGATTCAATAAAAAGTTGAAAACGGGGGCTGTATTTGTGGATCTTTCAGCAGCTTGTGGAAAGATGGTTTAATATTCAAACTCCATAAATTTCTGAAATGTGGAAAAGTAATTCAATTGATCGAAAATATGTTATCTGACAGAAGACTCCGTGTTTTTGTTGATGATGTTAGTAGTAGGTTCAAAACTTTGAATAATGGACTCCCACAAGGATCAGTTTTAGCTCCCCTTCTATTTAATTTATATTTATGTGATATTCCAGCAACTTCTTCAGAGAAATTCATCTATGCAGATGATATTGCTCTGGCTTTTCTTCACTCTGATTTCAAAGTCATTGAAAACACTCTAAATACTGATTTAGAAATTTTGAAGAATTATTTTGTTGAGTGGCGTTTATGTCCAAATTCTAATAAAACAGAAGTTTCTTGTTTTCATTTGAATAATCAACAGAAGTTTAAAACTTTGAATGTTACTTTCAATAATGCCGTTCTGAAACATAATTTCACTCCTAAATATCTTGGAGTGAAATTGGATACCTCTTTAAATTTCAAGGCCCATTTGGAAAACTTACGCATGAAGTTGAAATCTAGGAATAATATTCTTCAAAAACTAGCTGGTTCTTCATGGGGGGCTGACCCTACAACTCTTCGTACCGCAGCTTTAGCTTTGGTTTTTTCTGCTGCTGAATATTGTTGTTCGGTTTGGTTTAATAGCGCTCATGTGAGTAAAATAGATGTACAGCTTAATGTTGCTATGAGAATTATTAGTGGGACCATAAGATCTACTCCTTTACAGTGGTTACCAGTTCTCTCAAATATTGTACCGCCCCATATTCGTAGACAGGTTGCAGTGATAAAGTCTTGGGATAAATATCGTTCCTTTCCGAATTTATTCCCAATCATGTCTTATATTCCGGATTCTAAAATTGCTAGATTGAAATCTCGTAAACCTTTATGGATCAACGATTTTCTTTACACCAATAAAAGTGACAAAGAAATTTGGCGTTCGGAATGGAATTCGTGTAATGTTTTTAACAAAGGTTTGATCAGCGATCCTTCAGAAAAAGTTCATGGTTTTAATCTTCCTAGGAAAATTTGGTGCATTTTGAATCGACTTAGAACCGGTCATGGTCGCTGTAATAGTTTCCTCTTCAAATGGAATTTGGTCGAAAGTCCAAGGTGCGAGTGCGGAGAAGAAGAGGAAACAATAGAACATTTAGTAAATACTTGTCCAATATATAAATTTGACGATGGTTTCGAGGCAATTCATTCGGTGTCTGATTCTTTTTTGAGATGGATTGCGAACTTCAAATTAATTTAATGAGTACTAAATCATTTACTAGTTCATATTAGTTCTTTCGTCTCCTTTTTTGTTTTCAGGTATGTTTCCAAGATTTCAACCTGCATCGCATAGGAAGGAATTTTTTGGTTTATATATTTTCTCTTTTGTCAGATTTTAGGCTTCGCCTGAACTTCAAACAATGTTTAATAATAATATTAATTAATAATAATAAAAAAAATTTTAACAAAAATTAGAAATTGTAATCAAATTTTAATCTTAAAAATAACACGATTGGATTGAAATTTATGACTGGGTTCTGAGATGACATCCAGTTTTGGTCATAGATAATACTCGGATAAACCATATTGTTGACAATTTTTTTTTGAAAAGAAAACACCGCAACGAATTTATCAATAATGAAATACCAGTTATAATAAAAACTTCTTGGAATCGATTGAAACTGCATTCATCATGTTAAACACATCTATTGAAATTTCAATTCATCATGGTGTTATTTAGTGTTACGAAACGTATAAAAGATATCACACAATTCAATGAACAAACTGAATAGACGAAGAGTAGTAAAACGACCAACATCATGTAATAATTAATCATCAACAAGCATGTTGCACGCCAGGCGAAATTGAATAAGCTATCATCTCAACACAGCTCGTACTTTGGCCCCCATACAGTTACCAAAGGAGTTCCTGAATAAAAAAAGTTTATTAATGCTATGAAAAATATCGATCATGTTTATATCATGAGATGAGATTCTGCTTTTAAGGGTACTGATCTGGATCCGGAATTCTTTATTTATTTTAGGTGTTAGTTTATTTTCTATATGTTATCTTGAAACTATGACGTCCGAATAGGTCATGGAATGCATTAAAAGAAATTAGTGGATTTTATTTCTAATATTAACTAAGATAAATAATTTTTGTGTCGAAGTATTCGATTTGGCTTTGAATGCCAGAATGAATGTTGGGTAATTTGAAGAATATTGTCAATTTAATTTTCAATAACGATATTATTTGAATTTAAATTCACTTGATCATGTAGGTACCTACAAGGCCAGTCTTTTATTTGAATTGAATGTGTTTTCATCTCAACACTGCTTGTACTTCGGCCCCATACAGTAACCAAAGAGTTTCTGAATATGAAAAAAAAATCTAGAAAAGCACTGATGTAAGGTCAGGAGCTTTTACGAGCTTGTTCAAATTCTAACTATTAAATCAACACCAAATTTCGCACCTCGTTGAGTGTTGGTGACCTCCACCTGATTACGAAGTTTCAATCTGAATGCATTAATAAAATAACGTTAAAATACCGAATAAAAACGAAATTTGTCACATTTTTTTCCTTATATCTCCGAAAGTAAATATCGGATCGAATTAAAATTTGAAACATTGTTGTTAAATAATGACCCTAAGGTTTGTGCCAAATTTTATTGAAATCCAATCAAAATTTTCAAAAATTTTAGAAATTTTCGTATAAAATTTTTTTTTTAATTTTTTGAAAACTGGACTCCAAAACCTAATCTGATAATTTCAAGTCGCTAAGTCTTTTCCTGCGAAGTTCAACCCAATCGTTTAATACCATTTTCGGCTCAGAATTCGAAAATTACAGACATCGCAACGAAATGATAACGCGCTGTTCCCTACAACAAGCACGTAAAATCAGATTACGTTATGAAAAACAACGATCATGTTCGTTTATGGGAAGGTATCCTACTTTTCACAGATCTAAACAGGAATTTCTTCATCTATTTTGAGTGTTAGTTTATTTTCTTCATGTTATCTTAAAACGATGACGTCCGGGTAGGTCATGAAATGCATTAAAAGAATTGGGTGGATGTTATTTTCTAATATTAATTTAGATGAACAATTTTTATGTTGGAGCATTTGATTCGACCTGATGGCTTTGAATGCTACACAGAATTAATGTTGGAGAATTTCCAGATTCCTAGCAATCCATTGATTTTCAGAGTTGATTTGAATTTATTCTTGTTTAGATTTGGTACTTCAATTTTAACATTAGATTTCCCTCAACAAATGAAACTAATTTTTCACCCACCATTTTTCAGGATTCGGATTTAATTGGAATATACAAGCTATAGATCTCTTGCTTCTCTTCAAAAAAAAACAAGTCACAGGCGCATTCAAAGCAGTACTTCTTTAGAATTTTCACCGAACACCCTGTATATTAGACCAAGTGAAAAACGTGTATTTCTCTTCGCAATTGATCGGAGATTTGATTTTAAATACTAATCGATAAACTGTGGAAAAAATAAACTTATAACTATCAGATTCTCATGCTTATACAAAAGAAGGTGGAATTTCTACCTTATTTAAACGGTTTATATTATTCATATCTTTCATTTAAGGTTCAAAAACGTCCATACGACGGAATCATAATGTGAACGTGGTCCCCCATTCACATGAAAAAAACCTAATTTATTATGAACACGCGATCCAATTAACTGTCCATTGTGCATTTTAGTTCGCATTTATACAACATACAGGACAATTTCGAGGTCGTGGGGCCTAGGGAACCGCTGTCAATTGTCATATTGTGTGGTGTCGTCCTCACGTGAACGTCATTGAATTGAATTGTTCGTAAAATGCAGCACTTCCGTCATTGTATATTCCAAGATATAATAAATATTTCCGTTCGCTTGTGACATGCGAACTTGAGGAAATGTATACAGGTTCTTAAGCGGTGTGATTCATTGATCCCTTTCCGCATCAAATTCCGCATTTTCAATATTTCCAGACTCCCTTACATAACCATTCTAAAGCGGTCACCCATTCAAGTGTCAGTAATTCAAAGATTTCCCGGTCTTTCAATTGTATGGTCCCCTTGAAATTTAGCCTGAACAATCTAGTAGTTACTAGTTACTTCATTTTAATTCGGTCGGATCTGTATTTATTAAAAATAAAATATTTTTTTATTTAATTAAAATTAAATAAAAAAATCATTTAATTTTCAATGTTTTTTTTTCAGATATGGGGATTGAAATCCCAGAAAAAAACCTAAAAAATAATGCGAAATCCCCCCAAAATAAACTTTAATCGATACTCACTTATTTTTGCATTTTTCTAATTTTCCATAGGAGCCCGAGTATTAAGGCTATTATCTTTAAATTTGACACACCAGCGCTCAACAAATTTCATTCACTGAGTTCTGAAACAGCCCGTAGATACACCGGAAACAAAGCAAATATTTCGAATTTTGTAGGAGCTCAAATTACCAACGAACATATGTGGTTCATTTTAACTTCGGTCTCTTCAGTTCAGAAAGATAATTTGCCTTTTTGCCCCATCCACATTCTATTTCACTTTCTACATGGAACATTCCTTAAATTAACTTTCTGTCAGGTTATTCTTCTAGTCCAGAACACATTTGTTTACATTTCCGAATATCCTTCAAGAAAATTCAGGTCGACAAAATCTCCGGTTGTTAGAAATAAAATATTATACTTTAAACGCACATTGAAATGTCAGATAACATCATAGTGAAATATGACCTCAATAAACCAAGATGCTTGTTTGGAAATGTTCCATCGATCTCTAAAGCATAAGATAATTTTTTGAATTTATATCAGAATGCCAAGTTTTTCGGCGTAACGTGGAATAAATTTCTTTATCTTTGAAAATAGAACTTATTGGATAATAAAAATTCAACGGAAATTTATACATACCGGATTAGAATAACAGATTTTTTTTTATTTTTGTTCGTCGTAACTTGTCATGTGGGTACTATCAAATATCGACTTGAAAAATATTTTGTGAGGATTTTTCTTCATTTTACAGGTTTTTTTATAGGTTTTCGCTCCCTTTCCAAAAAACTATTGAAATTAACTTAAATTATTATTTTTAGAAACCCCCCTTGAGGATTGCGAGATTTGAATCTAAATTTAAGGGGAAAATTAAGGTGGGTAGCTGGTATAAAATTTTATGAAACCTCCCCCCAGAAAAGTTATCTCTCAGAAGAATTTTCCTCTATTTTATTTTCCCTGCATATTAAGCTGAAAATACGAAACTTGGTGAATATTATTTGTCAATAAAACTACAAATTTTGGAATTTGTTCAACCCTGAAGTATGCTTGGAAGGGATTGAAATAGTCAACCCCTAAGATATTTTTTATTACAACATTTTTTTTGGAAAAAAATTTTCCTTTCAAAAAAAACATGGCTTGAAAGCCCAATTTACTTTTTCATTTCGACAAGTTTGTTCGAAAAATTAGGCATTTATGAGAAAAAAATATTGATGATCTGCGAAACCGCATTGTAGCACGGTATGAAACGATATGTAATTCAGCAGGCTTAATTTTATCGCATACGCAATCAATGAGAAAAAGAGTAAATGCTTGTTTGAAGCTGAAAGCAGTCATTTTCAACATTTATTTTAATTGTTTTGTCGATATTTGACCGGTTTTTGTTCATTGTTCGCTATTGTTTTAGTAGTAAAATTCTTAGCCTAGTAGAATCATAATTTTGTTGGCTGTTGTTCAATAAAATGCTATTCAACATGAGTTATGTTTTTCTCGTGAATGCTTGAGTTTTCGAAAAAACTCATGAGGTAAAAAAGTTAGTTAATCAAGCTTTTAAGCCATATTTTTTTTAAAGGAAAATTTGAATCCTAAAAAAGATATAAGAAAAAATATCTTAGGGGTTGACTATTTCACAATTTTGACAGAAGAATCAAATCGAAAGAAAATAATTCTTGAAATTTTCTGCTTTGTCTGATGGAAGAGTCAGATTTGTACTCTGAAACGTCACAGTTCGTTTTCTTTATCGTTTGTATTATTCCTGTATTGTTTATTAGGCAATCTGTTTTGCAAGAAATTGCACTCAACGAATAGTTGGATACTGTAATCCGCAAGGGCGTTTTTCATAAAAAAAACTTTTTCATTTGATTTTTAATAGTTCTGTTTCAGATATTGAGGGTGAAAACCCATAAAAACCTAAAAAATTATTCGAAACCCTTTCAAAATGAGCTTTAATCGATACTCAACGTAAAATTTTCCAGTATAATTTCGATTAACATACGATTTATTTCTGCTAACAATGTCGGTATACAACAACTGTTTCACCACACTCTGACTTCTTCAGTTTAGTATTACATGAATCACGTATAAGCTGGCACCACAGCTTTTGTGATTGTTATGTTTGTTCTGCAAAATTTTGTCGTAACATCTTTTCATTAAAAAAAAAACTGTAAATGATCATTTATATGTTAATATCACAAAAAGCTATGTTTATATTTCGATTTTACCTTCGTTTATGTTTCATATTATTCCTCCATATGCATTATTACTGCGAATAAACATTATTCTATTCTATGAAATAGACGAATTGTTGGAGGAAACTATAATGTCTTTATACCTCAAATAAAAACAAATTTACTTCCATTTTACCCGAATATCAATTCCGTTCCTCTATATGTAGAAAAACCATTAGAATTCAAGTTTCGAAAGTTGAAATTCTCGCTTTCAGACTAATCTCGAGTAGGAGTCCAGATTAATGACACGACGTCTGTTCCAAAAATTTGGAAGTCCCAAGAAACCTGTCAAGTTGGTTTGTTCCGACTTAATTAGAGGGAATTAGTCAACTTTCTTAGTTCATTATCATCTCGAGAACTCTCAACGCAATGAGATGCCGAGAAATAATTGACAGATTTAAACAGCTGGAGTTTCCTCAGATTTCCACTCAGAAATGTGACAGACGTTCGATAGTTTTAGTGGAGCGATGAAAGATATGATTGAGATATCACGGAAAACAGGTTAGGGGACAAGAACGAAGTTATGATGATTTTTGAGGGCATTGAAAAATTCTAGAGAACAACGCACGTGAAATTGTCAGATTTCACGCGCATTTTCAAATTCGTGGAAAATTTAAAAAAAATGTTCCTTCGTAAATTTTTCATGGAAAAATTTTTTTCCCTGAACATATCGATTAGATTTCAACGGAACTTGGCACAAACCTTAGAGTCAGCACTCAACAACAATGTTTCAAGAATTTGTGAACCTTCAATCACAGTCGACTCCGATCCAAGACCTTCGATCAAATTTAAAGTTTGCGAACTTACCGAATCTCATGGTTCTTTAATTTTAGAATGAATTAATGGAGAAAAACAACCGTTTCCCATTAATGAACGTTATGATTTTTCACGTCAAACCTAGTTGGTAGGTTGCCATGTTATGCCGAAGAACATAACTTTAATTAATCAGTTTACTTCATATACAAAGAGCATTTGACAAAGTGATATTTGTTCATCGGATTATGAGAGGTTCGTTTCGAAATTACTCAATGTATAATAGTTTAGGAGGAATTTATAGATCGCAAATTGTATTTTTTGATGTGAGAATGTTAGAAAATATGACCTGCAGTCAGATTACGTTAGACTCATCTGAACGTCGATGATATTTTCTCGATAACTCAAGAACTACTCATGCGATCAGATCGAAATGTCCGAAATTTTAATGGAAAAAAATTTTGTTCGGGAACTATCCGTCAGATTTCGATGAAGTTCATTGACTTTCGTGTCAATATTTCACAGCAGTGTACATAATATCAGCTTGAACTTGTTTCAATTTTCGAAGACATTAGTGACAAAATATGTCTAGCTTCGTTTTTTTCTTGGTAGCGTTTTTTTTCTAGTATTTGAAAAAATACTAGTCCGATCAAGATGAAACTTGGTAATTGATCGGCAAGTTCGGCTTTGAAACTTTGTACAAAATTTCTCAATGATCGTGTCATCAGAACATTTTGCAAAAAATAATTAAAATTTTTCCCATTTATTAGAGTTTACGATTTGTGAAATGTTTGAGTTTTAAGAGAACCAATTTGATTTTATGTCAGAGTCTATCTAAACTACTTCTGCAATGTTGTTTTTTCCAGTGTAACTCAAAAAATACTAATCCGATCAAAATGAAACTCAGCAGTTGGTTGGCAAATTCTGCTGTGAAACTTTTTGCCTAATTTCTCAATGATCTTGTCATCAGAACATTTTGAGAAAAATAATTTAAAATTTTTTCCAAATATTTCATATTTTGCGATCATATTAACCTCAAGAAATTTTGCTTGAGCGTTCGAACTGTATAAGTTTAATCAAGTACTGTATTTCAATTCGATTCCATCTTTTTTTGGAAATACTGGAAAAATACATTTTTGAATGAGTATATCTGCGGAATCATTGCGTGGATTTCACCCATCCATGAATTCGACCTTTAAAATTAAGCCCCTGAATTTTCATTGTGTGTTATTGTTTTTACGGTCGTCCTTATAGCCGATCATAAAAACAAAAATTTCGAAATACACTTAAAAACTGCTTATAGGTAGAATAGATTTGAGGCTTAGTTACGAGGGTCGAATTCGTGTATGGGTAAAGTCAACCCAATGATTCCGCAGATATACCCATACAGAAATTAAATTTTTTCCAATATTTCCAAAAATACAGATTAGATCGAATTGAAATTCAGTATTTGATTTGAAATGTCAGCTTGTCATTTGCGAATTTGAAAATGCGCACAAAAATTGATGATTTCACGCCAATACTGTTCTCAAATTTTTTCAAGTTGTCATCAGGAATGAATTACAGGATTTTGGGCCCACCCAAACCAGAAATAACCAAGATTTCAACTTGCGAATCGGAATAAACGACATCTTATCCAAAATCCAATCACGCATACACCTCTTTTCAAACACCAGAGAATTAAAGAACAAGGAAAAACTTCCCCGATCTTATCATTGCCTTAGGCCTAATTGAATCAGGTTCTTGGGTTCCTACTGTTTGAATTGAACTCGTTTTCTATCCCGAAGTTCCATGTGGCTTCAACGATAGCTTCTATAACTGCTCGACTCCTGGGTATACGACTTCAATTTCTAGCCGTCCGGTCGCACCTAAATCAAGTTTGAAATATTGGTATGTTCGAACGAAGCAGGCGCTAATAGGTTTCGGATCTTCGAGAGTGCTCTCTGTTAGATTGCCTGGAAAAATTCGGAAAGAGTAAGGTGGAGATGGCATACGTTTTTTTTTTACCGGATATATTAATCAAGATGAAAGCCTTCTTGTGTTCCGAGTCACTTGCGGATATAAAATTCGAATAAAAATATGAGGGAATACCAATTGCATATGGTAGAGATGTACTGACATTTTTCGCGCATGCTCTGTTGAACAGTTTGTTGTAACCTGACATTTTCGGGTTTTTCACCGAAAATGGTCTCAATCAACTACACGCCATTCACTTTTATGACGTCAATCTGTTGGTCAAGGAAGTTTGACACATTCTATTAAACAACAACGGGTAGGTTAATTTTTCGGTCAGATGCAACGTTGTACGTTCTACATAAAGGTAGTAGTAATTAGGTAGGTAACTAAATCAAACCAAAAATATAGAACCTGACAATGTCATGTCGAATTATTTTGACGTTCATGAATTTTGACGAGTGCCAACCTGACGTCTAGTTACGAAACCTTGATGGACTGATACCAAGGCCTACCTACTGACTTTACAAAATTGAATACAGTAGGCCAAATCAGACATACGGTTACGGAGAAATAGTCATTTGAATTTTCGAGATTATTTCCTCAATATTTCAGAAACAATTTGTGCGATTCGGTTGAATCTTGGTAGTTAGTTGAAGCATACCGACGCGCGACTGTTTGTAAATTCTTGCAATTCTATGGTTGGTTAATTTGAAAACACAAAGTTTTCCATATTTTCTTGATGAATTTTTTTTCGAAGAGCATTCATCAGATTTAGAAGAACCTTCAAGCCTATAGATTCTATGCGCCTATAAATCATCTTGGGAAGTGCGGATAATATAAGAAAAAAACTCGAAAAAAATTTAAACTCAACACTCTGTATCTTGAAAACGAAAGGATTGAAGTTCCACTTTTATGGGATTTTTTCCTGAAATTTATGCTGCAAATCTCTCCTCCTCATTAGTATCTGTAATTAAGGAATATATCCTATTCCGCGATATTCTAATGATATTTCTTATCCTCACGGAATTCTTCTTTAACTTCGAGCAAGGTCTGCCGGCGCCTGCGAAAAAGCCTGTGACCATACACAAGGAAACTCGGACGTCGGGCTCCCGAACCCAAGGGTTCCCTAGAAGCCCAGGTGGCCGAAAGCCAGACCATCGATCATCCACGAGGACTTTCTCTGGGCATTCATCGATGCTCGCTGCGCGATACTACCCCAAAAAGTCCTAGTGAGTAGCCAACTTAACGACAGAACTTTTGGGATCCGTCCGTGGGGAGTGAACAGCCCTGATTCCAAACAGATGGGGACCGACTAACGACCCAAATAACCCAATTTAGCACATTATTCAAATCTGCCCATTATTTCATCTCACTGGCAGCTGAACTGGGCAAGCTTTGAAGTAAGGTTGAGCCGAAACATAGATTCGGCTTCGGTCGGATTGTATTGTTATTTCGTGATGAAACTAAGAGTGCGGTGGTTCAAGGAAATTTTATGGCAAACCAGGCTTATTCAGTTGTCTATCCTGTATTGTGGGCAAACCACACGAAAAGAGTGTTTACTAAGTCGTGACGGACGTCGTAAAACTGCAAAATCGCAGATGCACCGACCTGATACGACGAAAGGATGAACGTCATGCACCTCGATCAAAATATTCTATACTCGAAGGTAGGATTCGCAAGATGTTCCTGGGAGATGGCGCGCTGTATGTAGTTATACTGCAGTATTCCATCTGAAGGGTGACTACTATCTAGATTCCTTAGCAGTTTTATCCAAGGTGAGATGGCCTGGAGATCAGTAATAACTGTGAAACAGCTGTAGTCATTCTCCTTGGATCCGCTCATCGGTGTAGATATTTTGGTTGATTGGATGATTGGCTCTGATCAAGGTGGAATATTTGTTGATTTATCGACAGGTATTCGTCCTTGTGATTATGTTAGTTTATTATAGTTTTCGTTCTTTTTGTGTAATGGTTCATGAAAAATTTGATCGGCATTTTCTCGCAGATGTTTACTTCAGGGTTTCACTACCAATCTGAAGAAGAACTATTAAAATTTCAAATAGTTCTTTTTCAGATACTGAGAGTTAAAGCCCAGAAAACACTTGAAAAACAATACATAATCCTACCAAAATATCCTTTTGTTGTTTATTTACGTTATGTTTGGACGGCATCAAAAAATCAATAGTGGACTGAAACCACTCTTCCTCTGTGAACTCTTTTGTTCTCAACTGCATCACCGAACAGTTTTGTGAAATCAGTCTCAGATCTTTATTTTTTTTGTTCAGAATGAATCGATTAATGCTACCGATAGATCTTTCTGCCACTGTCGATGTACCTCGTTAGAGCAGTTGTTATTGAAACTATTTCCTATGTTTATCGCAGCATAAATCTTTCACCGAACTGCCGATCGATCGATAACAGTACAACTGGAAGATTTATTTTGGTACAGTCATCTAAACGCAATGCCGAACGTCCCAACAGTTGCCAAGAAAATGAAAAAATACCCTTGATAAGAAGCGCTCAATTTTTTCTATTTCCAGTACAGAAATGACTAACCAATACGACATTTCAGATAAATTGACACGGCTATAAAGTATCTCATAATTTGAGGTTTCTGAAATCGGTACTATGTAGTGCGAGACTAGTTTGAAACAATTCCAATGTCGTATTATGAGTTTAAAACGGTCTTGGAATATCATAATGGTTTGCTGTCATTTTTGCGCGCATGTTAAGGGGAACAGCGTGCTATCGTTTTATCTGTAATTTTGGATGATTGAGCCGAAAATGGTCTCAATCGACTAGGTTGGACTCACTGATGACGAATCCGGTGTCAAAATCGATTCTGTCCGGCCGTAGACACGATAACTGTCGACTGAAGCAAGCTAGCAATTTGAAACTTACAGGATAGGTTGCGCATCAGAATGCCGCGGTTAAGTTCATTAATGGGCCAAATCGGTCGAATAGTTTCGGAGTTATAGTCACTTGAAGTTTTGAAGTTATTTATTCTTTATTTCAGAAACTACTTGAGCGATTGGATTTAAACTTGGCAGTTAGGTGGAGTATAACGACGCGCAACTTTGAGCCAAATTTCGTCAGGATCATATTGCAAGTAAATTTAAAAAAAATTTTTTTCCATAAAATTTTTTTTCCAGAAACCATTCATCATATCAAAAAAAAAACCTTCACACTTTGAGCTTTATATTTCACAGCAGTGTACCAAATTTCAGTTCGATACGATCATAAGTGTTGGAGATATCGAGAAACAATATGTCAAATTTCGAGGTTTTCTTCTCGATATCGTTGATTTTTTCGGTATAACTCGAGAAATACTGATTCAGTCCTGATAAAACTTCACAGCTAGTTTTGAGATGCTGAAAGACAACTTTATGCGAAATTTCGTGATAATCGTGTCATTAGAACAATTTGAAAAAAAAATTTCTATGATTTTCTTATCATATCATCCTCATTAAATTCTGTATGAAACTTCGAACTGTTATTTTTCGATGAAGTACTGGATTTCAATTCGATCTGATTTGAAATTTTGATTGGGTATATCTACGGAATCATTGGGCGGATTTTACCCATTCACGAATTCGACCTTCGTAATTAAGCCCCAAACCTACTCTACAATTATCGAGTTTCTAAGTCGTTTCTTTCGGAAGTTATTGTGTTTACGCAGTCGGCCGTTAGGCCCAACACAGATACCGTTCAAAATCGTCGATTTTCAAAGCTGCTGACTTCACGTCAGTGCTTGTCTGGATTTTTCAAATATGATGAATAGTTTGAGTAATAATGTTATGGAAATTTTTTTTTTCAAAATTAACTGGCTGTACTATCCCAACAGAATCTAGTTAGAAGTTGCGCGTTCAACTAATTGTCAATTTTCAATTAAATCACTTGAGTAGTTTCTGAAATATTATGGAATTAATCTCAAAAGTTCAAATGACTCTAACTTCGAAACCATCCAGCCGATTTGTCCCATTAACGAACTTAACAGCCGCATTCCAATGCTCGATCTGATAAGAAAGTTTTAAGTCGCCGTGCATAACCGATTTTGACACCGGATTTGTCATCAGCGAGTCCAACCTAGACGTTTGATATCGTTTTCGGGAAAAAATTAGAAAATAACAGACGTTGGAACAAAACGATAGCACGTCGCTCCCAAGAACACGCGCGCAAAAAATATGAACTTTGTTCGTAGGAGAAAATTTTATAAGGTTTCTACCAATCATTTTGTATCAACCGTATGAACGTGATGAGAGCAACCCCTGAAATCTTAAATGGGAAGGGGGGTTAAGTGGCACCTTGTTTCAAAGGTTATTTGACTCTTTAAAACTGCTGAAGCACTTATTTTTTTGTAAGTACTTCCCAAAAACTAAAAAAGAATGGAATAGTTACGATTTTCAAGGAAAAATAAAATGATGAAATGTTTTTTTACCAATAGGTTCAATATCAGCATTTCCATTCTCACCATCGAATCTCACGTGTGGAAAATGAATGGAAAATCCAGATACCGTGATGTGATGTTTCTGAATTGGTTGTTGCATTCTTCAGTTATTGCCTTCACTTCTTCGGAATAATAAATTGAAGAAGTACTAGCAAAATAGGTCAAGTTTACGGCGTTTTTGAAAGGGCCATTACCTTGAAACCAGGTGTCGCTAAAGCTGCCTTCCCATTTGTGATTTTAGGGGTTGCTGGCATAACGCTTCCTTACGAACCAAAGTTTACCTGTTTCTGGATTTTTTCTGATTTTGCATGAGGACCGATACATTTAGGGTGGTAACTTTTCAATTGGACACACTGTATCCAAGTTTGCGACGGAACAAATCTGTGGAATATCGTGACAGGAACTATGATTTATTATTATTTAGTATTTCTGAGCGCAACAGTTATTACTGCCACTGCTTACAGCTGTGCTTTATTTCATTCCGACTGACGAGAATCACTAAAAATTTTGGACAAAGTGTGTGAGTTCGCCAGGTTGAAGTTCAAAACGTAGCGATAAGAATCTGCGATTTTGAACGAGGTCTATGGAGCCCTTTAAAATTACCCGACACGAGCACGGTAGTTCGAGAAGAGTTTGTAACGATTCCAATATCGTAAAATGTGTTTATTACAATCGTGAAACATAAGAGTTGTTGGCATCATTTCGGTTATTGTTCAGATTGTAATTCTCGATTCATAAATTCAAGAAAAGTGGAAGAGGTGCTTACAATGATTTCTGAAGTGCTTACTCAAAATAGGTGTAAGGCAAATTTTAATAGATGCTTCAAATTCGTTTTTATTCAGTTTTAGAGACTAAGTTTCAAAAATTCATAAATGTAACGGAAAATTGGTGCATCAGTTGACAAAAATTACGAATCAAAACATCAAGTTTTGAGAATTCAACCTAAGGGACATGTATATTTTTGAAGTGTGTTTGAGAAGCGAATTTGCTGATAGAATCTCTTTCCCAATATTTCGAAATTGGCTTTTTGTTTGTTGTTGTAAAATACTTACTCGAAGACTTATACAAAACTTCGCAAGAATCACAGATGATAAGAATGTTGAAATTTCTCTGAAATTTTTGAACTCAATAACCTTCAAACCATCATTACTTTGGAAGTTATTGCCTTGGAAACTAAATATTCGCGTAGTAGGTTTGGAGCTCAACAACGAAAGCTAACTACGTGAATCGTGTTTCTAAATTGCAGGTACAAACGAAAAAAAGTGATCCCTTCCATAATTTTAAGAAAAAAGTCCCATAAACGTGGGACTGCGAAGTTTCGTTTTCAAGATACAGTGTGTTGATGTTTGAAAATTTTCCAAATTTTTTTCTCATAAAATTCGCATTCGAAAAAATGATTTTACGAGTTCATCGAATTTCTATGAATTATCTCTTCAGATCATTAAAATATCCTTGAAAATTGATAATGATGAATTCATTCAACGCTGCTTTTTAACTAGATTTTAAGGACAACTCCGATTTTCCTGACGCGACAAAATTACAGGAGTAATTTCAGTATTACAACAAAGCTTATTCTTACAGGGGACTTTGTTCCAGAAAAAAATATCACCCGATTTGCAATCGAACTCAATATATCACTCTGAGTGGACCCTAAAATGTAATATCTATGCAAAGTTTCAATTGAATATCTTGTGAAATGCAGACACACTGAGAGATAAATTTGACGAAAGTTCACACTTCAACACTCTCTATCCTGAAAACGAAACGTTTGCACTCCATTTTTATGGGACATGCACATCAAGTATTCTGCACTCGAAGTTTATAGTTCTCTTGAAAGATGGTGCTGTATGTTGTTGATACTACATCTTTCTTTCGAATATGTCATAAATATCTAGAGTCATATATGCGGTTTCCAAGGTAAGGCCCTCTGATGATCGGTAATAACCGTGAAACCCTAGTAACCGTACTCCTTGGACATCTGTGTGTAGATGTTTAAGTTGATTAGACTTCTAGATGAGTTCGAAATGATTCCAACGAAAACCAATGTCGACCAAAAAAAAAAAACATAAAAACAATAGGCTCACCTTCGTTAAAGGTAATTTTATTCTCACTAGCCGTGCTACTCGATCTCGTGGACTTGGTACTGTCGCTCTGGTACCTTCTCGTTGGTGTTGATTGACTAGAGTAAGTGAACCTATTGTAATATTTTTGGTGGTACGTCGGAGGTACTCTGGTGTCTAAGGTTGAGTTGGACTCTTCGCTGTCGCTCTGTTCATCTGCAACGAAACTGCAAATTAGATGGGGATCAACTGAAATTTCCTTCGTGAAACAAAATGGAAGGAAATTCATTGAAAGAAGTGGTAATGTAATGTAAACACAAGAAGCGCAACATCCAGAAATAATAACTTGTCGATGATAGTGATCGGCAGTTGAAGGCAGCACTAATTGTGGACGTTGTTAGAAGCACAAAGAGGATCACCTTTTCATTTTATTTATCTCCCATCAAAGACCATAGAAAGAAAAGGTAAATGAGATCTGTCATCATCTTTCTTCTTCTATTTGCTCGAGGAAAAGATAGCCTTGTTTCTCTACCGGTACATCTTTTCGTCAACAGATTTGGGAACAACCGCATGCCGGGTTCCAATGTCTATGGCCATCTCCAGAAAGATACAAGACAGACCAATAATAGTTCATCAAAATCAAGTTAAATCGTTTGGAGCCATTTTCGGTAATAAATTCTCAAAGTAAAGCAATTTCCTGTAGCAATTTCAGAACATAAGCCTTGTATATTAGTTCTCATGGTATAGCAAGAAAAGCAATAAGTATTAATTACATATTCAGGCCTTTAGCTGTATAAACAAATCATGTGGCAGAATGAATTCATAAAATATCGCAGAGATATATTATACAAAGCCCTAATGAACATATTTGGGGTGTTCAAATTCAAAGTGAAAACTTTACAGACATTTATTCATACTTGATTCATTTCGGAACATAGAATGGTGAACGATAAGCACAATATACGATGAAATATCATTCCTGGTATGGCATGTAATATGTAAACCCTTGTTGGTGAGTTCTGATCTATAACGCAATATAGTTGACGTAACTTCGTCATTTGTCAGCATCCACGATAATTAATAACGAACTGTAACGCATTGTTTAACGTGATAATTATAAATAACGCTATAGGTTATCGATCAACGAAATTTATAGTCTCGAATTACAGGAGAATCCATTAACGCATTCATGTTCTATTGCCTCAGTCTTTTAGGTGAATAGTTCTAAGCACAACTGTTTATCACTTTTTAAATCCTTTATCCTCCTAAAGTCTGACGAACAGTCAATAGAAACTACAGAGTAGTTCAACGATGTTCGTGGATGTAGCGCTAGGGAAATCTAGTGTTTTCAAAATGAGGGAACTCACAGAGGCATAAGAGGCCCGAAATACAAGGAAACAATGCCATATAATACCCTAGGCTAAAACACTCTGGAAGTGCAAAAAAAATATAAAAAAGATCATTAGAAAGAAACACATTGTTTGGATTGTTGGATGTTTATACCTAGAAGATGTTCATACTTTTTCAGTTGAACCTGGATCTCTGCGTGAGATGAAATAGTCATTGCACGACAAAGCTGAACCAACAAGGTACTGTTCCTTCAAAGCAAATGGCTCAACGAGTTGAGGATTCACAGAGATAACTGAGAAAAGATATACCTTCAACAGAGAATTGAAAAATATTCTGATGATTCAGCACATACTTGACATTTGGAGGACTAAAGATAAAGGAAATTTCATTTGCAGATAAGTGATATTCTCAGACGTAGGAAGTAGAGACAAAGTTTCTACTCAATCATCAGTTCCTTCATTCTTTAAGGCAGATCGTGGTTCAAAACATTAACCAGATCAAGAGCAGCCGCCAGAAAAACATCACTAGATCAGTCTGTGATCTCCGAAGAAGGCAGAAGCAATCAAAGATACTAAAGGCTCTAAATTGAGGAAAACATTCCTCAAAATGAAAAATCTTACGATAAAGAAAATAAGTCAGGCCTGTGTTACCAGAATATACAGAGGAGTTGATCATCTGCAGAAAGCTAAGTTTTTGTTCGAGTGCATGAAAGCCTAGGAAGAAATGTTGAGCTGGATACCCACTGGTTGAAGATGACAAAGGACTATTCTATACTTTACCAATTGAATAAGGCGCGCATTCGCCATTTTGCAACATTTGCCAATCTAACCACTAGGTAAAGACCTACAATGCTGTGTCTGACATTTAGAAATAGGCGAATCTATCTCTGAGGAATTTATATGGCATACACAAGTAGAACCTAAATCTTCAAGAGGGACGCCATATTATATATGAGAAGGTGAGGATCGCTAAACAGAAAAAAAGTTCGAGAATAGGTACTAAATACACTCGAACAGCTTAACAAACAAGATAATGCGTATCTGAAACGAATGGCTGAACGAAATGTGGATTATCATCGGACAACAAGAGCTTTCAAGACAGCAGTATGTGACTGGTGAAATTCTGTGATATCTTTGCACAAACTCAGCGATAGAAAGACTCAAGAAATACTTGGATGTAGGAAATAAAGGAACTTAGAACTAGAATCATCAGTGTAGAATTCAGCCAGGCCAATGGTTGAGTACAAAATATCTCTTGGACAACCACTACCCTGAATGAAGAAGTCTCAGTTGAGTGTATGAGTATTCATCAAGAAGGTTCTTCTTGAGAATGATTCCTGTTTTGGTGGGTCAATCATTGAGTTCGAATTCATGATATAATTCAAATGTGAATCCTAAAATTTCCCCGTAACATCAGCAAGTGTAACCGAGTAGATCTCTAGACAACATCAGAGCTTGCATTACAGTTCACTGGAATTTAAAAAACATGAATAAAACTAAGGAAAAATCCTCGAAGATCTCTCACTGAACCTTGGCAATAAAAATACCCATCATTCCTCGAACCGTACTGTACGAAAATATCCGCCAAACGCACAATTACGTAGACGGATATTTGTAGTACTACGAATATTAAAAGAATCATTAGTCGCGTTAAACACGTTCACACGTGACATACCAACATTCCCAACTCATGTGCCTCAAACTCATTAGATCGGGAAACCCATATTTTTCTACTGCTAAAAATACTGTGACAGTATCCATATCGACATTAGACTGAAAATAAGTTCATGTGATCAGGAATCACGTTTTACATTATCGATATTGGATCAAGGCCAACTATTGCATGTTTTCGTACGATTTGAAATTTCATGCAATGGGTCTAATTGTTGTTATGAATGGTTTAAATGGTGGGGGCAGATTGTGATTTTTTCCGGCCTGGTGTTAAAGAATTAGGGGCCATGTCTTGTACGTCATCTGCCACTTTGATCGCGTGACTGACGTTTGTGTGGGAATTGCATGTTTCGTCCATCGATTGAATCTATTTGGGGAGACTTTAGCATCGAGTTTTTTTGATAACAGGGTTTGGGATATTCTTCGTGATAATTGAGCTGTCTTAATCAATGGTGTTTTCGCTGCTTCAATTTTAGGTTGACAGTGAACGGGGATTTCACTATTCTTTCCTTCTGTTTCCTGTAGATGGCGCCATACGGAAATACCTGTTGTATTTCGGTCAGTTTCGGGTTAATAAAGCATAGATTCATAATTCTTTGCCAGTCAAGATCTTATGGAAGTACCGCTATTGAGTTTTTCAACTACTGTGGTTCTATTACATGTCTAGCACAAAAATGCTCACGGTTTAATTCCATGTTTGAATGATTCAAGCGCTTGTAACAACACAGAGTTTTGGCATACTCACAACAGTGTTTCCATATCTCAAAACTTAAAGTAACATTCCTCCTGGGATTCTTTTCGAGCAGTGGCATATTATTTTAATCATTTTCCGAATTCTTCATTGACCAACAGCGAATTATTTCATGAAACTGTCAGAAATAAATGAAGTAACTATCATCTATTTTTCACAAGAATTCGACCAAAGTGTTGGAAGGAACAATATACAAACAATCGATCTATATTTCATCCGTTCATTGACTAACCAATAAACATCTGAAAGATCATCAATTTGCCATCAATCTGCCTTACAAATCATCCGACAAAAGCTTCTTCACTCTGTTTATTTGACCACAGAATTGTTTACCGTTCTAACTGACGGATAAATCAACCGTAAACTGAACAGAGAACAAAGGAAAACGGTAGATAATGTATTCCGTCGTCATAAATAATTCAAACGCGCCATAGAGTACCACAGAAACTAAGTTACGTCCAACATTGCCAACGTATCGGATTGAATCTTGATTTCATTCATTAGTCTATGATTGTTGACATTCTCAATGGGTTGATACATCGTTAAGAGTCTATTGGAGCTTTTAATTTCCGAATTCTTTACTTTTGTTGAAAAAATCTAGAGATGCAATGACGTGAAGTTGGCAGCTTTTGCACCTTTTCACGTATTGACCCTTTCAAACGCAGCTTCACTACCCGATGGAAAGAGTTAGGTTATCTTCCTTCCATATGTTGTTTATAATCGAAAAAAAGTTGTAAGAAAAAAAATCCTAGGGGTTTACTATTTCAACCATTTCTAAGCATACTTCAGGGTTAAAAAACTCCAAAATGTGCAGTTTGATTGACAAATATTATTTACACAGATGCGTGTCTTCAGCTTGATATACAGGGAGAGGTTTTTAAAAAAAAAATTTTCCGAATACCTACCTTAATTTTCATCACAGAATCCCCCCTTAAATTTACACCCTGTATTAACTTTCATTAGTTAAAACTAAAAGTTTTTCAGCCAATTATCCTAATTGAGTCTTTTGAGATCATTTTAATTTCCTACTTTTATGTTTTTTCGTCTTCACGAATTCCTCGTATATCTCTGTGGGTAACTCCCACAGCACTTGAGCTAGAACTTTGTGACAAATGATGGAATATCTCGTTTTCAGGTAGATTCTACACAAGGACAAAGTATGTTACCCTGTCTAATCTTAATGTAAACCCGGGCACAGGAACTCTTTTATGAGGATGACAATAAATGGGCAACTTTGGGCTTGATATTTAGAAAGTTTACCTAAGTTTGAGATGAAATGTTGTTCTTTTTCGGAAGCTTTAAAGAAATACCTGAACTTGAGCGAGTAACATTCTTTCTATGAACAAGAAGAGAACGTTCTTCAGAAGTATAGAAAATAATTTTCAACTCTTTGATATGATATTTGTATAAACAAATATTTGAATTATAAATCTTTTTGTGAATGTCGAAACACGATATCTTCAGAGAAATAACTCAGTGATATGTTGTCATCTTACAAATTATGTATGTGCTCTTAGTTTCCTAGACCTAGAAATTTGAAATTTGCAGGTTTGGTTCGGAGAGTGAATATCTCGGTTAAGTTCATTGATGGGTAAAATCGTTCGAATAGTTTCAGAGTAAGGCCCAGTTGAAATTTTTGGGTTAACTCCTTGATATCTCATGAAGTACTCTCATAGTATGAAGTGATTTGATCAGAATAAAACTTTGTATTTAGTTTGAGGATACCAACGCGCAACTAAGAGCAGATTTTCGTATCTTAAAAAAATTTTAAACAAATGTTTAGACCAACATTTCTGTTGTATTTTTTTTTCTCCGAAAATGTTGATCAGACTTCAAAAAAATTCAGGACACACCAGAGTTAGTATTCAATGAGAATGTTCAAAATTTCAATTCGATCCGATATTTACTTTCGGAGATATAATGAAAACAGTATGTCAAATTTCGTTGTAATTTAAAGTTTTGACGTTATTTCCTCAATATCTCAAGAAGTACAGATGCGCAAACAGGTGACTTCTTCGGCAACGAATTTTAACAACGTTAAAGCCCCTGACTTCATGTCAGAAATTTTCTAGACTATTGTTTGGTTTGGGGCATACCATATTTCATAACATAGTTGTCAATCACTTTGAACCCTTGAAATTCATAGATGTCGTTCACAAGCAATCTTTCCAACTCTCATATCTGAAGTACTTCCCATTTATTTATGGTTCCGACAAGAATGCAGAATGAAGAAATCAATTCAGATCCAAATTGGCATACTTCTTATATCGGAAAACTGAAGAGCACTCAAAACTCATTTTTCAAACTCTTCCAATCCTGATTTCTCCTTTCGTTTCAACAATTTTTAGCTTGTTCGAATATTCAACAACGATTATACATGATTGGAAATGGTTCCCATATTATTGAGAATTCGTGGAATTCTTCATAACTTTATTCAGTAGATATTTTATTAGGATTCGTATGGTAATTTCTTAGGATGTTTGAACAATTCAGTTGATAAGATGGTTGGTAATGCCATCGCTGTTCAAACAGGGAACGTTTGAGCTTAGGTGGTATTCAAGTAAACACCATTATTTGTTATATTTTCTCTACCTGCTCTAGGTTTGTCATTTTCTTATTTTTTCATATTATGAATCTGCATTTCGTTATGTTGTCCAAGATACGTGAAACAAAAAGCAAATATTTTAAATGAGTCATTTTATCCTAACAACTGGAAAAAAAACTAGTCAGGAACTGGTTTGACATCAGTCTTCGTGATATATATATATATTGTAATGTGGCGGTCGAACGTGAAGGTGGTATTCCGTTCGCTCCATAAGTTAATCGAAATTAAGTGTGTTAATAAAGTGCCAAAAAATCTGTTTAATTCACACTGAATTAGTTTTTTACTGATCTTCCCAAAAGTTACTTCGAAGAACATAAACCTTAAAATTAAAAAATGTCTCTTTGTGTGCATTGTAATGAAGTTACATCTAAGAGGTCGCCGAGTATTGTTTGTGGTTTTTGTCGGAATCATTATCACGCTAATGGCACCTGCTCCGGTGTCACAAAAAATCAGTTATCGGCAATCAGAAATATGCTGGGTGCAGATTGGAAATGTGAGTCATGTCGCCGGGAAGGTGCACAAGTATCCAGTGGCGGAGATGGGAGGAGGCAATCTGCTTCGACCGGGCGCTCATCCCTGGGTAATCAATCTCAGCTACATCTCTCCCAGCGAATTGATAAATCCAAATCCAACCCTTCCGATGATGGATCGGACGCTGAATGGCGTGGCGATGATGTTTCTCGGCCCCTTCAATCACTTATTTCGGAGATAAAGAGTCTGCGAGAATCTGTTAATTTTTGTTCGGGGAAAATAAGCGATTTCGAGGTGAAATTGAGCAAATTCAATGACATGGTCACTAAAATGGGTAAACTGGAAAGGGAAAATGATTTGTTGAAAAAACAAGTCATGGACCTCAACTCTAAAATGAATAACCTTGAACAGTTCACCAGATCTAACAACGTCGAAATTCAGAATGTACCTGAAAAACCTAACGAGAGTATCGTGGAGATTATTTCATCAATTGGGAGGGCTATTGATCTCCCGGTTGACTCATCTTGTTTAGACTATTGCAGCCGAGTTCCAACAAGCATTCAGGGAAGACCTAAGAATATCATAGTAAAGTTCACCTCGAAAATCAGGAGAGACGATTTTCTGGCAGCCTATAAGGCCAAACGAATGTCGAATTCGGGATCTAATAAAGCTGGAATCAAGGTTGAAAATGTATCTGAAAGGCTATACATCAATGAGCATTTGTCAAATCACAATAAAATTCTATTCAAAGAAGCCCGAGAATTCGCTAGGAATAGGGAGTACAAGTATGTCTGGACCCAATCTGGTAATATTCTCCTACGCAAGAACGACGCTTCTAAAATTCTACACATTCGGTCAGGCGAGGACTTGAAGAAGCTGTAAGTTACTCTTTATTAAATATTAAGAAAAAAAAATGCATAAATAAATAAATAAATAAATAAAAAAAAATATTATTACTGGTGCCCATGGCTGTCTCAGTATACTACCAGAATGTCACTGGACTCAGAACAAAATTGGATGAATTTAAGATGAACGCCACTGTCAATGATCACGACATAATTTGTATTACTGAATCCTGGCTGAACAGTGGAATAGTCGACTCAGAATTGGTAGATTTAAACAACCATACCATCTTCAGACGGGATCGAGCGACTTCTGGTGCTGTGAAGGTCGACGGAGGAGGGGTCTTTGTTGCGATCAGGAACAAGTTTAAACCTACTAGAGCCGCTGAACTTGAAAGTGATGCGGAGGATATTTGGATAGTACTCAAGCTTGGTAATACTAAGCTCTTTATTTGTTGTGTATATCTCCCACCTGGGGAGCAATTTGCTAGTGCCAGTTTCGTTTCTAAACTTTACTCGAACAAGACAAAATTTGAGGACCATCTGGTCATGATCCTTGGTGATTTCAATTGTCCATCGATTTCATGGGTTTTTAATGATGGTGAGAAATACTCGAATGCCTTTAGTGTAGAAAATAAATTTGAACATATCATTGACGCTTGTACGTATTTAGAACTTATGCAATATAATCATGTAAAAAACTGTAATGGTAGGAACCTTGATCTTGTTTTCAGCAATTCTCACAGAGTTAATAATTTAGAACATTGTATGTCTCCATTGGTTTTGGAGAATCGACATCACCCTGCATTGGAATTTTTGTTTGAAATAGAGATGAACAGACATCTTCCGTCCAATATCTCTTCTTTTTATAGGTTTAAAGGGGCTGATTACGATATCATAAATCAATCCATATCTGATATTCGTTGGGAAGCTTTATTAACTAATGATAACGTCGATTGCGACTTGGACATTTTTTATAATAAACTTTACGAGGTTATCAAGACTCATGTACCTGAACAAAAAATTCGTAAACGTTTTCCTGTTTATTTTTCTAAAACTGCGATTAAACTAGTTGAGCGTAAAAACAAAATTCATTCCAAATGGAAAATCTATAAAAACATGAAAGATTTAGTAGAATTCAAAAATTTACGAAGAGCATCTAAGAAAATAATTGAATCTGATTACAAAAGATATATATCGGAGATTGAACAGAGGGTTACTGACGATCCTAAAAGTTTTTTTAATTTTACATCGAGAAAAGATCGTGACCGGGGTCTTCCGGGTTTGATGTCTTGGGGAGACAGATCAGCATCGTCCGGGGGGGAGGTGGCTGAATTATTTGCGGAGTATTTCAGCAGTGTTTATATAAAAAAAGACCGTCCTCATACGTCGGCTCGCCAAACATCTTGTTTTCCTCAAGTTAATCTTCCAAATCAACTAAATTACATTCAGTTTTCATCTCATGAATTACGGAGGGCATTGGAGGGTCTCGATGAGAGGAAGGGTGCCGGACCTGATGGCATTCCGTCATATTTCATTAAAAGATGCAGTTCTTCCCTTGTTGAGCCTCTAATGATAATTTATAATAAGTCTCTCAAGTCAGCCTATTTTCCGACAAGATGGAGGACTGCATCAATTATCCCAATTTTCAAGTCAGGAGACAAGAGTTTAATTAATAATTATAGACCCATTAGTAAGTTGTGCGTTTTCGGAAAGGTGTTTGAGTCTTTAGTTTGCCCATATCTTTCAAATTTGTTCTCGTCGAAGATAATCGCGGAGCAACACGGCTTCACGAAGGGGCGCTCAGTCGAGACTAACTTGATAACATTCGTGGAGTTTTTGCAGACTGGACTTGACCGACGTGTTCAGGTTGATGTCATCTGCACTGACTTCAGCAAGGCTTTTGATAAAACTGATATCAATGTACATATCTCTAGCCTTGCGGGGGTTGGTGTGGGTGGCAGTATGCTTGGATGGTTTGAGTCATACCTGACCGACAGGCTCCAATACGTTTTGGTGGAGGGTTACTCTTCGGATCTTTTTGAGGCATGTTCCGGTGTACCTCAGGGCTCCCACTTGGGTCCCTTGTTGTTTTTAATATATATCAACAAGATTGCTCAATGTTTCACCAAATGTAAATTCCTCCTCTTCGCGGATGATTTAAAAATAATGAAAAGTATTAGCTCCGAACAGGATTGCCTGGATTTGCAGTGTGAGTTGAATGCTCTTTGTACTTACTGTAGTGGCAGTCAACTATACTTGAACTTGGATAAATGCCGAGTAATCACATTCACACGCAATATAAATAAAATTACTTATCCTTATACTCTTAATGATAGTGTCTTGTCTAGGGTAGATAACATAAAGGATTTGGGGGTAGTTTTTGACTCTAAGCTTCTCTTTGACCGTCATATGGATCAACTCGCTAACTCCTGCTATAGAATTTTGGGCTTTATTACAAGAAAGAGTAGACATTTTATGAATTTGAAAACATTCACCGTTTTATATAACTCTTATGTTTACAGTAAACTCAACTTTGCGTCAGTGGTTTGGAGTCCAAAGTACTCAGTATATATCGACAGGCTTGAGAGAATTCAGAACAGATTCTTAAAGTTTATATCTTTTAAATTCAACTTTCGATTGACACCTAGAAATCCCGAAAACTATATTCTTCGTTTGGCTCAGTTTGGTTTCATTTCCCTTGAAAATAGAAGAAAAATCAGTGATGTCCTGTTCATGTATAAGCTTCTCAACGGTATCTATAATTCCCCTGATCTTCTGTCTTCTGTGACTTTCCATGTTCCATGCCGTTCCCTCAGAAGTGGTGATTTATTTCATATTCCCTTTCGTAACACCAATAGCGCGATGAATTCGCCTCTCTGCAGGATGATGCGATGCTGTAACTATTTAAGTGATGTTGATTTGTTCCATCTCAGCCATAATTCAATTAAGCAAAAATTAAGAAAAATGTATCTGTGTCAATAAGATCTTTGCTTTGTTTTGTTTTCCTGCTGTGCCGGGAGTTTTCTCTTTTTTAGTTGTTTTGCAATATTTTAACACACTTTGAATTTGTAATTAGTGGATACTTTGTTGGGTGGTTCACCTGTTTGTATTCCGAATTGGGTAAATAAATAAATATCTCACAGTGCTAAGTTTTCATATAGATGAATAAAGAGACAAATAAAAATTCCTGTCGAGTCAAAAACTAGTTTTGAATCAGTTTTCACTACAAATAACAAGTTATATCTCTCGTCATATGGACGAAAATGATAGAAATGAAATTGCGATTCCTGATATGTCAGGAACTACTTTTGAATCAGTTTTTCACAACAAATAACTCGTAATAAACTAGTTCAAAACCCTTTACAAATCAAAATTATTGTTCCGTGTTCATAAGGAATTAGTTTCGAACCATGTTTTTCACTTCAATACAAGTGGAAAGAGATGAAAATAATTTGAAACTCGTTGCAAATTATTCTCACAGTTGCCATATATACGAAAAAGATACAAATGCAATAGCGGTTTCTATCAAGTCAAGAACTAATTTTCAATCAGTTCTCCACCAAAAATTACTAGTCAAAAACTATTTCGAAACTCGTTGCGAATTGAAATTATGATTTCTGGCTCACCAAGAATTAGTTTATAATCAGTTTTCGTGATTCATTACAAGTGACAAGTAATGAAACTGATTTGAAACTCGTTGCAAATTAATCTATCACAGTTTCATCTCATTATCTCATTCCAGAGAGTCCAAAAATGCCGAAAATCCACGAGTTCGCTGACGCACCGATTCCAAAACGCTACAAACCCCATTTCTAAAAACAATTCGTGATATGTCACACTGTGAAGTCGTCAAATAGACGAGAAAAAAAAATACGCACGATATCTATAAATAAAGCTAGTCACGGGAATCTTTGAGTAGAAAAATCGAGTCTGCCAAAGGGAACTCACATGTTGGACGGAATTAGATCTGTGGAATAATTCAGGAACAATTCAATCATGGTTGTCCCGTGTCGTGTTCATTTCGTTTTTCTTTTATTACAACATGAGCATGAAGAACAATGGTTCATTCTTGAGTTTAACAACATTCTTGTTTGATAGTTTCAATTAAAAGAATTGTATAGTCAACTTTTGAGTGATAGGGAGCAATTTTGTATAGTATAGTTAAATTAAATACTTTGTGAACACAATGAGTTACAATAGGATGAAAGTCAAGCCCAATCGATCAAAGTATTCTACACTCGAAGGTAAAGAAACGTAAGATGCTTCTGGTAGATGGTGTTATATGTTGTTAATACTGCAGCATTCTGTCGAACAGGCCATAAGTATCTGGAGACCTATCTGGGGTTTCCAAGGTATGTCGGTCTAATGATCGGAAACAACCGTAACATGCAGTAAACGTATTCCTTGGGAATCGCTTCTTCGGTGTGAATTCTTTGGTTGATTGAATGATGGACCTCTAATCGAGGTGGAGTATTCGTTGACTTATCGACAGATATTCTTCCTTGTGTTTATTTTATTTTATGCTAAAATAAGTTACTTTCTGGGTTCGTAGAAATTCTTTTGACATAACCCAACTTCATTCCCTCCTAAACGAGCAACCATAAGAAACATAATAAAACAACAACCGAATATTCAAATTCAGGAAAATTTCCAACTATCCCAGAGACACTCAATATGCAAACCTCATTCGATCCTGAAGATGGTCCTGAATATTCAACACCAACAGGCTATCGAAAAGAATAAAACGAAAGAATAAATAGAAAAGGAACGACAATTCTTCACTGCGTCTCTCATGCATTTATCGATGGGATGCCAATTTAGAGTTTCATCATCATGGATATAGCAAGTCATTTGGTATATTTTTTTCGTGGAAATGTTTGAATGGAAGGTACTCCAAACATGACAGAGAGTTGGTTCTTCATGTTAACCACATCATGAACTTGAAAGAATGAATATTTTTACATACAAGTTGTCCGGTAAGGGTAAGAGATTATTAAGAAAAATATTGCTGTCTAGATAAAAACCATCACCCTTCTAGAACACCCTTAACCACTAACGAAAATTGGTGACAATGCGTTGACACATTGCTACCGATATTACCGTCATTTCTGCTTTTGATTTGGACCTCCAATTGCATCAGGTTCGTCTACTTCTTTCTCAATAGCTTCTCCTCCTAGGTTTACCTTGAGAAAAGAGTCAGGAGGACTGATGTAAGGACTTCTGGGGTCTAAACAGAATGTCATTGAGCCAACGTACCTCTCTGGCAGTACTTTTGGCAACTGTGGTCGATTATCGTAGCTAGTTTCCTTTCCAATCTTGTCACTTTCTGTATAATTCAGATCAATTCCTTTCAAATGCAGACCAAGAAAATTCAACATCTTTGATATCGAAAATAAATCTACATTCCTATTGTTAAACCTCATTATAATGAATTCTTTGGAGAAACTTCTATCGAAGTTTGGTATGATCAACATATATTATACTCTATATCAGTAAAACCGTTCGTATTCTCATTAAATCATTTAAATAATTCATGGAAGGACTCCAGTGGCATTAATTTTTCTGATCGACGTTGAATTGGAATTTCTTACCACCGCAAAGATACCACAGTTCTCTTAGTACTGATTTTCACGTTTCTTCTATACCTTTACTTTATGATCAATTATCTCCAAGAAGAATGTTAGCATATTTTATTTGTACCGTGCAATCTATGTTAAAAATAGCCATCGTTAATTCTAACTATGTTCAATCATCACTGACCTTCCTTCAAGTATCAACAATATTGCTCATTCCAGTTAACTCATTTCATATTCATATATAATTCGTCGTAAAGTGCTAATTCCCAAGTTAGGCTTTGTTTACGTTTCCACTAAACGATACAAGAGCTCATTCATCGGCATCGATTTCAATATAATCGTTCAATCCCGAACCAGGAAACTACGTTCAGGATCTATTCAAAGTTTCAAACTCAATCCAATCTTCATCAGTGGCAAAGTACACATCGTGAAGGTATTCATCCCACTTGCTAATCGACAGAGAATTAACTCTCCTTTGCAAGCCCCAATTCGGATGCCCTCCTTTCTGAAGCCCTTTTTGTACTAGAATAGCACCAACATCACATAATTTTGGAAACAGCAACATGAAAATACCCATTTTTGCGCGCATGTTCTAGGGGAACAGCGTGCTATCGTTTTGTCCAAATGTCTGTAATTTTGGATGATTGAGGCGAAAATGGTCTCAATCGACTAGGATGGACTCACTGATGACGAATCCGGTGTCAAAATCTATTCTGTCCGGCCGGCCGTACGTCCGACCGTAGACACAATAACTGTCGACAGAAGCAAGCTAGCAACTTAAAACTTTCAGGATAGGTTGCGCATCAGAATGCCGCGGTTGAGTTCGTTAATGGGCAAAATCGGTCGAAGAGTTTCGGAGTTATAGCACTTGAAGTTTTGAAGTTATTTATTTTTTATTTCAGAAACTACTTGAGCGATTGGATTCAAACTTGGCAGTTAGGTGGAGTATAACGACGCGCAACTTTGAGCCAAATTTCGTCAGGATCATATTGTCGGTAAATTTGAAAAAAAAATTTTTTCGAAATTTTTTTCCAAAAAATTTTTTTTTTCGGAAACTATTCATCTTATCCAAAAAAAATTCACTTACACTTTGAGCTTTATATTTCACAGCAGTGTACCAAATTTCAGTTCGATGCGATCATAAGTTTTGGAGATATCGGGAAAAAATATGTCAAATTTCGAGGTTTTCTTCTCGATATCGTTGATTTTTTCGGTATAACTCAAAAAATACCGATTCAGTCCTGATAAAACTTCACAGCTAGTTTTGAGATGCTAAAAGACAACTTTACGCGAAATTTCGTGATAATCGTGTCATTAGAACAATTTGAAAAAAAAAATTCTATGATTTTCTTATCATATCATCCTCATTAAATTCTGTATGAAAATTCGAACTGTTATTTTTCGATGAAGTACTGGATTTCAATTCTATCTGATCTGTATTATTGGAAATATTGGAAGAATAAAATTTTGATTGGGTATATCTACGGAATCATTGGGTGGATTTTGATTTTACCCATTCACGAATTCGGCCCTCGTAATTAAGGTCCAAACCTTCTCTACAAATATCGAGTTTCTAAGTTGTTTCTTTCGGAAGTTATTGTGTTTACGCTGTCGGCCGTTAGGCTGACCGTGAACACAATAACTTCCGGAAGAAACGACTTAGAATCTCGATATTTGTAGAGTAGGTTTGGGGCTTAATTACGAAGGTCGAATTCGTGAATGGGTAAAATCCGCCCAATGATTCCGTAGATATACCCATTCAAAATTTTATTTTTCCAATATTTCCAAAAATACAGATTTGATCGAATTGAAATCCAGTAATTTATCAGTAAAAATTTCAAAAAGCACTGCCGTGAAGGCAGCAGCTTTTACGTGCATGTTCAAATTCGTTGCTGAAGCGGTCATCTACATTGAACATGCGCGCAAAAGTTGCTGCCTTCACGGCAGTGCTTTTTGAAATTTTTAATACCCCAAATGATGCTTCATTGGCGCTTCCACCATAACTTTTCGAAACTCGATCATTCAATGAAAAAGAAGATACCTCATATATAAATAAGATCCGATATTCATTTTACATATTCAAAGTACCAACCTTATTATAGTAGGTGATGGACATATAGTTACTTCTCATTCGTCAGGCCATACGTTGGGCGCCAATTTAAGCACATCTTCTTCATGCCCAAATTTTGGAATGTTATTCGATGGTTCGATGTACATCACTGTTCAATAGAAATTAGTTCTTTTCTCCATGCCTTCTATCAATAATTCAAATTTTCTAGTTTCACCCAAACGTTTTAAAACTCTTCTTATCGACATCGATTTTAACGTGATCGTTCAATCCCAGACGAGATACTCCTAAGGGACTATCATTTCGACATTTAAACGGCCCCAGGGGAAGATTCCTAGATCCAAATGTTCGTTACAGTTGGAGAAACACAACATCCAATGGACCATCTTGGCGAAGATGTAATTTGCTTTCTCTGCTACGCTGTTTTGATATGCAGGATTAGCGTGGTGTTTACGCTTGGTATATTTAGAAGATATAATCCTGAGAGGGTAAATATTATATTTTCATGATGGACTGTTTCCTTGGTCGGATTCAAGAGGGCTAGTAATAAACTTTCGCACAACGAGATATAGTTGGGAGGATGGAATGATTAATGCTCTGTACACGCCTTTTCTCGATGATGAATCAAATCTATCAACAGTGAGCCTGGTTTTTCACAAGCATTTGTACCAATTGAAGGATAATATGTTGAGAAATAATTGCAATTATAATCATGAATAAGTTTCGATTAAAATCAACAGAAGCAACTTCAATGATATGATACCAAGTGTCAAAACACAGGAAACTGTCATTCGATGTAAACATATAGGATACAAGATGATTAAAATTCGCTTTTTAAAATTCAAAGTTCGAATACTTGTGAGACGTTCGAATCCTGTGATGAAAATTGGCATTTTGGAATTCATAATTCGAAGAATTATACGAAGTTTGAATCCTTAATAACTACAATGAAGCCGGCAACGTCCTATCCGTTAATTAAATTCTGTTAATGTTCGCTGGAGTGAAGCGAGGATCACCGAGGTACATTGTGCTTGTTTTCAATAAAACGGACCTGCTAATTCGCTGTATGTACCGGGAGATAGGGTAGAACACAGAGTCGGATTGGGCGTTGAAACATAAATCTCGAGCACTGAGAGAATCGTGGTTGATTAACCTAAAGGTCTACTGTAGATATTTCCACAGAGTCAGGTTTCTCTGAATCAGATTTCCATTGGAGCTCTGCAACATTCCTGGCCGAATAGAAGAGCAGGAAAAGGGCGTTCGAATGAAATTGGCTGTGATAACGAATGAATGCGATGCGTGCAGATATAAATCAAAATCAATAACGGTGGTAGCTAAAAGTATATTCATGTAGATTTTACAGACCACACGTTGGGCGCCAATTAAATGCGTTGATTACTTCTCAAGTATATGAAAGAAAATCAATTGAAAGTTCGATTTGTCAAGTCTTTTCCTTACAGAATTATGGAACAAAACAATTCCTTCACCAATACAATTTTTTCCAGGTCGAGAGTTAAGAGTGAGAATTGTTAATCGTATGAAACTTTCAGATTTCATTTTCAAAGTTTTGAGTATTAAATTCCATTTTATAAGCAAAACTGTATCCAATATGATTGAATCTTGCTTCATTTAGTGAGAATATATTATTGAATCCAACCGAGTGTTTTGATAAAGGGTATTGAAAAAATCATTAAACAATACTAATTTTCCTGTGATATCCTAACATGACTCTTTCGATATTAATATCTAATGACACACCTTTATTGTCTTCAACGTAACACGTCTTGAATGACAAATTTAGATATTATACCAACTGGCATAAAGGTCATTGTTGAAGTAAAAAAAAACTCGAGAAAACAAAAATACAATACAAAAATAATTTTTGAAGATTTTTGAAGGTAGGTTTTTTGTCCAGCATTTCATTCATCAAAGAAAAAAGAAGGTATGATGACAATATTGTTCTATGCACAAGCATTTTACATACTTATTGGGAGTTTGACATGGACATCGTTAGTTATCAAGTGTTGGTGAGAGCACGTGTAAAATGTTGACATATAATATAGAAACGAGACAATTTATATTAATTGTAAATAGAACGATATAAGATGAAACACTGTGTCTTGTAGTATTGCCGTGTTGTATTTGAATAGGTTACCGCTTCCTTAAAATTCGACTACAATCATCACATGACAGTTGATATAATAATTGAATTTGTCATTCGAGACGCCGTACGTAGAAGAGAATGAAATTATATCATGGGATATCAATATGGAAAAATATTAAGTAAAAGTAGAACAGAAAACTCTGTATTAGTTGATGATTGTAGGAAGATATTACTTGCTCCAACATAGACCTTTTCATCGTGAAATAACATTCGAAATGAAAAAAATTCTCGAAAATACTTTAGAGAGTGCTGATCACAAAAAGATTGTGCTGATATCGATTAGAGACATTGTAATACCAAATGGAAAAAAAATTTAACGTAATTCATTTCTCAACATGCTTTTTATAAAAAAATGATCTTTCCAAGCGTTTTAATAGGTCACGTTGGGCGTCAGTGTAACGCGAAAATTGGTTGCTCAAAAGTTTTAGTCGATGATCGAAAAAATACGTAGTTTAAAAGCGAAAATGGTTGACCGTATGATATATTTCTCAGAGTATGCTGGAAAAAAGTCATAAAACAAATCTTACTATAGAAAGTCCCCCATACAAAAGAGTCACCACCCTCGAAGCCCCAGATATTATCGCAACGCTTTCCTCAGTTATGACTTCACGCTCCACCCCAATACAGCGCTAATTTTTTCTCATCAATCACCAGTAGAGTCTGCACTCAACGGCCCCCCAAAAACTACATTATCAATCTCTCCTCCGTTCAATAACCTTGAATCCCCCCTCCCGATACGCCCCTGTTCTCTCCCGATTCTGGAGCAAGTCGTGGGTGGCGGTGAAGATCAATAACGACGAAATTACAACGGTGGCATTTATTGGGCTGGCACAAACGTACCCCTAACCTCACTTTCGCCAAGCGGGCCAGCAGATCTGCAGGTTTTTCTGTGACCCCTCGCCACCGGTCATGACGTCACAGTTTATATTTTCGGTTATCACGGGCGTAAAAGAGACGATTAAGGGTTATGGAGAAGGGGGGAGTATCTATCGGATTTGTTGAGGAGATCAAATCGGAGCTTTTGTGAAGTTTAAGTATGTAAATTCAGTTTGGAGGGATCTTTGAGCGACGCTATTTGAATTTTGAAGGTTAAGTGAGCGGAAAGTTTGGGAAGTAAACTTTCGAGGCTTATGTATAGTATCCAATTTTATTTGTTAGCCTAATAACAGGAAAAAATGAATTGGCGCCCAACGTGGGGCCCACGATCACCCACCCTGAGAATAGAGTAAATCTCGCCATGAAATGGTGCAGCCTGAACTAATGGCCTGAAAATTTGTCGTTCGATCTGATAGGACCTACAAAACGTGCCAAAGTACCATACTTTTTATCGAAGCAAATAGACAGAGAAAAACAACTTTGGCGCCCAACGTGGGTCCCCAGAAAGGGAAATCAATAAATAATAATAATAATAATAATATTAACGTTGATTTGTGTGTTAATTGATGCAACAAACTAAACTCTTCAGTATACAATACAAATACTTATATAAGGATACAAATTAATCACAAACAAACAATAAATGCAAAGCCAAATGGCTGTCCGCATTTAGTATGACGTGGCATCTCTCCCATATTTTCAAAGTTTCCTACTATAAAAAACAAAAATCAAACAATAAAAAAGAAGAAAGAATATCCCGACTATGAGCAAACATCCTCCTATCATTCATATATTTCTCCTTTCGATTATTCGAATTATTCGATTATTCGATATCGAACAAAACATTAGGTTTCGATAAAGAAAAGCTGATAAGGAAAAGAAGAGATTTCGGATAAGTATTCCCATCGGTTGATATTAATGAAAAAAAATTTTCAGATTCGATGATATGAAAATTATTGGAATTTCAAACAAGTAAAAATATATTATTCTCACTTATTTTTAAACTTATGTCTTATTTTCAATATTACTTGTATTATAATACATAGCGTGTATTTACATTTTCTATCTGACCACAAAAATTACATAACTAGGCAAGGGAAATAAAAATTATTTTTCTTGCAATAAAATTGAATGATCTGCGAATTATGTTCCATTAAAATTTTTAAAACCTCAAGGAAGTTCTCAACACCTACACATACTGATGACAAAAGAACATCATATTAAATGCAATAAATTCATTGCACTTTGGTAAATATTTATACGGCTAGAGAACAATGGCGTTGCGAATTTTATAAAATATTAAAAAAGCGATATTCATAGTTCAATGATGAGTAACATTTGGATTTATTCAATGTTTCTTGTTCCAATCCGTTAGGATATTTAAAGACTATATATTTTGTGCACTATTTGATACACAGTAATTATTTCGGTTCAATTCTTCACAAGCCTGAATCGTTCTAGAACGGTTCAAAATAGTTACACTGAGCATACATTTATGAAACTTGAATAATCTTTACGCATACCTAAGTTGAGACTATTTTTAATTATCACTGAATTTACAAGTCGAGGCTTGAAGATATGTTAAAATTTTCAGCCTAAATCCTCTAGTGACTAGTACTTCTCAACTAATTATCATGTACTGAGTGAGAACAAATATTTTTCCATAAGTCGAACCGTTCTGGAATGGTTTCGTCTAATGTAGAAACAAAGGTATTGTCATCTGACCACTGAAGTCAATTAGACGAGAGATTTTATATCGCCGAAACTTTGGTTTTTATAGGTGTCTTAATTTAATGTCTTTGCCGGATGTGTTAAGAGCAATTTTCACAGTTCATTAACTGAAACGAAGTTATGTTCTGGATGAGTTAATTTTACTGCCTATATTCCTGCTATAAATATAAACGATTTATTTTGATTTTCGAGATCACATACTAGTTATATCAGTAGTCGTCTTGAACAACTGAAAACGTATATTGAACAGAATATCACAAAATGGGGTGGTCTTTCAACCTATTAATGGAACATTGAACTATTGAAAATTATGAACCTACTTCTTTAAATCAGAGGTTTTTTGAATGGTACTATGAATATTCTCGGACAATAAAAACAGAAAGGTATTAGTGTGAGAACTCAAAAATTTTTAGTTGTAGTTTTGAGGTCTGTATTAACCTTACTGAAGAGGCAAAATCCGTTGAATAGTTTCGAAGATATAACCATCTGAAAATTTCTTGGTAAATTGGGAAAGAAACAACGACCGAAATTATAACCAAATTTTAAATTATTGTATGCGCTTGTTCTTGGAAACAGCGAGTTATCGTTTTGTCACAATGTCTGATATTTTCAAATTTCGAACCGAAAATGTTCCTAAACGATTATGTTGGACTCCGTGAAAAAGAATACGTGGTAAGATCCAATTCAGTCCGTCAGTCCGGCATTAGTTAAAGAATACCGGCGCGCAAAACTTTGTGGAATTCACTAATGAAGAAATTCTTAGAGAATTCTTTTTCAGTTATTTTCGTAATTTTTTTGTATAAACTCGAGCTTACTGAAACTATTTGTCAGAGCACGGTAAAATTTGGAACAAACCTTGAGGTTGATATTTAAAAGCTGTGTTTCGAATTTCGATTTCGCCTGATGTGTTTTTTTTGGAGATGCACGAACAATTTCGAAAATTTTTCAATTTTCTTGAAAGACATTTATTTTTCAAATATGTATTCTTCAGATTTCTATAAACTTCGAGTGGCGGGGTCAATTCCTGGAAAGATGAGCGCTTTGACAACTAATTCTAACAAGCGCGTAAAAGCTCCTAAACTCACGTTAGTGCATTTCTACAATTGTTCTCAATATTAGCGAAATAAACAATCGGTGAAATGCGAAACACTGTTTTGAAAGATTGACTCTTAATTGTATGCGTAATTTCATAGAAATCAGATGAATTTTTCCCGAAAAACAACACCTTTTCAGAATAAAATTGTAACATTTCTGAAAAACTGTTCTTCAATTTTGCAACCATACATCCCACACGAAATTTCAGACAAAGTTTCACGTCGGCATTCTTCAACTAACTACGAAGTTTCACTCCGATCGCATCAGTACTTCCTGATATATCAAGGAAATAACCCCGAAATTTCAATAGAGTATTACTCCGAAACCGTTTGGTTGATTTCTCTGAAAGAAGAACTGAAACGTATTTCGTTACTCAACCTACCCTCCCAGTCTACCCAACTTAACTGCCGATATTTCGGTAGATTGAACATTGTAATTAAATATCCTCCCCTATACGAACTAAAATCTAGACCCCTGAAACAATAAAACCGACCAAATTAAACGTATCGATCCTTGATCAGAACGCACTTATCGGGGTTCCTGTTTTCCTTATACACGCGACTTAATGACGCAACTTACAACTTTCAAATATTTTTCTGGGTAAACAACGGCCTTTATTTGTACTTGATAATGATAAGGAAAAACAGGCTAACTGCTGGTTTTGATTTATTTATTGAATCTCTACGATAAGGTCGACGTTGATTGAAAGAATTTTCGAAGTTTGTCGATTGCGTAAAAATTATCTAAGTTTGGTAAACGTCAGGATGGTGCTACGGTTTTCGATGACCTTTGACAGCGTGACTTAGTGGTGCATAATGTGAGATTTTGTTATTAGTCGATGATATATTTTATCGAAGTGCTCATCGTACTTCGTCACTTGTTACTTAATGATATTGAGCATTGAGTAATATCATTAATGATGGTTAAGTTGTTACAGGGCAAGATGCTGACATACGACTTAAGTCACGTGAAACTGAGTAAACGCATTCACGAGTTTGGTTCATTGTACGTTGGTTGATATGATACGAGGGTTGGTAGTTAAATTTTGAAACGAACAAAAATACCTATGATGGAACATGGTTTTATTGTTTTTCAAAATATTTCTCATTAAGGTTAACACATTTTTGAATGAGTTTGAACTTATTTTCGCAGCAGTTTTTAGAGAGATAGCTGTCTCAAACGACTCGGTTGAACTTGTTGGGGCCGGTGATATCGCACCTAGTCCGCACACGGGGAAATTTACTCACTTCGGTATAGTGGACGGAAAATGCTCGTTGGTCGCTGGGATTAAATTGTCTCAAGTCTGAACTTCTTCGTAAACAGGGTATATTTTGAAGTACAGAAAGGATACAATGTCGTTGCACAAAAAACAGGTGAAACTAGGGTTGGCAAATTGTTTCTCAACTTTGTATGAATTCACTTACTTCTGAGTTCAAAACACACAATGCACTTTGTGAAAATAAACTTGGAAACAAACGCTGAAATTATTTCGAGCTTCGTGGATAATATTCGGAACAAAGTCAGCTCTTTACCTTGCAAAAGAAGGAAACGTAATGCGACTTACTCACTATGAAGCTATCGAAGAAAAAAAGGATAGGACCTTGGATGTCTCGAGCAGGTACTTAGGTCTCTGACGTAAGGGTGTTTGTTACAGGCACATTGGGGAAGAGGCTTACCTATATTGGTCTAGGATAGGAAAGGATGTACTGAATTCAGGGACGACTCGAGGATACTTTTAGGGGACTGATCGATCAAACAAAGCTTGTTGGAACTTGTGATTCCAACATAACTCACTGTTTGAATCTATCCGGCCTGCCGGCCATTGTCACGATAACTTGAGAACGTAAAGAGCGAATCATAACACACATGTTGAGTTGGTTGATGAGCCAAATCGTCCGAACGGTTTTGGAGTGAATCTAATTGGAATTTTTAGGTTATGTCCTCAGTATCCCGAGAACTACGTATGCGTTTGGATTGAAACTTGGTCATTAGTTCGAGAATACCGATTGCAGAATTTCATCTGGATCGTATCGTTAGTAGGTTAATTCTAAAAAAAATTCTCGGGAATTTTTCAAATTTTTTTGAATAGGTTTTTCCTTCAGAAACTGATCATTGGATTTCGATGAAATTTGGTACTTACCTTGAAGTCAATATTCTAAATCATTGTATCAAATTTCAGTTCAATCCCATATGGAATATTTAGAATGAACACAACATACGTACGATTTTATCGAAAATTCGGTTTTTTAGGTAGAAATCACTGCTCTGTTAATCCAGAGTATTTTCAGTTCAATCCCATATGGAATATTTAGAATGAACACAACATACGTACGATTTTATCGAAAATTCGGTTTTTTAGGTAGAAATCACTGCTCTGTTAATCCAGAGTATTTTCATCGCTGCGATGTTGCCGTTTATGTCAAAAGTACTAACAACTTTGATATATCAAGCCATACCTCAAAACATCTTTCATCTTACCAGAATCTAATGAGAGTCTGTCACATAAATTCATTCCGAAATGTAAGTTTGAAGCTAATACAATTCATTTCAACTATGGTATAATGAATTAAGACTGAAAAAAATCTAGAAAAGCACTACCGTGAAGGCAGAAGCTTTTGCGGGCATGTTCAATGTAGATGACCGCTTCAGCAACGAATTTGAACTTGTGCGCGAGAGCTGCTGCCTTCACGGCAGTGCTTTCCTAAATTTTTTTTCGATAAATAACTGGATTTCAATACGATCTAATCTGTATTTTTGAAAATATTGGAAAAATAAAATTTTGAAAGGGTATATCTACGAAATCATGGGTCGGATTTTACCCGTTCACGAATTCGGCCTTCGTAATTAAGGTCCAAACTTCTTCACAAATATCGAGTTTCTAAGTTGTTTCTTTCGGAAGTTATTGTGTTTACGCAGTCGGCCGTGAAGGCAGCAGCTCTCGCGCACAAGTTCAAATTCAAATCCACCCAATGATTCCGCAGATATACCCTTTCAAAATTTTATTTTCCCAATATTTCCAAAAATACAGATCAGATCGAATTAAAATCCAGTACTCCATCGAAAATTACAGTTCGAAGGTTCATACAGAATTTAATGAGGTTGATATGATAAGAAAATCACAGAAATTTTTTTTTCAAATTGTTCTAATCCCACGATCATCACGAAATTTTGCATGAAGTTGTCTTTCAGCATCTTCAAACTAGCTGCGAAGTTTTATCAGAAGTGAATCAGTATTTCTCGAGTTATACCGAAAAAATCAACGATATCGAGATGAAAACCTCGAAATTTGACATATTTTTTCCCGATATCTCCGAAACTTATAATCGTATCGAACTGAAATTAGGTACACTGTTGTGAATTATGAAGCTCAAAGTGATTTTTCAGATATCATGAATGGTTTCCGAAAAAAGAAATTATTCGGAAAAAAATTTTGAAAAAAATTTTTTTTTTATTTACTGACAATATGATCCTGACAAAATTTGGCTCAAAGTTGCGCGTTGTTATATTCCACCTAATTGCCAAGTTTGAATCCAATTGGTCAAGTAGTTTCTGAAATAAAAAATAAATAACCTCAAAATTTCAAGTGGCTATAACTCCGAAACTATTCGACCGATTTAGGCCCAATAACGAACTTAAACGCGGCATTTCAATGCGCGACCTACCCTGAAAGCTTCAAGTTGCTAGCTCACTCCGTTCGACAGTTATCGTGTCCCCTGACGGACGGACGGCCGGCCGGACAGAATCGATTTTGACACCGGATTCGTCATCAGTGAGTCCAACCTAGTCGTTTGAGACCATTTTCGGTTCAATCATCCAAAATTACAGACATTTGGACAAAACGATAGCACGCTGTTCCCCTAGAATATGCGCGCAAAAACATCTCTTTTCAAATCCGGCTCGAGGGACCATGAATAAATTTTGCTTTTTGGGGCCTACCTACTTGATTGGAAGGACTTTAAGCAAAGATGAAATTTTGAGACTTCATGTTGTGAGTTAACTCAATTAAATCCAATTTCTAACAGTTGAAACTCAGCTTGGATACAGAGTTATCTATAAAATCCCCCTTGGACTTCTTAACAAGTGCATGAAAATTTTTTCTGTCTAACGAAACATGTGTTTCTGGAATCTGAACAACTTGCCGGTTACACACCATACGACATTTTTTTCTTATTCATCATATTGCCGGTCGGACATTTTTTTCTCCATACTTCATTAACGGAATTTTTCTCATTTAGACACAGTAATAGTAATTAGATACGGGAGCTTCGCGTGAGGCATCTGACTGTCAAATAGACGTCCATCAACGACTTGATGGATGATTTACGTTTGTTTTCGACGATTGCCTATTCTACTCGAACTCGCCCGTCTATTTTAAATGGCTCAGAAATAGAAACCCAACGATTCAATGAGGTGTGAAGCCGCGTCTACACTGGTTACCGGCGTTGGTATGTTTCGTCGAAGAATCCGGAGCCTACTACTAGATAATTATTTCACGCTAAACGGAATGATTTAATGGCGGTTAGATCAAAGGGATTCTAGATTCTATGACTGGCGGCAGCTTGGTTTTGGGTCTGTGAGCAAGATGGCGGAAAACTGAATGAGGCTAGTTCATAGAGATGAAAAATTGAAGATTTGCTAGAGTTATTACAATGGCGATGAGAATATCTTTAGGGTGACAGGTCGTTCATCTTGTCTTAATGGATATTATTCTCAATTTGGAGCATATGGAGATTTCTTGCATATAATAATAATAATAATGAAATATTACACAATGGTAAAATAGATGTCATTAGTGTCTACGATCTTGTAATGTTATCAACAATATCGAGATCTTATTTATGTGAACTGAATATTTAACAGAATCAAAGAAGAGAGTAAATGTCACGTTAGTGAAGACGACAAAATACAATAACGCTGTTATTGTACCTATCACTAAAAATGTTTTTTCATTTTCACATCTCATTGCAACTCTTGCAATCATAACTATTTTTATATTTGTTTATTTTCTAACAAAAAAGGGTCGAGTAAATGGCATTTTCAAAAAGGGAATCGAATCTTCTTTTAAACAAAGGGGCCACTCCCCTTTCTTGCAATTTGAGATTTTAGTGGTTTCTTCTATCTTGCTCACAGGGATGCGATTTCAATTTCTGGAGATATAGTGGAAAGAAATATGACAAATTTAGTGGTAATTTGCTAGGTTTCGTATTTCTGGAATAACTCAAATATACTGATCCGATCATGATAAAACTTTGTAACTAGTTGGCAAATGCTTATCTAAAATTTCGTGATGATCATTTCATTAGAACTTTCAACTTATTTGAACATGCACCAAAAATGCTGACTTCACGTCAGAGATTTTTTCAAGTATTGATGATCTAGTTTACTGATATAAGAGCATTAATTCTACTACTAATCAGTCTATTCTCAATTCATGAGTTATTCATTTTTATCTATCTTAAACAATCCCACGAGGTTAACATGCAAAGGGATATTAATTTATTAGTTTTCGATTTGATCCCAATATTAATTTAAAACATGAATTGTTGTATTTATTCAATAAGATAGTATCATAACTCATTACACATAAATTTATATCTTCAGATCTCATTGAAATCTGACACTTTCAAAATATTTTTATGATCAAATATTGGTGCGATGGCTTTCATTTCAATAATTACTTTTTGATGAACAATAAATGTGTATACCATGGAGTTACTCACTTTGTAAGATGGAGCAAAGAACATAAATATCTACTCAATACTCTGTGTTCATGAATAACCATCACGACATAAAAAATATAGCATTTTTGGCCTTCCTCAGATATCACCTCAACTTCACGATGTCACCCTTCATCCATTGACCGCGCAACCACAGATAGCTGAAGTACGGACATCACAATTTCATTAGATAACCTGTTATCACTGGAATAAATTGCCACAGACTGGTCGTCGTTGTGGTCGGACAACTTAACAGGGAAATAGACCTTAATTAGCACCATTTAATTCAATTTCCTTATTCCAGCGCCGCGATTCTGCTTTGTAGCAGACGGTTCATTTCTGTGGTTCGTAATATTCCTTAAATCCAATAAAGAAGCTCTAAAATGCTTAAATATTTTATGAACCTCCTCCTGGAATTTTGAGTGGGTTATGTTTTGGAGTACAAATTTATTCTGCGTAGATTTTGAGTTATCAGAAAAAAGTTTCAGTTTTCAGGCCAGGAAATAGTGAGTCATTATGATGATTCCGTTCGGATTTCAAATAAAAGTAAATACATAAATTTTCATGAACAACTAGATTTATAAGTTCACTTGACTATAGAGCAATACAATAAAGACTGCCCAAACGAACTCAAGATTTAAACAAACTGTGCAAACAAATGCTAAACACATTTAATAAGACCTCAACTAAGAATGATACTATTGCCGTCTTAAAATGGACAAGGGTGTATAAATATAGAAGTTTTTTTGGAGTTTTTCTGGGATCCCTAATGTCTGAAAAATTCAAACTATTTGTCAAGGGCAGTTTTTAGAAAATATCCTGCCTAATGAATAATATCGGTATAATACAAACCATCAACAAATTGAACTGCAACGATTCAGACTTTATATTTGACCCCTTCATCCGACAATAGAGGAAAAACTTGCAGATCTATTGAAACGAAATAATTCTGCATCTTTTCTCTTTATTGTCTGATGAAGGAGTCAGATATAGACTACGAAACGTTTCAGTTCACTCCGCTTATTGTTTGCATTTGTTCATCAGGCAATATTTTTGTTAGAAACTGCCCTAGACAGAAGATTTGAATCCAAAATCCGCAAGCGCGATTTCTTTAAATAACAATATTATTTAATTTTTAATAGTTTTTTTTCTCATAAAATTTTTTGTTTTTTTTGCATTATTGAAAGCCTCGTTTGGTATGTCGATAGAATTTTGATGAAACTAGGTTAAAAGCGGCAAGTCATCGTGATACTATCAAAATGTGATCCAGAACATTGAAAGTTTCTAAAAAGTATTAGTCATCGAAATTACAATCAAATGTCCATTATGAAGCTAACCCTCTTCATAATAGAAGTGGAAAAAGATTTTGTACACGTATTCCGAACAAATTACACGAGAGGTACTCGAGATAGGATATCTCTAATATTTTTATATTCTTTCATTGACTATCATTCACTAGATTTGATTCTCCACCAGGATTTATTTGCTCTGAGAAATTCGAGAACTAGAAATTATACAGATAATGATAGTTGATACTGAAATCTACAGACTGAAAGTTCACCACACAAGGCTGAAAGTGCAACTTGATTGAAGCTTGATCTCTGGATGTATGATGTAAGGAAAAATTCCTCACTCATTTTCTAGTATGAAAAGAAAACTCATATTTAAAACTGAAAATTCTCAAACTTTCGGTTGTTTAAATAACTAAATTTGACACATATATTTTTCGGAAATTTTCAAAAATGTTTCGTAGATCCAGCTGAAATTTGGCACACTTTTGTTGAGTAACAATATCATGGTTTCTGCCAAATTCCTTAAAAATCTGGTGGAAAGTTTGAGTCGAAACATTTTTTCGGAAAAAATCCGAAAAATTTCAGAAAACAGTTGTACTAGAGATATGGCATAATAACCTCAAAAATTCGAATGCGTATAACTCTGAAACCGATGGGCCATTTTCCCCATTAACGAAAATAACTATAGCATATTTATACGCAACCAACACTGTAAATTTAAAATTCAAAGTAGCAGCAGACGATCGGACAGAATCAAATTTGGTATCGAATTCTTCATCAGAGTGTCGGTGAAGTACATTTTCGGGAAAATATTAGAAAAAACAGACATCAGAGCAAAATGTTCTCACGCTATTTCACAAAACAGGAGCGTAAAAACAAATCATTAAAAGTGGAACGCCCTCAAGTCAAAATCTCGCAAAATTTCACGAATAATACCATAACGCATTCAAAGTAATCGATCAAGCGTTTGGTCCCTCTATTTATAGCGTGTTATTTCAATTCGTCAAATGAATTAAATCTTCATTCAGGAACAAGTTGTAGTTGTAGATGGTAAACGATAACACCTCATAAATCGTTCGACACGTACATTAAATGAAAAATTTCGGTGCTCGAGTGGTTATTTATGTTAATCAGAAACGATTAAAATCGAGACATTCCAGGTAATAACGAGGTCTTTCATATCTTATGATGAATTTGATACGGTCACCTGATTTATGCGAGATTCGCGTCTCAATTTGAAACATATTAGGAAAGGTTGTGAATTTTCGAAACTTCGTTCGATTATTTACCGAATGATTTTTATACAGGGTGGTTCAGTTTCCAACCAAAAAATTCGAACTTCATCATGGAAATATTCAATTTGGAAAGAATACAGTGTGTCAATTTAAAAAGGGAACATCTTTGAAATCTCTGCTGCCATGCAAACTCAGAGGAAAAGCAAAAAGATTATTTTTGTTTTGCCAGGGTCGTCCTTATCTAACGTTCCTTTATATAATTGGAGTGAAATTATAACATCACTTCTTTTCTAAAAACAAAATCCATGTCATTCAATGTGTAGAACAAAATACTCTGAAAATTCAAGTAGAATTTTGGTTATTACAATTCACAAATTTGTAATAAATTAAAAATACAAGCAATGATGTGAAAATCTGTAATGGTGCTAGTTCAGAATCCACTACCAAAACAAAATAATAATATCAATTGCTACCTCGATAATAGAGACATCATAAAAAAATTTGACCAGATATTTCCTGTAATATTAAAGACGATCCAAAAATAATTGACATATACAACTCACCAGAATTCAAACATTTTTTATCACTGGGCAACATGTTCACGTAGTTGAATTACAATACATTATTCTACCTTCAATCGATTAGTTTTCGGAACATATTAATTTTGATAAATGCACGACAAATATAAAATGACAATTTTCATATCAATTACATGTGAATTAGTATCGAATTCACACCGTTGTATAGAAACATCTACGAAAAATATTTAAGAAAACTAGATTTTTGACTGCACACAATTCGTGATTTTTAAGAAACCACACTGATTTGCAAAGAACAAAACTTATGTATCGTATTGAAACACTGTTACCAACGTGCTAAGAGTAAACACAAACAAACAACCAGCAATATCGCAAATTGAAGATAAATTTAAAATAAGTTATCTGCAACACCAAGCAAGTGTAATCGAACATTGAAGATTAAACAAAAAAAAATTCACACATATATCAGGATTCTTTCGAAGTCAACCAGGAACCGACAAAATGATATAATATGAAATATTTGTTATTGTGGTGTCTTGGTAAATATAGTGATATTCAAAAATACCAGACAAACAGACATGCCAAAGTCTAAAGACCATTGCAGTATGTAATGTCTATTAAGGCTTTTTTTCTTCAAGAAATCGCCTATCATAGAATAACAATTCGAATTTTGCGTGAAATTTCGAATGGTATCAAATAATTGCGATTTCCTGTTTATCATATATATCGAGTTAATCATGAAACGAGTGTTTGGCGGAATATATATCTCCTATTTTCATGCACACGACTTCAAAATTGGAAAAATTCTGGTTTGAATCATGCCGTAACTATTCAACTGCATCTCGTACATCATAATCGATGTTTTTGTCGAACAAAAACGGGAAGTTCACATGTCTTTGGCGTAATCAACTCTGTAATATATAAATAATGAGAAAATTTATCCTATCTACTGTGTACATGACAGTTATCGTCACTGTTTCCCATAAAATTGAGGTTACTCCATACTCACACTTTAAGATGACATGAAATATCAAAATAATGAATAGAAAAAGGTGCAAGTCTGGATTTAAAGCAATACATTCGAAAAACCACGATTATCTTGAAAACCAAGTATCCTATATTCAGTATTTTTTCACGAATACAGGGTGACCTGAATTCAAGGTACAAGACAAGACGGTAAATACTTATAGGATATCGAGAATAATTTAAATATTAAGAACATTGGTGTGTGAATGCTTCGTTTGCGAGATACAGATACAGATACAAGTTTGAATATTCCAAAGGTTTTTCATTATTTTCACTGACCCTAGAAGTGTTACAGCCAGGAAGGAACACTTCGTTAACTCTATATATATCCACGACCATTGAGTAATATAAAGAGTGTTTTTCCAGAGGTATACTTTGAAATAAAATAATAATTTATTCATAAGATAATCTTTTGGCATTATAATCTAAATATAATTTCTGGCATACGACCGCCTGCTTGCTCAGACGCTGCGAATGTTGTCCTCGAAGTGGTCGATAGTTACGGGCTTATCGGCGTTGACTAGCGACTTCACATATCCCCACAGAAAATAGTCTGGCGGCGTTAAATCTCACAATCTTGGAGGCCAATTCGATGGCCCGGTACGTGAAATTATGCGGTTATCAAACGTTTCCTTCAGTAAATGAACTGTGGCACTAGCTTTGTGACATGTTACGCCGTCTTGTTAAAACCACAGCTGCAGCACATCATGGTTGTTCAATTGAGGAACAAAAAAGTCAGTATTCATGGCTATATAGCGGTCACCATTGACTGTAACGTTCTGGCCTGCATCGTCCTTAAAGAAGTCTGGACCAAAGATTCCACCAGCCCATAAAGCACACAAACAGTCAGTTAGAGTAAACGTTTTGCGAAAACGGTACATAGTTAGTCGAATAAATTGCTCTGATGGACGATTATGTTGGCAGTAAAATGGATGTAGAGCGCGATACGTATTTCAAACAGAACCATTATTTTCGAAATGAATTTGCACAATTTGGAAAAACTAAACACAAATCACTTGACAGCTGACAAAACGGTCGCCAGTTAAAACAGTGCTGCCAACTTAAAGTGGGTGGAATAGGCTTCTGGAAGAAAATCCTGTAGGCGTAGTTTAACTGAGTTCCCAAACGATGGCGCCACTGAACGACGCACGCTAGCTTCTTCATTCCAACACAGCATAAGCTAGTCGATCATGGTCGCTCACTACGCCGCTTCTGCGGTTGTCATAGGCAGGTGCCAGAGAATTCAGCCTATCTGATGAGTCCACCTTTGGCACTGGAACTGAAGCTTTCCCTAAGAGCGCGGCGTCCTTCAGATGAGTTTTTTCATTCGTATTGTTGAACACTATATCTATCGATGGTCATTGAACAGAACAGACTGAATAAATGTAAATGACAGCCAATTGAACCGATATAGCATGAACAATATGGCCGCCATTAACTGTCAAAGTTCGAAAGGTTCTATGCTTACATAATGTGACATGTTCTGAAGTACACTTGAAGCTTTAAAACTCCTGCGGAAGAATGCTTCAACCCCTAGAAAATGAATTGGTAAGAAAGTGCAAATGATACCTACTTCAAAAGGTCTTTGAATCCACTATACAAACAACTATAAAAAGAACTGATTGGAGCCACTAGTGATGTAAAAAAGCTCATTATGGTTGAAATAAACCTGAATCCCATCAATCGTGAGCGGTTCTAAAACCGCACCTGCGTTTCAAGCTATAAACCTAATCGCAAGTGCTGGCAACCACACAAAAACATCACACGTCCATGCGAACATCGTCATACTGCCAACATAACAATTAAACGGCTAATAAACGATTGTTCCAAGTTACCTGAAGACTTACAACACCAACAAATAACATTTAAACTACACGCCGACCGCCCGCTCCTTCAAGAACGCCAACAGACGCCCGGGCGGCTCACCAAACGCCCATTCAGCTCAAAAGCGATGCAACGTCGTCCAGATGCGACGTTCAATTAAAAAACGACATTGTATCGCCTGTATCTGCCAAGTAATTTGTTTTGTAGTCCAAATTTCTTCGGCCTGCTGTCTTCCTAAGCTAGATGCACCTTTGGGACGCATTATTTCTGAGCGGTTGCTATGCGGCAGTCGAAATGTTAAGGTTGGTGTTCGGTTATTTTCAGACGGCCGATTGTAGAAAAACAGTGATGTGTCATTAGCAACTGGATTGTCGTGGTTTGTTGAAATTTAAGATGTAGAAAATTAATGACTTCGTGGTAGATGGAGGTGTTCGGAATGGAGTGGGGATTAGATATATACAGGGTGTTTTAAAAATACTATGCTGATCCTTAAAGGTGTGAATCCCTAGGAGATTTTGAGAAGAGTTTTTCAAAATTACTTTTATATTCTGCCAGATATTTTCATGACTTGGCAAAACCCCTCTGAACATCGTTTGGGCGCGAATGTTTTGGGAACATCATGGAATCACTTTGCCCCAGTGTCTATAATTTTAGTATTTTGAGCCTTAAATGGTCTAAAATGACAAGGCTGGATGAGAGCCGGATCTAGGACCATAGCGCTTGTGGCAAAGTGTCAATATGCGCCCCTGTTCTGATTCTAAATGATTTGATAGCTATGATAGCACAAAATATTTTCAGGAAATCCAAAAAAATTATTTTTCGAAAATGTCTATCAATTTTTGTTGAAAATATTTTGTCAAGGAAACTATTTATCAGATTTCTATGAAACTCTGCACAGACCTTGAAGTTCATATTCAACAACAGAATACCAGAATTCAGCTGGATCCGAATTTTCGGAGATTTTCCTAAAAGAAAAACCAAAAACTAAAGAGAAATTGTTTCAAGTGTTTTTTTGAAGCTATTATTGAATGTTTCGATTTTGAGTCCCGAAGAAATTCATTCTACATCAATCGATAACTTTCAACTCGATCGTATCTGTTGTTTCGCAAATATATCTAATATTTTGGAGAAATGAGAATTCTCATGATTTTGCGAAATTGGAAATACATTGAATTGGAGTTTCTTTTTCAGGTAGTGATATTTTTCATTAATACTTAATGTTTTCTCATGAGCCACGGATTTGATTTTGAAATGAGACCTCATCTCCAATTTCAAATGCGTTGAACTATTAAACCGTTAGACATATTTCGAATTTTACTTTCGTATTCAAGCTTCAAAGTTTGAGACTCTGAGCCCTTCTCTGCAAAGTTATCGTATCTACAAGAAGTCGGGGGCCTAGGCAACAAACTGGAACATGCTCAAAAAAAGTGCTGACTTTTGTAGTATTTTATATTTCATAGATATTTGAAAGTTCAGATCATTTAGTCTCCAGGAATGTATAAAATAAATCTTGGAAAAAATAACATTTACGCCTCTGCGTTTGTAAAAATAAAGATTATTCTTAAATTTCTTATTTATTTTGGGACGAATGTAATACCTTGATTTTTTCTCCTGGCGAGTAAAATGTACAGAATTTGCTAGCTACGGTGAAATTATTAGTAAATAAGTACATTGAGACTGCTATTTTGTTGAAATACAACCTGGTCATAAAATGAACAAGAATTCGAAAAATAATTTTCGTTATAACGAAAAGCAGAGGCGTACATAAAGTTAGAACAAAAATATGACGTCCATGTCCCTTTGAGACACCACTGGTTAGAGCGTTGAATCTTCTTCTGCATAAAAAATAGTTAGAGATGATCAGAAGGCTTGTGTCAAATTTTTCAAGAATATCTAGAAATATATTGAAGCTTTGATTAAGAATTTCTTTCGTCCATAAAAATTTCACTATTCTGTAGCTCAAAAGTTAAGTGGTTTAGGACATGAGCCCATTTGAAGTTTTTTTCTTAAAATCATCTTAAAATCTACCTACACCCTTAGGGACCAGCATCTTAGTTTGAAACCAACTGTATGATAAGAGAATATTGATATAATATTACCCTGGAGCTTTTTAATGTGCCCATAAGCCGGAATGGTTAGAGTTAGTCCAATTAATCAAAACTTTTTTTCGTAATATTCTTAATAATCACGGTCTGATGGTTCATGCGAAATTTGAGATGGCCGTAAAACTACGGGGCGCGAAATTTGAACGAGCGCGCGAATGCATATAACTTCACGTCAGTACTGTGCTAGATTTTTTTTCAGTTTAAGTTATTAACCTTTCTAAGATAACCCTTAATTATTTAGGTCACTGGATACCAGACCACTTATCTTTCACAACTACTCATTCAAAAATTCTCAAATCTATGACAATTTTCTCTCAGATTACTCAATCAACTACCGAAAATACCCTGTACAAACACATCCCATGTTCAACGTTCAAACTGTAATAATCTATACGATTACACCATGCGAAATCAAAATATTGCCTCAGATAACGCGAGAAATATGAATATTTTCCGTTGAAAGGAGGAAACAACAAAGTACAGAGTTCAAAGCCACGAAAAATTAACGAAACGCTACACTGAGTTGCACCCTATGTGTGGTTTAGGTTCAGGTGAGATAAGATAACGATTTTTTTTGATATACCTGGAATCAATGCGAAAGCCATCTTCTAGATCTAGAATTCTGATCAGGAATAGAATGAAACAGGTGCGCCTGCTCGGATTTGCATCTCGACAAGGTTGGTTTTTACCACTGACGCGCATGCACATGGATGCTTGGACTGAAGTGATATCACGAGGGATTTTTCGGGTCAAATTATAATATTAAGTCAATGAGAGGCAATCTGATATTTCACATGGTGCAAAATAAGTTACTTCCACGTTCCATAGTCAATCGTCATCTCAAATATAGGTGATACAAACCCCACGAAATTTTATATGGGCATTAAGTCATTTTTTCGCACCTTATCACTAGATTATAAATAAATCAGCTTTATATTTCTCGAAGTATCGGGGAGAAAGAATTCTAAATGGAAATTTCTACAGAACTACTGAGCGAAATCAATACTAAAAATATACACAAAGTGTCTGAAAACTTAGAGATAGACAGACATAACAAAATTGCACCTGGAATTGAATAAGTTCAAAGTAAAATTCATAGTATCGAACTATTACTTCCAACAAAGTAAAGAATTCAGGAAATACAGTTCAGAGAAAACCTACAAAAGTAACTTTTGTGTATTCCAGAAAAAAATAATTTTTCGTTCTTCCTATAGTATGATCCTCATAAAATTTTCGCGTGAAATTGCAGCAAAAATCAGCAATTGGTTTCTGATAGAATTTTTGAAATATTTTTTCCGTCTTTATACTGATGCCAATCCTCATTAAAAGTTGAAATTCCAACGGATAGGTTCGTTTTAATTTGTTGAGTAAAAATAATTCAGACGGCTATAACCCTGAAAAAATTGGTCGGATTTTGCACGTCAAAGAGCTCAGCTGGAGTATTTGCACCTCAAATATTTCCATAATATTTCGAAGTCCTTTCTTACGAAAGTTATTGTGATTACAACCGTTCAGATATGGATCACCCAAAAGTGGTAATTTACAGACATTTGGGAATAGCAATAGATGAATGAAATATATCGATTGATAAATTATTGATGAAGAAATTGATGCACGTGGAAATATAATCAGTAGTCCTATTAAGTGCACGTTGCAGGAACCGAATTGGATTCACTTGGTATTTACTAGACGATATTCCTACACTATTATTAATTTCAGAAAATCAACTAATTAAAATGCAAGAATTCCGGTAGATCATGACGAATTTCTAAGTACTCACTTCCGTTACAAAGTTCAAGTTCGTTACTTAAGAAATCTGTAATTTCGAAACTTATGACAATCTGATTGCACATTACTTATGAGTATTTATAACATCTTGAATATTAAATAATTCTAAATAATCTATTTTCTGGAACTTTCCTGGCAATTTTGGATATCTGTGGATATTTTGTGAATATAATGCAGACAATTTCGTTTCTATCTAAAGAAGATTTGAGGTAAGCAAAACGCAATTATCCAATATTTTCTGAGCAAAATTGATTGAATTGGTTTTCGTTTTTTCGAAATTTTTTTGAATTAATTACTAACTGATAATGATTAGAGGTTTCGGTGCAAAAAAATCCAGAGAAGCAATGATGTGAAGTCAATCTCTTGCTTGCTTGTTCAAATTCGTAGACTAAGCGGTCAACCATCCAGGTATTGGTCCCTTCCAACACATCCCAACTTCTTGATCAAAACAATTTTCATTGTCTTGGGGCGATAACAAAGTGTTATTTCTCGGAATAAAAATCAGTAGAATCAATCCAATTGACGAAAAAATAAAAATTTCAATCTGAAGTGGAGTGAAGATTTAGCAATGGATCAAGAAATATTCAAAATAGTTTCTCCATTGCAAAGTTTAAAATAGGGTATTTCTTCATCTCACAAATCAATGCCAAGATAAAAGGCCAAGAATAGTTGAATTGAAAAACAATAATACTTTCAAAGTAAAATATAAAATCAGTCTTGAACAATTTCATAATTTGGGGTTTCATTGGATAAACTGAAAGAAGCAGTAACATAACAAAACTGAATTCTAACCTGTCATTAAAATTTCATAACAATCCACGTGCAAAATTGAGGTTAAGTAACAATCGTCACTTATCGTGTTGTTGTCACGTTTATTTGGAATTCCTTCAGTCCCCACTAAAGATAAAACCAAAAGATACCTATAATAATTGATAACAAGAACAAACGACGTATTTCTAAGAACCCAAACTAATTGAATGCGCCACATCAATAATCAAACGTAAACAATCAAATGGTATTTGAAAAGTACAAGGCCAACCTTAATAACTAATTTTGTACGCCTATAAATAATTTATTATTCGAGGAGTCCAACACTTGCTATACGATTAGCGATGGAAAGAACGAAGTTATAAATTGTTTGTAAAACTTTGTAGAGTGGAGAAAATTTCTGATTTCAATACAAAAAGTAAAATATAAAATAATAACAAATTATTTAAAAATGTTGCGATGGAGTTAATGAAAATTTACCGAATAAAATAATAATACGTTGAAAATGTAGAATTTTCATGCGGGTCTATTTTTTTGGATGTTCTGAAGTGAAATAATATTCCGATATGTCCAAAAGTTAATAATTATTGTTTCGAAAAAAATTTAATTAGGTGAAAAAAAATTTAATTTTCAGGGGGTAATTTTTCCATCTAGAATTTTTAATATTTTATGAAATATAAAATCTAAAGGTTCATATTTTAAGAAAATTTAAGTTTTGTCGTTGCAAATAAATTTCAAAAAATTAAATAAAAATAGTTGTTATGGGAAAAATACCAGAGATATTTCTCAAAAATATTTCCACAAAATAATAAATTAAATCGTTCAATTAATTCAACGGTTGTCCTACATTAACACATTCTCACAAGATGCCTGCATCTCTAAAAAATAAAAACAATGATATGTGCATAAGAATTTATTCGAATTATTCTTTGTGATACGTGGTTCGCATTTCAAAAAAACTTTGAATTAATTAACAAGAATTGCAACATTTTCTGCAAGCAATTAAAGAATTTTTATAGAGTTCAGCAAAAACAACTAATATTTATTAATACCGGTTTCAGGCTTGCACAACGTTACAAAATTTGATGAAATCAAGTTAAAAAAATTTGAAAATAATTGGTTGAAACTTCATGAAATGCGTGAAAATAATACCCCGGAAAATTCGAGAATTTCCCGGAAGAAAATGCAAACTTTGCCTACCTCCTATGGGCAATGTGCGCCATCTAGTCTTTCTTGTCTTCTTCCCCATAATCCTTCAACCACTTCCTTCAGAATTTTCCACACCCTCAATCTCCCTAGAACCTCAAATTTCCTTCTCGTCCAGCATTTTCACGCTCGGAAAAGTCCTGGCGAAAACTCTCGCGAAAAACCCAAAACCGAACTTTCTCAACCCGACCAAAAAAACTTCGAATTAAAAATTTTTTTTCCAAAAATTTCCTTAGTTCAATTTTCTCGAATTTCCCAATCCCGCGTGTTGTCACTCGAATGTACCGGCTTAGTGCCCGACTACTGTCACATCTCAGCCCGTCTATCCACGACTTTTCTCGCTCTCTGGTTCTCGGCTTCTCGGTCCTTCTCTTATCGCACACCGTTCACATGACCCGGTGGGACGTTGCCGGCGCTAGATCATAGCAGGCCTGCTCCTTCTGTACGCGGTGCCACTTTGGTCTCTGTGTGTGCGAAGAGGAATCGTCTTTTCGATCTTATGACCGACCGGTTGCGAAGGTTGCATAACATCTAGCGCCGGTATCGACCTGAAGCGCGGGGAGGCGGCGCACTGCCGGTCGGCGACGTTGCCACGATGGGCGGAAATGTTGGGAGATTTGGGGACGGCTCCGGCTAGTTGAGCCATCAAAAAGTTGTCTCAATTTATTTTTTGCTATCTATAGCAATATAGCTCTAGTTCAGGAACTGAAACTCGATTTCTGCCCGTATGTTCCGTAGAACGGCGTGCTATCGTCTTGTACAGATTTCTGGAATTTTCGGCTTTTTTTTTCCTGAAAATGGATGATTCCGCTGTCAAAATTGAATCTGTCGAGGGCACGAAAATTTGAGATTGTAAGGAGCTAGTGGCTTGAAATTTTAAGGGTCGTTAGCGCATCCAAATGCGCCTGTTAAATTCGTTCATGGGCCAAATCGGCCAAATGGTTTCGGAATTGAAGTTATTTTCTTATTATCTCAAGAACAACTCAAGCGATCGGTTTGAAATTTAGTAGTTAGTTGAAGCATGCCAACAGGTTACTATTTGTGAAGTTTTGAAAGGATCGTATGATCAGTAAAATTGAAAACAAAATTTCGAAATATTTTTTCAAAAAATATTTTTTTTCAATAGTTTCTCACGACCAAATTTTGCACTCACCTTGAACCTTATGCAGCACAATTGTGTAACAAATTTAAATTCTATTCGATTTTATTTTCGGATATATTGGAAACAAATATGTCTGATTTCATTATTTTTTCTCGGTATCGTTGTTACTTCCGGAATAACTAAGAAAAACCTAGGAAAGCACTGGCGTGAAGGCAGTTGCTGCTGCCTTCATGGCAGTGCTTTTCTTCGTTTTTTTTCGATGAAGCTGGTACTCAATTTCAATTCGATCTAACCAGTTTTTTTGAAAATATTGGAAAAATAAAATTTCGAATGGGTATATCTACGGAATCATTGGGCGGATTTTACCCATCCACGAATTCGACCTTCGTAATTAGGCCCCAAACCTACTCTACAAATATCGAGTTTCTAAGTCGTTTCTTCCGGAAGTTATTGTGTTCACGGTCGGCACAATAACTTTTAGAAGAAACAACTTAGAAACTCCATATTTGAAGAGTAGGTTTGGACCTTAATTATGAAGGCTGAATTCGTGAATGAGTAAAATCCACCCAATGATTCCGTAGGATATACCCATTAAAAATTTTATTTTCCCAATATTTCCAAAAATACAAATTTAATCGAATTTAAATCCAGTACCCCATCGAAAAATCTCAGTTCGAAAGTTCGTACAGAAATTTATGAGGATATTTTGATCAGAAGATCACAAAATATTGAATATTTGAAAAAAAAATTTGAAATTGTATTTCGAATTTTTCTAATGACACGATCATCACGAAATCTCGTACAAATTTGTCCATCAGAATTTTCAAACTAGCTGCGAAGTTTCATCATGATTGGAATAGTATTTTTGAGCGTTTTCGAAAAAAGCAACGATATCGAGAAAAACCTCGAAATTTCACACATTTTTTCACAATATCTTCAGAACTTATGATCGTATCAAAACAGAAATTCCGTACGCTCAAGCTATTACCAACATTTTTTGCGAATGTAGTAAACAGTTTCCAAGAAAAAATTTTATCGAGAATTTAAAAATTCGAAAATTTTTTTTTCAAAATTTACTGTCATCACGAAATTTAGCATCAGCATTAATTTTGTGTTTGTCTTCAACTTATTATTCCAAGCCGGTCAGAACTGAATCTGACCTTTTTCTGACAAAAATTCAAAAATCACTTTTCTCTTATGATGAAACGTGTCAAAAGCTCCTATTTATCTCCATGACGAAAACGGAAATGATTGTGGTCCCTGAAATGGATTGTATTTATACATTTAGTCAATATTTCATAAGACAATCTCATCTGCAAGCATTCCTAATGATTCAAACCCAATAATTCAATATTTACCCCCAAGACTTCATGGCGACATACCAAGGTTATCTCAAAACTGTCTTGACCAACGTATTCATCCGATTTTTCCCCTTTATCCATCGTTCATTCAGTTAAATCCTCATTTATATTGCCAAGAATCTCTTATCATCGTCATTCAGCACTCGTACAATATCCTGGACGCGACAGGGAAAAATTGGGTGAAAATCCGGCAACAGCGCATCAGATATTCGTCTTCCCGAATCCAAACTGCAAATCGTAAAGGAATCTCACCCCTGATAATTCGATGATCATTTTTTTCTCGACTGGGCAGATCTGGAGATTTATCTATGCAGGGTAACGGTCCTCGAGAGCTTTGGGTAATTCCTACAGGCAAGGAAAGTTTGCGACAACTATGAATTTCTATTAGAGGTAAGATTTCCATTTCGGATGTTGTTTAGATTGGATCAATGCTGTTGGCTTCCCGATTTTATCATCTCTAGTTGGAAAAACCTAGAGAAGCACTGACGTGAAGTCAGCAGCCTTTGCGCGCCTATTCAAAGGAGATAACCGTTTTGGAAAAGAATTTGAACATGCGCGCAAAAAAAAATTTTTTTTCAACAAGTGACCATGCGATCCCAGCAAAATTTCGCTAAAAGTTGCGCGTCATTATGCTTCAACTAACTTCAAAGTTTCAATTCAACCGCTACAGTATTCACTGAAATATCAGGAAAATAACCTCAAAATTTCAAATGGCTTTAATTCCGAAACCATTCGGCCGATTTGGCCCAATAACGAACTCAACCGCGGCATTCCGATGCGCAAACTACCCTGAAAGTTTCAAGTCGCTAGGTTTCTCCGTTCGACAGTTATCGTGTTCCCGGCCGGCCAGAATCGATTTTGACACCGGATTCGTCATCAGTGGGTCCAACCTAGTCGTTTGAGAGAATGTTCAGTCCAAAATTCGAAAATTACAGGCATTAGGACAAAACGATAGGACGCTGTTCCCCTAGAACATGCGCGCAAAATCAAATATTTCATTTTTCGGAGCCTTTATCTGGCGGTAACATTCTTAGTTTCAGCATTGTATAAAGAGGGTAATTGTATTCTTTATACAATGCTATGGCAGAATAAGATGAATGTACTCATCTCTCCGTTCCGCCCATGGTTTATCATCCGAATGAACTGCGATCACAGAGACATCTTAATTGAAAGATTCTGCGCCATCTTTTATCGGGTAGAGTTGACTGCGTATCTACGGGTCTAAGTGATTCAAGCTACGACATACGACAACCCGAACTAAGAATCGACTCGCTGCCATAGAACTCTATATTACTACTGAACTGTATATAATATACAGTTCATTGCTCGCCGCTGATACCAGCGTTTGTGTCGCCATCTATCCGTGGTATCAGGGCCGTCAAATGATATTTCCGTAAGGTTTGCTTACTATCCATCTTTATACAATGGTTTCAGTAATCTTGGAGGATCTCGATCCCTTCATCAAAAAAGAAATCTGTACTTTCGAAGGATATCGTGTATCTTCAGCAGAACAGATTTCTTCCCCTGTAATTATTAAAACTCTTCCTAATGAACAGGTGGCTTTATGAAAAAGTAGTAAAATCCGTAAGCTAGTGTAACAAATATAGGAAACTATAATCATATTATGCTACATCAGATGGCATTAAAGGCATCGAAATGAAGGATCTTTTCCCATGTTTCAAGAAAGCAACTAGTAATAGTAGTTTTGAATAAAGGCACTGTATCTTATAATTATTGTATGATTGAAGACTTCCCAAATACTTCGGAACACATAAAACGAGTACGGCCCTGTCTGTGCGAGAGTCTTCAATAAAACACCAGATGTTTATGTGTCATCCGGCTGGTGACTAGAATCACAGACCAACAAGACAAATCACTTCATCGTTTGCGGGAATCGCGTCTCTCCGACGTTGAGAAATATAACAGACATAACCACACTTTCTTCTTCCTCGAAACAGCTGTCAAATTGAATACTTGGAATTTTGATCTGTGCTAGAATCTTCTGGTGATCTTCTGGCAATCGCTAGATGTTACAAGAGTTACATAAGGACGGGCGCGGAACAGCACAGGGGGTCATTCAACGGAGTTATTCGAAGCGGAATAAGTGATCAGTGAAAATAAATAGTGTGGAAATAAATTGTGCACATACTTTGGTAGAATTTAGTTGTTGAATTATTTGTTATTCGTGTAAATGAATAGTTTCATTATTCTGAACGTTCTGATAACCCAAGAAACGTTACACTAATTACCAGAAATGACATTGTTTTCACCCTGTCCTGAAAAGAACCACAAGTTTTTCTACAATTTTCGTTGGTTTACTGTATGGGTTGAAAAAAATTCAGAACTTTTAGAGATATATTTTTCTTCAATAGGCACAGATCTTATTCACTGAGTCCAGACAATACTCAAATGTTGAACAAACCACATCTAAAAAGGATAAATGTATAAATAAAGGGATAACACTTCTTGAGTGTAATTCATTCAATTTGAGCATAAGAGATGTCGTAAATCGCTGACACTAATTCTTAGACTACATGACAACCACTTTATTTTTAATTCAAATAAAGTTTCTTAGGAAACTTAGAGACGGTCTATTTTAAAACCAAAGAAATGTTGGAACTTTTTACTTTCAGCAAAGAGTATGTTCCCGCAACTAAGATGTTATTTTGTAAGTGGAACTAAGAGCAAGTTGTCGAACTTCCCAAATAATCTGAATTATAGGAACCCCTTTCTCAAAGTAAAAAGTGTAAGTTTTCAAATGAAACAATTTTGCAGTTTGTAAGTTCAAAACACAATCATAATCAATTCACAAAATATCATACTTTAATATAAATAAAAACAAATTGCCAACTATTTTCACTGTCTCCTCCAAGACCATCACACAATCAACATTACCTATACAAAACTTTAAAAGACTGTTAAATTCCAAATAGGCTCCCCTTCTGCTCTCCCAGCACTCTCTCGATCATCTGAGTACTGATCTCCCACAATTCCATCGCTAAATCATCCTTCTGTGCAGTCTTGCTCTCCTCGCACTGGTAGCAATTATTGAAATAACACCCCGTGACCCCGTTCAACTCCGGCGCCACTGCACAAAAGACAGTTGTGGCCGCAGCCTGTTGGAGACTTTTAGTGAACGGACGGACCATATAGAACAGAAGCCTATAAAACCACCAGTTTCTGGCTATATTCGAATAAACCAGGTTACCGGGATGCACGCTGAAGACAGACACTCCTCGATTCTGGAGCTTTTTGGCCAGCTGTCTAGCGAACAGGACGTTGCAGAGTTTGGAGTTGTTGTATGCCATCATCGACCAAAATTTCGATCCCGTGTCTGGAGATAGTTTGAGTTCCGACATGTTATCGGTGGTGATATCGGAGAATCTGCGAAGGAATAAAGTCCTCATTAAGAGTGTTTGCTTCGTTAAAATGAAGGTGTCTAGAATACTGGTTGTTTTACTGATGATGAATATGTTTCAGCCTGGACTACAGCTCAGATTTTGAGAATACCACTAGTTTTTTTTTATTTCTGCATTAACACTCAGTTAGCCCAACCCAGTCGTTTGAAACCATTATTGGGATGAAATTCGTAAATTTCAGACATATGAGCACGAAATATAAAGTAAAGGCGCAGTCCTTATCTCTGTTTCTATGGTTCTGACTCCTCAACCTCAAAATTTCGTTTGACAGATGTATGACGATGTCAGCGCCGTGAGAAACGATGTGGAAATCAACCGAACTAGCGCCTATCTCTCACAGTCAAGCTGAAAGATTTTCAAGGAAAAGTAAACCCACCATTGTTTCAGATATCTCAGATAAGATTGAGGTGTCTAAAGTACTGTTGGTTTCACTGTTGCAGTTTTGTTTCACCCTTGACTACAAGAAAAATCTTGAACCACAAATAATAAAAATTTATTGTACTAAAATCACAGTTCTTTTCATTTTTCATGAGAATTATTCAGGTAGGTGTCTGAATTTTTGGAAAAACTCATTCAAGTTATGGTGTTCCCGTTCAGATCTAACAAGATTCTTATCCACCAGCTAAATTTCAACATCGATGCAACTCACCTATGAGATTCCGAAGAAAGAACAACAACTCTAGTTCCCACAGCCAGCAAATCATCGAGTAAACACGTTAGATAAAAATGTGACAAATGGTTTATTTGGAATGTTGTCTCATAGCCGTCTACAGTTTTAGAAAAGGGCAGAGCAAATACTCCTGCGTTCAGTATTAGCATGTCTATCTTCGGAAGGTTCAGTTGTCTGACTTGATCGTTGAAGTCTTTGACAGTTTTCAGGTTACCTAGGTCCAAATAAAATATCGGGCATTTTTCATCAGGAATAGGTTTTTCTGCCCGTATTCTTTCTATCGCCGCTTCAGCTGCTTTCAAATTCCTACATGCAAATATCACAGTACAGCCGTGTTTGAGCAAGGATCTGGCTGTTTCGAACCCAATTCCTGTATTTGCTCCTGTTACTATTGCGACCCTTCCATTCAAATCTTTACCATGAAGTATCTGAAGCAGGTATGTACATTACTTTCAGCTTCAAATATATGCAAAGATTGTACCTACTTGTAAAGCACTAGTGTGAGCATCAAATCTTTGCCGATAATCATTAACATTCTCTTTTTCTTCGACCGCAAATGCTAACCTGGGGTCAGTATAGGTAGTTCTTTTATTTTCATGGTCTACATATATGACTTTTCCTGTATTCTTATCCACACATCTTTCCCAACCGAATGGTAAGTCGCCACAGACTTTTTTTTTCTTGCCTGTCCTCGGATGGGTCCATTGAGTTGCTTTTTGCAAATGATTGGCATAAAACACGCTTCCATCAATTGTAACTCTTTCTTCCCAACCTGGAGGTAACTCGTCCTCACTGTCTGTGTCTGGTAGATTCATTTTTCTCTGAAAAAGCAACGTTCAGTTATCTTCATACCATATGAGTAAGTATGTTCAGGAACATTAATTATTTCCTCACAAAGATTGAATTGAAACATGAAGGGTGGGTGAGTAGGAAGCCCAAAGTTGTTCGAATGTTTACAATGTTTGTTTATACTCACAGAACATCAAAATATACTATTTATACTATTGTTTTTGGACGTCAGAACCAGGACTGGACAACGAATAAAGTCGACAACTGTTATGTTGTTAATTTCTTTTCAAATGTCAAATCAGTAATATAAAATTAATGCGCTGCAACTAAGCATACAGGTGCTCCAGCACTCATCTGTAATGTGTGCTGCCTATACACCTAAAGTAATAGCCAAGCTGCCATCTACTACAGTATCCTCAACATATTATATAGAGTAGGGTAGGCTGCCCAAGTTACACACGAAAGATGGAAGGAAAAGTGGCGGGAAGTTTAAAATTCGAACAACAGTAACGTCGTAACAAATCCTTCATTTCAATACCACGAACGGAGAGAGTATCATAAGAATACAGATGAGTCTCGTAATACTGCATAGAGTAAACGATTCTGTCCGTCCGACCAGCCGTCCGTAGGCACGATAACGATCGTACGGGGTATCCTATCGACCTGAAACTTTCATGATAGGTTGCATTTCAGAATGCGATGGTTGAGATCGTTAGTGGGAAAAATCGGCTGAATGGTTTTGGAGTTAGAGCCTTTCGAAATTTTGAGGTTATATCCGTGATAATTCGGAAACTACTGAAACGATTAGATTGAAACATGGCAGTTAGTTGGAGTATGGCAACGTGCAACTTCTCGCGAAATTTTGTTGGGATCATAATATCAGTAAATTCAAAAAAATTTTTTTTTCAAAATTGAAATTGAAGGAATTAATTTGCCAGTGATGTATATTCCCTGCCGCTTGTTCTCACCCCTCATCCCCTCATCCTGAGAATTGTGTAGTATTCATCGTTCAACATTTTGTAAGTAGCTGAAAAATGGTCAGAATGGGTTGTAATTTGAAATAGATGATAAACTCGAGCAGTTCTTTGCGCTTACCGATTTGAACGCTAAGCTTATATTCTAACTTTCGAAATAAGGCTTTGAAAGATTGCATCATTTCGATTCGGTCAACCTTCACCGACTATAAATATTATTAGCATTATATAAAGATTGGAGTGATCTTCGTGCAATGCCATCGAGAAAAATATTGATGTAGTGAACCTATACTTTGAATCGCTAAAAAATGGTCAGAATGGGTTGAAATTTGAAATATGTATATGATGAACTCGAGCAGTTCTTCCTACTTATCGATCTTATAACATTCAAAAGTTTGCTTCGAAAATCGTAAGGATAAACTCCAGAAAATTTTGATTAGGTCAACCTTCTGTGAATCGCATAGAAGTGTTCAGAATAGCTTGAAATTTAGAAAATATGATATATTCAAGTTCAGTTCTTCCACTTATCAGTTTCTCGTCATTCTTATAACTTTCAAGATTGTGCTTTGAAAAATCGCAACCCTTCGAAAAAGTTTTATGTAGTCAACTTTCTGTAAATAGCTATAAAATATTCAGAAGAGGTTATAATTTGAAATAGAAGATCAACTAGTACGGTTTTAAATGGGTAGACTGTATGTAATATGAAGTTGTATGCCTTCATGTTACTTGTAGCTGTAAAAGCTTTGCAAATTTAGCTTATATAGGTATAATGGGACCAAATTTCACAACTTTTTGCTTTATGTAATTGGTTATCTTTCTGAAAAAATTTCATCTGTGTATTGGATAATGAGGACTTGCATTCTTAATATTCGATCAACTGATTTATCTTATCATTTCTAAGTTTAGACTGCAAAAATTTAAATTACACAATTATTCGGAAATTATATTGAAGTGCACAATCATGTTATCATGGTAAACTGTTAACAATATGACAATACTAATCTAAATTAGACTATCATTAAGGCAATAATATAATCATATGATGAGTACCAAAACCAAATACAGAACTACCTGTACGACAAAATTCGAATTTGAAATTCTCAAATACAGAGAAAATATACTTTTCAAAATGAAATGAACTGAATATTGTTTCGAGAGTTTTTTTGAGTGGAAAAGATATGGTTCGAATTGAAAAGTTACATATTTCCATGATTCATTCAGATCTATCTAAATATTTGTATAAACATATGGATTATCCATGGAATCAGAAACAAATAGTCAGAAAAAAAGTCCAAAAAGCACTGCCGTGAAGGCAGCAACTTTTGCGCGCATGTTCAATGTAGATGACCGCTTCAGCAACGAATTTGAACGTGCGCGCAAAAGCTGCTGCCTTCACGGCAGTGCTTTTTGAAATTTTTTTCTGATAAATTACTGGATTTCAATTCGTTCATATCTGTATTTTTGGACATATTGTAAAAATAAAATTTCGAATGGGTATATCTACGGAATCATTGGGCGGATTTTACCCATTCACGAATTCGACCTTCGTAATTAAGCCCCAAACCTACTCTACAAATATCGAGTTTCTAAGTTGTTTCTTTCGGAAGTTATTGTGTTTACGCAGTCGGCCGTCAGGCTGACCGTAAACACAATAACTTCCGGAAGAAACGACTTAGAAACTCGATATTTGTAGAGTAGGTTTGGGGCTTAATTACGAAGGCCGAATTCGTGAATGGGTAAAATCCACCCAATGATTCCGTAGATATACCCAATCAAAATTTTATTCTTCCAATATTTCCAAAAATACAGATCAGATCGAATTGAAATCCAGTACTTCATCGAAAATAACAGTTCGAAGTTTCATACAGAATTTAATGAGGATGATATGATGAGAAAATCATAGAAATTTTTTTTCAAATTGTTCTAATAACACGATTATCATGAAATTTTGCATAAAGTTGTCTTCCAGCATCTTAAAACTAGCTGTGAAGTTTAATCAGGACTGAATCAGTATTTCTCGAGTAATACCGAAAAAATCAACGATATCGAGAAGAAAACCTCGAAATTTGACATATTTTTTCCCGATATCTCCAAAACTTATGATCGTATCGACTGAAACTTAATACACTGCTGTGAAATTAGAAGGTCAAAGTGTGAGTATAATTTTTTTTGGATATGATTAACGGTTTCCGAGAAAAAAATTTTTTTGTAAAAAAATTTCGAAAAAATTTTTTTTTTAAATTTACTGACAATATGATCTTGGCTCAAAGTTGCGCGTCGTTATACTCCACCAAACTGCCAAGTTTGAATCCAATCGCTTGAGTAGTTTCTGAAATAAAAAATAAATAACTTCAAAACTTCAAGTGCCTATAACTCCGAAACTATTCGACCGATTTGGCCCATTAACGAAATTAACCGCGGGATTCTGATGCGCAAGCTATCCTGAAAGTTTCAAGTAGCTAGCTTGCTTCTGTCGATAGTTATCGTGTCTACGGACGGCCGGCCGGACAGAATCAATTTTGACACCGGATTCGTCATCAGTGAGTCCAACCTAGTCGATTGAGACCATTTTCGGCTCAATCATCCAAAATTACAGACATTTGGACAAAACGATAGCACGCTGTTCCCCTAGAACATGCGCGCAAAAACACTGGACGTGTGTAGCATAGGGGTTTGCGCATTTCTACAAATTCCAAACTAGACTGGTCAACTATGCGAATACTTACCTCTGCTAACAATTGTCTCGTCCTCGCCAAATTTCGCATGGTTTTCCATCCTCAAAAATTTGTCATGTTCGTATTTTGAAAATAAATCAAAAAAATAATATTAAAAAGTTTTCTCGACTATGCATGATTAGACTGATATTTGTAACGTGGGTTTGAGTCTAGTTATGAAGCCGAATTCGTGAATGGGCAGAAACAACCGAATGAATCCGTATATAAACCTATTCAAAAATTTATTTTCCCAATATTCCCAAAAATAATGCCTAGTTTCCAAAATAAAAATTATCGAAGTTTGGAAAATTCTTGGATCTTCCGAAACATTTTCTAATCATACGATACCAGCAGAATAGAGTAGTTTCACGTCACTTTTCGATGAACATCTACGAAGTTTCAACCCAAACGTGTTAGTAGTTCTCGAGATATCGAGAAAAAAATTCAAAACATTAAAATTAGCGTAGTCATAGACTATTTGACCTGTTAACAAACTCATTCGTCGCATTTTGATACGAACCCTATCCTGAAGTTGCGCACGTTGTTCACTAAAACATTCGCGCAAAAACCTTCATCTTGATATAATCTTTTGTATCAACAATTTTCGACCTCCATTTATTTGATCAGCATTTTGGACGATAGAAATGAAAACTTATCTCATATTTTAAATTTTAACGCACGAACGATTACCATGCTCTTTAGCAATTTATAGTCAGTCAATTTTTTGCGATAATAAATTAGCAAACAGATAACCTTCTGCTGTTGCTAGGATGGGTTCCAAACGAAACACAATCATTATATAAAAATGGTCGATATATATTAAATAAAATTTACAACTTTTCTTCAGCAGCATTTCATAAAATTGAAACATCATTTTTAAACAGTTTAAAAAACTATTTTTACCTAAATCTAAAACCAAAAAAATAATATCACATATTTTAAGTAGTAAAAAACCAACAATCCATGTAGGAGACAGACAGTTTTTCACCATTATCAACAAAAAATATGGCACTATCGTAACATGCCCCAAAATGTAGTGAAATCATATAAATAATGACACGATGAATGATGGAACTAATGACATTTGGAAACTTCCATCGAACTTCCATTTCAACTATAGAAATTCAAAAATAAAATTACAACAATCGAATTCAAATCTGGACGGTTTGACGGTGGGTACCTCTGATACCCCACACTGATTCAGTTGGTTTTCGATTTGAACTTCAAGCTCCATTTCCTCTTCTGTTCTTCAAAATGAACGATACACTCATACATAAGGAACACCACAGACCACAGACAACAGAAAGTTAAAAATAACAGACCTATTGGTGGCGTTCTCAACAGCAACATGTAAAAACAGGAGAACATTTCCAAGCTAACAACGACAACCGTGAAATAAATTGCAGATCTGAGCGCCAGGGTTGAATTTGTTATTTTTGAATATGCAAGTGGAACCATTTGTTTCCTGAAGACCTTCAAGGATTGTGAGATGCAACTTTTACAGATCAGCTTGAACTCGATCACTTTGTGTAGGAGGATGTTGTAGAGGAGATGACGGCAGAATGTAACAGCGATGTCCAAGTTGGTTTCGACGCCATTTTGTGATGATTTGATCCAGCTCATGAGGGCTGGAAGGATGTAGTAGTTGTGGGAACAGATGTAGTTGTTTAGTTCTTTGATTCTTTCTAAGGATGAAGTCCTAACTAGTTTTGAAGTTGGTTTTTCCTTAACCCTTAGGTCTTCCATGGTTGTTATGGTTTCTACCGTTGACATTGTGGAGTAACTGAAATAAAAGGAGAATTTTAATATATTGTAGATTACAGAGAAAAGGACAATAAGAGTGGTTGAGTTATAATAAACTGTCATGTTTAATCTTGTAATTTTTGCGCGCATGTTCTAAGGGAACAGCGTGCTATCGTTTTGACCAAATGTCTGTAATTTTGGATGATTGAGCCGAAAATGGTCTCAATCGACTAGGTTGGACTCACTGATGACGATTCCGGTGTCAAAATCGATTCTGTCCGGCCGAGGACACGATAACTGTCGACAAAAGCAAGCTAGCAACTTGAAACTTTCAGGGTAGTCCGCGCATCAGAATGCCGCGGTTAAGTTCGTTAATGGGCCAAATCGTTCGCATAGTTTCGGAGTTATAGGCTTTAGAAATTTTGAAGTTATTTATTTTTTATTTCAGGAACTACTTGAGCTATGGATTCAAACTTGACAGTTAGGTGGAGTATAACGACGCGCAAGTTTGAGCCAAATTTTGTCAGGATCATATTGTCAGTAAATTCAAAAAAAAATTTTTTTCGAAATTTTTTTCCAAAAAATTTTTTTTTCGGAAACCATTCATCATATCCAAAAACAATTCCACTCACACTTAGAGCGTCATATTTCACAGCAGTGTACCAAATTTCAGTTCGATACAATCATAATTTTTGGAGATATCAGGAAAAAATATGTCAAATTTCGAGGTTTTCTTCTCGATATCGTTGTTTTTTTCGGTATAACTCGAGAAATACTGATTCAGTCCTGATAAAACTTCGCAGCTAGTTTGAAGATGCTGAAAGAAAACTTTATGCAAAATTTCGTTATAATCGTGTCATTAGAACAATTTGAAAATTTCTGTGACTTTCTTATCATATCATCCTCATTAAATTCTGTATATGAACCTTCGAACTGTAATTTTCCGATGAAGTACTGGATTTCGATTCGATCTGATCTGTATTTTTGGAAATATTGTAAAAATAAAATTTTGAATGGGTAATGTAAATTCGTTGCTGAAGCGGTCATCTACATTGAACATGCGCGCAAAAGCTGCTGCCTTCAGGGCAGTGCTTTTTGAAATTTTTATCACGATATCTTCCAGAGGAAATTTATCCCAATGATTCCATAGATGAAGATGTCCATTATTTGAAGTAATAAAAATTAAATATGTGAGTTAGACTCACTGCTAACGAATTCGATTTCAAAATGTTGAAAGACGAACAGAAAAATTTCTAGAATATATGAAGAATAGATAACATTCCGACATTTTGACAAATAATTTAGTCAATGAGTTTTTTTTTTTGGGTGCCATATGAATCATAAATCGATGCCATTATCGAAGAAATGTAAAGGTTCTTTGTAAAATTAGTGTCTCTTGAAACTTTCTCATTGCGAATACCCACTCAGAATTTTAAGCAGTAACCTCGCTGTATTGAAAACATTCTTTCTGTTTAGCAGTTAAATTGACAATCAATAAGGTAGTGAATACTTCTTTCATATGAACATTAGAATTTTATAATTATGTATGAAGTTAGTGAATAACGACGAGGACACGTTTTGGACTTTAAAGTCCAAAAAAATCCATCAAACTACTATCATCGAAACAGATCTATGAAAAAAAAACATGAAAATTCGGAGAAAAACATAGACCAGATCCAAAAAGAAGTTTTATGCTTGTATCTCCATCATCATCATCAGAGCATTTCAAATTTAAACTTGATCGATATGTATTTTTGGAAGAATTGTAAAAATAAAATTTGGAATTGTTATACCTAGGAAATCACTGGGTGGTTTCATGCATTCGGCCTTAGAGATTGAGTTCCAAAGTTGTTTCTTTCGGAAGATAATGATAGGTCGATATTAAACAAAATAATTTCCGGAAGGTGAGACTTGTAGATTTTATATCACTACGGTAGGTTTGAGGCTTAATGCAAAAGATGATATCGACCTATAATTGCATTGATATATACAGGGTATTCCAAGTAGTGACGTCGATATTTTTTTTTAGATAACTCATACCTGGGGCATCCAAAAATACCCCATTTTTTTAGTTTTTGCGTTTTGATTTTTTTTGTCTTTTTCAATATATTATACCAGCGAGGTTTCAGAAATTAATATCTTTTTATGTTGCAGGTATTTTGCAGATTTTTTATTTGCAACAAGATCTCTCTTAATGTTGCTCCAATAACAAAAATAACTCAGCTTCCTGAAATTACTCAAAGGTGCTCAAAAAATTTTGAAAGTTAGAACTTTAGTATTCAGTAGGATTCACTCAAATATTCAACTTCAATTTAAAAATACAAAAAGGTGTTTTCATAGCTTTTGGCTTAGTTTGAAAACTTTGCACGGTCTTAAACTACCAAAATCATAAGAAAAAAAAAATACTTTATAAGCCTTTTTTCTCGTAATCGGCATTCGAAAGCAGATAGCCTAAAAATGATTGAAACACGATTAAAGTTATTTCTCTACTTTCTACATGGGGTATTTTTGGATACCCTCAGGTGTGGGGAATCTAAAAAAAAATCATAAGATCAGGAAATCGAGTTTATTCAGAAATCAAGCAGCATTGAACGGAACTAGTATCTGCAATGGCGACCGCTCGTGTTTTGCTTACAAAAATAAAATTAGAAATTTTATGATAGAGTACTTACAATTAAATCACGAACAATTTAAAACGTCACTTCTCCGAATCGAAACAATTTTTTCGGGGAAAAGCTCAGTAAGCGTTATCTTGAAATGCGATAAAAGTGCATTCACGTAGGTATATTCTCTAGAATTCCAAAATTAGCAACAAAGGTCCTAACGAATCTCGCAACCGGCAATTTCACAACGTGTTTGCATCGAATTTTATTTTTTACATTTTATCTTCATGCGCTTAGCGCTTAGAGGTCAAAAGAAGAGATCAGCGATAAACGATACACTGATGGGTGTGATGGAATGCTGCCGAAACCCAGACAGATTCACGTGATCGCATCATGACTGCGGCGTGATAGAACCTCAAAATCGAGAGCAGGCCGGTAATCTAATCTCCAACTCTTTTTAACGTATGGCGAGGTTGGAATTGTAGGCCCATAACCTATTGAAGTAGTTTTTTTGGGTATATGAGATGGGTTAAAATTGTAGGCCTTTGAAGGACTGAGACTCGTTTGTTTTCGACTTTCAAGTTATGGATTATGCAAATTGGATAATTTTACAGCTGCCTCTAGCCTTAATTTCGTTAGAATTTGTGATAATTCGAATGAAATCGAAGTCGAGAGATTTTTTTTGCGCGCATTTTCTAGGGGAACAGTGTGTTATCGTCCTGTCCAAATATCTGTATTTCTCGATTTTTTCCCGAAATCGGTCTCGAACGACTAGATGGGACTTACTGACGAATCCATTATCGAAATCGATTCTGTCTATTTGGCCGGCCTTGTACCCGATAACTGTCGAACAGAGCAAGCTAGAGACTTGAAACTTACAGGGTAGGTTGCGCAGGTTGAGTTCGTTATAAGGCCAAATCGGCCTAAGGGTTCCAGAGTTATAGCCATTTGAAAAACTAAAAGTTATTTTCGTAATATTTCAAGAACAACTGAAGTGATTGGATTAAAACTTGGCAATTGATTGAATCATAACGACACGCAAGTCTTCGCGGAATTTCGTTGAAATCCACCTGTTACTTAATTTATTAAAATTTTTTTTAGAAATTTTTATGGAATAAAATTTTTTTTCAGACTATTTACCATATTTGAAAAAACTTTCGCCCATACCTTGAACCGCGTATTTCACGGCAGTGTTCCAAATTTCAGTTCGATATGGTACTCTTTATCGGAGGTATTGGGAAAAAATCTGTCGAATTTCGTGCATTCTTCCTCGGCATCGTTTTTTTTTTCAGAATAACTCAAAAAATACTAATTCTAACATGGTGAAACTTCGTTATTGGGTTGAAAATGCTGATGAACAACTTTATGCATAATTTCGTGATGATCGTGTCATTAGGAGAATTTGAAAAAACATTTCAATTTTTTCTGCAAAATTCTATTTTCCCAATATTTCCAAAAATACATATTTAGCGAATTGAAATCTAGAACTTGATTGAAAAATGATAGCCCTAAAGTTCATGCAAAATTCGACTTTCGTAATTAAGCCCCAAACTTACACTATAAACATCCAAGTTGATTATTTCGGGAGATATCGTGTTAACGACGAACGACTGATAGTAAACACTATAACTTTCGAAAGAATTGACTGAGAACTTCGATAATTGTAGAGTAGGTTTGTGATTTAATAACGAGGATCGAATTCGAGAATTGGTGAAATCCGCTCAATGATTCCGCAGATATACCAATTCAAAATTTAATTTTTACACCTTTCCAAAAAATACGGATTGGATCGAATTGAAAATACTCGATTACAAAATTACAGCTAGAAGAGTCATGCAGAATTTCATGAGGATCAAATAAAAAGAAGATCTCCAAATCTTTTAATTAGGAAGTGAAGCTGGAGGAGTCAATTTTATTTTTCAAATTTGATTTTTATTTCTATAAAAGAATTTCGAAATGATATGAAGTTATGAAAATTGTTTTCGAAAAATTCATTCCACAAATCAATTTTCCCAAGCATCAATTATATTTAAAAAAAGGAAAAAATAACAACTATTTTCGGACAATTCCATTTTTATATGAATTAATAAAAAAAATATGACGCGTTAAATTTTTAGATCGAATTCAGCATCATGAACATGCTTCAATCTTAATTGTTGAACGAAACGATTGGTTCTACATCTCGTATCTAATCATCTGTGAAAATAATTTCATGTTGTTATTTCGTAAATTATTTAAAAGTAGATTTGCGAAGATGTACATGTTGTAAGCGGAATGATGAACAAATGGTTTTTTCCTTGACAATATTAGGGAAAATTTGCAATGGAAAATTTTACACTGGTAATTGCAATATGTTGATGGAAAAATAATGAATCTTCGTGTATTATTGTAGTGCTCTTCAAAAAAAAAATCTAGAGAATCACTAACGTAAATTCAGTAGCTTCTGGATGCATGTTAAAATTCATGGGCGAAATGAATTTGAAATTTTTTTAAAAATTGTTCTGATGTTATTATCGCCACCAAATTTGGCATAAAATTGTGCATCACTATTTGACAGTTAGTTACCAAGTTTTATCATGATCGGATCTTAATTTTTGTAGATTAGACTGATAGCTTAATCACGAGGGTCGATTTCATGAATGGGTGGAATTCTGCCAATGATTCCGTTGATATAGTATTTCGAAATTTTATTCCGATATTTCCAAAAATAACAATCAGATTAAATCGTTGACGGTTCAGGCAAGATATTAGGACATTCTATTTTTATTTTCTTCAATTCCTTCAGAATCCTCATGATATCCAGCATAAGCTTTTATGTCAGAGCTTTACAACCAGATGCCATAAGTTTCAATTGGATCAACTCGTGTCTCTAGGGGTTTTTTTCGAAAGTTATTGTGTTTAAGGCCGGCCAGATCTGCTGGACTAAAAAAATTGTTTAAGATCATTTAAGGCTCACAATTTGCATAGAACATACATTTGCAAGTAAACACGTTAAATTTGCAATTAAGTTTCTGAAAATATCCAATTGAATAACAATACGAAATGTATTGTCCCCAGATCGTTTATCCAATTAATTATCTCCTCAACTTGAAATGAGTTGGATTAATTCATCATAACAAAAAATTGAAAATACAAACTGTTAAATTCAAACAATTGCCACTTCTTATTGTCCATTCAATCTAACGATGTGGTTATTTTTTCAGCCAAATTCAACAACCAAAACGTGTTTATAGCAGAATAGTTTAGCCTCACAATTATTTTTACAATTCAAATATAATCGTTAGAATGGTCGAAGTAACAGTTTAAATGTCAATTTGTACGTTATAAATGCAAATTGATGAAATATTCTATCCTTAACATTCTTTGGGAATTCTTGTCACTTGTAATAGAAAGTTTTGGAGGATAGCCAAGGCTCAAAGTACAAATTATTCTACTGTATAATTCTTGGAAGTATGAATTCATGAGTCATTTCGAATAGTGATTATTACCAGTTGTTGTATTTAACTCTATTTAATTGAAAGTATTAGGTATACAGGAAAATGGGGGTCACAGAAAATATCGAAACAAATTATAATTTCATTTGTAAGGGCACTATCCTTTTTTTTACAATTTCAATTGAAGTGTATATAGGTTGTAAATTGACAATTCCAACATCATGCTTGTGAATATGCAATAACATTTTAATTCTTCGCAGTTGAATGGACAACTTAGATTGCAATGTATCAAGAAATTCAAATGACTTACAGAAGAAGTATATCTTTTGAAAAATGTGATAAAATTTAAAAAGCATCTTCTTATTCTGACTTCAAGAAAATTTTTTAGCCAGATATGATGGAAGATACTGAAGATTATCAAAAATGTTCTCACCTTATTGTATTCTCCAAAACTTCGAAAAGCCAAGAAAAACCCTTGCGAAATGTTTGAAACTGAACCAGTTTCAGTTTCAACGAAATCCAAAGTGTAACTGCCTTCACATAACAATAAATCAATTAACTGCAGGTTATCACTAGATGTAATGTCGTCAACAAGTCTAATGAAAACACTATTGTTGTGTCAATTACTGATAGAACACTCTGTGTACTTCTTCTAGTTCCAGAAGTAAAATGCCGGTGTTCCTTTTTACATTGTGTTTATGAACGAGTGTATGGGGGAATTCCTAAGTATTGAGGAGGGAGAACCGGTGTATTTTTATTTTTATCAGATATGTCGGCGCTTGAAGGAGGGACAGGACCGGAGTCCGCAATTTTGCTCGGTCGACAAAAAAATTCTAGAAAGGATTGACGAGAAGTCAGTAGCCCATGTTAAAATTTGTAATGAATTGTTTTTGTCGACTCTCCTAGGTTCTCCATGCTTGTGTGAGTTTGGAGACCGGTTGTGTTCTGTGTGAGCTTTGTTACTAATTCCTTACGCCAAGTTAGGTACTGCAGTGTTAATTGTTAACCCAACAGCGAATGGTTGGAGGTTCCCCTAAAAAACGGAAAAATTCTTTCCAGGCCAAGGGCTTGAACCCCAGATCTTACGATCATAAGACATGAGTTCTAGCCACTAAGCTACCGCCGCTCTGTTGCTAAAACGATCATCTTTCTACTGTTGAACCCATTAACACTCAGCTTTTCTCTCCAATGGAAAGCTTTTGCGATCTTTTCAAGTGCTAAATTCCAATTCAATCCAATTCGTATTTTCGGACATATTAGAAAAATAAAATTTCGAATGTAATTTTGCCACTTCACGAATTCAGCCTTCTTAATTATGGTCCAAACCTACACTTCCAATATCAAGTCTCTAAGTTTTCTTTCGACAGTTATTGTTTTTACGATTGGCTTAAGGCCGAACTCAAAAACTCGTTGTACTATTTTTTCACTGAATAGTTTGAAGGCCATCAGTTAGAAAGTTATAGTTAAGAAAATTAGGTTGCAAATACGAAATTCGACCCTCGTCAGTGCCCCAAACCTATTCTACAAATATGTTTCTTAGTTGTTTTTTTTCCAATAATTTCTCCGAAAATTTTAATCGGATCAAACTTAAATTTTGTACACTATGGTGAAATATGAAGTTCAAGGCATAAGGAAACTGATGAATGGTTTTCGAGAAAAAATTGTTCCCAAGAAAAATTTCGATATTTTTTTAATTGTTAGAATTACACGATCATCAAGAAATTTAGCACAAAATTATCCAACTAGTTACCGAGTTTCATTAGGATTGAAAAATACTTTTCGACTTGATCTGAAAATAACATTTTCTCCCAATATCTCCAGAAATTCGAAACGGACCGAACTGAAATTTTGTACACTGTTATGTTATGAAGGGTTCAAGGTCCGTGAGAACTCTCTGTGAAATATGATAAATATTTTCAAAAAAAAATTAGTTCCAAAAAATTTCGATTTTTTTTCAAAATTGTAATCATACCTTGTATGGCCTATCTTATTTTTTTTTGATCTGTGCTAAGTCACTGTCAAAACTTCTCGTAAAACATATTTATTAGATGGTAACCTTAGAGAGACTCATTGCCCAGAAGAGCTGAAGCCAGGCCTGTACATTCTCTCGATCACTCATTGCAAAATGAGGTGGGGAGCATGAGGGGGCATTAGCAGAAACGTGATCGTGATATTAACACGATGCAAACGTGTTTGCATCATCGAACATCATAACCTGCATCACAAAGTTTGTTTTGATCATAAATTTTGGTTAGAAACTAGTTGATGGGCAGGAGATTATCGTCAATTTTGCCCATTTTTATTCTATTGGGGCAAATATACGAAAATCAAATTTTTGGGGTCACATTGAGACGTTAAAAATCGACAACGATAATAGTTTTTTTTTAACTATATTACGTTAATTGAAATGGTAAATATTTTCGACAACATTTTTTCGAAATTTAATGGAAATTTATAAGCATGCTCATCTCATTGGCGACCATTTCCCTTATTCTTCGTATATGTTAATTTTTTCATCAATTATATGAAATAAAGGAATATTTTCATATAATAATATTTTCGAGAATTTATCATTAATATTGTAGCAATTTGCATCAAACGCAGATTACCATAAAATCAAATATAGTAGCTCAAGAAATATTAATTAGTGGAAGCGACGAAGAATTTTCATAATAACTGAAAAAAATTCTTCGTTGTTTCCTTTGTGTAATTATCGAAACGAATACTTATTATCAAGAATGAGATTACTCCAAATTATTTTTTAATTTTTTCTAGATATTCTCATTTTAATATGGACCATCATTATCTAGTAAAATGTTAACTTTCTAAAAGTTATGGATTGTGAAATTTCAGTGCAAGGTTGAAAGAATAATAAAAATTTGAGTTATTCATGTAGTTCCCTAAAATCATTACATATATTTATGGATTCCCATAGAAATATAATGGAACCCTTTTGCGGAAGAATTTACTTATATTCGTTGATTTTCAACTACAAAAACTTCTGAAAGAAATTAAATGAAGTTTTGAAATTTTGAATAAAATCCGTTTTTTCTCTGAGTTGGGAAATATAATTCAGACAATTGAAACTCGTTAAGTTCTAATCGATGACTGAGGCGAATAGTAATTTACGCAAAATGTCGTAAGGAGGTTATCATTAACAAGTTGTTCGTAAAATTAGGTACTGTAGAAAGTACCCTTCAGCAATATTGTATAATCCTTCATGCAGTTATTTTATTAAACTTTCTTTGAGATCTGCCAACTACCATAGAACCTTCTGACGATGACCAAAAAACATTGTCATTCTTTTTATTTTCCCTGTATATTGAGCTAAAGACACGAAACTTGGTTAATATTATTCATCAATAAAACCCCACATTTTGGAATTTTTTCAACCCAGTACTATGCTTAGAAGGGGTTGAAATATTCAACCCCTAAAATATTTTTTCATACAACTTATTTTTGGATGAAGATTTTCTTAAAAAAAACATGGCTTGAAAGCCCAATCCATTCAGTAACTTTTTATCCTGACAAGTTTGTACGCAAACTTAAGCATTTTCGAAAAAAAACATAACTCATGTGAAATAACATGTTATAGAACAACATCCAACCAAATTATGATTCTAGTAGGCTAAGACTTTTACAACTAAAACAATAGCGAACAATAAACAAAACCCTATTGAATATTGCCAATTCAATTACAATAAATGTTGAAAATTACCGCCTTCAGCTTCAATACAAGCATTTACTCACTTCTCATTGAAATGCGTATGCGATGAAAAATGACCCTGCTACAATGCGTAGATCATCGATATTTTTTTCTGGTTAATACTTAAGTATTCGAAAAAACTTGTTCAGTTAAAAAAGCTAGTGAATGCATTGGGCTTTTAAGCCATGTTTTTTCTAAAGGAAAATTTTCATCCAAAAAAAAGTTGTAAGAGAAAATATCTAGGGGTTGAATATTGTAACCCCTTTTAAGCATACTTCAGGGTTGAAAAAATTCCAAAATGTGTAGTTTTATTGACAAATAATATTTCGTATCTTAAGCTTAATTTACAAGGAAATAAAAAAGAGAATCATTTTCGGATGGGTGTAATTTTTCCGGGGGGAGGTTTTTCAAAAAAATTCATTCAAAATACCTACCTCGATTCTCACCACAGAATCACCGCTTACATTTTTTCGGTGATATTCAGATAAACCCTGTATACTATTACGACCCCCCATTCCAAATCAAGGAGTTGGGGTTACCATGCAGCAGGATGAAATTATATGATTACAGATGTGAAAAAATGCAATTTTCCCAAATCTTAAATTTTTTCTCTATAAAAGACCTCTTTTTCATTTTCAGTTTGACACCTTCTATATGAAATATTTTTTAATTTTTACGATAACTCTTGCATTAATTATATCAGTCAGGATATTTTCGTATGTTATTCGAACTGTTTGAATTATCGGTGAGTTCAAAAAGGTGATAATTTGGTAAATTATATAACCCTCTCAAAAATTCAATTTGTTATTGATTTAATTGATCACATGTGCATCACACGTCTTCTAACTGATATCAATGGGGCACTTATAATTCTAATCAGGACCTTAACTAACATTAAATAATAATAAAACTGAAAAACTGGATTTATCTTCGATTCTTCCAGCCTGTTCTTTATTCCAATAAAACAAAGTTCAATTGCAACTAAAAAATCATTAATAATATCCATTTTTCATTTAGAATCGGAGTTCGGACTATTCTCGACAAAACAAATGAGATTATAAGAAGTTACATAACTTGCTTATTAGTGGAAAGAAAATGTAATAATAGATTTTATTGTAACAGGATTAAAAGGTTAAAATAGGATTTTTCAGGAGTTGCACGAAACTAAGCGAACTTCTCGGTCTCACCTTATAATTTACTCGCATATTGTACTTTCCTACAGATAATCATACAGGGTGATCCTAAATTGGTGCGAACTAGACGGGATGATCTCTTTTTTTTCAATATTTCAAGAAAATGTTATAAGATTGAATTGAATCTTTCAACTCAAGACGGAGTTCATGCAAAATTCGTAAGAATTAAACCTACGGAATTATAGGACGTATTCCACCCTTTCTTGTGTTCAACCTTCCCAATCAAGCCTAGAGTTACCAAAGTAAAGTTGCGATTCTACGTTAATACTTTTGGAAGTTATTGTGCCAATGCTCAACTTATAGGCCGATTGTTAACACAAATACTTCAGAAAAAAACAGGACATGAAGATGCTTTTGGCGGGGTCAATACGTGAAAAGGTGACCACTTTGGCAACGAACTTGAACATGCGCGCAAAAACTGCTGATTTCACGTCAGTGCTTTTCTAGAATTTTTCTTCTGAATTCGCTTATACTGATAAAGTGGAACGTAAAAAATTTCAAAAAGCACCGCCGTGAAGGCAGCAGCTTTTGCGTGCATGTTCAATGACCGCTTTAGCAACGAATTTGAACATGCACGCAAAAGCTGCTGCCTTCACGGCAGTGCTTTTTGAAATTTTTTTTTGATAAATTATTGGATTTATTTATTTATTTTATTATTATTGGTCAAATCCACCCTGACAATATGATCTTGACGAAATTTGGCTCAAAGTTGTGCGTCGTTATACTTCACCTAGCTGCAAGGTTTGAATCCAATCGCTCAAGTAGTTTCTGAAATAAAAAATAAATAACTCCAAAATTTCAAAAGCCTACAACTCCGAAACTATTCGACCGATTTGGCCCATTAACGAACTCAACCGGGGCATTCTGATGCGCAACCTACCCTGAAAGTTTCAAGTTGCTAGGTTGCTTCTGTCGACAGTTATCGTGTCCTCGGACGGACGGACGGCCGGCCGGACACAATCGATTTTGACACCGGATTCGTCATCAGTGAGTCCAACCTAGTCGATTGAGACCATTTTCGGCTCAATCATCCAAAATTACAGACATTTGGACTAAACGATAGCACGCTGTTCCCCAAGAACGTGCGCGCAAAAAGAGGCTCGAAGGAAATATGAATGCCAATGAATTTAATATAAATTCTCCCAGATATATGTAGATGTTGAAATGCACGTCTTTCTCTTCTCCCGAAATAACAGTCAGACTTAATTGAGAGAAGATATTGAGAGGACTTCAGCACGTATTACTGATAGTTAACCCTTTTATCTACATTTATCTACCGTCTTAAAAAGAACTTAGTTGAACGCCATGAGATTCAGGTATTGAGTTTTGATCGAGTATAAATTATACAGGGTCTTTCACCAGGAACCTCACCCATATTTATACGGGAAACTACTGAACGTATTTTCATGAAATTCAGCACTTATAAGTATTTCACGATGCTGATGAAATCTAAAATATTTTCAAGGCATGAGCACCTCCGGTTTTTCCGGAAATGACGTCAACTTCCGTTTTTCAAATTAGAACACCATTTTTTTATTGCAGAAATAGATTCCTTAGAAAATTTCAATTTATTTTGATGTAACATTTTTCAGTTTTGGTTGGAAAATTCTCTCTGAGCGGGAAAATTCGAAAAAAAAATCGAAAATAGAGCTCCGCTGAAACAAAAATAACTTCGAGGTTTTTGGATGGAAAATTTTCATTTTTGGGATTTTTCAAGATGTAAGATTGATGTATCCACTTTAAAAATCGAAATCGCGATTCATGATACAGGGGGTGAAAAAATCGCTTTCAAAGTTAGGGATGACACAATCGTGAAAAATCAATGTTTTCAAATTAGAACCCCATTTTTTTATGGCAGATATTGAATCTACGTTAAAAAATAATGTGAGTGTATGCATCGCACCCTTGCCCTAAAGTGGATATTTTCTGAGTTATTCACAAAAAACTGTTTTTCGTCTTGAATTTTCAGCTATTTCTTTTCCCTTCACGCCAAAAAGATGACATTTTCAGGAACTGTTATTCAAACCATGTTTTAGATTTTACTACCCTAATATGCAAGAGAAAAAAGTTACAGGTTGTTCCTAAATAGATGGCGAATTTGGATTCGAATTTGTATCGGAAACCTCTTTATTTCAACTAATCGGCCATCGGTTTTCTCTCCAGTGATAAATAAATAATTCCTTATGAACCATATGCAAAAACTTACCATGTTTTACATTATTTTTTTTTAATGATAGATATCATTAATTACATCTGCCAAATTCCTCTTTATTCAGTAGCATTTTGTGTTTACTATTAATTTGGTGATAATTCGTATTAAGTTATAAAATCGATCACTATGCCTAATTTTACAAATGAAGATTATTTAAATCTCATTCTACTTCATGGAGAATGTAATAAAGTTGTAGATAGAACGATTCGACTGTTCATTGAGAGGTTTCCTGACCGACCCAGACCAACGAGAGATACCATTAACAGAACCATGACAAACTTGAGAAATGTCGGATCTTTCGTTAAGAAAACTACACACAGAGAAAAAAGTGTAGTAGAAGATGAGAACAACGAAATTACAGTTCTTGCATATTTTCGTGTGAATCCTCAAAATTCTCTCAAAGATGCCGAGATTGATCTGGGATTATCTCAATCGAGTGTTTGGAGAATATTAAAAAAACATAAAATGCACCCATATAAATTCAATAGGGTACAGCATTTGAAGGAAACTGATTTCGTCAGGAGAACAGAGTTTTGCGAAGCTATGATGATTCGATTTCAAGAGAATGAAAACTTTTGGACTGTATAATTTGGACAGATGAATCTAAATTCACAAAGAATGGTTCTTTCAATAGGCATTACAGTCATTATTGGGATGAAGAGAACAACCACCACTTCAGACAATGGAACTTTCAAGAGACCTGGAGTTTCAATGTTTTTTGCGCCATCAAAAATAATGCAATTCTCGATGTTCACATTTATGATGGGACTTTAACTGGTAAGATAGCACACTTCACATGTTTGCATTATTTAAAGAATGTTCTCCCTTAGGAGATAGATATTCTGACATATTGACTCAAATAATTGAGCCGCTAGTACAGAACCATAATGACTTATGGTATCAACAAGATGGCGCGCCTCCACACAATTCACTCAATGTGTCAAATATCCTCTACAGGCTATTTGAAGATCGATGGTTAGCGAACAATGGTCCACATCTTTGGCCACCACGTTCTCCCGATTTAACTCCTTTAGACTATTATGTTTGGGGTAGGATAAAAAATATTGTCTACTCAACTCCCCTGACTGATAAAGAGGACTGCATAGAACGAGTCAGAAATGCGTTCAGATTTGTTTAGATTTTTAGATTCATAGTTTTGAAACTCAATTTGGTTTTTAAACACTTTTGCAGATCTCTTCCTCCCGATGAAATAAGAAGAGCAACGCACGAAGCATTCCTGAGACGTATAAATAAATGTCTAGAAATTAACGGTCAAAACTTTGAGCATCTTCTCTAGTTATAACTGCGAGAGTTTGCCATGGTTCTCCTAATAGTAACTTGAAGTCGGTTTCAAGAAGGGGTGAAAAATCTACAGCATGGTTCAAATAACAGTTCCTGAAAATTTCATCTTTTTGGCGAGAAGGGAAAAGAAATAGCTGAAAATTCAAGACGAAAAACAGTTTTTTGTGAATAACTCAAAAAATATCCACTTTAGGGCAAGGGTGTGAATCATACACTCACATTATTTTTTAACGTAGATTCAATATCTGCCATAAAAAAATGGGGTTCTAATTTGAAAAAATTGATTTTTCACGATTTTGTCATCCCTAACTTTGAAAGCGATTTTTTCACCCCCTGTATCATGAATCGCGATTTCGATTTTTAAAGTCGATACATCTTACATCTTGAAAAATCCCAAAAATGAAAATTTTCCATCCAAAAACCTCTATTTTCGATTTTTTTTTCGAATTTTCCCGCTCAGAGAGAATTTTCCAACCAAAACTGAAAAATGTTACATCAAAATAAATTGAAATTTTCTAAGGAATCTATTTCTGCAATAAAAAAATTGGTGTTCTAATTTGAAAAACGGAAGTTGACGTCATTTCCGGAAAAACCGGAGGTGCTCATGCCTTGAAAATATTTTAGATTTCATCAGCATCGTGAAATACTTATAAGTGCTGAATTTCATGAAAATACGTTCAGTAGTTTCCCGTATAAATATGGGTGAGGTTCCTCGTGAAAGACCCTGTATATGTGAGTCATTTTTAAAGGAGCTGGAATCGTAATTTATTATGAGAATCTAGAATCATTAGCATACATAAGAACAGTGGATTATTCAAATTTCCGTCGACTTCAATATCTAGGTATCTTTTATTATTCATACCGGAGTAATGTTGGATATAATTGTGAAATCCTTGTCGTGTCTTGATGACATTACAATTTTTTTCTTATATTTCCTATAAAATAACAAATATGACAGACACGTTGGTAGTGGTTTGAGCGTGCTAAATCTGCCATAGTTCAATAAATTTCACTGTTTTGTGCAATGTTCCAGTGTCAATAGTCTGTTTCAAGGTTTTTCGTCAAGGAAAAATGAAATGATTCATAGAATACTGGCAAAACCGTCTGACTTCGTATGAATAGATAATTGATGAGCTAGAAGTAATCGAAAAATTCCGTTTAATGCAATATAAAGGGGATTAACATTTTCTATCATTCTCTTCCTCGATTTAGTTATTCTGAGATCGAAGACTCGAGTGAGATTATTTTCATTTTTCATATTTCCTGTAGAATTTCGATGTTATCAGAAATAATATATGAATTTCGAACAGAACGTCATCAATTCCTAATAACCTTTTTCAATTTTGAAAATTCTTCGAAATTTGAATCTATCCATTCAATATTTCACTCCTTCTTTGCTCAACTTAAAGCCTTTTATTTATCAGTGAAAAACTCGAAGTTCACCTCTTATTGGACACTTGGAATCGAAAAAATATTAATGAAATCCATACCAATTTTCTTAATTTCAATCTCCTCCTATATGACACTCCAATGTCATGTTCTTAGATAAAAATCCATCTGACAAAGTCATAGATCATTTACTCCTCACTTTTTGACACCCTGTAGAAAGGCACCTAAATAAAATTTGCAGTTACATCTTGTAAATTTTTCCCAAAATGTTTAAATTTATGCACGACATTTACAATTTCATTTTCCTCCCAAAATTTGCAAGAAATATTATTATTATTTCACAACAATCTCAATTTGATCCGATCGGTATTTTTCGAAATTTTAAAAATTCAAAAAGTTTGACCTATTTTTGGAACCACTGGCTGGAGTGCCTCTCGTCAAACTTGATTTGCTCATAAGCGTAGAGCCTCCAAGTTCAATGTTTCCTGCATATATTGTTCGAGATTTATCTTTATAAACCGGAAATGCCCGATAGGATTGAAATTGACCACAAATTTTTAAGAGGAAGTTCAATACAAGCATTTGGAACCACCGATGAAGATTTGTGGTCAATATCAATTCTGTCTGAGTGTGAACATTTCAACTTCCAAAAGAAAAAGCTGGATACTTTTGACGGTAGATTCAAGGTCCAAATGAGAAATCTACCCAACAGATTTCGGGTTAAAAACGTCTGATTCTTTTTGCGCGCATGTTCTAGGGGAACAGCGTGCTATCGTTTTGTCCAAATGTCTGTAATTTTGGATGATTGAGCCGAAAATGGTCTCAATCGACTAGGTTGGACTCACTGATGATGAATCCGGTGTCAAAATTGATTCTGTCCGGCCGGCTGGCCGGCCGGCCGTCCGTAGACACGATAACTGTCGACAGAAGCAAGCTAGCTACTTGAAACTTTCAGGATAGGTTGCGCATCAGAATGCCGCGGTTGAGTTCGTTAATGGGCCAAATCGGTCGAATAGTTTCAGAGTTATAGGCACTTGAAGTTTTGAAGTTATTTATTTTTTATTTCAGAAACTACTCAAGCGATTGGATTCAAACTTGGCAGTTTGGTGGAGTATAACGACGCGCAACTTTGAGCCAAATTTCGTCAGGATCATATTGTCAGTAAATTTAAAAAAAAAATTTTTTCTAAATTTTTTTACAGAAAATTTTTTTTTCCGGAAAACATTCATCATGCCAAAAAAAAAATTCCACCCACACTTTGAGCTTCATATTTCACAGCAGTGTACCAAATTTCAATTCGATACGATTATAAGTTTTGGAGATATCGGGAAAAAATATGTCAAATTTCGAGGTTTTCTTCTCGATATTGTTGCTTTTCTCCGAAATATTCTGACGGACCATCAAGTACGGTTTGTTCATAGACAAGATATTTATGGGTTTGTTGTTGTCACGGCTGTCGGTTGAGAAATTCTCGAAGATGATGAAAATCTGTTAAAAATCGACGAATTACCGATGAAAATTGTTGGAAATGGCAAAATACAAGCAAATAACATTGTTTTCGAGTTGGAGATTCGAGAAATTAGCTATTTTTCTGAAAGAAGTTCTATCGATCTGTCAACCGACTGGAACCATCTCTCTGAGAAAAAAAAATTACAAAAAGCACTGCCGTGAAGGCAGCAACTTTTGCGCGCACGTTCAAATTCGTTGCTGAAGCGGTCATCTACATTGAACATGCGCGCAAAAGTTGCTGCCTTCACGGCAGTGCTTTTTGAATTTTTTTTTTACTAATAAGTCGAGAAATACTGACTTTCAGTAAAGCACCGATACGAAAAGTTTCGAGGCATTTAAAGGGCATATTACTGCAAGTAGAAAGAAGAAACCGTGGTCAAATTCATTTCTGTCCGTCCTCCTGTCCGTCCTCCTGTCCGTCCGGCCGTCCTTTGGTCCATATGTGCTCTAATTTTCGAAGGAAAGGACTACTGCTATATGGAGTTGCTATTATAGCGGGTTCGAAAAAGGGGAAGACTTTCCTCCATAAATTCATTTGTTCCCTGTTTCTATCCTGCTATTTCAATGTAATGTTCATTCGAAAATTTTTCAAATTTTTGATGAAAAAGTTTTTTTCTGAAACTATCGACTAGATTTCAACGAAACGTGGAATAAATCTTGAAGTCAGTATTTCACAACAATTCTTCAAATTTCAATTCAATCCGGTATTTACCTTCGGAGACGTTAGTTCCGCAATATCTCAAGAAGTACCAATGCAATCAGATTGAAACTTTGTCGTCAGGTGGAAAATGCCAACACGCAACTAGGTGCAATATTTCGTGTCGATGTAACAGTTAGAATCTGAACTATCGTGTAAAAGCTCCTGATCTGACGCCAGTGCTTTTCTAGAATTTTTTTATTGAGGGTATCCTGGAATAATGAACAAAAACTAAACCAAAATTCTACTGAATTGTGTTGTACTGAAAATTCATCAAACCTTGACAGTTCATATCCGAACGGAACTTCCCATCACTTAATTATGACATATTTTACATCATCACTCACTGTGAATAGATCGACTGTATCTAAAAATCGAGTAGACATAATAAAAACATCTTTATTGTATAAACAAACTGAGCCTAATTAAACCATGCTCTCTCAATAGAGAGAATTCCTCGCAAAATCAAACGAAAAACACGTCGTGGCATGCATAAAATTTCCTCAAAACTGAGAAATTCTCTGTACTTCGACCTGACTCCAAACATTGATCCTCTGTGATTTTCAAGAGACAGACTCCGAATTCGGGAGATTGTCGTCTGCAAACCAAGGTTGATAGAAGCCATTTTCATTTTCAAGACGACCTCGATGACCTGTAGATCCTATTCTGAGAATCCATCGGTACAAAGTCCGTGCAGTCTAGGGGTCTCCTTAAGCTTGTTCGGTGTTCGTATTGCATTTATGAAGCCTCTGTGTTTACCGGATGTGGATGAGCTATTTTATTGGGTACACTTTTAATCGGATAGTCGATAGTGATGATGGAGTTGTTGTTGAAGAGGTTTAAGATTACAGAATATTGAATTTCTTCAAAATGCAAAGGTAAATGGGAATGCGATTTGTCGATGATCTTCAAATAGGTTTTTTTTCTATGAATTTTCAGGGTAGGTTGCATTTCAAAATGCCACGGTTGATTTCGTTTATTGCTCAAATCAGACGAACGGTTTGGGAGCTATAGCCATTTGAAATTTTGAGGTTATTCTCCTGATTTTTGAAGAACTAAGAGAGCGATTGGTTTGAAACTGGGCAGTAAGTTGTAACATAATGACGCTCAACTTCAGGCGAAGTTGAGGGGATTGCATCGTCAGTGACTTGAAAAAAAATATTTTTCAGGAATTATTTCGGGAACTGTGCAACAATTTAAAAAAAAGGTCATATCTTGAACCTCATATTCTATAGGAGTGTACGAAATTTCAGATTGATACGATTATAATTTTAAGAGATATGGGAAGAACCATATCAAATTTTGTGGTTTTTTTCCTCGGTATCGTTGTTTTTTCCGGAATAACTCGAAAACTAGTGATTCTACAATGAGAAAACTTGTTGATTAGTTTGAGAATGCAGATGAACAATTACTTGCACAATTTCGTATCATCAGAACGATGTGGGAGAAAAATTTATTTATTTTTCAACTAGTCAATATCCTTCGGTCTTCTGATCATTCTTCCTCATGAAGGAGAGAGTAGATACTATTTTGAAGGGTTCAAAAGAGGATGGAGCTAGAATAAATAAGCCTCTTCTAGCTCCATCTCTCTCTTATGTAAGTTACAATCCTCTCTCTCCAACGCTCCGTCCATAGTATTTTAGGTCTATGGATATCCCTTTTAAAACCATAGAACAGAAATCTATTCCGATGAATTCGATGATCCTGAAATTCCCCTATCAACATAAAATTTCCAATTACGTCTCGAAAAATAAGAACAAGGCCAGCCAATTAAAAAAAAATGTCTAATCGTCACACTCCTCAGACTCAATTTTCCTATCCGCTTCAAAAAGGTCGAAGGTCCACGGAAGATCTCTAAGACATGATTGAATGACCCATTCAAGTCAAGAACCCAAACAAAGCGATAACCAAATTTTAATAAGTAAAAGAGACCAATTGAAGCCGATACCATTGACAGGAAAAGGAGTCTCGTTGCTCTCACGCTTGGAACTCGTGTGCAGCTCCCACTTTACCACTCCACACCGTAAATAAATAAAGAAATAGCACGTAGCCTGTACGTGACTGTAGACATGACATCCTTACAGAAATTGGGTGATTTAATTTTGGCGAAAGTGCTTCCGAATCTTTTGAAATACCCCTGGATGTTTCTGTTCGTTGCTCTTCGTGTTTGAAGGAGAGGTCATAGTACCTTCATTTATCCCATCTCCATTTAAAAAAAGTTATGTTCGTTTTATGATACCAACAGAGATGATGTTTTGATTCTACTTGTGAATGCAGCACCTAGTTGCTCGGGCAAATATTTATTTTGTTGATAATAATAAGATGTGTCTACTTGTTGTTATGATCTGTTTGAGTTTACCTAGAAGTGAATGAATACCTTCATGCCTTTGATATCGATATTATCCGATAGCCAATTCATCAAACTGTGATGGGTTTTATCGTAGGCATGTTGCTCCAAACAACAGGGTTGGGGACAGGAATAGGAATTTTTTGAAATCAGTAGTATCATTGAGTATTCAACTCATGATGTAAAAAACACGGTGTGCTCTTGTGCAAAAAAAGTGACGTCAGCATGTTGAAGATTCAAGGAATTATAGATTGTGTGCTTTAAATTTTCATATACTTCTTGAAACGTCATCATGTGTACGTACGATCATAGATGAGCAGATGAGCACACCATGTTTTACTTACATCATGATTCAACTGAGTATACACCATTCACTATTATGGATTCAGTTGGTAGGCCATGAAACATTGATATATGATTACTTCGAAGTCATTGATGAAGAATCCGATGTCAAAATTGATTCTGCCAGCAAGCGGAAAGCGACTTTCAGGTTAGGTTTGTCATGGGACCAAATCGCCCAAAAAGGTATACGTGCTGTATTTGAACTTTTGAAGTTCTGTTTTCTGTGGAATTTTTCTTGGAAATCTAATTCAGATTTCGATGGTATTTTGTACAGTGCTTGAAGTCAATATTTTATAACAGTGAATTAAATATCTGTTCGATCCGATTTGAATTTCCGGAGATATTAGAAAAAAATTGAATTTCGCGATCCTTTGATGATTCTGAAATAACTCAGGAAATACTGATCCAATCCATGATGAAACTCAGAAGCTGGTTGGAAAATGCTGCTGCACTATTTTCTTCAATATACCATGCTGATCGTGCCATCAGAACAATTGGAAAATTTCGAAAATTTGTAAGTAGAAGTACATTCTTGAAGTGGAGTTGCTATTTTAGCGGGTTAGAAGAAGGGGAAGACTTGTCTCAACGAATGAAAATTTTAATATTTTAACAAGGGTAATGCATTTCGATGAGTTCATTCATAACACCAGACTCTCAAACTGCTCAGCTATAACATTGCAGCTGAGCTCAGCTACAACATTGTAGCTGAGCAGTGTGTGAGTCTGATGATGATGAGTGAACTCTTGATTAAAATATTGAAGGTCTCTCATGAAATTCGCTATTTTAGTGGATTTTTTTATTTGTATGTTTTCGTCAATAAAAAAGACAAGGAGTTGGATTTCATTTGAATGTACTTCTATTCGACAAACCAAAGAATTCAAGAGCTATTATATACATTTAAAGGTTTGAGAGTACTGAAAGGGACGATTTTCCATTGATGAAAACATATCAATGAACTTTCTAGAGAAGCAAGGACGTGTATCGTTTAAAGCATATTTTGGAAGGATTTTTCATTCAATTTTTTTTTGTTTTTTCTGGGTTTTTCACTTCCAATATCTTAAATTGAACTATTAAAAATTAAATAGAAATTGTTTTTTCAAGAAAAACGCCCTTGCGGATTACAGGAATGAACTATCTGTCAATGCCTCTTTCTCGAAGAACAGATTACCTAATGAACAATACAGGAATAATATAAACGATAAAAAAAGTGAACTGTACCGTTTCAAAGTACAAATCTGCCTCTTTCATCAGAAAAACGAGAAAATTTTCAGAGTGATTATTATTTGACATATGTCTCTAAAAAGAAAATCAGGTAGACCTGAAATTTGTTACTCTGTTCGATAATATTGATTTAAAGGTCTGAATATAATTTCATTGTGATCTTGTGAATAATTTCCAGGAAAAAAATTCGCAAGAAAATTCACAAACAATGTTTTCACAGAATTTACTAAGGTTATATTCACAAAAAGGATTCGTGGGAAGTTGCACGTCAGTATTCTCCAACTGACTACCAAGTTTCATTCTGATCACGAGAGTTATTCCTGAGATTTTAGGGAAATAACCTCAACAATTCGATTGAGTATATCTCAAAAACTCTCAATCGAAAGTTATAGCATTGTATAAAGACAAGCACATGCGGACGGCCGAACGGTCAGAATTGAATTTCAGCTTGTTTAAACCAATCTTTCAAGACCATTTTTCGAAAATCACAGGCATTTGAACCAATCGATAACGCGCTGTTCCTCAGAACAAGCGCGTAAACACCAAAGCCGAAGTCAACTTATAATAAGTTGTGGCATCAGCTCCCCATGAATAAATAGCTGAATTTTGAAAAATATTAATCCTAGACTACAACTCCATACTCAAATTTTTCAAATAGACTTTGAAATTCGAGAAAGAATTTGGGTTCAGTCCTAGATATTGACATTATGTTTTAGAACAGTATGAAGTATTATTAAGTCAGTTGACCAAGGGATTGAGAATTCTCAATATACCTGGAAGTTAAACTCCATTGAAATTCGTATATCCTGTGTCACACTGAGATCTCCAATTCTCGTCATGGTAAAACAACCGTCATATATGGTGACCATTGAAAAAACCAGACGGAATTCAACCAGTTCTTCTATGTTCTAAGCTGTTCCAATTCGTCAAGAAATAAAAAACTGCTCATTCCCAGAAAGCAAAAGAATTATCTTCTAATATAGAACATACCGTACAGGATGTTCGCTTTTTAAAGAACGTGTTTATTGATTCGCCAAATGCATTTAATCGAAGAAGATTCATTCTCAATATCGAGTTTGAAGCAGGGCAGAACTTGATAGTTGAATACTTCACGGGATTTCTCTTTGGAAGAAGAACGGTATCATTTTACCCAAATGACAGTCATTTTCGAAATTGAACCCCATAATGGACTGACTCACTGATGATGAACCCTTGGTCAAATTTTCAGGATATTTCCTCAATATCTCAAAGAATACTTATGTGATCAAATTGAAACTTGCTATTTGGTTGTGAGATTCTGACGTACAAACCTGTGTCGGAAATTTCAGTCAGAAAATTAGAAATTGAATTGAATTTTGGAAAACTCTCGAAATTTTCGTTGGAAAAAGGTTATCTGGTTCAACTGAAATTCACCGAAACCTAAAAAGTTCACATCTGTTAGCTGTGTTCAAAATTTCAGCTTGATAAGATAAGTATTTTCGGAAATATTGGAAGAAAAATATTTCGATTGTGTAAAATTTGCCACAATAATTTTCTGCGATCAATGCATATTTTGTGTATTATTGAATAATTTCCTGTACTTTTTTGGCAATATAGTGTAGAAAAGTACAGCAAATAAGTTGAATCTTGAATGAATGCTCTTCGTCGTCATTGGATATAAAGCAATAGCAAATAATGTTAGATGGTGATTTTCAAAAATGCCTGACTGTTGATCTTTTAACTATTTTTGCGCGCTATTCTAGGAGAACGGCGAGCTATCGGTTTCCGAATGCCTGTAATTTTCGAATTTTGAACCGAAGGTTGCCTCAAACGTTTAGGTTGGACTCACTGATGGTGAATCCGGTTTCAAAATCGATTCTGTCCGGCCAGCCGGACGTAGGCACGATTACGGGGGTAAATTATCGACTTGAATGTTTCAGGGTAGGTAACATTTCAATAAGCGACGAATAAGTTCGTTAAAAGGCAAAATCGGCCTAATGGTTTCGGAGTTATAGTCATTATTTGGAATTTTAGGTTATTTCTTGATGACTACTATAGCGGTTCGATTGAAACAGCAGTGTACAAAATTTCAATTCGATACGGTCATTATTTCCGGAGATATTGGGGAAAAATATGTGAAATTTTGTGGTTTTTTCCTCGATATGCTTGTTTTTTTTTGGAAGAACTCGAAAAATACTAATTCAAGCATGATGGAGGTTGGCAGCTAGTTGAAAATGCTGATGGACAACTTTGTGCGAAATTTCGTGATGATCGTGTTATTTCACCGATTTGAAAAAATTTCAAATTTATTTTTTTCAAATATTCAATATCTTGTGATCTTCTGATAATTTATCCTCATGAAATTATGTTCGAACCTTTGTACTGTCATTTTTCGATAAAGTACTAGATTTCAATTCGATCTAATCTGTATTCTTGGAAATATTGGAAAAATTAACTATTGAATGGGCAGGTAAATTTGCGAAATCATCGAACCGTAAGGCTGATCGCAAACACAATACCTTCCGGAAAAAAATGACTTAAAACCTGGATACTCGTATAATATGTTCATGGCTTAATTACGAAGGACGAATTCGTGGATGGGTAGAATCCGCCCAATGTTTCCGTAGATATACCCATTCAAATCTTTATTTTTCCAATATTTCCAAAAATTCAGATTGAATCGCATTGAAATCCAGTAGTTCATCGAAAGAAACCTAAGAAAGTACTTCCGTGAAGGCAGCAGCTTTTGCGTGCATGCTCAGCGGCAATGCTTTTCTAGGTTGTTCAATTTTTGGGGAGAACTTACAAGAAAGGTTGAGAGTGTGGCATTTCTTAAAGGAAAATCAAATCACCTCAGCACCTCAGCTACTTAACCCCTTCTCTACTTGAGATTATAGGGGTTGCTGTCATCATGCTAACAAGGTTGATACAAATTGTATGTAATGTCCCTCTATGAAGCAAGCTATTTTTGAAATTTTCCTGACTTTGTTTGGGTACCGAAATATCAAGGGTGATACATTTTCACATTGACACACTGTATAATGATGGAGTTACCATGCTGAATTAACGTTGAGAAGTAAAAACCAAAATACCATACCATTGAATCAACTATATTTCATCTCGAACATTTTTATAATAAAAGCAAAATTTCAAATTTGGTTTTCATGAGAGACCTCTACAATACACAAGCGGAACTTCTGAAGCAGCCAATCATTATCTTTACTTTCGCTTCATTTCAATCACATAATGGATAAGAGATGGCGCCTCAAACGAAATCGTACAGATCAATAATTCAAATTTGAAATTATGATCACACATAAATTAAAATAATAACGAAGGAAATTCCTTTCGAAATAATAACTTTACTTCACTGCATAACAATTTTAATTCCTCTATCAGTAATCAACTGATAATTTTTCATCTAATTTGAATTTAAACTTATTTTATCATAGGATAGATCTCATTATAACTTCTAGAATTAATCATATGCCATTGTTCAAAGTACTATGTTCCAGTTTCAACATTATCTAAGATACACGAAAATAATTTGTAACCTGTAATAACAATTTCAGAAATATCGACGCCACATTGTAGACGCCGCTAGTTCGCGCGACGTCTACCGTCGCAGAATAGGTGGCGCCATCGTCAGCCCACCGATTGTCATTTTCACCGTCTGTTTCCAGTGAATCAAGTAACCCGGTTGAAGGCGAACGGTCACATCGTCTCTCACTTGTTTTTTTTTATATTGACGTTTTGTACGGATTATTTGACGTTTTGGTCTCAGCACACTGTGATACAACAAAGAATGCATTGAACAAAGTGTTTTTCCAGCACGGGAAAACCGCAGGGAAATCATGGAGAATCGCAATAGAGCAAATACACGCTTTTCCGAATGCCAGTCGCCTTAATATCGCCTTATTTTTGATTTTTGCGTAGTTTCAAACATTGAAAAGAACGAATTTTCAAAATAGGTCGGGATGCAGCGAATTAGTTTAGTTTTTCCGAGGAAAACCACAACGAATTTATTAGTTTTCGGTGGAAATTTAGATGTTTTTGGAGTATTGCGCGCATAGAGAATTTTTGTTTACTCGTTTTCGATAACTAGAATTTGAATTGAGGATGGTGAAAATTCCGGAAAATTCTTGTTGGAAAATCCATTCCAGGTGGTAAAACTCTGATATGCCAGTAAGAAGAGGTTTGGTAGCTCCAAGGACTACTTTGATTGAGACTATCATAAGGAAATTTGATACTGACAGTAAGTTTCTTATGAATTTCCTTAAATTACATGAAGTAAATAGTTACAATCCCAAACATAAGATTAAAAAGTGTTCTCCTCTTCCGACAACTGATACCGGAAGTTATTAGCTTCATAATAAGAGGATCTATTTGGAGATAATGTTTCTATAATTATATTTCTTCTCTAAAAATAATAATTCATCTAGTTATAGTTCAAGGACAGTTTTAATTGGAGTGAAAATTTTGCCAACGGCTATAAATTCATACATTTTTGAAATATTTGAAGTTAGATTTATTTGAGTATGGTTATGATCGGAATTAACGAATGATAATTTATGATGGAAGATTATTTACGTCGTAAATTGATTTCTTTTTTCTTCAGATATTTCGAGATATTTTGATTCGAGAAAATTTCTGAGTTTTCAGATCAAAATAAGAGAAAATAATACATTAATGACATTTGAATAGGCTTTTATGTGTTGCAATAATGAATGCTATTTTGAAAGAATGAATATAAACAAGAGTACAGTTTGATTTATAGTATTCGCAGTTGTTCTTAGTGTTATGAGAATGTACTTAATTAGAAACAAATATTTTTGAGAAATTTTTTTTTCGACTAATCTTTGCTTCTTCATCGCCTGGAATAAAGGTATGAATTTCCTATTTCGAAATTACGAATTCAAGTGAATTACTGTGAAGTCAGTAACATCTGCCCCTTAGCCTTGGAGGTCAGTCATTCTAATACTGACCACATACAATCCTCTCGACTTCTGAAAGAAATAACTTAGATAACTAATCTTCGAATTTTTTTATCGAATGAAGTGTTTCAAGTTCTTTTCCATAATACGACAGATCCATTGAGGAAGCCTTACTAATTTTATACTCGTTTCAGATTTTCCGCAGTAATTTTCTGTGATAATTTGATATAGAAAAAATTCGTTGGTGATATTCTCTGAAAAAAAATTTTTTGAATTGATTTTAAAAGAAATTATCATGTATTGTAATCCTGCAAAAATTATGCATCAGCTATATATAATTATTTACTAATTTTCATATTGATTTTCAAAAAAAAATTGTTTTCAACAAAAGTGTGCAAAATTTTTTAAGTTTATTTTATTAACTAACGATATGATTCCAAAACAATTTTTCAAGCAGTTGCAGGTCGGTATCGTCACAACTAACTACATACATATACAGGTTTTAATCCGATCGTGGTTTTGGAGATAATGAGTATATCATTCCAAAAATTCAAACGAGTATAACTCCAAAGCTGTTTGGCCAATTTCTCCCATTTATGAAGCCAGTCAGCCCATTGCAATACGCAGGATTTCTTGTGAAAAATTTTTCGTGTTTTTCTCCAGTTATGTACCCACGAATAGAATTATTCATGTATGCCAGCTTAAATTATAATTAATTTCTCAATTTTGTAAATCTAACCGAATTATATTCAACTTTAGCAAGTATTATTTATTTTGGATATTGAAATTTTGGAGTCAATGAAAATTTAAGCAAAAACACAAAAGAACAGGGGGAATTTGGAGGAAACAGATGTTTTTTTGCAATTTGTAATTTTTTTGATATATTCTGATGCTGAAAAGCTCAATGATAATTTTCGTTTCGTTTTTGAATTCACATAAATTATATTTTCCTGTACTGGAAATTTTGACTCATCTGAACGAAAAAAAAAAAAATAATTCAAATCTACAAACGAAACCCCCTCCTTTCAGGGTATTATATGCTCTTGAATAAATTTGTCAAATTTTCTCGTAAATATGGAAACAGTTCCACCTAAAAATCATAGCATACAAGCAAATATTCATTATGGAAAATATCAAATTGATTTATAATAGAATATTCGATAGTCCCATTGAATTTTTTATTCCAAAAGTTTCCGATAGAAAGAAAGTTTTGTAACTTAATCCGTAGATGAAAAAATAATGTAAAAACTGTTGTACATTGTGCATTCAAAACGTTCCTTCGAAGTTTTGTTGAAGTTTCTTCGAAGAAGTTAACTGCACGCCTGGCAGGCTGATTAATGTTAAGTGGTTGAACTTTTCTGGATCCTTTTGTTTAATATTTTATAGATGGCGACAGTTCTGCTCAAAATACTGCAATCTAATTTTCGTTTGGATTAATTTTCATAAAAGCTTTCGTTCTCGACAAAATTCCTTATTAAATAAGAATATTCATCATTTTTATGACACAGTTACCATTGTTTTGATGAATGTTGAATACATTTCACGTGATTTTTTCTTCACTCCCAAATTCTTATTGAGGTAGAACCAAGTATTTTATTTCATTTCGCTTGATGAACATTGTAAAAACGATATTCCGAAAAAAGTTCATTTTCGGAAGCATCATAATTGACCGGAAACACATTAATTTCCGAAATAAATAATTAGGAGACTCAATTAATATTTGTGAAGCATGTTTATGGCTGCATAACATCAGTTACATTCAGAAGGAATAACTTCGGAAACATTTTCTATCAACAGAATTACCATATTTGAAGCATTAGTTTCTGCCTGGCAGTCGACTTCGACCTTCGAAATTAAGCCCCAAACCTAGTTCACAGATATCGAGTTTCTAAGTCCAAAATTTTTCGATATTCTGAACCCAAATTGTTTAAGGAAAAATTTCATGAGTAACAATTATCATGGTTATGATTTTTTCAAAAACATCCGGGTCCTCTGACGGAACCTGTATTACCGTCCTAGATTATTGGTGCATTGAACGACGGACCACGCTAGTGAAAGTCTAAACTGATGCAAAGAACCGTAGCAGTGGAGGGGGGTAGAGTGGCATCATGTCGTAGTCAGCGACGAATTTGAATTCGGTCCAGGTATGAACGATGACCGTTGTAGGGTAGGAAGCTACCTTGGAGACCGTTCGGTGTTGAAAGGCATGTACACAGGACCGTTGAAGCTTAAATGTTAATAAAATATTCTGAAGACGTTATCGTTTCATTCTCGGAGTAAGACTACCTCATTGCCAAAATGTAGTTTCCGAAGTTATTCCTTTGTAGCGTTCAATTCAGGGACAGCTGTATATGCTAGGTTATTTGGGTTGTCTTTATACCGATTCCGATGCATTCAAATTCGCGAGTTGTTTATGCGTTTTTTTGGTACCATATGTGGCCCGATAATTTCAATCTCTTTCGAGGAACTGGACTCGTTATTGTACTTGGGGAATTTGATGCGATATATCCGAGATATTTTCTTAGTGAAAATCCAAGTTATTTTGGGATCAAGATATTGTTCTTATTTCTTCAAATGTATTGCAAGTTTTGGTGAATTGACGAAGCAATATATTTACCCTAATAGGGGATTATTCGAGTACAAACCAGGAGTTTTCCTGTTTCTTTTGAGGCCGCCTAATATCAAAGGCCTTTTTTTTTTCCTTATCTAATTGGTTTTCCATCTCCAAATAAGGTCTAGTATAAGACGATACTGAATTCTGGTTGATGACTGAGATTTATAGGAAAACGGCCCACAACATCTGGGAAAAGTGAATGCTACAGTTCCTCGGCTTACATCCCTTTTTTTTTCTTCCTGAATTTGGAGATAGCTTTGAACATAGGTGCAATTATTTTGGACAAAATTTTCAGCCATCGTTCATTTGGTATGTAGAAGGCCAATTTTCTGTTTTGTGGATGCCGATTTAAATCAAGGAAATAACGGGACAAAAGTGAACTTTAACCGGTGAATTATCTTTATGATTCAAATTTAGAACCTTTAATGTGCATTCGCCATTGATTCATTTGTTAATGTCAAGATTTCAATGGTATTTTATCAACATCTAAAATAATAATTTTGTTCATATTTCAAAATTCTAAAACATAATCAAGTTAATATTTTTTTTTGTGAACTATTTTCGCCGATTTTCTGGAATTTTAATAACTATTTAGCATATTTTTTTGGCTTATATTCGAAATTTTGATTATCACATTTCACATTCTTTTTTTTTCTGTAGACCTTTCTCATTATTTCACTTCAATATTAATTAGTGGATTTTTTTTTACTCTGGTAATGTTCAATGATATAACTTTGGAATTTATGTTAGCTCGGGTAAATTCCGATATATTTCTTTTTTTTTATATATGAAAATCTGGTGATTAAAATATATGCTTTGGTATTGGATCATATAAATTCAGACCATATGTTTGGTTTTATATAAACTGTGAACTGATCTTGATCAAGTGAGGGAACCCACGTAAATTTCATTGTTTTATGATATTCTCCAGCTTTATTCCTGGGCTGATTTAGAATTCGTATAGCTGATCTGGTTTTATGAATATAGGGAAACTAGAATATATATGTGTATATTTTTTCAATCATTAACTCATCTCAACCTTGATTTTTTTTATCAACATACTTTTTTTAAATTTGTTTTTCTCTTCGGTATTTACGTGTTTAGCCGATGTGAATTTTTTTTTTTTTTTTGGAGAGTCACTCAACCAAATACGTTGGCGCCCTTATTAAGAACATAGTGAACCCACGCCGTCTTCACTGACAGCTGACCGAGGTAAATAAGGTGAGCTCTTCATTTGAATAGAATTTGGCATTTTTCAATTATTAGTTTTTTTTTTTTTTTTTTCAAAATTTTTTTTTAAAGTTTGATTGAGATAAGAGTTGCGCTACACCTTCCAGGGATGACACTCCTAATATCACTCAGTATATTAGAAATTATAGACATGCATAATTAAAATGCACATCACCCCAAAACAAATACAGATACCATCGTTTAGTACTAATAACGCCCTTGTCCCCTGGCAAAAAACCTTCAGATGACAATAGAAAAGACCAATAAAGCAAACTCACCAAAGGTTGCTCAACTTGGCGAACAATAGCCCCATTCGTACTTTTGGGAAGCGAACACAAACAATATTCTTTCATTCATCTTCCTCTTGACCTTCTCCAGTCGAAAATAAAATAAAAACAAGGAGTCGATTGGTTCAATGCAAGCTGAAGGGCATCTCTCTGTCCCTTTCTATGCCTCCATCAAATTCGTTCTGATCGAATTCAATGGTTTCGGAAATAACGGAACAAATCGCAGGAAAGAAAAGACGACGTCCTTCGAAGCGGTTGAGAGATGATAGAGTCCAAAAAAAGTAAAATCCCGATTTATCTGGTGACGCTTGAACCTTAAAGGAATGTTGGGGGTCTATAAGGAAAAGCTAGGGGAGACCTGGATGAGAGAAAATCGATGTTAGGGCAGTCTGGGGGGAAAATATACAGGGTGGGCCAAACTGGATACTTTTGAAGCGGACATTGCTTTAACTTTTTTCTGTTGTAAATGTTCTATTTCTGTAAAAATATTCTCATAGCAACCTCTCACGTGGAATTCTTTGACGTTAATTAAATTTTCTGCAAACTGATATTTTATGAGATATCACCCTGAATATATTTTTTTCAAGTGGGACACCCCGTATTTTCACATATTTCGATGGCGCTAGAAATTGCCATTTCAAAAATATAGCGTACTTGATATTTCCTTATAGTTATGTGCAAGATATTGAATTTTCAACGTTTATCTTTGAGTATAGGCTTTGAGGATGCAATCGTGAATGAAACCATGGAAATGTTAGTTATCGAGCGTCTATTGAAACAATAAGTTCTGTTCAACGCAACTTCTTTCCACTTTTCAGCAATGAAATACGAAAATTATAAGTGGTAGAATATGAAAGTCTGTTTGATACAAAACGGATGAAATGCAGAGGCAGCAAGTGATTTCTATCGTGAAAACGATGACACCCTTTCAAGTATATTTTCGCACAATATTGCGTCACAAATCAATGAATGAAGGTCAACTTGAGAAGCGAAAAGACCGAAGAAATATCTTTAGAATATAGAATCAGAAGAATTCTTCGTTTCAAGAGCTGTTGAAATCAATCTTAGAGAATCAACTCATATTTTAGAAGAATTTGCTGTATGTGCTTGTACGAAAAAGGGCCAACACCTCATTTAATGACATTAATAATTTCTTGTTATTTTCAAATGAAGTTTCATGGATTTCAAGAAGACTACAGGTTTTCTTTAAAGCATTATTTGTTTCTTTATCCAAGAGATGAAATTCGAAAATTTGATCTCTCGAACATAACTATAGACAAATATCGAGTATGCTTTATTTTCGAGAAGGTAATTTCAATATCAATCGAAATATGTAGAAATATACTGGGGCTCCCATTTTAGAAAAGTATTCAATAGAATTCATTGAATTCTACGTATGAAGTTGCTACGAGAATGTTTGTGCAAAAATGAAAATTTTTTAACAGAAGAAAAGTTACAATATTATTTCTAAAATGAATTTTTTCGAAACTTCCCATTCAAAAGTGTCCACGACGGCTAATTTCGCAGGAAAAACCAATATCTCCATAGGCAACTATTCCACACCATTCAAATGCGTTAGCATTTTGTTACGCTTAACTAAGGTTCAACTAAAGTCGGCTGATGTCATTATTATGGCATTCTTTAAATATGGTAGCTCTGTTGAAAATTTTACGTTCACAAAGATATTCCATTTGGATATAACTTGCAGAATTTCCTTAGGGCCAATTCCTTTCACACGGAATTCCTCATAAGGAAAACCTCAAAAAAAACACGAGCAGTAAAGGAAAATCGATGAAAATGCAGTCGGTCGCTGGCTGTATTATACTACTGGCGATATTTCCATATTTCCCGTTTTACCACTTAGACTTAGGGCTGGGTTTTTTCCGTCCACTCTAACTGCGGGTCTTGAGGAAGTAGTTCTTGCAGGAATGTTTGCCGAGACGTGCATGGCTTGGAATTTATGGCCGAACCTAATTCACGACATGCTGAATTGCGATAACTCGGTATTTTCCAGGTTTTCCGAGTCCAGCCACGTTGAATATTATGAGATGATTGGGTGAAAATGGAAGGACAGAAAACTCTATAATAGTAGCGACGTCCAGTAAGCAGCTTTTTCGCGCATGTTCATATTCTTGAAAAATTTTTGAATTTCTTGCGCGCATATTTCAAGGAAAAGCGTGCTATCGCCCAAAATTTCATTCCAACAATAATTCTGTCTCGTACTATTATTTAACTGTTCATGATTTTCATGTTTCTTCTGATTTTACGAAGTTCGTTTCACAGGAATGAGACTTCAAATGTTGTCTTAAAAGCTTATTTAATTATGCCGACGTTTCGTTGGATTTTTCCAACATTTTCAAGGCTGTAACAACATGAAGCTATTTGACACAACTGTGCATTGTAAAGACGAACAATAGATTTGACTTACCTAAATTAGCAGCTTTCGAATTGACATAGCTGTAATAAATAAAATCGGGGGAACGAATCACCACTACAGAGACAAAACAAAACTCACAATCGGTTAAAACCATAAAAACCCACTCATATATACAATTAAAACCATTCATAAGTAAATTAGCATGGTATGTCATTGACGACAACAAACACTAGACTTAACAAATCGAGTAACAATTAGGTACTGTATACTTAAATCTATATAATATTTGGAATATATTGCAGATCATTGTTTTCACTACCCTGCGTTATTTTCAATGATTGTTGTCTATTTCTGTATAAATTCACCAAATTATTATAGATCATACTCAAATTTTGAGTATCAGCTCTTATCCTATTTATTTTGAGTCGTTCTCCAGATTTTATTTATTACATCTATGTCAATTAAAAAGCTGTTTAGGTAGGTAGGTAAGTCAAATCTATTGTTCGTTTTCACAATGCAACGTTGTGTCAAATAGCTTCATGTTGTAACAGCCTTGAAAATGTTTGAAAAATCCAACGAAACGTCGGCATATTTGAATAAGCTTTTACAACATTTGGTGTCTCATTCCTGTGAAACAAACTTCGTACTATTATTTAAGTTCTCAAGATTTCAAAAGACAACCGTTATAATATGCTTGTGAAAAGCCCAACGTTGGGCGCCAAGTTGAATATTAAAGTTACCTACGATCATTCCCTGAACGTTTTATTCAAATGTAATCTTCATTTTGTTTGAACAGTAAGCAGATCGTTGAATGAAATAAAATAATTATTCTAATATAGCTTCATGTTATAACTTAATTCCTTCAATTCTGACATTGTGATAATTATAGTCCAGTATTACTTAAGGGTTAAATATTTCACGAAGGTAATTTTATCCGTCTCATAATTTCGGAGGTTTTATTCAATCGCTGTCTATTTTATATCTGATATGAAATTATTATAATCCTGAAATAAATTGCTTTATGACTTCGAATATTTAACATTCCTGGTGCATTGCTTATTATGCAAGTTTAATGACGATAACAACTTCCGAATAAAAAATATATTAAATTGTTTCGAGTTTCACTGTACTATAAAAATTTCATAACAAGAGATGCCTTGCGGTTTCATGAATGATTTCGTTGAATTTCAAGATTTCATTTTGATTTTTAAGATAAAGTTCGATATGAAAATGAGTGAAGAAGGTGAATAGATTATAGTTTTATTTTAATTCGTATAAATACACGGCCGATCGTAGACATAATAACTTCTGTAAGAAACAACTTGGAAGTTCGATAATAAGGTCAGTGTGGACCTTAGTAACGAACGCAGTATTCGTGAAAAGGCAAGCTTCACCCAATGATTACACCGATAATATTTTATATTCAAAATTTTATTGTCCCAATATTTCCGAAAATACAGATTATATCTAATTTATTTCCAGAACTTTAGTGACAAATGACAGCTTCAAGGTTCAAACAGAATTTACTGAGGATAATATGGTCAGAAAATTGCAGAATATAAAATATTTTTAAAATTTTCTAATAACACGTTCACCACGACATTTTTCCTAGTTTATAGTTGTTTAACACTATTTTGTAACTAGTTACCAAGTTTCAGTATAATAGAGTCATTATTTTTCCAGTTCTTCACGATACCGAGGTATAGATCTCAAAAATTGGTTTATTATTTGATGAAATCAAACCTAAGGGTAAAAACGCTATATTTGGCTTATTTTCAAGAATTCAGTGGAACCTAGGTGTAGTTTTTTTGCTGTGAAGTTCTTGAGCTTGTTGGTGTGAATGATGAAAAGCAATAATAGAATCGTACACTCATCAATTTTTCCTTGTAGAGCCCTTCAAACAAAACTCGGAAATAAAAAAACGCGAAAGATTCTAATTGAAATAGTTTCGGAAATATCAGAGTTACCGGGCAAGTTCGGTATGCAGACATAGATTTTCGAGATCGCTGAATATGACTAAGACATTATCTCATCGATATCTCCTACCGTTTAGATTTTCACCTGTCAAATGGGAAATTTCCAAAATATGAAATGTCATAATTATTTATGTTCCCTCTCAACTAACATAATCAATTGGGAATTGCAGCTTATAATTCAGCATCGAACCCTCTTCGATTATACCAATTTTGAAGGAAATCTATTTTTTCAAATTTTCATCGAAATTTTACTAAGGGTCTAGACCCCCCAAAAAATATATTGAAAAATAATTTACCTGTCCAACTGAAATTTGTCACCCTGTTGTTAAATTTCTTTTGGATATGATTGATAGAAGTTTCCAAAACCCTGTGATAGTATGATTTCAACACAATTTTGCAAAAAATTGAAGGTCCTAATGCTGTAACTGCTAAGTTTAAAACCAATCGCTTGAGCCATTCTCGAAATATCAGGAAATTTTTCCAAAATTTCAAATGACTTTAACCTCGTAACCGTTAGGCTAATTTCATCCATTTGCTAACTCAACAATCGCATTTCTAAAAGCTACTTACCCTGAAAATTTCAAGTCGAAAGAATCCTACATAAGCCCGTAATAGTGCATACGGCAGACGGCCAGAACAGATTTTAACACCGGATTCGTCATCAGTGAGTCGGAGCTAGTCAGTTGAGATCATTTTCGAGAAAGAATTCGATAATAACAGACATTTGAAACGAACGATAGCACGCTGTTCCCCAGAACATGTGCGTTAATGGTCCGTAAAACAAAATTCGAAAATTGAGAGGAAAATTTTCGATTCAGATAATACAAGAAAATAAATTAATAATTCCTCACTTCGACAATTATTATTGGTATCACAGAACTGTGAAATTTCATGAAAACACTTGCCGATACTTATTCAGGAGTGCACCGAGATATGACAGATGAAACCACTCAAATATGTAATTTTAATTTGCAAATTCTCCATATGCTTTCAACCATTTAACAGTTAATATAAATTCTGTTTAATTACATCGTTCAAACAAGAACGGGTGTTAGTCGAAAACTTTGAATATTTCATCTGAAGGATTATTACTTCCTCGTCAAAATGTTTCGTTTCACTCTATATCTGTCTGAATTCACGTGTTTGCTCAGCATTCAATCTCATAACCGAAGAATTGTATTAGATATAACGGACCGGATATAAGTACAGTTTATTTTCAAATGGAAACAAACCATATTACTCAGTTTGTTATTGCATTCTACAGTTATTTCATTCATAATATTGAATTAAAAAAGTACTTACAAAAAAACCTAGAAAAGCACTGATGAGAAGAGCAGCTTTTGCGCACATGTTCCCTTTTAATGAAATCCTTTGTAAATGCGCCCAAAACCTGCTGACTTCAGGTCGGTTCGATCTAATCTGTATTTTTGGAAATATTGGGAAAACAAAATTTTGAATGTGTATCATTGGGCGGATTCTGCCCATTCACGAAATCGACCTTCGCAATTAAACCCCAAACCTACTCTACAAACATCAAGTTTCTAAGTCGTTTCTTTCGGAAGTTATTGTGTTTACGGCCACCCAATGATTCTGCAGATATACTCATCCAAAATTTTATATTTCCTGGAACATATTTCCAAAAATACAGCTATGATCGAATTGAAATCCAGTACTCTATCTAAAAATGACAGTTTGAAGGTTCATACAGAATTTAATGATGATAATTTGATCAGAAGATCACAGAAGATTGAATATTTAAAAAAAAAATTGAAACGTTTGTTTCGAATTGTTTTAATGACCCGATCATCACCAAGTTTCTCACACAGTTGTTCATCAGCATCTTAAATCTAGCTGCCAAGTTTAAATAGGATTCAAACAGTATTTTTTGAGTCATTCTGAAAAAAACAACGATATCGAAAAAAAATCCACGAAATTTTTATATTTTTTCCCACTATCCCCAGATATTATGGTCGTATCGGAATGTCATTTCGTACACCGCTATGAAATATGATAGTTAAGGTATATGCAGAAGTTTTTCAAATTCAATGATGGATCTCAACGAAATTTCTTGAAATGTCGCGCGTTGTTATGCTCGAACTAACTTTGAAGTTTCAATTCAACCGCTCAGGCAGTTCCTGAAATATCAAGGACCTAATATCAAAAGTTCAAATTACTTTAACTCCGAAACCATCTGACCGATTTGTCCCATTAACGAACTCAACCGCTGCATTCCAATGCGCGACAAGATCTGAAAGTTTCAAGCTGCTAGCTCGCTTCGTTCGACAGGCTTTTAGTCGTCGGACAGAATTTTAACACCGGATTCGTCATCAGTGAGTCCAACCTAGTCGTTCGAGACCGTTTTCGGGAAAACTCGAAAATTACAGACATTTGGGAAAAACTAAGGCACGCTGTTCCCCAGAAAATACGCGCACGAAGGTCATGAGTAGGGCATTTTTCAAAAGGCCATCGGATTACCTTCAACACAAGGTGTCACCCAATTACCCTTCTAATTCAAGATTATAGGGTTGCTGTCATCACGCTCACAGGATAGATAAATTTATTAGAACCAACTGTGTAAAATGTCCGTCTACCAACCAACCACCTTTCTGCATTTTCCCTGATATTGCTTGGAGACCATGATATTAAAGGTGGTTCTTTTTCAAATTGGTACAGTCTATATCTGTTTAAAACATAACCAATTCGGGATAAAAGAACGACCTCTTATTGTATTCAAAACATTTCCACCTCAATCGTAATGTTAATATCTGAAAAGCCTCAAAATGAAAGTTATTATGTTCCCAGCTAGCTTAAAATAACTTTTTCCATTTCTAACCTAACATCCATAACCCCCTACCACCCATTCAATTAACAGAACAAAAACCTCATCATACCCGAATTTCCATAGTCTGAAAAGAACGTAATAAAATCCCCCGTTTGTAAAACGATACATTTCCGCGTAGGAACGTCACAGACACCCCAAAATCACCCCAAAGGCGGGGGTTGTCCGAAATGTCAACTATTTTTCACCGTGTACAGGTTGAAATAATTGTGGTGCCATTTCTTTCTCTTAACATGTCGCTGACCCACTTCCAACACGGTTAAACCCCGACCGCAGTAACGGGGTTGTTAGGGGAGGGGGTGAGTATATTAACCCTGTTCTATCCACCCTCCTTTGTTGCCAAATGGGGAATAATAATCCTACATTTTATGCTTATGAATGCGTTGGTATTTTGTATGTTGTGACTAATTTGATTTTCATTGAGGGTGGTATTCAGGTCAGGGGAGGTAGGGGATGATATTTTTATTCTATAAAGCGTGTGAAGGGGAAGAACTGTCCTTTCGTCAATTTTGTGTCAATACACTGAATGATCGAATGTTGTATCGCCAATGAGAAACTGCCGTGTTTGAACGCCAATCTCAACATACACACACACACACACACACACACACACACACACACACACACACACACACACACACACACACACACACACACACACACACACCATAGTTTCTAACTAGTACCGATAACACATCGTGATAAAAGCGAATTTCAAAAGAAATGTTGACCAACAATGGACAACATATCAGAGGGACTGTTTGGTAGATTTTTCACGATCAATCATGATTAATGTTTCATTCGAATTAAATCCTATGCAAAGTTCAAAGTTCGATTTTCTTCCTCCTCAAAAACGAAAGCTTATTTACTAGACAAAGTTACTTCCCGCAACCCACATTCATTAAAATAATGATATCATGATTTCATGTCCAACGAATATGCATAGCTTTTTTGGTTGCTGTAACGAACAAAATTCAACGTTTTCCCAACCTGATCTTTCGACGGAACCCATCTTCAATGAAAAGTTGATTTCATGTTTAATACACATGCATGTCCATTTTGGTTGCCATACCTACCAAAATTAAACGTTTCCTTATCGTATTTTCTCAACGTTTCTTCAACGTTGAGTAGAACACAAATCATCAAACCAACCCAGTTCATTGAACGACAGATATAAGCTGTAAGTGCCGTAATACTTCTTTTCCAAATGGTCCTCATACTATATAGAAATCGAATAAATCTGACAACTTCCCTTCTTTTCTCGAATTCACCTAGTTAACTGTGTTGAACAAAACTCGTCACGAAACATAACAAACTTTGCATATTTTCAACTCCTCGTGGAAAGTTATTACCATAGACTCTCCACTATTTCCCCCAGTCACTTGATTAAATGAGGTCATGATGAATAAAAAATTAACCATACAGCACAGCACCTGGTTTTAATTGAAAAATTAAGGAGGGGAAGTTATTATAAGTAATGAGATGCACAGCATATATTTACATAGGAATTTTTTTTTCGTTGTAATTTTATGGTATTCGTGATTGCTTTGTGAATTTTGCTGATTGTAGGTTTATAAAGTCTTATTCAAAGGGTTCTGAGTACAATACTTACAATACAGTAATACAGTGATATTTTACGAATATCGAAAGTTTGGTAACGTACAAAATGATTCGTGAAGGGTCTCCGTGTAATTTCTTTCGGACGTTATAGACTTGAAATCTATAGAGGAGGTTTGAACCCACAAAGATTTGATTCATAAATGGGTAAAATTCACCCAACGATTCCGACGATATGTACATACAAAATGTTATTTTCTTGATGATCCTGAAAATACATGTTCAAATCAGCTGAAATATGGTACTTTGAAATGAAATGTAGGTTCGAAAGTATATGCAATATCTCAGCAGAATCAGACAAGATACCTAGCTTTTGAAATATGGAATTTTGGAAAGGTAGTGTGGCCAGACGAACAGAATTGGATTTGATCCAGAAATCATCATCAGTGAGGCTTATCTTATCGTTCAAGAGTCGGAATATGGAAGTCAAGAAACTAAAAAAGCACTGATGTGAAGTCAGCAGACTCACTTATGTGAGTAAGCTTAAGTTTATTCTGCACCATTGAAGCATTCAATTTTCTGAGTTCGATTGACACCGGATTCGTCATCAGTGAGTCCCACCTGGTCGTTTGAGATCATTTTCGAAAATTATGGACATTTGATCGAAACGATACCATGCTGTTTCCTAGAACTTGCGCTTAAAAATGCAACTAATGTAAGCATAACTGTCACTTATGTGAGTAAGCTCAAGGTGATTCTGCTCCACTGAATCATACAATTTTCTGACTTCGATTGACACCGGATTCGTCATCAGTCCAACCTAGTCTTTTGAGATTATTTTCGACTCAAAATTCGAAAATTACATACATTTGGACAAAACGATAGCACGCTGTTCCCCTAGAACACGCGCGCAAAAAAGAATTTTAGGCAAAGCAATAACGCTTTCATTACGTAGAAAATACTGGTGAAAACGTAAAATATAATTTTAATATTCCCCAATTTGGTGAAAATAGCCCAACTAAGATTATCAGTGCTTTAGTTATCTTTCGGGATCGAATAGCCGTACCAAAATCCAAGAATTAGGTACTTAATATTTTGCTTCGTTCAGGATTGCTTCCAGAAAGAATAAACATTAATTACCACATTCAATTAAAATAATCTGCTATAAAGACTTTAATTATGTCATTAAACTCAGATTAACAATGATGATAAACCCATTATTTATTTCTCTTGTCATTATCTGTTATCTGAAAATTGAAAGTGATGATTCTTTTTATGATTTTATCCTGATGAGGACAAAATTGTGAGTTACATCGACTCATTACTGTATAAAATGAATGTCGGAGTTTATTTTTGACAAAATGCACAATATTCGGGGCAGACTTCGAATTTATAACGAAATGATTTAAGAAGCCAGAACCAGATAGCTGGCAGTTTGAGATAATTAAAAATGTAGTATTAAACGACAAAACATCGTGGTTTAATCCTTCTGAGTACCGTCGTGAAATAATAAGCTTTTTTTTTGTTGCCGAAAAAATATTGTATTTTTTTTTGATTCCTCTCATTACACGGTCATCAAGAAATTTTGTTTGAAACTGTGCATCAGTAATTGCATTCTAATAACCCAGTTTCATCTTATTCAGGTCGGTTTTTTTCGAGTCATTCCGAAATAATAAACGATAACGAGTGAAAAAATCCCAGAAAAGCATGGCCGTGAAGGCAGCAGCTTTTGCGCGCATGTTCAATGGAGATGACCGCTTTGGCAACGAATTTCAACAATCGCGTAAAAGCTGCTACCTTCACGGCAATGCTCTTCTAGGATTTTTTCGATAACGTACTGGATTTCAATTCGATCTCATCTTTACTTTTGAAAATATTGGGAAAACAAAATTCTGAATGAGCATATCTACGGAATTATTGGGCGGATTTTATCCATTCACGAATTCGACCTTCGTAATAGAGCCACAAACCTTCTCTACGAATATGGAGTATCTTATTTGTTTCTTTCAGAAGTTTTTGTGCTTACGGTTGTCCGTTAGGCCGTATTTGTAGAGTAGGTTTGGACCTCAATTACGAAATTCAAAACAGTCTACTTGTTAAAGGCTATTGAAACAACAATTAAATACAGATTTTTCTGTATAACCTTTACATAATATCTTTCGATATTGATTTGATATCTTACGATATACTTTTATGTCTTCGACGTACTACGTCTTCAATGACAAAATTATTTTATCAACTGGCATATAATGATCAAAGTAAAAAACTTGAGAAAAGTGTGAAAAAATGAAATACAACCTAAAAACAATACTAGGCACAGTGTTTCATCTTCTATCTTTCGATTTAGAATCATCAGTAGCATTTATTCTTTATTATACATCAAAAACTCACCACGTGTTTGTTACTTACACTTCACTTCAATAACGGAAATAAGCAGGTTTAAGTCCATACGCATGCTTGTTAGAATTGTGCATAGAAACAATAATGCCACAGATTTTACTTACACCTAAGATATCAAATCAATATCGAAAGATATTATGTAAAGGTTATACAGAAAAATCTGTATTTAATTGTTGTGTCGATTACGAAAGCTGGGTTCGTGAATGGGTCAAATCTTTATTCTCTCAATATTTACAAAAATAAAAATTAGATCGAATTTAAATCCAGTACTTTATCGAAAAATGATAGTTCGAAGGTTCATAGAGAAATGCCTGAGGATATTATGATCAGAAGATCACAGAATATTGTGTATTTGGAAAAAAAAATTCTTTTCATACTTTTCTAATGACACGATCATCACAAAATTCTGCACAAAGTTGTCCATCAGCATTTTAATACTAGCAAGTTTCATCATGATTGAATCAGTATTTTTTAGATGTTCCGAAAAAAAAAACGATAACGAGATAAAATCACGAAATTCGGCAGACTTTATATTATCGTATCAAACTGAAATTTGGCACACTGCTGTGAAATATATACTTCGAGCTATGACCAAAGCTTTCCATGAATGTTACAAACAGTTTTCGAGAAAGAAAAAATTTTCGGAAAAAATTTTTTGGAATGCTCCAAACCTAGAATGCCTTCTCATCAACTGTACTCTTCTTCGTTAACTCTTCATGAAGCTATTTTGTCCTAAGCCCCAAAATGACCCCATGAACCATTCAGTTCCATCAAGACGATGCCACATAACAGTCTCCTCCAAGAAACGAATCTTATAGCTTGGATAAGTCAGTGGTAACAAGTGGGATTCAAGCTCCAGTTTTTCCGGTTTTCAGGAGACCGTCCAACCATTCGCAGTTGAGTACACAATTAACAGTGCTGTTCCTAACGTGGCGCAAGGAATAAGTAACAAAGCCTACACAGAACACACCCGGTCTCCTAACTCGCACTAGCTTCTGGAGGGTATAGCGGAACCTAGGAGAATCGGAAACAATAAATTACAATACCACCCAACATTCTTAGCTCTTAATCCTGTCCTTATATCTTTTCCGTACGCCACCCTATCTCATCCTAGTAAACCCTTCCTAAGCTCCGTCACACGTTACCTCTAACATCTTCATCCTTCAACCCTAAGATCCTTGTACATCCCCCGGTGACAACATTCGCATTTTTATGTTCCCTCCATGCCTTCCTGTCACTTTTCAAATGGAACTGTCAAAGAAACTTCACGCTACTTAAAATGCCAACGACCTGCTGGCCTGAAACGAAATCCTGGGGCCTGAATCGTTTCCGATCACCGGAAATGAAATTTCTGCTACGCGAGGGGTGGGGGAAACGGTTCGACAAAGACGACGCTACAATAGGACAAAGAGGAGAGGAGTCGAAGTAATTAAAAACCTTTCCGATGCCTCGGAGGAAGAGACGGCTTTGTTTGGTGACGTTTATTCGGGTTTTTATGTTGGTAACTGTTTGGTGGGCAGATAGAGATTGCTTAATCGATTGATGGCAAAGGCTGGAACAGACGGTTTTTCTTAATTAGGGCCTGGTTGTGGTTTCATTGGCAATTTAGGAGTCGGTTTCATTGATTATTATTGTGTTCGTTCGAAATGAGAATGAAGGAGACATTTTTGAGGTTTGTTTCTTAAGTTGGCAATACTTTTTTATTGACATCAATTGGAACAGTTGGTGAATGCTCTGAGAAACAGAGAAAGGAGATGGCGCTGCATAATTTTATATTCAAGGAAGTCATGCAAAACTATTTAGTATATACAATCATCTCGATGTGTTCCCTAGTGAGTTGTTCTGATGATCGGAAATATCCGTGGAGCTGCAGTAAACGAATTTATTGGATAACGCGAAAGGACAAATCAACGTCTGGATAGGCAACGATTCTGCCTCTCTCGAAATCGCTAAGGGTGTGATAATTCATGAACAGCTTTCTTCAATAACGAAATGACATTAAAATGTTCTATTTATGCAAACTGAAACGTTGGTACTGTTGTATCAAAGCATATTTCAAATATGGTCATTCTGTTGAGATAGAAGAAGTTCGCAAAGTTGTTTTTTCTGGATATATTGCTTCTTATGTCATTGAAGCTTGAATTTGTACTTGAAGGCCGTGCAGTGAGGATATATCTCGAAGAGTTCAAGCTCTGTGTGAATTTCAATCCTCCGAAATTCACAGTTTCACACAATTATCACTTATGCGTCGTATTCTCGCATCTAACCACCACGTTTCAACACGATCGGATCAATACTTTTGGAGTTATTGAGGAAATAATAATGCACTTCGAAGCCGTTAGGCCGATTCTGCTCATCAACTAACTCAACCGAGATAGGCAATCTCCCAACGGCATTCACGACCTATCAGTTTAACCACAAAAAAAGTTCCAATTGGAAGTCAAGCAGTGCTTGGCGTGGTCAGTACCTGAATGGGAGATCGTACCAGATTCGGAGTAGTTAACGCACCATGTAAATTTACCAGCAAAATACATATAGAACAATGCTCTTCAATCCTTACATTTAAGGAAACAGAACAGTGTAGTCAAAACCTCATCGCTCATCCCGAGTTTTCTACACCCCCGTCTCACACCCCCTTATACGCCATGCTCCTGACGCTTCTCTCGGAACGAATTTCCAGCCATGAATAAGTAATTTCCACGGTTTTCCCGAGACAGTCGGGACTGCCGAAATTGCAGATTGGCCGGGCATTTTTCATGAAACGACATGAGCCTAGACGTAATTGACCGCGTTTTTCCGGCAGTTTAGGGCAGTTTTCCGACCGGGAAAGTCATCGGAAAACGCGCTTTTCACAGTGGATTATGCTACAATGAAAAAAAAAGGTATTGTGCCATTTCGAAGCCGGAAAACAGGTTTTTCCTCCGGGAGATGGAAATTGCAACGAATTGGATGGCGATGAAGTTACAAGCAACAATTTGATACCGTCCGTGTTGGGTTGTCCTCGACAACACTCACAAATCAAACCGAGACACTCACTTTTTATTTCAGGTGGAGCTTTCTATTCTATGACTGGATGAATTCACCCTTGACACCGAGGTTTCGTAGTTTTATCACTTGATGGTTTTCCCGACTATAAAGTGTCTTTATTTGCTGGTGGCTTGGTTTGAGGACAATTTCGTGAGGGTTATTTCCCTGAAAATACAAACGATGGAAAACACTCTGAATGAGAAATTTCCTTGAAATAGTGAAAACTGCGAAAAAATACACATTGACCGGAATTTTTTCATAGAATAACATAATTGCCGCAGTTTTTCCAGTCACTCAGGGCAGGTTTCCGATCAGGAAAACCATCGGAAAACGCGCTTTTCACAAAGGATCAAGTAACAATGAAGAAGGACAAAGTATTGTTACGTTTCGGAGTCGGGAAAATAGGGTTTTCTCCTGGGAAACGGAAATTGCAACGAATTGGTGGGCGATGGAGGTACAAACAACAATTTAATGACGTTTATGTTTGGTTTTCCTCTACAACACTAGCAAATCAAAACGAGAAAGCAACATCTTTTTATTGCAGTTGTACGAGTCGGTTGCACTGGCGGTAAATAGGAAAATAAAGTTCAATGTTGAGGGATTGGACGTGAACAACTGAATGACGTTTCTAGTTCTAAAAAATATTTTTCTGAAATATTACTGGTTGAAATCACACTTGACATCAAGGTTCTGTAGTTTTATCACTTGATAATGGTTTTTCCATCTCTACAGCTCTACTTGCTGGTGAGTTGGCTAGATTTGAGAAAACTCATTGAACGGAGACCAATAACAATTGTGAAACAGCTGTAGTCATTCTACTTGGATCCGCTTCTTCGGTGTAGGTGTTTTGGTTGATTGGATGATTAGCTCTGATCAAGGGGGAATATTTGTTGATTTATCGACGGATATTCGTCCTTGTGATTATGTTATTTATTATTATTGGATCTCTTTCTTCTCCGTGAAACCAATTCCTATCTTTGGGAGACCACGATGTTTCGTAATTTTCCGATCTGGAAAGTCATCGAAAAACGGATCGAGCCACAATGAGGAAAAACAAGGTCTTGTGGAATTTCATGACCGGAATAACAGGGTTTTATTTCAAGAGAATCGGTGGGCATTGGAGGTATAAGCAACAATTCAGTGACGTCCATATTGGGTTTTACTCGACAACACCCAAAAATTAAACCGAGATAGTAACTTCCTTATTGCGGTTGGATCATTCGTTTCTATGGGTGGGAAATGTGAATATACTATACAGCCCTTCACTGAACTTCAATTCATTCCATTTGGTGATCAAGCCCTACTAATATAGAATATCCAATTTCTTTCTTTCGTAAATTGTATTGTTCATAATTAGCTGAGTACTCCGAGTGGAATTAATGTACGCAACTCATGTCAGGAAGCAGCGAATTTGATTAGAATATAAATATGAAGTAGCCTGCAAAAGGCCTTCACTCGACGACAATGTTTCCCAGAATTTCTAACGACCCTCTTACCACAAATTTAGACCCATAAGTGCGAGAACATCATTTGCCGTAAGTCTCATTTATTCGCAAATCTTGAATTACTGCCTGGAAAACCACATACTCGAGAGAATAGAAGTTGGGTCAATGGGGCTCGCATATGGAGGAAATTTGAGGCCAGCCACACTCTCATACCGGGAAATTATCGATCTTGATTTACCTAGAAAGCTAGAATGGCAGTTTCCCAGATTTTTCATCAAGTAACCGCTCTTTAACGCGTTTCAACGTTGATGGAATTTGATTTTGTCGGAGAAAACGTCGTGCAAGTGGCATCTAACCATCTTGAATATTATAATTCCGTAATGGAAAGTGGTAATCTTACCCTTCAGGTGCAAATTTCAAGTTTTGTATCTTTGGAGTTGAAAGGATGGGGCTATAAGTGGAAATCTATTTATCTTTTTGTGATGGAGCATTTAATCTCGTTAGCGTTGAGTCATTTGCTTCGGAGCTTTTCCATTGATGAAGTATTCATCAAATGATTTGAAAGGGGAGAAGAAATATTTTTATATTATTTATTTGATTCGTACGTTCGATTCAGGAAAAGACTCTCTGCTTTGCCACTGATGGCAGCATTGTTTCCGAACAGACCTCCAAATCTTCATCTGGGTGAATTATCTCCTCGTAAACTTGATGATTTTAAAATCAATATCTTACAAGTAAGTTAGAATTCCAAGATGCTCCTGGAAGATGGCGTGCTGTACGTAGTTATACTGCAGTAATCCTTCTGAAAGATGAGAAGTTTCTAGATTCCTTATCAGTAGTTTTATCCAAGGTAAGTTGACCTGACGATCAGTAATAATAGTGAAACAGCTGTAGTCATTCTTCTTGGATCCGCTTCTTCGGTGAACATGTTTTGGTCGATCGGATGATGAGCTCTGATCATGACGGAATATTTGTTGATTTTTTTATGATATAATACAACTCAGAACGTTCATGGTAGATCCATTTTGATGGTGGTTTTGGAACCCTGCTGGTTCGTAAGAATATCATCAGCCTCCATATGAGAAGCCTCCCGAGAAGACTTTTACCCTACTCAGTGGAGTTGGTATCCAAAATGAAGTTCCCTGAAGGAGGAATTGAGTAATTGCCCAAATTTCAGCAAGAGCTTTCATCATGTCGTTTTCTTTTATGCCAAAGTGAGGTGCCATCTAAACTAGTTGGATGCTTTCTTGCATCAGGTGTTTTCTTTCAGAGATCTTCTACTTTATTTCTCTCCCTTCATCTTGTACTTTTGCTCCCTCCATTAAACGACTCTGTTCATTCACTTCCAAATAAAGTTCTTTCTTCCATTTTTCAAATCTTTTTATATCGAGCTAATTCATTCTAATTTCCAATATCTTCCTAGCTTCGTCTTGTAGTAATCTAACCAGCGATCTGGTGCTCATCACTTGTATTTTCCTGGATCTCCAAAGTTAATTATTGCTTCATTGGCTTGCCTCTACAGCACCAATTCTGCTAAGTAAAGTGGGCCAATACCTAACTGATTCACCGTTGGGGTAACAGATTCGAACAAACTCCTGAAAACTCCCGATTTTACTCGAAGTTTTAATCCATTGCATCTGCATTTTCATATGCTCAACGTCACTCAATAGCCTCAATTCTCAGAAGCAACGAACATTCCCAAATAGCGATATTCCAGATCAATACTCGAAGGACCATCCATATACGCTATCCACATAAATCCGATTAATCTAAAACCCAGAAATCCATTAGTCACGAACGGCATCCGGATGCTTTATACACCGGAATCGAATACTGGGAGCAACGCGATCTCCCACGTGAACTTCATCAAGCCACTCGAGATCTCGCAGTATTTTCCACGTGAAAAAAAAAGAAAAACAGAGTAAAATCTGTCTCCGCTTGTATTTGACTGATGAATCGAAATTATTGCAAACGGATACGGATAAGCTCAAAGTTCATACAAGCCATCCATGGGGATTATATCGAGTTTTACCCCCTGTGGTTGAAGGGTTCGACGATTTCCGGATCTCATTTAGGATTAAGATGTGGAGTTCGTCCTGGGAAACCTAGAGACTCCTTCAATTGACTATAAATTGGATTTTGAGAAGTTTGGAGTGGATTTCATAATCCCCGTCTAGAGTTGTATATACGTGGAAGAGAGGTATGATGGAACAAATATTTGGGGCTTATTTGTACGGGATATATTGGATCATCTTCTCTTTTCTCTTGCTTTCTCAAGTTTGAAGTTTGAGATTATAATGCATAACTGCAGAGTATTTAAGGTTATTATTATAATTCCAATTAGAGTAGAGGTATAGAACCAATAAACTCAAACTAAAATAACATTCAAACGAAATATATGCTTTAGCTGTGAAAAAGATTATGAAAAACAATATGAAATAAAATGTGGCAGATGCGTAGTTCAATTACCGTCGAGCAAGCCAGGAGTCGTTACCATTCTTTAAGGCATTAGTGGAAGAAACATTGACCAGTTCTCCAGGCAGAATGTTCCAAAGATGAAAAGCTCTATTTGTTATAAATTGCTGCCTCTGGTTTGTTCACAAATCTTCTCTTCGGAGTTTTAATACATGGCCTGTGAGATTATTTACATCAAAGAAGAGAGATGTCGTATATCTTCGCCAAAATGGTCATGAAGGGCGTGGAATGTAAATATCATATCCCCTCTAGCTCTTCTCTCGTCAAAGGAAGGTAAGTTAAAGATTTTTAATCTCTCCTCGTACGAAGGACGGATGAAACAATACGGAAGGCGGGTAACCCATTTCTGAACCGACTCCAGAAAAACCTCGTCAACTCGAGACAAGGGCCACCAAGCAGGTCCCGCGTACTCCAAGATCGGACACACAGAGTACCTACATAGCAAACTGAATGTCCTCGTGTCGCAGCCTTGGAAAGACTTATGTATGCACAAAACCATTTGCTTTGCTCTGTTGGTTATACTAGATATATGTTTGGACCAAGATAGGTGCTCTGTGACAGTTATACCAATATCACAATGATGGGAAATGGATGACAGAGTTATACCATCTATCTTATAATCTAGAAGGGAATTGCTTCTTCCAATATGGAGAACGAAGCATTTATCGATGTGTAAGGGTGGCAGCCAAGTAGAATACCCCTCAGTTAAGGCATTCAAATCATCCTAAAGGTTGGTAGAGTTGGAAAGAGGATAATTATATAGCTTGGTGTCATCAGCAAAGAGCAAGGAAGTCGGTTTCAAAATACGTGGCAAGTTTGAAGTGTAGAACAAAAAAGTAAGAGCTCCAAGACCGACCCATGAGTCACGCCCGAGGTCACCGACTTATCGGTAGAAGAGAGAGAGCATCACCCACTCTGAGGCGAAAAATTCTACTGGATAGAAAAGCCCAAATCCAATTCAGAAGCATTCCCCTGACACCCAAATGTTCCAAATTTGAGAGAAGTCTTCTGTGCGGGACCCGATCGAAGGCCCTAGAAAAATTGAGGTATAGTACATCCACTGGGATACCTCTGTCAAAAGCCCTTCTCCAATCAGACAAACAGGGTAACAGGTTTGTAATAGTAAAGCGACCTGGGACGAAGCCATGTTGTTCTGGCAGAATTTGAGAATGTGTCAACGAAAACTCCATGAGTTGATCACATATTATCATCTCCAAAACCTTGGCGACAGAAGATACCAGGTTATATTGAATTAATCAGCATAAGCCTGAAATTTGCCAACCAACTTGAGATTTGCTGAGATGGCATTTTTCAACTCAAGAAGTAATATACAAGAAACTAAAAATGCTTATGCACGGAGAATGGAGTAAAAGTAGGTTGTTTGAGAATGAACTTCAACAGCAGTTAAGTTATAATAGAATAAGATATTAATTAGAAACTTACTATGCCATCATTAGAAAAATCAAAAAAGTATTGTTCTATCGAGATGAAAAATAATAATAATAGTTATACCCTCCCGTATAATAGCAGGCATTATATAATCGTAGAAATATTATACGATTTTCCACACTGCCGAACAAAAGGCAGAAGATTCAAATCTTGATTTTGTAGCAGCCTTCATGAACAAATGTTCTGAGAATTCGTTACTCATAATGATTCAAATTTCCCCCGGATTCGATTCCAGCATCCGGATACCTCAATACCACACTCGATTACCCACATCGTTCCGGCCTCTTAAGCCTCTTAGAATCCGATCCATCATCCCAGAAGGCACCACTAACAATAACGTATTAGCCACGATGGGCTAGCGTGACCCTTACATTGTTCTTCGCATCTTCCCCGCACGTTATTCCCATCATTCGGATTAATTTAATACCGAGAAACCCATTAATTATGGAACAGTATCCTGGCCACGCATCCTGAATGGCCGGTGATTCTAGCAACACGATTTCCTGGTGATCCTCTGTATTTTCTGGCTATTTTTCATGGAATTTTTATGAGAGAGATGAGAAATTGATGTCAGTCAGTTTGTGTATCAATTCGAATTGGCAGGATAACTCCTGCGAGTTGTACTTGGTGAAGTATTGATTTTGTCCATTTGTTTGCCTCCAATTATTATTATTATAATTAAACATCGTTTAAAGTTTAGGCAAAGCCTATAAACTCACAAAAAATATATATAAGCCAATAAAATTAAAAGAATAGAATAGGGTAAAAGTGCTTGAAGAGCGGAAAATTAACACAAATTATCTGAGAAAAAAACAAAAGATTATACAAAAAGGTTCCCTCCACTCAAATGCCAACCGTCATAATTGTTTTTGCCGCGATTTTTTTGCCGTCAGTTACCCTTGATATTTTTAGCCGTTTTTTTTCATATCATATTTGATGTTCTGCTAAGTTCACGACAAGTTAGTAGAGAAATATTTTCAGAATTCACTGTTTTCGAAAAAGTGTAGTTTTTTTGCCGTTTAAAGATGTGAAAAAGTTCATTAGCTACCCTTGTTCTTCTAGAAGATATTGTATGCACGAGTAGACGAAGTTTTCATCCGTGTCGTAAATATTGCATTGAGGCAAATAATTATTCTCAAATTTTTTTGCCGCTACACACTTTATTGTTACATGATTAACGGAGTTTTCTTGGAAAACTACGATTTTTGATGAGATTGGACCACAAGTTCAAAGTTAAGTGCTTAAGTGATTAAGTGTGCAGAACATAGAAAAATAATGAAAATACTTTTGTAACTAAGTACACAATTTTTTTCGAAGATCACCTATTAGAACAATTTTTTCGAGAGGAATCCTCCATCTGTTGCTCACTCAACAGATCGTCAAAATATTTCCCCAGCATAGAAGCCAACAAAATTCATTCCTTGACGGCGAAAAAACCGAAGAGTAAAGTTCATATTACAAGGGAAAAAGTTGAATTGAATCACTGATTTGACGTCTAGTTCACAAAATATAAAATAATTCCTGAAATGCGTTAGCGGCACCTGATTTTATTTGGCAAATTGTAGGCAAAAATCGACCCATTATTAATTGCTAATTTATCTCCAAATGGCTAGTTAACATTATATAAAATTATTCATAAAAAGCCAGAACGAAAATATTTCTTCTTGGCAAATTGGAGGCAAAAAACGATAAATTTTTTTTGCCAACTTAAGAAATACAACAGCTACTAACTACATGTCGAGTTTTTACAACTTCTAGTAGCCAAAAAGCTACTTTTCCTATTCTTTGTTGTAACATACTAAAGTACCAAATAAATAGTAATTTTTCTTCATTATTTTTTCTTCATTTTCATATTTTTCCTTCTTGTCATCAGTTTTTGGTTTCATAATTTTTCACATCTGGAAACGAAACTCCTGTCTCCGTGATCTCGAAATGGGCCAAAAATGACCTCTTCTCTACGTACCAGAAAATAATTTATACATCCAGCCCCATTCAACATTCTTAATTAACCTTTTCTCTTTCAGATCGTAGTTTTTTAGTAGGCAACATAAGGGACGGAACATGTCACATCATATATTGCTCCGACGGCTTTTGCCGTCTAACCGGATACTCCAGGGCGGAAGTGATGCAGAGGCCGGCCACTTGCGAATTTCTATGTGGCCCACTAACGTCCCAGCAAGCTGTGACTTCACTCAGGGAGGCGCTGCAGGAGGGGGTTGAAAAACACACGGAAATACTGTACTATAGAAAGGATGGTGAGTTTGAACATATACAGTGATTGTTTTCTATTTTTTAATTATAGTTTATTCAGCAGAAATTATGACATTTCATGTTTTTTAATCGGAGAAATGTATGAAAAAGGACAATACACAGGTTGTTCCTTTATTGGGGTAGAAACGATATGCGGAAACCACCGTTCTATTCGTTTCGAATTACAACATCGCGTTTCGCTATACTGTAGCTTTTTCAGATGTTATAAGACAAGTAGTTCAGGAACTAGTTCCAAACTGTATTATAGGGAATTTCTTCTTAGAGGATTGAAACCTAGAAGATCAAAACCGCAATACACAGGGTGTTCCTTGATTGGATTACAAACGAAGGTGATCTATCAAAACCTTTCGAGTATCCGGATGTTGCAAAATTCGAAGCATTGTGGGAATCTGGCATTCAAATCTGAAAATCAAAAAAAAAGTCAAATAAAACAATTTTCCGAATATTTCGGAACATTCCATGCTAAGCAGTTCATGCATATATAGCACATTAATAAATTGAGGGTATTACAATTTTTAAGTGAAAATGTGCGGAAAAGTCGTACAAGATGAAAGCTATTCATGCTAAGGGGAGTTAAGATTAATTCGAATTATTTTCCAACATACCGTTTTGATGATAATGGGGAAAAGTTGAAAAATTAAATGTTTCCCTATGAAAAAGCCTACTATTGAATGACTCAACTCCTTAGGTCCTTCATATTGAGGAGTGAAAGGTGTACTTGGCCCCTAACTTTAAATACATATAAACAGACTGGTAACTTCCAATCTCGAAAATACTGCAATCGAAGTATTGAATCAGCTCCAAATGAATCGTTTATTCCAAATGCATTTTTTTCTAACGAGGTTAATGGTACCAGTAACATTTCGATGCATTTTACAATTCTTTAGCTGCCAGCTGAATACAAAAGATAATGATCAGAGCAATACTTGAAAGGAAATGATTTCGTATGGAAGGGAATAAATTGTTTTGCATGTCGGAGATAAAATTGGAATGATTCGCTCATCTACACTGATTTTGGCAAGATTTTACACAGAAATGTTCATGGAATTTGAGTTGAAAATTTGTCGATCATTCAGATTTATTAGATCAGTATATCGCTTTCTATAGTGGTTTTCTTCAATGGATTTTATTCGACTATAGGCTTCAAAAGATTTTAATTAATGTTGAGGTAGGATTTTGTCAAAAACAAAAGTGAATTTCATTGAAATCCATTTCAAACAGTTCAAACTTTGAAAATTTTTGTTTTGAACGAAGTTTCCGAACTTTTTCATATTTTTTCATATTTTACGTGCATGTTCTTGGAAACACTGGGCAATCGTTCTACGAAATGTCTTGGAATTTTCTAGTGTTTTCTAGAAAGTGGTCTCAAACGACTTGATTGGATTCACTAAATGAAAAATCCGATGTCAAAATCGATCTGTCAGGTAGACAAGATAACTTGAGAATGGAAGAACTGAACAACTTGAAACTTTCAGGGTAGGTAGCGTCAAATCGACTAAGCGGTTTTTTGGAATTATTGTCATTTGAAGTTTTGAGGATATTGCTCCAATATCTCAAGAACTCCTTTAGCGATCGGCTCGAAATTTGAAGTTAGTTGTAAAATACCGATCTTTTACTGCTTGCAAAGATATATTGGGATTCAGTTCGTTAGAAAATTCGAGAAAAAATATTTGAAAATCAGAAGAATTTTATGAGATCCATTCATACAATTTCAATAAATTCTGCACAAACTTTGGGGTCAATATCCTACAATAGTATACCAGATTTCATCCCAGTCTTATCTATATTTTTTGATATATGCGGCAAAAATTGTTGATGAGTTGGCAAATGTTAGTTGCTAGTTAATTGAAATAATTCTGAATTTTAATTTCCTTCGGAAAGGAATTGATCCATTTTATTAATTAGTATTTCATACTAATTTTCAGTTTACGTTCAGAACTAACACGCATTTTCAGAATTAAACTGAAATTGATTTATCTGAGAGAAATTCTCGGAATGCAGAAATATTCGAAGAAAATAGTGATGACGCTTTTTAATTTATTGTCTGATGGAGGAGCCTGTTCAACCTCCGAAACGTTGCAGTTCCATTTGTCAATTATTTTGTTTGGTTCACTAGGCATCACTTATGTTACAATATTTTCCTGGAAATAGTTAAAAAATTTCCATAAATAATGATTTATTCAATTTCTGATAGTTTTTTTCAGATATGTATTGTGAAAGAGAAAGCCCAAGAAAGATATCCCAAGAGTAATGCGAAAGAGATTTAAAGATAAATCAACTCAACTACTGATATAATGAACAACCAAGTGGACTGTAGAAAGTGTAAGGTGATCCAGTATTATTTTTCTCGGGGCTCATTTCAAATTTCAACTTATTCCTGCTACGTTTCTCGTAAAAACAACTCGTAAACAGTAAAAACAGCAACGCGGAAAATGCATACTCTTGATATTGCTCAGAAAATCACCTCGTGTAATTTTTACGGATATTTCACCCAAAACCCACATTTATAACGCAAAGATACACTTCAATATCCCCGGAAAACGAGAAGGCGGTTCGAAATAGCGATATCCGTACTGCGGAAATAATAAAATTGAATTATTACCAGAAAAACCATAATTTTGATATTCCTCGATACATCTCTACGATTCCGGGACTTATTTAAAGTTGTTTTATTACCGGCATAACAATACAAACAATGTGTCATAAAAGTTTTCGGTATCCAAGAACATACTGCGGAATTTTATTGGTATTTTTCATCTGAAACGTGTGATTTCGTGTTTTAATACCGCGAAATATGAAATTGATGGATTAAACTGAACGTGACCCGAAAATCGGGATTTAATTGGGATAAAAAACAATGTTAGTCTTAACAATAGAACAATGAAGATGAAAGGCAAAATAAATAACACGATCGTAAAATTCAATTTACTAGAAATTAGCCGGTATTTGTAGAGAATAATTATTTTGGTAAATTTTTATACCTTCAAGGTTTCATGTAATACTCATATTCATATTTTATTCATTACATTTATAATTTCATATTAAATCGAATTGAAATTTGACATATTTTTTCCTCTATCGTGGAATCAGCGCCCAAGTTATGAGCAGAATCTTTTTTCGTATAGGATTAATAGTTTCTGAAAAAAATTTTTTTTTTCGAAAAAACTTTTTCCAAACCTACTCTACAAATATCGAGTTTCTAAGTCCTTTTTTTCCGGAAGTCGTTGTGTTCACGATTTTGCACGAACAAAACGTGCAAAAACTGGAGACTCTACGAGAATTAACTTTGGGAAGTATGGGAAAAGGATTGATCATCTTTCTTACTTCATTCATTTCGTATGATAAACATTGGTCGTAGGAAAAAGAACCTGTAATCTTGTTAGAAGGGACAAGAGCTCTTTATAATACTTCTTCTGAACAAAGTAGAAATTACCGGATTACTTCAAAGAGATCAAGTTCCATCAATTTGTAGCAACTGAACACAATTTTAATCTTCTTACTACAGTGAACTCAATTATAGGTTTCTGACTTCGTCTCCTTTCTGTCTATGTTTCTGTCTTTATGCTTGATGTTTCCATTTCAGTACATCAAAAATTTCCAAAGGTTTAAAAATTCGCCCGATTCAAGAAAGTACCACAAGAATCGAATTTTGCCAATTGCAACCATGACAAACAACATAAGCCGTGAAAAATGCTACTCGAGACATCAAAAAAGTCTCGATCCAGATAATCTCTTTTTCCCCTGGCAGCGAAATACTGATTTGAAAAAGCTAGAACATTCTTCAACTCCTCCTACAGATCTTCTTACTTCCGATGAGATAATAACAAAACTGAAAACGAGAATTTCCCAGAGAAAAATCCCAATAATGGGGTTGTTTTCCAAAATAATCCCTAAATTCCCATGCCATTGCATGCATGCGCCGAACAAAATTCTTATTGGTGGTATTCAATGCTGATTCTATTATAGATTATTTGTGATTGTGTCGAATTCTTCATTTTTGGGAATTAGATTTTGAAAACAAGAGAATCATCATTCTGTACAAATGTCCAGTGTAATTCTTGAAAAGCACTAACACCCTTGTGGATTTGCAGGATTACACTTTTTGCGAAGGGCAGTTCCTTGAAAAATAAATTGCCTGATGAACAATAAAGGAATAATACAAACGATAAACATAGCAAACTGTGACGTTTCAGAGTATGAATCTGACTCGTTGATACAGTTTGAATTTCATTTTTTGATGTTTGCAGTTTCCTAATGTTCATTTCAAATATATTAATGATTTCTGTAACAGGAGATATGTGGCATTTCCGGTAGATGTCATATTATAGCGTTGATATCCGTAAAATTTAATATTGCATTCAAATCATTCAAATAATGTAAACACGTTCAGTTTCTTTTTCAATTTTTTCATCTCGCTTTTTATCTTTTGAATCAAGTACTTCAGTAAATGAATATCGAATATCATTCTTTTTTCCATCGTAGCCACTGCAGAGTTGAGAATAAAAGTTTTGATCAACAGTAGAGTTTGGAACCAGCATTTTTTTCGAGTTTATTTTATTAGCTGAATTAATTTTACTGTTGAGGCAATAGTCAATTAAATTTGGATAGCCTAGTCGGATTTTGTTCCATTCTTTTGAAGCTGTAATTAAGTGAAATCCTAGATTTCTATTGCATATTGATCATTTCGAGTTAAAATTTAGTAGTACATTATTTTCTTCATTTCATTCTCAGATTTTTCTTATGGTAATTTTTCACATCTGGAAGTATTACGAACTTTCAACGGAATTTTTGGCGAATGTTGCATATCTCCTGGGATTCATTAGTTGTATGGTTGATAGCTGTATCTGGAGACCTTTACATCATATTTCCATATTTTCAGGATATTATCAATTCATCAGGAATACCTCAAGGATCTAAACTAGGCCCCTTACTGTTTATCATTTATATCAATGACATGTCAGAATGTTTCGAGTTCGCGCAATTCCTTCTTTACGCCGATGACTTGAAGTTTTACTTGAGGATACTTTCTCGAGGTGATTGCGCCAAGCTACAGAGTGATTTCCGTAGACTGCAACAATACTGCCAAAAAAATTCTCTGTTTTTAAATTTTCAAAAATGCCTAAAAATCACATTCACAAGAAATAATAATACCATCCATTCTGACTACTTCGTAAACGATGTCAGAATTCTTGAGGTGAATACTGTTTGTGATTTGGGAGTAACACTCGATTCAAAATTGCTTTTTGACCAACACATTGACAAAGTTGTAAATACTTCTAATAGAGCTTTGGGTTTTCTTTTCCGCAACAGCCGCCATTTTCATAATAGGGAAACACTCTTGACACTCTATTATTCCTTTGTTTGCACTAAGTTGAACTTTGCATCCTCCATATGGAGTCCCAGGTATGCATGCTACATTAAACGTTTGGAGAGAGTGCAGAATAGGTTTTTGAGATTTGTGTCTTATAAGAATGGAACTGTCATTCTAGATCATGATTATACTGAAATTTTGAGAGTCTGTAACATGTTAAGTTTGGTGGATCGTAGAGAGATTGCAGATGTGATGATGATGATCAGGATTGTGAGTGGTGTGTTGTCGGTGCCCAGTATACTGCAGAACGTTCCTTTTAAAATTCCAAATTCAACTTTGCGGTCCAAGGAGACTTTTTACCTACCATTCAGAAATACGAATTCAGCACAGAATTCACCACTCTGCAGGATGATGGTCACTTGCAATTCGCGGCTGGTCGGGTTGGATATTTTCCATCAAACAATGCCTTCAATAAAAAGCAGGATTGCCCAAACTTTCAAATCCCATAATGTACAGATATAAATTTTAGTCTGATTTTCCGATGAGACGAGGCCTTTTTTGTGTATTGAATTGTTGATAGGTGTGATATATTTTTTTTGTTAAAATGTGGATACTTCATGTGGGCTTCAAACCTGTTAGTATTCCGATGTATCAATAAATAAATAAATAAATAAATAAATAAATATTTGGTGCAATTCATCTGAGAGAGGAGTTCATCCCGAGTTTCAAGATAAGTCCCTCATCATAGTTGATTTTTTTTCGATTCTGGTCATCATTGTAGTTAGATTGGACATTGTTTCGATATTGAATATAAATTCCTATTTGGCTGATTAACTAATTCTAAATTTTACATTTCGTATATTTTCAATCTTCATGATCTCTTTCGTAATTGATTTCAAATATCACTTGCATTAATTTCATTCAACAAATTTAATATTCTGAAATCAATTCATTATTTGCTAATTTGATATTCTAGATTCTCATTTCCATATATAAAAGATAACTTTATCATTTAAAAATTGTATATTAGATTTCATACTGCCTTATGTTCGATTCATCAAAGGTTGACACTGGCTTGTATTTAAATTCATTCTTACAAAGTATTAGTGACCATTGTTCCAAGTGCACGGTATTCTCATTATCAAATGATTCTTCCAAATTGTTCATTCACAGTAATTTTTGAAGTGTAAAATTGTTGATTCGATTTGTACCCTTAAGCACTTATTATATGTTATTTGTAGAACTCGATAGATATTAGATTGATTAGTTGAAGGTTCTGATTTATTCATTATTAAGGCCTGCATAACCTATCCCTGATTGAGTCTCAATGCTCATCGACATAATTTAGACTTGTAATTTGACAAAATAATTTATTGTAATTTATGACCACAGGATTGAACAATAAAGAAAGAATAACCGTAGCATCGTTCATCAGTAAAGGAGAAAATATTTCTAAAAATTTTTCCTCTTATCTGATGAAAAAGTCAGATTTTACTCTGAAACGTCACAGTTCACTTTGTATATTGTATGTTTTGTTCCGGTTTTGTTCGTTAGGTAATCTCTTTTCCAAGAAACTGTCCTTAACAAATAGTTAAATCCTGCAATATCAATCTCAATCAGTTCTCGAAATATCAGAGAAATAACCTCAAAACTTCAAATAGCTATAACTCCGAAAATATTCGACCTTTTTTGCCAATTAACTAGCTCAATCCTTGCATTCTGAAATGAAACCAACCCTAAAATTTTCAAGTCAATAGCATTCTCCGTACGCCTGTAATCTTGCGTGTGTCCGGCCGACTGGACAAAATCGATTTGACACCGGATTCATCATCAGTGAGTCCAACCTAGTCGTTTGAGACCATTTTCGGCTCAAAATTCGAAAAGTACAGAATAGCTGCGCACAAATCTGTATCTCCAAGACGAAGCGTTTGCCCACCCATGTACATGACACTTTTATCTTGTTGTGACCCAAGTACCCCTCTATTTGTACTACAATTAAAGAATACACCCTAAATACACTTTCAAAGTAAAGGTTTTTTATTGAACCTACCTATAATCAATTATTCTTTCACGCTTTGCTGAACTAAAAATATACCCATATACCCTTGTACACTTTCAGAAGTGTGTCAATGTATTACCTTTCCATATACATCTCATCCTAAACATCGATCGAAAAACTAAATATTTACCAACTTTTTAAACCCTAATCGTCAATCGTACAACGAGAATCCCAGCTTTGCGCCTTCCACAAATCTAAACGGGATATTTTTAGCCAAAGCCGATCAAAAACCATACGAACAGCGTCCCGAAACGGTGCCAGCGTCGTGTGACGTCACCTCGGACGCCTATTGGTCAGGAACGACGTCACAGGCTCATAACTATGACATGAAATGTTCCCGGAACAGGCACGTATCAGGATTTTCAACTTTGATTAATTTCTGTGCGATTTTGTTGACATGTGCTTATGACGAATCTGTGGTGGACATTTTACTATTCTAGTTTGGTTTCATGACGATCGACCTTCGTGTATTCGATGTTTCTAGAGCAAGGTTCTCAGGAATGTATGTCGAGTGATGATCGAGTATGAAAGAGATTTAATGTGACACTATTTTGGATCGATGTGTCACTAGATAACGATGAGATCTCTGCCAAGAGGTGTCGTCAGATTATGATCGATATCTTGTGGGACTCGTTGACTATTTTCATACGTTTGCTTGAACTGAATTATCCAAAAAGCAATGAGATATTCAATTTAACCAGTTTGACGCAGATTTAGTGCAGCAAATTGGAAACTTAAATCTTGAAGCTAAGCAAAGAGGATGGGGGTCAGTACTTGAATGGGTAACCGCTTATTATTGGTATGTTCGTGTGCATATTTTCAGAACAATAAACTAATCATCGCTTATATTTTACTATCTCATGAATTTTTTTAGGTCAAGGTGTCAGCGAGGTTAAGCATAGCCTCTTCGCCCCTCCTCTAATCTAATCTCATGAATTCAAAATTTGTGATTAAGCTCAAAACCTACTTGAATGTCTTATTTTGAAGCTCAACAAACTTTGGAATATTCAAATCTTTAGGCTCTTACTGGAGAAGTTTCAGTGTTCACCACTGCCTGGACATACTTCTGTGAGTGCAATCAAAAGACAAGTCCATTTTCCCAGATATTGTTACGTTATGCAGACGGTCTTGTTTCCTAGACCACATTATTTGCCATGACCTTCGTTAGGTTGAGAACCTCATATTATTATTCAAGACGACTGACTTCAGATGAAAAATAAAAGTTTCATCCTAGAAAGATAGAATTGATATTGCTCCATCGAGTTTCATCTTTTGAAGTCTGTTCCTCCCAACCACACTACTTCAGAAGGCAAAAATATCACGAAGAATAGAAAAAAGAATAGGGGTGACCTGTCATATTTTTTTTGATAATTATCAATCCTGGCTAAAATCAAATTCGAGTACGTTATTATTATTCTTACACTAATTCCAATATTTTCTTCACTCCAGAACAAATTGAAGGAACCTGGATGAAATAATAATTTCATACAATGAGAATGCAGAAAAGAATTCCCGCTCGTACTCACTAGATTGGTTTTCCATAGATTAAACAATGAAACCCGATAAAAAATAACCTTCAAATTTGACATGCCATACGTTGGGCACCAATTTTTCTTCTTTTCAGAAATCAACGTTCACTTTTTATGGAGACAGATTGGAACTAATTCTACTAGGTTTGAACCTTGATGGTATCCTACCAACAACAAAGTAATACCGAAATATCTCGAAAAACATCAACAACACAAACTGACGAACATAACATTGACGATCCCATTATGCATCCCTAGACTCCAGTACAATGGATCACTCCCCATGACCCCGCTTTCATCGACTGTCTTCGTCAAAACAACACATCAACCCAATTGATCCTCACCCCATAAATAACAAACAGGATTCAGCATTGCACCCCATGAAATACGTAGATAATCCCACCACTGGGATCCATAATTTGAGTTGAAAAATTACAAGTTCTTGTGATCCTATAACCTGGGTGCTCTACGTTGGGCGCCAAATTTTCAAAGCCAAAAGAAAGAACTATTGACAACTTGTTCAGACATCTCTACAAAGGAAAGAGAATTCTTCTTCGAGTAGTATGAGTTCCTGAGTTGAGAAGAATAAAAAAAACAATGTTCACCTTTTTAGAAGGATATCAGGTAATCAACAGACATATGTTAAAAACAAACTGTTGATACTATTCGTATCCAAGAAAACATCGACCATCCCAACATGAATCAACCCCTGACTTCACCCTGTCCAATTATTCTCGATGACCCCGCTTTCTTTGACTGACTCAATTGAAAATTAACACATCAATCCCATCGATATTCACCGAATAAATCACAACTGGGTTCCCCGATTGCACCTCATCAAATCAGCAGATAATTCTCCTCTTTGGAATCGCAATTTCAGTTGAAAAATTTCACGTTCACTGAAATCTTGAGCTCCACGTTGGGCGCCAATTTTTTCAGTGGAACGTGGGGAAATATTGACTGAGAAAACTTGTTCAGACATCATTACAAGAAAAAGAAGATTGCTCTCGAGTAGTATGAGTTTCTGAGTCACAGAAAAAAGTATAGTAGATTCAAATCTTAACTAACACAACGTCGACCATCCCTGCATCAAACATCCCTGAACTCTACTACATTAAATCACCCATCACAACCCCACTTTCATCGACTGGCTCCATTACAACAACACATCAACCCCATCGATCCTCACCCCATAAATCACAACCGGGTTTCTAGAACGCACCCCCATCGAATTAGCGGATAATCCACCTCTGTGACCCGATTAAAGAGCAGAGAGCTCGGCCGGTCGTCTTTAGTTCGGGATAAAACAAGAGCATTTTGTTCGCCCTTCGTTCTCACACGTTCATACGACGTCTCTCATTCTTCTGTGATGCCTCAACGTGACTTAAGCTCAGGCGTGTGTCTCGGTTAAAAATAAAATTCATCAGAGAAACGCATTCTGGTGGTGGTGGTTTGGTTTTGTGGAGGCCTGAGATACAGAATGAGAATTGTTTTTTCGTTTGAGTGATGATGAGTTTGATTTGAAGTGACGGCTAAATAGTTCTTCCTTTGGTTGTTTACTTTTGGAAAGTGAAGTCTGAGCATTTGGTTTTAACTGAGAGTAGATGAAAGAGGTAAGGTTTTATGGCGATTGAATCGATGCATAATGAATATGTGGACTTTGAGGTGTAGTTATAAGCAAAGTTTAATATTTATGCATATCATTATGTTTTATATTATATGAGGGTTGTTCTGTTATTTGACTTACGACAACGTATATCTTATGTTACTGCTAGATTATTTTCCTGTTGATTATGTTGTCTTCTAGAAAACCTCAGAAAAATTCTTTCTAAAAACTGTGACATCTCCAACGCGTATTTGATCTGATACAGAATGTAAATATCGCACGGAGACAAGGGAATGACCTCATATCGAACATCTGCCAACCAAGTCCAGAAATACACCGATTCAAAATGAAAGTAATTTTTCAATACACAATTCTCATGTTTCGCGAATATTGGGTAGTTCTTATGCATCAACGCCTTCACTGTTGAGGATATGTCGTAAGGAGCTTATCAGAAATTGTGTAGAAAAATATTATGGTAAGGAAACATTAAATCTGTGCAGTTAAAAATGAGGTTGCATTTGTAAATTCGAAAATATTGTTTTCATTCATGTCCAAAACTCTGGAACCATATGAAACATGTATCTAGATTTGTAATTAAAATAGAAATATTACCTCGATATTTCTAAAAATAGGTACAATCTTCCTACCTTCAAATAAATAAATATGTCCTTTTTCCATAGAATTTTTTGATAAAGGCATTACTGATATGAATATGGGCCAGAGTCTAATTGAAAAAACTGTGAGATATCCATTCTTTTTCCAATGCTTTTAGTGATATGATATCTGCAAATTTTTGTACGAACTTCTACAAGGCGATATTTCACATATTAAAATCCTACACGGTAATTGTTGCAAGGAATCTTCAAGGACACGTGCTGACAATATCTAAAATTCTAATGAAATGAAATACGTGGGCGCAACCTTAAAAATAGATCAATCATGAACACATACAGCCATTAGGTAGAACAGTTATAGTGCCTTGCGCCATTATACAGCTGATCTATGACGGCGTTGATTGTTATAATTGGTCCAAATTTCTCATCTCGTGATTTTTCAAGATTTTAAAATTATGTATGCCTTCCTTGTCTCTTATGACAGCCACATATGCTCCGGTCTACCTGAGAGGTTGACCTGTGCAGGTTTCAGGCCTGTCGCCGTGTACCCAGATTCACCGTAGAGAAAGAATCGAATTTCACTTCTTCTCCGGTCGCCTGTGCAAGTGCTAGAGAACCTGCGCAGGTCTATTCCAATACACGCACCTGTTGACTTGTGCAGGTAGCCTTGCGCAGGCTAACCTGTCCGGTAGACCGTAATGTATGGGCCGACATAAGAGTGGGATGCAGATCTCAATAATGTTAGGTTCATTAAGCCGACGCAGATTCTGTATTCAAACTATATATTTTTCAGTGCATGTTTAGGGAACAGCGTGCTATCTTTTTGCCGTTATGTATTTGATTTTCGAATATTTTTGGTCTTAAGGAAATATGATGGAATCACCGATGAAGAATCTGATGTTAAATTATATCCTGTCCGGTCGGTCCCATACACGAGCCCTTGAAAACGGAAAATTCTAGAGGGTTGAAACTTTGAGTGTATAGGTTGCGTATCAAAATACGTCGATTCAGTTCAGTAATGGGCAAAATCAGCTGCGAGGTTCTGGAGTTATACTCATTTGAAGTTTTGAAGATATTTCCTCAATATTTCAGGAACATCTTGTACGACCGGATTGAAAGTTGGCAATTAGTGTTAGAACATCAACAGGCACCTTTTTGCAGAACCTTTTTCAACGTATCCTCCGTGAATTCTTTTTCTGGCATTTTTTTGTATCTATGCTTTAGGTTTTCTCGTAATTCCTTGATCTTGAAGTCGATATCTTACGAACAGGTTCGTCAAATTCCAATGTTTTCTCTCAGATTTGTTGATATTCAAGGAATAACTTCAACATCCACTCTATGAGTTCTATGAAATAATTTTTTTGCAAATGCTCTGAAACTTAACCGAAAACAGTGAGAATCGATCAGTTTTGCTGCTACTTCAGTGCTTTAAATATTTGTTCGGTTGGTATGTATCGATTTGCATCTGTCTGAAACTGTCTTGTATTCTCTCTTTTGCATTCCAGTCGACGTCTCTACATTGTAAATAAGATATTCATAGTATTAAATCGACTGGAAAGTTGTTCCCAGTTTTCCATCGTTTTCCAGGTTTCTACTGTTGTTTGTTCGGATTTGCCAATGTAGAGAAAAGAATTTCAATTCGATTTTCAAAGCAATTTGCTTGTTTATGAAATCCTTTTATGAGGCATTGAATGAGATGAAAGTGGACAAAGAATTTTGTTGATTCACTCTCAGGTATGAACCATTCACCTTCATAAAATCAGTCGGTTGTCCAGGGAATAGGTCTATAAAAATTTTGTAACTAGACCTGAGTAATGTTGGCACTAGTGAAACTAATGACAAAAATGACATTTTTTGAGAATAGCATGGACATAAATGAAGCCTGTTTTAATAACGATATCAAACGTTTTAGTTTGAATAAGCAGAGTTTTTATTATTTTGTCTATGAAGAAAGCGGTTTTAAGCCATAGTGGAACGTAATATGGACAAATGAAGGTGAATAAAACCAAGAACACCAACTGGTCATTGTCTTTCAATGAGTATATCATATATTTGATGTTGCGATACCTGAACCTACATTCCCACACGAAAATGGTCCTCCACGTTGGATTAAGAAGACGAACACAGATTAATAGACGCCCAAGCCACTGATAAACGAGATAAACAGTTGAAAACATAGATATTCATCCGAGAAGTTTCTAGACTTGGAGAAAATGCATCACAGTTAGTTGTTTATCCGGCAATCGAGCCAAAACTTGAACAAGAAGTTATTTCACAGTTACCAGATTAATTATCATTGCTCTATCTTTCCTCGGCAACATTTACTTTGTGGATCTATCAGCGTCACTCTTATTTACTCGGGTACTCTACAGGATGTATAAACAAAACTGAGACTAGTATAGTGAAGTAGTAGCTGTAGAGAAGAATTCGACTATTTCCGAATAATTTATATACAACTGCATCTGATGATGTTGAGAAATTTCAATGATGAAAATGTATATGCCGGTTGAACAACTAATCAGATTCTAAAAATATCAGTCATTCATAAAGCTGAATCACTGATTGGAAATGGTATGGGAAAACATGTTTGCTCATGCTTTAATTGCACGAAATTCAGTATTCGACTCCGTTTTAACTACTCTGATACGCAGTAATCAATTGACGAGCTCTGTTTGTTGCAGTTTCATATTCGATAATATTCTCACATCCACAAATAATCATTTCTACTTTTTCACACTCTTTGTACTAAGTGGAATTGTCACACTAGTTGTTATTATTTTTTGAATGAGTTATAGGCACTTGTTAACAGTTGAGTGCGTTAATGGGCGAAATGAGCTTTTGCGCGTAGGTTCAAATTCATTGCCGAAATATTCAGAAAAAAATTTTAAATGGTTATATCTACGGAATCATTGGGTGGATCTTGCACATCCACGAATTTGACCTTCGTAACTAAGCCCCAAACCTACTCCATAAATATTGGTACAGAATCGATTTTGACAACGGATTCGCCATCAGAGAGTCCAACCTAGTCACTTGAGTACATTTTCAGCTCTAAATTAGAGACATTTGCGATAACACACTGGACCCCAGAACATAAATCTATCACGTTCAGTAGCAACATTCCTTTGAAGCAAGCTTGACTTAACCGTCATTTCAGATTCTGGATTTCCATTCCGCTTGGAATCACCCTGTATACATCGCCTAGCAGTCTTTTAAACTGATTAGATTTCCAGTCATGATTGTACGAGTTCTTCACCACCACATACTATTTTTTTTCACCATCAAATTACTATTATCGTCTCACTACGTTTATGATAAGCACGCAAACTGCATTGGGTAGAGTGCATTATCTCCATTGGTGGAGGGGTATTAAATATTGATTGCTTTCAGTCGATTGCCCAGGCTTTGTAATGAAGAAAACTTCGTTCTTTTATTATAGCCACGGATTTATTGAACCCTCTATGAAACCAGAACATATTTGAAATACTGCATTGTAGCTGTTATGAAGGGTGTTTCGAACATAGTCGGTCGGAATTTGATGGCAGGTAGGTTCATAAAAAATTCCAAGAGAATTCTTCGAATTTGAACACCGCAAAAGGATCTAATAGTTCAAATGAATATATCAAAATGAAGGTTTGTGTTCCAGAAATGATTCATTTACCACGGCCACAGAATGGAGAAGTATAGCAGAATCGACACACATTGATTTCGATGTAGCCACATTTCGTGACCTTGAAAACCAATCAGAAACTTGGTAGTTCAACCTGGCACTTGGCCACAGGAATCGTATGATTACCACAGAATGGTAATCATCTATATTGTGTTGTTGATATTACTCGAATATTATACTAGAATGAATCAAAAAGTCACTGTATAGAAAACCAGAAGTACAATGAAATCGATGACGTGGAAGTAAATAAACAAACGCACATGGACGTTGATCACAGAAAAGAGAAGTTTTTAATGCTATTCATATTCTGTGTTCACAAAAATCTACTAACAAAATGGCGAAATTGGCACATTGGAAAAAAGAAAGAGTCGCTTGTGCAATACTTTTTGTTCTGTGCCACGGTGGTGAATCATTCTGCATTATTTTTCGAGATTATTGTGAATTATGTTCGTGGTGGGTTCGAAAAGATTATTTTGGTTCATTGATTGTTGAAATTTCATCTGTGTTCCATTATTGTAGCTGATTAGCTATCAAATGATTAATCAATTCACTAGATAACCAATTAAGGTTTGTAGATTAACATTTGGACATGGGAATTGAATTTTTGCACGATCATACTATCACGTGGTAATCATAACCAAAGTTTCTCTGATTCACCTAACCGTCATTTTGCTCTCATGCTCTCGGAAACAGCGTGCTATCGTTTTGTCCGAATTTCAGTAATTTTCGAGTTTTTTCCCGAACGACTAAGGACTGATGACGATTCCAGTGATAAAATCAATTCTGTCCTGCCGGCCTTAGGCATGATTATTTGTGTACAGAAAATTATTTCGACTTGAAACTTTCAGGAGAGATGATCTAAGCAACTACCTATATTTGGAACCTACAATCTGGTTTGAGAAGCCGATGCACAGTTTACTGATATTCATAAAAATGGAATAGAACGATCCACTGTTCCATTATTCGAAACACAAACTGCCTTCCTGTGTAAAAGTGGAAACCCATGGTTTAGAAAGAAACAGGCGCTACTTTACCGATCGTCTCAACTCCGTGATCATTCAAAATTGGAAGGCTCGCGTGCCTAATTCGCTAAATGAAATTGATCGACCTTATGACAGAGACAAAACGACAGGCATTATGTGAAAACACGCTTTGTGACAGTTGAGAGAATGCCGTAGGGTGCAAAAAGCGAATTGCGTGTCTGTGCCTAAACGTGAAATATCGAATATCGTGAAATGGGACTGGGGAGAATGCTGTTAAATGAAAAAAAAATGAATCTCGATAGAAGTTGCGAACGAAGTATATTCTTCGTCAAATGTTAGTTTGAGTTCGAATTAAAACAAAGTACTCAGGTCAGGACAGGAGCTTTCGCGAATGCTCGAATTCGTATTTCTTGAAGTGACACCTGCACCCTCTCAGGACCCTTACTCAAATCAATCGTGCCCTACTTCATCTCTTGTGTCTTGAATACTCTCATTACCTGCCTGTAACACCTGGATGCATCGTTCAAAGTTCAGGGGGCGCTAGCGCTTACGCCTGCACCCTGAAGATACCCTCAAGATCTTATTACAATGAAATAAAAAGATCTGTTACTTCCTAGTTCGTTTATTGGTGACTAGTTTCACTCAAGAACATCTGAGCATCATCAGACCAGTCCCACTAAAAATCACAAAATACAAGAGTTTCGACCTTACATATTACACACCAATATTCCCTCACCTGAACTCTCAACCAGATTCGTCAATAATTACTAAAAAGGTACAGGTATTATTCTCAGTACAACATAACATAATCTCATCTACAATTTCTTATTCTCTTAAAATGGCTACAACTAACATAGAAAACAAAAAACTGGAATCACAGAAACAATACAGATTTTTCTTTGACATATTATTCTATAATAAACATTTCATCAGACAATCATTACCATAATCCATCTGAGCATTCAACATCAAACTATCATTAAATTTTTTGTGTTTTAAAATTTCAAATTTTTCTAAACCATCAATGATCCAACCACTATTATTAGCATGCAAGATATCAAAATTATCCTCTTTTTTAAATTCATGTTGATACTCATATAAGTGGTTTCCAAAATGCGAGCTGTCATAGTTATTTCCTAACCTTAAAATTCTCAAATGTTCTCTTATTCTCTGTTCAAAAGTGCTCCTTCCTATATAATAGCCCCACATGTGTTACATGTCAACCTATATACTCCGTTCTTGGTCAGTTTATCATCTTTCTCCCTATTATTCATCAATACATTCCCAATACTATTTGTTGGTTTGAAAGATATTTTTATGGTGGATGCTCTTTCTAAAATCTATTTTATTTTTGATGAGATTGTTCCAACATATGATAGCGGAATGAACTTCTTATTTTCTTGATTATTCTGTGTTATAAAGTGTTCTTGAATGATTTTCTTCTGCATCTTGCCCTTCAGAATCTTCTCCACCTCATCTTCCCTGAAACCATTAATTCTCGCTATTTGTTTTATAATTTTTAGTTCATCATTGAATTTATCATTATTCATAGGAACATTCAATAGTCTCTCCAACAAGCTATGCAAATTAGCCACCTTGTGTGTGTAACTATGTTGTGATTCTGTTGAAATTGAAATGCCTGTTTGAGTTGGCTTTCTATATATTCCAAAAAAATGTTTTCCCTCTTTCATCTCAATTTCCAAGTCCAAGAAGTCTACTTTGTTACCAAAGCCCTCCTTTTTGAACTTAATCTATTGAACCCGACTATTAACGTACTCTAAAAATTCATCAAGTTCTTTTTCTGTTCCCTTCCACAACATTATGGTGTCATCTACATATCTGTGATAATAAACTATTAGAGCTATATAAGGATTATTCTTAAATATGTGTTCACCCTCAAAATGATCCATGTACTTATCTGCCAATATTGGAGCGACAGGATTCCCCATACCTAATCCATTCAGCTGTTCGTATATTTTACCATTGAAAATAAAGAAGTTCTGACCAACACACATTTTCAAAAGACGATTCACTGCATTCACCATTTGATCACTCATTTCCGTATCAGTTAGTTCTTCCTCAACTATATTCAATATTTCATCTCTAGGAACATTTGTATATAAATTTTCTATATCCATTGTCACAATCTTATAATTATCTACCACTTGTACATCTTTAATCTTGTTAATAAGGTCCAAAGAGTTTTTTACAGACTTATTACAATGGTCATCTTCGACGTCTGGCACACTCCTTTATGATCTGCATAAAGAAGGTTCATGAATTTCCTGTTTCTTCTCGAACTATTCTTTGGGAGGGTTTTTCCAAGCTACAAATGGGCAATTTTTCGGATACCCTTGTATGAATTTCCTTCAAATATGAACAATAAACTTGTCTGTTTACCGATCACTAAGGTTCTCTGGTTATGAGGATGCAGATAAGCTTGCGTGCAATGCATCAACCAACCATCTTGTGGTTCCAGAACCACTTCGAGGTAAACCACATGATGTCGCGAAGAGTTCTGGAGGATCTATTTTCAAGCAAGTTAATCGACTTCATTCCATGACTGGATCTACTGGAGGAAATCTGGGTGTTAATGGCCCACAATGGTTGTCGCTTCTCGATTCAATAATTCAGTCACCAACATGGCGACCAACAAGGTCTACTGTGTCTGCATCTTCTCAGCTGTTTGAGTGCATTTATTGTGAGCTGAACTTTGGTTATAAGCTATTTTTGTTCGATCTGTCTCTTATTTTTGAATTGGTAACACGTCAAAAATTAGTCCGTTAAACTTATCATTTGTGTGTACGTGGTAATGTCCAGAGTGTATAACAACCTTCTTATAGGAAAGAAAGCTGGTTGTCAGGATGAATTTTTTCGATCGGACTAATTTCGATCTTATAAATGGTGTTCTTCAGGGTTCTATACTTGGGCACAAACTGTAGATCATTTATGTATATAACATCACTGAATGTTGCACAGCATTTCTATTTTCATCTGCTGATTTTGCGTCGAAGGTAGTGTGTGCAAGGAAGTGTGCAGAATTCATTGAATGATTTTGAAATAGGTTGAGAGTGAATTCAACAACACAGCACTTCTGAATGTGAATTCCAGACGAGATAAGCCTTCTGCTGTTTATGTAAGCTACAATAATACCATGTTTAAATGTTGTAAGTCATCTGGATTCCTATTCATCAGGCATTTACATAGGCTATAAGCTGACATGGCAACACCAAATCGATTATATTTGCGGTAGGGGCAATAGAGCATCCTATGTGTTTGAAGTTTTGAAGAGAACTGTCTATTATGCTTCACGTACAGTTTCGTTAAATTATAATATTATTTGATGGGGTTATGATGTGGACGTCAAAGGAGCCGTGATACCCAGAAAGAAATGAAAGTTCTGCCAATGATGAAATTCAAGATAGAAATGAGGAAATTCATGAACTCAAATTTCAATTCAATTCAGTACAAGAAGTCTTGGACGCTTATTTCATGCAATGTGATTCGGAGTGACTCACCATTTCGTTGATTTTCATTTTGATTTGTTGGTTAGTTTATACGAGTATTTCAATAAGTGTATGTTCAATTTGAATTTATTTGTTTATTTGTATCCACTGATTTTCGTCACATGTCACAGCTCCTACTCATCAGTCTTCAGCAGAACTCGGTTAGAGGTGCTGGCACCTACAAAACGACCAAATCATTCGTCACAACTCTCAAGTTATCCATCTCCCACCTAATCCTGTATACTCCCAACCACCTCCAATAATCTACAAAACGCATACAGAGCATACTTTCTCCCTAGACCGAACCTGCAACCCATATAATCTCGGAGCAATCGATTTGTGGCAAGAACTCCCAGTTAATAACCCAAAATAGGGGTTGCAGCAGGCCAACCCTTGGGAGGTGGAATGAGAGTTTTGAGAATACCACGAAGAAGGTGCTGGTAGCCTGCCAGACACGTCGAACGGGAGTGTTATCAACGAAGGAATTAGAGAAGCTGATACGATATGTCGGCAGCTTACGACCTATAAGGGTTGAGGGCCAATTAAGCCGGTAAGGGAGGAAGACTTCCCCCCTGGCTTGCCCTCTAGGAGTTGCAGATGAATAATACTTCCTGAATGTGGTTGTGAACAGGACTCTATAAGAAGGTGTTTAAAGGATGCGAATTTTATTGGAGGTCGTTTAGAATTTTAATGAACTTTTTTAGGAGGTCCCATTAAGAATATAAAAGGTTTGTTCGTGGTGTCTGGACGAACTACAATATTATACAGGTTGTTGAGCACAGATGAAGTTCAGTGATTTTTATGTTTCTTTGCACTATATTCGATGCTGAAAGGTTTGTTTGCTGTTTCTCCGTGAACTACAATAGTGCACACTTGTGTATATCTGGTAGCACTCATAACGTTCTGTGATTTTTGTTACAAACTGTACTCTATTTTCTGCTGAAATGTTGTAGTCAAGTGAAATCACAGAGTCTGAAGTTCTGCCTTCGTTCTTCATTAGGTAACTTAGACTCTGAGGTATTGTGTGAGGTTATGTGGGCTTATTTATGAATAGGAGCTCGTAAATAGAAGGGTTGTGAAATGTGATCACTTTTGTCCTCCATGTGACGTCGTTGGAAGGCGCGTTATATTTGAATGATGTGAACAACTCTTCTTGATATTACATGAAAATTCGAATTCGACGTTTGTAATTGAGCTCAAATTATTGAGTCTCTCATTTTTTTATTGCGGAAGATTTGTGATTGGCCGACAGGATGACCATGACAATTAATGAGACCAAACTAACAGGCTTTTCTGTTTGTATTTGTATTATCCGATATTCGAGGATCCTAGGCTTCAACGAAACCCCTCAGAAGCTTTAATCTTGTGCGAGTTAGGATACCGGCTTTATTCTGTGTAGGCTTTGTTACTAATTCCTTGCACTACGTTAGGAACAGCACTGTTAATTGTTTACCCAACAGCAAATGTTTGAACGTTCCCTTGAAAACCGGAAAAGTTATTTCCCGGCCAAGGGCTTGAACCTCAGACCTTACGATCATGAGGCAAGAGCTCTAACCACTGAGCTACCGCCGCGTGTTAATGTCATACTTGAGTTTACTTTTACATTCTAGAACTCGAATGAAGAAAATGTGTACATCACTTCTAACAAATTGAAATAATTACTGCTACAAAGACAGAAGAAGAAAAAATATAGATCGATGATGACAATCACAGATTAATCAAACTTGTGGAGAACATATGTGAGCTAGATTTGACATGGCCGATAACTTGATTTATTGTAGCGCTGATTGAAATATTGATCTTACCGATCACCTAGTTATTTTCGGCAGAATCAAGAGAAGTTTCCTCAATTCAAAATGTTTCCTGAAAGTGTTAAATATAATCGTGAAAGTCCATTGATTTTGATATAGAACTTTTCCTGTTCTACATTAATCTTCGTTCGGACGCAACAAGCCCATCTCATATTGTGACATGCCTGAAAAAATATTGGCTGAAGCCGTCGTCACATAATAGAAGACACTCTTTCACTCCGGCATTTTCTCGGAAAGTAAACATTTATAAATAAGTCAGGCAGTATGATGAGTTCATTTTTATTTTCAAATAACTAATCACTCACTGTGATGGTTCATTTGGCAGCATCACTTGACGCCATTCTATTTTTCAAGCATTCATTCTCCTCATTTCGACTCTTCAACACCATCGTTCGCAAAATGTCGCGTTTCTGAACCCAGCCCCGTCATAGAGTTCTCACGAAACCACAGCGGGTTTCGTCCGTGGCCTTCGCAGGACAAGAAATACATAAAATTATACCATAGCGCATGGTGAATAACGGAAAATCACGATAGACTTCCGGCGTCTACGGTCCCAAAACAATCACCGACATGATCAATAAATCGTGGACTCTATTTACATATCTTATCATGCCGCTTGCAATCCACAGACGGACCAATTATCATCTTATCGGACGTTGCAGAGATAACGAAGGAATTTATTTCGTTGGTCTTGACGGCGAACATAGAAAAACATGCGTAGACCGCCGGAGAACCGATTTACGACTGCTGGAGGAATCATGATTATTGTTATTAGGGTTGAAGGATATTTAAGCCGATGTTTGTTGCCAACCATTTCCTTGATTTAATTCGTAGATTTGTGGTGCTCTGTTGAAGGAAATTAAGTGCTAATATAATTTCCAATTGGCATGTGGAAGTTGTACGCCAAAAAAATTGGTGATGGAGAATCATGATTAGTCCAATTTTCAATCACTTCTTCCAATATTTGTGGCCATATATCGGCAATAACGCTGCAAATGTTGTCCTCCAATTGGTCGATCGTTTCGGGCTCATTGGCGTAGACTAGCGACTTCACATATCCCCACAGAAAATAGTCTAGCGGCGTTTAATCGCACGATCTTGGAGGCTAATTCACGGGCCCGAAACGTCAAATCATGCGGTTATCAAAAGTTTCTTCAGTAGATCAACTGTGGCACGAGCTGTACGACATATTGCGCCATCTTGTTGAAATCACAGCCACCATTGACACCATTGACTGTAACGTTCTGGCCCATAAATGTCAACAAACGACGTCTCTGTGGATGCGTATTATCAGTTAGATCAAACGTGGTGCGTAAATGGTCCATAGGTCGAATTAATTGCTGTGATGGACGATTATGGTGACCGTAAAATGGACGTAGAGCTCGATACGTATTTCGAACAGAACCAATATTTTCAAAATAAATTTCACAATTTGGAAGCGATTTCAGGCGTCAGTCTATTTACGTTGAAATTCCAGACCAAACTAAATACAAATCACTTGACAGCTGACAAAATGGCCGCCAGTTAAAACAGTGTTGAAGTTATATACCTCTTAAAAAAATAGCCTTTATATACATGAAAAGTAGAAGAATCAAGAAACCAAAAGTTCTAGAATCTTTTAAAATTTACCTTTATAATTTGTGTTCGGAAAAACCAACATACTTCATATTGCGAATTTCCAACCTACTCGATGTATTTAAATCGGCGTGAAAACCCGAAAGTATAAATTGACAGTTTTATTCGCTTTCGATTCAGTGATTCGACCTATCGTGTAAATAATCTACTTTTTTTGAAAGGCTGAGTTTACGAACCTCTTGTTAATATTAACTCGATAAATTTGTTTATGGGAGTTGTGTACGTGTAAATAGAGATAGGTGATCTCAGAAAACTTCTGTTTTCAATTATGTTTTTATTTATGGATTTGACTTCGTGGATTTCGATGGTGTGGTGTTCTTAAGTAAGTTTTATGACCTTCCTGAGCAAGATAGTGTTGATATAGCTGAATAAGGTGACTTCTCTCAGTTGAAAGGTACTTGGTTTTTCTGTATGTTGTCTTAATCTTTGAATATTTGAAACATATAAAGGGTTTTTCAACAAGAACTTTGTTTTTCAATGTGGTAACACCGGCACCACATGACAGTTTTGACATTTAGTTTTTTGACGTATTCGCAGTATATGCTTTGGCAATTGTTACAATGAATTCAATTTCGCTCGAAAATCGCAATAAAATAATTCAAATCCACTATGAAAATGGTCGTTCTGTTAAAGTTACATTTCGTAAAATTCGTGATATTTTCGGACAACATAAACGTCCTTCTGAGACCGCTGAATTTTGGCCTATTATTGATGATATGGATGTCACTGAAATGTGGTTTCAACAAGACGGTGCCACATGTCACACAGCCAATGAAACGATCAATTTATTGCAAACCAAATTTCCCGATCGCATAATTTCGCGAAATTCAGCTGTTAAGTAAGTGGCCGGCCAGATCGTGTGATTTAACACCACTGAATTATTTTTTGTGGGGCTATGTTAAAGACAGAGTTTATATGGAGCCAATCGAATCGATTGCAGCCTAAAAATTCAAAATCCGTGATGTTATTAACGAAATAGACCCTCCATCTTGCCAAAAAGTGATTAAAAATTTTGATGAAAGAATCAACGTCTGTCAGCGTGGTCGTGGTGGACATTTGTCAGATATCAGTTTTCATTCATAATTGCCGAACTTTTCTCTTTGTGATACAATAAAAATTTTATTCATTTTCCACAAAATTCTTTGTTTTATTTTGTTTTCAAAAACAAAGTTCTTGTTGAAAAACCCTTTATATTCAAAACCGATTTCTTTTGTATTACTGCTTCAAAGGAACTACCATAAACTTGAAAGAATTGAGTTATATTTTTTGTGATCTTGTTCTTGTCCAAATGTAGAGTTTTTTCTCGACAATGGTCTCAACGACATGGTTGGACTGACTGATGATGAATCCGAATTCGAAATCGATATATACTTGAATTTTCGCGCCTCAGGATTCGACGGTTGAGTTCCTGAATGGGCTGAATCGGCCAACCGGTTTCAGACTTTTAGTCATTTGAATTGAAAAAAATTTTGTAGTATGTGAGATAGTGAACAAGCAGCAGTTTCCGAACATCCTTAAGATGGTTCACAAAATTCGGATGCACCAGCTGCAACATCTCCCCATTAAAAACAGAATTTCATGACGAATTGATCCTTTAACCCTCTTCTTGCTTGTTTTTTCAGACTCTTCTCCCCAGCTCGCCTTAAAATAAACAGTCACACACGAAAGATGAGCATGAAGAAAAACGTGGTGCTCCAACTGTCAATGAACAAAGTTAGGAACGCTCAGTTTCCATGCTCATCCCTGTATAAATACAACAACGGGCAGTTTTATATTTCATTATGATATATCATGGATATTTCCACCCCATAGAGGTTAAAATCAATACACGAATCGACGCAGAAAATACATATCTATATCGCGAACGAGATCTAAACGGAAAAATTTCATCACCAAGAAAGTTCAAGGCTACCCGATCGCGGAAAATATACAGAAAAATCTATCACACACTTCCATCAGCATAATCAAGTAAGCGATCACACCAGCATACTTCCCGGGGAATAATCGTTTTGAAAATTCTCGTTAGTTTCTTTGAAACTCCTGGATCTCATCAGTTCTGTATCGATGACCCATAAAGCGATCAATTTCCACACCTATCGGCGGAGATCTGCTCGGAAAACTCCTTAATTTTCCTTTATTAGTTGGACGAAGAGGTGAGGCGTACATTTTCTCTTTACGACTTCATTTCCATATCGATTTTCATCGTGAACTAAGCTTGAAATAAGGCCTCAGCTGACAACACGTACAAGACGGAATCAGCATTCTCAAGAAGGAACATAGAGCGTGGTTCTGCATTTTCCTGTCTACATTTGGTCTTACTTTATGTTCTCTATATTCGACGGTGCGAAAAAGGTAGAGAGTTCTTTGCTTTTGGTTTATTTTATGTGATAGATACATCAGATACCTCAATATAGGGTTGTTCAATATGTATTTTCGTTTTCCCAAACAGTGAACTCAGATAAATTCATCAAATTCAAACGATTAGACTACTTGGTGGAGGCTATTGATGCAATCTTTGCATAATGCAGATTTTTTTGTAATACTTTTACATATTATCTTTCGATATTGTTATCTTTTAATTATAGTTTCTGTCCTGAAATTTGCTACATCTTGAATGACAAAAATAAAACTAAGTCAACTGCCATCTAACGATTGAAGTCAACAACTCAGGAAAAAAAGAAAACAAATAAATACATAAATAATGAAAAAATGTCTATCTTTCATCCTTCGATTCGGAATTGCTAATAGCATCTATTCTATATTATTCGACAAACTTGTCGAAGGATTGTGCATAGAACAACATTGCCATCAGTTGCAAACCTTCTTCTTACTCTGCTGGATGAAATACTGTTAAAAAGAAAGAAACTAAAATTATATAGAGCCATTATTAACAGTCATCTTATTCTTGAAGTTATAAGATTCTTAAAATTTTGTTTTCAGCATTTAATTCATCAAAGAAAGAAAAAATGAGGAACTAATGGCAATATTGTTCGATGCTCAAGCAATTGAAAGGCTTTCATGTCAGTCTTGCTGGTCTGTGATCCTGTGTTGGTATGAACACGTTTAATATTTCAACATATTTTTGTAGGAAAGATGCTATTGATGATTTTTAATCGAAAGATAAATGATGAAATAATGCATCTGTTCAATTTCGTATAATTTTTTCCTGATGATTTCCTGAATATGATTTATTACTAATTCAGCCTTTCTTATAAGCTCCGATCTTACTCTAAGTTCTAAGTTGTTTCCTCCGAAACGGTATCTACCACCAGATGAACAGGGAGTTGGTGATCGCGAATTATCCATAACAAAGTCTTATGAAATATATCCATTGAATCATCTGCGTGTTAAGGACTTTTGTGCTTGGAAATGGAAATTCAGATCGTGAAATAGTGAATAATAGGTTGTAAGATTCGTTCACGAATGTTTTTACATATCTGCATAAGAAATTCAATTCGAATTTTGACGACGAAGAAAGAGTAGAACCATAAAACAAGAAAATACATGTCTGTGAATGTTATATCACCCTCTCATGATATAGCATGGCACATTTACGAGGTTAAAACCACTAAGGACTTTCATTTTTGACGATCTAGTGCGAGGAACATTTCGGTTTTATGCGTAAGCGTTTTTTTGTGTTGACGGATGATATATTTTTAGGAATGAATGATGAGGAACAGTGAACTACTGAACGAAATCTGCTCTTAGTTGATGAAATTCAATGTGACGGTACGAAATGGCGAATGCGCAAGTTTATGAATATGAACCACGTAGTATTGTTCAGAAGTAAATATCAGGTGATCATTGAAGTGAAGTTAATGTTGAAGCCGATTTCGGTGTAAAAATCGATTCTGTCTGGCCAGCAGCAGACACAATTCCTTAAAGCTGTCATTTTTTCGATCGAGTACCCGATCCGAATTCGATCAAAAATAAATTCTCAAACATTTTCTGGACATACTTTCGTCAAAAAAATGGATATTATTGTTGCCATGCATGTATATTCCAAAATTTCTGCTAAACGCAAAAACATCGGGACCTATTGGTCAGAATTATCGAATAGCTATGATCGTTTCACTGAAAACTTAAAAATAATACTCGTTAGTTTGAATGATCCACATGTTCAAAGCCATAAAATGTATAATTTATTGCCAAATTCTATGAAATCTTTAGATATATTAAAATTTGAGAAGAAAATCAGAACTGTTTTGTTAACAAAATGTTATTATTCTGTAGATGAATTTCACTGTGATTTTACCTTTCTTGATGCAGAAGAGATTTGAAATATTTTATCTGCCTTGTCCCATACACTTACTGTTGTCTAAATGGATCAATAAATTATAATCATTATTATACCAATACATCCTCATAGTCTATGCTATTCTAGTCGCTCATAATGGAAATGCCGCTTCAAAGGCACGAGGAAATTCCATTTAATTTCATCATTTATCACTTCACTGATCTGAATAGAACTATGAACCTCAATTTGTGTGCATCAAAGAAAATTCCGCATATGTGTGATTGTTCATCACGAACGTAGCTATAATATTTCTTCGGTTGTTATCGCATAAAAGTAGAGTGTATTGCCTGCACGCAACACCCTGAAATATGTTTTATGTTGATCATATTGAATTTTATGATTGATAAGAATATTACCTATCTGAATAATAGCATTTCTTGAATCTCTGCTTTACTATTGTTACATTATGATTCTCCTCTATGTTTTCTTAGATGAATTGTTGATATTTTGTCAGATGAACCTCTTCCATGTGAACAAATTCATTCTTTATATATACTGGGGGATCAATAATTCCAATGTTGGACGTTATTGTCCTGTGAGGAAACCACATAAACCGAGTGTTTCCTGAGTCGTGACGGACGGTTTAAACTTCAAAATAGCAGATGCAGCGACCTGATACGACAAAAAGATGAACTTCGTGCACATCTATTAAGGTATTCTGCACTCGAAGAAAGGACGTATGATGCTACTGGGAGATGGCGTGCTGTACGTAGTTGTACTGCAGTATTCCATCTGAAAGGTGATAAGTATGTAGATTCCTAGTCTACGTTTTATCAAAGGTGGAATAGTCTAACGATAATAAAAAACTGTGAAACAGCTGCAACCATTCTCCTTGGACGCTGCCGCTCTGATCAAGGTGGAATGTTTGTCGATTAGTCGACAGATATTCGTCCTTGTGATTATGTTAGATTGGCTTTGAGATAAATGACGAATTTTATGGAAATATTTTGGGTAAATTTGATACTAAGTGACAAATCGAGTTTATATAATCAATCACAGAGTTAGAATACGATGGCATTATTTATTATATCAAGGAAATCATGTTAGAATTTATACCAGTATATCCCCGAAATTTTTTGTACCCTAATGATACCAACAGTCGAGTACTCCAGTCAGCAGAACTACCCTGAAAATTTTAAGATTCTAGGTATGTTGCTTCGAATATTGAAGTACCTACGGATGGACAAAAAGATGGTCGTCCAGCCAGACAGAATTGAATTGACCTAGAAGTTTTCACCAGTGAATGGAACATAGTCGTTTAGAACCATTTCCGGGAAATAATGGAAATTACAGACATCTAGCTGAATTGATAAGTAACTGTTATCCAGAACATACGCGTTCGGGGTTTTTCATATTTTTCAATTATCCTAGGCTTCAAGGAAACCCCTTCGGGAGCTAAAAGCTTGTTTTAGTTATCAATTATTCTTTCTATTTATTGATTAGATGATTTTCACAGATTTCATTAGAATTTTATAAACATGTTGAATTTGTATATGGAATATTTCACCCATTTCATTCCTTCTAAATGAGAAGGTTTATAATTGATGAGACAATCTGACAACAAAGAAACAGAAATTTGGGTATTGCCAAATAGATGACTCATTTGAAACTGAAAGACAATAACATTCGAGTATAATTATGTTCCGTCGTTATTCCAACAACAGGATCGTTAACGAATTGCGCCAAAATTAAAATTATTCTTTGAAATCAAACTCCAGAGGTCAAATTCATAACTGCGTATAACTCAAAGTAGAATTTATGGCGTGGAAATCAGTATGCAAAGTTTTGGAGGATACTGAGGTGATGGATCCATGTTCTAAGATACCAAGAGGAGAACTTTCTTCAAGGCCTTTAGTTAACGAAGATATACTCTCAAACCTACAGGATTACATAAGGTCGGATTCTGGAGCAATTAGTTTTCTCGTAGCTTTGGGAAACCCGCTTTTTCACGAGGATGAAAATGTAGTTTATTTCGAGGAATTTTCGCGTGAATAGGTGCAGGAACTTCTTGAATATCAGAAGATATAAAACTAGAAATGCACTGACGTGAAGTCAGCAACTTTTGCGAGTATGTTCAAATTTGTTTACAAAGCGGTCATTTTTTCACGTATCGACCCCGCCCAATGCACCTTTCCTTTCTGATGGAAAGAATTGGTTGTCTTCTTTAGACACCTAAGTGAGGTTGCCTTTAGCGCTCCTCGAATGCAAGGAAAGTGACATTTCGGACTATAGAAATAAAACTGCGAGGCGGCCTTTGGTAAGGCATCCTTGGAGAAGCCTTCAAGGAGCAACTATATAAATACACCCTATAGAGACTTCACTACCTGGGTGATAGATTTGTCTCTCTTCAGATATTTTCTATGTCCATCCCCTGTGCACAGAAAAGGATAGGTATTGAGAAAAGACCCTAGATAGATGTTTCCAGAGAGTGATCGACTTTTTGAGGTTATTGAACAGCTCATGTATCTCTGTCTATCGCTTCAATCAATGGATTGATTAGTGGAAATGGACCAATGTCCATTTCTACTAATAACAGTTACAGTTGACATTGGAATCGATAAAAATATTTCCGTGCAATGAATGGTATCACGTGACCGCGATAATCTGATGGGTATTCAATTTCATAACTTCTATGGATGGGCCAGTATCACGATCATAGATCGATAGCAGTTTTGCCAACCCACTGAATTTTCCGTAATATTCGTCCGATAGCGTGAAAGTACACAATATAAACAGAATAAACAATTAGTTTCCGTGGAAAACCCGATACCGGAAATAGTATTAATGTCACCTGAACGGCCATTTTGTTATGTCTGCAATGCGACTGAATAATAAAGAATACTCTGTTACGTATTCGGACATTATGAAATTGAGCGTTTTTGTTGGTGTCCTGTTGACCCTAGTGAATTGATTTTTTTGGAAAATCGATTTTAACATTGCTCCAAATGACTTTTTCATTACTGTTTTGACAGGTTTGTTCTAGGGTGTTATCATTTTACGCATTTGGTTTTTGTTTTCGAATATGGTTTCAAGTGACTTGATTTGAATCCGAGGTCAAATTCAATTATGTCCTCGGCCTCTCGAGTGTGTGCTTTTACTACCGACAGAAAAAATCATCGAATGAAATACTTTTTTCAATGACTAATTCGACCCCAGTGAAAGGATACAAACTGACAAGAATCCCAAAAAAAAATCAATCTTTTTTTGTAGGTTTGACAGGAAATTTGAATTTTTTGTTTCAAATTGTTTTAATAACACGATGATCACGAAATTTTGCACCAAGTTGCACATCAACATTTCCGAACTATCTGCTGAGATTCATTCCAATTAAGTTAGCATTATTTGAGTTAACCCGAAAAATACAACAATATCGAAAATTCTGGTTGTATCGCAATGAAATTTGGTACACTAACTGTCTAGTTTCAATTCAACCGCATGAGTAGTTCCTGAAATATCAGTAAATTCATCTCAAAATTTCATATGACCATAACTCCGAAACCATTCGACCAATTTGTCCCATTAACGAACTCAACCACCGCATTCTAATGCGCGTCCTAATCTAGAAGTTTCAAGTCGCTAGCTTGCTTCTTTCGACAATTATCTTGTCGTCAGCAGGTCGACCGGACAGACTCAGTTTTGACACCGGGTTCGTCATCAGTGAGTCCAACCAAGTCGTTTGAGAACCTTTTTGACTCAAAATTCGAATATAACAGTCATTTGGACTGTAGCGAGCGCCCTCTCACAGCTCTTACTCAAGTCGCGCGCGCAGTACCATCCCTTGCGTCTTAAGTACCCTACGTTACCTGCCTGTAACGCTTGGCCACATCATCGATCAACGTACAGAGGGCGCTAGCGCGCACGCTGTCCCTGGTAGATCCTCTCAAGATCTCGGAAATACGCTCATCCGCAACGGCCTGATACACTCCCTTGTGATCCGCACAAGGGGTGTCCGCTCCCGTAAACGGCTTAGTTTGGGGCATGCCCTGACGAGTTCCCCTAAACTAAGCCGGGACGAAACGTGACACTCTCCCAAAGAGGTTGAAGCTACCTCGCAAACCTTCAATAGCTTCAGGTCAAACTGATAGCACGCTGTTCCTCTAAAACATTCGAGCAAAAACAATAAATTTAATTATAGAAGAGACATTCTAATTACATGAATTACATGAAGACGATCTGGAAGTAAGATTTTCCACTGATGTGTTATCAGTTGTTTTGAGAATTCGGAATTGCCTGTGCTCTGGAGATTGTGATGTTTCGACTAAGGTTATATTATATTATATTATATTATATTATATTATATTATATTATATTATATTATATTATATTATATTATATTATATTATATTATATTATATTATATTATATTATATTATATTATAACCGAGAATACACACAGATACAATATATGTGCAACTCACGGAGGTAATCGAGTTACCTGTTTGTGAGTTCGGTTTAGAAGTCAACCACTTATGTACACAATAACCATAAAAGAAAATAATCCTATCAATCAATAAACTGGAATACAAAATAGTCACAAAACTATCGTAAACCTACAACATCTCTGCGCAATAACAAATCAACAGCTCCTCTCACAAATTAGTTGAAATCCACCTTTTTAATTTATTCTTCCTAAAACAGCCACAATTCAAAACCTTGAGTTCATTTGGAAGTGAGTTGTATACACTTATTGCTCTAACAAAACTACTCTTACTACTAACAGTCCTAAATCTTATTGGCAACTGAATACTTTTGTTCCTAGTGGTGCTTGTTGACTGTAAAAATTCATTTTTGAGTTTATCATAATGATATTTAAGTGATTCGAGTGAAAACATTTGTTCAATATGCAGAGGGCTCCTCTGAGCAACCTTATTCTTGTAAACTATTTTTAAGATTCTTTTTTATTGATTCTTTAAAAGGTTCAAACAGTTAGAGTAAGCTCCACCCCAAGCAATAATTCCATAATTTATTATACTATGAAATAATGCATAGTACAGCATAAGAAGAACCCCACTGCTCATTACTTTTGTAAAGTTTGTGAAAAATGAATAACAAGTACTTTGTCTTTTTTAGCAAATATTCAACATGCTTGTCCCACCTCATATTATAATCCAAAACAACTCCCAAGTACTTGACCGAGTCCACCCTATTTATTAGCCTTCCATTTATACTGACATTCAAAGACTCCGGAACACTATCACAGTAGCTGCCAAAAGTTATGTAGACTGACTTATCTATGTTTAAAGAGAGTTTATTCAAATTCAACCAAACGCTTATATTCTTCAAATAATTATTTAAATTTTCCTCCACTTCTTTCCAAGTTTTGCCAGTCGACACCACTGCCGTGTCATCAGCAAAAGAGATCAACATATCTTCAGGCACAGTGTTAAAAACATCATTAACATATAAGATGAACAACAATGGTCCCAAAACAGTGCCCTGAGGAACTCCAGTACTCACCTCACAACAATCGCTTACCACGTTGCCAATCCTCTCCCTATGACACCTATTTTTTAGATATGATGTGAGGAGCGGATGTGCTTCACCTCGAATCCCATAACAATCCAATTTTTCCAACAGAATATCATGATTTACCGTATCAAATACCTTTGCCAAATCTAAAAAAGCTACGGCTACTGGTGCGCTTCTATCAAGTCTCCGGTATATCAGATCAGATAAGTAATTCAAAAGTCTTTAGTTCCTAATTTTTCAATAAAGCCGAACTGTCTATTAGCTATCAATTTGTGTTTTTTAACGAAATTCAGAATTCTTCTATGAACGATCCTTTCAAACATTTTCAGTTTTTGATGCTTTTTCTTTGTCTATACCCTAGGATTTATAAATTTTGTAGAGGTACCTGACTAGTGTAGTCCATATAATTTCCTCAGAGATAGACACACCTTTTTCTAAATGTCAGAGACAGCATTGTTAAAGACATTGCGGTTAGATTGTCTATGTTGCAATATGGCGAATGCACTCATTATTCAATTAGTATAGTATAGAATAAGTTTTATTGTTCGTATTCAGTAAGTGTAAGTGATATAAATTCTGAAATATTTTTTAGGCCTGAAGAAGCAATCTCATCATTGTTAGGCTAAAAAAAACGTATAAAGCCAATAGATTGACCTACTTTTCCTCATTCGAGTAACACAATGACCCATTCTTCCCTTCATAAACCCAATAAAATAAATGATCTAATACGTATAATACCCACGTTGCGTGAAATGTCGTAATTAAGAAACTCACCAGCTAATGACATTCTTCATGGGGGTCGAAGTTCTGCCAGCAACGGATAAGACAATAGCCAAGAAGACAGAATAGAGCTTAGACTCCCCCTTTTTTAATGGCCACACTGCAATGCGTCTAAATCTTGAACAGGGGGGACCCCCGATGTGTGGTTATCATCAATGGCTCTTTCTTGGTCGACGAAAGGTTATCTGTGTTATGGGGTATCGATTTATTCACTAATCCGGGCAGGTTTTATCTTGAGCCATGCCTCAATAGACGACTTCGGTACAAGTTGCCAACCCACAAATTTCGTCAAATTCACTATCAAGTTCAAGCGAATTGATTCGGGAAATATCTAGGGGCTCTATTTTTCAAAGTGATAGTACTACTGCAATTATGCTAAATTACCCCAAGAAAAAATACTCAGTCTCCGACAAATATATGAATAGACTGAAGCTTCAACAAAGCTCACAAATTGTGCGAATTCATTTTGAAAATGATGATTCTGTTCGAAATACGTTCACGCTCTACATCCATATTAGGATCAAGATAATCGTCCATCAGAGCAATTAATTCGACTAACCGTGGACCGTTTTCTCACACCACGTTTACTTTAACTTACTATTTGGTGTGCTTCATGGGCTGGTAAAATCATTGGTCCGTACTCCTTTGAAGACGATGCTGGCCAGAACGTTACAGTTAATGGTGACCGCTATAGGGCCATGATTACTCACTTTTTCGTTCCCCAATTGAACAACCATGATGTGCAGCAGCTGTGGTTTCAATAAGACGGCGCAACATGTCACACAGATCGTGCCACAATTGATTTACTGAGGAAAAGGTTTGATAACCGCATAATTTCACGTTCCGGGCCCGTGAATTGGCCTTCAAGATCGTGCTATTTAACGCCTGTAGACTATTTTCTGTGGGGATATGTGAAGTCGCTAGTGTACGCCGATAAGCTCGAAACGATCGACCCCTTGGAGGATGACATTCGCCGCGTTTTTGCCGATATACGGCCACAAAAATTGGAAAAAGTGATTGAAAATTGGACCTCCAGATTAGATTACGCTCGAGTCAGCCGTGGCCGTCATATGCCAGAAATAATATGTAAATTATAATGCCAAAAGTTTATCTTTTGAATAAAGTCAATTTAATGTCAATTCTAAATATGCATCCTTGTTTACTCCATTTCAAAGTTGTATACCTCTAAAAAAACACCCTTTACTTGTGTGTATCAATACTATCCATCGGAGCTTCTACTGATCCATTGTGAAATTAGGTATCCCGACGAATCATGCGACCATTCTTACCCTATTAGATTTTGCAAAGGCGTTTGATACTCTGGACCATGAGTTAATCTGTGCTAAGTTAAGTTATTTCGGTTTTGATGAATCTGCTCTGAGATTTTTCAGGTCTTGTATCTTCGGCAGATATCAGTGCGTTAAATTGCGTGATGCATTTTCTGAGTACTGCCTAATAACGTCAGGTGTGCCCCAGGGTTCCATTCTTGGTCCTTTGCTATTCCTCATTTATATAGCGGATATTTATAGGGTGGTTAGGTTTGTCGTCCTCTATTTTTATTGCGATGATACACAGGTTCGTCTCTCTTTTTATCCGTCCGCTATTTCTCAAGCAGTCGAACAGCTTAATGAGGATTTGTCCAGAATGTTGGACTATTGTGAAGAAAACAACCTGAAAATAAACGTGAAAAAGTGTTTCTATATACCCTTCTTCCCAAGAACTTTTCAAACTGATGTTGGAATTGAGATGGGTGGCGAGAAAATTCCATCTTCTTTCTGCTGCAGAAACCTTTTCGATTGCCGGTTAAGATTCAGGGAGCATGTCTCTCTGCTGTTGAGGAATTCTTTTCTGGCACTGCGCCATTTGTATCGTCATAGACATTTTTTGGATTTTCACTCACGTAAGTATCTCTGTGAAACCCTTGTGCTGTCCAAACTGAGCTACGGTTTAACAATTTTTTATCCTTGTCTCGACTCGGTCGAGAGATACAGGTTGCAGAAATTGCAGAATTCTTGCTGTCGATACATTTTGGGTATGAAAAAGTGCGATAGGGGAATGAGTGATAGGATAAAAAGATTAGAGTGGCTTAGGGTCGAAAATATTTTCCGGCTTCACATGACGACTGTTGTGCATCGGATTTTGAGTACTGGCAGTCCTCCATATTTGAGAGCCAAGCTGGTACACCGTCGTGATGTTCATCGTGCAGCTATAAGGCACGGGCAAAGGCTTATGTTACCAAGATTTGTTTCAGCTGTGTTTCGGCGCTCTTTTACCTTCAATGCGGTGAATTTACACAATGAGTTCTTGATAGGGTGTGAGGGGATTTCTTTGGGCTCATTGCGTGGGGAACTGAAAAAGAAGCTGTTTATAAACCAGTCATAGACTGAAAATTGTTTCTATATGTTTTTAATTTTGGTCATAATTTAGTTGCTTGTTTGAATTCATTTAATTACTTGAAGTTTTAATAGCCGTTTATATGTTTTTTTTTCTTTAGATTAGTATTTCTTTTGTTTTTGGGGTTGAGTGGAGTAGCTGAAGCTAGACTCCGCCCCAAATGTTTGAATTATATATAATTTTTTTTTTCTTTTTCTTCTGTTTCAATAAAGGCACAATTATTATTATTATTATAATCACTTAAAAAGCATGTTTTTTCACGTATTCTCTTTTCTAGAACGTGTACGCGCTTGTTCTTTGAAACAGCAGATAATTATTTCGCCAAAATGTGTGTAATTCATAAGAAAATTGAATGTTCATAAATGACTCTCCAATAGAGAATCCGGTATCAAATTTAATTCTTGGTGACCGGACGGCTGTTGCCTTTCGAGCGGAACAAGCTAGCGACTTGAAACTTTCAGGGTTACGACAACGACATCAATCATGCGATCGAAAGGTCCTGACCTCGCGCAAATGCTCCTCTGAAATTATCAAATCGCTTCTGAAATAAAAAGCTGGTGAAGACGAAAAAAAACAGTAAGCCACCCTGTATACAACATCCGATAAATTAAAACAACAGATCGCTAACGTTGCCAACCCAATCGCGCCAAATCCGTAATCCCCGCATTTCTAGCTTCATTTCAACCCCGTTTTTCGCATCTTTACAAGGGTTGTCCGGTCGTAAATATATCAAGTTACACCCCCAGAGCGTCTCGGCGCTTCACGTCGCGACTACGGACGACGGGAAAATCCTGTTCTGGAATTCGAGACATATCCCTGTATGGAACGAATGAAACATTAACGAGGGGATTAGGGTGGTCAGCATCCCTGGGTGAGAACTCGTAATGGCTAAACTGGTGTAATAATAAAAATCTGGAGAATCACTGACGTGAGGTCAGACGCTTTTACTCGCTTGTTCGAATTCTAATCCTTAGATCAACACGAAATTTTGCAACTAGTTGTGTGTGGGTAATCTCCACATGATTACGAAGTTTCAGTCTGATTGCATTTGTACTTCATGGGATATTGCGGAAATAACGCTGAAACTCCAAATAACAACGAAATTTGGCACATTTTTTTTCCTTATATCCCCGAAAGTTCAAATTGAAATTTGGATCATCCTTGTTGAATACTGACACTGAGGTTTGTGCCAAATTACATTGAAATCTAGTCAATATTCTCAGAAAAAAAAATTTTCATCGAAAATTTCAAAAATTTTCGAACAATTTTTTTTTTAATTTTTAGAAACTGGATCCACACAAAATTTTACTGAAATATGCACATTAGTATTCTAGAAATGTCCATGGAGTTTCAATTCGATTGAGTCAATAATTCATGAGATATTGAGGAATTAATCTTAATATTTCAAATGGGGCTTACTCCGGAACTATCCAACCGATTTTACCCATTAACGAACCTAACCGAGATATTTTTACTCCAAACCTAATCTGACAATTTCAAGTCGCTAAGTCTTTTTCTTGAAAGTAAGAGCACATATGGACAGATGGCCATTTTCGGCTCGAAATTCGAAAATTACAGACATCGTGACGAACGCGTTGTTCCCTAGAACAAGCGAGTAAATCAATTCTTCAAATAAAATTGAGAAGAAATAAATAGTCAATTTTGCCTGTACGATCCATAGAAAATTGTGCGAAAATGGCGCATCGAGATCGTGCAAGCATATACGAAGTTTAAATTCGATCGCGTTAGTTGTTTTCGAGTTCTTGAGGAAATAACCTCAAAATTTCAGAAAAATTTTGTCAAATTTCCATTCCAATATCTCCTCAACTTAATATCGTATCAAACTGAAAATCCAAAGAAGTCTTGAAGGTTCGTGCCAAATTTTATTGCATTCTGATTAAGGGTTCCCTAAAAACCAATTTTCACCATTATTATCCTTGATACTTTATTGATTTATTTGGTTTTTAATTATAATGGTATATTTTTGCACTTTCTAAGAAAATTAAACCTGGTAATGGATATTTTTCACACCATTAGAAGGAAGGAATTTCAACGAACAAAATGCCCACCAACTTTTTCGAAAAAGTGGACTTTTTGATTGAAAATTAGAGTGCTTTTTCGGTATTAAGTTGAATAGGGCGAACGAATGACCATTTCAGATCGAAAATCTACCGTGTATCAGGAACATAAAAAGATGAGTCTTTCGTGGAAAAAACTGAAAACTATCTTAATTCTTCACATGAATTTTGATCAGTCAGTATGTGAAAAAAGTTTAAAAATTCAAGTTTTAGATCTTTTCTTTACCTACAATTTTGATGGTAATCGAGATAAACCTTGTTTTACCCTCAAACATTCACCCCATCTCACTTCCGACCTTAGATTACCCCTTAATTATTTTTCTTTTAATTTTCTGTTATATTCTCTTGTTTTTTTTTTGTTATATTTTTCCCTTTTTAGTCTTCAGCTCTGATCTAATGCGTAAACGTCCAATCTGTTATTTAACAATTTACTATTTCAATAGAATAAATACTGCACTGCAATGCGATTGTAAATACTCGAGAATTTTTTTCACTTTATACCTGCGGAATGATTGGCTTCGTTTAACCCATTTGTGAATTCCGACTTGAAGTGGATAATTCTATGGTCTACCCGACATTCGTGAACCTCTATCAAATCCCGAATCTACAATGAAAGCGATAAAATTTTCTGGATACTCCATCACCTGCATTACTAAGGGCCGGTATTATAAAACTTAACGGAAAGTTAACTTTAACTTTAACTGAAAATTAAGCTGTAATTTCCAGTTAAAGTTAGATTTGCAGGGTTGTCTTTATCAGGTGGTTTGGGTATCAATTATAGTTAAAGTTAAAGTTAAATCGTTATTTTCCACAGATTCTCTGTCTTTTCAGCTGACATAAGGGGGATATAACCTCGATTTGTTTGTTGTTATGATATTTTCGGAAACATGTTAGCAAGATATAATTCACTTCATTTTTAAAGGACTTTTTAATTCACGATGACGAAGACGACATGAATATTGTTATGTTATGTACATCCTCGTTGAGAGATATTCACTTCATTTTGTAGAGTGCCTAATATAACAGATAAAAGTTGTAAATGCGTAATGAAGCATAATAATTTATACACATTATTTAACTTTTAAGATGAAAGGAAATCATCAAAATTGCAATGGATACTTTTCTTATAGTAATGGCCAAGCTGGTAGCTGTACAAATTCTAGATATCAGGGCTCGATAACCCTGAGCCACACAAAACATTACCATATTTTTTAACTGAATGACAATTTTTGCAAATTTAGTGTTGAGATTATTACCACTTCCAGTGTCAGTTGAAAGTACTTGCCCGTTGGTGAAGAGTGAAGTATTTGTAAAAAATTCTGTACCTAATTGGATTTGGACAAATTTTATTGTAATTGTTATATAATTCCTGAATTGAATGTATCTCATTATATATTGTCAAAGTTTTTCCTTTTAAGCTTTCATTTCCAATATATTCATTAGTGGAAGTCGTTTTTTTAGTTAGGTGACCGAATAAATGCCCAAACACCCCTTCCATATTGTAAAAATTTTAAGAATTCAAAATTGATCATTGCAACTCTCCCTCAAATCAGTAATTCTATTTTTATGGAAACCACACTCCATTAAGCTCCCTGATACATAGTGCGAATATTTGTCAATAAAGGATTTGTAATTATTCCTATCATATTTTGAAAGGGAGTATTTTTCCAAAGTCCAGCTTTTCCAACCCAGAAATTGGTGGTTAGATTTATTACAGAATCTCAAATTCTCCTTTTCATAGAAATCATCACAGTATTTCTTGTCTATGATAGAAATGAGACTTTTATAATTCCGACATTTTTGAGCAAAAGTTAATTTTCATTTAAAGTTAAAGATAACTTTCCGTTAAGTTTTATAATACCGGCCCTAAGTGAATTTACCGTCGAATAAAACAAATCTCACGGCATGTAACGGCGAGGATAAACCTCAGGCTACCTCAGGTGAAATATGACAGGAACATCGATTTAAAACACTGTTCCCCAACATTGAGCCCCTCTGTAAATACATTACGTGAACGGAATAGCTCTAGGGACAATTTCATGGATAAATTTCGCTTTTTGACGATGCCCAACGTGGATTTATCCTTTGAGGATCAGTTATATTTAGGTGCACGCTAGGATATCAATAATAAAAAGAATCCTGATTCCTTTCGATTACTTCAAGAGAAAGATGATGAATAAACAAAAGTTTGTACAGATATCTGTCGATAAATCAATAAATATTCCACCTTGATCAGAGCTAATCATCCAATCAACCGAAACACCGAAGAAGCGGACCCAAGAGAATGATTACAGCTGTTTCGCAGTTATTACTGATCGTCAGGCCATCTTACCTTAGATAAAACCGCTGAGTAGGAAATCTAGATACTTGTCATCTTTCAAATGGACAACCGCAGTATACCTACATACAGTTCGCCATTTTCCAGGAGTATCCTGCGAATCTTACCTTCGAGTGCAGAATACTTTGATCAATGTGCATGACTTTCACCATTTTGTTGTAAGAGGTCGCTGCATCTGCAATTTTGCAGTTTTACAACGTTCGTCACGACTTCGGAAACACTCGGTTCATGTGATTTTTCCACAAGACGATAACGTTCAACATCTGACAAAATAGGAATTGGTTCAGGGAGAAAAAGGAGCTCCAGTAATAATAACCTACATAATCACAAGGACGAATATCTGTCGATATACAGGGTGATTCCGGAGGAGACCGTCAGATTTAAGGATAAGTTTACACTAGTCAAGACAGTCTCGAAACAATGTTTGGTTTATGGTTGGGAGTCTCTATTGAGAATATACAGGGTGATTTGTCCGATTCGACCGATTTCACTTTTATTGATAACTTTGGTATGGCTTATTCGATTTCAATGAAATTTTCAGCGTAGTACAATAGTGTTGAATACATTCATTGATTTGAATTTTTTTTCGAAATGAGCGGTTGTTATTGTGATGAGTCCAGATTAATTGTGCAGGTTGAAAAAACACCCTGTACATAGCGTTTCCTGAACTACGCTATCTGTTTACGATTCTACTATAATAAGTCATTATTTGAGAGTTTCTAATTCTTTTGGCACACTCCTGGTTTTTTGAGAAAATTCCATCAAAAAAAGACAATGTCGAAATTTCGCTCCAATCGATTCTACTTTCATTGATAGCTTTGGTATGGCTCATTCAATTTCGATGAAATTTGCAGTGTAGAACAATCTGAACGAATATATTCAATAATCGCAAAAGTCTCTCAAAATACAGGGTTGTAATTGTGATAGTTTTAGAATTTCAGATTAATTGTGCAGTTAAAAAAAACATCCTGTACATTGCTTTTCCAAAACTTTCTTATTCGTTTCAGATTCTACAATAATATGTCATCGTTCAGAGGTTTTTAAATTCTTTGGCACACCTCCGGTTTTCCTAGAAAACATTTTTGAAGAAGAGCATGATCGGAATTTGGCTCACAAGCAGTGAGAGTATTCCGCACTAGGTAGGAAAGCTGTACCTATTGTCCAAGGATGCAAAGCAGTTCTTATAAGTTCTAAAATATTCTTTTCAAATTCCAAATTCATATTTAATTGCTTATATTTTGTATGAAACCATTCAATTCAGAATATATTTCGAACTTGAAAAGAATATTTTAGAAGTGACGAACAACTTTGCATCTTTGGACAATACAGCTTTCTTACCTAGTGAGGAATACTATCACTGCTTGTGAGCCAAATTTCGATAATGCTCTTCTACAAAATGTTTTCGAGGAAAACCGAAGATGTGCCAAGGAAATTAAAAACCTCTGAATGATGATGTAGAATCTGCAACGAATAAGAAAGTTTTGGAAAAGCAATGTACAGGGTGTTTTTTTTCAACTGCACAATTAATCTGAAATTCTGAAATTATCACAATTACAACTCTGTATTTTGAGAGATCGTTGCGATTATTTAATTAACTCATTCAGATTTTTCTACACTGCAAATTTCATCAAAATTGGATGAGCCATACCAAAGTTATCAATAAAAGTAGAATCGATTGGAGCGAAATTTCGACATTATCATTTTTGAAAAAAATTTCTCGGAAAACTAGAAGTGTGCCAAAAAAATTAGAAACTCTGAAATAATGACTTATTATATTACAATCGTAAACAGATAGCGTATTTTAGGAAACGCTATGTACAGGGTGTTTTTTCAACCTGCACAATTAATCTGGATTTATCACAATAACAACCGCTCATTTTGAAAAAAAATTTGAAATCAATGAATGTGTTCAACACTTTTGTACTACGCTGAAAATTTCATTGAAATCGAATAAGCCATAACAAAGTTATCAATAAAAGTAAAATCGGTCGAATCTGACAAATCACCCTGTATGTTCTCAACAGAGACCACCATCCATAAACCAAACAGTGTCCCGAGACTGTCTTGACTAGTGTAAACTTATCCCAAAATCTGACGGTCTTCTCCGGAATCACCCTGTATAAAGAAATATTCCACCTTGATCAGAGCTAATCATCCAATCAACCGAAACATCAAGGTGAAATATTTGTTGATTTATCGACAGATATTCGATTATGTTAGTTTATTGATACTGGAGCTCTCTTTTCTTCGTGAACCAATGCCTATTTCATATAATTATAGTTAATATATATCCTTTGAAATATGAAAGATAACAATTACAACCTTGCCAACGTAATTTCCCAACAACTGCTCCTACACATTGGGTACCAGTTGGTCTAAACAGCTCCTTTTTAGAGCCAACCCCTATTTATGAACCCTGTCCAATAACTATCTATAATATCATTCTAGAAAGTATCGTAGACAGACCTTTTCTAGACAGGAAAATGAAAATAAGGATCCTATATTCTATGTTCTGAAAAGCATCGTTCTAGTCAAGGATGTATGAAACATAGACGCAATCCTGGACATCAAACGAGTCTGCAATGCTAAATAATTGAATTCTTTCCTCGACGTAGAATGATACTCTTCTTCATCCTATGAAAAGCAGATGTCCTTCTGGGAAATCACTATATAAACCTTTCCGGCAGCGGGAAAGGTTCCAGAAAATTTATGTAAGAATTCATGCATTCATCTAAATCTAAAAAAATTCAAAGCCATAAATCCCTGGGATCTAACAATTTTGTTTTTGAAGCAATATTTGGAGATCTGGCTAGCCATTCTGTAAAGGACCCCTCCGATCGATCCACTGATTGCGGAATTTCATATTCAAGAATGATCTGACAGCAGCTCCATTTCCGCGAGCAAATAATTGTCGACGAATGTAGATGAATTACCCTTGAAATGCTTCAGAATGTGAGTCGGAAATTTCAGTGAAGTTTATACCATTGTTTTAAAGTTAGCGGAACTCAATTTGAGCATTTCTCAGATAAAACTGTTTAGGACACTTATCTCGACATTCTGAACAAACTTTCCCTGTATGCATTGTTTCTTTGAAATTGGTACTAAACTTTCAAAGACTAATATTATTAAATAAATGTCATACTCAGAAAGGAAATGCCTCTTGAACAACATATCATACGATCTTTTTTCCCTATTCCAATTCAATGAATTTGGGTTCCGCACATAAGGATGAGATTGTATGATAGTAATTTTTATGTAGGAATGTTTCTCCCTCCAGAACAAAATTGGCCTTTTGTAGCAGAAATAATTAAAAATCTAGAGTAAAAGTCTCATAGGAGTACATTAAAATGAATTGAACCTGTCTTGGTCCGTATAATTTGGAACATCCTCCAGTTTTTTCCATTTTATGGCGCTGAACAACCATCAATCATACAGAAGCACATTACTATCGGTACTTTGATCTTCAGGTTATTTTGCCCTTCGGACTATAATTAGAGAACATGATCATCGACGTACATGTCATGACGTCTTCGATGAGCCTTTCGATGTTATTTTCTAAAATTATGAATTGTATCAGTCCAAGGATCGACCCCTGTGGCATCTCATAATCAAGGATTCCTGCTCCAAAAGCGTCTATACTCAATAAGTTGCATACTCAATATCTTTCTTACTTTTCCTCATGCCAAAACTATTTAGTTACTCTTCGACAGTCGTACGTCTACTCCAGATGGTCTTGTACTTGAAATCAACGGCCTCCAGTTCACTATTCTCATGCCAGAAATAATAACAACTGTGCAACCAATTAACTAGTTCTGAACAATCATGTTCGACTAGCTTATTAATTTCTTTATTATTTCTCATACCAGAAGAAGAAATAACATTTGTTTATTTCTTTCAGGTTCAAAGTTCCTATGTTCTGAAGTCATAGCTCCCATACGAAGTGAAGTAGATGACATAAGCCTGATAATAGTCAATTTTGAAGACCTCACAGCGCACCCACCTGGTTCATTAGAAAACAGCCCAGTAGGAAAATCCAGATTTAGCAAGTGTAGGTAATTTTAGTTCATTATGACGAGTGAAAGTACCAGCTATATGACATTCTCAATTATGCAACATGCAGAATGATTCAATATATTAGCTAATATTGTTCACACAAAAATTCATTTATGAAACATCTAGGATAGGTTAGAACTTTCAGAAAGTCTGAACGTGTGGATGTAAATTAGAATGAATATGGATTTTTCCAAATCTTACTGTTTTCCAGTTGATAGAGCCAGGGCCTCCTTCAGACAGAGTTTGAGGTTAGGTTCGAACTTGCGAGGTCGAGGTTTTCGATTGGCTGGTTACCTGACACCTCCGAGTGACGTCACAACTGCTGAAGAGGAAGCGGACAGATTGGAGCAATGGTGAGTGAGGAATTAGTTTTTATATACAACCCATTTCTTTGTGAGGTCTATTTTGGAAAGCAAACTATCATCTACCTTCCGCTACAGATGGTTACATGATGAATCACTTTATGACATAGTGATTCATGAGGAGTCATTCTAGGGCCTCATATTTTCTTGCTTAATTCTTTGGATATCCGCTTCTAGTTCAATTCCAAGAAAATGAAAGCGAATATCTGAACACTATTGTACTTTGACTCGATTATAATCTTAGGAAATTCAATAAGAGTTATGAAAATAATTCCACACTCACGATTTGAAACACCTTTTGACAAAGCTGTGCAGAAAAGACACAGCGCGGCCATGAAACAAAACATGACAAACTAAACCATAAATGAAAAAGATTTAGTCTAACCATTGGCTCATTTCAAGTTTTTGGTGATTAGCTCGAGATGTCGTTAGAAGAAAATGATGGCAGAAATACCTTTATATACTTAAATCTTTCCACGTACCAAAACGAACTCGATTGAATTCCACATTGTGTTCATCACATGGTCATTCGTCTTCTCAGAAAGGAGAACTCAACATACACTCAGTTTCATTAGTGTTATCACATCCAGCAGTTAATAACACCATGAACTTCATCTTCTGGCAATGTGGTAGACTTACATCGAGAATTTGAAGATAACTTTGCATCCCACATATGTCCAAAAGGATTACAGACATTTGGACAAAACGATAGCACTCTGTTTCCCAGAACATGTGCGCAAAAACCACAGTTCACAATGTAATTTCTTGTGTACGTAACGCCTTTTATGTCACAGCATATAATTTCGAAACACAAGCTTCAACGTTCAGATTTATTTCGATAAGTTCCAAATTATACGTTTAGAAAATCCTTTTCATATACATCCCTTATATCCTTGAGGATACGTAAATCTACCAGTACATGAGAACAGATGACTCAGCTATATTCGGATCCCTTCTCATAGTATGACCGAGCAAACAGATAACTCTATCTGAAATATCGCTGAACTCCTGAAACCCGGCAAGACACACCTGAGGCTAGAGATAGACCTGACAAGCGCCGACTGCACCCTAAGGAAACATTGACATAATATGGACACGTATGTACAAGAACCCATATGCAGATTAGGGTAATGAAGGAAGGAAACATGCCCTTGTATCATCAACGACTGTGTTGTCACTTCCTTGGAGATAAACCACATTATAGGTCTCAATGCCCGCAAGGCATACTTAGCTGTGGAGATGTTAAGATGGCTGTTCGCTTTGTTAGCAATGAGCACTAGTTACGCTGACAAAAGGAGTTGCAACAGGTAATAGTGGAAGAAGTGGCGGGAAGTGGGATGTGGTACACCTCAGTTACAATGGGTCACCTGAATGTAACATAAAATGTCCTTAGATATTATTTTTCATGAACTTCACGGAATAGCTTCATGTTGATATCAAATGTACCAGATTTTCATCTATACTCCATTCACTTTTATAATGTAGCCCGGTTGGCCATGACATCGTGACAGATTTCACCGTGTATATTTCGAAAATGTTAGGTTATAGTCATTTTCCTGTCAGATAACTATGCAACGTTGTCCTCTCTACAAAGAGGTCGTAGTATTTACTTATTTTTCAAATGTCATTCTACATTGATAAAGTAATGAAATTGAGAAAATATTATTTGAATTCAATAATTCCAAAGACCTGGCGAATGTTGAAGAAACTTTTGTCTCTGTTAATACTGGAAATATTTCACGTATATAAACGTGGTTGGAAGATTCAGTTATGCTTTTTTCTTGTACGGAAATCAAGAATCGAGTGTTTTGGAATTTTACTGAAAAATTATGGATAGAGTAATTCGTTACTTTGTGAGAGTTCATTAGAAAAAAAAAATAAAAGCACCCGAATAACCCTGCAGTAAAACTTCTAAACGAACCAACAAACCTATGGAATTCCCTACTTTTCGAAATTCTCAAGAAATAAGCCTACAGAAGACATTTAAATACATTATTGCACAACTTGAAATACTCCAGTATCAAAATGAAGTAGTAGGTACTAAAACCTGTCATCTTGAAAGAACTAACTCAATTTTAAGTTCTCGGGAATCTATGTGAACGATAGGTACACTGGGTTTTCACTCACATACGTCGAAAATGTTGGATAGCTTGTGTTGAATTATTGATTCCAAATTATCAGGGTTACTATCAGAATAAGCAGATTTCAATTCTACATAGCACTTCCTGATACTTTGCCTCTGCTTCTTCAAAACTACCTTCGGCATTTTTAGTTTGCAAGCGTTATTATGCTGAGATTTAGAAATCTAGAATCGATTGGTATTGATAATAGTAGAAATTGAAATTTGGCAACGTCCTTTGACATTGCCGATATTTCATGAGTGCCAACCTGCGTCAGTTTTAAGGGAAAAAACTTGATAAACCTAAATCATGGCCAACCGGGCTACATTATAAAAGTGAATGGAGTATATTTATTCATGTGAATGAATCCTTGTCTCATAATATTTAGAGGGTGTCCTCGAATTAACGAAAGCTTGAAGCTGACATTTGTTCAGTTAAGGGTTGACTACCTGGGGAACACAATTCGACAGGTGACAGTTTAAGGTCAGTAAAATGGAGCTTAAAACCATAACTTGATTTTATTGGAAGTAATAGTGTCCATAATCAGCAGATAATATCTAAAAATATAAAGTTTATTATTTTCGAAAGTTATTAGGTTGCTCTATAGGATGTCCTAAAGGTCACCCATAAACACATAAAAACTCGATATTCGCAGAGCAGATTAGGAGCTTGATTAAGGAGGCTGAATTCGTGAGTGGGTGAAATCCACCCAATGATTTCGCAGGTGTTTACGTTCGAAACTTTATTTTTCCGAATATACTGATCCTGTTCGAATTGAATTCTGGTACTTGTTCGAGAACAGCAGCGTGAAAGTATATGTAGAATGTAGAATATGAGAATCATATCCACAGAATCATGAAGTTCCCCTTTCGTATTGCTCCACAGAAATCGCTCGAAATTCTACGTAATTTCTTCCAAAAGTTATTATGAACTCATATTTGATTTGATATAATCCCAAAATGAGTGAAGTACATTGTAGCTTAGCAACGAAGTTTGTGTTCATGAATGGGTGAAATACACCAACAAATTCCTCCAATTTCGAAATAACATTTTTCCAATATTTCCAAAAGTATATATCCGATGGTGCACTATTGTTTTCTACTCAAAGTTTTGTGTCAAGTTCTATTGATACCCAGATGATAATTTATAGAGATAGAAAAACCAATAAAATATTCAAAATTACTCAAAAATATATTTTCAAATTATTTTTGCGAAATGAAGTTCTGCAGAAATTTTCGCGTTGGCATCCTTCAACTGATTACCTAGTTCGAATCTTATCTCATCAGTATTACTGTGCTATAGGAAAAATAATCTCGGAATTTGAAATAGGTATAAGTTCGAAACCGTTAGGAAGATTTCACCCATCAACAAGCTTCACCTGTATATTTAGGATTCAAACCTCATCTGAAGATGTCAAGATTCTAGGACTTTTCCTTCGAAACATGAAGCAATTTGGGAGTTTGACCACGGATTTATCAGTGAATGTCCAACCTTGTCGCTCCAAATCATTTCGCTTAACACTATATCATTACACATATTCGGGGAAAATGATATCGCTCCTGTCCCCTAGATGAGCCGCTAAAAATGAATTTATAATTATTCCATGCTATACTAATTGAATGAGGCCTGAATAGTAGCAGGCTTGAAGTAGAAATAGAAGAATGAGTGTCTTTTCTAGACGAAAGTTGAAAGATAAAGCTGAGAAATCAATTGAATAACGTGATCTTTCGACAATTCAAACAATCCCCAAAATCGATCCGATTCATCCACCATTTTGCAACCATGGAAATTTCGCCCTGGGGCCGGTATTTCTATGGGATTTCAGCAACAAAATGTCGATTCATCGGTTCAAAAAAAAAAATTATCTATCATCAAGATCATTTGATAATAATTTTCAGTTCTATACTCCACTAATTGAATACGGTGTGGATATTGATGAGGTTGAAAGACATTTAGACTCATTTTAGAGAAAGTTGCGAAAAAGATCATAAAAGTAAACTGCAGAATCCGATCTGCTAAAGATTTTGACTATTTATGAGAAATTTCCATGATTGACACTTTGGGGTTCCTTCGCCATTTTGTGTATCTACAAAATCAGCCTCTGCTGATATTTTCGCACCAACCTGAGAATTGATCGGTCCAAGAAGGATCATCAATCACTGAGTTCAATTGCTGGCCTTCACCAGCAACATTCACTAAGAGTAGTGGATAAGAATACCCCTGATACCGGTCCTGTTCCCAATGCAGTTCAGTTCTGACCGTTCTCCCGGTTTCATTGACTCCTACAATAAATTCGCAACCTATTTTTAGTTCAAACAAGCGGTTTTTAATCATCACAATTGCCTAAACGAAAGCATTATCGGATTAGCGGAGAATGGAGGAAACATCAAAGAGCGTATCGATTAAAAATCAGGAATGAACTAACAGGGAGCTTGGGAGGAAGGGGAGAATGATTATCTCTCCTTTTGGGGTTTGGAGGCCGTTAATTGAAGGAAGTTGAGATGGACGATGTTTGCTGATGGTTCACGCTACCAAGTCGACTTCGGTGTTTGGTTATCGTAGTAAGCGTTTAACGACGTATTGGTTTATAGTTTGTACGTGATCTAAAGTAAACGATTGGTTGATTGAGGTGACCTTGGAACATCGAGCTGATTATGATAGATTAAATTTTGAAAAAATAACTAGGGAAGCGTATGTGTGGAGTCAGGAGCTTTGCGTGCATCGTAAAACTCGTTGACATAGATATAGTGTAAAAAATTGTTGAATTTTTAATTTTTCCTCAGTATAGTTGTTTTCCGATATAACCCAAATGAAACGAGCTCAGGCATTTTGTGATTTAGTAGCTGGTTGAGAAATGCTGGTGCAATACTTTGTGCAAAATTTCGTGATGAATGTGTCATTGAAATAATTTCGACAAATTGTATGAAGTTTCCTTGAAAAAAAATATTTTTTGGAGACTATTCATCGAATTCCAGAGAAAATTTACACAGATCTTAAAGCTCATATTTAATAACAATGTACTTAATTGCCATTCGATTCGATTTCAAGTTTTTTGCGGTATCAGGAAAAAAACTGGTCAATCTCGTGTTATTTTCTCGCTATCGTTATTATTTCTGAAATAACTCAAAGACTACTGATTCAATCGTGATGCATCTCATGTTCAAGAGAGATGACCGTTTTGGTAACGAATTCGAACATGCGCGCGAAAGCTACTGTCTTCACATAAGTGCTTCTCTAGTTTTTTTTTGAGTTATCACGAAAAACAATAACGAAACAGAAGGAAAACCCTCGAAAATTGACATTTTTCCTTAACATCTCCGGAAATTATGATGGAATCAATCTGGAGTTTGATGCCCTGCTGTAAAAAATGAAGCTCCAAGTTTGAGCAGAATTTTCCTCGAATATAGACGCTAGTTTTCGAAAAAAAAATTTGTATACTCACAGCACGATGTCAACGAAACTCTTCTCAAAGTTGCGCATCGTTATCTTCCAACTAGCAGCCAAGTTTCAATACAATTGCTTCAGGTGTTTCTGAAATATCAGGAAATAATTTTAAAATGCGACCTACCCTGAAACTTTCAACCTGATAGTATCCTCTGACGGCCCGTAATCATGCATGTGGTCGGCCGGACAGAATCGATTCTGACACCGGATTCGTCACCGGATATCTGAGGAATCATCAGGTGGATTCAACCCATTTAAGAATTCGGCCTCCAAAATTGAGGTCTAAACCTACTCTATAAATAAAGCATTTTTCCCTAGGAAGTTATTGTGTTCACTATTGGTCCTTTGGCCTATCCGCAACCTACTCTTAAAGTGTCAAGTAGTCAGTTCTTTCCGTTTTCAAGTTATCAGGGTAACAGGCGGACGGCCAGCCGGATAGAATCAATTTTGATATCGGATTATTCATCAGTTAGTCCAACCAAGATGTTTAAGACGTCATTTGAGCAAAACGATAACCCGCTTCAAAAACGAGCATTCACACGCTTGATTAATCCATGAATACACTCCACATAGAATAGGAATAAATATTTCATTATTCTACAGCAGAAAAAGCTATTCTACTTAACACCGTTGTCACTTCGTGCATGCCTGACAAATCCAAAACCCCGATTTTGAAATCTGATTTTGAATACTTTCTGAAGGTAATTCGGGAAAATGATGAAGCAAACCCATAATAATTATGTTCAAATTTGCATTTGCAGTAATAACTCAAATTCAGGAAAAACCCCCATTTAAGTCGTTAAGTTTCACATCAAAGCACCAGATTTTCACCCAGATCGGATCTGTAATGTTGGAATACCTAATCATATCTTCATTATCATTCAACCATATGCTTTCCATGATTTCCCCCATAGATCCAATAAATCAATCTCACGTTCTGAACCGAAAATATTTTATCTAACTATTCGAAGGTTTACCCAAACAAGGTACGGTTCCGGTTTCAACCACTTCACTTATATCGTTCAACAATTAAATATACAATAGCGCATTATCATTAAACATGATAATTAAATTTTCGTTGACAACAGCGATTTCCCGTTAAAAATAGGTATGAGCAGAGAGTAAATATTTGGATTCAAGCTGTTCTGCAGTTATTGTTATCTTCACAATATTGTTACATTAAAATCAGATTAGTGAATCGATCCCAAATTGAGTTAGGTGAACTTGTGTGACAGCAGATGGATTTGATATCTTTAGAAAGCCGAAAAAGAAGAAACTCATGGTGTTCGTGTGAAAATGAAAAGGTTCGGTAAATGAAAGTTTTTCAGTCGAATTATTACTCAACCATAGGTTGATTGATTTATCTAGAGTGAACTGTGGCTGAAACAATATTTTTCAACAACTGTTGTTGGCAGTTTTGATATTGAACGCTTCAATCTGAATTCTACTCTCGAATTTAGTTTTGATTTGAGCACGACATGCTATATGCAACCCAAATTACTTTTTGTTCGCAAGGAAATTGTATTAATGTGGTATGTGGAACTTTGGAAAGTTATAGCTGGCGAAAGTTGAATCAGAACATTGAAATAAATTCTAGAAAATCTCTTAACAAAAACGTGAGATCAAACTGAAATTTGGTGCACTGGTTTCGAATATTGACCTCAAAGAACTGCATCAAATTTCACAGAAACCTGATGGATCGTTCCTGAAAATTCTGGAAAACATGTATTTGATATTTTCTAACAAAAGAATTGTCCCGAAACTTCGCACTTAGTTTCGTTTCAGTTTTTCTTGAGATATCGAGGAAATATCCTCCAAATTTAAAATGAGTATAAACTTGAAATGAAACGAACTCAACCGAACTATTTAGGCTTCCAATATAACCTTGAAATTTTAAGACTTATTCCGATAGCTAGAGCACATATGGACAGAATCAAATTTTTTCGAGGTCTCCAAGCTCATAACATTAGACCATTTTCGGTAAATCCCAAAACACTAGACATTTGAGCAAATGGATAATGTTGTTGTTGACTAGAATAATCACGAAAGGATATTTTTCATCCTCCACAAGATGAAGAAATGAATTCATTGAGTAGGCTACGATATTTGGCAAGAAGATATGCATAACAGGATAATTCTATTCAAGAAAACCACCTACTTTTCGAGGTGCTTTGGCTCAGAGAACCAGTATATCAGAAGAACAAGTTGAACTAATGTACATAATTTTGAATTCTGTTTTTTCGTTGTAAAAAGACTTATCAACTCAAAAACTCTAAGAACTACTCACGTTCAAAATTGTAGAAAGCTATAACTCGAAACCGATTCAACAGATTCCATCCTCTAATAAACAACAGCACTTCGATCATGAAATCCTCTTTGGAAAATTTTGAGTTTTTAGCTTCTATTTTCAGAACTCCCATGATTTTGTAATGACAGAACCTATAGATTACGACCATGAGTATCAGTGGATGAAAGTTAATCTTCGAGGCAATTTTCTACTCAAAATTAGAGTATCGGAAACATTTGAAAGAAAACATGAGCTTTCATTTCTCTAGAACAATTGGAAAAAATTTCAAAAAGCACTGCCGTGAAGGCATCAACTTTTGCGCGCATGTTCAATATAGATGACCGCTTCAGTAACGAATTTGAACATGCGCGCAAAAGCTGCTGCCTTTACGGCAGTGCTTTTGGAAACTTTTACTGATAAATTTCTGGATTTCAATTCGATCAAATCTGTATTTTTGGAAATATTGGAAAGATTTAATTTTAAATGGGTATATCTACGGAATCATTGGGCGGATTTTACCCATTCACGAATTCGACCTTCGTAATTAAGCCCCAAACCTACCCTACAAATATCGAGTTTCTAAGTCGTTTCTTCCGGAAGTTATTGTATTTACGGTCAGCCTAACGGCCGACTGCGTAAACATAATAACTTCCGAAAGAAACAACTTAGAATCTCGATATTTGTAGAGAAGGTTTGGACCTTAATTACGAAGGCCGAATTCGTGAATGGGTAGAATCCACCCAATGATTCCGTAGATATACCCAATCAAAATTTTATTTTTCCAATATTTCCAGAAATACAGATCAGATCGAATTGAAATACAGTACTCCATCGAAAATAACAGTTCGAAGTTTCATACAGTATTTAATGAGGATGATATGGTAAGAATATCATAGACATTTTTTTTTCGAATTGTTCTAATGAAACGATTATCACGAAATTTCGCATAAAGTTGTCTTTCAGCATCTCGAAAGTAGCTGTACTGTTTTATCAGGACTGAATCAGTATTTCTCGAGTTATACCGAAAAACAACGATATCGAGAGGAAAACCTCGAAATTTGACATATTTTTTCCCGATATCTCCGAAACTTATGATTGTATCGAACTGAAATTTGGTACACTGCTGTGAAATATGAAGCTCAAAGTGTGAGTGGAAATTTTTTTTTGATATGATGAATGGTTTCCGAAAAAAAAATTTTTTGGAAAAAAATTTCGAAAAAACTTTTTTTTTAATTTACTGACAATATGATCCTGACGAAATTTGGCTCAAAGTTGCGCGTCGTTGTACGTCACCTAACTGCCAAGCTTGAATCCAATCGCTCAAGTAGTTTCTGAAATAAAAAATAAATAACTTCAAAACTTCAAGTGCCTATAACTCCGAAACTATTCGACTGATTTGGCCGATTAACGAACTTAACCGCGGCATTCTGATGCGCAACCTATCCTGAAAGTTTCAAGCTGCTAGCTTGGTTCTGTCGACAGTTATCGTGTCTACGGCCGGCCGGACAGAATCGATTTTGACACCGGATTCGTCATCAGTGAGTCCAACCTAGTCGATTGAGACCATTTTCGGTTCAATAATCCAAAATTACAGACATTTGGACAAAACGATAGCACGATGTTCTCCTAGAACATGCGCGCAAAAATAGTCCCAGAAAAAAGCCCTGAGGCAACTCTTGAATACACAAATTTTCGAACCTGGACTTTTCTACTTCGACCGATCATATATCAATATCTCCACAATAAATCACAATACTCCAAGTAACTTCCTCAATCTACATCCACACCTCAACAGCCATCCAATTTTTCAGTCACTCACAACCTTTTTCTTCCTCCACAGTCCGCTGACGTCACACTCCCCCACCCCCATACTGGAAACCACCTGGGTGCCCAAATCAGAAGTCCCCTCAGCCGTGGGACATACAACAATCACCCCAATGCCTGGAGGCTACCCCCAAACGAAGGAGTACACTGCACTGACGATCTCCCATAGCGCCCCAACCAGCCATCAGGCCTCTTTCGAAAGGGGGGAGAGTGTGGAGAGGACCAAGCACCTTTTAACGAATAATAGGTACGTAAGAATATGCTTGGTGAGGTTGGCATGCATGGAAATCTTCTTAGATGGTTCCATTTCTACATTTTCAATAGAAATCAGCTGGTGAGTGTCGACGGACCACAATCGTTGTTGAATTTGGGGTCCCTCAGGGGTCTGATTTGAGACCCATATTGTTATATTGATGTCTATGAATGACGGAGGAAGCTGCCGCAGATATGTATATATGCCCCTCAAGAAGATGATTCAAAAATGAAATACTTTCAGTTGGTGATTGTCTGATTGCTTAAAGAAAACCTGATGGGTTTCAAATTATTATAGTCTAAATGAATATGACAAAAATGTGAGTCGTGAGGAGATTGAATCACTGGGCGAATTTTACCCATTTACTAATTCGACCTTCCTAATTAATCTTCAAACATGATCTACAAATATCGACCCTCTAATTGTGTTGTTTCTCTTGAATGTTACGGTCAGATATATCCATTCTGAATATTATTTTCCGAATATTTTCAAGACTACAGATCTCATCGAATTGAAAGCTAGTATTTGGTCGTAACATTTCGTCGTGAAGATTCATACGAATTAATATTTCTGGAATAATCGAATAGTTTCGACCCATTCATGAATTCCACCTTTTTGATCAAACCCTGATTAACTCTACAAACTTGGACATTCCATCCGGTTCCTTTCAGAATTTATTGTTTTCATGGTCTATCTAACAGCCATTTGTGAACACAATCAGGTCGATTCTGTTTGCGTATTGCTATGAACCTTGCTATTCTAGTCATATTGCTATCTTTCTAATTCATAGCAATATGGCCATGATGTTACGTATTCTGTTTCGAGTGTTATAGCAATGTTTGTTATGAATTTTGTCATAACAATATTGCTATCATAGACTTCCATAATTGGTGATTTTAGAGCTGACAACACTGTATTTTGTGACTTTAGAACTACAAGGAAGAAGAAAATAACCCTAATTCGTGAGTTTTCTTTATGGTTTCGCATACATAACCTGTATCTGTATCTACGGCTTTCTTTATTCATGTAAACATCGACATAAAAAATGTTAGGAAACTTTGAATAAAGAACCTTTTTATTCAAAGTTAGGAAACGAAACGAGTCAAATTGACCAATAACCAATTTCCTGGATACCAATAAAATATTGGTTATCAGAAATCGAATGCAGCAATTTTATTCAGGCGTTAATAATTCGAAATTCGATAAACTTTTTCGTTGGCATTCAAAGGGATTGCTGTTGTTGAGATGATTAGAATAATCATCTCAGCTGTTGCCTATGCCTCTATCTTAGTCTAAGAATTTTCCTTGAAATTAAATAATATTCTAGAGAACCTTGAACACATTTCCATTAGCATATACTTTTTTTATTCATGTAAACATCGACTTACTCGAAAATGTTATGAAACAGAAAAACCAATTAAAGTCAAATTGACCTATTTCCTGGATACCGATAGAATTTTGGTTTCCAGAAATCAAATGCAATTTTATGCAGGCGATAATAATTCGAAATTCGATGAACTTTTTCGTTTGGAATTCAAAGGGATGGCTGTTGTTGAGACCATTAGAATTATCAGGTCAGCTGTTGCTTACTATGCCGGTGTTTTAGTCTAAGAATCCTTAAAATTAAATATTCTAGAGAACCTTGAACACATTTCTATTAGCACATTCTTCCCTATCTTCAATATTTTCGAATTCTTGGAAGAAATAATACTGAAACAAATGGATCTCTGAGAGATTCCTTTTCTAAACTTTCTTGTTATGAAGCATAGCAAGTACTATTTTGAGGTTGCTAAGATAGCAAGGTTGATAGCAAGATTCTTGTTAAAGTGACAGATCATATTGCTCAAAATGGTTGATCAGAATACCAATAATTCCAATCTTGTTATGATAGCCATATCTTCTTCATAGCAATATTGCTATTTGCAAACAGAATCGACCTGAATATCTAAATCATTTCATAAATTCAAAATAAGAAGAACACCTTTGGAGCTCAGTGAAGAAATTCCGCTATTCGAAATATTGTTTTCCCAATACTGCTGGAAGTAAATTTGGTGCTCTATTCTTCAATATCAACCCAAACTTCTTCGCTAGCATTCTTACGAATACTTTCCGAGAAGAATATATGATTCAAACATAAATCTTAAAAAAAAAATTTCAAATTTTTCCAACTGTACGATTCTCATAAAATCTTCCACAAATTTAAAGATGTTCAACAACTGACTGTCAAGTTTAAATGTGATCTCATCTGTTCTTCACGAATTATCGAGATAATAAAATTGAAACTGTTCAGTGAATTTCGCCCATGTTGATATTCTTTGGAGAATGAGCATTACATTCTTATGTATATCACAGTGTTAGCAGAGGAAATGTAAACGGAGTACCATATGTTTCCGAATAATACAAAAGCACAGATGAAAACCCCAGCAAAAACTGTCTCCCTGTATAAGTGTAGTGATTGGTTCAAATAACATGGATGGCATCTTTTTCATTAGAAAAGAATTTTTCGTCATTTTGACGAAATAACTTGACATAATATCTGAAACAGAAGGAAGAACAGAAAACCAGCAGGAAGCAGTAAATAATATTACCTACATTTGCTCTATGACCGGGAGGGTTTTTCGACCAGGTCCGGTCATCTAAGCGATGATATTTCAGATCCTCAAATAAAAGAAGAAATCATCTCCCATAGATTCATAATTGGTTATTTTACGCTAGAAATCTAATGAAGTATTGGGAATAAATTGAAAAACTCGTGACAAATGTTATGTCAGGAAATCAACTGGGATATTTAGGAACCAAACCTACCGAGGAAGTTTTGGGATTAGAATTCAAAAATCCAAAATATTTTTTCAACATGATATCGCTCCTGTTCCCCAGAAGAAGCTCCTGAAAAGAAACAGATAGGGAGTAAAAGAGGAGGTGTTCTTCGTTTAGCGGATGTTATGGTGCGAACAAAATTTATGTCTGGAAGAATGCGGGTTAAATGGTGCGGGTGTTAAGCGTAAAAATGAGGGGAAATAAAGATATACTGATGAATTCCTGGTGGAAGTTTTTATTGGAGGCTTGAACAAGTTAATTGTGTATAATTTGGAGGGAGTTTTACGATAATTTGGTTCGAGTTTTTATTCGTGTCTTTCTCGCTCGAATGATTCACGCAATTGTCAAGTGAGTAAGGAGACTTGATCATCGAATAGCATTGTATAAGGACTATTAGTAGGTTGTCTTTTCGAAAGGTTTATACCCATTTGAAATTTTGAGGGTATTTCACAATATCTCAAGAAGTACAGGGTCTACTGAAGGGAATTCGAGAACTATGGCAGCTAGAAGAAAACTCATAACACATTCTCCAGCTCTTTTTTCCTGACTAATCTGAATCTGAAAACAGATCCAGCTTATCGTTCATGGAACTTGAGTTATGAGCAAAAATTGAGAAATTGTCATTTTCAATAATGCTGAATATCTCGCTTGTTTGAACTCCTATTGGAAATCTGTTGCTACATTCTACAGGCACTTTTTTAGGAATAATTCAAATATAATATGACTGAATTTTTCAATCCAGTCATTTCGAGAAATGAGAAGGATTTTGGATTTTTTAAATGTAAACTATAGTCAAAAGATCTCTTATCTTGCTACAAAATTTTTGCAGATTTCAAAAATGAATCATATGTCGCTATTCACATGAATATTACATGAGAAAATATTCATTACTTTTTTCCTGCTTTTCTATTCACTGTTGAATTATGAGTAGGTTGACGTTACCATAGCGACAATTCAATATACATCAACTTTGTGTGAACTTGCGCCTCATGATTGGAATCAGCGATTGCTGAATAAATATATCTATGGTTATTTTGTGATAGTTCTTAAGATTAGCAATATTACGGGTCATTAGGGATAGTAAAAAGATTTTTTATTGCTATGACAAATTAACCATAGAAATATTTATGCAGCAATCGCTGATTCCATAGAGGCGCAAGTTCACACAAAGATAATGCATATTCAATCGTCGCTATGGCAACGTCAGCCTACTCATAATTCAACAGTGAAAAGAAAAGCAGGAAAAAAGTATTGACAATTTTCTCATGTTATATTCATGTAAATAGCGACATATGATACATTTTTGAAACCCCAGCAAAAATTTTGTAGCAAGATAAGAGTTCTTTCGACTATAGTTTACATTTGAAAAATCCAAAATCATTCTCATTTCTCGAAAATGGCTGAATTAAAAAATTCAGTCATATTATATTTAAATTACTCCTAAAAAAGTGCCTGTATAATGTATCAACAGATTTCGAATACGAGTTCAAACAAGCGAGTAATTCAGTATTATTGAAAATGACTATTTCACGGTTTTCACTCATAACTCAAGTTCTATGCTCGATAAGCTGGATCTGTTTTCAGATTCGGATTAGTCAGGAAAACAGAGCTCCAGAATGTGTTATCAGTTTTCTTCTAGCTGCTATAGTTCTCGAGATCCCTTCAGTAGACAACGAATTTTGCCCACCCTGTACACATGCGATTGAATTGAATAAATAATACCAACTCGCAACTTTTAACAAAATTTCGTGTGGATGGTATAATAAGATTATTAATTCAACGAGGAAATTCTTAAAGAATTTTCCACATTCTATTATGTTTTTCTTTCGGAAATCATCCTTCAGATTCCCATATAATTGGGCACATAATTTCATGTAAATGTTTGACGATAAAATATAAATTTTCCCTGGATCTGATATTTACTATCAAAAATATTGCTGAAAAAAACATGTCAAATTTTGTTTTTCAAGAATATACACGAGTTCGTTAAATATTCCAACCCCAATGTTCTTCTACTTCTAGATATTTCTGCATTCATCTCCGTAAGACCAATAGCTTTTCTTTGTTCACTAAGTACTGTGTGAATTAGTGAATCTATCTCAAGAAATATATTTTCGGAAATCAATTCATTTCGACTTATTTTGCTCCGAATCAATGATCATTATTGTTATATTTCATGAATTTCCTTGTTGTAACCCTATCTTTTTCTCGACAATATTGCTATTTAAAACAGTTAAAGTCTGAGTCTCTAATCTTTCTGCTGTTGATCTCAATCCACCAACCAACCAAAAATACTCCTAGTGCTTATAAAGGGTGTTCATTTATGAGTTCGAGAACTTTGAGTAATAAATTCAGTCAGAAAAATTCTTGGAATTAATTCTTTATTATTATAATTTGGTGAATAATTTCATGGCATTGTTTTCCAAATACGATTGCCAGCATGATTGCGCAACTGAGAGTTACAAAGTACACTCAATCAGTCCAGTTTTTCACTTCTTTTCCCAATGAATCTGGCTTGGATATTGGCTTCCAATGCTTCGAAAGTTGCAGGTTTGTTGGCATTAACCAATGATTTATCATAACCTTCATAAAAACTAATCGAAAGGCATTAAGTCGAAAGAATGAAAGATGCAGTTATCAGGACTGCGAAAAGACTTGCCAGAATATTGATTTTGTAATGAATTGTCATTTAATCTCGCTGTATGGCAAGTTGAGCCGTCCTGTGGAACCAAAAAATCAGACAGCGTTTCTGGACAGCGACATTTCGGTGTCTTCACAAACACGTTTTGATACTGCGGTTATATTCTCTTCGGTGTGCACATTTCTTTGTCATTTTGATGGCTTCGAAAGCAGTAGTGTGAAGAAGTGCGAAAACAATCAATAAGTGCACGAATTTTAGGCTCATCAGGTATGTTGACTGTGGAAAATAAACTTCGCAAATAGTTTTTTTTCGAAACAAATATACACCATTTGGAAGAGTTATTCTAGCGTTAAACGATTCATGATTATGCCAATCCTTAATGAACATAAATTTCAATACTGTTTAACATTACATGCATCTATTTCTCAACTGTCAAACTATAGAATTCTCTCATGCAGCTTCAAAACATCCATTAGAACCAAATACTCTTAACTCACATAGATACAATTTGCCGCATCTAAGTTCCCATACCAAAACGTTAAAAAATTTCAAAAAGCACTGCCGTGAAGGCAGCAACTTTTGCGCGCATGTTCAATGTAGATGACCGCTTCAGCAACGAATTTGAACGTGCGCGCGTACCAAATTTCAGTTCGATACGATCATAAGTTCTGGAGATATCGGGAAAAAATATGTCAAATTTCGAGGTTTTCTTCTCGATATCGTTGATTTTTTCGGTATTACTCGAGAAATACTGATTCAGTCCTGATTAAACTTCACAGCTAGTTTTAAGATGCTAAAAGACAACTTTATGCAAAATTTCGTGAAAATCGTGTTATTAGAACAATTTGAAAAAAAAAATTTATATGATTTTCTCATCATATCATCCTCATTAAATTCTGTATGAAACTTCGAACTGTTATTTTCGATGAAGTACTGAATTTCAATTCGATCTGATCTGTATTTTTGGAAACATTGGAAAAATAAAATTTTGATTGGGTATATCTACGGAATCATTGGGCGGATTTTACCCATTCACGAATTCGACCTTCGTAATTAAGCCCCAAACCTACTCTACAAATATCGAGTTTCTAAGTCGTTTCTTCCGGAAGTTATTGTGTTTACGGTCAGCCTAACGGCCGACTGCGTAAACACAATAACTTCCGAAAGAAACAACTTAGAAACTCGATATTTGTAGAGAAGGTTTGGACCTTAATTACGAAGGCCGAATTCGTGAATGGGTAAAATCCACCCAATGATTCCGTAGATATACCCAATCAAAATTTTATTTTTCCAATATTTCCAAAAATACAGACCAGATCGAATTGAAATCCAGTACTTCATCGAAAATAACAGTTCGAAGTTTCATACAGAATTTAATGAGGATGATATGATGAAAAAAACATATAAATTTTTTTTTTCAAATTGTTCTAATAACCCGATTATCACGAAATTTTGCACAAAGTTGTCTTTCAGCATCTCAAAACTAGCTGTGAAGTTTAATCAGGACTGAATCAGTATTTCTCGAGTAATACCAAAAAAATCAACGATATCGAGAAGAAAACCTCGAAATTTGACATATTTTTTCCCGATATCTCCAAAACTTATGATCGTATCGAGCTGAAATTTAGTACACTGCTGTGAAATTAGAAGGTCAAAGTGTGAGTATAATTTTTTTTGGATATGATGAATGGTTTCCGAAAAAAAAAATTTTTTGTAAAAAAATTTCGAAAAAAATTTTTTTTTAAATTTATTGACAATATGATCTTGACGAAATTTGGCTCAAAGTTGCGCGTCGTTATACTCCACCAAACTGCCAAGTTTGAATCAAATCGCTCAAGTAGTTTCTGAAATAAAAAATAAATAACTTCAAAATTTCAAATGCCTATAACTCCGAAACTATTCGATCGATTTGGCCCATTAACGAACTTAACCGCGGCATTCCAATGCGCGACCTACCCTGAAAGTTTCAAGTCGCTAGCTCACTTCGTTCGACAGTTATCGTGTCTACGGCCGGCCGGACAGAATCGATTTTGACACCGGATTCGTCATCAGTGAGTCCAACCTAGTCGATTGAGACCATTTTCGGCTCAATCATCCAAAATTACAGACATTTGGACAAAACGATAGCACGCTGTTCCCCTAGAACATGCGCGCAAAAAAATACTAAAACCCGTTTATTTTAATGCAGATAAATTCATGGCGGGTACAAATTACATTCTGTGAAACCGGAAGTTACACCAACGAACTGTGGTGAAAACACAAATAATTCGCGGGCTGTCGTTCTCAGTCCGAGTGCTGTTTGTTAGAGAGCGTAATGCCATTTGTACAGGTCGAGGAACTTGGTCGCCTATTCATATTGCACGAGTTTGTTTTGATATCTGTTAGTTTCTTGACGTTTTATCGATGTAACTTGCTCAGCGAATGACAGGACTGAGTGATTATTTATGTAGAGGGACTCTGAGTGAGTTTTTCTGAAATATACCCAGTGACATTAAAAAATATTTACTTTGTTTTTTGCCAATGTGTTAGTCTTTCATCAAGCATGAAACAGAAGATTTCATTGGCATTCAAGCTAAAACAATACTAATGTGTTTAACGACCCTGTAGCAGGAAATGCGACGAAATAAGATGATACATTTCTGCTTCTTACAAGTCTGTCAAAGCAAATCGAATTTCGTGTATTGACTGTGCAAGATTCTCTTGAAGTTGATGCAAATTAAACAGTCTCCTTCTTATCACACCGTCCGTCTATAAGCACGATTACGGGCGAACGGAACGACTTCTATCGATCTGAAATTTTTAGAGTAGGTTGCATTTTAAAATGCGAAGGTTAAGTTCGTTAATGGGCGAGATCGGTGAAGAGATCTGATCTTCCTTTTCAGAAATATTGAAAATTATTATTTCGGGTACATCTGCGGAATTATTAGATGGATGTCACCCATTCACGAATTCAGCCTTCCCAATTAGGCTCTAAGACTGCTCTACGAATATAGGGTCTCTGAGTAGTTCCTTACGATTTTATGTATGTAAAAGTACCGGTTAGATTCCTAAATAGGTCAAATCCGCCAAGTGGTTCAGTCATTGACATTTCTCCCCAATTATTCGAATAATATAGATCCAATCGAACTTAAACTTAGTAGTTAGTTGTTGAATACCCTCCTCACAATATTCTGTGAGTATCAAACGATAAAGGAACAGAAAATTTTTCTATATTAAAGACCAGCAGCTCTGGGCGGGATCAGTACTGGATGGGTGACCGCTTGGTCTTCAAATTCAAACAAGAACAAGACTTGAGATAAGTGCTTTCCAATTCGTCGAATATATCATTCAGACAATCCTGAAATAATAGCCACAATAGTTGATTCGAAATAAATCGAAATAACCAATTCCTTCAGCTCCGATTGGCCTCAAAACCCTCAATATCACTCACATCTCCAAGGCATCGACTTCACCCCTTCACCCTCACGCTCCCACGTCACTCCGGATCCCAATAACAAGCGAACAAACATGGAAAGCATTCCGTCCATCCGTTGTTCGATTTACCTACGTCAACAAAAATTTTACATCCCCCTGAAGCGACTTCTGTAAAATTCTATTCTTCGTGCACAAAAGAAAATACCTCGACGTTATTTGATGTCCATTCTCTAATCCATTAGTTTTTTTTTTTAGGAACCCACCCCAGAACAGAGTGTCGCATGCTACAAGTCTAGATGCCATAGCTAGAAGGCAGTGTTTTAGAACTGGATACCCCTCTGTTAGCATTTGTAAGTGTAAAAGTCAACGTCCTCACCTCTAGATTGTAGCGATCCTTTGATGTTAACATGCAGCGCCACCTAGCCGGCAATAGGCTGGATTGAGTATGTTTAAGTTCTAGCTCGAAAAGTTATTTTAGTGGGAAAATCGATAGGGCTAGTTGGGCTTTCGTCCGTTTGGAGGCGCTGTAGTTACAGTTAGCCTTATTTGTTGAATTCAGGTGGGGCAAAAATCGATTGTGCCCTGGAAGTCTCTTGAAGGAAACTGCTCGGGAGATTCTACATAGATCAAATACAATAGGCTTTCTTGCAGAAGCCTGTCGCATAAAAGGACTGTGGGTGTAAGGGTGAATTGCAGAAAAAATTTAACTCTTCAAAATTTGTTTATGTTGGTTTGCTCTTCAAACTTTTTAAAATTCATTTTTCAATAATATTTTTTTGGAAATTTGCATAAGATTCGAATTGAATTTGGTGGAGACCTCAAAGTTGAAGTTTAAAAATAGTGCTCCAAATCCAAGTTTGTTCCGATATTTATTTTCAGTGGTATTGCAAAAAATATATCAAATTTAGTGGCTATTTGAAGTTTTGAGAAAATTATCTCGATTTCTCGAAAAGGGCTGACGATATAGCAATCAAACTTTAGTGTCAATTGTAGAATACCAACTTTATGATGAATTTTGTGGGGATCTTACCGGTGGAAAATTCGAAACAATTTTTTTGCGAGAAGTTACCAGAATTTTGTTGAAAAAAAATGTTTGTCCAAAAAATGTCCAACAGTTTGGCTTATACTTTGGAGTCACTATTAAACAAAAGTGTTTCAAATTCCAGTTTATACGCAAACCTGTACGAAATTTTTCATGATTCTTCCATCAGAACAATCGAAAAACATTCGAAATTCCTTCTCAAATATTGTATATTGAGCAATCTTCCAATCATATGGTACTCACTCAGCTCTGCATGAGCCTTCAGGCTGTAATTCTTCAATTATTCAATCAATTGCTGGATTTCATTTTGATCCATTCTCTGTATTTTTGGAAATAATAGGACAATCGAATTTAATGGGTATTTTTGCGGATTTGGTGGGAAGATGTTACCAACTCATTCCGCTTCCGCTTCGTAATTGAACCTGCTCCTTCGGTAGTTATTGTGTTTACGATCAGTGCTTAGGCCAGCTGTGAGCACTATACGTTCTGAAACTGAAACTTTTTCGCGACTCAATACCTATAGCTCCAGATAGCTCCAAAGCAGCTTCAACATAGCTTATCTGACAGCTCGAAGGCAGCTCCAGATAGCTTCCGCGAAGTTTCAACTTCGTCCCTTTGATCTGGATGTGAAGAATCTTGAAATAATCGTTCAACTCATTTTTCTCTTCCATTAAATGTTCTGCGTATGACCAATTAAATTTATGTCTCAAAAAAGAATTTATGTGTTCTTTCATCCTATTGTTGAATGATATCCTTGTTCGACCTGTGTAAGTCTTAGATCATGAACCGCAAGAAAGTTGATAAGCTCCTGATAGATTCAACTCAATTATTTTGAGCATATCATTTTTCAAGATTTACTCAAAAAGTTTCGGTGTCTATTTTGTCTATCACTGATGATGGACAACTGTTAGTGTTCATTGTCACTGAAAACCGAAAAAACTCTTTCCCAGCCAAGGGCTTGAACCCCAGACCTTACGATCATGAAGCATGAGGTCTAACCACTGAGCTATCTATTGCTGTAATTGATTAATAGCCTTTTCTTGTTCTATACTATACTAATTGAATAAGGTGTGCATTCGCCATTTTGCAACAGTAGACAAGATTGTAAAAGACCTAGCGGTTAGATAACCGCTAGGTCTTTTACAATGCTGTCTCTGACATTTAGAAATAGGCGAATCTATCTCTAATGAAATTATATGGCCTGAACTAGTACTATTCTAATTTAGTTACATCCTATTTTTCCATTGAACATCTCACGATATTTTTCAATTTTCAGCCAATAAACCGCAACTGAGCAAACAATTCCCGAACGTATCTTCAGAATCGGACCTTCAGAGATACAAAACGGCTCAACAGAGCCACGACAGGAAAAGCCCGAGTCTGAGTAATCCAAATACAGACTCTTCCAGGCAAAAGGTTCGTCATCAAGTACGTTATCAGGTTCTTTCCATTTTATATCCATGTATGTGTGTGGTCTACGTGTGTTCTCGATGGCTCCACCATTTACCTCGGCAATGTGTCATCCCTTGGATGAACTGGATGTTGTGACACTAACCACTCTCATTCGATGTAAGGTAGGATGTGTGAGACCTTGATGTGCTCACTGGTGCCTGAAAGAGGTTGAAGATCAAACATAGCCTCTCTTGTCGAGTAAAGGTATTTTGGGAGGATTCCGATTTATTTTTCAGGTGTTTTCTGAGTTTTTACTCCAGATATCTGAAAAAGAACTACTCGAAAATAAATGAAATAGCAAAATGTAAGAGGGCCCTCCAAGTTTCATTTCAGAATATCTGGTTCCCTCATCAGTATCTTTGTATTATACCAATCCAATGATTTTCAATGGTCGAACATCTATGGTTCGCTCTTTGAGATCTTTGTATGTCTCTTATACCCACATTATTTTGGTGGTCTCGCATTCTGATATCTAACGACCGTGATGATTCCCCTGTATACAGGGTGTCAATTTGAAACTTGCCAGGCCAATTTGGTCAAAAAATGGGTTTTTTGAGAGAAAATGCCGAAAAAGGTCAACTTTCATTCGAAGAGGTACCTATTTTGAGCCCAATTTTGAATCAAAATCTCCTCTACCCTAGGTGTAGGGGTTGTCACCCCTTAATTCTCAATGAGGAACAAAGGGTGAGCCATACCTCAATTGACAGACAACTTGTCCCTCTACATGAATACTAGAGGCTGCAAATCTTTATAGAATCACTGAAGTAGTTACAGGGTGTTCATGCTTGTTGTACTAATCGAATGAGATGCTCAAAATGATTTCCATTACTAATCAAACAATAATTCAGTCTCTTCTCAAACATTCGTCTCGTATTGACAGAAATTTCCGAATAAAAATTGATCTGTTCCAGTATTTCCCTAAAAACACCCCTCTCGTGCCATAATTGGAATGGCAAGTTTTCAAAATGACAACCTGTATTGCCTCCCACAAAGCGAACACAATTTTTTGATTTCTGTTTCTTATTTGTGGTATTTCCATTAGATATTAGAAAGCAAGCACACAAAAACAACAAAAAAATAGAGACATACAAAGAAATAGCGAACCATGTATGATCGACCATTAGAAGTCACACGATAGATTGGGATGATATGAATATACCTTCTAATGTCGGAACCGAATAATTTTGGAAAAAATAAAGAGTCTTCCTGTATTTTGCTGAATCAATAATTCAGTTTGTGGGGAAAACGTTTCTAATAAGTTTCTGTATGATGCAATGGTTGGGAGTACAGAATCAATATCCGAGAGTCTGTAACAAAACGAAATCAACCTATGAACAATTAAATATGAATTGAATCAAAGCACACCGGGTCTTAGACATCTTTATGTTAGATCACGGAAATAAAGCAAATTTTCAGAATGAGGAGGAAGTTCGGAAAGATGAGTTTGTTACTTTCTGAAATCAAGAATGAAAGTTCATTAATAAATCGAAAAATAAGTATTTCACCTTTATTTTTATTTCAGTATATGCTGAGAGGAACTGTATATGCTTATTTTTCACTTATTTATGAATTTCCTTGTATTTTCATGTTTGTTATCATGATCCTGGATTCCTTTCATCACCGCTAACTGTATCGATTTGGATATACATTTCAAGTTTTTTTCTTCGCCATATTTTAGTCAATTATGGCTTCAGTATCAATTCCATATATAACATTCTGAAGAATTGTTCGATTTTCATACAATTTTCAATAGTTTGCATGTTTTCTGGAGATTTGTAATATGCATGCAAAGCATGAATGAACTACTTCTAGCCAAAAAATTGCGCACCTACCAAAAAGCACCTAATCACTTCAAAAAGAATATTCAATATCGAATTTCAAGGTGAATATACAATTTTAATGCCTTGAATAAGCACGACAGGAATTATTTAATTGGTTTAGTTATTCATGAATTATTCCAATCATTTTTTAAATTGATTCGTTTATATCATCGAATTCCTACCACATTGTTTTTAATGACCTTTATATATTCCTGTTAATTGGTATCGAATAACAAGAACTTCATAATTGAAAATTCAATTTCGAAATCGTTATTTTCGAATTCTAGTATCCGATTGTTTCTTTCCGATCTGTCCCTTTTGATGTATAAACAAATGTGGTTCAGCGATAACTGCATGAAATCTCGGATTTCGTTTGAAACTAGCATTATTCGGTTTCTCTGTGGTTGATGCTGTATTTAATTCCAACGAAAATTTTTGACAGTTCTAACAAACGATCGAATTTCGTCATTTTGTGTGATATGAAACAATTGCACACAATCACGTTATTATTCCATTGATAACTAAAGACAACAATGGAGAATCATTTAAAGTCACAATTGTCATGTTTTAAGGTAAATGCAATTGAATGTTTGGAACTGCTCATTTGTTTTAGCTGAGCACATTCTGGTCTTTCTGCTTTAATTAACCTTGAACTTCGATGTCTTAATGCAATCTACATAAATATATAAAATATATCTGAAATAAGTATATGAAAAATGAAAAGAAGGAGAAGAGAAATGTATAAATTTAATTTTCCAAAATTTGTTAAGGTTTTAACAGGGTATTCCATATTTGAGAATTTCCATCTCATTAGACGTGATGAGTCCGAGATCAATTTTCTTATATTTTTTTTTAAAAGCTCAGGGCTATAGTTTAATTGATGAATTTGATAAGCAACCTTCCCCCAAAGTTTCAAGTAACAGAGATTCTTCGTTGTCAAGTAATCTTGCCTGCGGCAGTTCAGCCCGACAGAGTCGTTGCCAGTCAGTTCAACCTAGTCGTTTTCGGGACAAAATTCTGTAGATCATGAATTTGGGCAATACGCTGTTCCTAGGAGGGTTCTGGGGGGGGGGTAACCTGCGCATTCACCATTTTGCCACGTTTCTCAAAAATTGCCGTTATTGGCTTAACACTAACTTTTTCAGGAAAACCAATATGTACTATTAATAACTCTATCCAGCTATTATCACCTGGAAAATCTCAACTGCTCAATTTATGGATCAAATTGAGAATATGTCTCAATGTAAAGTCAGTGCAACCAACGCCTTCTATAAATTGGTGTACAGCATATTGATAAGAAATTAGGTCAAAACAAGGTTTCCACCTGCATCGAGAAATGAAGTGTCGAATTATAAATCTTACGTGGGTCTTGGCTGAAATATTTCATGAAATATACGAATTATATTCATTTCACATCAACTGAATAATTATGGAGAGTAATATTCGAGAAGGTTCAACAACTTTTTCACGAGATAATCGATAACTTTTCAGTGTATTTGAGCTTTACTTTATGCTGTCAAATTACTAGTTTTGTTTACTTTCCTATGACCACTTCTGTTCTCTGAATTGTAGTGTTCTTGACGATAGGTAATAGGTCATTTTTTTCCGTTAGTCGTTAGAGGGCATACTTGAAATATAAATATATATATATATATATATATATATAGCTTTATTCGACCGCACATACAGACCCGAATCTATACACTTGACCGCCTTTCCAGTCCAAAAGTGACGTGTTCAGACCCGGTCCCGGGTCTCTTAGCGTCTGACCATGTTTTTGAGGTCTGGGGGGTCAGGGGATGCTATAAACGAAATTTCAGCCGGGTGTAAAAAATCGGTGATACATCATATTATACACAGAAAGTTTCAGGGTTTGGCCAGTGCGAGGGCGCTTCTGCGGGAATCAACTAGCTGTATAAAATTCGTATGATTAATCAACGTTTCGAGTCCCTGAACTTGGCAACACTGTACAGCGAGATATACTAACCTGGAAACTTCTATTATGGATACTTGTACGATCCCGCTATGGGGAGTCACCGTCATGGGGAAAGTTTATTGTGAATTCTCCATACCGGACGAAAATGAGATGTTTTATATTTTCGAGCTACACAGTAAAAATCCAAACTCAGACGCCCGGTAAAGGGCGTTGTCCTCGAAACATATGATATGATTTCATACAGATACTCTGAATTAGATATTTCATCTTTTCGACCAGTAAAATAGGAAGTTGCTTTTTGGTATTGTAGTTCGGCAAAGGGTCAATAACACATGGAAAATCTTTCATACAGAGTTTCAAAATTGAATATTTCAAATTAGGCTCGTTCCTTCATGAATCAATAATTAAGGTATCGAATTCTTAGAACATTAGGAGTTCGGTGATACTCTCCGTTTGCAAAGAAAGATATAGACAATAAAAGGTCATCACTAAGCATATTTGATTCACCATTGGAAGGTTAAATATTTTGGGAGACAGCTATGAGAAAGTGTGAAAGGATAATATTCTCTTGATGGAGTTCAATAATCAGAAACAAAGGAATGTTACAGAGCTATTGCTACACAATAGCCTTTCAGTAATATCATCCGAGATACGACGGATTTTTTTGTCACATGACCACATATCGTATCTGGAGTGATCGAACGATACAAAGAGAAGAGAGTTTATGATAAATAAGTATTTCGAACGGTTCAGGACTCTCTTGGAAGAATAAATATTTAGAATTTCGAAATTTTGCGGTTATTTTCCCAATATCTCGAGAAGAAATGACGTGATCAAATTGAAACTTCATGTCTAGCTTAAGAATATGTCTTCTGGATTGTTGTGAAAAAAAAGTATTTTCAAAAATTCCCAAAATTCTTGACAAAAATTGTTTCTACTTAACAGATTTCAATGAAATTTGGCACACACCTTAAAATCAATATCTAACCGAAGCACTTCAAATTTCAGTTCTATCTGATACCAAACCCAGGAGATATTGGTAAAGAAATATGTATGCCAAACTTCGTGGATATTTGAAAATTCAATGTTATTTCCCCAACATTTCATACGGAACTAACGCGATCAGATTTAAATTTCGTAGATAGTCATGTATTAGGGATGCGCAACAATTCTTTAAATTTCGTGAGTGTGTTACGGACTCAAAATCAAAAAATAATTTTCTTTCGAAAATTTTCCAAGTTTTATTCGAGGTTTTTCTGCGAAAACAATTTATTGCATTTTGATGATATTCGACACAGACCTTGAACTCGTGTTTTAATCTTTGGAGATATTGGAAAAAAATATTTCAAATTGTATAGTTATCAACTAGGTATGGTTGTCATTTCTGAAATACTTCAAAAAATACTGAGCTGGACATGATGAACATCTTAATAGTTGGAAAATGCTGATGAGCAAATTATTGCGAAATTTCGTGATGATCGTTCGATTGGATCGATCAAAAAAATCAGAATTATATCTGCTGTTCGGCTATTGATATGTGCCTCATGAAATTCCGCAGGGACCATCAAGTGTTCATTCCTCATTGAAGTACTAGATTTTTATACGATTTTATCTGTATTCTTGGAAATATTGGCCAGATTAAATATGTATGTTCGGGACCATTGAGTGGATTTCACCAATTCGCAAATTCGGCCTTCATAATTGAACTCGAAACCTACCCTTCATTCATCAAGTTTCTGATTAGATTATTTCAGTAGTCTTTTTTTTACCAGTAAGACCGGCCGTTAACACAATAACTCCCGAAAAAAACTTCGATATTTGTAGAGTTGGTTAAGACTGCAGCTTGTTCCTTTCCAGTCAAAAATTTCTAATCGAGAAGTTTTCAGGTAATTCCTCAAGATGAATAAGTCAGTGTCCAAATGTGTTCAAACTATATTAGTTTTTAAAACCTGAATCCAAGAATTTTGCTTCACGTGGTGTCACTTATTTCTTGGCATCCATTGTACAAGCCAGAAAGAGCAGCGTGGGTATGTGATACTTTCACGTGATGGCCGCGGAGGAATTATCGGTACGACTTAATCGTAAAATGAGCCTGTTTTAATAGAAGCACAATGCGGGTACATATTGTGTTATGTTCTTTAAATGAGTGTTTTTTTCGAGTATTGAACATTTCAATTTTCATCCTCTTATGGAGTAGAGACTCTAACAAATGAGTGTGGTTCTATATATGAATACTTTTTACGCGCTTGTCTGGGGAACAGCGCGTTATCATTTCGTCACGATCTCTGTAATTTTAAAATTTTGAGCCAGAACTGGTCTCGAACGACTAGGTTGGACTCACTGATGAAGAATCCGTGGTCAAAATTGATTCTGTCCGTCCGGCCGGCCGTGTAAGCTGTAACCCTCGCAAGGAAAGACCTAGAGTCCTGAAATTTTCAGTTAAGGTTAAGATCCTGAATATCTCAGTTGAGTTCGTTAATGGGCCAAATCTGCCAAATGGTTTCTGTGCTACAGCCATTTGAAATTTCGATTTTTCAATAACTCGAAAAATATTTATCTGATCGAAATGAAACTTGGTTGGAAGATGGACAGTGTCAATGAGAAGAATTATCCATGGAAAATTTCGAAAAAAAAATTATTGTTTTTTTTTGAAAATTTTTATATTTCATTAAAATTTCACCATTTCGCAATGTGAACAAGCGCGTAGAAGCTGCTGACTTCACGTCAGCAGATTCTAGCAGGTTCCAGATTTTTCTTCTTTATTTTGTTTCTGTTCGATCATTGGTTTCGGAGGAACAAATTGAAATCGACAAAAATTTTTCGTGCCTCGGGAGGGTTAATTTTTGGGAGAGTTGGGAATTGAAAACTAATATAGTTTTAGTTAATTATTTTATTTACTTCCAGCCATCATTCCACATCTGGAGTTTGGCGATCTGTTTCTGAATTTTCCTATGCAAGTATTTGAATTCGGATCATTTGTCTTGCATACATTTTAGAGTCAATACTTATTTTCAGAGAAAAAGAAAATATTAAATCTACCTCTTCATGCTGAATCAAATATAATTATATTTTTTAATGATCCTTCATTGTTCTTGACAGTAGTAATCCCCGTCGTAAGTTGACTGCCCCTTTGTCCTAATTTCGAAAATAAACGGAAAACAGGAAGATGTAGACATAAAATTGATTCCCTAAAAATCTGCGTTCACAGAGCATACCACTAAGTTACAAATTGTCTCATGTTCTTGACCTCTTAAATATTGATTCACCAAATGAACATGATGACGGCACTGGACTGGTGTAGCTTTTCATGACTTTCCGGTTTGTGAATCGTGATGATGAATGGAATATTTAATTTTCAAGATCTGTATAGAAATTTCATGATGAAAATATGGTGTGTTTTTATATTTTAATCGAGATATCCAATCGATTAATCGTAAATGCACCACGGAGTTTACATTTTCATCAGAGAAATCCCAAAGAATTTCAGCAGGGCGTTTTTTTCAACGTAGTTTAATCGATCAATTTCTGATTACTAATCGGATCAATCTTACTCGGGAGTCGATCGAACTGATGGATCATTCTAACCTTACTTCAATGTTTTGACCGGGAGTTTTCGTGGATTTATCGAATATTGTTAAGTGTGTAAAGTAGAAAAATGTATGGTGCAGATGTACAGATGATATGAAAAAATTAGCTATAAAAATAAGATACCTAGGTACATTTTCCCCAATACGATTATAAGCATTTACATGTCTTTCATTATTTTTCGTTTCCAATTCAAAAATTACGAATTCCTCATCACTAGCAGAATTATCATCAAGTTTCTAACATATTTTGCACAACGGAAATAATTCCGCATCCATAATAATGATTTCTGATAAGAATATGTGCGAAAATACAGCAAATAACTATCACAGAATGATAGGATATCTGCAAAACAAATGAAATGATTGATTTCTGAACATTATGATATAAAGTATTCGTTATCAGTAATTATACCAGAAAAACCGTTCATTAAAATTCAAATCCAATAACGAAATTCATCGGGAATTCACTGATTTCTGTCTGTAATTCCACCCTATGTTTAGGAACCTTTCAAGAGATTTGATGATGTCACGTCAATCGTTTTTTCATCGCTCGATGGAATTCATCGCTTCAACTGATTAAAATAAAAACGCACCCATATTGAACTGTTTTAGCCGTTTCCTTTTTGGTAGTTGGATCGCAGTTAGAACGAAATTTTTATGACTTGTTTACAACCATCAATGGTACTTAAACATAGTAATAAAAATTCCTAATAAACATACCCCATGACGACGGCCAGCTGCAAGCATCAGCGGGATTGTAGAAGTCCACAGAAGTGTTCTTCGGTATAGCGAGTCATCGTCATGAGTTATTCTGATTCTGAACCTTCGAATTGGATATTTCAGCTTTTCCACATAATATGCAAGCCGAAAAAAACAGCTTATATGATCCCGCTATAGCATGCCGTCGCCATGAGAAACGTTGATTTTAAATTCATTACATGGAACTCGAATATTTGATATTGCATCCTCTCGACATACACACCCAAAATCGACACTTTGTCAAAACTTATGCAAGCCCGGTGAAGGATACAAGCGTCGATAAAAATGTTTTTGCCATGACTCATCTTTGGCTTGGAAAGTTTTCATGTTCGTGATTTTTATCGATTCAATATTTCATAGATCCGAATTTGGATCATACAGTTTGAAAACGTTCACTATTGGCACATGATTTGAACTTGTACAGAGCGAACATTTCTTTTTTTTAATGTCTTTTTCTCGAGTTTTGTGAATGTTAAAAATCTAGTCTATTCAAACCGTAAGAGAATGAAGTATACAGTATGGTTTCATTGGATGTCAATTCAGCATGGGGAATAAAATAAATTGCACTTTTCGTGACAAAAAATATTCCCGAGTAACAGAATTATACAAATAAATGCAAATAATAGCGGTGCATTTTCCAACTAGTTTTGCGAGCATGTTCTGGAAAATAGCGTGCCATCGTTTTGTCCAAATGTCTGTAATTTTTGAACGTTGAGCCGGAATTGGTCTCAAACGACTGAGTTGGACCCCCTGATGACGAATCCGGTGTCAAAATCAATTCTGTCACGATTGAGTGAGAATACAGCCTTCTATAGACTTGAAACAATGATTAAACAAAATTCTCTTGGTGTTGACTGAAAATTCTACTAGAGTTTGGTGGTATATTTCTGAAGCATGCTATACAAGTTGGAATTAATGGTTGATTTTTTTCGCATAAATTCCAGAGTCAATAACAAAAGCATATTTCGAACGCTGTCTTTAAAATCCCGGTACCGGTCACACATTTTATCATTGCATAGTTGATGACGTCACCCATATGACGCACAAGTTACCGGGATCCAAGCAAATCCCAGTAAAAAATGTAGTCTTGGGCGGTTTCTGTTCATCAAAGTGAAACCTGACCTTACTATTAAATTGTTTCGTTGATGTGTCAAAGTGAAATGTTTTCCCGAGTTTTCAAACATGAAAAAACTGAAGAACATTCAAAAATTTTGAGGAAGTTGAGGAGAATTTGGAATTGTACAAGACAAATAAGTTCTGAAAAAGGGACGCTTGATTGATTACAGCCAGCAGAAAAAAAAATTCTGAACTTCAGGTTCAGGAGCTTTTAAGTGCTTGTTCAATTTAGTTGCTTCAGGCTATCATTTTAATAATATACTAGATTTCAATTCAATCAGATCTGTACTTATGGAACAAATTTGATTGGGGATATTTTCAAATGTTTTGGGCGGATCTTTTCCATTCACGAATTGAGCCTTCAAAATCAAGCCCCAAACCTTCTCTATAAATATCGAGTCTCTGGGTCGTTTCTTCTGAAAAGTATTGGGTTTTCAGTTGATCGTGAATTCGACCACTACCCAAAAAAGACTTGATACTTGTAGAGCAGGTTTATAGTTTGATAACGAAGGCCGAATTTGCGAATTGCTCACCTTCACCCAAGGATTCCGCAGATATTTCAATTCGAAATTTTATCTTAAAAGATTATCAACAAGACACATGGGAAAAAAATTCTGTACTTCAGTACTTGATTGAAAAATTACAGCTTCAAGGTTCAGGCAGAACTTCGTGAGGACCATGAGATTTGAAGATCGCAAAATTCTGAAATTTTTTGTGTCGATTATTTCAATGGAACGATCATCCAGAAATTTGGCACAAATTTAGGCCTCAGCTTCCGCCAATAAGCTACCAAGTTTCATTATGACCGGATCATCATTTCGAGTCATTCCGGAAATAAAATGATACCGAAGAAATAGGTTCGAATTTTGACATATATTTTTCCTGGTATCCCTGAAAATAAGTCGATGAAACTGAAACTGTGACACATCCCAAACTGTATATTTACGTATTGACTCGAAGTAAATCAGTAAATTCGATTTAAATGAACTGGCCGTATAAATTAACATAATTTTAAATTATCCAAATGACCATACAAACACATTCGAAACATCGAACTTGACTTAGATCTCGGTACCTGGAGCATCATCAAAAGTCAATGTAGAAAATTCATCACGGTTACCGGGAGTCTAGACACAGCGTAAAAAATAAGGTTAGGTTTCACTTTGATGAATAGAAACCGCTAACGATTTTTTATCGAGATTCGCCAAGATCCTGGCACTTAGTGCGGCATGTAGGTGACGCCGTCAAATATACCGAGATGAAATCTGTGACCTATACCGGGATTTTTAACATAGCGTTAAGGATATGCATTTTCCTTGAAAGAAATTATTGACTCTGGAATGAATATATTCTCATTATTCGTTAGAGTTTTTTTTTTCCTCCCAATACCCAAACCAGTAGGTTGAGAGTAGGTTGTTGGAATTGAAACTTAGAGATAAAAAATTCTTTTTAATCGTGATCAACTACCTAATAGTGAAGGGCTGAAAGAGTTCAATATATTTATTATGAAATTCTCATAAAAATCTTGGAAATTTGACAAGTCATTCAGCTCTCTGATTCACAAACCACAGTCAGGAAAACTTATGAGAGTGTAGTGCCGTAGTTATTTCGTGAATCAATATTTAAGATGTCTCAACCTCTAGAAAATTTGGAATTTGGTGGTGTTTCCTGTAAACACAGGCCTTGAAAGTACCAGGTCAATATCATTATGACCTTGAGCATAATCTTTCGCAGCGAATTTCAGTACATGTTTATAACTGTGGAACTTCGTGTTTTTTTCTCGGTACCTATCATTGTTTTTTCCAGAATAACTTGTAAGCAACTGATTCAATCATGATGACGCCCAGCTAGGTTCGAAAAACAACTTTTTAGAAAATTTCGCGATGATCATGTCATAAGAACAATTCGAAACAAAAATTGAAATTTATATTTCGTATATTCTATATTTTGCGATCTTCGGATCATATCCTCACGACATTCTGTACGAACCCTCAATCATCATTTTTCAATAAAATACTGGATATCGATTCAATCCAATGTGAATTTTTGGAAACATCGGAAAAATAAAATTCGATATATCTCCAGAATCATTGAGTAGATTTAACCTTTTAACCAATTCAGCTTTCGTTATTAAGGTATAAACTACTCTACAAATATCGAGTTTTTGAGTTGGTTTTTTCCGCTCACGATCGGCCGTGAGAACGAATTGTTGAATGAATAAAATCTATTTAATATTTCCGCCGATAACCCATTCAGAATTTTATTTTCGGAATGTCACCAACTACACAAATTAGATCAGATTAAAATCCAGTACTTGATGAAAAAATGACTGCACGAAGGTTCATGCCGAATTTCGTGATGATGATATAATTAGAAGATCACCAAATGTGAATTAACCTGACATAAAAATATCTTATTTTCTATTTTAATATCATTGACGAAAAAAACAAATTTTGAGAATTCCTCTAAACTATATGTGTAATTCATATGAAGTTTCTGACATAGAAGAGGAATAATGGTCTTAAAACTTCAATTTTTATTGGAATCTTCATGCAATGCAGGGTGAGATGTTTCGTAAGTTTGGCTGTATTACCACTTTCAAACCAACAATAATTACTACTTTCGCAGTCACATAGTTAATAAAATCATTTCAGGTTAATGAAAGTTTGAGAGGTCAACAGTTGAAACTAGAAATACGGGAAAACGACATATTAAAACAAAATTATTTCTCAATATGTATTTGTTCGGTACTTACTAATTAAAATTGAATTTTATTTCAACATATAGTCTGTTCCGTAGTTAAAGTTTCAACTTCGGACCTCTTAATTTTTTATCAACCAGACTAAATGATTTTATTTACTGTATAAATATGCAGCCAGTAATTTTTGTTGGTTTTAAAATGGTTGTTTCGGATTTATTTTTTTTGAGGTTATTTCCCTGATATTTCAGGAACTGCCCAAACGATTGGATTGAAGGATGGCGATCAATTAGAACATAAAGACGCGCAACTATTTGCGAAATTTTGTTATTGCTTTTAATTGTCATAAAAATTCAATTCAATACGATTTCAACTTCCGGAAATATTTGGAATTTTTTTTTGAAATTTCGTGTTTTGTTTTCTCGGTATCGTTGTTTTTTTCCGGAATAACTAATAAAATTTTGATTCCATCATGACAAAACTTGGTAGCCTGTTCGAAAATAATGATGAACAACTGTGTGTAGAGTTTCGTGAGCATCGTGTCATCAGAAAAATTCCAAGAAATTTTTTTTTACTATCTATGGGACTTCGATGGCTAAAAGCATCCCCTCATGAAAAAATGAACACAAGTAGTAATAATATTATAATCATAGTGGATACGAATATTTGATAAGGATTGGAACACCTTCAGAAAATAATAAATATTTCACAATTCTACAAAGTATTTGATCTCGATATCACAATAAATCGAGATACTTGACCGAAGTATCTCATTCGCATTCGATTCAATTTTCATCATCAATTTGTTTCGAGTAGACATTAGGATCTCTTCATAGCATAACTTATACAAATTCGACGATTCAACAAGTTGACCTTCTTTCTTAAACCCGTTCATACACCACAATCGACGCTATTGGTCCCGAAAATCTGGCAACAGCGCTGGGATTTCGAACGTTGGCTGGATATGTTTGCGTGGTATATGAGGGATCGGATTGGGGGCGAAGTGGTTCGGGTTTGGGAAACGTTATCTACTATACAACTTTTTTGTCTTAAAGAAATTCTTTCCCCTCTCAGGCTGCCTAGTGAGTTATATTTTAAAACAACTCATTTCCACTTTATATACTCGTCAAAGTCATTTGGATCTTGTGGGTCTTAGGTAGCCTGTATGATATATCGGGACTAGATGCGTCTATTGGATCAATATATATATATATATATATATATATATATATATATCACTCTATAGATCAGGTTTTTGAATTGTAAGAGGATGAGAGTTACTAGAATTTACCTTGCCCTCTTAACTCCGACAAAGTTGTTCAGATCATATCTGTGATGGATTTCTAGTCCAGGAACCATTTTCACGAGTCCTCAAGAGAAATTATAAAAGAAAGTCCTTGAAGACATTTGTGAATTTCCAACTAACATGATACAAAACAGAGGACTATCAATTGAAGGACCTTGAAAAATATTTCAGATACTTCATTTTCAGTTATATGAAAAATCTACCTATTCAAAAATATATTCAATTTACTATTGGAAAAAAATGAACCATCCCAACTAAAAATCCTAAAATATTGTGTCAAAAGATATTTCATATTTTTTCGATTGAAGCACAGTCAACTCCTATAGATAATATAATGAAGTATTGAAGTTATGAAAAATTACAAACTAAATGGACCTCTGTTTGATAACAGAGATCATTTATATTGAGCATGCTTTAAGTGTTGTTTTATGTGCATGTTCTTATTGAAAATCACATTATTCTGTACATACCCGAACGTTTTTTTGACACAGAGTTGTTTTAGTTTTCTTTTCAGGACAATGGATCGGCCAAATACTTTCAGAGTGGGATACACACACCAAAAATGGGAGAGAAAGTGGCACAAGTGAGTCTATTTTTGTATATTAATCATTAATATTGCGCGCTGTATGTAGTTATACTGCAGTGTTCCGTCAGACAGGTGATAAGTATCTAGATTCCTATTCTGCGGTTCATGATCAGTAACAACTGTAAAACAGCTGAAGCCATTTTCCTTAGACGCCGCTTCTTCGGTTAAGATTTTCTGGTTCATTATTAAGTCTCTGTAACTAGAGCTGAGTCAGGTTGAAACTCATGAAATGTCATCAAAGACAAAATAATTAGGCGAGACCTTACCAATTTCGACATTTTCTCACCAAGAACCCTATGAGTTAGTTTATGACTCTAAGTCTATAACCTCACATTTTTTATTATACACAGAGAAATGTGTCAAACTTACGTAGCCTACCGACTAACCTTTCCGATATTCCCTTTCCTATGAGTGATTTACTATAATATTAACGACATGTTTTCTACAGACTAAATTATCATCACAATAAAACAAATATGACGGTTTTCCACCGGTGGGTTCTTTCAAATGTGGATGAATTCATGTGGTCGAATATATGATGGATGTCTTATTTGACAACCAGAAGAAGTCATGGCATTGTTCCTTCGAAAAATAAGGTTAGGTTAGGTTAGGTTAGGTTAGGTTAGGTTAGGATGTCTTATTTGACAACCAGAAGAAGTCATGACATTGTTCCTTCGAAAAATAAGGTTCGTCTGTTCAGGCCCTAGTCGATGAAGCAACTTATGGAATTGGTATGGCAGTTTCACAGAGAACTTCCTGTTCTAAAATTTACATCGATTATTGTCGAAAGTCAAAACGTCAATGAGATACCTCTTCGATGTATTTTGTTTGATCACCTTTAATAAGATCATGAATAAACAGATGATTTCGTGTACACTACAACGACTTATTATTCTGATCCACCAATCTTGATTTGAATAAACCTTCGGCTTAAAACTGTAAAAAAAATCTCCATGAAATTTCACAGAATTATTCCTAATCTTGAAGGAAGAAACATGAACCCTTATTAGTAGCCCTCTTCATGATTGCCTCTCACAAGTTTCAGGTCTAGATTTAATTGCTTCTTCGCTAACAAGGCTTGCAAATTACTCCAGAATTCCCTTCCAATCAGGAGAAACAATCAAGCTAATTGTTTCCTTTTTCCCCCACAATCTCGTACAACTATCATCTGGTCATTAACAGCCAAAGCCGTCAAATGTTCGAATTGGAATAAATGCATGTTCGAGAATGGAAATTATCAAGGAAAAGTAATAATAATGATAATAAATCATTATATGATTACTCAGTCTGAATTTGTACAATCAGCCACTCATTGTATTTCATATCTATAATACTTTTAATTGATGAAAATCATGGCAATTTCGAAACTCTAGGTCCTTTCCTGTGGAGTTGGAAGATCACAGAGCTTGCCAGAATTTGACACAGAGTCCAAGGTTTAATAAAATTTTCTATTCAAAATTCAAACAAGAGGAAAAACTCTTCTTCCGTAGAGCAATTGTTCAGAAAAGATCATGTCGAGTAAAAATGTGAAATCTTAATGAAACAACAAGATAGACGTTCATTTCATTTCAGTTTTCAACGCCTGGGTTTATTATTGTGGAAAAATCCGCAGTAATAGCTCACGGCATATACTAAGTTGAATCATTTCAAAACAGAAAGTACTACCACCTCAAGTTATTTAATTTTTCTATCATACAATCCAATTTTCCAGGAAAAGCTTCAAAACAAGAATATTCATCAAAACATGTCTGTTTTCCGCTTTTATACCCCACTTTCCCTAACGATTTTTCCCGAGGCTACATGTTGATGTAATGTACAACGAGCACAATTTTCCAACAGGCCGCAAAAAACAATTACATCACAATTTATTATTAAAACGAAGTATATCCCCGTGAAATCTAGCGTGCCACTTATCCAACCATCAATTTGAATAATATCGAGTTGGCCGTGACACGGCCATTTTGCTGCTGAGCAATTGAATCGAGTATTTCCTTCTAGCAGGTGCTGAAAACAGGAAATATTCCTGAAGATTTCGCGGGTAGGTAAGAGCGGCTTAAGGATCGAATATGTTTCTATTGAAATTGTTGCGTGAGAAGCCAAAATTATGCTATCGATAGTATCATCAGCTAGTACATTAATTCAGGAACGATGTTGTTTTGTTTCTATGCTGTTTGTGTTCAATCGTGAACTGAATATGGGCAGAGACCATTCTAGAAGAGCATTGGCGTGAGGTCAGGAGCTTTTAAGCGCTTGTTTGAATCTTTTGCTGAAGTGGTAGTTTTTGTGGGTATAGCAATAATACTGAAGAAATGAACACGAAATTTTGAATCGTTTTTTCACATTGTTTTCAAAAATAAATATCGGATCAAGCGTAAATTTCGGTAGTACACTGTGCCGAATTTCATGAAAATCTGATGGCTAGTTTCCGAAATAAAAAAATATTGGAACATACTTCTATTGAACTTTTGTAATCTTCTGAACATATGATCCACACGAAATTAGGCACAAAAAATAAGGTTGTCGTTACAAGAGCGGTGGAAGATCCCATCTGAAGACAAACTATCATAATGGTGAAATCAATTTAAAGCCTTGTCTAACAGCCTTTTTTCCGACATACACCCACAATAAGGTATTTCTCATCCTAGAAAGTATTAAATAGGAAAATTATCGATAGAATAAAGATATATGGCAAAAAGACAGCCTCAAAATATAAATGATAACTAACTATATTCCACTGTAGGCTTGAAAACTTTCCATCCTTGAAGCGTGTTTTGCGTCACAGTGGGATCAAGTTCACTCCAACAAATTCCAAACTTCTATTCAAAGTGACATATGGAGCTGTCTCATGAATGAATGCTGAATTCAAGTCACAAACTCCACCACTACGTTCAGAAATTGATGGAAGAAACTTTAAACGATGGGAAAATTCATGCAAGAATGTATTTACCAGAGCAGGCATTTGACTTTATAAATCTGATTCGCTAAACTCCTGGAGTATCATATACCATAACATACCAATAGGTGATCGAAAACGCTTAGATTGTCGATTGTTGCAAAATGGAGGAGAAGTGGGGACTGTTACTTGTTCTGTCTGTTTTTAATATTTTGTTTTTGAATATTCGGAGTGGTCCTAAGAACGACTATAAACATAATCGTTACTTAGTAATACCAATACTTAAGTTTCCAAATTATCAGCGCAGGTTGATGGATTTCAAGATGGCAAGATCGAATTACCTAATGAGATTTGGAATTAGATCGTCTATGTTTCAAAAAAAAAACCTGAAAAAGCACCAACGTGAATTCCACAGCCTCTGCATGTCCATAGGCGAAAAGAATTTTAAAAAAATCTCATTGTACAGATACCACGCTCATCACAAAATTCTGCAAGAATTGTGCACTAGAACTTGCCAACTAGTAACTTACTTCCTTCTACATCCGATTACTATTTTTAAGTTTTTGAAGAAATAACAATGCTACCGAGGAAAAAACACAGAACTTGGCATTTTTCCACTGTCTCTAAAAATTAAAACTCGATCGAACTAAAATTTTGTGCACTATTGTAAAATTGGTTCAAAGGTCTGTGCGAAGTTTGATCGAAATCCGATGAATAATTCCCAAGAAAAATTTGGAAACTTTCAATTTTTTTCAATTTACTGACTATACTTTTCTAATAGAAGTTCGCAGGCTGATCTGCGTTGGTATTCTACAATTTATTACCAAGTTTCAACCTAATCTTATAACTTATAACTGACATATCGCGAAAATATCCTCAAACATTCAAATTAGTGTATCTCCGGAACCTGTTTGAAAATGTGGCACAATAAAGAGCTCAGCATTTTGATACGCAACATACTCTGAAAGTGTCAGGTCACTAGGATGTTCCGTTCTCAAGCTTTCGAGTAAAAATTTGCATCCAAACATGGAATATCATCAAGTACTATCATATACATATAATCGCTTCTGTTTCATCTGAACTACCAACTTAATCAAAGAGATCTATTTTGAAGGGTGGATTGGAACAATATTAACAACCTCCATATCTAGAACTAAAGCTCTGTTTTATTACCAGTCCATGTGAACTATCGTTCATATGAACTACCAATTCATGTGAACTATCGTCAGAGGAACTAGCAGTTCAATTGAAATGCCGTTTCTTCTAAACTACCAATTAAATCGAAGTTACCTATTCCATAGGGCATAATGGAATAACCTGAATGACAGGACTAGTTCAAACCTAAAAAAGATGACAATTATTCCACTCAACTTTCAAGATAATTATATTCATTTCTTTCAAGCGGAATCTTTGAATGATCAATTACACCTATTTGAACTGCTCGGAAAATATGCAAATTTCCTGGACTCGAGGTTTACTTTCCATTAGGAAGCGACTGAGATAACAGAAAAGCCAGAGGCTCATCATCAATAAACGTCTATTCATGCTAACGCACAAAGGGAAAATTAACAAGAACCACAATATTGTTGAATCGGAAAAGACGAATTGGCGTCATCCGACCTTGACCTTCAAACACCCCCTCTCCCTCCAGTTCGAGCGTGAAACATTTGCCACGCGCTGAATGAATCGCGGCAGCCGTGATTCCAATTTGCATTTATGCAAAGTCGGCTATGGATTTATGCCCCGCTCGGACCAAAGAACGTCGAAGATGTGAATCATTCTCGTGTCCTTCGTCGCTTTGTACGGTAAGGTGGGGAGGGGTTGGTTCGCATTCCAACCCCTCCAGGTCACTGCCGTGTTGCCCTATGGGACCGGTGCCCTCTCTTTCACGCCCCTTTGCGGCATGTTGTTGAAACAGGTGTATGTTGGATACGATGGCATTCTGGTACGGGCGGGTTTTACCAGAGGTATTAAACATTTTTGGGAAAGGGTCGGGATGGGTGCCTTGAGGTACTCCTTGAGTACGAGGCGCTTCCACTAAGTTTCTTAAATTCTGTTTCATGGGATGTTTAGTTTGGTATGGCTTAAAGGACCATGTTTATAATTGGCATTTCCAGTATCAGGATATGCAGTTTCAACGCGTGAGATAGTTTCACCTAATTGTCTACAATTATTGATTCTTGTCCCGAAATTGCTATTTGACCATTATTAACTGCAGATCGCAGATGGAACGACCTGATGCGACTAGAGGATGAACTTCATGCACACCGATCAAAGTTTTCTGCTCTCGAAGGTTAGGATTCACAAGAAGCCCCTGGTAGATGGTGCGCTGTATGTGGTTATACTGCAGTGTTCCGTCTCACAGGTGAAAAGTATTTAGAATTCCCATTCTAAGGTTAAACAGGGCGAGATGATCTGATGATCAGTAACAACTGTGAAACAGCTTTAGCCATTCTCCTTGGACTCTTCTGTGTGGATGTTTAGGTTGAGTGGATGATTAGCTCCGATCAAGGTGAAACTTTTGTTGATTTATCGGCAGGTTTTCGTCCATGTGGATATGTTAGTCAATAAGACCACTATGGTGGATTCGCTAATGGCGAATCAGATGTTAAAATGGATTATCTCTGGCCAGCTATCCGTTATCACGTTGACTGGAAAACAGATGCCAGCTTGAAACTTTTTGATAGGTGGCTCTGGTTGGTTCGTTAATGGTTCAAATCAGTCAATCAGTTTCGGAGTTAAATATACTGATCCAACGCCAATGCTTTCCTAAAATTTTTGTATATTTGAACTACCAATAGCGCTCAAAAAAGAGGTAGGCTTTGGTTCGTAGGACATTTTTCTCGGTTGATTCAAATCAATTTGTATCAACAAACTAAGTGGGATGACAGCAACCCCCGAATCTTAAATGAAAATGTGGTTGAGTAATACCTTGTTTCGAAGGTCTTTCATTGCATTTTTTTAACTTCAATATTATTTACCAAACAAACTATATTTCAAAATGTAGGAAATTTAAAATTCATTCAATCGATAACATTCTGAAAAATTGCTCTACTTTCAACCAACATCGCTCAAAGTTGTCATGCAGAAGTGTGTGTAGATTATTTAATATTTCGCAATTTTCGATTTCGATATTTTGAAAAGGCCATAGAATAACCTTCAAAACAAGGTGTCACTCTCCCCTTTCTACCCATGGAAAATTTGAGGAGTTGCGATCATTACCCTTATAGAATGACTACAAATTGATTGGAACCTACTCTATAAGATGTCCCCTTACGAACTATAGTTCACCTCTTGTTTAATTTTGCCATGAGGGACCAGATATTTAGGTTTGTAGTTTTTTCAAACTGAAACATTGTATATCGAAAACGAAGCTTTTGCGTTAGTGAAAGTTTTATTCTCAATATCATTCAAGTGATTACCCCCATTACCTGCGCCCTGAACTCAGAATCACCCTATATAGCCACTATTCCGAAAAATAAATTAAGTTTACATTCCGTAAATTAGTACCAATCTTTTAGACTCCTCATGGAGATACTTCAACAAATGAACTCGAAATAAAGCAAACACATCAGCAATTTCTTCCTACGCATAAAGCTTGAAGGGCGTAAATTTCCCCAATCTGACATTTTGTTCCGGTCTGATTCCTTCCATATCAACGTCGGAAATCATAAACCAAACATCCGCCATAACGGCCTGAATCGTCGAATAAACAAAATATCCTCCATCAGCTGACGAACGTTCGCGCCCAATATCCATTTTTAACAGCTCCGACCTTCCGCGAACGTTGCAAACTGACGAATCGACCGAATTTCGCCATATACCGCCCTTCGTACCCCATAAATTGAGCCGCCCGCCGAAATATCACTCGATAATACAGCAGTCGCCGCCCTGCCGACCTTTTGGCCGCCTCTAGTCGCAAGCGCCCTAGCCTCCAACAGTTTGAGGACCGCTCCGTTCACCTTCGGATTGATCGCGTGACAAGTTGGCTCTAGACCTCTAGGTCAGATTTACCATTATTTAAACTTAATAAAATACGTCGACCCTCGTTGGAACCATGCACAGAAGTTAGAAATCACGAACCATGACAACATCCCGCTAGTTGGCAGAGAAAGATGTTGTTCTATGCGCGGAATCGGCATCGACAACAGCGGCAAAAGAAAAAACAGTGACCGTCTCTGATCCGCGCCGCCACCACGCGGTGAAGAGTGTTAAGTTCGGGTCGTAAAGGTGGCCATCAAGTGAATTTCGTATGTGTATCGAGTTAGCTGAAGAACCACTGCGAATCTCAATTGGAATAGTATTGACATTTGCCGTTTTTTTTGCCGGTAACTAGCCGTCAAATAGTTTTTTTGCGTTTTTTATTTTTTGCCGCAACTTTTCTGAATATGGCTTTCTTAGAAAAAAATAGTTCGGATTTTTTTGCCATTCATTAGCAGTGAAAAATTTTTTCGGCCACTCTTGCTTCTTGTAAAATATCATGGTGACTCTACGGCTTGTGAGCAGAGCACCTAACCCAAATATGGGTTCCACATAAAAAAATAGTCCGGGCTTATTTTTTTTTGCCTTTTTGCCTTTCATTGGCCACTAAATTATTTAATTGGCCGTTCCTGTTCTTTCGAAATTTTTTGATTATTGAGTAACCTTGCGGTACGTGAGCCTTTTACGAAAAAACTTATCTGTATTTTGCATTTTTTGCCGCTAGTTAGTATCAATGAAATTTTCGCTCCATATTTTTAAATTTTTTACCTCTCATAATTTTATTTGCACAGGAACAATATTGGCAATTCACAAGTCCGATGGGGTTGATTCTCACTACAGTATCCTTCTCGAGTCGAAATCTCCACCGAATTTTTTCCCCGAAACAAAATCGGCTCATCAAAATTTTTCGATTCCAAGTAGAATACAGGTCAGTTTTTCATCGAAATAAGTGATTTTTGAAAAAGTGGCTCCTCTAACCCAACATCAAGTTAACAGAACGTCCAAAAGCGAAAACCAAATACAGCAAAATCAATCCTTTAACAGCTAATGACTGGCAAAAAATGGCAAAAAACCACATAACTCATAGTTCGATTCGCAGGCTAACTTGATAGACATCAATTTTGTCAACCAAACTGAATTTCAAGAAAACACACCGTGTGATATCAACCTTCAATACCTCCGAAACAGTCTCTAGTCAATTTTACACCTGTAACTCCATCCAAAATGGTCATGAGCTCAGTCAACATGAAAAGGGAAAACCCTGATATGACAGAGGAAAACATCAACATCATCAAGAACATCATTGAAGACTTCCCCGTCAATACAGAACCTGCCAGTATTCCCAAACCTAAACCTGCCAAACAAGAACGAAAAAGATGCAAGAACTGCAACAAGTACACGAAGATCAGCAACAGTGCCGACAACGTCCTCAACAAGAACAAGAAGTATCAGATTTCACCGAAGACACCTAAGAGCATGGACAAGAACTTCACGTATTTCAAGGGAACTAACGCGCCTGCGCAGAAGTGCGATCGGGAGGAAAACGAGCTATATATCAGTTTCGCTGAGAAGGATAATAAGGATAACAAGGATTGCAATGCGAAGGATTATAAGAAGATGGAGAAGAGGAGGAAGAGTATTTTTAGGAGTAGCGTCAAGTCTTATACGGACGATATAAGGGATGAGGTGAAGATTTTTATGCAATCTGAGAGAAATCAAGATAAGGTCACGAGGAATGTCAAAGAGGTGAGATTTTACGAGAGGATCATGTTGGAAAGTTTGCTTCTTTCGAAAATTTGCTGTGAATTATTGAGCTAAGTGAAGAACTGAAATCAGTATGGAATTTTCCACGCGCATTCGCCATTTCGTGTCAAAGGTATATTCGTAGTTTTCTACTAGTTGAATCGGAACAGGTGAAAAAGTTTAAATGACATCGAGAGTTTTCTAATCTAGAGTGTGAAATTTTGGAAATGCGCTGACGTGTTGTCAGTTTTCCGTGAAAAGAAAACTATATCAAGAAAGACTCCACGAAATTCAAAATATTTTTATCAATATCTTCAAAAATCTGAATCGAATCAAACTGAAGATTAGTGAATATTTGTAAAATATCAACTTCAAGATTTGTGAGGAATTCCATGAAAATCTGATGAAATTTTCCCAGGAAAATGAAATTGTTTTCAACAGAAGTCTGGAAAATTTTCGAATAAAATTTTCATTTTTAATTTATTAACCATTCGATCCATTCAATGTTTCGCGAGCAATTGCACATTGATATTTTACGACTGATTATCGAATTTCAGCCTGATCGCAGGGGTAGTTCTTGAGTTATAGAGGAAATTATCCCGAAAATTCAAACTCTGTTGCAAAATGGCGAATACTCTGGTTTACTTCAAGGCACATATTGAAGCAAATACAATGAAAAATTCTGGGAAATTTGAATTATATCTAGAATGATCTCAAATTATACTCACTGAATGTACAAAATTCTAAATTACTGTTTGTACCAAAAATTGGTACAAAAAAAAAAAGTAAAATGGATATAAAATATTCTGTAATGATGAAATGAAATATTATATGATTTTCCGATTATCTTTAAATCTGATTGATATTCCTACAAATAGTATTCTCTACAAAATGTCCTGAGGGAGTTCTGATATGGATCTCACTATGAAATTTCAAGAAAATAAGTTCATCTCATATCAATCTAATATCAGAGTTTTATCGAAACAATTCGATGGAAGTTTCAAAATGTTACGACTGGTTTATAATAATTTCCTGCCATAGCATTACAGAATTCCACACGCTTTTTCAGGCGGATTAATCGATTTCTTCCCAAGTTTGCTAAGCATTATTGGGTGACTCATCGGACTAAAGTGTTGGTTTTGTTTTTGGCAAGAAAATGGTGCATAAAGGCGAACAACCTAAATCAGATCGTTAAAATTTGGGAAGCTATCCCGGTTCATGACCTAGTTCTTCGTTCGAATAGGACAATCCATATAAACATTTTAAAGGTCATGGGATATTCATGTGAAATATTCTGTATTCAAACTGATACTAGGCAATTATTTGATTGAGATGAGGATTCAATGCCTTTTTTGAGAGATCGAGTAGGAAATGCGAAATGATAATCTTTTTTTTTCACGCTATACTGATTGAAAAATGTGAAAATCCACACAGTAGACTATCGATCCTAGTTCGTTCGCCATTTTGCAACTCAAGAAATGGTTCCGTGCTGGTGTATTTCAAAGTTTTAAAGAAATATCACCATTGATTCGTTCAGCAGAAAACAGAAAACTTTTTTTGCTTTATGTGGTTACTTCATCAGTATCTATTTTTATCCCAAAATATCATGTGATTTCCAATAGTCGAACATACGCTTTGATATTGTTCATTAGGCAGCATTTTCTTGAAGAAATTACGTTATCAAATTAATTAAATTCCGTAGTCTACAAGGGCAATTCCTATGAGTTATAACTTCATGTTCAATCAAGTGAGTTTTATTTGCCCATTGGGAAAGAAAACCTCTGAAAAATATTCTTAAAATATATCGATACAGTTTCCTCCTTGTGAATTTCCGTGAATAGGAATCATTGAATCTAGCTCACAATGGATTCTATGCTTTTCAATGTCATTCTCGTTTTCTATGCAATAAAGGAATATAAGGTTTCAGTTCTCGCGGATTTTTTCACAGAAATTAACCTTTCACTCCGACCAACTGAAACTCAACGTTTTTCTTCGATATGAAATTCTTGATGGACTTTCTAGAAAATGTTGCACAATGCTTTTCATTTCACAGAAATATTTATATGAAATTTTTCACATTGAGTTCCTGCATTCTGAAGAAATAAAATTTTCAGCTAAGGAATCATTTCGTACAAATGACTTCACTCTGAAAAATACTGAAACCCTTGATACATTACGGTTTTGCTCTTGTTTTCTAAGTAACAAGAGCGATTTTATTCTGCCCAAATATCTGCATTATTCGAAGTTCGACCCGAATATGATCTTGAACGAGTAGGTTGGATTTGCTTCGATTTTTCTCATCTGGGCGTCAGTCCTCTGTCAAAATTAATTCGGAAGAAAGCAACTATTTTAGGGTAGGTTCGTTGATGGTAGAATCTGTCAAAAAGTTTCCGAGTTATACCAATATAAAATTTTGAGATCATTTTCCCGATAACTGAATAACCTTTTGTCTGAACAGATTGAAACTAAGTTAGCAGATGTAAACTTATATTCGTCATCATTACATTAGAAATATTCAGAGAAATCATGTTCGGAAATTTATCCGAAAAATTTTATATTTCAGAATGAATCTATGTGATTCCGATGAAACTGTGAACATTTGTTGTTGACATTGAACAATCTCAAATCAAATAACAGCTAGTTCAGATATATACAAGGTGTCCAAAGAATGACAACTGAATCAAATGAAATATAAATGTTCGAGAAGGTGGTTTTTAATTTATTCACAGGCATTGATACACTTATTCTATTCTGATTTTCTGTACCAAGCTGTGCGCCTCGGGATTATTTGAAACCTAATTTCTCTTCTCTTATTTAATTTTGTTTGAAGTCGAGTTATCCCAAACTTCGAACAATATGATTCCAAACTTACACCACCCGTATCATTTTGATCCTAAAGTTTTCTCGGTCTTCTCTCCGGGGATGAAAGCGCAGAATTACGTATGAATATTTGCCGAGGCTACGTCAATGTTTGTCCCATAAGCTACCTTCGTCGTAGATTTAATTAAATCAGAAGCCTTTTGGCTCGTGCTGTCTATCTTATAACTTGGCCGACAGTTGATTGGATAGGTTGGCTTCTGAAGAAATAGGTTAAGAAAGGTATAGAAAAAAAATTCTAGGAAAGCACTGCCTTGAAGTCATCAACTTTTGCACGCATACTACATGGAATCAAAAGTAAGGAAAATTTCAGAATTTGTTTTTACACACCTATTTTTATTTATTAACCTAACCTAACCTCACATAAACCTACGATAAACCAAATTTTGAAAGGGTAGAGTATTAAATAACTAGCTACCAAGTTTCAATCCGATCGCAGGAGTCATCTCTTACATATTCAGGAAATAACCTCAAAAGTTCAAATTAGTATAACTCCGAAACCTTTCAGCCGATTTGGCCGTTTCCTGCGAAAGTAAAAACACATAAGACGAAAGATCAGACAGATTTGAATTTGACCGATTGAGACTCTTTTCGGCAAAAATGGGATATAAATTCAAAATTTCTCAAATTTATCTTGAAGTAATTTTGTTTTTCCGAAATCATCCATGGGATTTTTAGAAAAATTTTTCGATAGTTCCAATGACTAATTATATTTTGTGTCATAAAAAACCCTCCCATCCAATTATGTCAAAAATTTCACTGATAATGCATTCAGTGCAATTATCAATCTCTATGACAACACGATTTAGTTCGACAATTCTCCGCCGAATATCCCTCGGATATTGAAATATGCCGCATAGTTTTAGGACACAATTCTCAAGCTCGTTGCTTGGTAACCACCACATTGTCATTTTGTGTCATATGGAACAATTTTACCCAATCATGTCAACATTACACTGATAATTGCATTCAAGGAAATTATCAATCTCTATGACAACACGATTGACTTGGACATTATCAAAAATTATTTCTTTCGATTTTCATAAAATTATCTCGTCTATTATCAATGTCCTGTGGGTATTAATACTGAAAATTGGTCCAGACTTTGAGGCCAATATCTGAAAACAGTGTGTAAAGCTCGGTGTGACATCTCGATAATATTCGGAAAGAATTATGTCGGATTCCGTTATTATTTCCCAAGTATCGCTATGTCAATAAGCACGTTAAAGCTCTTAGAATTTTTACTGAATTTCCCACTTCAACCATCACAACATATCGTTCCGTAAAATGTCAAATACACTTCTGGAAATTCATAAGATTGGGGTTGCTCAATTCTATAACAATGTTTCAAATGAACAGGGTTCGCTTCAACTCGACATAATTTATGACATCACATCCTCAGGATGTGTCACATATTGGGAGAGGCTGTAAATTGAATTTCATACTGTCAGCTACTTCAATATATTGCTTAAGTTAAATTGAAATGGAAAATAATACAAAAAACTTGAAGTACGTTGTCTGACAGAGTGGATATTTCTTTGAATCCATGTTACATATAAAATATTTTTGTTTGTATGAAATCACACAATTTATACAGGGTCTTCTGCTGCCTAAGTTGCCGATTGTATGGTTATACGATCACAAAATTCGGCATGAACATCAAGTAATCATTTCAAAACCAAAACCAGATCTTACCTCAATCTGATCTTTATTATGAAATATTTTTCTAGTGCTTGCTCAGGAATTTCAAATTCATATGAAAAATCGATTCCGAATAGGGAACTTCTGCTTCAAACGAGAATAAAACCACATTAAAGTAAGTCTGAGCCATCACTACCGACTTATTCAGTTCTCTTGTTATTGAAATGGTTGGCAACATTTCAGAGTCCGTATTTTCTCTAGAAAAACATACTGATAAACTTCATACGAAAACAGACAAAAACCTCATTATTTTAGGGAATTTATCAAAACTACATGAAGAAAACTGTGAGAACCATCCAAAACATCGTATAGAACTGAAGGTCAATATTCCCCTTTAGCCTCCATGATAATTAGAACCGAGCTCCCAAACACAAACAAAAACGTACAAAACTTACATCTGAACCCATTACGACCCCAATAATATGAAGTCCCAGAATACCCCTAACTGAATAACTTAAGAACTTCATTCAAAACATCACCAGAGAGATAAACTCATGGCTGAATAAATGGCCTCATCCAAAAGAGTACTGAGTAGAATTTTATTTTATTCATAAGATGAAAACTTTCTAGTTGGTGAAATAATTCAATTGGAATGGACCTAGCTTTGGATAGCTACCAACCAATCAATAAATTGATAAATTGAAATACTATAGCAATAAATAAATGAGACAAATCAGTGTTCTTCATCGAAGAATATTAACTTTTACGCATCATTCCAGCGCATCCGCCAATTTGCAACTTACTTCAGTTTTGGTCTGCAATAGAAATGTGCTATGACTTGAACAGTATTGAAATCTTTGGAGATCAAGCAATTCAAGTTTACCTCTTTCTTCATCTACTTATGTTTTGTTACTGAGCAACACTGACAACCAGACAAAACTAGATATCGTTTAAACATTTCCTGAACTGTTATACAGTATTCAATCCATATACATAATTATGTTCTTTCATACTATTGAATTCTGATTTACCTGAAATCTTCAGATATTCCTAGTATATTATATCTTAAAGGTCCGGGAACATATTAGAAAAATATGCCGGATTTTAAGGAGTTGAAGAGAGCTCACAAGTAAGCTGAGGAAAGGTACGCCATTTTGCAACTCTAGAAATAGTTCTAGTGTCAATGTCTCTTTAGGTTTGCACACAAATATCTCGATATATCAGTCCTAAAAGACGAATCTGTCTCTAGAATCAATTGATGTTTCATCGCTAGTTCTATTCTGTACTTATTGAAGAAGGTGTGAAAGGGGGCGAAATAGTGAATTCGAGTAAGAGGACATTTCAATATTTTTGAGCAGAAATTGAGAGGTACGCGTAGGAATTAACATAATTTCGTGCTCTTTCGACTATTCCAAGTATTTTTGAAGAAAAACCAAGTCAGCACGGTTAGCGAGATTTTCCCGGTTCCTTCGCCATTTTTAACCCATGAACCCGCCATGAATGTCGCCTTTCACTAGGCGTTTTGCACTACCATCTAAATTGTTCTACTGTTCTCCTTTTTCTGAATATTTTAGAAATATCCTATCTTTATGGTGAGTAACACATGGAAGCAATATCGAGAATAGAATCCACCATGTCCATAAAGTTAGCAGAGCCACTTGCACGGAAGACAATGAAAACCATCTCATTAATTGTCGTATATTCGTCGAGAATTTGTCGTGAAAGAAGAAAATTTGTCGCGCATCTAGTTTTTTTTTGAGGGGTGGCTCTGCTAACTTAATATTAAGTTAGCAGAGCCATTCTAAAATATGCATCGAATTCAATCAAAAATGTTATGAGTAATTGTCGAGTATTTGTCGCAGACCATCCAGCAAGAAAAAAACAGAAAAAATAATTTTTTTATAGCTTTTTTATTGTTTTGAATGAAATGTTCTGGTATCTTAGGAAATTTGTCATATTTCGCAACACTGCATTGCAGTGTTGCAGTGTTATCGGATTCGTCATCAACCTAGTCCAACCTAGTCGTTTAGGACTATTTTCGGCTCAATCATAGAAAATTACAGACATTCCGTCAAAACGATAGCACGCTGTTTTCCTAGATAGAACATGCGCGCGAAAAAAAATACTGAAATCTTCGAGAATACCAGTAGGGAGTCGGTTCCGTCGAGGGGTGTGGGGGCAACCTACCGACGAAGACAGTACGCCTTTGTCGGCGTAATAAAATGCGGTAATAAAACTAACAGTGACACGTGTGGCTTCCGCATATTTCATCGAATCTAATTATAAGGATGATAAGATAAACTTTTATGACGGTTAGGGTGAATGTTTACACATTTTCAAACTGCAGCATTAGCAGACCCGAGACAGGCTGTATGTTCAATAATCTGGGATTCAAATAAAATATGAAAATGTGGCCCTCCGATATTGCCCGAACCGCCCCTAGCAGAGTGGCGCCTGAAACGACTGCCTCGCTGCCTCACCCCTAACGCCGGCCCTGTCCGTCAGAATGGAATATTTCCATTATTCAGCATTGAAACGAAAATTGTTCATCTTGGGAAATAGAAGATAAAACATATACAACCCAATATCAGTCAATAATGATACGGAAAATATACCTGAAATTTCAATTTACCGATGCAGTGTTGCCGAATATGACAAATTTCCTGAGAAACCAGAAAATTTCATTGAAACCTATAAAATAGCTATAAAAAAAAATTTTTTTCTGTTTTTTTCAGGTTAGATCGTCTACGACAAATACTCGACAATTACTCATAACATTTTTGATCGAATTTGATGCATATTTTAGAATGGCTCTGCTAACTTAATATTAAGCTTGCAGAGCCACCCCTTAAAAAAAACTAGAAGCGCGACAAATTTTTTTCTTTCACGGCAAATTCTCGACAAATATAAGACAATTAATCAGATGATTTTCATTGACTTCCGTGCAAGTGGCTCTGCTAACTTTATAGACATGAATCCACCTCTACTATGTACTTTCCGATTTTTCATAATCCGGTTGGCGGACTAAATTCCTTCGACAGTAGATCGTTCCAGTACATTCGAATACGATTATTTCAGTGAGTGTCGAGAATATTTCGGAAAGAATATTCCCGATAAAATGATCCTTATTCCTTCAGATAATGTTCAAAATTTTATATCCTCTCTTGTAATAAACCAGAAATATAAATATGATTTCTCTTAACGTTTTTGAAATGATTTCACTCTGAAGAAGCATCGTCCAAGGAATTCGTGTACTGCAGTATCACTGTTCACCTGTAATCGACATGACTCGCCTTGTCAGATGCCGAAAGAGTTCTAGGTATTTCTGCCTTGTTCAATGGCAGCCTTATGAAAAAAATTTCAACAGTGCTATCTCAGGAGTACCTCACAAATCTTTATCCACGAATATAGAAAACCTCAAGCAATGTGCTTGACATTAATCCATTCCTCGATTCAGGAAGCTGTTTCTTCGATTATAAAGTCTTTTATAATGTATCGTTGAATTTCATTTTTCTTTAGAACTTTCCTATGAGATTGCTGCGGATATTTTTCAGCTTTTTTCCCGAATTCTGATTCCCCAAAAGAGACGGATTCAACTGAAGATCTTAAAGAAGCAATACCTATAGTTGAGAACTTGTTCTGTCGATTTGATTTGAGGAATAACTGAAAACGATGACATATGAACGTATACCTGTGCAATGAATATATTTTGTTCAATATTGTTGTAAATTCGAGGCTTTGAGAACATAGTAGACCCGAAATAATACATCATTTGAATTAATGCTTTTAAGTGAATATTTGTCACACATCAGCCTCCTCTTGTCCCAAAGCAAAACAGTTTCTCTATTATCCCTTGATTCTATCAATAAAATCTCAAACGAAGCGTTAATTCAATGCAAAACTTCCTGTTCAACAAACAAAACAACTATGTTTCAAAATATCGCCGCCAGGCCACACTATGAGCCCTTACAAAACATCCCCTCGTATTCTGGTCCCTACCGCGCATGCGTCGCCAGGGCAGATCCTTGCACACAGAATCCGAACAGGACTTCATCCGTTCGAGCATTTCATGAAAACAGTCCAACGTCGATAACCGACGCGACCGGAAACCTTCTTCGCGTTCGTGTCCAAGTGTCCAAAAACCTCAAACGATGACTTAAAGCGGACATTGAACGTGGATATGACCCTCAGCAGGGCCTGCTGATCGTCCAGAGACTCAGAGGACAGTTGCTTGTCGTTCGAGAACTCAACAGAAGGCTTCTTCGTAAATTTCAGGTTTCATCAAATGCACCTAAGCTCTTAATATCTTATTCTATGGTAAATTTGTGTTTATGTACTTTTTTCTCTGGTTATGTCGTAGTAGGCTCGTTTTTCTATCACTCTAGTTGGCTTTGCCTGGACTGTCTTTTAGATTTCGTTCTTCCATGGAACAAAAAATTTTTCATTTATATAGGAATAGAACAATCAGTGCTCCCTCTCTTGACTCTTTTCTGTGATCAGCTTGACTTTAGATTTAGAAGTATCGATTTTAACTATACAAATCCGATTTTTTAAGAATTTTGAAGAGGTTGAAATCCAGTTAGAATTCCCCTAAAAGTCTGTTTTGGTTGACATTTTGGGATAGGGTTAGAATAGGTAGATTTGTTCGTTATTCCGATTGATTCATGCTTTCATAAATTAGAACTTTAGGTTCTATGGACGAATATAGTGAGGGGCTTTGCTTCCTAAATGACATGTGGTTTGACATTAGATTTATGTAGTCCTTTTTCGAGTTTGTTCCGTATTTCTATGCTTCTCTAGACGCAAAAAGATTGAGATTAGGGTTTTCAGTTATTCAACACGTATTTGAGGTCTCCAATGCTTCTCGTATTCGTTCCTGTTGGGAATCGATAGTATGAAATTAACTTGAAATATTTCATTATCAATTTGAATTATTGATATGAAGTACGGTCATGCAAACGTAGAAATGACATGCATTATTTGATATGTTTGTGGTGCGCGTTTGCTGTTTATCTTCATGGTGATGAATATTCATTATTTTTTAATCATTCGTGTACTCATTATACCTTCGAATCGATTTTTACTGTTAGATATATGAAACAAAGCAGAACATCATATATCTGTTCATAGCTTATGGTTGCTGATACGTTTTACAGTCAGTCCAGATGAAAAACAACCGTTTTTCAATTATCTCGGTCGTTGTATACTTACAAGTGATTTTATCTATTTTAGAATGATTTTTACGCACAAAAACTTAAATGCAGTTATTAAAAATATTACTAGAGCTAACGCCTAGTTGTCGAATTATAGTTGAGACAACATTTCAGTCGAATGTGACGGATAGTTCCTGAAAAATATTTTTTTCAGAACCATTCAAGCTGAAAAGTTAGAAATCTCTGACTTTCAGGCGAGACATGTAGTGCTTCAATCTTGAATTGAGCAATTAATCTGTCTTTTCTGAAAGAACAATTGAGCTAGTAGTATGAAACAACCATAAGATATCAATAGTTGCCAGAATCTCAAGCGTTGCAAATTGGCGAATGGTCCAGGATAGGTTTTGTAATTTTTGTGTTTGAACTTGAGAATTTTTCTACAACACTCGATAAAAGACTTTCTTCATCATATTTGTTAGCTGGAATGTTTTTCCCTTTCATATATAAGAACAAAAGTGTATCCAAAGGTACAAAGAGGTTTTCAGCAATATACACACAATCAAGCTATCTTCATGTTTTCCCTTGAAACTTTCAAGAGTTGTCCTTTTCCAATATCTGAAACACGAATTTCAGAATTAGAAGCTATTGTAAACCGAATTTGCTTCTGTATTAAAAGTTACATACAACCAATTTTTGAGACAATATTGCAATACATGTATAATATTGAGTCAATATGAACGATCAAAAGATCGTATGTTACCAGTTGGAGACAGGATCGAATTCCTTCGCCATACAATTCAGTGAAAATAGTCAGAATTTTTTTCTTGAACTGTTTCTCGTTCATAATTGTCGAAAATTACAAGATTTCCCAACAAAGTCAGCCAAGTATTTTCTTTTACTTTCGGACAGTTGAAAAAGTGGAGACATTCTCCGAGAATATGCTCTAATCAATATCTTCATATTCCTGAAGGCTTTCAGTAAACATAATGAGTTTTATTGTATATCCCCGGAAAGCTTCGTTTGAAGGCATTACTGGGTATTAAATGTTTCAAAGACAATAATTAATTTTCAGAATCTTCAAATATTCAGCTTTGCGTCTTCTCATATATCAGACCATCAAAGAACCGAAATATTTTTTTAATTAATTCAGTATCAGTCCGTAGACTGATCATATTCCATAATCACATAATGACAAGAGCATCTATCGAATAACATAGCGATATTCCAGTGATTCAAAAGCTAAAATGCGTCAGTAGAAATGAACTCAGCTTACAAAGATCCCTATTCAATCTTACTAAATAATTCCCGAAAGGAACGACTTTGAAACTCAATTTTTGTAGTGCAGATTTAGGACTCAGGCAATCTTGAAGATTCCAAGATCTGTTTGAATCCAAAAAAAGAGTTCGCAGTTATATCCATTCAAGAATTGATTTTTTCAACATTTCCCCGTACTTGGAATTCTATTTGCTCGAATTCTCTAAAAGTACATATCTAGTACTCGAATTTAAAATGACAATATAAAGGTTCTTTCAAAATGTCTTAAGAATTATTCGATGATAAGTCGCTAAATATTCCGTTTATATGAAAGTCAAGCAACGTTTTCTGTAGTCAGTATCTGAATGGGTGCTCATTCTTCCTATGAATCTAAGCGTGAGCGTGGGAGCTCCCGACTTTACGAGCGTGAAATTATTCAATCTACCTTAGTGCCTACCAAGAAAAAACACTACAGCGTCTCAAGACTAAATGCTACCCTAGGATCAGTTCCAGGACAATTCCACAAATTCCAATCGTCAGTGACAGGTGAAATTAATTCTCCCGTCGAACTGTTTTACATAACGCATTAAACCACTTTCCATAATTTTCCGCTCAAAGACACTTAGGTCTGAAAGTTATCCGGTAAAAACGAACGCTTACTCTCTGAATACCAAATGGAAATCGATCTATGAGCTCCTAGGAACTAGCCTATTGGATACAGACAATTGTACATTAATGAATTAATGAAACCTCACTTTGAGATCGATTGCGATGAATCATGTATGGTAAATGGCGTTTCGTTCGTCATATTTGATCGTGAATGTCTCGTTGAATTGAGGTACGGTTGGTCGGAGCACAATAAAAAACTAAACTGTATCAATTTATATGTTGGAACGCGTGTTTTGTACATCGATTTGCGTTCAGCTGGGTGATTTTCATGGCAGTTGTACGCATTGAGGACTAGAACTATTCTTGTAACGCATCGAATAGCAATGCTGGCAAATTGGAATTATCTGTTCTATCGGGTCGGATTTTGGTATACTATTGCCAATAAAGTAAAAGCTACCAAATCGGAATTCTCTTTTATATTCAAAGGATGATTATTAATTGGAGCTAAATGAAAAATGATACGTCTGCAATAAAGAGTTAATAAACGTTTAATAGAATAAAACTTAATTTATAATAAATTTAGTATATTAGAAAATATATTGAAAATGGGGTGCCTAAAAAATCCTGTTCAGATTATATCTAAATATTTTTCAAAGAATCGATTATTTACCTGGGCAAACTACTGAGTTTCCAGGTATAAACAGGTATGTCAATGCCATTTACTTTCACTCGATAGGATAAATAGAAAAACTTCTATATCAGCATAAGCGCTGTTTTATTGCGAACACGTTGATTTAGGGTTGTCTGCAAAAAATTCAGTCCTAATAGAGGTTTGCAGATTTTCAAAAACTCAAAAATTTCAAATTCTTCATTGTATTTATCTCCTTAAATAGTTACTTTTTTGTATAAGTGGTATGGTAACCAACAAAATGGAGTGCTGATTCAGTTAGTTCAGCCTTATGATATTAATTTTTTTTTAAAAAGTTAGTTTTAACGAGCAATTTTAAAGTTCCATCAGTAAAACTCAAAGAATCGTCCGTGCCACAATAGAACACATTCATTTCCATCACAACAATACCGAATAACATATGTTTTCGATGCAATATAGTATTATGAGTCATTAGCTACTACAAAATAACGCGTACTGTTTACAATATGTTTACGTACCGAGTATGGGCCCTTTCTTAAGGCTGATTCACACAAGGCGAGCGAAGGCTCATTCTTTCCGCATTCTATTGAATCCTTCTAGTGTGAACACACGTGGAGCATTCTTCCGTCGTTCTATCTGCGTTCGCAAAGGTTTTATGTAAAGTGTTAAAGCTGAAAATGTGATTTCGTTAACACTGAAAGATCAACAAGAATGTTCTTGTTCTAGCTCTTGCTCTTCGTTAGTTTGGTTCAAATTATGGTAAATAATAGATTCTTTAAAAACTATTAAAATATTCTGTCCAGGATTTTTTTCAGGTAATATTTTTTCAATAGATTTTCTTATGTACTAAATTTATTCCAAAATAATTTTATTCTATTATCAGCTCGGTGAAGGTCAATGTAGGTTCAGATCTAAGCCTATATAGCTTTCAAAATCACTAACTCTTTGGGTAAAATCTTGAGAAACTATTACCACAAAATCATGAAATTTGACTCATCAGAAGTTCATCAACTTCCATGCTGTTTGTGCTCTGAAAACTTACATAGGTCAAACGGAAAAATTATTCAACGCAAGGGTAAAGAAACACAGAAGTTCCTGTCGGATGAGCAAATCAATTCCAAGTACGCAGAACATTTAATAAGGGAAAACACGAGTTCAACGAAAATTTCAAAATTCTACACATCGAGAACAAAGAGAAGATTTATTTTTGGTGGGTGATTTTGCAACCCTAAATGGGGAGGGGGGTCGAGTGATATCCTGTTTCAAAGGTAATTGGATTATCTTCCCAAAAATGACATACGCTTGTAGTTTTTGGTAAGTACATCCAAAAAGAAACAGTAAATTAGCAAGAGTTTAGATGAATCATTGGAATAATGAAAAATTTTCAATGAAAAGTCCAATTACAACATTCCCTAGAATAGCAGCGAAGAAACTAAACTGAACAAATTTATCATTCCGAAGAAGTAAGGATAACTGAAGAATACAACAACAAATTCATTAATATTGGGAAAACATGTTTAACATATAGATACCTTGTAAAACATGTTTTCTAAATATTAATGAATTTGTTGTTGTATTCTTCAGTTATCCTTACTTCTTCGGAATGATAAATTTGGAAAGAACTAACAAATAAGGTCAAGTGTACGACAATTTCTAAGTATAACTTCAAAAAAAGGTGTCCGCTAAGCTGCTTTCTCATTTAAGATTTCAAAGATTGCTTTCATAGAGCTTGCAGGGTTGACACAAAATGATTACAACTCACCCTATGAAATTTTTTTTTTTTCATACATAAAATGTGCCCATGTGAAGCAAAGTTTACCTATATTTACATTTTTTCTGATTCTGAATGGGGGCTGATTTCTCATGAATAGTACCTTCTCAATTTTACACACCGAATATACATAAAAAACAATTCTTTTGTGATAGCTGAGCCTGCATCCGTTGCAAATAAATAGGAGATTTCCTGAATATTTTCAGTGTATTTCATCTGATTCATTCTAAAAATTCTGTAACTCAAAACCTACTCGGAGTTAAATTTAGATCTACATAAGGATCTTGTAGAAGTTCATTTTTCCCAATTTACCAAAAAAACAGATTTGGTCGAATCCAAATCCGATTCTTGGTTGACAAAATATGCCAAGAAAGCGTAGGTCAAATTCCATTCGAATCTGACTTTCTGAAATATTAAAATTCTTGATTCAAAAACTGTTCGATGGTGTTCCCCATTAAGGTTGATTCTCACTTTATGTTCCGTCACCTTCCAGTATCCTTTCAGTATGATTTACATCAGACTTTAGTAGGCAAAAATGTCATTTAGACGAAGCGTGAACGGCACGTATAGTGTGCATGCATCAATTGAGTCACACCTTATAATATTTAACGGGAAGGATACTGGAAGGTTACGGAACGTATGGTGAGAATCAATCCTCAACCACCTCAACTGGTACATTTGGACTTGAAACCTCTCCTGTGGACGATCAAAACTTTAGGTATTTCTTTAAAGACAACGAAATATCAAAGATACCACTCTTGTTCCTTAGAACAAACTCGTATGAATCTGTAGGTATATTCCGAAACCTGTCGATAAGTTTAACCATTCACAAACTTTAGGTCACTGTCTACTCGGAACGGTGAAAAAACATATTTTTCAAAATCGGGTATTCCCCATGGGTCTTCATCCGTCTTACATCATAAACGGGGTTTTGTGTACACGCCAAGTTATTATCGTTTCAGCCAAAATCCTCTTCATAATTATGCTGAATATATATTCCATTTGATGTCGGCAATTGGTTCCAGGCCTATTCGACCAACTGTGAGGGGTTAATTGCTAATTTCGTTGTATACTCATTCTGCACAAACAAGTCACTTGGTAATGTGACGATGCCTGACTTTGATCCCAAACGGAACTGGAACGGAAAAAAAATAAATATCCTCATGAGCTTGAATGAAATCGATTCAAGCTCCGACGTTTTTGTGAATTTGCCGTTTCCAAAGGCAAAAAATTTTGGCACGAAAACAGAAAACAAGACCAACTTTGTATAGTTATCCGTCTTCGAAGGGGTTTTATATCTCATATTTCATCAGAAGAAAAGGAATAATCTCAGAGAAAACTTCGGTGAAAGTTCATTGCCTGTGAGAAGATTACAAAATATAATACATAAGTTGACACATTGAATGGGTGTTGCAAAATGGCGGAGGCGACAGTTTTTCGTTCTAATATACAGAGTGGTCCGCCAGTAACTTGTACATCGTTTTATGATGTATAGATGGTGCCTTGGGAAGCCAGAAAATAACAATTGAATATGGACTAAGGCTATTCGTTTTTCAGGTACAGATTGATGTTTTAATTAACAACCTCAGAATATGATAACCAGCAACAGAATTCAATTGACAAAAAATATTAAATGAAATATTGCTGTCGTCGCTGCGTGTCAGGCATGTATTCCATAAATGAGAGTAATAAGTACGCCATTGTTTGATGAATATTGCAAATTACAACTTAATTTGAACTCCCAAAAGTAAGACAAGCATTCGAAACAATGTGTTCAATACCAGAAATATCTCATTACATTATGCAGGGCCGTAGGAACTCTCAACAATCATAGGCGTTCAATTATTTTCGAAAAAAAATAACAGTTGAAGTGCTATCCCAGAGAAAAACATCCGAAATTCTGCATGAATCTTCAAGCTTTCATTCTTCAATCACGTACTAGATCTCGATTCGATTCTAACTGTGTTTTCGGAAATATAAAAAAATAGGAATTGGTTTCACGGAGAAGAAAGAGCTCCAGTAATAAGTTAAGTTGACCTGACGATCAATAACAATTGTGAAACAGCTGTAGTCATTCTACTTGGATCCGCTTCTTCGGTGTAGGTGTTTTGGTTGATTGGATGATTAGCTCTGGTCAAGGGACAATATTTGTTGATTTATCGACGGATATTTGTCCTTGTGATTATGTTATAAAAAAATAGGTTTTTATTGGTTCTTCTGAGATGATCATTACAAAATTTACCCGATAGAATTGATAAGATGGATAGTTTTTTCGTTATTTTGGAAAAATCATGGAATATCCATGAAATCAGTCATATTTTTTCCCCAATATTTCCGAAAATAAATACAGAATCAAACGAAAAGTCGGAATTCTGTTGTTGAGTACTGAATTAAAATTTATTGCGCAATTCCATTGAAATCTAATAGATATACACCTATGAACCTAGTCATTTAAAAACCTCATCGGGCAAAGAAATACAGACATTTGGACAAAACAATAGCAGGCTGCTTCCCAGAACATGCGCACAAAAATCGTTGAAATCAGTACATCGAGTTGCGTGGGGTGGGATTAATCCAGAATGGTTTATCGAACTGGCGAAGAATTCATTTTATATAATCTGTCATAATTCATTTTACTAAAAATACAAAAACAACAAAACAGCTGTGTATCGATTAAAGCTTATTTTGGGAGGATTTTGCATCATTTTTCAGGTTCTCTCTCGGTTTTCACTCAAACAGAACTATTAAAAATTGAATAAAATTGTTTCTTCATGAAAAACGAAAAATCGAAAGAAAATAATTCTGAAAATTTTCTCCTTTGTCTGATGAAATGGTCAGATTTGTACTCTAAATAGTCACAGATTATCGTTTGTATTGTTTTTTAAGTGTTCATTAGGCAATCTGTTTGCCAAGTAAGTGCCCTTGACAAATAGTTTAATATTGCAATCCGCAAGGGTGTTTTTCGTGAAAAAACAATTTTCATTCAATTTTTAATAATTCGGTTTCAGATATTGAGAGTGAAAACCCAAAAAGAACCTTATAAATGAATCAAAACAGCTGGTTGGAATCATATTGAACTGAAATGAATATAAATAAGTTACCAAATATCGAGATTGTATTTTTTCGAATGAAAAAATATTTATTTAACCCTCTAAGAAGATTCACTCAATATCGCCAACAAATTAAAACTATGCCAAATGAAGTTCGAATTTTCAATACATCATAGTCTACAAAGACTAAAGAAAAGTGTGACAAAAGAGTGAGGACTGAATTTAATGTAACCATATTCCCAGTTGCTTCAGTAAATTCGGCCCTGTTCATAGAATTCCATCCGAGCAAAAGAAGAACAACACGAACATCGATCATCCTTGGCGAAGTTTCCATTTTATTGATAAAAGAAATATTCGGGGAATATCCCATAAATAATAACGGATCTTGGGAAAATATGTCCTTTATATCCTGAGGAGTTCAATGTGGCCATTTCAACAGAGTAAAGATTTCTGGAGGAATGAAGCATGATATATGTTACCCATCGATCGTTGGTGAGTTGAAACCCGATAAAGTTATGGAGGAAATTTTTAAGCGCTTCTTCTAGGGAACAAGTAAAGTACATATCTTGAACGTAAGAAAAATGTGTTTATGACCCTCATTCTGGAGCATTTCGTCGAATATTCGCAGGCTTAATTCCGTGGCATCAATTTTTTTCGTGAAGTGGCCCTACAAAAAGAAGTCTAAGGATTGCAGTTTGGAGATTCCATTAAAAAATCCAAAAGTTCCTAATTTCAAAAAAAAATCCTGAAAGAACCACCAGATTCCCATAAAATAAATATTAAAGAACAGTCAACTGAATTTCAGATCGATCTGGCATTCAGTTTCGGAAATTTTGAGACAAGGCATTTCAAATTTTCACTCAATATTTTTGAAGAAGAATAATTTATTTGAATATCTACTAGGAATTATTCAATATCTCGAACGAAACGAAGAGATTTTTTGAAAAATGATAATTACCAACAAGATTCCTGAATTTCATCACAAAAAGAAGAAAATACTGTGTTCGGAAATTAACCTTGAAATTATTCCATGTACTGAATAACAGGTGTTAGATAACGGGGAAAATCCTATTTTTACCCATGAAAACCCATTTTCAGAGCAGAAAACAGTGCTCGTTAACACAAACCCGAACTTCAAACCCAGATTTATCCATTCAAAAAACCTCATCATTTTTATTCCATTAGAAATAACGAGGTTTTTTCCGAGAAGCACTCATTTGGATTTTCAAATTGCTGATGAAAAAAATTAACCATTCTGTCTCTTTCTATCCCTATCTCTTCCTATCAATGGCAGTCACAAGCATTCATCTAGTTATACTCATTTTAACCCCGGACTGTTCAGAATCGAAGCCAAAAATGCCTGTGTTTGACTTATCAATTAACAGAACAGAGTTTATGTACGATCTCGGTCCAGGATTTTTAAGTTTGTTAATTTTTTCGGTTTATTTCTAAAAAAAACGTGTTCCATTTACTAAAATCGAGTTTTCAGAACCAATCACATCATTAAACCTGCTAGATGACCATGAATGCGTTCATTAGAGAGAAAAATGAATCCAGATGTCCTGGATAAGAATGGGAAGCGGGGCTTTACTTAATGATCCTGTAAATTCGGCACCACTCTTAAAAATTATTCAATGTTCTTCACTTCCTACTAGGAGAAGATATCAAAATCGTGTGTAGGAAGAAGCCGGCTGTAGTCTCGAAATATTTTTTTTCATATGCCAACTTTTCTGTAGCAGATCCCCAACAAAGTTTTATTATGGCAGCTGAACGGATCATTCCTGCAGAAACGATTCCTTTTATAGCACAATAGAGAAGTTATGACGTAAATTAGTAGTCCAATGTGATCGTTGAAACGTAACTTTGCGACTATTCAGATCGAACTCAACCGGAGGGAAAGAAAATTGTTATTTCATCTGTTCTACTAAATTAATTCCAATGCAAATGAAGTAGAAAGCTTTTTCGACCGAGGAATAGATTCCATTGAACACCCGTCACGAAGTTGAAGCTAACATTTAGTTATTCAAGGTAATTTTATACCTCATCAAACAACCTGAAGAAAAAACATTCTAATTAGAATCGAGGATATTTTATTTTCCAGGGTAATTTGAGTTTTTCGCTCTCAGTATCTATGAAAGAAGTATTTAAAATTGAAATTATCATTTATAGAAATCGCTTCTGCTGATTGCAGGACTATTATTCAAGGAAAATTTCATGAAAAAATGTTGTCTTGAAAAGAATATTGGAACAGTTATTTATTCATCATGAAAAAATTTCCGGAAATATACTCTAATCCATATTTGCAAATATTTCAGTTTGTCAGATGATTTGAACTGGTGCATTCGCCATTTCGCAACATGTTGTATCTATATAAAGGTACAATTTTCGATGTGGAAACTTCAAGGAAAGATGGAAATTCGAAAAAAATTGTGAATTAACTATATCAACTATGTATGAAGAATACTCCCTTGAGATAATAGTATTCGAGTTTAATTTTAAAAAAAATTATATTCAATAATTGCTGTCAAACGACTTAAGAATTTGGATGAATTCTGTATTATCAACAATCGAGGATGCATATTTTTCAATATGAAATATAAATTCTTTTTTGACAGTGTCATTCGTTCCAGCACGTTCTGGATATTTTAGAGGGAAAACTGTTGCGGTATTACTATTTCTTTAAATGAAACCAATATTGTCAATTCATCCTTTAGTTTGTGAAGAAAAAACTGCAAATTGAAATGGTATATCAGGTATAATGGGCTGATTAGCAGACAATGTGGACTAGATTTGAAGGACTTCCGTCTTGAACAGAGTCATAAATAACTTCTATTCAAATTGAATTTTGTCCGCCTGTCTGTGTACAGTGCAGTAAAGTAGTTTCGGAATAATCATAATGTCCAACAACGCAACATTAGTTCCTCAATGGACGAAATCTGTCCAACGGTCTAAAACTTAGAGCCACTTGAATTTTTGTTTCCTCAATAGCTCGGAAATACCAATGCGATCCGATTGATTCTCTATATTTAACCTAATCCTGTAGATCCTCATCATCACTTAATTCACAGCCAATATTGGTTTTTTTTGGAATGACATTGCACTCACTATTCAGTCAGAAGAAGATGTAAAATAAACATTATTATATTTAAAATAACATAAACACAGAGATAAATACTTGTCCATGTATCAACAGATATCTCACCCTTGTCTGAGATAATTAACCAATCATCCAAAGAATTCACACCGAAGAAGCACTGCCTAAGAAATCCGTATACTATAGTTTCGCGGTCATTATCGATCATCAGTACCACTCACCACTCGAAACCCTGCAGATGGCGATCTTGTGAACAAAACTTCAGTAGTGCTATCTCAGGAGCATTTTCCGCACTATTACCTTCGAGTGCAGGAAACTGTAAGCGATATGAATGAATGATTTGCTCAGGGTAGAGACCATGTGTTACAGTTTATTATCATGGAACAGGAGCTCTTTCCTCTTCATGCACAATACCTATGATATTATTGTTTCATTCCGTGGAATAACATTAACTAAAAAAGAATAAATAATATAGTTCCATATTTCACGATGAAATGAGCCTGTACATCATAAAAACACTCCACATTTTTCCAATTTGACCTCTGATAGGGCCCTAAAATTCGGAAATTTCACGTTCCTGAAATGTCAGCGACGAAAGTCATAAATTCTCATAATAAAACTTTCTATAACTTCCGAACGAGTAATAATTTCCAATAACCTCAAAAATATAAGATGGCGAATCTCCGGGCTCTTAGATTCTTAATTGGTTGTTGAAATCGATAGCGGCAATCTCTCTTGTTATAATGAAATCATATCTATCTTCCCTTCAGTCTGCACAAGTGAAAGGTTGTCTATAATTACTTCCAGAATTCATTATTGGTTCGAATCTAAGAAGTATTGGGAATTGGGCCTACTGTAAGCACAACAACTTTACGAATGAACAAAATGAATACTCGATTGTTGTAGAGTAGGGTTTAGACTTAATTAGGGTGGTCGAATTCGTGAATGGGTTGAATCTACCCTATTATTTCTTAAATAGAGGGTATCGGGTTTTTTGTGAAAATACTTTGAGGGCACTTTCCTTGCTCGGGATTTCACACAAGAAATCAAATTAAGGAGTCTACTCCTCACCCTTCCAAGTAATTGTTTTTCAGTTTTTGTAAACAGATGGCGTGCTAAAACTATCAGGGAAGATGAAATAATTATTATTCTCCATATTTTGCATGAAAAATATACAGATGAAGTTATAAAAATTTTAAATAAAACAATTGTATAAACAGCAAGTGGGATATAGGATAAATTTTACCAGTTGAAATTCAGTATTCATTTATATTAAGTAACGTTCTGCAGAGTGTCCCATCTGATCCTTTAGGCCTCTATAAAATAATTTGTTGATAGTCCAAATCGGCCGAACTGTTTCAGGTTCATACTCATTTAGGATTTTGAGTTATTTTCCTTATATTTCAAGGAAACTCGGGAGATTAGATTGAAATTGAGCGGTTAGTTATGGCAATACCTAAAAAAATTACCCAAAACATTTTGCAAAATTTTGTTGAGATTGTGTCGTTTCTGAATTTCAAGAATATTTCGAGAAATCTTTTCAGGAAACTAATCAACAGATTTCAGAGGAAGTTTGCAAAGATCTTGATCTCTATACTTCAAAAATATATAAATATCGAGATTTTTTCTCGCTACCGTTGCTATTTACGGAATTACTCAACAAATGCTGATCCAGTCATAATGGAACTTGGTTGCTAGTTTGAAAAAACTGATATACAATTGTGTGCAAAATGAACGAATTAGAAAACAATTTCGGATTATTTTTCGAATACATATTCCATTCTGCGATCTTCTAATCTTATCATCCTCACTGAATTTCACATGAACCTTCTGTTATTTTTATCAGTGAGTAGTAAATTAATTTTTTGATCATGTACTGGTACAGGGGGTAGATATGTCTGCGAAATCATTGGGTGGATTTTACCCATTCAGGAATTCAGCTTTCATTATCAAGGTTCAAACCTACTGTACAAAAATCGAGTTTGTTGATTATTTCCTTATGGTCGGGTGCAAACAGAATAACTTCCGAAAGAAACTACTTCTTAGATACCCGATATTACTTTAAGGGATATAATTAGATTATTATATGAAACAAATGACAACTTTTCCTGAAGAAATGTGATTTTTCGCTGTTTTGAAACGACCGATTTGAGGAGCAAAAATCATTGTAGGGTAATCGTTAACGCATGCATTCACAGAGGACTTCATTCTTCCCTTTTTGTACTTTACCGTATTTTCAGCGAATCATAGACAAAATCCTTTCAACTCTGTTTTCATACTTTCCTCGAAATCAATATGTTCAGGAAAATTCCTGTTCTCGCGAAAAACTCAACAGTTCTCGGAATTTTCATTTTTTCTCTATCTATCCACATCTTCGCATCCCTTTGATACCCTAAGGGATATCTGAAAAATTCAAACAAATCACTTCGTTACCCAGTAGTTCTTCTTGAAATCTTTCAGTGGTTTACTGGCTCATCAGATCACGAGAGAACATTTTCTTTCCAGTGCTAGGATGCTGAATTAGATTCATCCCTTTCAATTCCCCTGTATGTTGAAAAAAATTTGTTAGAATGTGTACATGTCTCTGAGAAGTTGAAGTTTCTGATTAAATTCTTTTTCGTGCATTTGCTAGGAAACAGCGTACTATTAATAAGTCAAAATCAATATAATTTTCGAATGTTTTCCTGAAAATGATCTTGAATAACCAGGCTCGATTCACTGAATAAGAATCTGGCGTCGAAATTAATTTTATCTGACCGGCCGCCTTCAGGATAGCTATCGAACAGAGCAAGCTAGCGACTTGAATCTTTCAGGGAAGGTAGAGAATCAAAATTCGCCGATTGATTTCACCAAAAGGACAAATCAGCTGAACGGTATAAACTTTTGAGGTTATTTCAAGAATATCTTCGAGACGACTCATGTGTTCGGGCTGGTACTTGGTTACCAGCTATAGAATTTTGACGTGCAACTTAATATTTTTGGAAGTCATTTATAAGGATTCAATGCAATTTTCTGCAGACCTTGAAGTCCATATCTCCCAACAGTGTACCAGATTTCAATTCAATCCGATTCTATTATATGTCAAATTTCCTTTTTTTGCCACGTTATCGTTTTTATTCCTCAAAAAACTGATTCGATCATAAACCATTCGAGCTCAGTGTGGATATAGTACTGACAACCAAACTCCTCAGTCCAGTTATACTTTATGCGTCTTAAGCACGTTGCTTAAACCACCTTTCCTTCTTCAAGAGACATATTGTTGATATCAGATACATTTAACTAGTTCTAGCCTATCGTTAGTGATAGATTCCTCTTCTTTAATAGGCCAATTGAACAAAGATCCAAAAGTATATCTCGTGTTACAAAATGGCGAAGGCGCCTATTATTTAGTTCATTATTATAGATCTAATTCCCAACTTCTTGAATTCTATCAACAATGTATGACTTGATTCAACCTTCAAGAATTGTCATAAAAAAATAGGACTTTCATTAAAAAATTGAATAGAAAATGGTTTATTTCTCAAAAATTGTCGAAGTTGTTATATCTCGAATTTGTCATACGCGATATATCATTTTTTCACATAAAAAAAGCGCTGTTCAAAATACTTATCGATTTGTCCAAACGTCATTTGCACAAAAAAACTGTTCCTGATTCACTAAATTCATTCCAAGTTAACACAGTATATCTAGATGAATGCGTTATGTAAAAGACTCTAGAAGAAAGAAACTATTTCGCCCAACTAAACTAGTTATACCTTTTTCAATTTTCTTTTCTGGTCCTGATTGAATTCAAAGTAAACTAGTTACAATTTCCTCGAGTTGTAAATGTTTTTGCAATTGGTCGAAGTAGACAGGAGTTTGCTTAAATTTAGAATGTATTAGTTCACACACCTTTCCTTCAAGATTTGGCACAATACAGCCCTAATTTTGTACAATATTCATTTTTCTAGAATGACTTGCTTGCTTAGCAAAATGATTCCAAAATCATAAGGTATGAGCTTTTCCACTTAAAATGATACTGAAATCCCTGAAGTGAAGTAAGCAGCTTATAGGCACATAATGGCGCAATGGCCGATCGTAAACACAATTACTTCAGGAAAAAATAACTTAGATAATAGACAGTGGCGTAGGTTTGAATATCAGTCACGAAGGTTTGAAATAGTAAATTGGTAGAAGCCACCTAATGATTCCGCTGATTTACCCAAAAATTCAAAATTTTATCTCCCCAAAATCTCCAGAAATACAAATATAACTCCGAAAGCGGTTAGCAAATTTCACTTTTAAACGAACTTAACCATCTTACTCTGAAATGCAACCATGAAATATTAAAATCGATAGGGTTTTCTATTTCCACGCAATCTTCCCTATGAGAGGACAGAATCTATTTTGACATTGGTTTCATCGTCAGTGAGAAGTGAAGACAATTTCATGGTAACTCAGAAAGTCCTCAATCTTTGCTTTGATGGCTTAAATCTAGTATCAATTGGATGAAACCGTATAATTTTGTGGCAAAAGGTTCAATTATCGACGTCTTACTTGCGAGGTCAATATAAACATCGTTAACTCATTTTGTCCCAAAAGGTTTCCCTTTGATGTAAACTCTTATTTACAGGAGAAAGTTAACTTAGGAATGCCCACGTTTCTTTGAATAATTACTCTTTCTGCTTGGTGAAACCTAAGAAGATTTCCAGCAAAAAATTATTTTATATTTCAATTTTTCTCATTAACTTCACTTTGCGAATTTTCGAGGGACACTTCTCGAGTGGAAAATAGCACGCTTTGATTGCATCTTACTTACAAGTAAGTTAGTTATATGATCATTAGTATTGCTTATAATTCTAAGAATCTCTTTGGAAGAATCTGAAATTTTTTTCTCAATTCATTAAAGTAATTTTTCGTATTCTTGATTTATTATGCATTTTGATCAACATATTCAGTAACGAATTAGAAAGCAACTATATATCTGCTAAGAATTGCACTGAAAATTGATATTTTGGCACCATTTATGAACAACAAACTAGTCAAGTTTTGAAATATCATTTTCTGATAAAAATTATATGTAATCGTCCCATGAAAGAATTTGATATCTGAACCATTTATCCCTGTTATGCATTAAACGAAAATGTAGCAGAATTTGATGCAAACACCATACGAAATTGGCCATTGAAATGGTAAAAGTTATGCAGAGACTTTTATGAAACTCTGAAAATATTCTATTTGTCCAATTCAGTATCTTTTTTTTCGAACGCGATATTATCTGGTAAGTAGTTCTACTAATTTTATACATTGAGGTGAATCAATGAATATTAATCTTGCATTAGCACCTAAATCTTTCTTTACACTATCGTCGTTTGATTCCTGTTGTGCTTCAGAACATAGGAGCTTAATTTTTACACTTTATTTCATATCATTAAGTTCAAGCTAATCTTAATTGAATAACTCGATATAATGAATATTTAGGGACGAAAATATCTTGAACTGATGTTTGATAGTGTTGAATATTTCATTTTGCATCATACCACAGATTTCTTTCCTTTTACTTCATGAAGTTTTGATTTCTGTTATGGTTCATTGTTCGAAGGAGGATATCTTATACTGATGTATGATGGGGTTGAATATTTCATTTTGCAACATCTCCTTCGTTCCATTTGCTCAATCTTCTTTTGATTTATGTTATGATTTAGAACTTGCTCAGACTGAATTGTTTCTCACTAAATACAGGCTCTACATAGCAATGATCAATATTCAAGGTAGGGGATATCTTGTACTGATTTGAGATTAGGTTGAATATTTTATTGGACAACATCTTTTATGTTTCTTTCCCTTCAGTTATCTTCTTTCGATTTCTGGTTTTGAGCTTGTTTACATTTTATTGCTTCAGCATGTCCAGGCTCTACAATTGCTACAACTAATGTTCCAGCAAGAGGATATCTTGTGCTGATGTATGATTGGGTTGAATATTTCATTTGGCAACATATCCTAGGTCCATTCATCTATACATCATTATTTTTTATTTCTGTTAGACTTGATAGCGTGAATCTTTTTTACACTGTACTGCTAATTTTATGACGAGGCTCTACGTGCATACAATAGTGTATAGGTGATATCTTGAACCGAGGAATGAAGTATTAAATATTCCATATAGCGTCTCCTCTCAGGTTTTCTTCTCTTCTCACTATCTTCTTGTATTTTTGTTTTGCTTCAGAGCTTGCTTAAACCTTATTTCTACTAATGATGTCAGGATAAATTATTTCAGGTCTAAAATATTTTGAACTGATGGATAATGCTGTTTCATATTGCGACATATTCTAGGGATTTTTTCCTTCATTTTTTCCTTCGATGTTTCTTCTTTTGAATTCTAATGGGGTTCATGATTCGCAACTTGTTCACAATGTGTTGCTCCTTGTTGTTATTTCCAGGCAACTGATGATATTGAATATTTCACCTTGTGGTATATTCTAGATTCTTTTCATTTTATCATATTGGGCTAAATGTTGTTTTCATCTAAGTTAATAGTTTGTTTCGCCATCAAAACTACTTCACCGGTGTCTCGCTAAGATTTCTCGAGTTCTTGGTTAAGACCTCCCAATTGTTGGCCTCAACCCAAAGCAATGAGCAATTCTTTGACTGATATCCCATCAGTCAGTTGGTTGCTCTTTGCCTTTCTCAAGAACCAACTGATAATTCAACAGTTTTCCGAGATCCCGCAATGAAATGACCCACTATGAAAACTTCTTCTCGAAGGCAGAGTGAAGATCAACAAATCCACTCCGACATTTTGCTCAACATGGCCGATACCCTCCTACGTCCCACCGACATACCGCTCATCATAACCTCAACGAATTCTTCTCCTGATCTTCCGCGCAAAGAAAAAACTCCCACTCCTGTAGATCGCTCTTCCAGCAAGAACCGAAAGCGCAGTGAGAGTAGTCAAGACACGTCTGAGACTCGCAAGTCTAGTCGCACCAGCGAATGTCGCAAATCGTGCTCAGACGGTCGAAAAATCAGTGACGCGGGCTACAGGAAACTTTCGGCGATTGAATCGAGCGTCAAAGGAAGAGGTATAGGCGGATCGCTCAAGTACGACATAGGAAGAAATCGATCGGTGTCGAATCTGATCGGCTTTCCGGCCAAGTGGTCCAGCGTAAGGATCAAAGGTACGGGCTTCGAGGAGAGCCGAAAGAGTATAGTGAAGATCGAGCCTTGTAATGGGCTAGGCAACAAGGGCAACGAGAAAATGATGGGTGTTAAGAGCCCCACGCAGGGCAATATGAGTAATATTGGAAATGTGAGTTGTTTCGACGTATGTGAGGGTTAAGATATGGCTACGTTCATCTTAGTAGGATATTTTTTCACATCCATAAATGTCTGCATCTAGAATACCCAGTAAAACTAACGGAAGGGAAACATCACATTCACGTCACACTTGTGGAATGAATTGCTACTCCTATTGACATCGCATTGAACACTTCCGATGAATCATTTGGTCTTTATTTGACGAGTATTGAAATATAAAAATACGCGGAATTAATCCAATGTGACTCACATTGAAGTTCAATTATTTCCCAATTTTCTCAAGAAAAATAAATGCAAAATCGCATGTTGACTGGGTACGAAGCTCGAATACTCAGTGAATCAAACAAAATAGAGCTATCATATTCATATCACACATAAGAAATTAATTGTTACTCTCATTTACATTTCAGCGAGGTCTTCTAGTGACATTTTACCATTTTACTTGGTTCATATAAAAATTCGAAATTATATTCGGAATTAGTTCAATGTGACTCACACGGGACTCACTTAATAAGGAACATACACATTTGTGTTACAATGTGACTCACTTTATGTATTCGATCAATATAAATGCGAAGAGGCAAAGAAGTTGGTGTTTACTGAGTATAATATTTCTTTTCTTCTCTTTCTCTTTACATTCCCATCCACGATCATATCTAGGGCATTCAGAGATAAACAAAGCCATACATTTCAATGGTCGCTAAAGTGACGTCTAATGCCATAAACAGTGAGATCTAGGATTTTAGAATATCACATTCATATCACACATGAGAAATAACTTGCAACTCCCATTCACATCGCAGAGAAAGCTTCCTATTAAACGTTGGTCTTCATTTCGTAAATCTCCGAATTTAAAATGTTATCCAGAATTATCTAATGTGACCCACATTGGTGATCAATTTTTCTTTATCTCCATCAGAAGTATACGCATTCGTCTCACAATGTGACTCACTTTTTGTATTCGGTTGATATAAATGTTAAGTGGCATAGATGTTCATGTTTACTGGGTACTGACCTCCATTTCTTCTGAAATTTCACATAGTCGAACATGTTTTGGGCATACAAAGATGAACGAAGCCATAGATGCCAATGGTCGGCATAATAAAATCTTAATGGCATCCTTTTTTTACTCAGAAGCTCCTAATTCCTGAATAACAAAATTAGGAAGAGCTTATAGTGCATTTTCAAGTATAAAACTTTTACACCTCATTAGGGTCCATTAAAATGAAGATTGGCACCTTCTTAACCCGAAGTGTTATTTCTTTACAGGTTTTATCGTTAGGTGCTGACGTTCTTCCTGAATACAAATTACAGAATCCGAGGTTGCACAACTACACGATACTGCACTATTCACCATTCAAGGCAGTTTGGGACTGGATAATCCTGATATTGGTGATATATACAGCCATCTTCACACCCTATGTGGCTGCGTTTCTTCTGAGCGAGCCTGAGTTTAGCAGCAAGAAGAACAAGAAGTACAGCGAGGATCCTATAGTTATCATAGATCTGATAGGTGAGGTACTTCTTATTATTTTTCCGGGAAACATTTATTGATGCTTACCGGCTAAAACCAAAAGCTTGTTAGCAATTTGTTTATGAAATTTATCCTCACGGAATAGCGCCTTGACCTTCACACTGTTGTATTTCAATCGAATACTTCTTGTGTTTACGGCCATCTTGAGGCCGATTGTGAACACAATAAATTCCAAAAGTCAAAACTTGAAAACTTGATATTTGTATGGTGGGTTTGGGACTTAATTGCGAGCGTCAAATTCGTGAATGGGTGAAATCCGCACAATAATTCTTTATATATACTCATTCAATATGTTATTTTCCCAATATTTCCAAAATTACAGATTGGATGGAATTGAAATCTTGAACTTGATTGAAAAATTATAGCTTGAAGGTTCATGCAGAATTTCAAAAGGTCAAATCATTCTATTAGGAAGAAAATATGCATTTGGCAGGGTCAATACATGTGGAAATGACTATTTGGCGATGAATTTGAATAGCAAAATCTGCTGACTTCACGGCAGAGATCATATATTCTGACGAATATATTTCGAGAAAATTCTATCGATCCAATAAAATTTCCTTGCAAACAGCTCGAGTAATAGTATAATATGCAACGAGTAGATCTTAACTCACGCGAATGCAGTAATTCAGCGAGTGAGTTATGACCAAAACAGCAAGTTGAAAACGATACTTCATTTACGACCAGAACAACAAATGTTAAGCAACAAATACAGAGAAAGAACTGTATTGACAAAATACGACGAATTTTCGATGGTTATCGGAATATTTTTGGGATTTGAAAAAATTCAAGAAATTAACAACCTTCTTTCGTATTTTTCTTACATTTTGGTGCATATGCGAGGAATAAGAACACCTTCCTGTTCTTGAACGTTTTCTCCCCACCCTCGTCCCGAGCTTTCCGTGATTTTCCTTTCTTTCTGTTCCGATTCATTAGAGTGAGTTGTTCCAACTCACATTGTTTGTTTAACAGATACTATTTATTGTTCTAGCGCAGTTGAATGATTAATATGCATGACACAAGGAAAATATTTATTTTCTGTTCACATTCTGGTTTATTTTTTGATCAAATACAAAATATTAAACCTTAGTAATCGACCAACAAAGAAAATATTTTAACCCCCCATAAAATTTCACAGTTTACGTTTTAAGTAAGTAACTTGTGAGCTTTTGCGGAACTCACTGCGTTCGTTTCGCAAAAATTTCACGCGTTGCACAAAACTTGTCATTTTGTTACTTATTACATAAATAGCTATTAATTTTTTCCATGTTTGTGAGGTTCACACATTGAATTATTATAATATTTCAACCCCCTCGTAAGTGAATATTTTAATGTTCATCAATTTAAGCGACGAAAAATGGATAATTTTCAAGATATTTTTACTGTCCATTAAATATGACTATATTCGCCAACCAGCGGCCAAATCGAAGCAGAATTCTGTCATTTCCCCTAAGTATCCGAATCCTCATAAAACTTTTATTCGATGTTTACGCTCAATCTATTAAAGCAATTTACATTTTACAATCTTCAGCGATGCGTGCTCCTCTCATTCTCCGCCATTTGCAAATTCGATTGAAGTAAGAACGGCTTCGAGAAATTATTAGACAGCTGCCTTCGGTTAAATCAATTTGTCACGGAATCTCCTTAGCGGTCACGAACAATGGATCTATTCTATGTTCACAAAAGAACACAAAGAAGACTGTGAAGTGTGGTTGGCCTCAGCTTCCAGTGAGCACAGCTGACGACGAGAACTTGAAGACTGATCGATGCTCTAGTCCAATTCGAAAGAATTAGATATTCGATAGGGCGGAACAGGGTATTTAGCGGACAGGGAATGAAAATTGAATAGATGAGGACTATTGTATGCCATATAATTTCCTTATAGACAGATTCGCCTATTTTAAATGTCAGAGACATCATTGTAAAAGACCTAGTGGTTAGATTGAATGTTACAAAATGGCGAATGCATTCCTTATTCGATTAGTCTAGTAATAAAGAATAATAAAGAATGGGTTATCTGTATCGGTCGAAAAGATTCGAAACTCTGTGGTTCAATTTTCTTTTCGTGGCTCCCAAGTTATTTTGATTGATGCATGATCAGTTTTGCACGCTTGTTCATGTGAACGGCGTGCTATCGTTTCGTTTAAATGTCTGTTATTCTCGAATTGTTTTCGGGAAATGGTCTGTAACGACTAGGCAAATTCAATTATGTGCGGTCAGCCTTAGGCACGGTGGTGTGAAAACGGAAAACCCTATCGACTTGAAACTACCAGAGTGCGTTGCATTTCAAAATTCGACGGTTCTGTTTGTTGATGTGCCGAATCGACCAAATAGTTTCATAGTTATAGTCTTTTGAAATTACTCGAAACGATTGGATTGATGCTGAGAAGTTAGTTGGAGCGCAACAAAACGCAATTTCTGTGAAATTTTGTTGTGATCGTTTGTTTTGTGAATCGAAAAAAAGTTCAGAGGAGATTGAAAAAGTTATTTCCAAAGTCTTCAGGTTTTTCGAAGGAACTGGTGGTAGGTAGATTCTCAATCAAGTTGGTGATATTTACTCTTGAATGTAAAATCGTGTTAGTTTACTGGCCCTGCAATCCTAATCTCTCAACTTCGCGCGACATCTATTAATTATGAAACGAATATACGGCGGATGTTGTCTATGCACATAAAGTATTTACTGGTTATTTCCGAAATATTTTGAGAAAATTGTCACAGTAGAAAATTTCACTGTTTTCTAGAAAAATAGCAGCACAATTCAGAAGTGGACGAATTTGGTCCACTTAGCAAATCCCTCTTCAACTGTCTTATTCTCTTGTCAGAAACATCTCCAACCCTTTTCTCCTATCACATCCTCAATATTCAGGAAAACAGAATTTTATTCTAATAATTTAGACGAACAAGCCTAGTTACCTAAGAAACACGAGATCTCCAGTCATTTCCACTTGCGTTTTCCGATTTTCACCCACGCATGAACGCCTCGACCGCTTAGGAAAATGACATTGGAGATCCCCCAAAGGATTCAATTTTCTCGACTGGAAAATCAGTTAAAAGACAGAGACAGCCGTTCTATTACCTCGTCAATTTGGTCGCTTACAAGCTTCAAATCGCTTCAATATTCGGAATAATGAACATCAATTTACAGAAAAGTGCAATTTAATTGACGACCATTTTGGATTTAAAACTGTATTGGAAAATTATGGAATTTTCCGGGGGCTTTGTCGTGATCATATTTCGGAGAAAATTGAGGAAAATTATCGTCAGGGAAGGAAATTACTATTTTTTATATCCAAGCTTCAGTTTATCACAGAATGTCGAGGAAAATCTGAAAAATAACGAGCCATTGACAGGTGACCTTGTACTCTATGGAGCTCGGAAAGTTCTCAATATTTTCCAATAATTGCCATTAAAATATTTCGTGAATCAACTGTGCCAAGATTGTTCGTGATTCTTTCTTGTATAATTCATTTAAAATGAATATACATGGATATTCACTATAAATCACCTACCCATTATCATAGACATTATTACCCATAGAAAAATATGTTCTGGATGAAGATTGCTACCTCTATCTCACAGCAATTTTCAGTTAATCATAACAACATGATGAATTCGTCGTTTTCACAGCTTTTGTAGTTTCTTGTATTTCCAAAAACAAACTAGAAGAACCAAGTGATTTGGACGTCAAACAAGAAAAATATTATGGGATAGGCTGACCTAACATACAGGGTATTCCATTCGAACCAAACTAATTTTTCTGTATCTACTCAAAACCACTCCACAAAACTATCTGACGCTTTATAAAGGAACAGAACGAAGTTCACCACTTCTTTTCTATGGTCTTATCATAGTCTCCAATCTGAGTTCTTGAAAGATACTCCGCCTTATCTAAAGGGCATTTCAGACAATTGCCTTGACGACCTGTCTTAATTCCCAAATATCGCCACTTACACTGGAGAAAACTAATTTTTGAAGTAGTTCTCGTGAGTTCGCGCAATCTGAAGGACGGCGCGCTCTTAGGGAAAGTTGTTTCGTCCCAGTGCCAGACTTGGACTCATCAGATAGGCTAAATTCTCTGGCACCTGCCTATGACAACCGCAGAAGCGGCGTTGTGGAGTGACCATGACCAACGCGCTTATGCTGTGCTGGAATGAAGTTGCTAGCGTGCGTCGGTCAGTGATGCCACCTTCTGGCATCTCAGTTAAACTACGCCGCCTACAATGTCCTCAACATTGGTGGAACAAAATCACATCTTTCAGCCCACTTGTTTATAATCACCTCAATCACAGATAATAGTCCAATTCTTCTTCTTTCAGTGGACGTTACTTTCATCATAGACATCCTGATCAACTTCAGAACCACCTACGTCAGTGGTACAGACGAAATTGTCTCCGATCCTGGAAGGATAGCCATACACTATCTAAAAGGTTGGTTCTTTATCGACCTCGTGGCTGCTGTACCTTTCGATCTGCTCTTCTTTAATAGCGATACAGACGAGGTAAGTATATTAACCGTGGCATGCATAGATCGTCATAGAATCGGCGATATGTGGTTTCGAGAAATGTTCGATGTTCGTTATGACATGAAGCGATGCATTTTTGAATCGTTCTGTGGACCTGCGTCTGTTCTATAATCTTTTTTCAGTGTTACTTTTCCACGTCGCCATCTCCTGAATGTTCAGTGTTTCGGTAGAACCATAGAAAACGATTCAAGGAGTTCGAAGTTTTTGTAAATTATTTTTAAATAGATCGTATTGACTTGTACATTTTAATGATAGTTTAATCTGATATCTATACAAATATGTGTGTGCTATGTAACATTGCAATCCCTATACGTAATCCAAACAGATCCTAGAAAATTTTCAAAAATTCACCGAACTAAGTCGATTCAATCACGTCAATCAATAATGACATTCAGAGATTTGTTGAAATTGAATTTTAACTGTTGAAAGCATCAATATTCCGAAATAATTAAAAGGAGTATTTTTTCTGTTATCAGTTGGGCTTGGACAAAGACGAGGTAGAGACCTTTTTTTCTCATCAAACTTTACAAAAACGTTTTGAAAAAATTATCAGTTTCATCAAAATTCGAACTCTTGAAAAGAATTGAAACGTTTTTGTAAGGTTTTTTTTTTCTTACTCAAAACCTTACAAAAACGTTCGTTGAATTGGCAACCATGATTACGAAAAATTTGCATCTGTACGTTTTTGTAGCGTTTTCATTCTTACAATTTTGCAGAATTTTCACATTCTGAAGGTGTGCTTGCACGAAATTTGGCATGCTTGGCATGTTAACTCTCCAAAATGTTTTACTCAGCAGTAAGTTGAAATTTTTATTACTCCTGCATCGCTCAGTGTAAAAGAAAATAAGTTATATTTTTTCTCTAATTTGTGTGTGTATATTCTGTACATTTTTGTTAAGTGAACGACTCGGTAGGTAAAGTAATTGGGAATTTTGCATTTCGAGTGTTCGATCTTATTGGTCATGATACAGGGTCAGCTGCAATCAATTAATGCACATAAGTGAAAAATACGTCCATAATTTTTATATTCACCCAAATAAACCTTTATGAATCTTTGTAGATGGAAAGAAAAAAAGCGATTTCTCCATCAAATATTTTTCTTTATAGGTGCCATAGAAATATTCAATCAAAAATTAAAATAAGCATTGTTTTGCGAGACCAAACTCAAATATACTACTCAACGCAAAATAGGTTATCACATATTCAAACGTCTGAAACACCCATTTCGTGTTGAATAGTTAATATATTAGACATAAGGAATTCATTTGAAAATATCACGTATTCAATTGAGGTAGCGTTTTATATGTATTCAGCTAATTAAAGCATTCGCCATTTTGCAAATATGTCATTCAATGATTAAAGCATAGAAAACTTCTCTTCGGTAAAACCATTCAAATTTTATGTGAGATACAATCAATCAATTTACATCCATCAAAACTACCAGAAATTCTTAATGAATTCTCAAATGATTTCTGTTGAATAAGACAAGGTGAATTCTATCAAAATTTCATTTAAAGGTTCAACAGAGAGAGAACCAATACTGATAAGTCCGAATAGAGACTACTGTGTACACAAGGAATGGTCGTGAGGATTAGAGTTTTAGAATTCAGCTTTATTCAACTGAAATATAATCCCAGTGCAAGAAATAAACTTACTCCGGAATTGGCCCAAATGAAGTATTGACGCTTGGCGATTTCGCCATTTTGCAACTATGTCACTCTATGGCCAACGGGCGGACGACAGAATTCTCCAAAAATATATGAATACAAAGAATTTTAAATACTCTGTGGTATATTCAATGAATGGTTCAAATTATACTCATTGACTAAAATACAACTAGTTGTTGGGCCTGTTCCTTCGCCATTTTGTCACTATAGAACCTTTGTCCTAGTTTTTTCTGACCAGTATAGGTATCTATGACTTTGTTGGCGGCAGATGAAACGTCAAATATTTCAGTTTCATCGAAGGATAATAAAATTAAACGCAGAAGTTACCACCAAAGCAGAAATGGAGTTAAATTTGGAAATTATGCATAAAGATTTCATACCAACCCAAGCAGTATCACCGATCAAGCATAAGGATCTTGAAATAATTGAATAACTCACTACATCGAGAATCTAATACAGTTGGAACCATGTCCATTCAATTGAATCATTCGACATTTCCCTCAAGAACTGAATACCACAAGAGACTTCAGATTGGTAACATAACATGAAAGGAAGCTTTTAACTCCGGGATTGAAGCTTCAACTGAAATGATATGAATAATAATTGCGTATTTGAAGTGAACAATCTTTTGCAAGAAAACTGCTTCAAAAGTCCTTATCTTTCTTATCGGGACCTTGAAAAATTCAATATCCAAAGATCGAACACTGAAAATGAAAAATCGCCTTTGTACATTTTTTGTTCTAGCTGATGAAGAATCTCTCAAAATTTCACGATATATCTCATTTTATCATTTAAACCGTCAGCTAGTACATAAAGTTCTGCTTACTTTCAATGATTTCTTGAATTATTCCATTCAGCTTTACTTCTATATTTCCAATATTTGAAATCTACGTTCTAGGAAACTTTAAATCCTTAAAAAAACAAGGACTTAAGTATTGTTGTATTTCTGCTTGATTGTTTCCAATCTTACGGGCAATAATTTTTTAACCACCACTTTATTTTCAGACAACAACTCTCATCGGCTTATTGAAAACTGCCAGACTTTTACGGTTGGTTAGAGTTGCGAGGAAAATCGATAGATACTCCGAGTATGGCGCGGCCGTCCTCTTACTTTTGATGTGCTCTTTTACACTTATTGCCCATTGGTTTGCCTGCGTATGGTAAGTCCTGAATCTCTATGAAATTTCTATCGTTTCAACTTTGTTTGCACGTCCTTCGACATCCAAGCATATTGTGAATTTAATTAACTGTATGTTAGGTATGTATGCAACCCAAATTACACGCAATATAACAAGGAAAGGTTGGTATGATACCGGTAAATATACTTTGTAAGTAATACCGGTAAATATTATTCACTTTAATAAAGTCAGTTGGAAAACTATGGAAATTTAATACATTCCTCTATTTCTAATCGAGAAATGTCAGGTTAAAGTAATTTTCCTGTGGAATAGCTTCGCGACGTTGTCGATTTTATATACAACTCGGAGTAATTACGTAGGTAACTAAACCAAACCACAGATTTCTTGATATAAATGTGCAGAAACTAGTAATGTTTCGCTGACTTATTTGTGACGAAAATTTACTACATCTAAAAACATAGTGCAAGCTAACGATGAAAATCACACAACGGTATCATTGCTACACAATCTGCAAAAATGTACTATATTGTAGTTTGTGGAGAAACAACGAACAAGCTTTCAGTGTCTTATCTTTATGTATTTTTTGGATGAAATAAGATTCATGGATTAGAAACACGAATCTGATATTCTATGATCGATATCCCTCTCACTGGCATTCAACTGAAGGATCCCCGAAAAAATGTAATCTCTTCAAAATTCTTTTTTCAGGTATGCCATTGGAAATGCGGAAAGACCTATGCTGAAGGCCAAAGTGGGCTGGTTGGACATCTTAGCGAATGACACCCATCAGTTTTACCTGCCAAATAATACAGGGGGACCCAGTATAAAAAGTAGATACGTCACTGCGTTATATTTTACGTTCACTTCGCTGACGAGTGTTGGGTTTGGCAACGTCGCTCCTAATACGGACACGGAGAAGATATTCACTATATGCGTGATGCTCATAGGATGTAAGTTTTCAATGATTGTGTGTTTTTACCAGCATACTTTTCTTTCAGTGTTTCTTAGAACCCGTAACAATTAAATTCGTGAACTCGAGAACCGTTTCTTGAGGCTGTATCTTAAAGGAGTCGAATATTTTTGAATGGAGTCTCACTACAAAGTAAAAAAGTTTCGCATTCATCCACAGACACCCTGTATAATAGGGGGTGTTTCTTTAGAACTCACCCACTACTTTCCCCTATAGTCAATACTGGCTTGAATATTGGCTTCCAATGCTTCAACAGTTGGTGCTTTGTCGGTATAAACCAATGACTCAACATAGCCCAAGTAAGTGAGAGACGTTAAGTTGCACTAACGAAATTTACACAATTTGGAAGCGTTAGTTTGGCGTTAAACTTTCATGATAAATTGCCAAATTTTACTGAATAGAAATGTCAACCCCGTTTGACATTCTCAACTGTCAAACCATAAACAACTATCGAAACGTCTAGTGAAGCTAAAAACACCCATTATTATAGTGTATCAGACTTTCAAACGAGAAATTACATTTGCAAGAGTAAAATCTTTTTTTAAACGACCTATTTCCTGGTACTTCTCGAGTCCTGTCTTGTCTCCAGCGACAAAATGAAAAACTGAAACCTCATACGCATTATCCTAACGACTGGCTTAGTTTCCTAGCCACGAATTCGGGATTTCTCTTCCGACAAAAAACGGACACAGAATCATTTAGTCCAAATACGAAAATCCCAAGAAAGCGGCTCGGATTCCAATATTCAATGTCACAAATCAGGGCTTGACCATGAACTTGAGAGATGAGCTGGTTGAAACAAAAATAGAACGCTTTTTGCCTAATCTCCCAGTATTACGTAATGCCTCGATGTGAAGTCGCCCAGATGGATGTAATTTTTCTGATCCGACATGTCATCAGCTCCCAAAGGAAATGAACTTTTTTATCGAGAGATTCAAGAGATTGAGGATGATGACTTGTATATGATACGTGAAGTTATTAGTTGAGATTCAGGACTTCTTCAAACTCTCATGAGTTTCCATTTCCAATATAAACTGAGTGGTATTAGAAGCGGTATCTAGAAGAAATAACTTTAGGAACATCATTTATTTCATACTGTACTGTAATGTGCCATTTCCCGGACTCATTCGAGTCCGGGAAATGATACATTACATCACTAGGCTGTTAAAGTAAGTTTACCGAACTGGTATATTTCAACTAACACATGAACAAACCGATTCAAAGCATACTAAATTATCACCCTATATTAATGGATGGTTTCACATCATGTACTGACACCTTCAAACTACCTGAATAGACAGTTCGATTTTTGTACCAAAAATTTGAAATAAATATTGAGCAGTATGAAATAAAACGTTGTATGATACACGGCCGTGAAATGTCATTGAAATACTCGTCTAGAAATTCCAGACTCGGCTCCTTCGTCGCCTCGTCCGTGAACATCTAGACTCGTACTTTAATGAGCTATTTTCCGGCCTTGTAACGTAAATTACTTTTATTGTGAACAATCAAAATGGCCGTATTTAAGTGAAGTTTGTTATTTTATTCGCGAAGAAGATGCTACGTGGAATCTTAATAGTACAGTTACGAAACGCGTTTAATGTGTTCTAGATAATGAGTAATCTAATTATCTGTGAAAAAAGAAAAATGAAGTCAGCAGCTTCCGCAATCATGTTCAAATTGGTTGCCAATGCAGTCATCCCCTTTGAACATGCTAACAAAAGCTGCTGACCTCACGACAGTGCTTTTCTAGGTTTTTTTAACACCTTCTATCCATTCAACATAATCTCTTCTGAATTCAAAACTCAACTCATAACGAACTGTAGCTTGTATAAAATACTCGAAAATACGCCGTCATAGTTTTCCCCCACTGAAATACTCCACCTTCTTCCAGCTCTAATGTACGCGAGTATATTCGGCAACGTTTCGGCAATCATCCAGAGGTTATACTCAGGCACTGCGAGGTACCACACCCAAATGCTGCGCGTCAGGGAGTTCATAAGGTTCCACCAGATCCCAAATCCTCTTCGTCAGAGACTTGAGGAGTACTTCCAGCACGCTTGGACCTACACGAACGGCATAGATATGAACTCGGTCCTGAAGGGTTTTCCAGAGTGTTTGCAGGCTGATATCTGCTTGCATCTCAACAGGAATCTTCTGCAGAACTGTGGAGCGTTCGAAGGAGCGTCGCCTGGGTGTTTGAGGTGAGTTTGTGTTTTTTAAGGAACCTAGAATAGATCCTTGAAGAACTCCATATATATTTATGGCACATCAATTTTCATTTAACGTTCCTTAATATGTTTTATCTTGAGATATAAGAGAGGTACGTTTTTCTAATTGACGCACTCTATATATTGTTCCTTTTGATTTTGTTTTATGTTTCTTTAATTTGCAGTGTGATTTCTAGTACTGTATTGGACTCATTCTCAAATGATAAAAACATTTCAACTCATATTGTTACTTTGTTTGTCCTAGTACTTTATTATATTTTTTTCTCATTTATTAAATGTTCAACTCGATTTTCAGCTAAAATAATGATTTTTCAGGGCTTTAACCTTGAAATTCAAGACAACCCATGCGCCTCCAGGTGATACACTGGTACATAGGGGGGACGTTATATCTTCTTTATATTTTATATCAAGAGGTTCTATAGAGATACTACGTGATGATATTGTTATGGCAATTTTAGGTATGTATGAAGGAATCAGAAATAGGTAGTTTTTTCTTTTATATGTTTCGAAATGTATAAATTCTCCTTTTCAATTTTTTAAGTGTTAAGTTTCAAGAATTAATCGTTAAATACTATAGTGAAAAGAAATATATCCAGGTTAAATATTTCTTCAATTTGAATCAACAGTAAACTGCCACAATTCTTAAAAATGAGAACCCTTTGTCACAAATAGTCTGATAATGAAAAATTGGAAAAAAGTCTCTGAGCTGTAATATTTTCAAAGAAAAATTTTGAAAATCGAAAAAGAATGTTATTTAAGATTTTCCAATCATCAAATCTTCTAGGTGGCGTTTTCTAACTCATAACTATGTTTGAATTTGATCTCATCATCATTCTTCTGGATAATGAGGAAATAAGGACGAAATTATGGATTCATTGTGCTTATTGAGAAATATTTATCATCGAAGAATAGAAAATAATGAGCAAGATCTTGCTTATTCAACTGACTTAATAGGAGACACTCTGAATGATTTTAATGTTGGCGACACTGCTACGTCAATGACAAAATCCCCTAGGGCTTCGCTCTGATTGAAAAGAAAACAAACCACAAATGCTCGCACTTATAGTCGCTTCGAAATATCTCTTGTATATCTATGATTTTTATTGTTCTGAAATTCAGCACCTATTCCAACTCAATTTGAATTGAAAAAAAAATAATTTCGACTATCTTTTTCCAGGAAAATATGATATATTCGGCGAAAATCCATGTCTTCACACGACTTTGGGAAAGTCGAGTTGTAACGTTAGAGCTTTGACATACTGTGATCTGCATAAAATTAACAGGGACGATCTGTTGGACGTGCTAGAACTGTACCCGGAATTTTATAATCAATTTTTAACTAATCTAGAAATCACCTTCGACTTAAGAGACGTAAGTACTTAACCTCGCGGCCATCTCGATCATCCGATTTACATATCATAGATTTTTACGATTTTTACGTATATTGTAGGTGGAACAAGCAGGGGTGGTACCAAGAAAGATGTTTTACTCCAAAACCCAATCGCACGACAAAGAAAGCAGGTATTTCAGAGGCGTAGGTTCGAATGGGGTATCCGGTAGACACTCTGCTACCGGCAGGCAGGATTCTCAGTACAGCGACGAATCTGAATCAGGTAACGGGTTTTTCAACAAGAACTTTGTTTTTCAATGTGGTGACACCGGCACCACATGACAGTTTTGACATTTAGTTTTTTGACGTATTCGCAGTATATGCTTTGGCAATTGTTACAATGAATTCAATTTCGCTCGAAAATCGCATTAAAATAATTCAAATCCACTATGAAAATGGTCGTTCTGTTAAAGTTACATTTCGTAAAATTCGTGATATTTTCGGACAACATAAACGTCCTTCTGAGACCGCTATCAAGAATTTGGTCGCGAAATTTGAGTCGACAGGCTCGGTACAAAATGTGTTTACACCAACACATGTTCGACCGGGTCGTTCAACATAAAACATCGCTGCCGTGAGACACAGTCTTGAAGAAGATCAAAAGTTATCAATTTCACGACGTTCTCAACAATTGGGGTTATCCAAAAGCACAACATGGCGAATTTTGCGGAAGGATTTGGCTTTGAAGCCTTACAAGATTCAACTGGTGCAGGAATTGAAGCTGACCGACCATTCAAATCGCCATAGATTCGCTCAGTTCATTCAGGAACAACCTGCTGGTTTTTCTCAAAAAATCATTTCTTCAGACGAAGCACATTTTCATTTGTCTGGGTACGTCGACAAGCAAAATTGCCGCATTTGCTTCTGCTTCTGAAAATCCTAAAGCAATTATTGAGAAGCCTTTGCATGCTCAACGTGTCACTGTATGGTGTGCTATGTGGTCTGGAGGTGTGATTGGGCCGTTTTTTTTTCGAAGATGAGGCTGGAAATGCGGTAACAGTCAATGGATCACGCTATCGCGAGATGTTAACAACTGAATTTCGACCTATTATTGATGACATGGATGTCACTGAAATGTGGTTTCAACAAGACGGTGCCACATGTCGCACAGCCAATGAAACGATCAATTTATTGCAAACCAAATTTCCCGATCGCATAATTTCGCGAAATTCAGCTGTTAAGTGGCCGGCCAGATCGTGTGATTTAACACCACTGGATTATTTTTTGTGGGGCTATGTTAAAGACAGAGTTTATACGGAGCTAATCGAATCGATTGCAGCCTTAAAACTCAAAATCCGTGATGTCATTAACGAAAGACCCTCAATCTTGCCAAAAAGTGATTAAAAATTTTGATGAAAGAATCAACGTCTGTCAGCGTGGTCATGGTGGACATTTGTCAGATATCATTTTTCATTCATAATTGCCGAACTTTTCTCTTTGTAATACAATAAAAATTTTATTTATTTTCCACTAAATTCTTTGTTTTATTTTGTTTTAAAAAACAAAGTTCTTGTTGAAAAACCCTGTATTTCTGAGAAGAAATGAGTGAAATTAGTAGATTTGATTTTGTAATTTTTCAGGCCATGGAATTCTCGAATTCACGACTGAAAAGGCTGGACAAGATGTAACGCCAATGAACTTGGACTATGGTGAAGAGAAAAGGAGAAGTTCGACCTTAAATTCTATAACAGGTAATTTTTAAGGGCTCATAGACGATTGTTAGTGTCATTCCTGCAATTTTGATGAAGCGTTGACAGGTTTAGCTTGGAAATGGAAATTGAATGCTATTTTTTTCTTATTGCACATTTCATTACTAAAAATTTACATTTTCATTAGTGAGGGTTTTCTCCGTAAGGTGGCGGGTATAGTAAAAGAATCACATGTGATGTGCAGATTTCTCACTTTAATTCATCAATTCCTCATTTTAATTGCCTCTATTTATCTTTATCTAATTAGCTCTCGCTTTTCTACTTTTTTGGTAATCGTGAACTATGGAGAGTGAAATGTTGCAGTAAATTATTGAATCTTGAACACAATGTGCTCTAAAAATTTCAAAAAACGCACTGAGGTGGAATCGAAAGTCATATTTTTATGGAATTTTACTTGAACCTTCAAGTATTCATCTTTTTTTAACCGAGTACAGATTTTAATTCGATCTTTAATGTATATTTGTATTGGTTGGATGAATTCAAACGAGTCCACTTGATATATTAAGTAGACTGGTTTGAAGTCGAAATTTGAAATAAAACAAAAGTTTGTTGAGTATTTATCAACTGCTATGTAGGTTTTTCTTGAAGTTATTAAGATTTTCAAAGTGTTTTTGCAGCATTTCATTTATCATAGTAAGTTGGCACGATGTCGCAGGGAAAACAATCAAGATTATTGAAAGAATATTATCAAAGTTAATAAAAGAAGAAAGTGTGAAACTGATGGCCATATTTTTAATGCGCAAGCATTTTACTAGCTTTTCGGTAGTTTCATATGGATCTTGTTGGTATGTGATCCTGTGTTGGTACGAACATTGATAATGTTTCAATATATTATAAAGAAAAGATGCTATTGATAATTCTTGATCGAAAAATGAAATCCTGCGTCTTGTATAATGTTTTTTCTTTCTCTTTTAAAGTTAGAGTTTTTACAGCCAAACAGGCAGACAAATATTCGAGTAAAACCATATATTCTCCATCAGTGAGAAAATCGTGAAAAGTTAACATTTCAGTGATTGCAACAGCCAATACTCTTATTTCAAAATATCAGAATAATATCAGATTACCCTGTATCATTTATTATAAAATTCAAATTCTTTCATTTATACTTTATTGTGATAAATTTTTTTTTTAACATGAATCGACATAAACCAAAAACAGTACGGAACACAGTTCTTTTATGAAAATACTTTTTCAAGATCTTTTTATTTACACATCTATAAAAAATTATTTCACTCTTTTACAATTTTCTTTTTTGTTTTTTTTATGCTATTATTTCATTTCTTTTATAATTCATTCATTAGTTCGCAACTTTGTTATGTCAGTATTATTACAAGATCCTCGTTTATTCCATGAAAAATCTCAAATGAATTCAGGACACTCAAATAATCATGAAATCTTTATTCTGAAAATGAAACTCAGAGTTCGCTCTCTTCAAATTTTCCCTGATACAAAAAGAGTTATTTTTTGGATATTTCTTACATTTCACTCCGAAATAATCAACACACTATAAAACAAACATATATTTTCCTTTGAAATTTTCCGCATCTTTGCATGGGCATACTCTATGATGAAATGTTTCAAGAATTCCAAAATTTTCAATTTGAAAGAATAACCTGCATTTTATGAATGTCTTTAGGCATGCTAAATCACCTTAAGCGAAGTATACCAGATTTGAGAATACACAAAACCCAACATCAACCTTTGATCGGTAAGTAGAAATGAATTTATTTGAACATTCACAAGATTCACGCAAAAATTTTGAAAACTAAGGGCACTAAACAACCTGTATATACAAAGTAGTTTTTAGACTGGACTACACACTTTCAAATGCTGAGAAATGTTCTCAAATCTAGAATTTTCAACTACGCTAAAGTCTTATGTGTCATCTAATAACTGTATGTATACTTTAGCTGACTGAAGAATTTGAATTGTGTTGTAGTGACTCAAATCTTTAGGAATGTCTTACTGTGATTTTATACCTAACGCATGCTGCATCACTAACAAGAATATCATCGAATAATATCACTGATTTAAAAGGTTGCATGAAGTATAGAAATCATATTTGTTACTGTGTTGAAATGGAGAAGAATTGTAATGCTATAGAATTACACGTGGACCACGTTGGTGGTGCACCTGGCTATGAGCCTGTCTGTAAAACCGATGGTGGTGTGTTCGAATCCCACAGCAATCATGGATGTCTTTAATGTTGAGTATGTTTGTGGTGCCTCATCAAAATAAAAATTGTTGTTTGAGCGTATGATGCTTGAATGAAATCTGTGTACATAGCCTAGAGCCGAAGTACAATAAAGAGATAATGATTGAAGTAAATGATACTACACGACTTATGGAATTGTTAAGGGTGATATATTCAATATTTGAAACAAAGCAAAAGTTGTATAGAGTCATTATCAACTATCATCTGATTCCTGGAGTTCTTAAGCTTTTTGAAAGTGTTTTTTGCAGCATTTTATTTGTAAAAGAAAGAATAAGAAGGTGTGGAACTGATGGCAATATTGTTCGATGAACAAGCCTTCGACAAGCTTGCCTGTAGTTCCACATCGATATCATTCGTAATCAAGTGATGTTGTTGCGACCACGTGTGAATTTTTGACATATATAATACAGAATAGATGCTATTAATAATTCTAAATCGAAAGATAGAACACGAAACACTTGTTTTCTAATATATTATTTCTGTTGTTATTTTCTCAAGTATTATACTTAAACTATCAAACACCCAATACATCTCTTGGACACTTATTTGTATTGCTTTACAATAAACTTCAAACTTGGGAGCTGAAACCCCAGCCTCGTAGCCTCAATTTTACTCATCCCCACTCAAAGCAAGTACGCCAAAATTTTAACACCCCATGTCTTCGTTCAGTCTTAACAATGCCATCTTCGACCCACAGAATACGCACAATGAGAAGACATTCAAAAGCTTATAATTTTTCTCCACCTGAATCAACCTCTTATGACTCCCCAACATGGTCACCAATTCTGAAGTAAAATCTAAGCCCCCTCTCATTGCTTCATTTGTTAATACTCCACTCCAAGCAACTACACCAAAATGTTAACCCCAAACTCTCATTTCAGCCCAAACGACGCCACCTTCGACTCATAGAATACGCACAATACGAAGACAGTCCTCCATTGGCGCCTACCAAGAGCCAGCACAGCCAACCAATCAACAAGTACAGAATTCCGTTCCAGTATCAAGTAGCACCAGCTACTACACAAACAGTCCATCCCCTCCCAACGATACCACAAAGGTCCAGATGACGACCAGCCATCCGAACCACCAGATAGACTCCTCCCAGCAGCTGCTAGACGGCTGCGGTCTTCCCCAAGGCTCAGTTCTGGGACATCCGTATCAACATTCCAGCTTAGAAGCGCAATATGATAACATTTTAGTCAGTAGGTCGCAATTCGAAAACGTAGTTAGTAAGATTGACAATTTGGCGCTGAGGGTCTCTAGTTTGGAGAGGACTCTAGCGGCAGATGTCAGAAGTATTCTTATGTTACTGCAGCAGCAGGGGAGGGCGCAGAGCGCGTCAGCGGTGGAGGGGAGGACGAACAGTGGTGCTAGACAAGATGTAAGTGTTGAATTTGCTGACTTTCGTCTTGAAGTAGTAGTTTTGGTTTGTTTTGGTCAGTCAGCGTACAAGGGGTCTTTCTGTTCTGCTATTGATGATGTTTTTATACTCATGCGTCGTTTGACTAGAAAGATCATATCTTAGCAAGTGTGATGGTTTTCTTGAGGAACTTGGCATTTAGATTCCTCTTTAATAGATGAAGAGGTTAAAAAATGGTAACGTGAAATATGTTTTGGGTTGTTGAAACCTTAGACTCGCCTCGTGTCTGAGTGAACTACAGAAATTCTAGATGCACGGATGTGAAGTCAGCTGCTTTAGCGTGCATAGCCACGTATTCACGTATTGACCCAACTAAAAGCGCCTTTAATTCCTGATAGAGAGACTTGTAGAAATTATTTTTCAGTTAAATCTGTGTTTTAAAATATTTCCAAAAGTACAGATCGCAAAGAATTGAATCTTATATTGAATTAAAAAATGGCAGCTCGAAGTTTCATGCATAATTTCGTGAGGATAATATGATCAGAAGGTTGCCAGATCTTTCCATCTGGAATTAAAGCTGCTATTGCCTGCAAGTATAAAGGGTTCGTATCTCAAGGACACAGAGATCCTTATATTTTATTTTTACCCCAACAATGCTGTTCTGGTTCACCTTTCTTTTACTATATTCTACGATTCTATTTTAGTTTATTGTATGTCAAAAGTACTCTATAAGGAATGGGTGAAACCAGAGAGAAAAGCAACTTATTCTGTTATTATAGACTTAGCGATTTTTTACTGTTTCAGCAAAGTAGATCTGATAAACCTATTTTTTCACACAAATTCTTATTTCTCCAGATTCCAGAATATGAAAATGTAAATTTAGACTGTAGTAGAAATAAATACACCTTTCAAAGATCCGTCAGCGAGCCCAAGCCCATCAGCAGGAGCCAGCAGTCTTCACAAATCCTGCACAGGTAAGTTGAACCGAAAAACTCGAATGTTTTCACCGAAATGAAACCATTTTCAAGGTTCGCCTCCTTCAACAAAGCCTTCGATTTCGACAAGACCAGCGAAGCAACACTGACTGACGCCCCAGTATACAAGGAGAAGGACCTACGGGATGAACCCACGGCCCCCATAGCCAAACTAGAATCCTTAGACGAATTAGATTTGGTAAGCGAGAAATTTTGTATCTATTCGTCAGCAAATCTTACACTTCATCTCGAGCGCTTTTGAATGCACTCTACAACTCATACATCCGTGTTTCAAGTCAATTCCCTTTTTTTAGCGGTCTTTTTCATCGATCAAGGCCCCTTTCAGCACAAAATCATGATTTGTTTTCCAAATAAACGTCTAATAACTGTGAATCACCCTGTATATTGACTAATTAATATTAATTTGTTCCAGGAATCTCCACTGTCCAGCCCAAAGAAACCGAACATTTAGTAATGAATTTCTAAGTTGAGAAAAAAGGATTTTTTTACTGGTACAAGGAACGCCTTACAGAGTTACATTTAAGCTTTTTATAACTAAATGAAATGTTCAAAGAATCGAATTATTTGAAGAATCGATTGAAATGAATCGTTCATAGATTGGAATTGAGAAAACACACAAACAAACGAAAGATGAACAACCAAATAGCACAAAATATCGAGAGAGGTTCAACTAGGATTAAACGAAGGATGAAGTAGTTTGCACCGAAGAAAAGTCTATTTTCTGAAAGTAATATTAGTGTTAAGAAATTGGAATTCGAATCAGATATTTTGTACTATCCGTACTGAAAAAAATCATCTCCGTTAGAATCCAACCTTCGAAATGTATGACAAAAATTTCTTCAACTCGTTGACTTGATAAAAAATGAAGGATAGGAATCGATATTCAAAAGTGACATTAAAAATTTGATACCTTTTTATTACTTATATTGTTAGATTTGTTGGAATGCTTGATTTTGGCATCAACCAAAGCTTTTTGAAGAATTCACTCACAAAGAAATATGTTTATACACTCTATTACGATATTTTTATTAAAAATAATGTAATAATGTAAACAATGATATTGAAAATACTCAATAGACATACAGCCAAGGAAAGGGCAAAAAATTGATTTGCTGTTTCGATTTTTCCTTTCCCTGATTATTTTTACTTGACAAACCTTTCGAAAAGTGGATCAGTATCAGTGTCTCTAGCGACATCTATGAGGATTTATCTGTAGTAGCTTCCATTAGATCCCCAGATAGCAGGAAATGATGAATAGTCGATGTTACTTCGGTACATCCGCAATAGGTGGCTAATTGTATTTAGGTGAAGAGACGTGGTCGATATTTCAAGAATATTTCAACAGGTGGCAGTGTCCCTGCGAGAATTAATATGGATGGCGAGCTCAGACCTTTGAATAAGGAACCATTTAAAGGTCCAAATAGTTCCTTGTATCTGTTGTATTATTCCAAGAACGATATATTGGCTTACAAGAATTCGAACTAGTGTATTTCAAGAACGTTTTTATTGATCTGTAACCACACTGTTAGTGGCGCCTGTAACAATTTTTACGAAATAGAAAATCTAATCGTCAGATAGCATAACATACATCAATATATACTTCTACAGTTGCCGAACAGGTGCTGCTGGTTCTGCTATCAACAAGGAAATTCAGTTTAACATTACATTTATTTTTTCTTGATGTAAATTTTACGTGATTCCAGTATTCGTTGAAAATTTATATGAATGGTGTAATCGAACAGTTCTTTGGATCTGAGACCACATCTGTACTAATCATTTCGAACTAAGAAACCTGTCCGCTAGATGGCAGAACAGATAATTACTTATACTTCAAGAGTTGCCCAACAGATGGTGCTGCAGTTAAAATGAAAACGGGAAGTTTTCGTACTAACGAAGCGAAATGTACGTTAGTCCAACAACTTGCTTAAGATGGTGATTTTACAATATCCTTCTGAATTTACTATTCACACTTCAGGGCACTGAATACACAGAAGTCAATTATGAAATAAAATGTCTTTCAAATCAAGCAGTATCATTTAATGTTCATGTTTTTTTTATACATTCAACAATTGAAACAAGGGATAGTCCTTTTCAACAAATATTATAGTCTTTATACTTTTTACTGACATTTTTACATACAAGAACTTTTTGTCATCCAATTTTCGTTACATAAATATCGTTTTTAACATTTCAAATAAATAATCCTATAGAAGTTAATTGTACTTTCGAGTGTAAACTCTCTCATTAACTATTATTGACTGTTTCAATCAAAACTTCAAACACATCAAATGTGAAAAACACTAGTAGAAAAGATAACTTCTATCGTAGAAAAAATTAGGCCACAGACAAAAAAAACCATGAAATATATCAGCATCTCTTCCAAAAACGGCTAAAATAAAAATGTATACCCTGCATCTTTAGAAAATTTGAACAATCGTATAAAGTATATCAAAACAAAATGATAATAAATAAAATAAAAAAAAGAAAAATCACAGCTAAGATGAACGAAAAACGGTAAACAATTTCGAATTTTCTCAAATAATTTGTAAATTGTTCAAGTGATATGGTTCAATGACGTATATCTTAATTTATCGACTTATAAAAATTTTTATCAGTCATACTGAACTCTTTGGATAGTTTCAAAAGCACTGGAAAAGAAAATAAATTGAAAATAGAAGGATTTCAAACTCCCCAATGTGTAATAAAGGTTAGTTCAATCCTCACTATTGAATCGATAAGAGACCAAGTTCTTTCAAGTGAAATTCCCATCAAAACACCTAAGGAAACATTCAGTATTTGTTTTTAAGTGAAATTCTTACCACACGCTGCCAGAACATCGATTACAAAGAATTCTACTGATTGGGATTCTTCATGGCGACTTACTTGGTCCCTAGATTTAAAAGAAATTTCAACAGGGTTAGGACAGATGAAAGTTTATAACTCCAGTCTTTCTATTCCAAATAAAGTAAACAACTTGAGGAGTATATGCTTCCAAGGGTGAAAAGCATAGGCAGTTCCATGCATATCGTGTCGGAGTCAATTTCTGCCGAACCAGAATTATCTATGCATCTACGGCATTTATACAACCTTCCTTTGGTTCCGCTGTTGTTGTTATTCAACAATTGAATATCGTAGGGCAGGAGAAATTGTGGTTTCTTGGCATAACCGATCTCCATCGAGTTCAGCAGTTCAGGGCGTCATAAGTCAGGAAATCTGAAACACCACATTTTTTCACATCAGTTAAAGTGAGACAGAATTTAAAACACTGTTCATTGGGAGGGTTCTACTATTTCCTTTGCACCCATCTGAGAAGTGATGATATTTTCGAAAAAAATTGCGTCTCATTTTCAAATCTTTTTTACTGGTGTCAAATACAGGGTGTCCTAGGGTGGATAGCCTATGAGACGTGTACGGAGAACAGAGAACTGCATTACAAAACACACCCATAAGGTATTCACATATCTCTAAGTATAAAACCTCTTTCAATAGACGACTTCGGCCCAAGTTGCCAACCCACAATTTACTTAGCAAGTTTACTTTCACTGGGGAACGGGAATTTCAAGACAAATTCGACATGATAAGGTTCGCATTATTTATAAATACCCGCAAAACATGCCTCGGCTCTTCAAACCAGATAATTCCTTCCAAATATAGGTTATTGTTAAGATCGTCCCCGATTGGCTGAAATTTAAGTTGGGATTCCTGATTTCATGCAAACAGTGTCAATTTTCATAGGATACGTTCCGAAAATCAACTCTGTTGTTTCGGTTGCCGATTTTCCGCTCCGTAAATATGAAATATTCGGATGGTTCCTGGAATAAGCGCGTGAAAAAGGTTATTTACGGAATCTGGTTGATGAAAATGCGGTCGATTTACTGTCATCAGAACGATTTTCTATGGTAAATATCTATAGCATAGAACAATCTATGTTTACCTTAGGTTTGTTTTGGTTCCGAGTTCAGATCTGTTCGGGACGGTTCTAGCATAGACCAATAGTCTGTGGTTCTGAACTCGGAACCAAAACAAACTTAAAGTAAACATGATTGTTCTATGCTATGGATATTTACCATAGAAAATCGTTCTGGTGACAGTAAACCGACCGCATTTTCATCAACCAGATTCCGTAAATAAGCTTTTTCACGCGCTTGTTCCAGGAACCATCCGAAAATTTCATATTTACGGAGCAGAAAATCGGCAAATGAAACACCAGAGTTGATTTTCGGAACGTATCCTATGAAAATTGACACTGTTTGCATGAAATCAGGAATCCCAACTTAAATTTCAGCCAATCGGGGACGATCTTAACAAAAACTTATATTTGGAAGGAATTATCTGGTTTGAAGAGCCGAGGCATGTTTTACGGGTATTTATAAATAACGCGAACCTTATCATGTCGAATTTGTCTTGAAATTCCCGTTCCCCAGTGAAAGTAAACTTGCTAAGTAAATTGTGGGTTGGCAACTTGGGCCAAAGTCGTCTATTTATATTCTACAACAGCCCTATTTCAACCAATTTTCAACCCACCTTGCTGGATCCTCTACGTAATTCTTAGGAATGGTGAACAAACTCTTCGAGATGTCATTCTTGAATTCGAAATGCTGGAAAGTTATCTTCGCCGTTACAGTCGGCAGAATCGGTATCTCCACTTTCACAGGAAAACCTGTGGGTAATTTCAACGTGATGAAATCTCGGAGTTTCGCGAAATGTTTGAAGGGGGCTATCACCTCGAGAACGTTCAGCAACATATCGACGGACAGAGGAAATTCTGAACTCTGAAAAATACAACGATTCTTAACGAGTTCACTGTTCGATTCTTTGTGGTATATTCACCATTGCTATAGTGGCTTTGAAGGATTTTGTAGATTCTTTGTAAACGAGATCTCTACCCAGCCTGGGGTAGTCATTCAGTTCGGCGTTTATATATTGTTCCCATGTGACATTTTTATCGGGCGGAGGTATCAAACTGTTTCTTCGTAAGGGCTGAAATTGAATTATTTTAATTGGATATTTGTTCCATTGTACTAAATGTGGACTTCCGAACGCTAGTCTACAGTCAAAACGTGATGGTCCTCCTCAGTTTGGAAGATATGGGCCCCACGATAAAAACAATCACTAAGAACTTGTCCTAAAAAAGTTTTATTTTACTTCCATCTATCTATCATTACCAGCAACAAACCAAAGATGCCAAACTTCATATTCGGGAGTGAAATTCAGGACAAATACGAGTCAAATAGGTGTATGATATTTTCTATTGTTTTTTGATAAATATCGAACATTCTTGGGAAAAATCGACACTCATAGTTTCTTCAAGGTTCAAATTTTCAATTTAGGGACAAAATAAAAGCGAGTAGACGATTTTATAATATCAAAAGGGACCTGAAGGCCCATGATTTCAGAAATAGACGACTTCGGCCCAAGTTGCCAACCCACAATTTACTTAGCAAGTTTACTATCACTGGGGAACGGGAATTTTAGGACAAATTCGACAATATAAGGTTCGCATTATTTATAAATGACCGCAAAACATGCCTCGGCTCTTCAAACCAGATAATTCCTTCCAAATATAGATTTTTGTTAAGATCGTCCTAGATTGGCTGAAATTTAAGTTGGGATTCCTGATTTCATGCAAACAGTGTCAATTTTCATAGGATACGTTCCGAAAATCAACTCTGTTGTTTCGGTTGCCGATTTTCCGCTACGTAAATATGAAATATTCGGATGGTTCCTGGAACAAGCGCGTGAAAAAGGTTATTTACGGAATCTGGTTGATGAAAATGCGATCGAATTACTGTCACCAGAACGATTTTCTATGGTAAATATCCATAGCATAGAACAATCTATGTTTACTTTAGGTTTGTTTTGGTTCCGAGTTCAGACCCACAGACTATTGCTCTATGCTAGAACCGCCCCGAACAGATCTGAACTCGGAACCGAAACAAACCTAAAATAAACATAGATTGTTCTATGCTATGGATATTTACCATAGAAAATCGTTCTGATGACAGTAAATCGACCGCATTTTCATCGACCAGATTCCGTAAATAACCTTTTTCACGCGCTTGTTCCAGGAACCATCCGAATATTTCATATTTACGGGGCGGAAAATCGGCAACCGAAACAACAGAGTTGATTTTCGGAACGTATCCTATGAAAATTGACACTGTTTGCATGAAATCAGGAATCCCAACTTAAATTTCAGCCAATCGGGGACGATCTTAACAAAAACCTATATTTGGAAGGAATTATCTGGTTTGAAGAGCGGAGGCATGTTTTACGGGTATTTATAAATGATGCGAACCTTATCATGTCGAATTTGTCCTGAAACTCCCGTTCCCCAGTGAAAGTAAACTTGCTAAGTAAATTGTGGGTGGGCAACTTGGGCCGAAGTCGTCTATTGAGAGCTAATATCTTTCAAACTGACAGACCATCGACTTTCGACTGCACATATGTGTCCAAGAAACTACATTATGCGGTTTCAGAAACTTTATCGGATTAACACGGGTAACTTACCCATATTAAAGTCAATATAAATATATTGGCGACAGAAAAATTCGCAGATATATCTAAGAAACATTTTTACTTACAATTCCATTTTGGTCAAAGTTCTGAAGATTGTTTCCTTTAGTGAAACTTTCTAAAATAGCTTTGTTTTTTTGGAGATCATCAGCAGAGAGGTGTTCTCTCCTTTTTCTACTTTCTAACATCAAACCATGTACTGTATATAATTCACTGTCATATTGTCCTGCCACCAATTCCTGAAATGAGAATTTCGTCAAAAAAATAACGGATAGCAATAAGGTGAGATCTGGAGCGAAAAAATTACCAAAACTTTGAACCTCTAATAATAACAAAAAGTAGATTTTTACCTTTCTGTCTTCTCTGAAAATCCAGCCGCTCTGAGCTCTGGCAAACGAAATACTTTTAGTAGAAATTTGAGCAGCTAATATATCTGTGGACATGAGCAAATCAACTTCATCCTCTATTTCCATTTCATTTTCCTACAAAAAAACATCCGGTTAAAACTATCATAGAACGTTTTACCTAATTCTGATTCGAACCTCATATTTGACTTTCTGATAAACCTTCAAAACGTTATCTAGGACGGTGAGACTTTCGTTCGATGGTGCCAACCCATTAAAAATAAATGATATATCTCCTCTCTCCCATCTCATGTCAGAAAATTCTACTAGGGTCGTATCGAGCCTTATGTTGGCTCCACTTTTATAAATCTTACAAATATCTGATGGCAGTATTCTGGATACGAGAGGTACTGAAAGTACACATGTGAATCAATGATAAAAAGCAGACACCTCCAAGGAAAGATAAATCTCCAAAACACTGTATTCGAATGAAATATTGTGTGTATTTACCCCAACTTTGGAAATCCCACTTCAATTCCATATAAAAATCATTGATCCTATTTAAAGCCTCCACTAAATTAGGTCTTCTCTCCTCCATCTGTTCTCTAGATTGCTGCCTGAACTTTCTCACCAATGAAGAAACTGAAATCAATTCACAGTTCTATATTCATCAATAATTTATATATATTGTTCACTTACTTGTAGGCCGATTCCCATAACTGACTGCTTCTGCTAATACTGTCCAACCTAAACCATTTTTCACCTTAACTGGAGCATCATGTTTCAAAAGCAATTGAACACATTCTGAAATATAATATAGCAATAAAAACATAATTGCACTTGTGTTCATTTATGCGTACCAACTCTCCCAAGCATTACTGCAAGATGTAATGGTGTGTTTCCTATAAAATATACAATAACATAATTACTGATGCATGTTCTATTAAAGTCAAATGAAACAGAATAGTTTATTTGAGAAGATAATTTTCACTCAATATTGAAACCTTTACTGAAACCCGATATATTAATATTTTGTATTTATTTATTCAAGAACATGAACATTACTCAGCTCAGAACATTCAAGACTTATACAAATTACTGAATATTTAAGTGAACTTATAGATTTTTCACTACTCGTGGGTATATGAGCGAATTGATTTTGCTCAGTTAATGCATGCAAATTTCTCTTGTTGTAATTTGTACAATCAACAGGAGGAAAAATAATTTTTTATTTATCTAATCTGAAACTTTCAATCATCCCACAGCCAATTATAACGATTCTTATCAGAAATTGATAGCTGTTTTGCAAGTCTATCCAACCACAAATTCGTACAGTTTGAGAACCCAATATGATCAGATCACTAGGGGAACTAACTATTTCATAAAACACTTACCATGTCTATCCTTTGCTGCTATATCCACAGTCCTCAGAAGTCTCGAAACCGACTTGAGATCATTTTCAAAAACTGCTTTATGCAGGGGATATTCTTCGGTATCCGCCATATTCATAAATCGATTTCAATTTTTACAGAATACAGACACCCACATATTTTTTCCTTTTGTTGGATGAAAAGAACGGATTACGCTCTTTCTTTCAAGTTCCATTCAAAACAGAGTTCATGATTTGTACACCAACAAATGAAAACTAGGATAATTCAAAAATATCAACTCCAATAAAATTAAAATTACCTCCTTCTCCCCCAAAAACAGATCAGCAATCCAAGTAGTTCAAAAAAATCAAATGAACCATCGACATTACCCATTTCCTGTCATTCCATGATACAAATACATAATGTATTTGTATCATGTGTCATTCCCAAAACCACTGAAGTATTCGGGCCTAAAATTCTCATTCAGTTATTTCAAATTATCTTCAAAATGTGGAAAAAGATCTAAATTTCTAGTATTAAATATATTTTAAAATATGGATATTGCACATATACTGAATTCAAATTATGAAAAACAGATTGTGACAAAGATAGACGTAGTTTCAATGAATCGAGTAGTTCAAAAGCCGCAATCATGTGTTTGTCATTGTGACAGTTGAATTGATAGAGTAATCAAAATCAATCTAATAAAATAATTCCAATTTCTACGACGGAAATATGTGATTCACCTAAGGTTTGGAAATTTCCTTATGAAGAAAACACCTGAGACAATAAATAAATAAATACAATGACAAAATTAAGTGTTGAAAACGTTAGTTGATATATCCGTTACAGGTCTTGAGCTTGTACAAGAGTTCTGTTATTGAAATATTTCTCATGTGAATTGTATCACTGGTCGATTCCTAATGGATAAATACACTGTTGACTTGGATAAAGTCCTTAACGACTTCGAATACAGTGAGTACAGTTTGGAAAGTGCTAAAGTAAACAGGAATATTCAAGATGAACCTCCAAACCCTTCCTTTAACACAAATCATTGTGGTAGAAACGATACTGCGTTTAAACATTCCATTAATAACGTTTTCCACAGCTTGAATGAATACCTCAGTTCTGATATCACACCTAAAAAAATAGAAAATGTATCGAAAATCCATAAAAGCAATGATATATGCTATGAGCCACAGTCAACTAGTTTTTCGATAAAAAGTCAACCTGTCGAATACCAGGAGATCCTTCCTAAAACCTCAGATACTTATCACCTATTGGATGATCCAGTATTCAAGAGTCTTTCTCAAGATGATTCAATCAGTAGAAAATACAGTAATAGTACGATTGATATTTCTAGTGATAATTGTGCAATATTTCCTGAACAGGAAATTCGTGATGAAAAATCTGAAATGAATTTTAATAATGAAAACATTAATGTTATTAATATGAACGACAATAAATGTTTGCTAGATGAAACACCTGAAGAACAGATTACACAAAATATAATAGAGAGTGAACATTTAACTGAGATTACCACTAATTTCAATAACACTTCTGAAGAAATATTAGTAGATTTGGGAGTTGATCTTTCCTGTCAAACGAATGAAATCATATTGGATAGAGATGAGCAAACTATGATAAAGAACAATGCAATTGAAAAAAATGAACATGTAGAGATCCATAAAATCCATTTAGAAAATATCCAAAACGATTTACATTTGAATGATAACAAACTGGATACTGATGAAACTTATGTAAAAAAACATATTGAAATAGAAGTTAACAGTATTCAAGACTATCCAAGTAATGATCAGGATGAAACAAAAATACTGATGAAAGAGGAACCAGAAATCGCAGCTGATATAGAAGAAATAAATCACACTGGAATTGATAAAATTGGATTTGATAATGATGTGGAATTAGATGAAGAAAACATAGAACAGTATTTCCAAGAACTAGAGAAAGAATTAGGAATCCAAGGAGAGGAAATGAAAGATGAAAATACCGATAATAAAATTAAGACTAACATAACAGAAGACAATCACATTGTAATTCAATGTAGTGAGGCTATAATATCAGAGGAAAAAATATCAGAAAATGATTCTTCGGAAACAGAGGTAATAGAAAAGAAAAATTCAGTCAACGAATCAACAATCGAAGAATATTCCAAGGAAGTTGAGCTTAAATTAGACCAAGAAAAAAAAGAATTTCCTGTTCAAATGGAAGATTGCTCCGATGATAATGCAGTATTACATAGTTCACAGCAATTAGAAGTGACTTCTGAAGAATCAAGTGAGCATAACAATGAATTAAATACGACAACGAAGACAAAATTTGAAATAGTACCTGATGAAAAAGATTCTGTTGAAAGGCATGAAGGTATAAATCAAAATGAAGCCCAAGCAGAACCTTCAACAACTGCTGAGGAACATGAAGTACAGAAAGAATGTTTGAATAATATCTCAAATGATGAAAATGTTCAGGAAACAGATGTAAACACAGCAGACACTTCAAAAACAGTCGAAAACCAGCCTGTAGGGGATTTACAAGAACCAGAAAAGAACTCAAGACCGCAAAATCTAACACTAGTTGAAGAGGTACAAGAAACAACACGAAAAATCAGTCTAATCGGAGAACCTGGTTCAACCCCCTACAACAACCTGTACAGTACGAAAGATTTTGGAAAAACCTCAACAGATGGCGGTGGAGATCACAACAACACAAGAGCAGCATCTCCAACATACTCGGACGTTTCTACAGATTCCGTTTCAAGCAGTTCTTCCGAAGATACTGCAGAATATAATGATGCGGTATCCGAGGTACAAAACGAAAAACAAGTCATCCCAATCAATGTGGTTGATTCATCGTTGAAGGAGATTATGCAGAATAATATGATTCATACCGTTGAGACCTCTAGAAGCGACGTCACAATGAATAAGGACTTTAAGAATAACCTGAAAACTGGGAATTCGAGAACGGAAGATGGTCCTAGTACTTCACGTGATCAGGTGAATGACAATGAGAGTTTGCAGGCAGATAGGCAAGACCTTGAAGGTGCCTGCTCTTTGGAGGTTCAGAATTATCCTTCGGAAAACCAGGAGAATGTTGACAAGAATGAAGAACAGAGTCTTGGAGAGACTACAGGAGCTATTCCTAGTATTGGTAAGGTTTGACGGTTTCATCTTATCTTTCTTTGAAGTCACTCTCAGTACACTTTCAACAAGCGTATCAAATCTTTCAGTCTAATAAATTTAGTGCAGCTAAGAACATCCAGAAGTATTAAGTGAATTCATTTCATTATAATGAGATGAGAGGGTAGGCCTTGGAATAGGTGTATCAAGTTTGGTTACTAAAATTGAGTCAGGTTGGCATTAGTGAAATGTCAAGGTGCAGGTTGTTGCCAATTCTTGCATATTTTTATCAAGTACTCTATGCTTTCATACAGTTACAAAATTGCTATGACCTTCATAGAGAGAGAACAAAGCAGCATAGATTTCTGACAGGAAAACGATTTCAACCTCACTTTTTTCTTTATACAGAGTGTAGTATGTCAAATTTCCATTACTTGCCTTCTGGTATTTCATGAATAGAAAATACACCTATTTTCTAATATATTTTGTTTCCATTTAGAATGGCTCGGAAAGCAGGCACCCTTATGGTTACCTGACAGTGTAGCAATGAGCTGCCTACATTGTGATATGAAATTCACAGTTATAAAAAGAAGACACCACTGCAGAGCTTGTGGTCTGGTAAGTTAAAACTTGAACCATGTTGAATTTGATGTAACTTCGTTTAACAGGTCACACTCATGATCTTATGAAGATGTATTGATATCTGGTGTTACATTTGTCAACATTAATCTTTCGTCTAGTTCAACTAAAGATCAATAAAAAACCATTGACACATTCGATGGGATCTAAACGTCATATTTTTTTGAAGCAGGGACAACTGTATCTATATATATATTTGTTGTTCACAAAAATTGACTCACTGGTGTTGGAACTTAAAAAAAACATTTCAGTATGTATTGATGAATACTGAGTATGTTTAAATCTTTATTCAAATTCACTATCCTCAAAATTATAGAGAAACATTCATTCACAAAAGGGTTAAATAAATATTAGTTCAAAGATGTAATGTCGTTTCGTTTTCGACTGACAATATAGTAGGCACTCTAAAAATTGTAAGCGGATATCATGAATTATCTCACATTTGGCAACACCGCTCATATCGACCGCCATCCTGATTCTACGTCATTATTGTGAAGTGTAGTTAAGACATTTCTTCTGTGTTTTCGATAGTTCTTGTGAACTTTTTCACTACTGAGAGAAGCAGTTTGTTTTTTAATCTGAAGGCGTTACTAGCTTGTTGTAATAAACATACCTACATACTTAGAAAAGAGTATGTTCGTTTAATGGTTAAATATTTTTGTTCTCAAACTTTTCACTACTTTATTCATCAGGTACTTTGTTCGAAATGCTGCAGCCTAAAATACCGCTTAGAATATTTGAACGCTGATGCTAGAGTATGCAGGAGATGCTACGAAATACTCGATAATGACGCGAACAGCAACTCTGGAAGTGAAGTATCCCAAGAATCGTCTTCTCCCAGTCGAAACCTGAACGCTACTCAGGACAATTTAGGTCAGCCTAATCCCAACAACCCACTGGAATATTGCTCCACGGTACCTCCAACGCAGCAGGTTGAAGCTGGTGCTACTGCCGTTCCTTCTGTAATGGTACCTGTTGGTGTTTTGAAGAGAAAAGGTGAGTTGTTCAAGATCAAGAATCCTTCCGAACGTAAGCAGTTTTAATTTTCCCATACAATTCACCGATAATCTTGGATATTCATTTTATTTATTATTTTTGAGGCTCTAACAAGGGAAGGAGTAACAAAAGTGTTATGTTCTGTGATGGCATACGTCCAGGCAGCGATTTGACGAATTTAGATACGGACTTCAACTATTCAGAGAATCAGAGAGCCGAAAAATCCAGGAAATCTCCAGACAAACCTACCAAAATCGGTAGAAATCTTAATATGATAGACACCGAAACGAAAAGTTTCATTCCAAATGACGAGAGAAGTTTGCCCCCTACCGTTACCATATTCAAAACTGGTAATAACATTCATCATTCTTACTCCGAAGTAGATTTTAAAAACATACTTTTTTCAGATATCAAGTATTCCCCGTGTGCAAACAATTCAAGTGTTGTTGAGATGTTGAGAAATGAGCCGTTGACTTTTGCTCTTCAGTCGAATGTTTTTGTTCATGTGAAAATAATAAATAGTAAGTAGTCAATATTTTATTATACATATAAAGAATTAGACAAAAAATCTACTACTAATAAAGAAGCTTGATGAAAAGTCTATATTTTCAGAAAGCATAATTGATCGCTCTGTTGTGGTTAACATTGCTCATTTTTTGTTTTTTTTTACAGTGGACTGTTGTATAAGCCGTATAGCTTGGTGTTTCTCTACAGAAGGTTTGATAAATGTTGGACAGGACGAAATAGTTATCTTGCTTGAATTCGTCGATAATGAATCTTTGGTTCCGAAAGAAATATTTCTGCATCTGAACTATGTATATTTAGAGGCTGTGAAAGGTAAGGAAATACTTTTCGGTTCAAATAAATCAACTTGGTAAACCCGCAAGATTTCCCGTCGCCGAGATATTAAAAAGATATTTACATCATTGTACGCATTGTGATTTTCTGAATAAAAAATGTGAAATCGAACATAGGCGGTCTCCCCTAATTTGGAAGATATGGGCCCCCAAAGTTCCGAAATGAGTCGTTTTCAGGTCCCTTTTTCCACCATAAAAACGATCTCTCACTTCATCTGTATAGTTCACAAACCACCTTTGAACCTTCAACCAACAATAAGCAACAATTTTTTTCAAGAATGATCAATATTTAATGAAAAAATAATGGAATTACTGGACAATCACTTAACCTCTATTCCTTCTGATTTCGATTCAGACTAAAAGTGAAGTTTGGCAATGGCGCAAATTTCATCGGTCGGAATCGTGCGTATTCGTGAATGACAGATTATTGCTGACGAGAAAAATGAAATATGTTCTTAGTTCTTAGGTTCTTAAGGTTTCCTGCGAAACTCTAAATCTTCCAATAGGAGAATTCGTTTCTAATGAAATCTACAAGGTTGACACACATAGTAATGGAATGAGAATACACCCTGACATATATTTCAACATACATTTTTTTCATATGTGATATGTCGAGCCCTTACCAGATTTCCAATGAGATCGAGGTTATTATATAGCCCATTTCATTGGAATACCCTGAATCTTATTCTAAACTGGGACCATCTCGAAGACACAACAAAAAACGAAGTAGATAACAACCTCCCTATTTTGAAGGGGATAGAAAGAAAGTTCAAACGAAAATATTGAGAGTGAAACCTTAAACAAATAATCTTAATGATTTTGTTTTGATGTTAGAATAACCACCTCTTCTTCAGTGACAGAAGCATTTTCCTTACAATCATATCCTTCAACTGTCCATCATTTCATATTTCTCGCCAGCAACTACTCTTCGGTCATGATACGTTGGCCAGCGCTGAAAAGACGCTGTTGCCAAGCACCGCTTTAACATTGAGAAGTATTTCGTAGAAATATAGGTTAACTTGTTGTCTAATATTTTCACTTTTCTTCCTTTAAATAATGAATATTCTTGAAAGAAAGTGTCTCTGTTCGTTGGTTGAAGGTTCAAAGATGATTTATGAACTAGATTTGAGAAGTGAGAGATCATTTTTATGGCGGAAAAAAGGATCTGAAAATGCAACAATTTGGAACTTTGGGGGCCCATATCTTCCAAACAAAGAGAGACCGCCTATGTTGGCCTTGATATTTTTTGTTCAGGAACTCACACTGCTTACAATGATGTGAATATCTCACTTATAGCTTCGCGACAGGAAATCTTGCGGGTTTACCATCAACTTTTATCATGGTTTTAACTATTGAAATTGATCTTCAAAATGAGATTATTTTTCTCACTGGTTCTGTCTGACCTTATAAAGGTATGGAGTATCTCCTAAAGTCTTGGTACTGCAAACCTGGACACCCTGTATATTGTTTAATTGTTCAGAGGTAATTTGATTTGCAAAAACGCAGTCATTTTTGCATTCATTACTTATTATCCATTTTTGAATGATTGTACGTTCAATTCTGAATTTCAGGAAGTTCTGTCAAGGAGTTAGGCATGTCCTTGAATCCAACTTCGCCATTTTTAGGATCAAAAAATCACTTTGGTTTTATATACATCAGACCAACTTTCCAGTGTTTGCAGAACCTTATAATACCCAAAGAGCCATACCTTATTGGAATTTTAATTCACAGGTACAGTTAAATATGTTTGAAATTTCTTGTTTTCTTAACCTAACCTCAATGTAGCATCAGATAGGTTAGTGGAACGATATCTATATTTTTCTACTATAACACTTTTTATTCTAGATGGGAGACCCCATGGGCTAAGCTTTTCCCTTTGCGTCTAGTCTTACGCTTAGGAGCAGAGTATAAGTACTATCCAAGTCCTGTAATATCCACCAGAGATAGAGACAGTGTATTTGTTGAAATAGGACATACAATAATCAACCTTCTCGCGGTAAGTACCTTTTATGTATTGTATAATGAAGTTCAAACATTATCTCTTTTGCATAAAGATTATTTATTGCATTACAATAAGAATTCATGTAATCCTTGCTCCTTGGCTCATAAAATCTTTTCAATGACACCTATCAAATAATATAGGCATACTACATTCATTTTATAAATTCAGTTTGTGGGACATGGAATTTTGACACATTCCACTCTGTATAATCAAAAACGTCAGGTTAGGTTCATTTTCCTGTCATAAAACTACGTGAGGATATCTGTGTACATAAAGGTAGCAGTAATTACCTGTAACTAAAGCAAACCATAGAGTCCTTTATAAAAATATTGGGATAATAACGTCTCACTGAGTTATTTTGACCTTCACGACATTTCACGAGTGCCAACCTGACTGAGTTTTAGTTACAAAAACTTGATACACCTGTTCCATGGCCTACTGACAATAGAAGTGAATGGAGTATAGTTTCTCCTTATATATAAACAGTAAAAATTCGTTATAAAGTGCCTCAAGTCAGAGCAGGCTTTCCCACACATGTCAAAGTTTAAAATTTTTTTCTGTAGGCCAAAATCAGAAGTTTTAACAACATCTGTGAACTTCAAGAACTATTAAATTCACCTAATGCTGTAATAAGTTTGGATGATAGATTGATAGTTGTTTGTGAAAATAATCAATTAAAATTATCCCATGTTTCCTCTAGGATTTCAGGAATTTCTCGTACTCCCTGCCACAGATCAGGGGTTTGACGATACATATGGAAGACAAGAACACAACAGTTACCATACCCAAAAATAGATACGACCAGGTTTTGAAGAGCGTTTCAAATTCAAGCGATCACATTCTTGCATTTGCAGGCAACTTTAGCAGTGTTGCCGACTCTCATTTGGTATGCATTCAAGATACTCAGAGTGCGACCAACAATTACAGCACTCATGCGATCAACATCTGTAACCAACCCAGAAAAGGTATCAAGCTATCTTTTCTCATCTGTCAACTTTTTTTACAACATGCAATAAAAGTAGTTCGGATTATTCACGAAAGGGTTTTATCAAAACGCTCAGGTCGTTTGTTAATAATGCTCAAAACATTAGAAGATTCGAAATGATCTTTTTTGCGCGCATGTTCTAGGGAACAGCGTGCTATCGTTTTGTCCAAATACTGTAATTTTGGATGATTGAGCCGAAAATGGTCTCAATCGACTAGGTTGGACTCACTGATGACGAATCCGATGTCAAAATTGATTCTGTTCGGCCGGCCGGCCGGTTGGCCGGCCGTAGACACGATAACTGTCGACAGAAGCAAGCTAGCTACTTGAAACTTTCAGGATAGGTTGCGCATCAGAATGCCGCGGTTAAGTTCGTTAATGGGCCAAATCGGTCGAATAGTTTCGGAGTCATAGGCACTTGAAGTTTTGAAGTTATTTATTTTTTATTTCAGAAACTACTCAAGCGATTGGATTCAAACTTGGTAGTTTGGTGGAGTATAACGACGCGCAACTTTGAGCCAAATTTCGTCAAGATCATATTGTCAGTAAATTAAAAAAAAATTTTTTTACAAAAAAATTTTTTTTTCGGAAACCATTCATCATATCCAAAAAAAATTATACTCACACTTTGACCTTCTAATTTCACAGCAGTGTACTAAATTTCAGTTCGATACGATCATAAGTTTTGGAGATATCGGGAAAAAATATGTCAAATTTCGAGGTTTTCTTCTCGATATCGTTGATTTTTTCGGTATTACTCGAGAAATACTGATTCAGTCCTGATTAAACTTCACAGCTAGTTTTAAGATGCTGAAAGACAACTTTATGCAAAATTTCGTGATAATCGTGTTATTAGAACAATCTGAAAAAAAAAATTTCTATGATTTTCTCATCATATCATCCTCATTAAATTCTGTATGAAACTTCGAACTGTTATTTTCGATGAAGTACTGGATTTCAATTCGATCTGATCTGTATTTTTGGAAATATTGGAAAAATAAAATTTTGATTGGGTATATCTACGGAATCATTGGGTGGATTTTACCCATCAACGAATTCCTCCTTCGTAACTAAGGTCCAAATCTTCTCTACTAATATCGGGTTTCTTTCAAGTATTATTGTGTTTACGCAGTCGGCCGTTAGGCTGACCGTAAACACAATCTTCCGGAAGAAACCCATTCAAAATTTATTTATTTTACGGTCAGCCTAACGGCCGACTGCGTAAACACAATAACTTCCGAAAGAAACAACTTAGAAACTCGATATTTGTAGAGAAGGTTTGGACCTTAATTACGAAGGCCGAATTCGTGAATGGGTAAAATCCGCCCAATGATTCCGTAGATATACCCATTCAAAATTTTATTTTTACAATATGTCCAAAAATACAGATATGATCGAATTGAAATCCAGTAATTTATCAGAAAAAAATTTCAAAAAGCACTGCCGTGAAGGCAGCAGCTTTTGCGCGCACGTTGAAATTCGTTGCTGAAGCGGTCATCTACATTGAACATGCGCGCAAAAGTTGCTGCCTTCACGGCAGTGCTTTTTAAAATTTTTCACATTTCAATGTAGGGAACACTCATTATTACGTCATATGTCAGATCTATGACGTCTGAAAGACAGTTGGTGTCACTGATTTGATTTCATACTTTTATATGGTGATGCGACAAGATTGATTTTAGTCCCTTTTACGCCAGTAGAGGGCTAGAAATTACAATGAAATTCTGAAGGTTGAATGGGGAGAGTGAATGTTATAAAAAAAGTTTACGAGCTTGTGGGGATATCTGAAATTTTCGAATTTTGAACCGTAAATGTTCTTGAAAGGTTGGATTTGACTCGCTTATGTAAAAATCGGGTTAAAATATTCTCTTGCTTCAGAAAGAAGAGTCCTAGAGATTTGAAGTTTTCAGGGGACGAGTGCACCTAAATGCTCTAGTTGATTTCGATAATTAAATTGAATGCTCCCCTGTGAATTGAATACGAAATAGTGCTTATTTATCTCTGTTCTTCCAACCAGTGACTGGCGCTAGCTTCATCGTATTCAACGGAGCCCTGAAATCCACCAGTGGTTTAACAGCCAAATCCAACATCGTAGAAGACGGTCTGATGATCCAAATCTTACCCGAACATATGCTTCAAGTCAGGGATTCCTTGAAGAACATGAAGAATCACACGATCAAATGTGGATGCATAAACGAAGAGAGTGATGAGACTGTAACCATTGTCTGGGGTGAACCAGACACTACTTTCAACGTTGGGTAAGTTCAATTATTGAAAAATGTAGTTGAAATTAATTCTAACCTATAATTAAATTTCAGGGTTCTTTCTCCCATCGACAACAAGAGTTTGACTGGTGTACCATCTATAAGGGTTCATAATGGAAAAGATTACACCTGTAACAGTGGTAATCGGCTGATTCGATGGACTGAAGTCTTCATCAGTCAGAAGGGTGAAGATTCTACTAAGAATCAGGACCCCGTAGATATTTCAAAAATTTCTGAAAGCATATCGAAGGCAACTTGTCAGGCACTAGTGAAGTATTTAGATCTTCTCGTTAGCAATAGTTTTTATAAGATTGGTTTGAGGACACACATACATGTAGAAAATGTAAGTATATAGGTGTATGAAATACATTATTTTACAGCTTGGAAAAATGAGAGTTGATCAATAATCGAAACACTTTTCAGGTTTCTTATTCGGCTGGTTCCAACAATGTCAAGTTGCCGCCAATTTATATGAAAAGTTTGGACAATGAACTCATTCCAGTTCTTCACAGAATTGCTTCAAACAACGTAACAGAACAACCGATAGTTTTGGAACTGATATTTCGCATTTTAAACATATAATATTAGAGAGTTTTTAGCCCCTCAAAGTCAATTGTTGTTATTAGTTCTATTCCTTACAGAGTGTTAGGACTTCAAAATCTAGATTTTTCTGAAGTGAGCTGATTGGTCTACAAATAAATATATATACCAAAAAAAAAAGAATCGAAAAACTACAATATAATTTGTGATATTTTTTAGACACTCTGTATTATTTTACTTACTAAAGGCTTATTTAGTTCATGCACTACTTGGTTTTAGTGGTTTCCAGCTGTTTATATATTATTTTATCAACTGTTAAATTTAGATGATATGTTAATAAATGAAAATATATTTATGATCCAAGTTTTTTCATAGAAATTTTGCAAATAATTGTGAGTAGCTTTCATTGTTACATTTTTGGTGCTGCTTTTCGAGCTCCAAAATCTTCGTTTTATCTAATTGCTTCAGTTTCTCTAAATTCTTTAATAATCTATTCTTCAAAACTACGGCACGAGCATAGTGAATGAACTTGTTCAAGATAAGATATCTTTTAAACCATGGTTCGATACAATAATCTTCCGTTTCAGTGTTGAGTTCCTAAAAGTAATAAGTGTTTAACATTAAATGAAGGGACATATATCAGATTACCTCATGAATATTCCTAACAAGTCTCCTCCTTTCTCGTCTTCCATTCATTTCGTAATTTTTCATTTTTTCGTAGAACTGTTGCATTATCTGACCTTCCTCAAAAAAAAAGTTGACTTAAAAGTAAAGTATCTAGTAGAATATCAATAAGATAGTCTCACTGTTTGTTTTCGCTCTGGCTGAAACAAGTCTCCACTTATTCCTTCAATGAAGTTCTCGTAATCTTTCAACGATTTCACTCTCGATGACAAAAAAGTATTTTCGTTGAACTCTTGGTAACTTTTTGAAATATCAGAAAACCTTTTACGCATTTCTTGATAATTTTTTTCATCTTCATCTTGATAATTGTCTGTGGGGTTTAAGATATCATAATCAGGTCTAGTGAACGGTTTCTTCTCAAGAACTTTCTTATTTATTTGAGCCAGATTAAGAGGCTTCAAGTTCGTATTCTGCATTTCGAAATAAAGTTTTGAAATATTCAATTGATGTAGGTAATTTTGAATTTTCAAATTTATACCATAGAAATAAGTTGAATTTATGAGTTTCATCTGTAGTAGTTCTAACGTTATATAACACTCGATGATCAGTAGTTCAAATGTACAGCTAACCTAAGGACAAACGTCGCCCAAAAATTTTCAAATTCTTCAGAGCTCACTTTGGCACTTTGAATATTCAAAATTCGGGTTTTATGAATAAAAAAAAATTTAGAAGATGCGTTCCATAATCTGGCAAATTTCGAATTTACCGAAAAGATTCTACAAATTTATATTCACTAAATACGAACGATGTCGTACAACTATAATATCCCTCACATACAACCACTTCTTAGATTCTGGATATGTGGCGGATGTGTTCATGGAACCTCTATTTTGGACTGTAGATAACTTTGCCAGCGTCCTGGGACCTCTTTTTGTAATAGCTGTGTCTGGGTTGACTGCAAGTGTTGTGCTTATAGCGTACTGGATAGGATTACCTTATTGGTGGGAAAGGAACTCTTATGTGTGTGTTATCTTAGTTATAATTGGACATTGGCTTCTAATAAACATAATGTTCCATTACTACAAAGCTGTGGTAACACCACCAGGATATCCTCCACAAGGTGAACTGCTTACGGAAGCAGTTAGTATATGTAAAAAATGTATCGCACCTAAACCCCCAAGAGCACACCATTGTTCTGTTTGTAATAAATGTATCCTCAAAATGGACCATCACTGCCCTTGGCTTAACAATTGTGTGGGTTATAAAAATCATAGATATTTCTTCCTTTACATGGTTTATATGGTCATTGGTGTACTTTTTGTAATAATAGCTGGATTTGACATAGGATACAATGTAATTATCAATTTGAATGCTGACGAAGAACTGGAAGGACATCCTGTAAAATTGAATAAATCTGGAATGCTTATCCCTGTAGAACACAAAGGATACATAGAAAAGGAACCTTTCAATGATGTGTTTCACCAAAACATTAACATAGAAATAAGTCCACTAAATAATTATTTATATGATCCTTCCAAAAGACGAAGTATAATATACATGGTGTTAATAAATTTGAGTGTTTTGATTGCTCTAGGTGCTCTAAGTTGTTGGCATTATAAACTCATTAGTAGAGGTGAAACTAGCATAGAGGCGCATATAAATAAAGCTGAAACTAAAAGATTAGCTGAGATTGGTGAGAAGTATATTAATCCATATGATTTTGGATACAAGAAGAATTGGAAATTTTTTCTTGGTTTAGTGAAAGGAAGGACTTTCTTCAGACATATTCTACTTCCTTCTGGACATCAACCTCCAGGAAATGGTCTTATGTGGTACACCGTCTTGGATAAATCTATTCTTGAGGAGTGGCCCTAGCTATCAGGTATTCTGATCAGAAGATAGATGTGCTAAATGTAAGCCTTTGAAGCTACATGTGAGCTATGATTGAAATATTTGTGGAGAACTAACAAGCAGGTAAAAAGATTCATTTTTTAATTTTTTTACTCGGTGTTAACTTGGTGATTTACTTCCGGACACAAAATTGCTCTCACATTCCTCTACTCGTACTCTTTATGTTTTTCTTTACTGTTCTCTTTTGTGCTAATTTTAAACTGTATATTTTTCCAACAATTTTTTTTCGATTTACTTGACGCTTATGTATGCAACATAAAATAGAAGGAATATTTCTCAGGTTGAATTAGTCAAGATATTAGTTGAGGATAAAACTGAAGAATAAAATTAAAACTTTCTAGTCGGATGTTTGAATATAAACTTAAAAACTTACATGAGGAACTTTTGGAGACACTAGTGTAGTATAGATTCCAGAAAAAAAAGGTGGATGTCATTGTTAACATACACTAATTATTCACCTTTGGTATTTTCCTGTTAATTCCTTTAACGTTATAAATACAACTCTTTGTGATATTTTGATCAAAAAATACTGTGTATTTTTGTCTTGTATATGAAATATTTTATTGTATTTTATACTCAATAAAAATATTAATCATGTAATGAATTAAAGCTTGTGCATATTGTTGGTAACGCTTCTGAATGTGCCGAAAATAAAAAACTAAGATAAAAAGAGCTTCAAAACATTTAATTGCTCAGAAAAATTATGGGAAATATATAATTGTTTTAATATCAGTCTTTTAAAAAAATATATGATTAAAAGTTTCTGTCCTAGTTTTTAACATGTTTGTTTCTCTTATTGTGGCACAATTACTCCTCATTTTATAAAAATGTCTTGAACTTTATAGAGCTAATTCCTTGATAATGTTACCGCAAATCACAAGTTTTTGAATTTCTGAGGTTCCCTCGTATATCTCAGTAATCCTAGCGTCTCTATAAAACCTTTCTGCTGGCATATCGGACACATAGCTGGAAAAATTTATGAAAATAGTTCAAATTGTTCATTCAATTTTCAACCTTCAATAGAGAGTTTTTGACATATAACTTATTCAATATTAACTTACCCCATTCCACCTAAAATTTGTATACACTGATGACTAAGAGCTGTAGCAGCCTCACTTGCTGCAAGTTTTGCCATAGCGGCTTCTTTCGTATAATTGTGATTGTTATCCTTCAACCATGCAGCTCTCCACGTTAAGAGTCTTGCAGATTCCAGCTGCAAAGCCATATCAGCAAGTTTATTCTGAATGGTCTGCAATTTGAGTAGAGGTTTCCCGAAAGCTAATCGTTTCGAGGCATATTCTGCAGCCACTTCGAGAGCAGCTTGAGCAATACCTAAAGCTTGAGATGCTATGCCTATTCGACCTGCATCGAGAGTCATCATGGCAATCTGAAAAAAAATCACAGTTAAATAAAAACAACCAAATACAAAAAAAGTATTGATTAATTCCTTTTGGTAGCAAAATGTAGAAGAAATCAACGAGGTATCCATGAAGAATTTAAACTAACCTTAAAACCGAGGCCTGGACTACCCAAAATTGCCTCCTTAGGTACCCTACAGTCCTCAAAAATCAGGGCACATGTAGAAGACCCCCTTATACCTAATTTATCCTCCTTTTTGCCGAGATCCAAACCTTGTATCGGCTTAGGAAGCAAGAATGCAGAGATTCCTTCAATTTTGCAGATTGAAATTATTGATCCGTATTTATTTTATTGTTCAATCTCACCTTTATGCTTCAAACTCTTATCTGTAGTGGCAAATACGACAACAGCCTCACTTTCATAACCATTGGTAATCCAGGATTTTGTCCCGTTCAATATGAAATTGTTTCCATCGGTTTTAGCTGTTGTTGAAGCAGCACCAGCGTCTGAACCATTACCAGGCTCAGAAAGAGCAAAACAACCTACCTAAAAGTCATTTGAATTGTAACAAGGGATACTTCTTATGTGATTCCTTGAAAACTCACTCGTTCCCCTGTTGTAAAAGGTCGAATGAATTTTTCCTTTTGTTCATCATTACCCCATTTCTGTATAGGTCCCAAATATAATGAATTATTAACAGACATAATGACCCCAGCACTCGCACAGCTGAAAGAAATTCAATTAGTTCAAATCAGCAAATGAATGTTAATTTGTCTCATTACCCTCTAGAAATTTCCTCCATAGCGATAGCATAAGCTAAATAGTCTAGCCCTGTACCCCCTAAGGATTCGGGAACTGAAATACCCATCAATCCTAAATCACCCATTTTTTTAACTTGTTCCTTGGGATAAAGATGTTCCCTGTCCGTTTTTGCAGCTATAGGCTTCAATTCTCCATCAGCAAAATCTCTACAGGTCTTTTGAAGCATCTGATGAATCTCAGGTAACGCACTCAATGAGGCAATACCCCTGCATTTTACAGGATAAGCTATGAAAAAAAATTAAGATTAAATGATAGTTAATTGAATAAAATTGATACTTACCAAACTTTGGAGCAAGTTTATTGAACAAAGCCATTTTAAATAAATGGATATACTGAAGATAAATTTTCTAAGCTTCCAAAGAAGGCAACTTATTTTTTTTTCAAATTCAACAGGTGATACTTTTGAAGTGGACCCTTGTACAGGTTCATTAGCGAGATATTTATTTCTATTTGAACTTTGAACCCTAAATCCAATAATTTTAAGGTGTTTAAACAAAAATGTATGGTTCAATGGAAAAATATGAATGAATTTAGAAAGATCTTTCCATCGGTTAATTAGAAAATAATAGATTATAAAAATTTGTGGGGCATTTTCATTAATAATTAAATATAAAATAAATATAACATGAAAGTGGTAAATAATTCTACTTTTTCTTAAGGACTATTGTTCTCCTATTCAATAATAGATGGCAGTTCATGAATGAAGAGCTTTCAACTTGATATTTATAATAATTAATGAGTGTATATAATTGAATATATTTCATCTTTATGATAATCATTCTCGTTGTACTTATTTCAATGAATTTCAACAAATATTAATCATTGACTTTTATATTATCATCCAATTTTGAAAATTCACAAATAGATGCCTTTTCAATCACAGTAAGAACTTAAGTAATTCCACACTAGAGGACACAATCACGTATTGAAAAGAAATCTTTGTGTGGTCCGTGAATCAGCAATTTAATATCAAATGAAAAAGAAGAAATTACTCAAATAAATGAAATATAAAATAATTCCATTCATGTTATTGTTTTTTGAGGATTTATCTTCAGCTGGATATTATTCGTTCACCGAGGGCCATAAATGAATAACTCTTCTGTGGCTTCTGTTCTTTGATCGTTTGACAATTTGATTCCATAAATATGGATGCTGGTATTTTAGTGTTTTACTTAAACATGTTTTTGGATAATATTTGCTAACAAAAGTGAATATTCAATGAATACATTATAAATTTGGATAGTGTTTTGGAGCCTCAAGGTTTCAAATACTCACACATTTAATGGAAAGTGATTTATTGAATACGTGAAAAATTGTGTACCATCAATGGCGGATTATAATTTCCAATGAAGTTCGGTGTATACAAACAAGTTCTCGGTGTACAGTGAAAAACTTTTACTACTCAAATGTTTTATCTGATTACAACCTTATAAGAATATTATTTAAAAACTCCTAGCATCATGGCCGAAGCTTTTAATAGTAAAATACCAAAGTATGTTTATGGGATATTCTATAGTGGAAGTGGAATTCAATGAATGGTTGTTTTTCAGGATTATGGTGTTTAGACCAACATGGGATGAGTTTAAGGATTTCTCGAAGTATGTCCAAGTGATGGAATCTCAAGGGGCTCACAAAGCTGGATTGGCAAAGGTAAGTTTTGTAGCACCTTCATCAACATAACCTATATTTTCCGGTAGGAGATATGTCGAAAACGAAAAAATTCGTACCCATCATTCTTACCAAATTGGTCTTCAGGTAATTCCTCCTCCAGAGTGGGTACCACGTAAATCTGGATACAACTTGGATAACCTCAACGTAACTATACCAGCTCCAATATGTCAGGTTGTAACTGGTAAACAAGGCCTGTATCAACAAATAAACATTCAGAAAAAGTCTATGTCGGTTCAACAATACAGAGATTTAGCGAACTCTGAAAGATATGCAACTCCTAGGCACTTTGACTACGAGGATTTGGAAAGGAAGTATTGGAAAAATATTACCTATGTAGCCCCCATATATGGAGCTGACGTTTCTGGGAGTTTGACTGATGAACATGTGAATGTAGGTTGACGAAACTTATTTAGAGTAATTTGGAAAATAATAATTCTTTTGTGTTTTAGGAATGGAATATTAATAGACTGGGTACCATACTGGATTATGTGAATGAAGATTATGGGATATCTATTGAAGGAGTCAACACTGCATATTTGTATTTCGGGATGTGGAAAACGACATTTGCTTGGCACACGGAAGATATGGATTTGTACTCCATTAATTATCTTCACTTTGGAGCACCAAAGACTTGGTAGGTTCAATTTCTGAAAGATATCAGGCAGATAATTCGTCTTTATCTGTTGTTTATTGTAGGTATGCTGTACCACCAGAACACGGACGAAGACTAGAAAGACTTGCAAACGGTTTTTTCCCGAGTAGTTACAAAACATGCAATGCATTTTTACGTCATAAAATGACATTGATCTCTCCCCAGATCCTCAAACAATACTCTATACCTTACAATAAGATCACACAAGAAGCAGGTGAGATTATGATAACTTTTCCATATGGTTATCATGCTGGATTCAACCATGGTTTTAACTGTGCTGAATCGACGAATTTTGCTTGCGAACGTTGGGTAGAATATGGAAAAAGGGCATCGCAGTGTACTTGTAGCAAGGATATGGTGAAGATTTCTATGGACACTTTTGTGAAAAGATTTCAGCCAGATAGGTAAGTGTATTTTATTGACAATACTGATGCCTTGGTAGTGAATGTGAAAATCGATTAGATTTATATCTATTCCAGTGAGAAACATGCTGTTTTTCTGGTATTTTAGGTAAATAGTCCATGGTTTCCTGGAATTGTGTTACTTTCGGAATATCAATTAGAGATTATTTTAGGAGGATCATTTTTAGGTTTTTTCTGGGATTTCACTCCCAATAATTGAAACAGAACTGTTAAAAATTAAATGAAACTGTTTTTAATGGAAAACCCCCTTGCGAATTGCAGGATTGAATAGAGAAAACTTAAGAAATGATGTTACTTTTGGAACCTGATGATTAAACTCTGTGTTTTTGGACACATGTCAGTGTCAAAGTTTTAAAATTGTCATATTTGACACGTAACCTCAAATTGAGCCATAGACTTCAGCTTTTTCCCCATAGAAAGTAAAGGATTTTTTGGTAACCGATTTTTTTCTCAGATATGAAATGTGGTTGAAAGGGGAAGACGTAGGTCCCCATCCAGAGGAGCCAAATCGTCAGAGTGCAGCACCATTGCCGTTGCCACAGGACATTCTCTGCAACAAGAATAACACCTCTCTACCTCAGAGCTTCATAGATGGCCCGATGAAAAAAGGCGGTAGGAAAGGGAAGATGAATTTCCAGCAAGATTTCTCCCTTGTTGATTTTCCTACAGAGTTGCAACTTCAACTTCTGGAAGAGGATCGTCTTGATTTTGCTCAAGATGAGATCGCACCAGACGAACAACAGTTAGAAGTCTTAGAAGATATCTGGTTGAAAGCGGGTGAAATTGGTAAGTTGGCATCATAAGATTCTATTATATTTGTTTACTCTTTTGTGTGTCCTTCTACAGAAGCCGAAGATGCATCTTTCTGCGACGAAGGCTACCGGGTCAACAACAAGAGGAAATACTTCGGTCGTAACAAACGGAACAAACCCAAACAGGAGAAAGACGGTTCCACCTCAGTCATCAAAGTACCGAAGAAAACCGGAGAAGGAAAGAGCCACAAGAAGAAGAAGGCTACATTGGACGATCTGACCGGCCTCTATACGGCTTGCCAGAGCAAAACGAAGAAGGTCTGCGGGAAGATAGTGGCCCCCTTGAATCTTGGAGAAGGTGGTTCTTCGGGTGATACGTCGGATTTGGTCAAGAGTTTGGTGGCTAAGGAGGCCGATAAGTTGCTGAGCGTTCATCATCACAAGAAGAAGAGGAAGCACAAACATAAGGACGACAAGGAGCACAGACATAAGCACAAGAAAAGTGAGTTTGAAACTTTCAAATAAAAAGACTAGGTAGCCGCGATGTCCCACTTGTTGGTATTTTATTGTTGTGATCTCAATTCGATTCCCTTGGCTTTGTCGGAAATTTCTGCTGATGTGACAACAATGTACCAAGATTATAAGGTCACTCGTTGCTTTATTATATTATTATCGGTTTTAATCCAATAAATTCAGTTAGTTCTCAAGAGGTTAGAAATTTCAGGATTACGGATGTTTCTTGGTTCAAATTTAATGATCCTTGAGAGGAGACAATCAAGCTTCCTTGAAGACACCCCCTCAGTTCATCAGCAAGGCTACACCCTGACTGACACTGAAGAGTTCTGGGTACTTGAATCCTACCGTAGTGATGTTCTGGAAAAATATTTTTCATCAGCGCCATCTAGGAGTATCGATACGAACTCGAAACCTCCAAGATGCGGAAATCTTCAGTGATTATCATAATTTGGTTTTATGGTGAAATAAGTTTTCTGATAATCCCGATTTTAATTTTGATCTGATGTTTGCATCGATGTACGCATTGTGTTCTCCTCAACAGATTAAATTGCGCCAATGCTTAACTTCTCATTTTGAGTAAGTGGGAATCAGAAGAAGTAGAGGTTAGTTATAACACACTTTTTATTTTAGCTATCGATTTCGGGTATATGCCATAATCCGACTGTTGTCAAAGAAATACCGTGTAAAATTCTCATCCAGTTATATATAATGAAAAGTATATCCTTATAGGCATTAACAATATTGACTGTTCAACTACAGAGAAAATTTTCTCTGAATATATGCATCGTAGGCTTTAAGTGTCTAGAACTCATACGTTTTATTCAGGGCAGAACTTTGATGGGCTCTAAAGACTGCTGAATCTGTAGATGCTTTGCTCTTTCAATAACACTTATAATATTCATACTCCCTTCAGAACTTTGCTACTCATAGTGAATAGAGCAGTTCCAGCTATCTATGGTTCATCGAGATGAATCAGCTGATGGGGGGACAGCCTGTCAAACGTTGAAAGTAAAACAACACAACCTCACTTTCCCTCTTTGTTTATGTTATGAAGTACAATATTTTCAACAATTTCAGGATAAATTCACAAGTTAAAATGATTTATATTAATGGAATTGGTGAATAACTAGGCCAAGTTATTGTTTCGTTGTGAAATACAACATAAATACACCGAGAGACGAAAGAATCCGATGTTTCAGATATATTGTATTGTAGACTTTATATTTGAATATTTGCATTTTTGACCCATTCCTCTAAATTTTATCTGGTATTGGAAGAAACAGAATACTATGTGAACTATCCCAGAGATGGCAAACATCCTATATTCACGCCACAAATTGAAAAAACTGTTCTGACAAAGTAACAAACTATGGTAGAGTTTGTTGGAGGCATTTCCACACTGGTGAATGAATTATGTTAAGACTATCTATTCAATTTGTTCTGTTTAATAAGTTGAATCATGATAAGATAACCATGATAAGAATATTTCGTGTTTGTTATACACATTTCAAGAATGATATCAACCTACGATAGCTGGCGTTATGATGGACAAACCCATCCTGATTGTTTACCACTCACATCTCTATATGTTGTATAAAGTTATGTGATAGATTTCCCAAAATATTGTATGTATTATAAATAATAATGAACCAGATAACTTCCTCTGTTCTCTACCGAACATATTCCGACGTGGCTCGACTACCCAAGGATGAAACTTCTACATTTTGTTGTTTGTAATATGTTTCGAATTGAACTAATTGTCAATTAAAGATTATGAAAGCCTTAACGTTGCATCTGCATAATAAAAAACATTTTATATGGATAGTAAAGCATTTTTTGAGGATGAATCGAAATCGGTGTTCAAGGAAAAAATTTCATATGAATTATTTTATTTGTAACATATATGTAGTATAATAAATATATAATTGAATATTATGATAGCACTGACATAGCAACTGCAGACCAATATTGTAGTAATATGATAATTTGCAACATATGTTATTTGAAATAGTACTGAGAAGTTCTCTGGAACCCATGTTTTTCCATTCCATACATTTGTTGGATTTCATTCTGCTGTTTATTTTCAAAAATAAATGAGCCAAACATTTTACTGTTTCAGTTTCAATAGTTATACCTATAATGAATGCTATCTCTGATGTTGATACTCTAGGCTTTAAAAGACAAGAATAAATACTCCAATTTTCATTTATATCATTTTGAATGATTATCATCTAAGATTGAATATCAGTTAATCAGATCCATTATCACGAAATTTCACTTGTGAAATCACTCAAATCTCCAAATAATCGCTCTTCGCCAATGTAAAAAAAGCGAATGTATTCCTTCGTCTCTCGGTGTATTTATGTTGAATTTAACAACAACACACTAACTTGGCCTAGTAATCCACCAATTCTATTAATATAAATCATTTTAACTTGTGAATTTATCCTGAAATTGTTTAAAATGCTGTACTTCATAACATAAACAAAACGGGAAAGTGAGGTCACAGAATATATACTTCTCTATTCTGTGACTTACCTGTCCCCCCATCGGTCATGTTGTGACGTCAGCTGGAATTGCTCTATTAGTTCATTTGTAATACCGACAAGTGATCATTGCTCACTCTTATTCGAATGAGATCAACTAAGCGTTTCTATTTTGCACAGAAAAACACCATCACCACCATCACAGTAGCATAGAGAACCAAAGTTCCTCAGATAACTCCAAAGCTGCGACGAATGTACAGGTAAAAACGGAACCCGAGGAAAGTTCGCAAGAAAACACCGAGATTAAGAACGAAATCGACAATATAATTCGGGAGGCGGCCGAAGAACACGAAAAATTAAAAAAACAAAAAGAAGAAAAAAAGAAAACGTCAAATATCCCTCGAACTAACAGAGATCTGCTGCCCAATCCTGCACACAGAGTTCATGTACTGGAGGAAGGAAAATCGCCGACCATGTTGGCCCTGAAGAATTACAGAAAACTGACCGACAAATCGTCGATTCCAGTGTTGCCCTCTCTGGGTAAAGTACAAACTATTCACACCTCCAAAGGCACCATCACGGTGTTGGAAAAAGACTGTTTACCTTCGAAATCGTCTTCGTTGGTGAAACCAGCCACAAACCGAACGAAGGACGAAGCAGCTCCTTCGACTTCCAACAGCAACTCCTCTGTGTCTAATGGGGAATCGACTCAGAAAGATCCCGGTTTCAACCATGCCTTCTTGTCCTTCTTGCAACAGGGTACGTCGGAGCCCAAACCAAAGCCCGAAAAAAAGAAAAAGTTGAAAAACGAAATTTTAATCAAGGAAGAAACGGAAACTAGTCAAGAAGATCTCATTAAGAATATTTTAAAGTCCTCGTATCCTGCCAATCGGAGCCGGCACGACTCCCAGTACGTTCAGAACGTAGGGGGCGCTGCCGATCCGTCTCAGTCCAGACTACAGATGGCGCTGCAACAGGCCGTCGATCAGATAAGTTTCAGTTCGAATGAGAACAACGAGGAAATTGTGGAACATACTAGAGTGGATCAGAACGTTCAAGGGAACGGTGTTTCTTGGGGGAATAAGAAGTACGTTGTGAACAATTGTACGTCCAGCACGTACTTCAATAGGGATAGGTTCTATCCGTACACCTCGAGTCCTATAAAGTTGGAGAACAAGGATGAAGAAGGTAAGGGATAGTCGATCTGTATGATTAAGTCTTAAACTAAAAATTTTGGAATGGATTGTGTGTAATTCACTGTGTTTTTTATCTTCTTTTTATTTCGTTAAACACTCAAAAATCGTTTATTTAAAGTTACTTGTGTTTCTTCCTGTGAATGTTAGAGAATATATGTATTAAAGTTTGTTTTGAGAATTATTGGAAGATTTTACTGATTTTTCTTGTTTAAAATAGTGGTTAGTTAAAATAATAGAGTTTTTCGGTAAACCCGCAAGATTTCCCGTCGCCGTGATATTAAAAAGATATTTACATCATTGTACGCAGTGTGTTTTTCTGAATAAAAAATGTGAAATCGAACATAGGCGGTCTCTCCTTGTTTGGAAGATATGGGCCCCCAAAGCTTCAAATTGTTGCATTTTCAGATCCATTTTTCCGCCATAAAAATGATCTCTCACTTCTCAAATCTAGTTCATAAATCATCTTTGAACCTTCAACCAACGAATAGCGACACTTTCTTTCAAGAATATTCATTATTTAAAGGAAGAAAAGTGAAAATATTAGACAGCCACTTAACCTATATTTCTACGAAATACTTCTCAATGTTAGAGCGGAGCTTGGCAACAGCGTCTTTTCATCGCTGGCCAACGTATTATGACCGAAGAGTAGTTGCTGGCGGTAAATATGAAATGATGGACAGTCGAAGGATATGATTGTAAGGAAAATGCTTCTGTCACTGAAGAAGAGATGGTTATTCTAACATCAAAACAAAATCATTGAGAATATTAATTTAAGGTTTCACTCTCAATATTTTCGTTTGAACTTTCTTTCTATACCCTTCAAAATAGGGAGGTTGTTATCTACTTCGTTTTTTTTGTGTCTTCAAGATAGTCCCAGTTTAGAATGAGATTCAGGGAATTCCAATAAAATGGGTTATATAATAACCTCGATTTCATTGGAAATCTGGGAAGGGCGCGACCTATCACATATGAAAAAAATGAACGTTGAAATATATATCTGGGTGTATTCTCATTATATTACTATGTGTTTCAACCTTGTAGATTTCATTAGAAACGAATTCCCCTATTGGAAGATTTAGAGTATCGCAGTAAACAGTAAGAACTAAGAACATATTTCATTTTTCTCGCTAGCAATAATCTGTCATTCACGAATACGCACGATGGCAAGATTCCGACCGATGAAATTCGCGCCATTGCCAAACTTCACTTTTAGACTGAGTCGAAATCAGAAGGAATAGAGGTTAAGTGGTTGTCCAGTAATTTCATTGTTTTCTCATTAAATATTGATTATTCTTGAAAAAAGTGTTGCTTATTGTTGGTTGAAGGTTCAAAGGTGGTTTGTGAACTATACAGATGAAGTGAAAGATCGTTTTTATGGTGGAAAAAGGAACCTGAAAAAGACTTATTTTGGAACTTTGGGAGCCCATATCTTCCAAATTAAGGGAGACCGCCTATGTTCGATTTCACATTTTTTATTCAGAAAAACACACTGCCTACAATGATGTAAATATCTTTTTAATATCACGGCGACGGGAAATCTTGCGGGTTTACCAGTTTTTCAATTTTCTCAATGAATAAAATGAAATTACATGCGTTTGGCATGACATTTGGGTCAGAAAATTAGAGCGTTTGGCTTCACAAGGTTTGTTCGTTGTGTCTTCATGAACTACACTAACTACACTGATACACTCTGTTGTTGTGGACATTTTGGCAGTTAGTGTAGTCACAGAGTGCACGAGTGCAGTGAGGTTTTCTTCTGTGATAGTTATGTGTTATGTGTAAATTATGATCATAGACATCAGTTGTTGTCTCTTGTCTTATTCTAGTTTCTAGTCAGCAATAACTGGCTTGAAATTGTCTACTTTCTTTCTACGTTCATTTGCTTTAATTAAACGATCAAAATTTTTGTCCGTGACGACTTAAGAAAATCTTTACGTCTAATCAAGAAAACCATATAACCTCGAAATGGTAGCGGAAACAAAAGAAGCATAGAATTTTGTCATCATGGATTTGCGTAAAACCATTATCATATATTTGTTTTCTGTGAAAATCATAGAACATAGAGTGTAGAATGAGTGTAGTTCAACTACACTCATTCTGTTATCTGTGACTACACTCAGCTGCACTTAGAATAGACGACTTCGGCCCAAGTTGCCAACCCACAATTTACTTAGCAAGTTTACTTTCACTGAGGAACGGGAATTTCAGGACAAATTCGACATGATAAGGTTCGCATTATTTATAAATAACCGTAAAACATGCCTCGGCTCTTCAAACCAGATAATTCCTTCCAAATATAGGTTTTTGTTAAGATCGTCCCCGATTGGATGAAATTTAAGGTGGGATTCCTGATTTCATGCAAACAGTGTCAATTTTCATAGGATGTGTTCCGAAAATCAACTCTGTTGTTTCGGTTGCCGATTTTCCGCTCCGTAAATATGAAATATTCGGATGGTTCCTGGAACAAGCGCGTGAAAAAGGTTATTTACGGAATCTGGTTGATGAAAATGCGGTCGATTTACTGTCACCAGAAAGATTTTCTATGGTAAATATCCATAGCGTAGAACAATCTATGTTTACTTTTGGTTTATTTTGGTTCCGAGTTCAGATCTGTTCGGGACGGTTCTAGCATAGGCCAATAGTCTGTGGGTCTGAACTCGGAACCAAAACAAACCTAAAAAAACTTGATTGTTCTATGCTATAGATATTTACCATAGAAAATCGTTCTGGTGACAGTAAATCGACCGCATTTTCATCAACCAGATTCCGTAAGTAACCTTTTTCACGCGCTCGTTCCAGGAACCATCCGAATATTTCATATTTACGGAGCGAAAAATCGGCAACCGAAACAACAGAGTTGATTTTCGGAACGTATCCTATGAAAATTGACACTGTTTGCATGAAATCAGGAATCCCAACTTAAATTTCAGCCAATCAGGGACGATCTTAACAAAAACCTATATTTGGAAGGAATTATCTGGTTTGAAGAGCCGAGGCATGTTTTACGGGTATTTATGAATATCGCGAACCTTACCATGTCGAATTTGTCCTGAAATTATCGTTCCCCAGTGATAGTAAATTTGTGAAGAAAATTGTGGGTTGGCAACTTGGGCCGAAGTCGTCTATTGAATGTCAGTGGAGTTGGTGTAGTGAGTATAGTTCATGTAGGTGCAACGAACAAACGTACGGTTTGCAATATAAACACGAACACATTCAATCTGTCAATCTACTTTCTCATTGTAGTAAGTTGATTATGTTTGGATAATTCTTCTGTGAAATCGTTGTTTTTTTATTGTCTGAAACGTTCATTCAACAAAAAAGCATACTAAGATTCCTAAACACAATAGCAGTAATGAGACTTAAATTTCTGATATGCTGGATGAATTTTTTGCATTGGAGCAAATTTCTACAATGCATAATACTACTATATTGAAAGTTCTGGGTAAGTATAAAACATTATATGATCAATGTGTTCGATTTTTAATTTCTTAAGAATCAATATGCATCAATTATAAGAACTCAGATGCCACTGCAGCATGGATGAGACGTACAATTCAGCCAAACTCAGCAGATCGAAACCGATAAATTTTACCACTGAATTAGAGCAAAAATCTGAAAAATCAAACGTGTAAATAAAATATCGCACGTTTCGGAAACCAAGTTTCCTTTGTCAAAGACAAATCGTTACTAACTACATTACAAGTGTACATGTTGCACGAGTGAGAGAATGGTATATAGGACCAATGGGAAAGGGTTGGGAAGGTCGTTAGGGTAGTGCTGGGCTATCAGGGGTGAGTTAGGTAAATATTTGGAATAATGGGTTACTAATGGGGGTGAGATCATTGTTTAGCAATCTGTCTTTTCTCTTGAACATATGTATACCTTCAAGAATATTTAAGTAAATTATGCCCGAGCTTTTTAATAGCTTTACCGATTTTTTTGAAATTAAATGAGCGGTTGTTGAAGCGGGATTCGCGACCGCCTTTGCATAAAATTGACAATTTCGCTTGATTATCTACAGTAAAATGTACATAACCTAACATCATTCGATTATACAGAGTGGAATGTGTCAAACTTATATGGTCTACCGACTGATCTTAGTGAATAGAGTACAGCCAATCAGCTTTCTTGGAGCAGCATTGTGAGCAGGATCTGGATGGTATAATTTGTTTCATTTTGTCCACCGACATTCGCCAATTATATATAGATGTTATGCTTTCTTGATAATTTAGTACAAACAGACCATTCCTCAAAAAATTACCATTCGATCTTTATTCCAGAAAAAAGCAAAGTGGTGATCGAACGTTGTGAAAATCCCCAAATCATAACAGCCCTAGACAAGGACGCAAGTCTACTAGGCAACTTTCTCGGACAAGACTCCATCAAGTTGGAGCGATCCGATGAAGATAGATCCTACGACTGTAACCTCCTGTCCAAATTCGAGGAGGAATATCTCAAGAAGGCACAGGACGAGGGTATGTTCAGCGCCAAGAAAGACGAGGAGTCGAACGTTACAATAAAACAAGAACCCGATTCGAGTTCCGAAGATTCCGATTCTGATAGCTCGGACAGTTGTTCCACCTGCATTTCTGATTGTTCCACTTGTGAATCTGACGACGAAGATGGGAACGAAACAGTTAAAAGCGAGTTTGGTATGAGGAAGAAGATGAGAAAGAGTTCGGAAGGTGGCATAGGGGGTTCTGAGAATGCTAAGAAAGGGGTAAGTTTGTGTTTTGATGATTCTCGTAGGTTCTTGTGGTATAAGTGGTGTTCCACGGTGGATGGCCTGTTAGACGTTTACATAGAATGGATCATAACTTTGTGCTGAAAATTTGGAGGTTCAACTTTTCCTTTTCGCAATGTATTATATCAATGTTTGTTATTTTGACTAAAATATTCATGAGAGGATCGTCAACCTGGACGAACCAAATTCACCAAAACTCAAGATTTTCAAGTTAGAATCTTTCAGTCAATTCTTCTTCTTTAACTTTATTCAAGTGTTAATAGTTCTTTTTCGGATATTAGCAGTGAAAACCCATAAAAAAAACCTACAAAATGATGCGAGGTTGTATGTTATGTATAAAGGTTGTAGTAGTTACATATGTTACTCAATCAAACCATTGAGTCTTCGATAGAAATATGAAGGACTTGACATTATTTCATGACTGCCAACCTAACTCAGTTCTAGTTACAAATACTTCAAGGACCTATTCCAAAGCCTTCCGACTGATTTTATAAGAGTGAATGGATTTGTATTATACATAATTTTTCAACCTAAGATTAACATTTAAAAATTTTTGCAACTTTATTCCGCAGCCAGGAAGACCTAAACAGAATGAACCGCTTACGCCGAAGTCTTCAGCGGCTTACCGTAAGGTAACACTCAGGCAGATAGTTGAAGGTCAGAGAGGTCTGGGACGCCCAAGTAAGCACGTGCAGGAGAAGATAGCGCGTATGAAATCTATTTTGGAAAAGTACAAATCGGGGGAATTTGTCCCTTCGGCAGATGGACGTAACGGAGTTAGCGAATATCTGAGGCTTAAAGCGTCCTGCTTAACACCCAAGAATGTCAAGGTAAACCTCGACGATGTGATGGATAGTTTCGATGACGAAGTGAGGTAAGTGATGATCAATATTTCACACGGCGTGCTATCTTAACTTTCGAAACTGCTTCAAAACCCTGTTGAACAATTTTGATTTGGTCAACCTTCTTTGAATCGCAAAATAGATGATACACTCAAAAAGTTCTTCCCATTTACTGATTTTGGCGTCGTTCTTATAACCATCATGAAGGCATTCTCCTATTGACACGTAAACATAAAAGATTTAGGATGGCAGTTGACATCAGCAGTGTTGCCAAGAGTGAAATAATTCATGGTAACCACTTACAACTTCTAGCGTTCTAGTTCGCCAGTAAAAACTTAACTTATCTTCAATTGAGATTGAGGTTTCTACACAAGGGTGTTGAAAAAATATGATTGATTTTTTTTGATTTTGTATTGGAAATGTAACCGATGTACTCTAGCTTAATTTCGTTGCACAGGGAAGATTTGCTGTCTGGAAAAACTCTGATAGATTTACCTCAGGCGGGAACAGTTGTCAAGGTTGAACCAGAACCTAAAAAAGTTGAAGTGTCGCCAGAAAAGAAGAAAAAAGAGGGTCCCAGCCCTTGCGGTGAAAAACCGCAGAAGTCTTTGGTAATGTCAAGCAAGGTTTGTAACTAAATTTTGTAACACGAATGTCCTGTATTCCAAATGAGCAAACTGTTGTAAAATATTAACAGAACTGTTCACAGTTCAAGTTTTGGCAGACATTGAATGTTTCACTAATTTTTTTTGCGTTGTTGCCAAGTTTCCTGTAGACTGTTTGCGTTCGAGGAAGTTATAAAATTTATGGGTCTCGTTTCAGACTGCTCCTAAGTCAGGAGATATAGTTTGGGCCAGACGTTCCGATAACGATAAATATTACAAGGCTAAAGTACTGGAAGCAAAGGAGATGCCGTATGTATGCGTCTACTTCATAGATGACGAGAGTTTCTCCAAAGACGTCCTATTGACTGATCTTATTTGGGCCTGGAGGACGAGACCTCCGAAGAGCGGTCAGAAAATACAGGTCAGGTGGACTGACGGTAAAGTACACGATGCCCTATATATTGCCAGAACTTCGAGATACATTCTGAGTGTAAGTAGAACGATTAATTGTTTGAATGATTTCTTATATACTCATGGAAATTTGCTGCTACAGATCGAATTCGAAGACAAACTGAAGATAGATGTTAAACGTGAAGATGTCTTTGTAATGTCTGATTACCTTCCTAAAAGGATCGAAGGAGCAAAGGTAAGAAATGAAAAGTTTTCCATAATTACTATTTGTAGATACAGGGTCTGCATACATGATTTATTCATTTTAGTTCTGCAGTTTTTGAAACTGCTCTTCAATTCCTCAGAGATGTTTGGTAACACCACATTGTCCCTCTTATGTATTCTGTACTCTGTCCACTTTGATAGTCCACAAAGCATAGACTACGTAAATACTGCGTGTGTAGTCTGTGTCAAAGCACAGGCTAAACACATAGTATGGTATGTAGTATGTGCTTTGTTCTCAATGAGGGTCAAATTTAACGGTAATTTATATTCGATTGCTGTTAGATCGGATTAAACAGCAATTAAAATTCTATTGATGTTAGATTTAACCTTCACACCGGACAGCACAGACTATGTATGTAGTCTGTGGTCTGTCCTCTTTGTAGGTCAAATTTGAAATCCATTGAAGGTGTGCAGTCTATGCTCACTCCTCTTTGAAGGTAAAATTTGACGGCCATTTCAGTTCAATTGCCATCAGATTTGACCATCATAGATGACATCACAGCATGTATGTAGTCTGTGATTTGTTCTCTTTGAGGGTCAAATTTAACAGCAATTCAAGTTTCATTGCTGTTAGATTTGACCTTCAGGGAGGACAGCAGACACTTAGTATGTGATCTGAGCTCACTCGTCATTGTAGTTAAAGATTGACAGCCATTTGAGTTCGTTTCTGGTCAGATTTGACAATAACAGATGAGAAAGCCCAGCCTGTATGTAGTCTGTGCTTTGTTCTCTTTGAGGGTCAAATTCTAGTTTGCTGTTAGATTTGACCTTCAGAGAGGACAGCACACACAAGGTATGTAGTCTGTGCTCACTCACCTTTTAAGGTCAAATTTTTGCAGCCATTTGTGTTCTATTGCTGCCAAATTAGACCATCATAGATGAGAGAGCACAGCATGTATGTAGTCTATGCTTTGTTCTCTTTGAGGGTAAAATTCAACAAGAATTTGAATTCTATTGCTGTTAGATTTGACCTTCAATGAGGACAGCAGACACTTTGTATGTGATCTGTGCTCACTCCTCATTGTAGTTCAAGATTGACAGCCATTTGAGTTCGTTTCCTGTCAGATTTGACAATAACAAATGAGAAAGCCCAGCATGTATGTAGTCTGTGCTTTGTTCTCTTTGAGGGTCAAATTCTAGTTTGCTGTTAGATTTGACCTTCAGAGAGGACAGCACACACAAGGTATGTAGTATGTGCTCACTCACCTTTTAAGGTCAAATTTTTGCAGCCATTTGTGTTCTATTGCTGCCAAATTAGACCATCATAGATGAGAGAGCACAGCATGTATGTAGTCTATGCTTTGTTCTCTTTGAGGGTAAAATTCAACAAGAATTTGAATTCTATTGCTGTTAGATTTGACCTTCAATGAGGACAGCAGACACTTTGTATGTGATCTGTGCTCACTCCTCATTGTAGTTCAAGATTGACAGCCATTTGAGTTCGTTTCCTGTCAGATTTGACCATAACAGATGAGAAAGCCCAGCATGTATGTAGTCTGTGCTTTGTTCTCTTTGAGGGTCAAATTCTAGTTTGCTGTTAGATTCGACCTTCAGAGAGGACAGCACACACTAGATATGTAGTCTGTGCTCACTTCCCTTTTAAGGTCAAATTTTTACAGCCATTTGTGTCTGATTGCTGTCAGGTTTGACCTTCAGAAAGACATATTATCAAATATGGTCAAAAAAATCCTTCCAAAAACCTCCCTACAGCATTTTATCGCATTTTAAGTGTTTTCGTAATTGAAATTCCAACAAAATCCTTTTTAGTCTGCCCCATCTGATGCTAAGAACCTAAATCAAAGCTACGATCTGGATCAAGCACTGCTGCCAGAAAATGGTATCAAACAAGAAAAATCATTTGAAGATGACTAGCGGTCACAGTTTTCTGGAGGTCGGACATCTTCAGGAAATATGAAAAAGACTGAGAAAACTTGTCAATGATGAAAATCTGGTGTTCATAGATATTTTCCTCGATTGCACTTCAACCCCCCAGTGTTAGAACCTTAGATTTTCATTTACGAGTGTTCTGACGATGAAAAGTTGAATTTTCAATTTATAACGTTCAACAATTGAATGTTTTTTTATTTCGAATGGTTTGCATGTTGAAAGTATTAATTAGATGAAACAATTCCAATTTGATCAGAAAATTCAATTGTGATTCCGTTTAAAAAGTTTTTTGTGTGATAAAATATTTATGTTTGTGTATATATTACGATGACATACGTATATTTAAGAGAGGTGTATTTGGAAATTTCTTTCAATGTAAAAACCTTTAAAGATGTATTATAGAGATATAATTAATTAAATGTAGAGTTAATTAAATTTGTAATTATGCAATACTGTTCGTGTTTTGCAACACTTGTAGGTTGTACAATAAAATAGTAAAATTTTATTATTTTCATCTGTCTTCGGCTCGGCTGATAGAGCTAAAGGAACCTGGTTTGGCAAAAAGATGGCGCTTTTTGAGTGGAGTGACTATAAAAATGTTAGTCGATTCATAGGTTAATTGGGAAATTTTTCATTTGGTCAGTCTTCTGTAAATCAATGAAAAATTGTCACAATGGGTTGAAATTTGAAATGGATGATAAACTCGAGCAGTTCTTCCCACTTACCGATTTTACGTCATTTTTATAACTTTCAAAACTGTCTTTTGGAAAATCGCAGGATTATTCTTAAAAAAAAAATTCATTTGGTCAAATTTCTGTAAATCGCTAAGAAATGGTCCCTCGCTGATCCGAATTTAGCGCTGTTTTCCGAAAAATTTTTACAAAAAATCTTCCTCTAATAGGTTACGAGCAGTTTTGACAGTTGGGAGAGACTGGAGGACCAACAATAACCTAAAATGCATTGTTTAGTATGGGAAAAAGCGATTTGGCTTGTGATTTTGTATGAATTTGGACATTATGGAATGAAATATTCACTATTGCATTATCTAGGAACTATATCCAAAGTACTTGATATCTTGTAACAGTAATTGCTTCACTAAACTTATGAAATTTTTCGAATAAATACAATTCTTGCTGGTTGGTGCTCTTGTTGCAAGTTGCTTGGTTTAGTAAGGCAAGAAATACAATTTAAAACCTAAGTTTTTTGATGTAAATTCAGGTATTCAAGCTCGAATAATCAACATCAAATCGATGAAAACTACTAATGAGTTGTTGAAGTATTTTCATTTGAATGGTAGGTACTAACCAATTGTAGAGAGGAACTCAATTTATCCATTATAAAAGAGAGAAATAAGAAAATTCAATCGGTTCTGAAATCGAAAATCATATTTTCTGAATTTATTCAATAAAGAACTGCGGTCTAAAATGGAAATTTACAGAATAAATGTTACTTTGTAACTGGTCAGTTACCTCGGCAAAGAACATAGGTTGTATATTAGTCTCCGCAATCAATAACATTTGAATTAGATAGGATTTATTCATACCATTGACATTCAGGTATGCAATGACATCGAATATTGAGCTGATTTTCATGTTTAGTCGAGTAATATCATGTAGGTTATTTTGATAGGGCATCCCGAACTATTCCGGGTGTGGAATATTTGCAAATCATAAGTTTTCAATAAGCATTTTTTTATTACTTGAACAAGACAGGATTTATAAAAGAAATTTCCATTCAGATATTCAATGCAGTCAAATTTTTAGCTGATTCTCACTTAAGGTGCAGTATTACTACTGACAATGTTTTGTTTGGGTATGCCGATTGATACCAGGTAGGGAATTTTCGTAAAATCGTCAGTTTTCGATACACATTCCTGATTGTTTTCACAAAGAAAAGATCTAAATCATCACTAATCGGCATTTTAGCCTAATTTGATCACCCTTGAGTCGTATTCTAGAAACAAAAACCATCCACTGTGTCCATAAACTGTTCCTATCTACTACACCCAGGAGTAACTGGCAGTGTCTAGGAATGAAAAATTTATTAGCACTATGATATCACAAAATATTTTAACTCCATATGAAAGTAACAAGGTGCCTATATAATTTACTACAACACACAAAAAGACTGTTGACTGAACTAACCAAAGGTCTGTTTATTTGCCTGTTTATGAAATCAGGGACTAATTTCATATTAAGTACACCAAATTTATACTATGCTTTTCAAAAAAAAAGTGAATATATCAATCCAAAATTTCCAAATGAATACGAAATCACGAGAGAAATCGCTTTTTCTCATAGTAAACAATGCATTTTAGGTTATTGTTGGTCCTCCAATCTCTCCCAACTGTCAAAACTGCTCGTGACCTATGGGATTCTAATCAGAAATTATATGTAGCGACATCTGCAGAAATTGCTACGAACTACCTCTAAAAATAAGAAAAAACGTGCAGAATCCTAATTGAAGCAATCGATACTACGATCACTCCTCAACAGATGGCGTAAGCTCTGTACGAAGGCAAAACAATATTTCGAATTTAGAGAAAAAATTTCAAAAAGCACTGCCGTGAAAGCAGCAACTTTTGCGCGCATATTCAATGTAGATGACCGCTTTAGCAACGAATTTGAACGTGCGCGCATTTTTTTCTGATAAATTACTGGTTTTCAATTCGATCATATCTGTATTTTTGGACATATTGTAAAAATAAAATTTTGAATGGGTTTCTTCCGGAAGATTGTGTTTACGGTCAGCCTAACGGCCGACTGCGTAAACACAATAATACTTGAAAGAAACCCGATATTAGTAGAGAAGATTTGGACCTTAGTTACGAAGGAGGAATTCGTTGATGGGTAAAATCCACCCAATGATTCCGTAAATATACCCAATCAAAATTTTATTTTTCCAATATTTCCGAAAATACAGATCAGATCGAATTGAAATCCAGTTCTTCATCGAAAATAACAGTTCGAAGTTTCATACAGAATTTAATGAGGAGATATGATGAGAAAATCATAGAAATTTTTTTTTTCAAATTGTTCTAATAATACGATTATCACGAAATTTTACATAAAGTTGTCTTTCAGCATCTTAAAACTAGCTGTGAAGTTTAATCAGGACTGAATCAGTATTTCTCGAGTAATACCGAAAAAATCAACGATATCGAGAAGAAAACCTCGAAATTTGACATATTTTTTCCCGATATCTCCAAAACTTATGATCGTATCGAACTGAAATTTGGTACACTGCTGTGAAATTAGAAGGTCAAAGTGTGAGTATAATTTTTTTTGGATATGATGAATGGTTTCCGAAAAAAAAATTTTTTTGGAACAAAATTTCGAAAAAAATTTTTTTTTTAAATTACTGACAAAATGATCCTGAAGAAATTCAGCTCAAAGTTGCGCGTCGTTGTACTCCACCCAACTGTCAAGTTTGAATCCAATCGCTCTGGTTGTTTCTGAAATAAAAAATAAATAACTTCAAATGCCTATAACTCCGAAACTATTCGATCGATTTGGCCCATTAACGAACTTAACCGCGGCATTCTGATGCGCAACCTATCCTGAAAGTTTCAAGTTGCTAGCTTGCTTCTGTCGACAGTTATCGTGTCCTCGGCCGGACAGAATCGATTTTGACACCGGATTCGTCATCAGTGAGTCCAACCTAGTCGATTGAGACCATTTTCGGCTCAATCATCCAAAATTACAGACATTTGGACAAAACGATAGCACGCTGTTCCCCTAGAACATGCGCGCAAAAATGATAAAAATCTAAGGATAAATATATGGGTCTTCAATCTTAGATTACAACAGAATAAAATCCACAGAACACATATGTATATATTTACTTTATGATTAAATCTGAACTAGATGATGAACCCAAACAGTGCCAATAATTTGTTTTTTTTTTTCTCTCAAAAACTAATGAGATTTGTTGGTGAAATTGTATTTAGCGGCATTTCCTCTAGAGAGATTCGATGTTAGCTCACCGCTAGATAACATCCTGGGACATCGAATCTTCATCAATTCAAATTTCTCTTCTTCAAGTACCTAACAGGGAAGTCCTACCTAAAAGCGCCTTCCTCGCAGGCAATCTACAATACGACAGGTAACTATGATTTCGATACTTCGAAGCCCCATGTACACCACAACATATGAATTGCAAAAGAAAAATCAGCATTGAAGAAAATTTAATAATAAAAAATACAACCCTTTTTGAATCTTGCATCCAACATATCAATAAATAAATAAGTAATTTTAATTCTTAATGTAACAGCCGGCAATACCTTACATATCATTAACGTCTTTTCTTTCCTTTAGTAGTTTTAGCCTTCTCGCCAACTGAAACAGTTCCACTTGCTATCTCATCTTTCATATCTGATTTTTCTATAGTATCTTTAGCGTTGATATAGAACATCAAATCCCTTATCTCCTCTTTCAATTCTAACTGCATGGCGTCACTTTTTTTCCTTAAATCCTGGAATTCAGCTTCCACTTTTTCAAATTTCTCTTGCCATTTTGATTGGTTGCATCTCAGTGCTTTTCCTAGCTGTTTTTCTTCGTTCAATTCTCGCAGAGTTGTAGATAACCTTAAAGGAAAAGTAAAATTTCAAACATCAATTCATTATTTAATTTATCGACTTACTTCAAAGCTTGCTGAGATACTTTCTTTTCCAAAGCAGTTTTTTCTTTTGTTACAACATTCAACTTTGAATGTAAATCTTTGTTTTCTTCCAGTAAAGATCCAACTTCTTCCCTCAATTCTCTATTCTCATCCATAAGTTGACTTTCAAGCCTATAAAATAAAACATAACATTGATCAACTATGAGCAAATCGACCATAAATATTCAATGTACACAAGTAACTCACTGCACTAATTTCATCTCATAGTACATCCTCTGTTCATCCAATTGCGAAGTCAGCAAATAAGTAAATTCAAGTTGAACTGAATCAACTTTCTCATCAGTGCATTCTGCCTCCGAAGGTGGACCCCCGGCAGGTACAAGTTTGCCATCTTCCTTATTCTGAAGGAGACGATGAACAAAATTATCGCCTTTGTAATCCCAGACCCTGTGAGAACCCAATTGAAGGGCGAAACAATGTCCTGATTCTCTGTAATGCATCGCAGCATGACCGTTTTGGTACCTGTAAAAAATCACCCATAAATATATTCTGAAAGAAAAGTTTATCGAAGTGAATGAGCAAGAGCTGATCCTTCAGGAATCTCATATAATGGAGTTTATTCGAAAACTTCAAATTGAGAGTTGATTTGTCCTATCAGTACAACCCGAAAAATCAGAGTGAAAGATAAATTTAAAACAAATAAATACTATGAGCCCAAGAACTGACTCTTTACGCACTCCATTCAATGTTGAATTTTCCAACTTATAATAAACCTACCTTCCACATCCAACATGTCCACAAATCAAACAGATCCACAAAGCATCTGGAGATGGCCCAGTTTTGCCGCATTCTTCACATTCTGAGTTTTCAGCCTGTTCAGGACTTTGCACAAATCTACATACCGGACATGTAAAATCACTCCACTTCTCCAGACAATTCGAGTGAAAAGTGTGGTTGCAGAGGATGGTAAGAACCCCATCTACAGATTCATCCATTCGATCTAAACAGAAGCAACAAATTCATCAAATCAATTCATGTGTATACGACAAATTTCAATTATTACCTAGGCAAACAGGACAGATGGGTAATTCAGTATGGCCTGGAGGAGGTGTTGAGTTGGTAGCGTACTCAACATTGGAAACCCAGACAATTCTACAGATACTTTCAGGTTCCATATTGTTGAATGGTAAGTTATTAAAGTTGGAATAAAACTCTATTGCAGCTTCATTAGACCGAAAGCTGTTGATTTAATGAAAGTTTGTTGGTCATAAAAGACTAAACCATCACAAAAACTCAATTTGACTTACTTAAGTAAAGCCATGTATTGATTTGGCTTTGAATCTCTGATAACTCTAATGTGAGAGATACTTTCGTGACATGGTGCAGTGAAAGTTAATAAATCGTGGCATGTAACAGAAGCTGGAATCCCAAGAATACATAAAATCAACGCCTCTTTTCTACTTGTAAGAACACTGCAATCAAAAACTCATTAGATCAAATTGATTAAGAGCAAAACTCAAAACATACTCTTCCTTATAAAGATGCAAGACTCCTTTCGTTATCTCGACAAATGGATTTCCACTGAAGAATCCAATTTCATTTTTATTTTCGAAGTCTTTACTAGTTGAGGTCAAGCGTTCCCTAGAAGACACTGGCAAGAGACCCCAGTCTTCTCTTGGGCTTTCCAATGCACTAGGGAACGTTTCCACGCTAATATCCCTCATATTTCTACGCTTCCTAGAACCCTTTCCTTTTTTGTCTCTTCCACTGGGTCCATTGCCATTGTCTTCTAAAATATGAAACATTTAATAAGTGAAGAAATGTTAGCCAAAATCAAACCTTTGTCCCTATCCTCATGCACTTCTACTCGCAGAACGCATTTGGATACTAAATCCGACATTTTTGAGAATTTCAAAATTCGCAATTAATAATTTTAATTATTTGAAGTGAATAGTAAAATGAAAATATTCAATTGACATAGAATTTTGTGACACTTCCAGAGACATTTCAATATTTGTAATTTTGAACTACTCATCACAGACTCCTTTCATAGTTTTTATAATAAGAGCCGTATTCATTGCCAATATCTTTGGATAAATGAAAAACCATTACCTGCACCTCTCCTAATGTTCGATGTTATTTTTTTCAGATGTTTTTTTCACGCATGATAGCAGTAAAATAATTTCATGATGAAAATCCACGCAAGTGCATCTGGACAAACTACAAAATACTAGCGCTACTAAATATTTGTAACTCATATTCTATGGTTTTTGTTCTGTCAACAGATTATCTGTCTCTGTCTTAATCAAACTGTCTCCTGTCTTTTCATGTAGTCGCTTGCCGTTAGAACCACGTGCATTGGAGAAGTTATTTGTGATTTTATACAGAAATACTAGTTAATCAAGGTAAATATCAAATCTGTTTCTCATTTTTTCCCATCGAAAGATATTTTTTGCTTATCTTACTATATTTTTTTTCTATTTGTCTTCAGATGCCTCTCGCTGTTGATCTATTGCATCCAACCTCTGAAAAACAGAAGAGGTCGCACAAGTTGAAGAGGCTCGTCCAGCACCCCAACAGTTATTTCATGGATGTAAAATGTCCAGGTTGCTACGCAATTTCAACCATCTTTTCACATGCTCAATCGGCAGTCGCATGTAAGGGTTGCTCCACTATCCTGTGCACATCTACTGGTGGTAAAGCTAGACTTACCGAAGGTTGCAGTTTCAGAAGGAAGCCCCATTAAACTACTATGAGTAATAAATAAGTTACATTAATAATGTGGAGTTTCATTTTGAATTTAACCTTACTTTCTCTTACAAAATCTTGGGGTTCAATAGTGTTCCTTTGATGATCAATATAGTATATCGTATTGTTTATTTGAGTATCAAGTTGTATCTTTCAATGAGCTTTTTTATATGAAAATTATTCATATCTTTTCGAAAAGAAATTTCACAATATGCTAAAGCATTTGCATGCTGAGAAATATAAATTTTCTTATGTATATTATATAAAACTAGTTTATTTTGAATGAATAAAAAAGTTTGGCATACATTGTTTTTGTATGAATAGTAATATATTGAGGACCCGGTTATTCAAGATTGTGCAATAATTTCATAATACAATGAAATTTCTCTTCATCACCTTTTGTTTTCTTCTCAACAGTACACAAATATTCATTTCTGATGTGAAATTCACAATTTTACTTCTATAAATTCGAGGTTTGTTAAAGTTCAATACTTAATATGGAAAAAATATCATTGGTGCTAAAATTTTAAAACCTCATTTAATATTCTGTTAACATAATGAAAAACTAGGTATGATTTTACCACATTATTTAAAAAAGATGATAGTTTTTGTTTCGTACTTGGAAGTATTTTTGGTTTAGTCCATCAATCTAGATATGGAGATAACTCTTCAGAAACTTATGCAAGCTGAGATACTAAATTTATTCTGGATAGGCTGTAGGCACGGCAATGTTAATATTCGATCACAATTTACAAGAGCTTTCATCAAATTTAAGCTGTGAATAACAACTAAATTTTGAATTTGATCAGATTTTTAAAAAATCATGGGCGGGTTTTACCCACGATTTATTTTTTGAACTAGCTATTTGAATGGTTGCTTTAGGACTAAGGTTAAGTTTTTAATTGCCAGCGTAGTTTAGAAAGAATTTACTTTTTTTAAGGTGTGGTCATCTATCTGAACTCTAGATTAAATGGTTCGTTATTTTTAAATTTAAAAGCGATAAATTACTTTCTTATAATTTATTTATTTCTTTAACACATTGAGCAGACGCTCTTTGAACTAATATCACATAACTAAACTATATTAGGTACCATTTGAATTTGTACAAATTGAACTTATCATCAATACAACAAATAAACAGACCTAAAATCAATCTTTTAAGTAGATATATTTCTCCAATGCATTGATACTACATAAAATTTCCAAAAATAAAATCATTTGAAAACAAAATCAAAGTAAAATATAATTAAAGACAATATATATCAAGCATCTACCCGAATTTATATTCATGGAAAACATCGATTTACAAATATTCCACATCTTACATAATTTTCAGAAAAATACAGATTCATCTTTGATAATCTTCGTTACAAAAATCGAGACAACTCTATCAAAAACAATCCCAAATACATGAATGTATAAAACGACGGAGTTGGTTTTCACTGGGAAAAAAATTCCGACCTAATCTTTCCATCCATTTTAATTGCTTTATTCGATGTAACACCATGAAAATAGCTAACTTTTGATATAGCCTCTTCAAGATTTTGTCTGTATTCATAAAAGTGATGAATAAATTGGAAAGCTCCCTGTTCGAACATTTCAGGTTGGAAAGCACATCCCGTATTACCCGCATTTGACCCTTTTCAGCTAATTTCACTACGTAAACAATTTGGAAAACTAAAACTTTCAGTTTGTCATGATAGTTCGCATTGCGTCAGTTCCCATCTGTACCTAGCGATTTCCATCAAACCTTGGTAGTGTAAGTAAGCACCGCCCAGTACGAAACAGTGGAAGATCTGATGCGAGTGCAGAAAAATGTCGAATTTGCCGGGGAAGAATCTCTCGGGTACCCTCAAAGCATATAGCATAGTCCCTGCTATATAACAAAGTCCCATCAATATCATCGATTCTATGGATCTTTGGAAGATGTTTGTGAACCATCCCTCTAGCATTCCAAAGTGTATCGCTGGTATCACCCCGGACAGTCCGAAGAGCACGAACAGACCTGCTCTCATATGCCGCCAATCAGATTTTGAAAACTTATCCCACAAACTGACTACAATAGTAGCTATACCCATGGCACAAGTCATGATTGTATAAACAACTTTCGGTCTAAAATGACAATAAAACCCGTAATACAACCACGGAACAAAAGATCCCATGATTAAAATACTTATGCCGCAGTAATCCAATTTTGAGAACACGCTTAACATGAACTGCGAATGGCAACACACTGTGTGGAATAACGTACTGAGTCCTAGGCATAAAACAGCTCCGAAAAAAAAGAAGCCTAACACTAACTTTTCTTGAAATTCTACTTCGATTGGCGGACTCACTAGAAAATAAGTAGCTAGGCCTGTGAAAGAAGGAAAAATTTGGTTAGGTTACTGAAAATAATAATGTGAGAGTGAATGGCTTGTGAGATAACATGAAGATGAGGTGCTGAATGACTCTTAAATATGTGCAGCACATTTGAAGACAGAAAAAGCAATGGTCGATAAATTTACCACTATGTTCAGGACTTTTCAAGAAGAAATTCGAATTATCTTTCATCGAGAACTGAAATAAGATTGTAGAATAATTCTAAGTGATCCCAATAATTAATTATAAATTTCGCTCTCACCATGAAAAGTCCTCGCGAATTGGTATGATTTGTATTTACTCTTAATTCAATAATCTTAGTCTGAATTTGATGCCAAACTTTTGGCTCCAAGTCACAAAGCAACGTTTGCCAAGTGTACAAAATCAGAATTTTGTTCTTGACATGAAATTGAACAAATAGAAACCAACCTTATTTTTTCACTCGAATTTCTTTTCGAATTGTTTCTTAAAAATTGGTGCCTGAAAACAATTCTCCAATACCTCAAAAACCAGTATCTCTAAAATCATCCGCAATTGAGATAAACAGATTTAAAAACATAGAAAAAGAAGCAAAGGAACAACACAAAACAAAATCAACATAAGTAACCAAAACCAAACTTTTCGGTTTCTTCCGCATACAACAAACAAAATCAACATTTTACTCAACAGTTTTAATAACATAAGGAGTTTATAAATCATTTACATCATCCTTTCTCCAAAGTAGCATCTATTTCGCATTTTCCTACGACAAACCGTTCGACTGCCATCTCGAAAATACCATGGCAATGTACCAAAGCACCGGCAAGTACAAAAACGTGGAAAATCTGATGAGAATGTAGCCATATGTCGAATTTTCCTGGAAAGAACCGTTCTGGAAACCTTAAAGTGTAAATAACCGCACCTATTAGATGTAGGGCCCCCATCGAACTTAACCAAAAGAGTGTTCTCATCGCCACGTAATTATCACACCCTTCCCTAACCCCTAAATGTATCGCTGGGGCCAAACCGGACAAACTAAACGTTGTAAAAACCCCCGTTCTAAACAATCTCCACTCGGGCTTTGAAAATTTACCCCACAAACTCACAATTGCACTCGCGGTCCCTAAAAAACACACGCTAGTCAAATAGATGATTTTAGCACGCAAATCGCAGTAAAAACCGTAATAAACCCATGGTACGAACGATCCAACTATAAGTATGTTTATACCGCAGTAGTCCAACTTCGAGAATAAGTCTCTAAAAAATGGGTTATAACAGCAGAACGTGTGAAAGAGGGTACTGAACCAGAAGCAGGTGATCGCAGATGAGAAAAATGCTCCAAATGCGAGTTTCTCGCCAAGATACATGGCTTCGGGGGGATTTAACAGGAAAACCACAGCGATTCCTACGAGAAAAAATGTTCGGTTAGGCTACGTCTAAACGTTGGAATTGCCCTTTTAAATGTATCGATAATAATCTGATGATATCGTTCAATCATGTTTGATTTCACATTTGCTTTTTTGCCATATACAGGGTCTATTAGATGGTGTCTTTCTTACAGATCGAATACTAAGCATGAAATATTTTCGTGGTAGGTGTATCATCTTCAATTCCGTATTTTCTTCCGTAGAATTTTAAGAAAACATGCAAATCAAGAAGCAGTTCACTTTGGTCAATCGACTGTTTATTCCGAATAATTTACAGAAATAAATATTGCAAAAACATCTTAATAAAACGGAACAAACGAGAAAAAAAAACACAAAAATTATCTCAAAGCCTAAACCAAATGTTAAACAATCAAATATAGAGATGATATTGAGGAGGATATGTTCGATTTATAGATCATAAATAAACAATCAGATTAAAACAATGGATGCGATCTATCGCTACATATACATGAAATAATCTCAAATATTGTCTCTTTCTTAAGCTAAACATTACGTCTTCATACGAGAAATGCAACATGTTCACATTCTCCACTATTCAATTTGGAATCGGATTTGTATCATCTTTTTCAAGTTGATAGGGTCCAAACCTTGGATTTCACGATTTAGAATCCAAGAACGAAAGGTAAGCGATACACAGTATGTCCCCACTACTCTAATGAAAACGGGTATAACCCATAACAGTCTATAAACCTCACTTAGAACATCTTTGATTTAATATATTGGATTATCTGGAAGTTCGCATTCACCTATCGTAACACGATGCATGGCCATCTCCGATATACCGTGATAATGCACTAAGGCCCCTCCGAGTACAAACACGTGGAAAATTTGATGGGAATGCAGCCATATGTCAAATTTGCCGGGAAAGAACCTCTCTGGTACTCTCAGAGCGTACATCACTGCTCCTATTATGTATAAGAGCCCCATCAGTACCAACCAACCCAGAGACTTCTGCGAAAGATGATTCAGCCAACCTTCCGTCAGGCCGAAATGTATCGCAGGCACTATTCCGGATAGGCCGAACGTCATAAACACTGCAGCCCTAAACAGTCTCCATTCCGGCTCTGAGAACTTATCCCACAAACTAACGATGATACTGGTTAGACCTAAGGCGCAAACTATGGACAGATAGACCACCTTCGGCCTGAAATGGCAGTAAAACCCGTAGTAGAGCCACGGCACGAAAGATCCCATTATCAACAAGGCTATGCCGCAATAGTCTAGCTTAGAGAACAATTTTCCAACGAATTGAGAATGACAGTTTAAGGTATGAAACAGGGCGCTGAATCCTAGGCATATTATCGCTCCGACGAAAAAAGCTCCAAAAACTATTTTTTCCTGTAGTTCGATCTCGATCTGAGGACGAAGTAAGAAGAACGTAGCTATTCCTGCGAAAATACGAAAAATGGTTTAGTAACATCACATACAATTACAGGTTGTTACGAAACCAAAGTGCGATACACAAAAATAAACCAAGATAGACGAGAAGTCTATCTTGTTGAAATATTGGCAGGCGAGGTGTGAACGAGTCGAGCGGAAAGTGAATTTTTACAACTTGAAGGAACCTATACATAGTTCGCACTTCTTGAGGTGATAATTCAAAAAGGCATCAGCTACAAAAAATATTACAGGGTGGGGTAATTTATTCCTGATTCTTGATATGGTATTTGATCGACCAACAGAGCTATTCTTTAAAAAAAATCGTATTTGCGATTATTTGCACAAGTTTGAAATTCAGATTGTGCAGGACTTTTTGTAGCAAAGCCTATTTCAACACATGAAGTAATATGAAACAGTTTTGGAACTTATTGAAAAATGTTTAATATATAGGGTGTACGGTTAACCTTGAAATTAATTGGTTTCGTGCGTCGTTTGACATTTGTCGTACGTTGGAGGTAAAACAACCTCACTTTCCCGCTTTGTTTATGTTATGAAGTACAGCATTTTCAACAATTTCAGGATAAATTCACAAGTTAAAATGATTTATATTAATAGAATTGGTGATAAATAGGCCAAGTTATTGTTTCGTTGTGAAATACAACATAAATACACCGAGAGACGAAGGAATCCGATTTTTCAGATATATTGTAGTGTAGACTTTATATTTGAATATTTGCATTTTTGACCCGTTCACCTAAATTTTGTCTGGTAGTGGAAGGAATAGAATACTATGTGAACTATCCCAGAGAAGGCATACATCCTATATTCACGCCATAAATTGAAAAAACTGTTCTGACAAAGTAACAAACTATGGTAGAGTTTGTTGGAGACATTTCCACACTGGTGAAGAAATTATGTTGGACTATCTATTTAATTCGTTCTGTTTAATAAGTTGAATCATGATGAGATAACTATGATAAGAATATTTCGTGTTTGTTATACGCATTTCAATAATTATATCTTCTCGACATTACGATAGCTGGCGTTATGATGGACAAACCCATCCTGATTGGTTACCACTCACATCCTATATGATATATAGTGCCAATTAAGGCAATTCGTTATGTGATAGATCTAATAGGTTTCTCAAAATATTGCATGTATTTTAAAATGATAATGAACCAGATAAATGTCTCTGTTCTCAACCGAACACTCTGATGTGGCTCGACTACCCAAGGATGGAACTTCTAAATTTTGTTGTTTGTAATATGTTTCGAATTGACCTTATTGTCAATTAAAGATTATGAAAGACCTAATGTTGCATCTGCATAATAAAAAAACATTTATATGGATAGTGAAGCATTTTTTGAGGATGAATCGAAATCGGTGTTCATGGAAAAAATTTCATAGGAATTATTTTATTTGTAACATATATTTAGTATAATAAATATATAATTGAAGATTATGATAGCGCTGACATAGCAACTGCAGACCAATATTGTAGTAATTTGATAATTTGCAACATATAACATTATTTGAAATAGTACTGAGAAGTTCTCTGGAACCCATGTTTTTCCATTACATACATTTGTTGGATTTCATTCTGCTGTTTATTTTCAGGAATAAATGAGCCAAACATTTTACTGTTTCATTTTCAATAGTTATACCTATAATAAATGCTATCTCTCATCTTGATACTCTAGGCTTTAGAAGACAAGAATAAATACTGCAATTTTCATTTATATCGTTTTGAATTATCATCTGAGACTGAATATCAGTTAATCAGATCCATTATCACGAAATTTCACTTGTAAAATGAATAAAATCTCCAAATAATCGCTCTTCGGCAATGTTAACAAAGCGAATGTATTCCTTCGTCTCTCGGTGTAGTTATGTTGCATTTCACAACGACACAATAACTTGGCCTAGTAATTCACCAATTCTATTAATATAAAGTATTTTAACTTGTGAATTTATCCTGAAATTGTTGAAAATGCTGTACTTCATAACATAAACAAAACGGGAGGTTGTTTTACCTCCGACGTACGACAAATGTCAAACGACGCCCGAAACCAATTGGAATTGGTGATAGACTGTCTTGTCGGTTCAGAACATGAAAAATCATTGCATCATCCACGCAGAGTACTATAACTTTTAAATAATTGAATTTAGAGTATAGTATAGAACACTGCAAGTGGAATTTTTTAAATTTTCACCCCTTGGTCTTATTTGTGTTTTCTTACATTCGAATGTACTACTTTCAAGGTCACTCACTACTATAATCTCTTAAAACCAGCAATGCTGATCACGAATTTCTTAGACAATGAAAAACGCGGGGAGGAAACAACCACTACGAATACAAACCATCACATATATTCGACCCATTTAGTTCAAATACACCCTTCCTATCATCTACAGTGGTATCCCCCAAGGCCCTATCCAAGTCCCCATAATATCCCAATTGAAATAAAACGCTTTAATAATAAAACCAACAGAACACCTTCAGTTAACCTGAGAACTCACCAATAAAAGCGACACATCCTAAAAGATGGGTCCATATGTTAGCAGTTTCGGTGTGAATCCTGAAGATACTCTTGAAGCAAGCTCTAAAACTGGGCAAAGGGGGCCGATGACCGAATATCAGGAAATCGTTGTCTTGAAGCCAGGCCGGTAGGTTTCGAAAATGACAAACCGACCATCCGGCTTGTATCATCTTACGGACCACATGTTCCGCTTGGCTTGCAGCGTTGTGGGCCAGAGCGGTGATGTCTAACTCATCGCCTGCAAAGAAATCACGTTTCATGTGAGTTTCAACAGTTACGATTTGATTCAGGCGTGTCATCGTATGTTCGTACTGTGTTTTTGTATAGCGTTGAGGTGTCTTTGTGTATTTTTTGTTTCTACATCTACAGGGAGATGAAATGAATCGACAAGGATAAAACGGAATGAGGAAATTTTGAAATAAAAAAAAAAAACAATTTGAGAATGACGATACGAATTGTATACACGGTGTTTTGACTGTTTTTCTCATAAGTAGGACTACAGGGATAGTCGAGGGAAACGACAGTACTTTGCAAGTAGGCGGGCTAAAATCTGGTCCAGGTCGTTCGAAAATCTTCTGATTGTGTCATTGGTTGTTGGAGCCCTTCCATGTCCGGATTCAACGTTCTTATATTTCAGAGGATGAATCAATAGAATCACTAGTTCAGTGGATTTACACATGGCTTCTTATGGCGCTTATATCGTCGTATTTCCGTCAAATGCAATTTTAAGGTTAAATTAATGTCAGACCTACGTTAAATGTCAGATAAACATTCTCACTTCACGTCAGTTCTGATATCCGAGAAAAAATAGATCGAACAAACAGGTTAACAGGTTCGAAAACATAACAAATAAATTCTGGAATTAAACAGTTTGCCATTTAACATTTTTTCAACATCGACTGTCATCCAGTATGGTTCAGTCCAATCTGTTCACATTCGAACAAAAACTGTTAATCAAAAATCAAAATGGAATGAATGAAGAGGGACATCTACACTACCTGTACCTAAAACTGCAGCTTTGAGTACTTCACTCATTTCGGAATCCAAAACTGCCTCATCTTCGGGAGTTGAAGGCAATGGACAACCAACGCAGTCCTCTTCGACCTGAGAAAAAAACAGTAACTAACATTTATTATAAGAAATTCGAAACAAGCGCAGATTTAACACCATGAGCTTTTTCGTAGGCTAGCATAGAAAAATGCTTTGTTACGATAGAAATTGAATATATTATTCGATATAGTTGCGTCTGAGAACCGGAAAAATTCGGCGGGGGCCAGATCTGGAGAATACAGTGGATGTGGAAGCAATTCGAAGCCAAATTCATGCAATTTTGCCATCGTTTTCATTGATTTGTGACACGGTACATTGTCTTGATGAAACAGCACTTTCTTCTTTTCCAAATGGGACTATTTTTCCGCGATGTTCTCTTCCAAAAGCTACGATAATTTTGCTGTTTGTGGTTTAAAGTTCATTTCAACTTGTACTGAAGAAAGATTCTTCAAGCATTATGAAGGGTGGCTGTGAGAAATGTTTGTCAGTAGTTTTCCTAGTAAATTAATTTCTTCATGAAGTTTAGTATTTCCTTGTGGAAAGAACCATTGCTTATTACACCTGTTAATTGCCCATTTTATTGTGATTTCAAATTGGTTATTGCTGTTTTAATCTAAAACGGGACGCTTTCAACAAAATCTAGTTCTACAATATACCATTCAAAATATTTAATTATGCAGTACCTCGTAAAAATTCCAATTGTTTGTGTGGGAAAATGATAATTACACAATAACTGAAGATGGCAAATAAAGTTTTTCTCCTGACTTGCGAAAACTTGATATCATTTACCTTTGTAGGATGATTTTTTGAGAAAAAATTCAGGAAAACAGTATATTATTAAAACTATTCGAGGCCTTTCATCATCATATTCGAAAATCTGGATTTTGAAAAACATATGATATATATATATATATATATATATATATATATATATTAAGATTATGATACCATTTTATTAAGATCACACCTCTAAACAATGATAAGATATACCCAGGACCTCAACCTCAACTGCTTATATTGAACATTACACCAACAGTAAAGAAAAATTTACTGACAGGCAAATATTCTAAGAATTGGAAAAACTTTCGAAAAAAGCAACATATAGAGTACTTTTTTATCTACGTTCTTTTTCGTTTGACATACCCTTCACAGGACACCCCGTATATTACATTGTTTTGCGTTGTGTAACGCAACTTCAAGGGGTTACTTTGAATCAGAAACTAACTAAACTAGAAAAGACCTAGCGACTCGAAAGTGTCAGATTAGGTTTGGAGTTCAAATATTTCGGTTAAGTTCGTTAATGGGTGAAATCGGTTGAATAGTTTCCGAGTTATCTCATGAAGAACAGTATCCATCATATTGAAACTTTGTAAACAGATTTGGAATACCAACGCGCAACTTAGTACAAAATTTGGTGTGGATCCAGTTATTAGAAATTTTTTTTTAAAAATTCACTAGAAAATTTTTAAAATTTTCGATGAAAAAGTTTTGAGATTTGAATAACATTTGGAAAAAACCTTGAAGTCAGTTCTAAGTTTCAATTGAACCGATATTTATTTTTGGAGATATCAAGGAAAAAAATGGGCCTAACTTCGTTGTTCTTTGGAATTTTAACGTTATTTCCGCAATATCTCAAAGAGTACCAATGCAAATCAGATTGAAACTTCGTAATCAGGTGAAGATTACCAACACACAAAATTATGATTTTTGTTGTTTTCTTATATATTTCCTGTTTTTGTGTTCCAGGTATGAAGTGATTAACTTGTCCCCTTCAAGGTCATGAATAAAACAACACTTAATTAATCTCCACATTCCATTGTTTTCAATTTAGGAACCACATACGAATTCACAAATGTAAGCGATATGAATTAATTCACCAGAAAAAACAATTAGAAAACACTTTATGAATGTTGTATCCCTTCCGTAAACAAAAACTGTCATGAATAAATTAAAGTGAACATATAACAAAGCCAATAAACAACACCAAAAGGAGTAAAAATTGTCCTATTGAATGGAGAGTATTTTTCATAACAAAGTAAAATTCTTATGGAAAAAATCTCAAATATTCCATGAAATCAATCACTAACTGATCGAGTATCCAGTAAATATGTGTGGATAAAACATTATTTAACGGTTATCAAGGAAAAATTTTATCTGACAAAGATATTTAATTGTATCCTGTTCAAGTTCAAGACATAGTTTATCAATATTTTCAGGATAAAGTCATTACAACTTTTTCAATTGACAGGAAACACAATATAATCTGAACAGCTCAACATTCAGAAATCCAGATATCAACCTTAAATATGTAAATTAACACTGGATAAGTTCATTATCACTTTGAAACACCTGTTATCAGTTGCATTCAATCATCTATGAAAGATGAAAACAAGGTTTTTAGGGTTTATAGATTACGGGAATCACCATAAATGATAAAATATTTTGATAAAAGCCGGAGGTCACAAAAACAACTGATATTGCAAAATAACAAATTGAGGGAAAATCCACATGTCAGACAGGAAGTAAGATACTCCCAAAGACACCAACCAAGTTGTTCACACATTATTGTGAATAAAATAGAACCTAAACATTGAATGAATCAAAACTGGTATATTCTAAGGTTTTCACACATTCCTGATTGTTGAAAAAAAGTAACAACTAGATGAATAAAACTTAATAAAACTCAAGGATCTGGGAAGTTTATAATCTTTCAAAAAACGAATTATCCAAACAACAAACCAAATGAGGAATAATTCCAGTTCATTTCTCAGAACATAGTAATAAAATTTATTGAGCAAATAAGTCATTAAACTTTATTACACATCAATGGCTGAGACAGTATTCAGTCATTTTGTTACTCGATACAAAATGAAAAATTCGAGCTAGATTCAGCATGTGCAGGGTGTCCCTGAATCCACTTCAGAATTTAAAGTAGAAAAAATCCTTCCTTTTGGAAAGGAATGTTCAAATGAACTTTTTTCTTTGTTTGTTGACCCATTTCAGATAGAAGGAATTCTAACAATTACTGTTGCTATAAAAATTTGAATAGACACCTTCGTACAGATAAATCTCCCTGAAGAGGATAAATAAGAAACCTTCCTCCTCAGAATGAAGCACTCCTTGAAGTAACAAAATGAACTATTGAAATACCTATCTGCATTGTGTTAGCTCTTACTTGAACCATCAATAAATTGAGCAATTCAAGAAAAATTCAAACTCACCAATGAATTAACATCATCGTCTAGTAGTTCCTTAATTTCCGATGCTAAGCTTTCATTTTCCAAGTCCCACACTTTTCTTTTTCGAAGGCCCTCACTCTCTGCACTTTCTCCGATGGAGTCTTCAGCATCACTATAGTGCGACATATCAAGGTCCTGAACTCAAAAACACTAAGGACACAAGAAAAACGTGATCAGAATACAAGTGTCTGAACAGGTCGCTTGATTGATAATAACTGTGTTTATTTTTAACGAGTATGCCAATACCAAGACAAAGGTCAATTTGATATTTACAAATCGTTCTCGAATGAGTTCGATTAAAATTAAATTGATAACACGGGATGCAAACTGATTAATCTAGTGCTGAAATTATATAAAAAATGCTAACTGAAGGGAAATACTTACATGTGAAAATATTAGCGCTATCGATTTGGATGTTCGTTTGGGAATATGGTTTTTGTCGCACTAAGCTAAGATTATATGATGTAAGGAATATATGTTTTTTATCGTTCACATTAAAACTTTACATTTGTGATAAGAAAAGAATTAGTTTTGGAGAAACTAGAAAATGTAGCACCCCCTCTACGACGTACTCTCCGACATAACAGCTGATTGGAGAAGAAACGTCATAAAAGTCATCCATGCGTCAAATTTTCGACATGGTTGCCACATAAATTTATCTTTCGAACCATTTTACTCAACTAAAATCGGAATATACTTTTGAAATATTGTTTTGATAGAAATAGAAAACTTCGAGGTGTCAGCTAACAGTGATTAAATTATAAAATTTATATTTTCTCAAACTTTTTCTTTCTGAAAGCTTCAAGCAGTATAGGCAACAACGTACATTCTCTGTTATCTGTTTTCTTGCATAATTAAGTAATTATTTGATTTCAATTACCTCAAAAGTGGCGAAACTCTGCAGAATATTTGCAACCGAAAACCGAAGTAATTTCTAATCGAATAAGTATCAGATACTGATTTTATATAATTTGTTGCTCATATTTCTAAATAATGCTTCTAGAAGCGTTGGAGACACCTCATCAGCGTAATGTTTTATTTATTATTTCCTGTTGAGTCTAGAATTTCTGGCTATATTCCAGTCGTAGTATTTATTCCAATTATTCCTGAATAGAAAACATTAATAGGTTTTGTAAATGGTGGAATATCTCTATAATCATCGATCCAATCTTATGTTTTTTTTATCTACGCATTCAAAAAGTTTTTGATATCAATTTTTTGTCATATTGTATCTTTTTGCATTAGTTTTACCAATAACCACAAAGGCATACATCAGTCAACAAGAAAATTCTGGCATGTTATTCAACATTTCTTTAATTAAATAAACATCACTAAACTTCTCTAATACATTCATCTCCTACTTGACTTAAAAATACGGACTTTCAAACATTTCCTCCAAAAAAGGAAAGAAGAAAAACAAAGGAAATTATCCTAGTTTCTTCAAAAGTATACACATTTTAATATCTTATAACAAATTGACTAGTGCATGATATAAACTTAATTACAATTCTATACTCCATTCACTTTTATAAAGTCATTCGATAGGCCTTGGAATCAGTCTAAGTTTTTGTAACTAGGAGTAAGTCAGATAGATAGACACTCGTGAAAAATCGTCAAGGTCAAAATAATTTATTGAGACGTTGTCAAGTCCTACATATTTTAATCAAAGACTCCATGATTTGAGTTATTTTCATACGGAACTAATACTACCTTTATGTAGAAAGTACAACGTTGCGTAGTTGTCTGACAGGATAATTAACCTAACCAAACATTTTTCATTTTAAGGATGATCCAACTGACGTCATGAAAGTAAATGGAATATGAACAACTCAACTTGGAAAAATTGGTAAACCTATTCATCAAAGAAACCTTCGGAAGACAACTTCAAAACGAAACGGTATAAAAATATCTCAGTTAAATCAGGGAAGAAGAATCCAGTTGTTTGTTCGAACTTTAAACCAACAATCTGAGCAGTAATGCCAAGAATAACGTGTGAAGAGAGCAGGTCAGTAAGTTTGCGCCATCTTTCTGCACCCTCAATCCTTGTTGGTTCGGTTCTTCCACGTCATTGGATAGATGACTACCAGCAGCAGGGTACCAGTGGGTTGTTTCTACAGTTGTGTGGTAACTTGCAGGGTCTGCTTTTGGTGTATGGTGAAAAGCCTGGTCTCTATTGATGTTTCCTGAACCTTAAAAGGGAAAGTTGTATCAAATTGTACTCCTTAGTTTGGAGTGGAAAATGTACCTAAACCTGGAACTTCCTTCTTCATAACGTTCCAGGAAGATGTGGTTGCCATCCAGTAAGGTTTAGATTTCGGAGTTGATGATACTTTCTCAGAAAACATGGGGTAAGTGTTTTCAGTTAATGGACTCGAAGGAGGACCCTGAGTGTCACCCCAACTGCTGGCTCTGCCGTAAGATGCGGGTCTTGTCCTTGAACCTGTAACAAACCGCATCAATAGAAACTATATGAAACCAACAAAAGGCGGTAATCTTTGGGTTTCGACAAGTGGAAATCAAAACAAGATTTGCGCATACTCGGAACAGCGTTATTTAGGGACCATCGTTGCCAGATTGTGCGGAAGCCTAATACTAGATTTGAGTGATAATATCTTGATTTATTCGAGATGGTTAATTCTGACTTGAAAATGAAGTACATAAAATAATGATCGAGTAATGTCATGAATTCTGCCGTGGGTTAAGTTAGTTTAGTTTAGAACATTGCCAGTCCAAATCAGAAGAAATTTAATTTTCGGATGGTGAACTTGAATTTCGTCTTCTGATTTGTTTAGATCCTAGGTGAGGTTAGTTGAATTTAGGACAGTATCAAACCAGTTAAATAAAATAACGGTGTCCCATAATTGAAAAACATACCACCTTTATCTCTGCTTCAAATAAAAATAGTGCAGAATTGTCCTTACTTATTCAGACATTTTCCTTTTACGTTCAATGTACTTCTCAACGCATATTCTATACAACTCACGATACAATTTTTGTATTTGTATCATGATACAATTTATATGGAGGAAACCGAATTTTAAATAACGACATCCAGTGGCATCGGATTTATTTTACAGTCTGGCAACGTTGCTCCCTAAATGACACTGTTGGAGCATGCGCCGAGCTTGTTTTGATCTTCACTTGTCGAAACCCAAAGATTACCCAAAAGGCAATCTCAGCTTAAGGACCGGTGAAGCAGCAAAAAAAGGAATAAAATGTGTTGTTGATTCATAAGATATCTGAATAATTATAGAATTTGTTATCGGGATGGGTCTGAGATTGGTGAGAAAATCTGTGAAACCTAATTAAAGAGCCCCGATGAAGAATGAATAAAGATTCGAAACGTTGGCAATTTTAACGAAGGTTTTATCCTTTTTTTGCTGTTTCACCGGTCCTCAAGCTGAGATTGCCTATTGTTGATTGATTACAATTACGAGATTATAATACTGATTATATGAAAGCTTGAATACCAATTGAAATTTACTATGATGTAGATCAAACATGGTAAACCTGCAAATTTTCCACTTCAAGATTGAATTATAATCTCTAGAAATAGAGGTTAAATGACCGTCCGTTATTTTCAAATTTTTTTGAAACACATCGCCACTAAGCGTTTTTAAGGTAGAAAGACAATTTGTGAACCATATAGAAGCAGTGACTTTTTGGCCAATAATGACCTCGAGCTCACCAAGAATTTCTGAAATAGACGTTGGAGAACTTGGCGGAATCATGTCTTCAGATGGGGTGCTTGGAGATGGGGACCAAGAGTATGCAGGGGATACATTGGGAGATGTTCCTCGATTTGGTGGGTTTCTTGCCTCTTTGATAAAGTTTGTCTCCTGTATGGTACTCCAGGGGTACACTTCGCTGGATGCTGTTGATATTGAAAGGATGTCCGTTGATGGTAGAGAATCTTGGAAGGAATTGCAGTCGCCTGAATTGGGTCTGGAAAAACGAAAGCCCTGTATGTTAAACTTCTGGATGAAAAATTGGGATTCTTACATGTAATTTACACACTGATCTTCGATAAACCTCAACGCCTTGTCCAAAATTTGCATGGAGAACCTTGTAGCTTGTCCATTTTGGCCATCTCTATCACATAATCTTCTCGTTTCTCTTTGTACGCACTGTTTGAATCTGTCGTGTAGGCTAAAAAGTTATATTCCGTAGGAAATTTTATGGATCTTTAAACTTTTATACTGACCAACAAAGTGTGGACTTGGGAAGGTTATTATCTCTTTGATAAACTTGGTCCACTAACATTTGGTACTGCAGACCACAATGGCTCCTTTCGGTTATTGTACTTTTTATACAGGGTGCAAATTTTAGATACTCTGCAAAGAAGACATTTTATTCTTAATGAATGTTACTATTAACTGGATTTTGTTAACTGGACAATTAGTTGATGGTTTCAAGAATTGAATGGTACCTTTTTAAATGGACACAATGTATGTGTAGTTAGTTGTATCGTAAGTTTTACATTCAAACCTACCATTCTGGTATTTATTATTCATGCACAACTCATGGATATTTTCTATTGGACTTTCCACAGCGTTGTTGAATTTTCTTCTGTCCTCATCGTTGAAGCACTGTTCGGTGTAGTGCTTAAGACAGTTGACGAATTCGTCCCAAGTTCTGCAACCCTTTTGTATATCTTCCCTGTTGTCTGGGAAGATGAACCTGGCTTCACGAACTAGAGGATCTGCTAGTTTTGTGCATTCGCTTCTCGAACAGTCCATGGATTTTCCGTTATGGAAGATTAGGGATAAAAGAGGGAAGAATATGTACCATGACATCTTTTCTATCTGTAATGGAGAAAGAATGCAGTTCAGATTGAGTAAAATTATGATTTTTTCAAATTAATCCAACGAAGACAAATTTCCTGTTATAGCAGAAAGTTGAAATATTTTTTTCGGAGTGTTCTAATCTCACGATCACCACTAAATTCCGTAAAAAGTAGGTCATAAGCATTTTCAAACTAGTTATCAAGTTTCATCACGACTGAATCAGTATTTTCTGAGTTATTTCGCATGAATCTACGATTCCGAGGATTTGATATATTTTTTCCTAATATCTCTACGAATTATGAATTATCACGCTGAAATTTGGTACGATGCTGTGAAATATGAAGCAGAAGGAATTTTTCCACAATTATGACGAACAGTTCTGAAAAAATTTTTTTAAATTTACTGACGGTGTGATCTCAACCAAATTCGAAAAAAAGTTGAGCATCTTAATGCTCCAACTAACTGCCAAAATTCAATCCAATCGCTCAGGTAGTTCCCGAAATATCTGTAAAATAACCTCAAAATTTCAAATGACTATAACTCAGAAACCGTTCAGCCGAGTGCTCCCATTAACCGGCCGGAAAAAATCGATTTTGACACCGGATTTGTCATCATTAGTCCAACCTAGTCGTTAAAAAATTTTTTCGGGCAATAATTCGAAAATTACAGGCATTTGTACGAAATGGCAGCACACAGTTCCCCAAAACGTAAGCGTGAAAATGTATGGAATATAAATGGAGGATTTATATGCAATCTGTCAACGAAATCTGAAGAATAGTTTCCAAAGAAAAAACATTGAAAATGAACAAAGATCATGTTATAATAAACTAAAATAACCACAAAGACGAATATCTATCCATGTCAAAAAATTTTCAACCTTAATCAGTATGATCAGAGCTAATTATCCAATCAACCAAAACATCTACACCAAAGAAGTCCAAGGAGAATGGTTGCAGTTGTTTCACAGTTTTTACTGATCGTCAGACCAACCTACCTTGAATAAACCGTAGTATAGGTATCTAAATACTTATCACCTGTCAGATGGAATACTGTAGTATAAGTACATAGAGCGCGCCATCTCTCGGCAGCATCTTGCTAATCCTAACCTTCGAGTTCAGAATACTTGGTTTGATGTGCATGACGTTCATCCTTTCATGGAAAATTAACGTTCATGCAAAATGATAAGGCTCTTCTTGTTGCCCAGAAAAAACGAGTAAACGACGGCTTGGAATTTATTCTGAATTTCGTGAGGATCATAAGATTGCAAAATCGTTTTTCTTACATAGTTGTGCCAACGTCACGTCCATGCTTTTCTAGGATTTTTAATTAATCAAAGTCAGCTATTCCGCGAAACTACAGGCTTTCCACTATCGATCGTTTTCCAACTTATCTTTACAACAAGGGTAAAAATCCAAACAACCAATAATTCCAAACATACCACCCCATTTCTTAAGCCTTGCGTGCAGAAATACCGCTTCAACCTCAATGAAAAACGGAAACAGTGGCCCAAGCCAGTAGCACGTTAATTTCTACGAGTTTCCTCAGGAAAATCTACTGGAAAACTCCCGTTTGCTTCTTGCTTAGTGAAAAGTCCACTTCTTTGAAATTGTCGCATTGTATGACTCGACTATATGGGCTCATTCTTGGATTCACTTCGTCATTCGGGTCAACAAGGGTAAATAGGAATAACCCAGTTTGGTTTATGATCATTATTTTCGCATTTATTGCAGAGTTTCCCTAGTTTTCCACCCTAGGAAAACAAAGGCGAGCCTTTAAACGACCCAAGAAGGCCATCGTTTCTTTGTTTATAGTGAAAAATCATTCGAAAATTGAGTGTCCGATTTTCCAGAAAACCCAGTTTTAATGAAGAGAACATGAAAAAATAATTCATCTGAATATATAGGCTGTTTCAAAATTAGTAGCTCTTCCTGAAAGCTGTAAATCTTTGGGTAATTTTTATGTTGTCGAACCTGCGATGTTCTGATGTTGCGTTTTTTCGAATTGTTGGTCACAAGGGCGATTTATTTACATTTCATTCAATTTTTACGCGCTTGTCACAATGTCTGTAATTTCAGAATTTTGAGTCAAAAATGATCTTATGAAACGATTAGGTTGGACTCCCTGAATTCAATTATGTCCGGCCGTCCGTTCGTATGTGCTCTAACTTTCAAAGGAAAGGACCTAGCATCCTGAAATTCTTAAATTAGGTTTGGGGTCCAAATATCTGTGCTAAGTTCGTTAATGGGTTAAATCGGTCGAACAGTTTTTGAGTTGAACCCATTAGTAATTTTGACGAATCCAGTTTCAAAATCGATTCTGTCCGTCCGGCCGGCGACATGATAGCTGCCGAACGGGGCAAGCTAGAGACTTGAAACTTATAGGGTAGTTCGCGCATTGGAATGCCGCAGTTGAGTTCGTTAATGGGCCAAATCGGCCGAATGGTTTCGGAGTTATAGCTATTTCAAATTTTGAGGTTGTTTCCCTCATATTTCAGGAACTACTGGAGCGATTAAATTGAAACTTTGCAGTTAGTTGAAGCATAACGACTCGCAACTTTGAGCTGACTTTCGTCGAGATCGTATGATCACTCAATTTAAAAAAAAAATTTCTTCAAATTTTTTCGAAAATTTTTTTTTTCAGAAACTATCAATCATATTCGAATACAATTTTGTTCATACCTTGAGCTTCATATTCCACAGCAGTGTACCAAATTTCAATTCGATACGGCTGTTAGTTTTGGAGATATTGGGAAAAAATATGTAAAATTTCGTGGTTTTCTTGATATGAAATCCGCCCAATGATTCCGTAGATATTCCCATTGAAAATTTCATTTTCTCAATTTCAAAAATACAGATTAGTTTGAATTGAAATCCAGTACTTTATCGAAAAAACCTAGAAAACCACTACCGTGAAGGCAGCAGCTTTTGCGCGCATGTCCCAATTCGTTGCCAAAGCGGTCATCCCCATTGAACGTGCGCTCAAAAGCTACTGCCTTCACGGCAGTGCTTTTCTAGTTTTATTTTCAGAATGTTGTGAGGATTCACTCGTGCAGAAATCAGAATTTTCTTGATTTTTGTTGAAAAAACTCGGGTTTTAGTGGAGTATTTGTCAAATAACGATAAAATCTCAAACAATTTGGTAATCACCCTGTTTACATCTTGTCCATTTCGATACCAAAAAACCCTGTGTAGTAGCTATTCAATTACATAATAAAATGAACGATTCATAATTAAGTCTTATATCGATTTCCCTAACTGAATAATTCAAAAGCCACTCTTAAGGTATGAGCGAACGATGACGTTGTAAAGACATAAAAGAAGTCAGAATAATAAGGAATTCTTGATGAGGAAAGGTACATTGACATTGCTATTTTGTAGTCAATGATCCCAAGTGAATAAATAATCCAAAAGGTGCATAAAGAGCTATTTGTATTGGGAAATGTAATCGATAAAACGAATTTGTCAAATGAATGATGAACGTTATATGACGTATTAAGTGGTAATTCCATAAATGGTCAATATGAATAGATTCATAAGACTTGGAAGATAATTTTCCTGAGTTTTCATTAATCTACCGTCACTCATTTCAATGTAAATATCGATTTCGATGCGTTTCATTGAAATAATTTAATTAAACGAGTTAAGCGCATCCACCATAATACATAAGTTGGAATTTATTCAATTGATGAAGTTGTAATCGAATTATAGTCCTCCAATTGGGTAAAAAGTAGTTCAAATGAACTTAACAATGTTGTATTTGCTATTCACACCCTCAAAATTCGTAAATTACCGTCGAATGAAAAATCTCACCGACAAGCTAATGATAGGATTTCCAACCTATATTTTTGGTTTCAAACTCCACCCTTTTTCTCAATTCAGTCGAAGGCTGTTTCACCTACTTGCCAATGTTAAAATTATTATTATTTTCGTAACGTGCAATCCATAAGAATTCTGATTTCGATAAAGATTGCTTCGCGTATATGGTTTCGTGACCTGAAGGCCAGCGTGAATTGACCAATAACTTATATGGTGTATTCTTATTTCTTCAGACCATCTAATTCTAGATCTAGGGCATTGATAGAAAGAATCTTCAGTCTAGGAACGCCGGGCGAAGGTTTAACCCTTTGGAAATTGGAAAATGTATCGAAGATTTCACAATCATAAATGAGATTTCGCGCGCTTTATTTAATATTTGAAAAATACAGATCAGGTCGAATTAAAATCCTGTACTTGGTTGAAGAATGACAGCTTGAAGGTTCATACAGAAATTCGTGAGGATAAAATGATCGAAAAATAGCAGAATATTCTTGAATTCTCGAATAAGAAAATAATTTTGAAGATTCTTTCTTTAATTGTCTGATGAAGGTGTCTGATCAAGGCTTAAAAACGTTACATTTGCATACGTTCATTGCTTCTATTGGTTCAATTAAAATCATTTATTATATCCCAAATACATCCATTTCTCTCGGAACTCCCAAGAAATTATTCAACACCTACAATTAAATCCTGCATAACTCGAAATGCATGAGATAATTCGAACACAATCTGGTGTTGGGCGACAAACAAAGGCTTCCTGTATTTAAAAAGAAACGCTAACTAGGTGAATTGTTGTAAATTTCGCTTGTTTCATTGTGATAAACACCGATGTCAAGAATGAAACTGCGAGGACTACAAATTAGACATAGGCTGATGCTTCGTACGGAAGGTCACACTTCGTTGGTTTTCCGGAGGAAATGAGGTCACTTAACATTTCACTTTCAATGTACATGTACGACAGATAAGTTATGGTAATATTGGAAATGATTTCCGTCAGAAAAAACATTAATTCGAGAAAATTTCGGTAATTGATTAAATGGCGGATGCGCTAAAGTAAATTTTTTCGAAATCTTCAAGAAAGTCTTGAATTAATTGTTGCTTGTTCTCTTGTTAGTGTCTCTTGCTCTCAGTTAGTTATATTTTGATAGAGTGTAGGAAAAATAAGGTGAATATGGGGTAGTTTAATTCAAACGTTTATTTTCAAACATGTAATTAACAGAAAAAATGCATAAAGAGATAAACTTGTTGCAAGGGTGCTTTCGATTACTTTTTGAAAATGCCGTACACGTCTTATTTTATTTGTACTCCGAAAAATCAAAAAAAGAGTAGAATAGTTGTGACAATAGCAGCAGTTGCAATGAAACATGAAAATGATGAAAAATTTTTCACTTATAGATAAAAAAACATTATTTTCTAGGATACCAGCAACTCCCACGTGTGAAAAAAAACAGAACGCCATGATTAACTTATTATCCACGATATTACTGACTTTGCTGTGGCATCCTTCAGTTATTTACCTCACTTCTCAACAATAATTAGTTAATTCTTGTACACTGATTTAATTTATCCACTATCAACACATCTTAATTTATTACTTCAAGATCCCCTAAAATTGAGAAAATCCTTGACGATAACGAATTCTATATTGCGATTTATTCAAGATGAAAGATAAGTTTCTTCCACATCAGAATTATTTAATAGCTCTAATCACGATATAACAAAGCTATTATCATAATTTTTCGAATAAAGCCCATAACTCTTGAAACGAACAGAAAGTTTGTCTACATCAGATAATTTCGTTGTGAGATTTCAAAATAATGAAATGTGTTCACCGTGAATTCTACGTTAATGTACTGAAAATTCAGGGGAACCCGAAATTATTTCATCTAACATCTGAATTATGAAGAATGTACACAAATGTCCAAAAATATATGAACTATAAATCATCTTCATGTAATCGATTTTTTTCATGAATATTTAAAATTATATGCTGAATGAAGCCAACACGTTTCGACTGAAATGCAAATTAACAGAGGGTTTCCACAAGGTGAGGTATTTGGTCCTTTAATTGACATTGATTTTACTGTGCATTCAATATACAAGGGTCTAAACAAACAACTAATTATTTTTGTGGGATTTTACTAGGGAGGAAAGTGTAAATATTTCGAACCTATAACTATATTATTATAATTTCCTATTTGACCATAACTGGAATATTGAGAATTTCACGGTAGGTGCGTTAGACTGAAATCTCGTAAACCTCTATGGATTAACGATTTTCTTCTTTCCAATAAAAGTGACGAAGAAATTTGGCGTTCGGAATGGAATTTGTGTAATATTTTCAACAAAGGTCTGATCAGCGATCCCTCAGAAAAAGTTCGTGCTTTTAATCTTGCTAGGAAAATTTGGTGCATTTTGAATCGACTTAGAACAGATCATAGTCGCTGTAATAGTTTCTTCTTCGAATGGAATTCGGTAGAAAGTCCAAGGTGAGAATGCGGAGAAGAAGAGGGAACAAGAGAACACTTAGTAAACAGTTCTCGAATATATTAATTTGACGATGGTTTCGAGGCAAACCACAAGCCTAATCGTATAATTATATGATTTTTCCGGGACTTTTCGAGAGTTTTCCTAAATTATGCGGAGTCGGATGTAGTTTTATACAAATCCTGTCCGTGTCAAATTGATTCCACGATATCTGAGGGTCATTTCCATTTGCGATTGTTAATGATTCAATGTTTCGCTCATCCTTGTATGGTTTTGAATAGATCTTTTGTACTTAATCACAAATGCGTACAAAATCGACATAAGTACTACATATTTAATTCAACCATGACAATTTACTGCAGTTCATTGACATTATAATGCCTGAATCTATATTTTTAACACTCATCATGCAGAATTTTCATTACCATTCGAATTATATTTGCAGAGTTATATTGATTGTTGGAACATCGAAAAAAAATAGTATACAGTAGGATGATCCAAGTTGTGACATCAATACATTTTTTTACAAAAATACCCCGTGTATATTATGCGATTCTTTGTAGTTTTCGAGTTATAATTTTTTTTTTATTTTTTGGTTTATTATGCCACCGAGGATTCAAAAATTCATATCTTTTTATGTAGTAGGTATTTGATAGATTTTTTTTCTGTAATATGACCCCCCCCCATGTTGTTTAAATAAAAAAAAGTTTTCTGAAATCACTCAAAGTTACTCAAAAAAGGCTTGAAAGGTAGAACTTCAATTTTCAGTAGGATTCCGATTACATCAAAAAATGCGCATAATAAAGTGCTATTTTTGCGCGCATGTTCTGGGGAACAGCTTGCTATCGTTTTGTCCAAATGTATGTTATTTTCGATGGTTGAGTCGAAAATGGTCTCAAACGACTTGGTTGGACTCACTGATGACGAGTCCGGTGTCAAAATCGATTCTGTCTGTATGCACGATTACGGTTGTACGGAGAATACTATCGACCTGAAACTTTCAGGGTATGTTGCATTTCAAAATTCGACGGTTGAGTTCGTTAATGGGCAAAATCGGCCAAACGGTTTAGGAGTTAGAGCCTTTTGAAGTTTTGACGTTATTTTGGCGATAATTCAAAAACAACTGGAACGATTTGATCGAAACTTGGCAGTTACTTGGAGTACAGCAACGCGCAACTTTTCGCAAAATTTTGTAGGGATCATACTATCAGTAAATTTAGAAAAAAAAATTTTCAAAAGTTTACGGAAAAATTTTGTTTTTCGTGAACTGTTCAACACATTTGAAAAAAATTACGCGCGAACTCTGAGCTCAATATTCCACAGCAGTGTATCAAATTTCAATTCGATACCGTTATTAGTTCTGGAGATATTGGGAAAAATATATGAAATTTCGTGGTTTTCTTCCCGATATTGTTGTTTTTTTCGGTATAACTCAAAAAAATACTGATTCAATCACGATGAAACTTCGCACCTAGTTTGAAGATGCTGAAACACAACTTTGTACAGAATTTCGCGATGATCGTGACATTAGAACAATTTTTAAAAAAATTTCAATATTTTTCTTTCAAATACATATTTAATATTCTGTGATCTTCGTATCATATTATCCTCATTGAATTCTGTATGATCCTCCGAACTGTCATTTTCGATGAAGTACTGGATTTCAATTCCATCCAATCTGTATTTTTGGGAATATTGGGAAAATAAAATTTTGAAAGGGTATATCTGCGGAATCATTGGGTGGATTCTACCCATTCACGAATTCGGCCTTTGTAATTAAGGTACAAACCTACTCTACAAATACCGAGTTTGTAAGTTGTTTCTTTCGGAAGTTATTGTGTTTGCGGTTCGGCCGCTAGGATTCTTTTTTAACACCCTGTATCTCGAAAACGGGTTTGCTGTCCCATGTCTATGGGAGTTTTCCTCAGAATTAATCAAGGAATCTTATCCTTCTTCACCCTATAGCATGCCTTTTCAGTTATGTTTCTACCAGAATAAAATTTCCAAAAACACAGCTCAATTCCGACGAAAAAAAAAAATTGCATCCGCATCTACCGCGTTCAACACTATTTAAAACATCATTGGGTAACTCAAATATACTCACTTTCTTCTCGCAGTGCTATCACTCTGAATAAATTCGCTTCTTACACAACATAATAACATTCAACAACAAAAATCAGCCGAAAATATTGCAAAACTACAGGAAGAATTTCACTTCTCGAGGTGAACAGTTTTTGGTAAAAATAAAGCTGAGACCGTACTGCGCTCTGTCCAGTGAAAGAACTTGTGTTCAAATGAACACACCGGACTCTGATTCTTGGTGGAGTAAGAACAATCGATTCAAACTACAAAGCATGTCCCTCTTGATATGCAAGAACGATTTTGTTGTGAATTACCGTATATTAGATGCTTATATACCAGGTGTTCCACGGATAACGTCCGTTAGAATATTTTTGGGAACTTTCGTTTTTCAAAGGGAAAGCTCCCTATGTTTTGATTAAAATAGATTCCATTCTGAGTTGCTATAGTGTGAAATTTTTGAATTTCTGTCGGGAAATTCTTTCTGACGTGAAATTTCAATGAACATATCTTCCAGGTTTTTCATTGGAAATGAAATTCCAGTATTCAATGAATCAATGACATTGCAGTTTTTTGAATTAGTGAGTATTGAATTTTGAATAATTTCTATTTTTGAATGAACTCAAGCTTAAGTGTTAAGGGTAAATAAAGAAAAAGCAATTGATTTCAATCATTTTTATTCAATCAAATTCACAGTGATAAATTTTAAAGATGATCTCCCCACAAGATAAGAGATGTCAGCAAAATACAATAATTTTTGAATATATTTTCCGTTCTTTGCTAGGATGATCCCGAACTATCCAATTCGCTGTCTTCTCGAGTCCACGAAATCTCCTGTGAAAAAATTAAATATTAAACGAATTTTTATCTCTTTGGAAAAATTTTGATGTGGTCAACCTTCTGTAAATCGCTGAATAACCGTCAAAATGGGTAGAAATTTGGGAAAAATGATAAATTTAAGCAGTTTTTCCTACTTTCGACGTCAATCTGATAACTTTCGAAATTTATTTGAGGAAATTATATTTGTCTATGAAGAATTTTCGCCTGAAAAAGAAATCTTTAGGCAACTAATTATACATCGCATTGTATTACTAGTTGCCTGTAAGCAAAGGCGCTATCTGAGGACTATTGAAAAATCTAAGTGTAATGCCCAGCAATTTCTCTTCAAATCGAAAAAAATATTGATTTCTTTTCGCACCATCGACTAGTAATTGCTCGAATATGATTTCTTGATTGAGGAAACTTTCACGATACAATGCAAATCATAAGAGGAATGTTGATCATTTCACAATGTTGTTTTTACTTATCATTGGATGAATTAAACAAGAATCAAAGAGAAACGTGTGGGTTTCACAACATAGTATAGAGCTTAAAATAGTGTGAGTTGGTGTTCATTTTCTCAACCGAAAAAGTTTTCAGTATTCTTCTGAACAGATTTATATGATTGATTCGGGATCTTGATTTTCCTCTTCAATATTGAAATTGATTTTGAAACATTCATTTATTTGGTGGATGCGCTGGAAAATGAAAAAATAGTCATAGAGCACATTCACCATTTCATTCGAGAATATGTGGTAACAATTTTTCTTTAATTTCAGTTGAAAGCATAACGACATTGAATTATATTTCATTGAAGTTAAATCTCAGAAAAATAAAGGTCCCCATCTGAAGAATCCCATGAAAAGTTATTGTGAGGATTGTCTTCGTGGAGAGACTTTGCTAATTTCTAATGATCCAACTCCTCAGATAAACAAAATAAAATGAACTATTCAAAAATTCATCTATGCTGCAGAAGCACTTTTCAAAAAAAGATTTCTTATCTCGTTTGAACTGTTTGTCATTCGATAGTTTGAATGAATCGGTTAGATGATCTCGCACAATGTTTTTAACAAATAGCAACTCATTGTTCAATCACCAAAATGGTTACTAAGCTGATTTGAGGCTTTACATTTATTGTTTAAACAATGGTACAATGTACGTTCCATTTCTAACCGCCTTTAGAGAATGCTTTTTTTTTAAAACATTCGTTCTTTTCCGTCGATACTTCATTACCTGACCAGTGACCGAATTTCTTCTATTTTCTAAGATGGTTTTCAGCAAAACAAATCGATTGGTGCCTGTTTTGATATTAGGAAATTCTTCCTTCGCGTGATATAATTTTTTGAACATTGAGAATTCTTCCTTTTCCTTCTAAATTTCAGTACCTGATGGCCAGTGACCGAAAATATACTTTCAAACATAAATATTGTTGACAGAATATATACTTTCAACATACGCATCTCACTGCAATGATAGTTATGCCACCATGATATTTCGATTTTTCGAGTGAGCACTATCATATCGTTTTTACGAATACCTATCATTATATATATAAATTTCTCTATGCAATAACAACGGTATGATTAATGGTCTACTCAAAACTGAAGTGATGTACATAGACATCTAGGGGCATTATGCCGAACTTTAGTGTATTGACAAATTATTTCTTTCTGTAGTGATTGCCATCTAACAATTTTAGCTTGAAATATGTCTGCAATAAAATAGAAAACTGTGATATTTAGATGAAGTGTTGAATCGTCACGGTTAGATAGCGCCACGATGCAGAGTAAAGATTTCTGTTTGATAAATAGAATTCTGCATCGAAAATGAACTGTTGTAGAACTACATAGAACTCTACTTAGTGTAGAGTTCATTGTAGAACTCCTAGATTTCTTCCTACAATGATTGTCATCTAACAATTTTAGCTTGAAATATGTCTATAATAAAATAGAAAACTGTTATATTCCGAATGAATAGTTTAAAGTTTTAATCGTCACGGATAGATAGCGCCACGAGGGAGATCAAAAATTTCTGTTTGGTGAAGAAAATTTTGAATTCTGCATCGGAAATGTTTCCGTTTACATTTTACATTGGTTCTCTGTTTGTGTGATTGATATTTAATATTCTTTTCAAAGATTTGTTCGAAATTTTATAAAACTGGTAAGATCAGTTTCTAGTTTCCCAATATTCTATACAGTCTCTTGTATTCTTTTCTCATTTCACTCGTGTAATAATTTCTAATATCAGTAAAACCTTTCTCGCCCATACTTAACACATGAAAATTTCTCTCGAGTGAAAATTCACCCAAGTGTACTGTCCTATACTCTCCGAAAAACATGGTGCTAATGTAAAATGCTTAAGTTTCCGAATCTGTTCTAGATGATCAAAGCTTTCCATGTAGATATGAATCTAATGTATTGAGAGATGTATTGAAGACAACTACATGAGATTCAGTAATGACAGAAAATCACTGTGATACACTCAAAATCTGATCAACCTTCAGCAGAAAGCCCTTATGTATAATACACAACAAGCGTTCCTTCTTGTTCTAAGATTGGCCAAAAAAATACGGGTAAATAAGTATTTCTTTTCAATTGAAAATAAAAATGTTTTTTTACGAAAATTTGGCTTCACAATAAGGTTTGTTCTCTATGCAGCAGTCCATGTACCATATTAATAGAGGACTGTTTCTTCTTAATCATCCAAACTCGAAATGAATAGTAAGCAGAAAAATTAAATTTATTGTTGATAGAAATTTCTCCTGCATTACTAGAATCATCTATATTTCAAATAAGTTTGTAACGTTGTATTGGTGCTGGTAACGCAGGTGCAATTTTTATTAACAATAATTGTACTTGTGTTCCAAATCGAGGAAAAACCAATGAAATGTATCAAGAAAGAGTTTTTTATTTGAAGCAAAGATGATTATGTTTGAAGTTTTCAATTTTTAATATACATATTTGGTTCATAGGTTTTCACCAATGTATCCAGGATCCAAGGATTAAATTATTGTATTCACCGACCCTTTGAAGAAGGACTCTTTTGGACATATCTTTAGATGGTAATATTTTATTAAACTTTCAAATTTTAACATACTAATTTTGTTCATGGTTAATCAATTTCAAAGGCCTCTTTACTATATCTTCAAAAATGGAAGAAATAAATGATACATGTTGATTTTAAGGCATATAATTGATTTCACTTTACGTTGTTTTGGTTCAGATCGGAATTTTCCTTTTTGTCTCTCTCAATCTTCTCTGAATAAACAAAAGTGAAATTCCATTCGAAGTCAAGAAATGTGATATGATATTAGATGTATTTCTTTCAAATTGGTCGTTTTGGTCATTCTCAAAATGCTATGAGTATATGAAGACTTATTTTGTCCGTAAAGCTGATTGTTAACGTAGTTCAATTGCATTTTTCTAAACTAAGATATTTTTTTCAAGCTGGTACTTTAGATTTGGATATTTCCGTCAATCAACCGGTGTCTGCATCAGTATCAGGTATAGAAGGCAAACAAGAACTATTTTGTTAGGGGAATGTTATGGAGGGAATATCCAAAGCTCACTAGATGAGAGGGGATTTTATATTTAATGCGGACTACAGCCAACAAGAGGTTGAATGCTCTACAATTCAAACATAGGAATGAGTCTATGGAGAAATGGCTAGCTGCCGCTAAACAACTCAGCATGAAGAATGATTTTGTCAATGTTTCCAAGTATGTGAATTCACCTACTAACAATTTTCTGCAGTCACAAGTGAGAAATCAAAATGTGAAGGTGAATGCAAGAAGGTTCACCTTAGATGAAGAGGTATTGGCTCTATTGTTAAATAAAGAAAATTGTTCAATGGGGTAAGTTATCATAATAATAATAATATACATTTATTTCAAAAATTATCAAATGTAAGCAAATGCAGTACTAAAATTGAAACAGGTTAGGTGTAGAGCATAACAAAGCTTTAACAGCTGATCGATAGATTTTTAGTTGAAATTTTTTCACAGCTTCTGCAGTCACTTGGTAAGTTTTTAATTTGAGTCTCATTTTCAGAGATTAAAGATAACCAGAGGCCTTTCCCAGTGGCTAATGATACTGCAGACCTGTATCTCTTTTTGGACAAGCTCTTCGATTCCCTGAACCAGGCACTCGAGGTCAACTACGAAATCCATTGAACGGCCAGTGAGAAGAGTATCTGAACATGAACTTTTCTGGATGCAGGCAGTGGATATTCTAAATTACATGAAATTTTTCTGCCCTAGAGAGAAACGGTTTAATGTTGTACCGAGTATTAAGATCTTAATTTAAACTTTGAAGGGATTCTTATATTTGAGAGAGCAGTTCTAAGTAGAATGAATTTCTGTTATAAATAATGAAGTTCAGCTATATCTTGACTGAAGCTTTCAATCAAGATTGCATTGAACATTTTTTCAGTTATATTCGCGCACCTGGAGTAAGAAACACTAATCCTACTAGTTTACACTTCATAACATTATTTAAAACTCTGATCATCAACAACTTTATGGCAGTTGACTCTGAGAGATCAAATTGCCGAAAAGATATGGCCACTGAGTGTTTAGATAATCTAAAATCTTTCTTGATACCTGAGAATAAAGCAATGCTTTCCTCAGCATCGATAAGTGTAGAAATTCTTAGGAACATAGCACACTACCTAATAGAAGTGAACTTACAAGATGAAACCTTTTTTATATGAGCGGTGCAATTTACAAGATTATTTTCAGAAATAATTTTATTAGATAGTGTGCTGTATGTAGGAATAACTTGCTTAGTCACAAAGAACTATTGAAATATCAAGATTATATTCACTGTAGGATTACCTTTTTTATATGATTACTCAAATTTGTGAAAAAAAATCTTCCTGAAGTTCTGGAAAAATTTCTATTTCAAAATTTAATTTTCCAAATAATGAAGTGTCTGCCACATGACCTTCATAAAATATTGTGTGAAACAATTGTCAGGTGTTCCCTATTCCGGTGGACAAAGCAATGTAATGAAAGAGCAACTGGGCTGATACAAAATTTTCAAGATTTTTTTGACCAACCCTGAAAAAAGGTTCATTGACCGGGTTAAAGTCCAAGCAAAAAATCATTTTGATCTTGAAAGAAAAACTTCCAAATATATGTTTCTCTTCAGGGTCCAATCTGTGGAGCAGGAATCCACTATTAAGTGATTTTTTTTTGTTACTATGATTTGTATATACATTAATTTATTTTGTATTTTCAACTACTCGAGTCTTCTGTAAACCGCATGAATGTCAATAATTATCAATTGATAATAATAGTCTATAATAATTTCTTTATTAATACTTTTCATAAATTATTCATACTTCAAAAAACAAATAATCATTGTTAAAACTATATTTCATTTGAATAGTATATGTTGCTTCATTTATATAATTGTCATTTGCTTTTTGATTTGTATTCGATTTTTGGAATGAATTCAAGATAAATAAATATATATTCTAAAATATCTAATTTTTTTTTTGAGAACTAGTTAACTTAAGTAGGAATTTTATCTAAGATTTGTTTGAAGTATTCAAATATATCTGCTTGTTTTCCTGGGCAGCGTGAAGTTGGCATTAATTCAGAGAGCAAATAGTAGTATTTTTTTCCGAACACAAGTCCAGAAGAATTGGAAGTTGATTCAAAAACTCCCGCCTAGTGTCAGCAATACAGTTTTCCGTGTCAAAATGGTAAGGCTCTTTTCTTAGAGATATTTAATTGTCAGAGCAACCGCTATGTGTACAGAGACAATCACAATTTCAACCTTTAGAACGGCAGTATCCCATCTATTCTCTCTCTGTTATCTCTGCAAGTGAACAAATCTTATTCTAATTAATGATGGGTGAACGAACATTGAAAATGATCAGCACAATGCAAGAAACAGTACATGAACACATTTTTTTGATTCCATTCTAGCCTGCATTTTTATATGAAAAAATCATGTATTTCCCTCTTCCATAAGAAAATATACATATATTTTACATTGTTCCTGGATGAATTGATGTTACTGATCTCCATTATGTCAGAAGTTTTCATTATTTGCCATAAACCTTCGGAATAAATTGTATTCAATTTGAATACGCAAACATCGCAAATGGCTGAATACGACCCTGTCCCGATTTCTCCTCAAGTTCAATGCACTCGTAAAATGGGCGTGGCTAATGGAATTGGCGGGAAATTCCCTGCTGCTCCGGATACTTTCTACATACCTCCTCGCTCTCATATGCTCCTGATACCCGATTTGGTTGACATAAACTACCCTAAAATGCGAATATTTGATGGAACTTTCTCAAATTGCCAGAAGCCTCTAGATTTCCATTTTCAGTAGCGTTTTCGCTGACCAAAATGTGACTGTGGAAAATTGATAGTCGAATTTACGCTGCTCCTGATTGATATTCGAACAAGGATTATTCCGCGTTCAATTTGTTTCATGGATTTTAGAATGAAACTAGAAAAGCACTGCCGTGTGAAGGAAGCAGATTTTGCACGCATGTTCAATGGAGATGACCGTTTTGGCATACTTAAGGGCAAAAGTTTGTAATTTTTCAAAGAGAAACTCATTTTTCAATAAACTGAAAAATTTGATATCCATTGGTAAAATTAAATTAATACATATTCTATTACCCCTGATGAAATAAATAACTCCTTATTCGAGTAGGTAAGCTCCTGATACTCGATCAGATTGTCGAACTCTACCTTGATGCGGAATTATTTGATTTGCTAGAATGAGATTTCAACATTGAATGTTGCATAAAACACCTAAAAAATGGGCCTTTGGATCAAATTTTAAAAGGAGATGCCAATGCAGACATTTTATCAATTCTCTAATGCATTAAGAAGTATTTCATCCGATTGTGCTATGAATTTTCATAACCACAAAGGGCTGGATGCGGTCCTGAGAATCCGTCATGGCCGAATCTATTTTTAGAATGGGCGTGGTTTTATAAAACTGGCGGGAAATATCAGCTACTCCGGATACCTTCCAAATACCTCCTCACTCTCATATGCTCCTGATACTCGATTTGGTTGACATAAACTACCCTAAAATGCGAATATTTGATAGAACTTTCTCAAATTGCCAGAAGCCTCTAGATTTCCATTTTCAGTAGCGTTTTCGCTGACCAAAATGCAATTTTGTGTAAAATTGATAGTAGAATTTACGCTGCTCCTGATATCCGAACAACCATAATTCTGCGTATATGTATCATTCGGTAGTGTTTGAAAAGCATATCGAGTATCAGGAGCATAATATATAATAGCCAGGAGGTATTTTCAATAAACTGAAGAATTGAATATCCATTAGAAAAATGAAATTAATGCATTTCCTATTACCCCTGATCAACAAAGATACCTCCTTCTTTGAGTAGGGAAGCTCCTGATACTCAAGCTGGTTGTCGAACTCTACCCTGAAGGGGAAAATATGTGATGCAACATTTAGAAGAGCTTTCGCTCGATTGAATGTTGCATAAAATACCTGAAAAATCGGCCTTTGAATCAAATTTCGAAAGGAGATGCCTTTCAGAAATCAGATGCCAATACAGACATTCAGTCATTTCTCAAATGCATAAAAAGTATGCATTTCTTCAGATTGTGCTATGAATTTTCATAACCACAAAGGGTTAGAGCTGGATGGGGTCGTATCCTGAGAATCATTCATAACTTTAAATGATATTGGTGGGAAATATCAGCTACTCCGGATACTTTCAAAATACCTCTTCGCTCTTTTATGCTCCTAAAACTCAATCTGGTTGTCAAACACTACCCGAATAATAACGCGGAATAATCCTTGTGTTCGGTATCAGGAGCAGCGTGAATTCAACCATCAATTTTCCACAAAATCACATTTTTGTCAGCGAAAACGCTACTGAAAATGGAAATCTAGAGGCTTCTGGCAATTTGAGAAAGTTCCATCAAATATTCGCATTTTAGGGTAGTTTATGTCAACCAAATCGAGTATCAGGAGCATATGAGAGCGAGGAGGTATTTGGAAGTTATCCGGAGGAGCTGATATTTCCCGCCAATTTCATGAAACCACGCCCATTTTACGAGTGCATTGAACTTGAGGCGAGATCGGGACAGGATCGTATTTAGCCATTTGTGATGTTGGCGTATTCAAATTGAATACAATTTATTCCGAAGGTTTATGGCAAAGAATGAAAACTTCTGACATAATGGGGATCAGTAACATCAATTCATCCAGGAACAATGTGAAATATGTGTATATTTTCTTGAAGAGGAGGGAAATTGCACGATTTTTTCATCTAAAAATGCAGTTAAGAATAGAATAAAAAATGTGTTCATGTACTGTTTCTTGGCTGTGCTGTTCATTTTCAATGTTCGTTCACCCATCTCTATTTGGCTCCATTATTCCTCAAAGAAAAATGTGCGTTTGAATTCGATGTACTAGGAATATTCTTCAAAGGTGGCTTTTTTTGACCGAATGTGAGAATTGATTAAATGAAACACAAATTTATCAATATTGTTCATTTATTTCTGAAAATAATCTATTCGTTGCATACATATTCAAGATATAAGCAGAATCATTGAAAAATCATGGTAGGAATGGCATAAAATAAGTCTCTTGGATTTGAGGAAATTACATCTTGTATGAAAAATTAAAAAAGCTCAAGTGAAGATACACAAAAAATAGTCTTCTGTTACAACCTAGTATGTACATTGTTACCAAATCTAGTAGGCATGGTCGTTATTGACGAACAAACTTGCTTCTTCGGCGTTTCCTTCCACACTGCCAGCTTCGTGTTTGCCCAAAAATGCTTCGCTGTTTGCCTACAAACAGAAAAATGTTTTGATTATATGAAAAAACCAGACTTTTATCATACTGAATGTTTCATTAAGTTGATAAATTATCTTTTTTCAAAAATTTGTGCAAATGGGTCTAAGAGCTTTGGTACAAAAGTTGCCACCCAAAAATTTTCTATATAGGAAAGGGGAATTACAAAAGGAATTTGACATGGTGACGATATTTTTGTTGAGTAGCTTTGGGACTTAATCAAAGAGGTCGAATTTTGATTGGAAAATTTGTCGACATTGTTAATTAATGAAAAAAGGAATAAGGAAGAGATTGTTCCATGTAATTCACCATCGGAAAGGATCTCAGGTTCTACAATTTGCAGGATCCTATTGGCTTGGCTGACTGATAGGAAGCGCACTAGAACGATGGCGTTCTGTAGGGTGTGGCTGGGTAAGACAGGGTATGTTCTCCAATCTTCAGAACACAACGCCACTTGGCGTTTGCGTACTGGCAACTATATTTCTTGTAATGGGTGCTATTTCTTGATTCTATCATAATAAATATTTCGTGGTTTCATCTAGTCAACTACCAGAACACTTTTCATAAACCCCAAGTAGTTGCTTTCGCTCCCTGGATTGACCCACATATACCTTTATCAAATGCCAATGTTATTTCTGAGTAATCTGTGAATTGCCTGGTGAGTATTATAAATTAAATGTTTGAACACAACTGGAAGAGTTATTAAAACAGGAGATTCTGCTGAGCAACATTTCAAGCCGATGGAGGTTAGAAATTTTCATTAGTTCAACCTCATGTAAATCGCTAAAAAATGGTCAAAATGGCTTGAAAATTGTAATAGATGATAAACTCAAACAGTTATTCACACCAGCCGATTTTGACGCCATTCTTAATATAATTTTCAGAATTGTGCTTTTGAAAAATTTTCATTGGTCAACATTGATTGACTATACATATTAGCATTGCATGAATTTTTATCTTTCAGGTCAACATCAATAATGTCGATATTTTTCCGAGTCAAAGATGCCTCAGTTTCAATATTCAATTGAGCTTGGGAGAGCTCACTCAACTCAGTAATTTTTTCAAGTAGAATGAAAAATCTTCTTCACAATTTGTTCTGGTTGATAATTTTGAAATGCTTGTCAAGTATGTATGGTGCAGGCCATTCTCAAATTGCAGTGAACTTGGGTTCCGGCAGCATTCATGTTGTTGCCGCACTGTTGAAAAAAGGTTTTCAACAAGATCTTGATTGAAATGCCTTATTAATAATTTGGCAACACCATAATTTGCACGCAAGTCCGCTGCAATTTGTAGAACACTCTTTATGGTTACAATAAAAACATTAATGCAGGATGGGATAGACCGTTTGAAAAGTAAAAACCTCGAATTTTTAAAATTGTCCCTGATTTCTGAGATGAATTGCTCATGAGGTGATCCATCACTCATGGCATATCTCATCTTCATCAAATCACCATCAAGTTTGCTACTTTTCAAACAATCGAACAATTCATCCGTTTCACTCACAAACTCAGCTGTAGCTTGGGAATCAACTGGCAGCTCTCCAAACTGCTGTAGTACGAGCATTGCTATGCTTACCAGTTCACTAAATATATGTGTGGCATACTTTACCCTCATAGCATTAAAGAAAGTCACATTGCAATGCTTTTTGGTAAGTTTAGGTGGTAAAAGTACACACAGAGGGTTTGGTGACCTGCCAGCTGATTGAATTTATTTTTTTAACTGAGATCATACTTTGAAAGATTGTGTCCAAACTTTCCAGTTGGTGAGGAGCATCATACAGAAATTTTTTTTCTCAATATTTCTGAAAAACTAACTTTGGTCAATTGGAATTTGGAGCTGCTTGGCCAAATTCTGATTCACAGGACTCTGATCACACACTACTGCTTTAACTATGAGTCCAGCTCTGAATGCAGAATCAAGTGAATCAGAAATTTGTGGCTGTATGAAAAACCAGTATCCCAAAGTGAATTTCCAATTGTAAATGCCCCTTTCCATACAGGCAAGTGCAGATGTAGCCTTCTCATTTCTCCTTATTTTTCCAGCATCAAAAGCTTCAATTATTTCTGTCACTTACCATAATGAATCTCTTCATTAAGTGAAATTTCATCAAAAATTAATATGCATATTTTTGTTTGTTTTCTGAGCAATTTTTAAAATAAATTTTTAATGATTCCTCTATAGTTGGACTTACACCAGGAGAAATTTTAAGCTTCGTCTGCCAATTTCTCAAGGACCTGATAGTCTGCAAGTTGAGTGATTTGGAAAATGTTTATATCCCTTTGGTGAAGCAAAATACTATAACAAGCACATTCATTTCAAGTCATCATCATACCTCCTATTGAATTCATTAGCAAAGTTTGTCTTCAACTCATTAGAGAAAATAATGTGAGCATCCTTGGAAAGATATCGTTTTGATTCACTTAATAATCTAGATATGTTCGCTCTGTTTTTGACTGGAAAGGTCTTCCTTCACAGAAACAGTGGGGGACCTTATTTATAAACAAGTTGCATTTCAGAGAATTGATAGTACCCCTCATTATCTTCAGCCTTTTGTTGGTTGAGAGACTCAGCTACTACTTGCTTCCATGAAATCCTCTGGTTCAGGGGAAACATCTAGAAAAATCAGAAAAATATTATCTTAGAGCATATATAGCCGAAATAAACTGATTGTTTTATACCTTCCAACACAACACAACTTCAAGTAAATGGACATAAAATAGAATTTACTTGTCCTCATTTAAAGAATGTTGCTTGTAGTTGGCAGTAGGAATTCTATCTAAAAAAAGTGTGAAATTAAAATGTTTTCATTTCCTATAACTTTTAAAATTTTGCTTTGAAAAATCATAAGGTTAACCCCTTTGAAAAATTTTTCATTTGGTCAACCTTCTGAGAATCGCATCAAAATGGTCAGAATGAGATGAAATTGGTGATACATGATCAATTCGATTAATTCTCCCCAGTTACTGATTTTGACGTTATTCTTATAAGTTTCAAAATTGTACTGAAGAGATTATTTTTCAATCAACAGAAAAATCAAAATATTTCGCCTGAAAAAGGAAACGTCAGGCAACAAATGATACATGGAACTGTATTACTAGTTGCCGTGATGCAGAAGCGCCATCTGAGGGCCAGGGGAAAATGTAGGTGCACACCTTGATTTCTTTCTACAGATCCCTATGGCAATTAAAACTCTGTTAGGGTTAATACCGTCAGATGGTGCATTAGCTGTTCTGCAACCAGTAATACATTTGATAGTATCATTAGTTGCATAACAAGTTGCTTTTCAGGCGAAACATTTTTATTTGGTCAACCTTCTGTGAATTGCATAAAAATGGTCAGAATGGGTTGAAATTTGGAATAGATGATTAACTCATGCAGTTCTTCCCATTAACCGATTTTCACGTCATTCCTGAAACGTTCAAAAATTTTGCTCTGAGAAATCGTAAGGTTAACCCCTGTGAAAAATTTTTATCTGGTCGACCTCCCGTGAATTGCATAAAAATGGTCAGAATGGGTTGAAGTTTGGAATAGATGATAAACTTATGCAAGTTTAGTTGTACAACTTAATGGTATTCACGGCTAACTAGCACTAAATTCTTGTGATTCATTTCAATCCTTTAAATGCGAAACCCTATGGTACCGGAAATGATTATTTCAAAATAAAGTGGGCTGCATACTCTTGGACAAAAAAATGGAAAGAATTATTAATTTTGAGAATTCATAAAGAATTGCTTCGCATTTTTGGTAGGAAGAAGTTTATGGTAGTTTTCTGGTAGTTTTTGAAAACCACCAGTCAATTGCAGTGTATTTGGAATATATATTTCGCATCAAACTGAAATTTGGTACACTGAATGCCAAGTTTCAATTCAATCGCTTCAGTGGTTCTGGAAATATCAAGGAAATAAACTCAAAACTTCAAATAGCTAAAACTCCGAAACTATTTGACCGATTTTACCCATCAACGAACTTAACCTTCGAACTTTGAAACCAACTCTGAAATTTTCAAGTCGAAAGGATTCCCCGTACGCCCGTAATAGTGCCTACGGACGGATGGACGGCCAGCCGGACAGAATCGACTTTGACACCGGATTCGTCATTAGTGAGTCCAACCTAGTCGTTTGAGATCATTGTAGGCTAAAAATTCGGAAATTACAGATATTTGGACGAAACGATAGCACGCTGTTCCCCTAGAACATGCGGGGGGGCGCGCGCCCTCCTTAAAAAATATATTGTCGTACGACGCAATCAATTCTCTTCAAAATAATTAATATTTTATTGAGAAAAAGCAACCGTTAATTAATATTCCAACAAAAAAAAACAAAAATCCATTCTTTCTGACGATCCATCAATCCGCCCCTAACAGAATACGTCTTTATTTACCGTGGGAATATCCAAATTATATCTCGGGCGCGCGAGATCCCCGGCCGCACGGCGCATGCTGTCGAATGACCCCGATCAACTCCGAACTATAAGCACACATGGTCCGCGGACCGCGAAATTTCTGCGGCCTCAGTTCGTGTTCAGGTGCGGTCGGGATCGGTGCTGCTGTTCGTTGCGTCAACGAACGTGTTTCGCGTATTTACGTGTTTATTATTTTATCGAGTTGATAATAGACTTTACCTTGTTGGTATTTTCTTTGTGTGTTTGGATTCATAATGAATTAAGTGTTATATTGTTTTCCGTGTTCGTTATTTTAGAAAGTTGACTCAGGAATGGATCTCAACTGGGCACGAAGAGGAAGTAGTGAGTTACACCATCTTCCAGAAAAAAATGAGGAAACATGAATCGTCTCGTGACCACATCGATTCTTGCACAGCCTTTGCCTCATTTGGTAAGGTGCATTTTATGTGCCAGGTAAGCTCTGCATACAGTGGGAGCAATATTTTACATAATGATATGGTCGAAAATAACAAACGCATTAAAAAATCATCATTTTCGTAAAATTTTGTACCACTTTTTATTTGGCCCTTAGGGGTCACGATGAAAGAGACTGCTCTGAGAATCAAGAAATATTTAAACAGTTAAATGATCTCACTGCAGAGCTTGACAAAAATTAAAATTTTCTCATGAGAAAAATGTTCTGTGCGGTCCTACTCTTTTTTAAAAGATACAAATATGTTAAAATTAAGTCTTTGGATGTGGTACACCCGGAAAATTTTTCCCCGCCGGAGTAGAGTTTTCCTCCTACCCATGCCGCTCAACCTACAATCTTCATTACTTGCGCCCCCCCCGACCTCAGACATCACGACCTACCACTGGAAAACAGTGACCCTCTACTTGTAGAAAGTCACTGTTTTGTTAGCCACATAAAATATTCGGTATGGGATATGGCAGACACACCTGAAGAAACTCAATAAATAAGCTTCTCACTTTAGCTGATATCAAATATACTCAAATCACTTTTATAAACTATTCCGGTTGACCATGACATTCTGACACATTTCACCCTGTATATTTCGAAAATGTTAGGTTATAGTCATTTTCCTGCCAGATAACTATGCAACGTTGTCCTCTATATGTAGAGATCGTAGTGATTACGTATTTTTCAAAATGTGAATTCACTTTGGGAAAATAATGAATTTGAGAAAATATTATGAGAATTCAATAATTCCAAAGACTTGGAGAATGTTGAAGAAACTTTTTCCTCTGTTAACACTGGAAATATTTCACGTATTTAAACATGGTTGGAAGATTCGGTTATGCTATTTTCTTGCACGGAAATCAAGAATGGAGTGTTGAAATTTTACTGAAAAATAATGGATTGAGTAGTCCGTTACTTTGTGATAGTTCATTCGAAAAAAAAAATAAAAGTACTCGAATAAATAAAATAAAGTCTTTCCAAGGCTGCGACACGAGGACATTCAGTTTGCTTTACAGGTACTATGTGCGTCCGATCCTGGAGTACGCGGGACCTGTATGGTGGCCCTCGTCTCGAGCTGACGAGGTTCTTCTGGAGTCAGTTCAGAGATGGGTTACTCGCCTTCCGTATGGTTTCATCCGTCCCTCGAACGAGGAGAGATTGAAAATCTTTAATTTACCTTCCTTTGAGAAGAGAAGAACAAGAGGGGACATGATATTTACATTCCACGCCCTTCATGACCATTTTGGCAAAGATATACGACATCTCTACTCCATAAATGTGAATAATCTCAGAGGCCATGCATTAAAACTCCGAAGAGAGGATTTCCGAACAAACCAGAGGCAGCAATTCATAACAAATAGAACTTTTCATCTTTGGAACAGTCTGGCTGGAGACCTGGTCAATGTTTCTTCCACTAACGCCTTCAAGAATGGTTACGACTCCTGGCTTACTCGACGGTGATCGAACGACACATCTCCACATTTTACTTCATATTTTTTTTTTTTTTTCATAATCTTTTTCATAGCTGAAGCACATATTTCGTTTGAATGTTATTTTAGTTTGAGTTTATAGGTTTAATACCTCTACTCTTATTGTAATTATAATAATAATAATAATAATAATAACCCTGCAGTAAAACTTTTAAACGAACAGACAAACCTATGGAAATCCCCACTTTTCGGAATTCTCAAAAAATAAGCCTTCAGAAGACATTTAAATACCTTTTTGCACAACTTGAAATACTCCAGTATGAAAATGTAGTAGTACTACAAAACCTGTGTCATCTTAAAAAAACTAACTCAATTTACAATATTTTTGGGAATCTATGTGAACAATACACAGGGTTTTCACTCACATACATCGAAAATGTTGGATACCTTGTGATGAATTATTGATTCCAAATTATCATGGTTACTATTAGAAAAAAGCAGATTTCAATTCTACATAGAACTTCATTTATTTAAAACGCTCTAATCCATACAAAAACAAGTCAGATTGAGTTGAAATTTGGGATAAGAACTACTCTCGAAGATTCCATACGATATGCCAAATTTGACGCCGCTTCCACTGAATTCTAGGGTTCCACACCTCGAATATCTGCACCTTTTCTTCACCTGCAGCAATCGAATTTTCTCCGCACCATCAAAGTACCACCGTAACGGGCAACCATCCCCTGCTGCATGGTATTTACGATGGAAAAATATGCTTCGTGCCACTTGCAGTTCATTTTAGCTAAATTCCTGAGATAAATATAATTGAATCGATGGTACCTATTTGAAATTTTTGAATCACACAGATATTCAATGAAGCTTGTTTTTGTTCACTCAATTTTGCATTAGTTTCGATGATATAAACCACTAAACTTCAGATAACTTATATTTAATATTCATTCTTGAACCTCGGTTAGTTATTGTCTTTATAGTGGGAAAAGTGACCAATACTCCATTCAATTTTATAAACTATCCCGGTTGGCCATGATTTAGGTCTATCAAGTTTTTTTATTTAAAACTGACGCAGGTTGGCACTCGTGAAATATCGACAATGTCAAAATAATTCTAAGAGACGTTGCCAAATGACAATGCCAATTTCTACTCTCAATCTCAACATAATCATCACGCTTGGTAACTAAAAATGACGAAGGTAGTTTTGAAGAAGTGTAGAATTGTGTAGAATTGAAATCTGCTTTTTCTGATAGTAACCCTGATAATTTGGAATCAATAATTTATCACAAGCTATCCAACATTTTCGATGTATGTGAATGAAAACCCAGTGTATTGTTCACATAGATTCCCAATAACTTTGTAAATTGAGTTAGTTCTCTTAAGGTGACACAGGTTTTGTAGTACTACTACATTTTCATGCTGGAGTATTTCAAGTTGTGCAACAAAATATTCAAATGTCTTCTGTAGACTTATTTCTCGAGAATTTCGAAAATTAGGTAATTCCATAGGTTTGTCTGTTTGTTAGAAGTATTACTACAGAGTTATTCCAGTACTTTTATTTTTTTTTCCAATGAACTATCACAAAGTAACCAACTACTCTATCCATTATTTTTCTGTAAAATTTAAACACTCAATTCTTGATTTCCGTAAAAGAAAAAAGCATAACTGAATCTTCAAGCCATGTTTATATACGTGAAATATTTCCAGTTTTTAGAGAGAAAAAAGTTTCTTCAACATTCGCCTGGTCTTTGGAATTATTGAATTCACATAAAATATTCTTGAATTCATTATTTTCCCAAAGTAAATTCACATTTTGAAAAATACGTAGTTCCTACGATCTCTATGTAGAGATGACAACGTTGTGTAATAGACGACTTCGGCCCAAGTTGCCAACCCACAATTTACTTTGCAAGTTTACTTTTACTGGGGAACGGGAATTTCAGGACAAATTCGACATGATAAGGTTCGCATTGTTTATAAATACCCGTAAAACATGCCTCGGCTCTTCAAACCAGATAATTCCTTCCAAATATAGGTTTTTGTTAAGATCGTCCCCGTTGGCTGAAATTTAAGTTGGGATTCCTGATTTCATGCAAACAGTGTCAATTTTCATAGGATACGTTCCGAAAATCAACTCTGTTGTTTCGGTTGCCGATTTTCCGTTCCGTAAATATGAAATATTCGGATGGTTCCTGGAACAAGCGCGTGAAAAAGGTTATTTACGGAATCTGGTCGATAAAAATGCGGTCGATTTACTGTCACAAGAACGATTTTGTATGGTAAATATCCATAGCATAGAACAATCTATGTTTACTTTAGGTTTGTTTTGGTTCCGAGTTCAGAACTGTACGGGACGGTTATAGCATAGACCAACAAGACAAATCACTTCATCCTTTGCTGGAATCGAGTCTTTCTGACCTTGAGAAAAATAACGGACATAACCACACTTATTTCTTCCACTTAACAAAACAGCTCTTCTTGCGAATATCTTGAATCGAAATGTATACCTAAATGGATTTGCAGGGATTCAAGATTCAAATCAGACTATTATTTTCGAACTAGAACCGTCCCGTACAGTTCTGAACTCGGAACCAAAACAACCCTAAGGTAAACATAGATTGTTCTATGCTATGGATATTTACCATAGAAAATCGTTCTAGTGACAGTAAATCGACCGCATTTTCATCAACCAGATTCCGTTAATAACCTTTTTCACGCGCTTGTTCCAGGAACCATCCGAATATTTCATATTTAGGGAGCGGAAAATCGGCAACCGAAACAACAGAGTTGATTTTCGGAACGTATCCTATGAAAATTGACACTGTTTGCATGAAATCAGGAATCCCAACTTAAATTTCAGCCAACGGGGACGATCTTAACAAAAACCTATATTTGGAAGGAATTATCTGGTTTGAAGAGCCGAGGCATGTTTTACGGGTATTTATAAATAATGCGAGCCTTATCATGTCGAATTTGTCCTGAAATTCCCGTTCCCCAGTGAAAGTAAACTTGCTAAGTAAATTGTGGGTTGGCAACTTGGGCCGAAGTCGTCTATTATCTGACAGGAAAATGACTATAACCTAACATTTTCAAAATATACACGGTGGAATGTGTCAGAATATCATAGCCAACCAGGATAGTTTATAAAAGTGAATGCAGTATACAAATGGAGTTCTTCAAAAATTTGGGTCCCCAGATAGACTGCCTTGTTTTGCCTGCAGAATTAATCCTTATAAAAACAAACATCTAATTCATATTTTTAGATCCAAAACTTCAATATCTTCCTCACCGATAACCCTATTATGATGTATAACGTACTACATTATTCGAAGAAAAAATTACCTGTGCAAAAAATTGAAAATAACTTTCAGGTCCTCGATCTGTCTATCAATTGCCAGCTGCCTGAAATGTGCTGAGATCATATCTACGTCGTACTGAGAAGGTTCCGTTTCTGATGATAGCCAAGCCTTCAAAATGGGTTTCAATTCTTCCCAGTTCAAACCTTCAAATGGTGATTTCTTTTCCTGAGTTTTAGGAACACCGGCTAAAAAAAGAATGACAACATTGATAATGTATGTATTTTCGGAATTTCGAGCATGCGTAGGGTTCAAAACAATTCGAACAGAAGTAACTTACTGATTAGATTTAAGGTGTAAATGGTTGTAAAATTACATTTCAATTTTTCGTAAAAAATTTCGTGAGGTTCAAAAAGGAATTAAATATATTGCAAGAAAAATTTAGATTGTCAATCTTCCGGGAAAGGGAATTGAAGTTTTATAAAAGCTTCCATAGTACAATGAATGATACTCAGAGTACCCCAGAAAAATGGTTTGACCGGAAGCCTTAGAAGTTTTCCTTCTCCAGACTTCTTGACATTAAATTTTTGGACACCCTGTAAGTTCCCAACAAATCACAGTACTTTTCAAACACGAATACTTCATTATGTTTTGGCACATTTGCTTTAGGTTAATAGAGCTTTACAATCATAGACATATTAAACTCTCTGGACACGGCGTACGAATCCATTTCTGAAGAGTCGAATGGGGATAATGAACCAAGTGAGAGGTCCGAGAGAGAGATGGAACTGGAGCGGGCAGACCATAGACAAGATACACGATTAAAATAACATGCGACTAGTGACAGGGACATGAAGGAAATCGGCCAATCAGAGAAAACACGGAATGCCGGTAATTTTGAACTTCACAACGTGAATGATGTTTGTTCTATATAGTGTGTCTTTGGTTCCGTGCAGTATTTTATCTCGAACTGATATTCCTCATTGATTTTGATCATCAGAGTGTAGCTTTCGAGTAATTATAGAAAAACAGATGATCAGCCGGCCATAACTCCGAAATCTTAAGGGAGAATGATATATGTATAATGATTAACGAAACTTCGGACCAGTATTATAAAAATTATTTTGACCCCTAGAAGCAGTTGAGTCCCATTTTTCAACCACAATCAAAATAGTTCTTCGGGGATTTAGTTCGTTAACGAACATAAAACCAAAACCGCAGACCTGCCAGGCGGACGGACAGAATCCAGTTTGATCACAAATTTTTCATCAGTAAGAAAATTTTTTGCTCAAAAAATACTGACATTGTAACGGAAGGATATCGCGCTCTTCTTTCCAACAAAAAGCGCGCAAAAAATGAACAAATTCACAGTTATTCATGCAAGGTAAACTCACTTATGGAATTTCACGTTTTCCCCTTTTTTATATCTCGTCGTACAATTAATGGCACAACAAGAATTCACCATTATTCGTCTGACAGTGAATCCGGTTTCTATTCAAAAACTTAGAAAACACAAAAAACGAAAACAACACGAAAATTGAATCTTACATACAGTCTTTATACTATAATTCAAAATCTGCTTTGAAATACTTTGGAAAAAACAAATGTAACTTTCAAAACTTTCGAAAAAAATGTATTTCAAACATAACCTTATAATTACAGTCTATGGCTTCAAACTGATCTGTCTTATTTTTGCCGTATTCTATGATGGTTTGGCCCGCCCTAGTTCCCTCTTTGTCGGCCCGCTTCCTCTCTCTTTAAGCCATGTCCATATAGTTTTATAGGTATATGTTTACAATAGACGACTTCGGCCCAAGTTGCCAACCCACAATTTACTTAGCAAGTTTACTTTCACTGGGGAACGGGAATTTCAAGACAAATTCGACATGATAAGGTTCGCGTTATTTATAAATACCCGTAAAACATGCCTCGGCTCTTCAAACCAGATAATTCCTTCCAAATATAGGTTTTTGTTGAGATCGTCCCTGATTGGCTGAAATTTAAGTTGGGATTCCTGATTTCATGCAAACAGTGTCAATTTTCATAGGATACGTTCCGAAAATCAACTCTGTTGCTGATTTTCCGCTCCTTAAATATGAAATATTCGGATGGTTCCTGGAACAAGCGCGTGAAAAAGGTTATCTACGGAATCTGGTTGATGAAAATGCGGTCGATTTACTGTCACCAGAACGATTTTCTATGGTAAATATCCATAGCATAGAACAATCATGATTACTTTAGGTTTGTTATAGTTCCGAGTTCAGAACCACAGACTATTGATCTATGCTAGAACCGTCCCGAACAGATCTGAACTCGGAACCAAAACAAACCTAAAGTAAACATAAATTGTTCTATGCTATAGATATTTACCATAGAAAATCGTTCTGATGACAGTAAATCGACCGCATTTTCATCAACCAGATTCCGTAAATAAACTTTTTCACGCGCTTGTTCCAGGAACTATCCTAATATTTCATATTTACGGAGCGGAAAATCGGCAACCGAAACAACAGAGTTGATTTTCGGAACGTATCCTATGAAAACTGTTTGCATGAAATCAGGAATCCCAACTTAAATTTCAGGCAATCGGAGACGATCTTAACAAAAACCTATATTTGAAAGGAATTATCTGGTTTGAAGAGCCGAGGCATGTTTTAAGGTTATTTATAAATAATGCGAACCTTATCATGTCGAATTTGTCCTGAAATTCCCGTTCCCCAGTGAAAGTAAACTTGCTAAGTAAACTGTGGGTTGGCAACTTGGGCCGAAGTCGTCTATTAAGTCCAAATATGTATAATTTCTGTATCTATTCACTATAAAATTGAATAAAAAGCAGTACTTCAGAAACTTCCCGTCAGATGTCACTGAAATTTGCCTGCAAAACGGCATTTTAGAGCTAAAAAAACAGATTTCAACTCGATAAGATCGCCAGATATTTTGCCGAAAGAAACAACTCAAAGACTTAAAATTGTTGGAGTTGGTTTCGAGGTTTAATTTGAAAGGACAATATCGTGAATCAGTAAAATATGCCGAAAGATTCCCGAGATATACCGATTTGAAATCTTATATTTCCAATATTTCCTAAATTACAAAAACAACAAACTTGCAATTCGGTACTCGATCGTAAAACGACGGATTCATGCAAAATTTCTTGAGGATTATACGATTAGAAGATCTCTGAATTGTCAAGCAGCATTGAGCGAGTTCAATATCTGTCTACGAATTTAAAAAAAGGCCAGATGGATCAGACTTACATTTAGCAATTTTTTCACGAGACTTATCCACTTCTCCATTTTGTTTTCCTGTCCCAGAAAGAATAGTTCCTTGGTTTATGTTGTATTCTTTCATAATTTCATTACGTAGATCTTCAGGCAATTCATACAGGACATCCAGGTCAATGTTATGATTATTTTCCACCTATGAAGTTATTATAAGCTATTTAACGTTACCACGGATGTAATTATACCTTAACCGGCGTTCCCATGTTCTTTAGATATCTATCTAACATTGGAGATGGATTTATTTTATGAGTAGTCTTCGATTTCGATTTGCTTCCTGCAGGTCGTCCTCTTTTAGATTTAGCGATTTCTTTGTTCTTCGAGGAATTGATATTGGATTCTTTCGGTGATTCTTTCTTTCTATCTGTCATCTGATTTTGAGATTGTGGTTCCTTTTTAATATTTTTTTCTGTCGTATTATTTGCTATTGTTTGTACAGATGTTCTTCTTTCTTCAGGGTTTTCTTCAAAATAAATTCTGATTTGTTTAGGGTCTTTATTATGTACAGAAGTTGATTTCAACTGAAGTTTGACCATTTTAACCTTACCCCACATCTAAACCCTCAATATTTTTTAGAAAAGTTATATTAGATCGGCCAAAATTCAATAATAAACCTGTAAATTCGAAATTGTAGTTTTTCTGTAAACTAACAAAAATGAGATTCCTTGTTGGGCGTATGTTTAGGTAAAAGCGTGCTATTGTTTAACCCAAATGTCTGGAATTTTGGATATGAAATGGTCTTAAATGACTGAGTTAGAGTGACAGTTAAAGAATAAAAATCTAGTCTGTCCAGGGTAAACCCGCAAGATTTCCCGTCGCCGAGATATTAAAAAGATATTTACATCATTGTACGCAGTGTGTTGTTCTGAATAAAAATGTGAAATCGAACAAAGGCGGTCTCCCTTAATTTGGAAGATATGGGCCCCCAAATTTCCAAAATGAGTCGTTTTCAGTTCCCTTTTTCCACCATAAAAACGATCTCTCACTTCATCTGTATAGTTCACAAACCACCTTTGAACTTTCAACCAACAATAAGCAACACTTTTTTTCAAGAATAATCAATATTTAATGAAAAAACCATGAAATCACTGGATAACCACTTAACCTCTATTCCTTCTGATTTCGACTCAGTCTAAAAGTGAAGTTTGGCAATGGCGCGAAATTCATCGGTCGGAATCGTGCCATCGTGCGTATTCGTGAATGAGATTATTGCTGGCGAGAAAAATGAAATATGTTCTTAGTTCTTACTGTTTATTGCTATACTCTAAATCTTCCAATAGGAGGGTTCGTTTCTAATGAAATCCACAAGGTTGAAACACATAGTAATAGAATGAGAATACACCCTGATATATATTTCAACGTAAATTTTTTTCATATGTGATAGGTCGCGCCCTTCCCAGATTTCCAATGAAATCGAGGTTATTACATAACCCATTCTATTGGAATACCCTGAATCTCATTCTAAACTGGGACCATCTCGAAGACAACAAAAAACGAAGTAGATAACAACCTCCCTATTTTGAAGGGGATAGAAAGAAAGTTCAAACGAAAATATTGAGAGTGAAACTTTAAAACAAATATTCTTAATGATTTTGTTTTGATGTTAGAGTAACCACCTCTTCTTCTTCAGTGACAGAAGCATTTTCCTTACAATCATATCCTTCGACTGTCCATCATTTCATATTTCCCGCCAGCAACTACTCTTCGGTCTTAAAACGTTGGCCAGCGATGAAAAGACGCTGTTGCCAAGCTCCGCTCTAACATTGAGAAGTATTTCGTAGAAATATAGGTTAAGTGGTTGTCTAATATTTTCACTTTTCTTCCTTTAAATAATGAATATTCTTGAAAGAAAGTGTCGCTATTCGTTGGTTGAAGGTTCAAAGATGATTCATGAACTAGATTTGAGATGTGAGAGATCCTTTTTATGGCGGAAAAAAGGATCTGAAAATGCAACAATTTGGAACATTGGGGGCCCATATCTTCCAAACAAAGAGAGACCGCCTATGTTGGCCATCATATTTTTTGTTCAGGAACTCACACTGCTTACAATGGTGTGAATATCTTACTTATAGCTTCGCGACGGGAAATCTTGCGGGTTTACCCTGTCCAGTCGTCCCTAGGCCTTATAACTTAAGAACGAAAGCACCCTGCGACCCTTAAATGCGACAATAACTTGAGAACGGAAACACCAGGGTAGGTTATATCCATTTTAAATTTTGAGGTAATTTCCCGAACATCTCAGAAACTACTTGATTGATCGGATTGAAACTTGGTTATAAGTTGTAGAATACCAACTGTTAACAGCCTGCAAACGCTAAGAAATTAAAAATAACATTTTTCGAAATTTTTCTGAATTTTATTGAATTTTTTTTTTGGAAACTATGCATCAGATTTCTATCAAATTAGGTACAGACCTTGAAGCCACATGTTTCAGTTTGATCCGATTCGAATTTCCGAAGATATCAGGGGAACATATGTCAAATTTCAAGGTTTTTCGCGCGCAAAAGCTGCTGACTTCAAGTAATTGCTTGAATTTTTTACCTTTGTTCTCCTCTGTCTTAACGGATGGTTGATTTAAAAAATTCCTCATAACTGAATTTGTCGGACCAATTTTCTCTAACTTAGATAATTGAATTCCTACACCTCTTAAATCGGCAAAGGGTACATTAAATTTATCGTATAGTAGCTTCACTTCCTTGAATATTGTCTTTACATCTGCAATGTTGGAAGTGGTACTTTTACTGAGACTGTCACATATTCCATGTCCCAAAAATTTTGCAGTTTCCTGTTGAAAGCAAATTCAAAGTTAACGTTGAAAATCAAAATATTTTCAGAAATCGACAAAAGTTTTCAACACAATCTTATCCATTAGTTCTTTATACGATGATTTTGTATATTTTTTAATGTTCCTTTTTCAAATCGAATTACTCATTCAATAAGAAAATACTCACAACTGGTGCATCGGCCGCTCTAACCATAAGTTTCAAGGTCAAGCACTTAGCCCGCATTCCAAGATCGTAGAGTCTGTTGAAGACTTCCTGCGACAAACTCTGCAAGAAGTTATAAGATTCCTCTTGGGTTTTAAAGCGGATTCCGTAGTTTATTTCCGCTGAAACCGATTTTCTCTCATGATTGAAGTTCAACGGTTTCCTGTCTATCCCTTTAGCTTGCTCTAGAAGGGTCTCTCCTACCTTTTGTCCTAGTTCGGCTTGTAGCTGACTCAAGGAAGCCACCTGAAATATTGAGGGGTTCATTTATCATCCAGAAGGCTTGAATCAAATAAAAAAAGAAACACTGATAGTTGAAGAGAAGTCGAATTATGGAAGGAATACATCAAATCGAGCTGAAGGACCCAAGTTGATGGCTCTTGTCTGATTGTTAGTCAATAAAGAACATTCTCTCTCTAAAAAAAACTTATATTGAAGTTTAAAAGGGATTTTCTCTTCATGTTCATTATTTCAATTATTAAAAATTCTCAAAAGCATTAACGTTTGGTCAAGAGTCTGTACCTACATGCTTGTGCAAATTTGTTGTTGGAGCAAAAAAGAATTACCAGTTACCAGATTTCAACATGACTAGATCAGTAATTTTTTTTTATTCACCAACGATACTATTGTAACAACACCCGGAAGGCTATCAAAGTTTGACACATTCCACTCTGTATAATTAAAAATAACATAATCACAAGGACGAATATCCGTCGATAATTCAACAAATATTCCCCCTTGATCAGAGCTAATCACCCAATCAACCAAAACACCTACACCGAAGAAGCGGATCCAAGTAGAATGACTACAGCGGTTTCACAATTGTTATTGATCGTCAGGTCAACTTAACTTGGATAAACCGCAGAGAGTTCTCTCGATACTTGTTACCTTTCAGAGGGATCGCTGCAGTATACAACTTACAGCGCGCCATCTGCCAGGAGCATCTTGCGAGTCTCACCTTCGACTACATATACATATACATAATTGTGTTATTTATTACTACTGGAGCTCTTTCTTCTCCATGAAACCATTTCCTATCTTTGTTAGATGTTGGACGTTTTCGTCTTGTGGGAATCCACATGAACCGAGTGTTTCCAATGTTGATCGGTTGTTTGTAAAGCTGCAATATCGCAGTTACAGCGACCTGATGCGACAAAAGGATGAACGTCACACACATCGATCAAAGTATTCTGCACTCGAAGGTGAGACTCGCAAGATGCTCCTGGCAGATGGCGCGCTGTAAGTTGTATACTGCAGCGATCCCTCTGAAAGGTAACAAGTATCGAGAGAACTCTCTGCGGTTTATCCAAGTTAAGTTGACCTGACGATCAATAACAATTGTGAAACAGCTGTAGTCATTCTACTTGGATCCGCTTCTTCGGTGTAGGTGTTTTGGTTGATTGGGTGATTAGCTCTGATCAAGGGGGAATATTTGTTGATTTATCGACGGATATTCGTCCTTGTGATTATGTTATTTATTACTACTGGAGCTCTTTCTTCTCCATGAAACCATTTCCTATCATAATTAAAAATGTTGGGTTAGGTCCAGTAAGATAACTGCGCGGCGTTGTCAGTTCTACATAAAGATCATCGAATTTACATATGTAACTAAACCAAACCATAGAGTCATTGATACAAATATCTAAGAGTTGACAACGTCTGGCCGAATTATTATAAAAACTTGATAGACCTATTCCAAGGTCTACCTACTGAAAGTCAATGGAGTATAGTCGTTCAAGACCATTTTTCAGGAAAAATTCGAAATTTCCAGACACTTGGACGAAACAATAGCAAGCTGTTCCCTAGAAACATGCACCCAAAAAAGATCATCCACCTCGAACTCACCTGAACATCTCCACACGTATTAAGTCCCATACTCTTCAATTTACTCAACGTAGCCCTGCCGACTCCAGGAAGGTCACCGAGAGAAATCTCGGCAAAATATGCCTCTACATCGTCTACCTCCAAATAGAATTGCCCATTGGGTTTGGCCTTCTTGGTAGCAAGCCTCGCTTGTAATTTGTTCCCCCCAAAACCGGTAGAACAGGGGCATCCTGTTTTGTCCCTTATTTCCGATCTGATATGCGAAGCAAACTGTTCCACTGTCAAACCTGTTTCGTTTAGCAGTTTGGTGCAATCGACATACATTTCGTCGCAACTTACTGCCTCAATGTCCAAAGTATAACTAGCTACGGTTTTGAATAGAGTGGATGCTACCTCTCTGTAACCCTGAATACAAAAACTATTTTCATGTTTTAATGTTTTAGTTGACTTGTTTTCTGATTAAATTATGGAGTTTTCAGAATAATATACAGGGAAGGCTATGGAAACAGGACATTTTTGGAATAGATAATACTCGTCAAGTAGGAGGGGCTAGAATGAGTCGGATTCAACGCATTCATTTCATTTTAATGATTGTTCAAATTTTAAGAGTAAATGAACCATAAAAAATACACAAATATTCATGTTAGAAAACCAGGAAAGGACTAAATACAGGAATGAAAGCTCTGCTCGATTTTATTTTTGTAAAGAGAAACCCAATATGGGGGCCTACCTGAAAATCATACTGTATCGTCTTGAGACCTGGACACAACTTTACAGCTGTTCCCAAAAACATTCCATTCTTGATTCCACATTTTCTAGCCTCGTAGCTGCAGCAGGCAATTTCAGACATAGAAGAATGACTGTCTAAGTTGGAAATTTTTTCGACAATATTTTCTGGAGCCCTTTCAAGATTCATTGCTATTTCTGCAGATCTCCCAGGTCTTGAAGAGGTAATTTGACCATTTCGCGCATGTGTTACAGCCACTGGTTTTCCTCTAAGTTCCGGCCTGTTTCTTAAACCAACTGATACAAAAAAGCAGTCCATATCGATGTGCATTATTACAGAGGAATATTGTCTTTTGCTTTCACTGTTACCTACAGCATGTAAAGAAAAGAAAATTTCAACATGGCACCAGAATTCAATAATAGTAAGAGTACCTTTTAATAACAGCTGTTCTTTTCCTGAAAACTTTCCATCAGATTTTCCTCTCAACTGGGATACAAGTTGCTTGAATTCAGCCCCCATGGTAGCAATAAGATGTAGTCTAGAATTATTGAAAAATTCCTCTAGAAACTCTGGATCTGAGGCAGTTTTGGAAATTCTACTTTTACCATCATTAATTGAGAAGTCAACAGGTTTTTTTTCTGTTGTACTAGAAGAATCCATAGTCTTCTCTTCAATTTTAACTGCAAGGGTTGAATGATTATTCATTTCGTCTTTCACTATCCCTTCAGTTTTAAGAGAAATGTCCTCTTCCTTTCTCACATCTTGGATAACAGGAAAATTCAATCTAGGTTGGGCTGCACTTTGGTTGGAAAACAGTAAATATCTCTTATAGTCCAGCAGTTTATTGAAATTGATACTATCAGTTATCCATGAAGCTTTGACTATAGGTACACTACCCAGATTTTTTGTCTTAGCATAAGCCAAGTTCGAAGCTATTATATGCGTTGTGGTAGACATTTGATAACCATGATAAACTCCTCCATGTTCTGCCATAAGTTTCTTCAATTCTGCTGCATTAGGATTCGTTAGACCATTGACAAATATTGCAATACCTTTGAATATGTTCGATTTCAAATCTGTGGTAGCTGCTGTTTGCATATACTGTTCCACCAGTTTGGATTTCTTGGCTTCAAAATATCCACCCTGTAAATGAGAATTTTAATTTCCTGTACCTCAAATGAAAATATAGAATAAAATATGTTTCCAATACTCAGCAACGTACGAAATCTCCAAAACCCATTGCTTCATCCTCTTCATTTTTGGGCTTTCTTTTTCGTCCTTCAATTATTCTTTCACACATTTTAAATTAAATATTTACATATTTTCAGAGGGCTTAAAACAATTTTGCTTTCTATCATATCAAGTAAAGTATAATAAAATAATTTCGGAAAGCTCTAAGTTTTTTAGTTTTGTACTTGAAGGTTATGTTTACAAAATAGTCAAAACACTCCCATAGACCTAATATAAACAATGAAAATATAAATAACTAATGTTATTTTACTTATTTTAAGTTTATGAACACTCCTGACAGTTCACATGGATGCAACCAGGCATACATATTTTAACTGTAGTGGCAGTTTTATGTGTTTCAGACATCAGTGTACTTTGCTGGCGCCATCTATCAAGTACGCATCGAACACATGAGTAATAACAGTTGGATTTCTTTAACATAAGATAATGTTATAAAGATCGACCGCTAGATGTACCGTACACAAAATAACTTCAGAAAGAGAAGAGTTAATTACGAAGGACGAATTCGAATATTTCCAAAAATACAGGTCTGGTCGAATTAAAATGGTATGTGGTTGAAAAATGACGGTACATGTTTCCTAACTTGATGATTTCTTTCAATGGCCCTCGCGTTCTCCAGATTTGGGCCCTGAGGTTTTTATTCTGAAAGATCTTCAGAACGTCATGTGAAACTTCCACGAAAGGTTCAATTGCTGTATTGCACGCCAATGCCATCATTTGGTCGATGTAATTCTCAAATTACAGTTTCAAAAAAATTACATCATATAGCTTGACTGATGAAGAAACCGATGATAAATTAGATGTTGTCACAATAAAGGAATGAGCTAGTAACTCCAGACTTTAAGAGTGGGTTTTTGCGGACACTATCGTTCAGAGACCTATGAAATTTGTCACAAGAACCGCGGTCCTATTGCAACCTGTTTATAATCTAGGAATTTGAAAAGACTTTAAATCAGTTCTTTTCCTAAATTCCCAATTTATTGTTGTAACCAGGAAAAATGAAAGATGTTTTCACCATTAAAAAATACAACTGTGTACAAATAAACCAATAATTTATTTGCGAAAAAAAAATACATGGTGTAATGATAATTTTGGAACGATGACAATGCCAACATGGCATAATGGATATATTTTATAATAAACTCGCAAATTCCTATCCCAAAAAGCAATATATTCCATATTTGAGAAGGGAATATCGAGTTTCGTTATACAATTCAAGACCAAAAAGGTAATACTAACTCAGCCAAACCAAGTTTTGGAAAACTCAAAAAAAGGTGCCAATATTACATCAGACAATACAAATTTCTAAATCGAATGAAATATATAAGAAATGAAGATATTAAGTTCATAAGGCACCTAAGTAGAAGTACCTGTCCAATTACAATCCAAACGAAATTTTTTAATAGATCATATTGGCCAAAACCCGGTACTTTAAAGAAAAGACGAGCCAAAAATGACAAAAATATTCATTAGTCGCCAACAAAATAATGACAAATGGAACAACTAACGATGAAAAAATTGGAAAAAGATGATTCACAGGTGTGAGTTGAATTCGATATAAAAGATCTACCGTCTGGTTAAAAAAATCCTACTCGCTTTTGGAGGTGTGTCCACTTATACATAACTTATAATTAATTCAAGAAAGGCAAATATTAATTCCTCCATGTGACTAGTTCATTGGGACACACCGATTCAACATCAACACACGTCAGTTTTTTTTAAACAAACGGTTTCCATTTTTTTTTCTAGTCGCGATTTAAATCAACTGCAAAACAGCTAGTTTCACCTGCTTCGATTTTTTTGTATTTTCAATACTTTACAGCTTAATTATAACGTTTTGTCCTGTACTAAACTCTCGCGAGTCCAAAATCAGAACCTAGAAAATAATTAAAATGGAATGGAAATGTAGTAGAAATATGAAATTTCAAATTTTTCGTTTACACAAATGTGAAATACGGTACACAAAAATGAATTTGTAAAAATTATTCCGAAAAAAACCCCATCGAAAAGGTTCAATTGTTGCTATACAATCGTTTCAAATAAAAAGCAGAAGTAGAGAGCTGCTTCATTTCAAAAAAAAATATACTATACTCCGCTATTCTGTCATCACCAACTATTCAAACTTACTGTGGAATGGGGAGCAGTCAGTTTAGATAGAAGGTCGTACCTGTAGAACCAACAGAATTTACATTTAAAATTGAAATTGAAAAATTCCTAACTATTTCTGTAAGACCTCATATTAAAGAGACTTTCAACAAATTATAAAAACAAATAATTAAATCTAAAATAGATAAATTAACAATTTTGTGTAACTAACAAACGTAGTGTTCCGATGATTCCAAAATATCATCAGAGATTAAAATATTGGTGTGCTTTTCTTTATTCGAATTTATATAAGTAGGATTGCCTCAATAAATAGAGAAAAAAAGGAATTTGTTTTAATATATTACGTTTTTTTTATTCGTTTTTTATGTATAAGTATTTACAAATTAAAAAATTTGTGTTGACAATTTGGAAAAGTTTTAATTGTTATAAAGGAGTGCAAGTATCATTTAAATCAAGAAATGGAGTACAAAATTTAGAAAACAAATAATATTTTGATATGGATATTCAACAGAAAAACTAGAAGTGGTAGGCAATTGATTTCAATGTCTCGTATAGTTGTTCATTCAACTACAGCATGTTAAAATAAATGCCGGTTTGAAAAATTATTACAAGAAAGTGAGCAAATTAGAAAGCTCAATATTTGTGATGTATAAGAAGATAAAAGTATAATATAAAGAATTTACATAAATAGGAAGTTCCTGAATTATCGCTAAGTGTCAAAGATCATGTAGAAAGACAGGATATACACATTTTGTTCAAATATTTTGTCGCCAATTTTGGGAGGAAAAGTTGATTCATATCCAGTAAAATGCCATATTACCAAGATAGAAAAAACTTATTTGTGTTGATTTACTTACATAACACCTTCGTTATTTTAATTTCCTCAACAAAAATTGCCTTTTTATAGCACTACTACACGACCTTGCAAACAAAGGTGTAATTCAGGAATCTCACTGCATTTTTAAAGGTCATACACACAAAATACACCAAATAATTCAATGGTATTTACCATTTTTCCAATTTAAACTCAAGGAATTTTCAGCCGGCAGGATTTAATTCACTTTAATAAAAATAATCGGTCAAAGCGAGAAGAGCATGTCAGAAATGAATTTTTTAAGGATCTAAACAATAAATAGTTGTCAAACAAAAGGTTCAATGTTACCAAAGGAAGCTCAACACATTTCAATATTATATTTTAACTGAAAACTTCCTTATCCAGTGATTGAAGCTCTTATTCAACCCTTGGTTATTCTTTGAACTGCATAGAGTTGGCTTGAATATTTTTCAGAAAATACTTGACACGGCGTAAAGTTTCAAGAAACAACTTCAAACATAGCTACTTTTGGAACTATTTTCATCGGAATCAAGGGATGAACACATCGATGAAATTGTAAAGTATGCGGACTACACATCTAAAAATATACACTGCCACTTACAAGAATCACTGCAGCAGTCCAAAAGTACAACCTAACTATGCAACTGTGTATTTCGACGAATAAGAAACTTTGCGCCACATCAAATACAAGTTAGAATTCTTATTTACTTCAATTTGAAAAATCAACAGCATTTCACATTGGCAATACTGGCTGTCACTAATGAACCACAGAACCATGACATTTCCAGGGTTGCCAACTGTAAGAAACTAACTTCCCCAGTGTTACTAAGGTTAATCATTACCTCTACGTATCCAAGCCAAGTCAATTCTAGATAGGTCAAATCGTCATTTGCTCTCTTAACACCCTTGAGATTGTCGATTCTCGAAAGAAAAACACACCAAACCGCAGGGTTTCAACAATTAGGAACTATAGGCAAATCCCCGTCCAAGGAAAGGTCCAGAAAATCAATCAGAACACCACTTTATAACTGTCGGTCACAAAAAAGACCAACGACGATACCATTAGGGGGGAAATTTAATAATTTCTCAATTTAAACTAACGCACTTCACTCCTTCACCTGCTCGTTCAGGGCTATGCGGGGCCCTGGTGCACCTGGTGCTGCTGATTGTGTAAGATGAGATGTGGTATCTGATGCTGGGGCGGCGGCACCTGTTGCAGATACTGCATACCCTGCAACATGTGAGGCTGCGGTATGAGATTGCACATCGGCAGATACTGATGGGTCTGAACCGCTCCTTGCGGCGGCGGGGCGGCCTGGTACTGCTGAGGCTGGACCTGAGGGGGCTGACCTTGAGCGAATTGTTGCTGAGTCTGCTGACTGGCGGCTTGCGAGGCCTGCTGTTGCATGTATTGGACCTGAGGAGGCGATTCGTACATCCGCATGCTGTGCATCTGGTGATAGGTGGCGGCGTTCAAGCTCGGCTGGTAGATGAACTGCCCCATGCCAGGTCCAGGAGCCAGGAGAGGTTGCCCTGTTGCCGCTGCGACCTGTATCTGGGAGGCAACCATCTCGTTTCTATTCACCGTGCTTACTGGAACTGTAACGTAGAAAAGTTTCGTTTAGATTAGATAGATTAGATTAGATAGATAGAATAAATTTATCTGCGATGATTCTGAATGATACCGGGTTTTCCAACAAGTTATTATTGGATTGGCGGCATTTCTAGTGTCTTGAAATATGCAGCTTTTTTACATAACGTTTCAAAATCTGGAAAAGCCACGATGTAAAGTCAGCAGCTTTAGCGAGCATGTTCAAATTCATTGCTAAAGCCGTCATCTTTTCACGTATTAACCCCACCACTTTTGCTGACTTCCCAATCATGAAATTCTGTATTAACCTTCGAGCTGTCATTTTTCGATAAAGTACTGTACTAAGTACCCCCCCATGTGAAGGATAAAATAACGCAAAAGAACGATGTAGAGGGCGAAGAACAATCATAAACACCTACATTATGATGTAATGTTGTGGAGTAGTTCAAATGTCTCGCCAAGAACATCCATATCTAGCATCTATGTAACTTGCCACATTTCTCTATTAGGTAGAAACCAAGATGCATAGAATATATCAGGTATCGACACTTTCCTACAATTACCCGCTTAAACTTTGGGTCCAAAACTCGGTCCTCGAATTCTAAAATAATGCACTACTTGGCTCTGTAAACGATGATTGTGCTAACGTCGCTTTGTCAAGTCCATACAATTAATTCCGCTGAATAGAAAATTTGAGCTATAATCTATTAGATCTGATGGAATCATTTCCCTGAATTATGAATTAGATATTTGAAAGAAGGCTTTAATGGATACAAGAAGTCATTTCGAAGCCCTAGCAACGGTAGAAACGAAACTGGAAATTGATATATTACTCATGGATTTTATTGGATAGTTTGGATCTCCTCTTATAAAAATATGGTTAATAAATATTGTATGTACCTATTAATGAATATTTGATCTAAAAGCTATGAATGCATACTTCAAAATAGAATTCGAGGAAATGTCGATGTTTATTTTTATTGAAATATTTGCTATGACGTGTCTGTAACTTTCAAAGATATTTCAGATTTTACATGGCATTAATCGGCGAAAACTGATGTAGGACAACAAAGCCGTATTTTTACAACATTTGGACCTCATTTCGGACCCAAAATATGTCTAAGAGTCTCCGCACCATGTATTCTATGCATCTATGTAGAAACTGACAATTTCGATGGGAAAATGGTTCTAATCAATCATTTCAAGCCCTAATCACTTCATGCTCATCTCTATTCTATGAATTTCACAAATGCATGTCTTTCATTCAGTTGAAGCCATTCCAATCCGGTATATTCTCGAACAGAATCAGATCGAGGTAATCTTTCAACCAGTTCGATCCCCCACCATATATTAAGCATAAATTGTAAGAAAAAAAGCTAGTGAAACTCAACGCTAAAGGAATCGGTTCTGCAAGACTACTACAACATCAAAATAAAATTTCATTCAAAAGGGTGTTCAGGACCTCACCTTTGATTCTGATCAGACAGGGTCCCATCTTGATAGCTATGCAAACAATCAAATCATGAACATTTCGAAAGATAAACTACATCAATACATTAAAACAACGAATGGATGAAACATAACTTTTGATAGAAGAAATAGAGCCCAAAAGACTTTAAGAGAATCGCTCAATGAATTTTATCTGGCAAACATTGCGTGAAAATGAAGAACTACATCTATGTTGGGGAAAGAGTTGAACTACATGCCATTATGTGGCAGATGGGGCTTCTTCAAAGACTTTAGCTTGAAATCTGAAATATTCTTAGTAATAGAGCTGGATATAATTGAACGATTGAGAAATCGATGATGGGATATATATCTGGTTGATGATTTCATGGATATAAATTATATAGATCTTGAATACTAGTGGCATTTGCTTGATGAATATCAGAAAGACATGCATTCCAAAATCCATTGTCATTACATTAGAATATGAGATATTATATCTTTATTTTGATAGTTAAAGGAACAAGCATTTTAGTCGGTTTCAAGCGATGGACCAAAAGCTCAGGTTATAGTTAAAGTTATCCGAACTGACACAGACAAAGGATCATCTGTCGTAAACATAGATAAAATTTGGCTGTCGATATAGGCGTTGTTGCCAATTGCACTATAATTCATGGTAAACCCCTTACGGTTTCCAGATTGCCTACTATTTCGTCAGTCGAAATAATTATATCAAAATTACGTTCAACCTTATTATAGCTTAAGTATCGATTAAAGCTTATTTTTGGAGGATGATTTTTATTATTTTTCCGCTGTTTTCTGGGTGTTCACTCCCAATGTCTGTAACAGAACTATTGAAAATTAAATGAAAATTTTTATTTATATAAAACGCCCCTGCGGATTGCAGGATTGAACATCATGTGAAGGGCAGTTTCTAGGGAAGGGGTTGCCTAATGAACAATAAAAACGATCAACAAAGTGAACACTAACGTTACAGTTCACTTTGTTGATTGTTTTGCCCTTGACAAATAGTTTAATCTTACAAGTCGCATGGTCGTTCTCTATAAATAACGATTTTTATTCAATTAAAGGCGCAAACTGATGGACGCGTTCGTCGCTCAAGCGATGACATTTGAGTTGTCAGATGCTCTCCCGCCAAAATCGCGCGATTCTTTTTATGTAGTTAAAAAATTTCAACTTCAAGAAAAAGGGGGAACATTCAAAACACTCAAGAGATTGTTTATACTCATCTGTCAGATGATTATAGGCACTCATTATTATATTGATTTATCGATCTTCCTCAGATAATCATTTCTGCAGAACAAAACTAATTCCAGCAAAAACAATTTTTCGAAAGCTGTTAGCATGTCCAAGGAATCAAAAGCGTCTATTTATTGAATCCCTTGAAAAATAGTTATATAAACAATGATTATATACTCCATTCACTTTTATAATGTAGCCCGGTTGGCCATGATTTAGGTTTATCAAGTTTTTTCCCTTAAAACTGACGCAGGTTGGCACTCATGAAATATCGGCAATGTCAAAAGACGTTGCCAAATTTCAATTTCTACTATTATCAATATCAATCGATTCTAGATTTCTAAATCTCAGCATAATAACGCTTGCAAACTAATAAAAATGCCAAAGGTAGTTTTGAAGAAGCAGAGGCAAAGTATCAGGAAGTGCTATGTAGAATTGAAATCGGCTTTTTCTGATAGTAACCCTGATAATTCGGAATCAATAATTCAACACAAGCTATCCAACATTTTCGACGTATGTGAGTGAAAACCAAGGAATTATATTTTATATGAATAGATATTTATTTTTTAGCTGCACATCAACACAATAGGGAAGATTTTAAGTAAAGAGACGACAAAGAATATCCTTCTATTGGAGCACCCAAAATGACACTGATTACAGACTTTATTTTGAAAAACTCGATTCTTGATTTCCGTACGAGAAAAAAGCATAACTGAATCTTCCAACCATGTTTATATACGTAAAATATTTCCAGTATTAACAGAGACAAAAGTTTTTCAACATTCGCCAGGTCTTTGGAATTATCGAATTCAAATAAAATTTTCTCAAATTCATTACTTTATCAATGTAGATTGACATTTGAAAAATAAGTAATTACTACGACCTCTATGTAGAGAGGACAACGTTGCATAGTTATCTGACAGGAAAATGACTATAACCTAACATTTTCAAAATATACACGGTGAAATCTGTCACGATGTCATGGCCAACCGGGCTACATTATAAAAGTGAATGGAGTATACTTTGTTGAAGAACCAGACACGTGGAAATAAATTTATATAATTTGAAATGTGACATTTCATGAACAATCACGCGTCTTCATGATGACAGATGTCAGTCACAAATTACTGACATCGGGCAAAAAAATCGCGCGATTTTTAGTTTTCGACGCGTCCATGAGTACGAGCCTTAAAACCTGTATAACGACTGGAAAAGAATTATTTTATTATTATTATTACGCATGCTGAACAAACACTGAATTAAATAGTGTTGTAACTCTTCATACGCGTGGTATATCCACCAAATTCATATTTTGAAATACTTACTTTTCCTAATCCTGTTACTCTGAGGCTGCTGAGCGTATTGCGGTTGGCCAGGCATCATGTAACCCATAGGTAAGATCATGGACGTTTGGGGCTGCCCCATGGGCCCGTTCATGGTCGTAGAAATGAATTGAGGGTGACTGGGCGTCTGAGGCGTGTGCGGCCTGCTGAGAGACGGGGTACTAGGCGACCTAGAACTAAAACTAGACTCAGGAAGTCGAAATCCAGTTCCAGTCGTTAAGTCATGACGGTACCTATTATTTACACACCTAGGCATGAAAGGCTTGGCCGTAGGATTGAAAGTGAATTCTTTTGCGTTGGGATTCAAAGTGGATTTCTTCAGTGTTGTCGTGACCTTGTCCAGTGCGGAATCTTGCAGTGGGGGAGGGGACGGTTGAGGTGGAGGCGCTTGTGGGGGAGATTTGATGGCGTTCGGTTGAGGTTGGGTGCAAGGTGGCATAACCTGTACAGGAAAAAGAAAATTGTTAAAATCTTCAAGATGTTTATTTTAAATATTGGATAGAGTAGTCCGTTTGTGACAGTTCATTTGTTTCAACCAAATGAAATGTTCAAGTATCCCCCGATGTTTTTTCGTTCGAATCCATAAAGACTTACCTGTTGATCGGGAATAGCTTGAGGAGGAGGACCCTGTTGAGGTCCATCCTTCGGCCCCGCCAACTGGAAATCCTGCGAAAACTGCTGTAGTTCCTTAACCTCCTCCCTATGATGTCGATTGTTATGATTGTGGTTCATCTCGACCATCTTCGGCTGCATTTCGCCACCCTGATAGCCGGGCACAGGATGAGGCACAGGTTGCTGAACTTGGGGTGGCACGTTCGGAGGGGGTCCAGAAGGATAAACATTCCTAGGACCCCTTAGCATCTGTTTAGACTCTCCGTTCATATGCTGACCCTTCTGTCCACCTTGTCGGTTACCGTAGTGATTTTGTCTCTGTTGGTGGCCCTGATTCTGCACCTGAACAGGCGGCTGCGACTGACCTTGAGCCGGCATCTGTTGTTGAACCGGAACCTGATTTGGCGGAGGCATTTGAGTCTGTGGTGGCGCTGGTACAGCCTGAGGCGGTGGCATATGCGGCATAGTTACGTTGCTGACCGAATTCTGCGAATAAGAGTTGGTAGAAGATGGAGATACTCCCTTGGATGGAGGTGTCGATTGGGGTGGTGACATTAAACTGCTAGTGCTGCAGACGGAGTTGTTCGAGCTACACTGTGCAGAATTGCTTGGTGGCGGACTGCCCCTGGCTACCTTGCCGGAATTCTGGTTCTTCCGCTTCGCTGGTGGAATGTACTTTCCGTTAGATTCGCTAGGGCGTACTACGGCTGCGTATATGGTCTCTTCGTCGCCGTTTTCTAGTTCGAGTCTTGCCTTTCGGCTCGGTTGACTCTCAATTTCTTGCGCTATCTGGTTGGCCTTGGCTTCGGCTTCCCTGCAAGACAAAAAGAGGATTGTTAAGTTTGTTTAATACTTGGAATTAGTAGACGATAGCCAAAAAAGAATCTCACACCTGGGTTCACCTGAATATAACCTAATATTTCATGCTAGATAAAGATACTTCATTTTGTTGGTTTCGTGCGTCGTTTGACATTTGTCATACGTTGGAGGTAAAACAACCTCACTTACCCGCTTTGTTTATGTTATGAAGTACAGCATTTTCAACAATTTCAGGATAAATTCAAAAGTTAAAATGATTTATATTAATAGAATTGGTGAATAACTAGGCCTAGTAATTGTTTCGTTGTGAAATACAACATAAATACACCGAGGGACGAAGGAATCCGATTTTTCAGATATATTGTAGCGTATACTTTATATTTGAATATTTGCATTTTTGACCCATTCCCCTAAGTTTTATCTGGTATTCGAAGAAATAGACTACTATGTGAACTATCCCAGAAAAGGCAAACATCCCATATTTACGCCATAAATTGAAAAAACTGTTCTGACAAAGTAACAAACTATGGTAGAGTTTGTTGGAGGCATTTCCACACTGGTTAAGGAATTATGTTAGACTATCTATTTTATTTGTTCTGTTTAATAAGTTGACTCATGATGAGATAAGTATGATAAGAATATTTCGTGTTTGTTATACACATTTCAAGAATTATATCTTCTCGACCCTACAATAGCTGGCGTTATGAATGACAAACCCATCCTGAATGGTTACCACTCGCACCTCCATATTATATATAAAGGCAATTCGTAATGTGATAGATTCGTCAAAATATTGCAAGCATTTTATAATAATAATGAATCAGATAACTTTCTCTGTTCTCAACCGAACACGTTCCGATGTGGCTCGACTACTCAAGGATGGAACTTCTATATTTTGTTGTTTGTAATATGTTTCGAATTGACCTTATTTTCAATTATTAAAGATTATGAAAGCCCTAATGTTGCATCTGCATAATAAAAAAGCATTTTATATGGATAGTAAAGAATTTTTTGAGGATGAATCGTAATCGGCGTTCAAGGAAAAAATTTCATATGAATTATTCTATTTGTAACATATATTTAGTATAATAAATATATAATTGAAGATTATGATAGCACTGACATAGCAACTGTAGACCAATATTGTAGTAATTTGATAATTTGCAACATAGAACGATATTCGAAATAGTACTGAGAAGTTCTCTGGAACCCATGTTTTATCCATTCCATACATTTGTTGGATTTCATTCTGCTGTTTATTTTCAGGATTTAATGAGCCAAACATTTTACTGTATCATTTCCAATAGTTATACCTATAATAAATGCTATCTCTGATGTGGATACTCTAGGCTTTAGAAGACAATGATAAAAACTGCAATTTTCATTTATATCGTTTTGAACGATTATCATCTGAGATTGAATATCAGTTAATCAGATCCATTATCGCAAAATTTCACTTGTAAAATTAATAAAATCACTATAATCTCCAAATAATCGCTCTTCGCCAATGTAAACAAAGCGAATGTATTCCTTGGTCTCTCGGTGTATTTATGTTGCATTTCACAACGACACAATAACTTGGCCTCAGGGGTCTAGTAATTCAACAATTCTATGAATATAAATCATTTCAACTTGTGAATTCATCCTGAAATTGTTGAAAATGCTGTATTTCATAATATAAACAAAGCGGGAAAGTGAGTTTGTTTTACCTCCAACGTATGACAAATGTCAAACGACGCACGAAACCATTTATTTGAGAGCACTCTGTGAGTAGTTGTTTATTATACAAATTTCGAGATGGTTATGAGACTATTCATTCATTAATTTCTTTTCAAGCCTTCACCTAAGGATTCAAAGACCTAAGGAACAGCATCTTATCTGTAAAGGTAACAATTTTCTTTCGTGCAAGATGTTCATCCGGCAAACGAAAAATCCAAGGTAACTTACTTGTAATCCGGAGTATCGGAATGCTGCAGTGGGACGGTATACCCTCTCAACGAATGATCGAACGTACTAGTAACACCGTATTCCAGTTCGTTCTTCTTGAACATATCATTAGCGTCCCATCCGTTAGCAGAACTGTCCAGTTCCAATGGGGTATCTGTTCCGTTCAACTCTTCTTCCCAGGGTTCGAGCTCCTTCTCCTCGCGGCTGGCACCGTTCAATCTCGCGGAGATGGCCGAGTCCGTCTGAAAGGTGTCTCTGGTGGGGTACTCCAAGTCGACGTCCTTGGCCGAGATGCTGACGATGTCGCTTACCGGAAATATGAGCCTTTCGACCAGGGTGCCGATTTGGGCGCTTGCGTTCGGGCTGTCGTGCTTGCCGATGAGGGTGGCCACTTCGAGGACCACTTCAAAACTGCTCGAGAAGGTTTTGAACACTCCTAGGACAAGAAAGTGAGTATTATATGGTTTATTTCTAGTTTGGAAAGGGGGAAAATTGGATGACTTACCTTCCCAGACGTCCTCTCCTTTAGTTTTCAATCTAACGATTGTTCCGATCTGAGCAGTCGCTGTATGCATAAAATGGGAGTTGGTGTAGACTCCATCTGAGGTCAGAGACCGGTTCCGCTGTGTCCTTGAAAGAAAAATTAAGGTTAGGAACTTTAATTTGGGAGAGTCTTACTTAATGGGGTCCTTGATGTTAGTTAAAGTTTTTGGGTCTTGCGAATACCATTTCTCTAAGAATGGCGTCCTATAGCTTCGTCCACATGTCTATAATTCTCGAATTTCGAGACGAAAATCTAATCCGACTAATCAGATATCAAAATCTATTCTGTCCGGCAGAGTTGCATTACTATTGAAGGGGGCGAAGTAGCCACTTGAAACTTTCAGGGTAGATAGCACATCAGAATGCGACAGTTAAGTTCATCAATGGGCCGAATCGGCCAAACGATTTTGGAGTTATAGTCACTTGAAATTTTGAGGATATTTCCGCAATATCACAGGAACTACTTGAGCGATCGGATTGAAACTTGGTAGTTAGCTCTTCTATACCGTCGCGCAATTGCTTGTGAAATTTCGTTGGGATCATATGGTGAATAAATCGGGAAAACAATTTTTCTCTTGGTAACTATTGATCAGATTTCGTAGCACTTTTGCACATACTTCCACCTTATATTTCACGACATTGTACCAAATTTAAGTTCGCTCATATTTCAATTTCGGAAGATATTGGAGAAAAATGTAAAATTTCGGGGTGTTTTCCATTGTATCGTTGTTATTTCCTAAAACAACTCGAAATACAATTATCCAATCATGATGAAATTCGGTAAATTGTTGGAAAATGCCCACTTTGCGTGAAATTTCATGATGATCATCGTGAAAACAATTTGAAATTTTTTTTTTTAATTATGTATTCTACGTCGTTATCCTCAAAAAATTCTGCAAGAACCTTCGAGGAGGCATTATTAAATGCAGTAATCAGTTTCAATTCGATTCCATCTGTATTTCTGGAAATGATGGGAAAATAAAATTTTGAATGGATATGACTTCGGAATTATCGGGTGGATTTGACCCATTCGCAAACTCGGCTTGCGTAATCAAGATACAAACCCACTCTATAAATAACGAATTTCTAAGTTCCGGAAGAAACTACATAGCAACTCGATATTTGTAGAGTAGGTTAGGGGCCTAATTTGCAAGGTCGAATTCGTGAATGGGTAAAATCTGCACAATGATTCCGTAGATATACACATTCAACTTTTCATTTTTCAAAATTTCCAAAAATACAGATTAGATATAATTGAAATCCAGTACTTAATCGAAAAAACCTAGAAATGCAATCACCAAAAGTGAAAAAAGCTGCTGACTTCACGTCAGTGCTTTCCTAGGTTTTTAGTCGACTCTAATAAAGCATCAAACCTGTTCTGCGTACGGACAGAATTGACATTGAATACTAATTGTTCATAGGCGAAGTTTATTCAATCTTTGATATTGTTTCCAGCTCAAAATGCACAGATATTGAAATGAATTAATAATGCCGGCATACGAGCGCGTAGAAATGGATTCTTCATTACACGCAAAACAATATATAATCTTTGCGATCAACCATCAATTCACTCGGATAATACATGAATTAATTCGAAATTTCAAATTGGAAAAAATGATAACTCGTTTATATGCACCACTTGACGTCGGACTTGCACTTTGCACCAAAAATGACCTTGCGAGAAAATCATCGTCTTTAGACGAAGCAACTTCAACATGGTTTCCTCCTGAAGCGATAACAGTTCGTTACATTGTCAGTAATCTACGAATTTTGAGCAGAAAATTATTCTAAACTTTTAATTTGAGCACTGAGTATTCAACGACTCATTAGTACTTGAATACTCTATGGTTTGGACTGAGGTATCCAGAATACTGGTGGTTATACTGATGCGATTTCGTTTCAGCCTAGAATACGACAAACATTTCGAGATCAGCAGTAGTTTTTTATTATTTCAGCAGAGGGTGAGAAAAACAATTTTAATATTTTTTCGAATTGTTCTGATGACACGACCATCACGAAATTTTTTACATAGTGGTATGTCAGCATTTTCGAACTAATCACCGATTTTCGTCGTGATTGGATCAGCATTTTCTTTGGATTATTTCGCAGATCATCGATATTTTTTTTTCGTAAGTGGTTAAGTTTTCGAAAAAACTTGTTGTGATAAAATGTTAGGAATTGAATTGGGCTTTCCAGGTATGTGGTTTTGAAAGGAAATGTGTATTCAAAATACATTTTTAAGAAAAAATATCTTAGGGGTTGATTATCTCAACTCCTGAGCATACTTCAGGGTTGAAAAAATTCCAAAATGTGTAGTTATATTCACAAATAATATTTACAAAGTTTCGTGTCTTAAGCTTAATATACAGGGAAAGTAAAAATAAAAACATATTTTTTCTTCATCTTCTAAGGGGGGGAGGTTTCTCCAAGAATTTTATACCAAATAGCCACCTTAGTTTTCATCACAGAATCACCCCTTAAATTTTTTCAGTGTTGTTCAGACATATCCTGTATATCGAATCTCACATTTTATGTGCAATTGAAGCTCACAACTACTAATATAAAGATATTAGGTGCGCAACTAAGTTCTCGCTGTTTGTCAGTAGATGGCTCTAGCAGTAAGAGCTAGTCGATTTTGACATATCCAAAACGTCATGAACCAAGCTTAGACATATGGTAAACAAACCGCCGCGACACATAAGTGATTTTGTTTTCGCATTATATACTTCTGGTTAAGTGAAAATGTCGAATTTCGTGCCAAACAATCGTCATTTGCGGGAAGTGTTGATTTTCTTTTTTCATTCGAAAAAAACGGCAGCTCAAGCGCATCGAGAGCTCCAAAAAGTGTACGGAAACGCTGCTCTAAGCGAAACAACATGCCGTGATTGGTTCCGTCGCTTCAAAGACGGTGATTTCGATGTTGACGACCGTCCACGTGAAGGAAGACCCAAAACCTTCGAAGACGCTGAATTGGAGGCATTGCTCGATGAGGATTCGTGCCAAACTCAAGAAGAGCTTGCTGCAGAATTAGGAGTTACCCGTCAAGCCATTTCCAAGCGATTGCATGCATTGGGGATGATTCAGAAGCAAGGAACTTGGGTTCCTTATGAGTTGAAGCCAAGAGACGTTGAGCGTCGTTTTTTCGCCTGTGAACAACTGCTCCAGCGGCAAGAAAGGAAGGGTTTTCTTCATCGCATCGTGACGGGTGATGAAAAATGGATTCATTACAGCAACCCAAAGAGGAGAAAATCTTGGGGACTACCCGGGCATTCTTCTACGTCGTCGGCTCGGCCGAACATTCACGCTGCGAAGGTTATGCTGTGCATTTGGTGGGACCAGGTCGGTGTTATTTATTATGAGCTGTTGAAACCGAGCGAAACCATCACTGGGGAACGTTATCGAACTCAATTGATGAGATTGAGCCGAGCACTGCGCGAAAAACGGCCTCAATACGAGCAAAGGCACGAAAAAGTGATTTTACTGCATGACAACGCTCGGCCTCACGTTGCCAAACCTGTTAAAACCTACTTGGGCACGCTCAAATGGGAAGTTCTACCCCACCCGCCATATTCCCCAGATATTGCGCCGTCCGATTTTTACTTGTTCCGTTCGATGGCACATGGCCTGGCTGATCAACAGTTCCACTCATATGAAGACATCAAAAAATGGCTTGATTCGTGGATAGCCTCAAAAGACGAACACTTCTGGCGTCAAGGTATTCGAGCTCTACCAGAAAGATGGGAAAAAGTTGTGTCTAGCGATGGGCAATACTTTGAATGATTCATTTGTAACCATTTTTTTATAATAAAGTTATATTTTCATCGAAAAAACAGCGAGAACTTAGTTGCGCACCTAATACTATGCAGAAAAATAAAATAAATACATTTCAAAGCACACCATTGGTCCACACAGCGCTTCATAGAAAAAAAAGTGTCGTCATCATATTTGATTTCAGACGAAGGAACTAAGTTCAATAAATGACTCAAGACAAGATCTTGACAATGAAATGAGACAAGTTTACAGAAGATAAGGCTATAAATAGTTATCATCATTTTTTGCACATATAATACACGCCCACGAATTTAATTAAGATTATACTTCCAGTTTCCAAAAACTAGCGGATAAATTCAATACTGAATTATCCTCTGTGTAAAGTCGTTAGAACAACTGGTAGTCGACAAATAATAGTCTGTGATTCCGACAATGAACTGAGTCAGTGCTCAGGGAAAATAAGTCTATAAATAGTTTGTTGTCATAAAACGAAACAAAGCCACGTACAAATTTGATGGATTCATATAAACAAAACCGATATATTCTTGGATTTTAGTTCATTTCGATTGAAATAAGGTAGACTGCCCTCTGGTGAATTTTTAGGTAATTACTAGTGTCAAAAAAGTACAGGGCATCGCAAAAAAGAACAAAACTTCTATTATGTACGATTCTTTCAAATTCATTATCTCGCATTCTAATTAGGTCCGGAAACGGCTTAGAGACCATGGTGGAAAATATATATCCATCTATTTCCATAGGCTCGATTACTTAGATCGAACTTGTGAATGGATAAAACCGTCCAATGAATACTGAATCGAACAAGCGAGTAAAAGCTGCTCTTCTAACAATTTCAATTCATTTTATCGTATAAATGATTTCACCGATAACATTTGAATAAACATTTCAGCGGAATTTGATGAATTATTTAAATATCAATTCCTCAAACTTCTGATGCATATTCGAGTAATTTGGCATCAACATTCGGGTTAATATTTCAAAACTATGAAGGACATTCAGCTTTGATCTTGTCCCCTTTTTGGATGGTTGTTTTGGCGCCAAAAACGAGATGCAACACAAAATGCCAACTTGAAAAGAATAGAGAACATGGAATTACTTGCTACCTATTTATAAAAACAGTGCATTGAGAATTAAATAATGTTATTCTTCATAAAAAAAAATATTTTTTGAAGCTTTAACCATTTTAATAAAGCCTAGTGTTTAAAAGTCTGTTATTCAGCTACACCCAGTATGTACTCAGTAAAACAATTTCATAATGTGTTGAAGCGAAAAGTACTTCATTTTAAACCACATATTCGAATCAACATTAACTATTGTACTGTACAAAACAGAAGAAATATTGACGAAATATTATATCTACGACAAAACTGAAGTACTTGTTTGGGATAATATATTATTACTTATGTTGATTCAATTTGTCTTAAATAGAATGGATTCTTTTTAAATTAATCTCAGTTAGTTATTCAATTGTCTGAATGGAACGTTTTCAGGACCGAAAGGCCTCATATAATGTGAACCCACTTCGAAAAAGATATATCCCTTGAAACAAGAATTTTGGCGGGAATAATTTTTTTTCTCAACACCCTTTTATACGAACAAGAACTTTTCGACAAAACACCTCTAATAAAACATTCAGAACGTCCCAGAAAGATACAAGCTCAAAAGAATTAATAGCCTTGAGGGTTGACAGATGCTACCACGTGGCTTCAAAACGGCCTTCAAATTTACCTACTTATGTGCTCCAAAACGAAAACATTCAAGCCGAGGGTTATTGAAGGAATTTGAAATGAAAAAAGCTAATATCCAATAATTAATTCGATTTTGAATACGAAAAAAGGCGCATCATTTTGAAAAACGAGATGATGAATAAATAAAAGATTAAAATAAAATAACTGATGAAGGACGCTGCAAATTATTGCACTTCAGCCGAAGCTCACGAAGAAGTTTGAGAAGGTTGTTGAAACTCACCAAGCAAGAAATTGAAATCACGAGATAAAACCGTATTTATCGAAGAACACAACTTTCGGAAAACTAACGAAAACAAATTAATCTCAACTTGATCACTACCCAGAAATGCAGACGATCATTTCACTGCAGATCTACAGGAAGACCAAGAAGAGACAAGACACTTCCGATTTCCGAAATTGGAATGCAAAAATTATGGGAACTTGGAACAACCCTCTTATCACTATGCGAAGACGTTTGAGCCCTTAGGGCAGGTACCGGACACTTGTGCCCGCTGCAATTCTCAGAATCCTGATAACAATGGTTTTATGATGTGCAATAGGATTAGACTAGACGAAGGTACGTGCTTCACGACCTTGTAGCAGAACTTTGGAATGACCCATTGTATTTTGAAAGAGCCCCTGCTATTTATGGTCTGCAGATTTTGGCAATAAAATAACCGAAATTTGGAAATTGTGATAGGTACAGGAAATGCACAAAGACATTGATTTGCGGCATCATTCCGGTTTACAATATAGATAATATTTAAAAAATCTTGAAATCAATTAAGTTGTAACTCCTTGACGAATAACGATTAAAATGAGGAGGAAAAGGATGTTGTCGGCTTTTTTTAGTGCATAATAATGAATTCTTGAGATTTTAATTAGCTTAACACACCCAGCAAATGATGCAATGATAATACATCGAAATTATCCCAAAAAAAGTGCTTTCGACATTGATGCTGCATGTGAATAGGAATTAATTAATATAAAACGACTAACAAAAAATTCAATAAAAGGAAATGACAATGACCTAAAATTAAAGCGACTTGGACATAGAATTCATTGTAAACGGAACATTAAATTGATGTTACACTAGTAAAATCAGGAATCTACGAAGTTCAAAACTATAATTTTGATAAAAAACACGAGCGACTAGACATAAATAAACGTAACGACAACAATCATTCGTTTCTTCATGTTTTGGTGATTCAAAATGGGGAAGTTAAAGTACTAACCTTACTGGACGTTTATTCCGTTTGTTATTCATCTCACCACTACCGTTAGGTGCGGTATGGTCTTTGCTTTTCGTAGGGACAGGAATTTTGATAATTTTCCCTTGAACACTTCTTGGAAACAAGTACTGAAGTTTTCGATACGAAAACTTCCGCGCACACCAAGTTATTTCGATACCAAACAAAGATTTTCAAAATGGCTCAGTGACGTAACTAATTCGGCAATTTTCGATCACAGGACAACACGAAGGTATATGAAATAACGCGGAAGAATATCTGAAAATGTTGGTATATCGAGTTATTGAAAGAAAGTCTAGAAATTTTTTTGTTTGATTTAGGAATTCGATGATAACTAAAGTCTGCTCAGCAGATATGCCAGGCAGCTAATGTCACAATTGACATAACCTATTTGCGCCGGCGCCATAGAGTTGGACCTATCCAATGGCGCGTTCTCTGGTTTGAACGAACGCGAGCAACCGACGATCTTCGGCCCCCGAAGATATCCGATTCTGCCTATAGAACTAGTCTTCGCTGAATTTCAGAATCCATATCAATATTTGGGATTTAAGTTGGTATACACATACACTGAAATGACTCGATTATTTTATAATTTCAGACACTGCAACAAATTGTCTTCCATAGAACCCGATAAACAATAAAAATGAATTCAAAAAGTAACCTGGTGCTTCGAGGATTAAAGTTCCCTACATTGGAATCGTCCGTTACGCTGCTTCCCTTAATATTTGGCATAAATTTCGCGGGATGTCACTGTAATCGCACCGAATATCCTCAAATTATTGAAGGCGGGAGTTTGTCAAATTTAAAAATCAATATGTAAGAGTTTGCCCGAACCCATCAGTTTAAAACAACCTGTTGGCTAACTTGAACGTCTATCCAGACGGCAAATTTGCTTCCAGACAACAAGTTCAGAAAGTTTAGTTTCGTGGTTTGTAAATTAACAGTAGGTATGATATTTTTGTCGTTGAAAATGGGCATGTGTGTGTTGGAAAAAAATTCAGATGTATAAGTATCTTAATGCGACATATGGTTGTATTTTTTCTGGAAAGTAAGGAAATTTCATGAAAATATACCAAACAGTTCATTTGGCAAAGCAAGAATCTGGAAAATCTGAAGTATCTATTAAAACCTAAGCATTTTTTATGATAAAGCATAAAGCACCTACTAGAAAAAACATCTAAAACTTAGAGCATTTCATTTATTTTTCATGAAACTTTGTATTTATTCTGGTTTTGCTTTTCATAATTTAACTTTATAGTTGTTTTTTTGTAATAACTCAATTTTTTATACTCAAACCTATATTAGCGCCATCTCATGAATTGTTGCGGAATTTAATGTAGCTGTGGAATACCCACTATTCTGATAGTTCATCTATTGCTCAATAGATGTCACTGATAACATAATAGCATTGTTACGCGCTTGTTGTAGGGAACAGAGCGTTATCATTTCGTCACAATGTCTGTAATTTTCGAAGTTTGAGCCGAACATGCATCAGATTAAAACTTCTTAATTAGTTGAAGAATATCAACTTCTGCTTTTGTCTAATTCTAAATTTTTCAGATGAAAACAATGGTAGAAGATAAAACAACATTCGAAAGACTCGACCAGGAGCTGATAGACTTATACAAAAATTTAAGAAAAAAGAATTTCGAAGATGACGAGATTTCCCAAATATTCAAACCACTGGTTGGAGAAAACTCCAGTTCAATAAGAAAATACATTTTCCTTTTAATTTTTGCCTCAATTCTTCTTCATACACTGTCTAAAACAGAAACTGGATGGTGGAATTTCTTGGCTATATCCAGAATGCTCCTGGTTAAAATAAAGCCGTTTTATGATTGGGGTCACTTGAAAAACCAAGAATGTCTTGTTGAGAAATGGTGGGAAAAAGGCTTAATACAAAATTATACCCCAAACTGCAACCTCTGCGAGAATTTGAAACGAGTTGAAGTTTTAGAGCAATTGGATAACCAAGAACTAGAGGATTTCTACATGGATGTACATAAACCAGTAGTTTTGAGGTACGAGGGGTTTTCCTCAGTGGAGCGTCTGTGGACCGACTTTTTCCAAGATGAGTTTTTCTTAACTTCAATTCCGTGTTCTCAAGAAACTAACGTTTTGGCAGAAGAAGGAACTGTAGGAAAGGTCTTGAGGAAAATGTCTATTTTCCAAGAATTTTTCGCGCATTTTCAGAATTGCGAATACGAAAGCATGAAATATTTTAGGAAGATTGTTCCAGTGCCTGATCTTGCCCCTAAACACATTTCTCCAGTGCAGTACAACTGGTTGATCTGGAGTAAGAATTATACATTTCCAAGGTTTAAACAAATTGATTTGGTGAATTCTGAAAATATCAAAATGGTTGGTCAACTCAATGGCAAGATATTATTCAGGCTGGTACCTTCAGAGCTCTGTAAGGGAAACTGTAAAGATGTCGAGGTGGAATTGGAAAAGAATTATGTTTTGTTTTTCACCAATTTTTGGAAATTAGAATATAAGATAACATCTGGTATTGGAGAGGTCGAAAATGTTGCAGTTGTTTCGGAGGCTCACTCGATATTGTGAATGATTTTTAATGTTTAAATGTGCGAAACTGGGACTCAGTTGTTAAATTCCTTATAAATATATACTGAAAATATGTGTAATTAATTGATTATATTACAAAAACTATTGTTAATTAGGATGTTTTGAGGCCGTAAACATGTGAATTGAAATGAAAGAATACGTGGACTTGATGTTCACTAAACTGTCCCGTTCACGTACATTATGTATATGTGTGCATATCTGTTGTTTTCTTTTGTAGTTTATTACCGAATAAACATTTATTGATGAATTATATTGAACTGATTCTTTATTTGGACTGAGAAAGTTTGATATCAGAAATGTAATCGCGACTGCATATTTCAGAAAATATGAATTTTAGGACAGCGGTGTTCTAATTAAAAAAAATGAGTTTTCACGTTTTCGAAATTTCCAACTTTGACAATGCTTTTGTGACCTCCTGTATCATAAGTTTCAATTCTGACTATTGCGACAGAAGCATTATTCTTACTTCTTGCGAAAACCTCAAAACGGAATTTCTCCAATGAAAAACCTGGAAGATAACCATGTATCAGCAGAACGCCATTTTCAATTCTATATTGGATTTTTCTTCAAAAGAGAATTTTCTGACAAAACATAAAATTTACATTGAGACAATTCATAATTTGATGAGGAATCTATTTTCATTATAAAATAAGGGGCTTCCCATTTTGAATAACGAAAGTTGGTATTACTTCCGGTGAAACCGGAAATCCCACGAATCTCAAAACATTTACAGGCAGTCATCTTTTTAGTCAAAGCTCAAGTCCAAAATTGCAAACGAATTTTGATTTCTTCCCAAAAATATTCTAACGAACAGTATTCGTGGGACACCCAGTATACCTGCAATTAATATCAAAAGTTAAAGCCTCACGAACACTGTGAGATTTATCGATTAAAGCTTTTTTCATTATTTCGTAGGTGTTTCTGAATTTTCACTCCCAATTTCTGAAAAAGAACTATATTAAAATCCAAATTTGTAATGTCTCAAATAACGAATATCATGGAGTAGAAAATAGTTCTGCAAATTTTCTAATTTGTACGATGAAGGAGTCAGATTTGGACTTTGAAAAGCCTACAGTTCTCTTTGTTTAACGTTTGCATTATTTCAGTACCTATTATTTTCAAATACTTCAAATATTTGAGAACTCAATAGTGTTATTCATCAGGCAACCTTTTTTTCCTAGAAACTGCCCCTGACAAATAGTTCAATCCTGCAATCCACAAGGTCGTTTTCCATAAGAAATAAAATCATTCAATTTTTCAAGTTCTGTTCCAAATTTTAGGAGTGAAAACCTAGGTAACACCTCCAAAATATTGTGGAGTTTACATCAAATAATATGTCGATTGCCCCTCTCAGAATCAACAGGTTGATATCTTTTCTAGGGCATTGTCTCATTTTCCGTTATAGAATATTTTTGGCACTATTCTACTGTTATTTAGAAAAACAATTTGAAATTATTCATTTCATTCAGATTTTTTTTGAATTCTTTCAACAATTTGTTCTGTATGTGTTTTCGAGAAAAAAAATATTTAAAAATCTAAAAACGGCAGAAGCTTTAACCCGCTTGTATGAATTCATTACCAGAACAAAAGCACTAAAAAAGATTACAACGAAAATAAACATAAAATTCCCTAGTTATCGAATATTGCAGACCTTTGGGGAAAATAAAAATACGCTCAATCCCAAAAAAAGCTCGTAAAATTTCTATCAAATCGGAACATATTCATCTACCGGAAAAACATCATATTTTTCGAAAACTACGGAACCGTTAGGTGGATTTCTCACATCAACCAAACCGAGGCATTCAGACCTCACACCAACTTCGCAATTTTCAAGTATTAAGGTCTTTTTCTAGCTCCAAATTGGAGGAATTTTCGGCTTCAACAAGATGAAATTTCCCAAGAAAACCCATATGGCATACAGAGTGATTTCCCATGAAAATTTACGCATTTCAGAGGTTTAACTTTTCTACTTCAGATGTCGCTTCTTCCGCCCTCGCCTTTCCCACGACCTGCGCTTTCCACCCACTGAATTTCCCACAATAAAATCAATTTCCACCGCGCACACTTGAGAGTCTAGTTGTGACCTATATAGAGCGACAGCCATTTTAAGCTGACTAAATGTAGCCGTCCTCAAGAAAAAACTAGACAAATAATTCCGAAATTGGGGTGAGTTTCCACAATATTTTCCCTAGATCATCCCGGCGTGAAAATTTGAGTTTTACGTGAGTTTTCCGCGAGATAATCCGTCGATTATGTGATCGGTGCGAGATGCATTCTTCTCGCCAGATGTACCAGAAAAGTGTCCAATTTTGTTTGGGAAATTCGTGAAAAATTCCAAAGTGAAAATTGGGTTTACCGATTTTTCCGGTATGAGTTTGTTTTTTCCGGTTGGAAATGAGTTTCTTCATATTTTTGAGAATTCTGTTCGTTTCGTTTTCCAAAAAGTGATAAATTTTCTCGAATGACAGACATTTAAGGGTAGGATTATGTTGCTCGTTTCATGCCTGGAAATGATATACTTCGGCTCGGTTTCCTTGGAAAATCGGGAAATATGTCAATTTTCCTGAGCCTAGGGATTAAATGTCAATAATTTATAGGATTACGATGTAAGGCATGCACCTTTAAAGACAGATAATTGGAAGTTTTCTTAATCCTAAACTCGAAGAAGGTTATTTTTTTTTTCCTGGAAAATTCTCAAGTCACCATTTTGAATAATTTGGAGATGAAGAAAAAGGCCGACAACTTGTTGTTTTGGATTCGGAAAATTCTTTCGGATCTAAAATCTAATTTTCTTGGAACTGACTTGATATCATTTTTTTTTATTTTTGACTCATTTTCAATTAATGATAAATTTGAAAATCCAGTTTAAATAAATTTGAACATTTAGATTTCTTCCATTGAATTTTTGCTCTCAGCTCGGAGATAATTTAGGAAACATTTTCTAGTTTTATTAATTTATAATATATTTTTGCATTCTTTTGCGTTAGAAGACAATAATATAGGCTCAAATTTGAAGGAATTCAAATTTTCGACTACACAGTATGTGGATTATGGCTACCAAAGAGTTGCTTTCAGTATCTTTGCGTTATCAAAGTATGTACTTGTTTCTGCTCTTCCTATTCTATATAAATAATATTCAATTTTTTTTTCGAAAAATGATTCTTGAAGGTCAAACAGCCTTTTCAAGATACGACTTCATATATTCTCTCCGACAAATATTTATTTGTAACACAACATTTTCCAAACTTGAGGCGATATTTTGACAATGAGAAATTTTCGAAAATGTGTTTCTTGAAAATCGTGCATCCAATTAGAATATGACAAGAATAGGTATGATTTTCTAGTAAAAAACATTGGGGTTTCAAAGTGTTGCCTCAAATAAGGCAACATTGAGGGACGAAAAAGTTGTGACATTATCCTTGAAGTTCATGGTGTTTTGAGTCCTACCGAATTTCATGATTTTTGCATTTGGTATTTCCGGAGAAAATGAATGAAATCAATTTCAATGGTCGAGCTTTTGAAGGACATTTGCTACACATCATTTTTCGGAAAATAAAATTGGAACTTCAAATATTTCCGGTCGTAGATTACGGTGGTGAATTATTGACCACTTATTCTGAGACACCCTGTATGTTAACTCAATTTTAATCTGATAATATAATATTAGCAATAGCATTAATTGTTTTTCATTGATGTTTGTTGATTTTCACATTAAGAATGAACAAACCAGATTCCTTCACATCATTGTTTAGTATTTCAGAAGACATTTTATGAACTGAGATAGGGACTTATTGTATGCGTTCCATTTTCAATAGAAAATTATTCCATAATTACGTATTTTTGAATTCATATTTTGCTCAGTCCGAATAGATGTATATTAACCAATGAATCATCCTAAAACAAAAATATTTTTCTTGCATTTAAGATCTATATTACTATTGTAATAGGTTCATGTTTCAAAAAACATGAGTCAACTACTAATGTTATACTGAACTGCAAGAAAATAAGTAATGGGATTCCTGTTCAAACCAAAAATAATGTACATTTAATGACATCAGAATTGGTGTAGTCGTAAATTACAGATACTGAAGGGTCCAACAAAAGTTGAAGTTGTTAATTTTGGAACATTTCGTTTTATAACGAGCTCTTTGTTCATTTTTGTTCCATTGAAGGTGTTCCTAACCTACTTATCAATACATTTCATCAAATGAGTTTCTGATATATTGTTGTTTCCGATCAAGTATACAGGTGTTCATACAAAAATTAGTCATAGAATGTAACCCTTAAGGGCCATTGAGGGACCATTATTTTTCTCAAAAACGACACACATAAGAAAAATCCTATAAAAGCACTGACGCGAACTCAGCAGCTTTTGCTCAAGCATCTTCACTTTTGGTGATACATGCGCGCGAAAGCTGCTGACTTCACGTCAGTTTTTTGAGTTATTTCGGGAAAAACAACGATACCGAGGAAAATAACACGAAATTTGACATATTTTTTCCCCAATATTTCCGAAAATTATGATCGATTCGAACTGGAATTTGGTACACTGCTGTGAAATATGGAGATTGAGTCAGAGCAGAATTTTTTTCGAATATGACTGACAGTTTTCGAAAAAAAGTTTTTTCTGAAATTTACTGACAGTACGATCTCAAATGATTTTGTGAAAGGTTGCGCATCATTATACTCCAACTAACTGCCAAGCTTCAATCCAATCGTCCCAGTAGTTCCGAATTATCACGGAAATAACTTCAAAATTTTAAAAGGCCATTTGGCCGATTTTGCCCATTAATGAACTCAACCGTCGCATTTTGAAGTGCAACCTACCCTGAAGGTTTCAGGTCGATAGGATTTTCCGTACGACCGTAATCGTGCATTCGGACGGTCGGCCAGACAGAATCGATTTTGACACAGGATTAGTCTTCAGTGAGTCCAACCTAGTAGTTTAAGACGCTAGCACGCTGTTCCTCAGAAAATGCGCGCAAAAATACGCTGGTTTAGTTCGTTAATGGGTGAAATCTGTTGATTGGTTTTGATTTTTTCAAGAAGTCGAAAAATAACGGTTCCATCAAATTGAATTGGCTATAGAAGGGTCCAAGAATATTTAAGTTCAGAAACTATCTGTCAGATATCGTTGACATTTTGCAAGAACCTTTGAATGATCATTTTTTCATCTAGGTACTTGATTTCAAGTCAATAGACGACTTCGGCCCAAGTTGCCAACCCACAATTTACTTAGCAAGTTTACTTTCACTGGGGAACGGGAATTTCAAGACAAATTCGACATGATAAGGTTCGCGTTATTTATAAATATCCGTAAAAGATGCCTCGGCTCTTCAAACCAGATAATTCCTTCCAAATATAGGTTTTTGTTAAGATCGTCCCCGATTGGCTGAAATTTAAGTTGGGATTCCTGATTTCATGCAAACAGTGTCAATTTTCATAGGTAACGTTCCAAAAATCAACTCTGTTGTTTCGGTTGCCGATTTTCCGCTCCGTAAATATGAAATATTCGGATGGTTCCTGGAACGAGCGCGTGAAAAAGGTTATTTACGGAATCTGGTTGATGAAAATGCGGTCGATTTACTGTCACCAGAACGATTTTCTATGGTAAATATCCATAGCATAGAACAATCTATGTTTACTTTAGGTTTGTTTTGGTTCCGAGTTCAGATCTGTTCGGGACAGTAAATCGACCGCATTTTCATCAACCAGATTCCGTAAATAACCTTTTTCACGCGCTCGTTCCAGGAACCATCCGAATATTTCATATTTACGGAGCGGAAAATCGGCAACCGAAACAACAGAGTTGATTTTTGGAACGTATCCTATGAAAATTGACACTGTGTGCATGAAATCAGGAATCCCAACTTAAATTTCAGCCAATCGGGGACGATCTTAACAAAAACCTATATTTGGAAGGAATTATCTTGTCTGAAGAGCCGAGGCATGTTTTACGGTTATTTATAAATAATGCGAACCTTATCATGTCGAATTTGTCCTGAAATTCCCGTTCCCCAGTGAAAGTAAATTTGTGAAGGAAATTGTGGGTTGGCAACTTGGGCCGAAGTCGTCTATTGGATCTGTATTCGTGGAAATATTTGGAAAATAAAATTTATTATGGTTGTAAATACTCGACCCATCGTTAATTTGTGGAGCCCGTTTAGGGTTTAATCGCAGAGGATCAATTCATGAATGGGCAAAAACTGCCCGATTATTCCGTAGATATACCAATTCGAAATATTCAATTCCCAATATTTCCAAAAGTAAACTCTGATCGAATTGAAATCAAGTACTCATTTGAAAAATGACGCCTTCAAGTCAAAGAGGGGTTGGGGAGAGTCAATATCAGAATGGGTAACCCCTGTATGGTTAAAAATTTTTGCAAGAGTACAGAAGATTCTGTCTTTAGGTCCGTCCTTCTCTTGAATAGTTTCAGTCCATAATTCAGAGGAGTCTAAACTTGATTTAATCCTGTTTCTTTCATTTTCAAGGTCATGAACATAGAGATGCAATTGAAGGCCGCAGAGGCAAGAAGAAATGAATTGGAGAGACAGCATGCTGAGGCTCTGGCTGCGCTTAGAGGCTGTGGGGCTGATACCTTGGAAGCCCACCAGTCAAGGGTACGAGAGCTTGAGAAGAAAGTAGCCCTCGAAACTGTGAGGTAAGCACATTGTATAACAATATTCAATGGTAAGCATAAATAAAACTTAGGCAATATCTCACGATGTCACATGAAGAAAACATCTTATGGGTTTGGCATTTGACGTCTGTGTAGGGTCTCTCAGACATCATATAATAATGTTTAGGTACTTCGAAATATTATGACCACAAATTGACGTCTTTGAGACGTCACTCTGCTGCCCATGCAATGCTTAATGGGGGTTTTTCCTGAATTTGGGTTGTTACTGCAAATGCAAATTTGAACACAATTATTATGGGTTTGATTCATCATTTTCCCAAATTGCCTTCAGAAAGTATTCAAAATTGGGGTTTGGGATTTGCCAGGTATGCACGAAGTGACAACGGTGTTTAGTAGAATAGCTCTTTCTGCTATAGAATAATGAAATATTTATTCCTATTCTGTGGTACACACGTGTTCTTTGTCAATATAACCAAACAATTTCCGTTTGCGATTTGTCAGTAATATGACAGTCTGTGCGCTTCTTTTTCTATTCCTTGGTCGTTGTCTTCTACTCTAACCAGGTCGAAGTATTGCTTTCTCTGTTTTCCTAAACAAAGTAACACATTTGACGTCCTTTTCTTTCCGAAAAAGCTGAATTCGACGTTGACATATCGTGCACTCATGACAAATCCCTTTAAATGCAAATCCCCATTTTTATTTTTCAGTTTTAGGCGATCAAACATTTTTTTAAAAATATAATATTGAAATTATATGTTTGAAATGTGATGTTCTGAAGGTTTTTCATGAAAATTACTGCATTTTCGTTTAAAGGAAAAACCCCATTTCTACTCAGATATAAATCATCTAGTTCTAGATCTATGACCTATATTATCTAGATAAATCCCCACTGAAGCTATCTTTTTTTGTGCTTTCATTTCATTTATTTATTATTCAATGTTTGCTGAGGGATATATCAACAGGAAACTCAAGGAGTAGTCTGAACTATGATATACATAGTGCATAAGAGGTATTACACCCAGAAAGAATAACTTCTGAACTTCATTTTGGTTTATTATTTGATAAAATCAAATGTAAACCTTAGTGATCGACAAAAAAATATTACCCCCTCCTGATAATTTCACAGTTTACAATTTGAAAGAACTAATAAAAAATCCCTGAAACTTGGTAGACAAATCGTGTGTCACTCTAGATTGATCCTCCAAGCATTTCAGCAAGATCGGTGTACCCTTAGGGCTCAAAACCTGGGGTAGGAGGGAAAAAAATTATTTCTCGAAAACTTACCACCGAATTTTCATGAAACTCTCAACATTGATTACTGTTGCATTCCTCAACCTAAAAATTTTCACCTGGATGATTTCCGACCAGTGGTCCCCGAGTTATGAAAAATAAATAGGTTTTATTTAAGATATCAAATGGTATTGGGTTCTTTTATTGAGAAAATAATAAACCCTTGTGTAAAATTTGCAGCTTTTTTTTATTACAGTTAATTCAAATCTACATTCTTCAAAATGTAAACTGTGAAATATTCAGGGGGGTAATTTTGATTTTTTTTGATGGATCACTAAGGTTATTATTTGATTTTATCAAATAATAAACTAATAGAACTTTAACACCCTGTATTTAAATAACGAAATGTTTGCAGTCTAATGTTTATGGTTCTATTCTCCCTCAAAATTATGTTTTGTACCTCCAATTGAACACCCTGTATAGAATAATAAAGCCCCACGAGCCACCTCGAAAAGAGAAAAAGTTTGTGTTTCCTTAATTTTTTATTTCGTTTTTTCAAGCGTGAAAATCTTGTTGTTCCTGTTTTTCCAGATGTGAGGAGCTGCAGCTAGAGCTATCGACGCCTTCTGTGCGTCGAAACGGCGAGGGCGTCGGTCACATGACTTCATCGTCCTACGGCGTCGCCTCTGGTCAGGCTGTAAGCGGCGTCAGCTGGACAAACAAAGGTACAGAAATAGAAAGAATAATGGCTAAAATAGAACAGGATAACAGAATTTTAGCTGAATTAGATCACAACCGAGCCACCACGATGGGTAAGTGGAAAAATAGAAACGGAAAATTTGTGGTGGAAAGTGGCTGGGGCTTCAAAACAGGCTTCTTGTGTATGCTCGCTTGAGAACGAAATTTCGAACGACCCTCGTACAGTATATCTTGGTGACTTCGACTGTGCATCTTTGGTTTTCTTATAGATGTTGTGTTTTGCGTTATATTTCCGTTAGTTTTCTTTCTGGTCACTTTGTTTGAATTCACATTTTACGATTTAGCATCAGATAATCCTGAAAAATTCCTGGAGTACGAGGTGTGTGAGAAAAGTGATGAGACTAATTTTTATCCAACGAAGATTCAAATTTTTACACGCATGTTCTAGAGAACAGGAGCATTAGTTCTCATTTCGAGAGAGAATATAGCCCTGATGAAGAGTTTAGAATAACGTTGAATCTAGTTGGCCTTATTTTCCAAAAAGTTTATTTCGTGAAGAAAGTTTTAGACCTAGAAACGTGTGAAAATTCATTTAGATTCTACACATACGTCTCATGTTCATTCATTTTGTTTATAATATATAAATACAAATTGAAAAGTGTTTCTGTATTCTGTTGAATGGCAATAAAAAAATTTGCTCATTTTTCTAGAGAAATGGACCATATTCGGCTGATTAACAAAAAAAAGAAACAGATTTGAACATTTTTTAATCAAGTTGATCTTAACATATACAAAGGTATTGCAAGAAGATAATCCTGCAAATATTCGCTTCATTATCTGATGAAAAAGTAAGATGCATATCCTGAAACTTTACAGTTGCGACATTATTTCAAGAAACTTGAACCTGCGAGAACGATTCCTATAAATAAAAATTTCATTCAATTTTAACTAGTTCTTGTTCAGATATTGGAAGCGAAAACCAAGCTAACACCTGAAAAATAACTTGAAAATCAGTAGTGAAAAATATAATGAGAAATTCCATCAAAATTTTCTTCAATTGATATTGAGGTTAAAATTCAATTCTGTCTGGACAGCCGACTGTTTATGCTCTAACTTTCGAAGGAAAACTCCTGAAGTCTTGAGAGTTCGAATATGAACAAAATTTCAGCGTTATATACATTTTATTTATTGGAACCCAGTTCGATGTCCACAAATATTACCTTATCAATTTTATTTCTTCGATAACATTTCAAACATTTTCGAAATTTGAAATTTTCTTCTCATAAAAAATCCCTCAGATTTTGATGAAATTATATAGAATCTTCATATTTGTGAAGAATTCTGTTCTGGGAACTTTGCGAAGTTGGAATTGATGAACGGGTCAAATCCGCCCTATGATTCCGTAGATATAATTCTCATGAATTCTGCATAAACCTTCACGCCGTCATTTTTTCCCAAATACCTTATTCCAATTCCATCTGATCTTTATCTTTGGAGATATCCGGTAATGAAATCTCAAATTCATATAATATAGTTGATTCTTTCGAAAGTTATCGTGCTTACGAATGGCCTCTTTCTACATATTGGTGAATATTCTGAATATTTCACGAATATTCAGAAAACATCCACCTTTTTCGATTTATATAGAATATTATGAGGACATCTCTTGGTGTCTGGGATTATAGAGGGTAATAACAACATCTTCACTAACACACGTGCATTTTAAAATAAAAACTCCTCTGAACTTTTTCAAATCATTACCTCAAGTATTTGCAATTGAGAACGACCATGAATATTAAATGATACTCATGAGCAAAAACAGCAGAGAAAATCCTGAACAATATTCAGAGAAAAGTCGTAGAGAATTTTCAACTTTAACCTTTGCCCAGGAGTTTGCTCAAAGAAACCCCTTTGACAGTTGATTATATGCTGAACCAGCCCATTTATACTAATATGTTTGGTATTGAGGAACTGTCACGCAATACGGTAACAATTAAATAATCGCAAATAAAAAGAAGGACTTAAAAATAAGGTACGAATGGTAGGACCTATTATACCATTTCTGCGATTAAACTTGATTTTCTTCGAATAACACAATGAAACGAACACTTAAGCATGCGCTGAATCATTTCTTCGATGTGCAGCATTGTTGTTGTTATTGAATTCACAGAAACGGGGTGAAAAGAAATGATGGAGTCTTGGTCAAGCCTAAAGTCAGAATTTGTAACTTGAAGTTTCCACTGGTAACAGTTTCCTATTCTTCTTGAATATCACTCTTTCTTAGGTCAGTTTTGTAAGACAAATTTTAGTGTGTCTTTGTTGAAAAAAATCGTGTTCCTTCTCTTAATATGCAGTGTCAGTGGTTGTATAATCTTGCACTGTAGGTTATTGAAGCCACAAGGAAAACAAGGACAAAATTTCGTTCCATAGATCTGGTCTAAGAGTAATTAACATTGGTGAAAAGAAGGAAAGCCGATTTATTTACTCGAGGATGAGTTCTTCAGTTCATTCCTTTCTTGGATGTGTTCCCAAATATCCCGAACATGATTCTATTCACTGCTGAAACTATGTATCTGGCTGATTCTTTCTCTAAACAAAAAAGTTCAATGTTATGACAAGGTGCCCGAACACTGATTGGCTATGGCCAATGAATAGAAGTTCTATTTGGTGAGGGCGTAACAATTGATTTAGCCATGTTGGTCAAACCAAATCATCATCCTTGCTCACTGCTATTTGCTTTTTGCTCCTACTCATTCACAATCCACTCTAAAAAGTCCATTAAGATTCTTCATTTCTACAAACTCTGCAAGTACATATGATGTTTTTCCTTAGCTTATTCCTGCCATTAATCAATCTTAGTTATCTCCATAAGACTCTCATGCATCCTCCTCAAGATGATGCTTGTTCCTCAAGATATTTCAGGAATAAATAAAACACAAAGAACTTCTCTGAGATCATAGGGTGGAAATAAGGAATTTTTCGATTCTTCTTTAATCAACAACAATAAAGGAAAATTTACTGTGGTGCCACCTTGGTGAAAGAATCCTACTGAAGTAGAATGAATCTTGAATATTCAGTGGAACTCAAGCCAATGCTCCAATGAAATAATTTTCTTTACACCCTGTTGAAAGCAGAACTTTACATCTAACGGGAAAGTCCGAAGTCTATTCCTTTCCAGGCCAAGGCCTCGCGACTTCGGCAAGTAGCCACGCCTTAGGAGAGTGCAGTCCACCACTGTCGCCTATAACTATGTCCCACACCACGCCCAGCATTTATCCTGGCAACATGGGGACCCACAACTCGTTCCAGCCCTCCAGCCTTCAATCCACCTATCTACCATCCAATGTGTCGCAGAACCCTACGTCCAACTACAACACCTCGCCCTACAATACGTTCCAGCATTCCTCTTACAGCAAACCTACAACAATCATGGGGAGTTCCTTGACTCATCACAACACCTCGTTGGGAAACGCTCTGGGTCAAACTTCAGGCAATGTTCTTGGCACCAATCTGACATCCAACATGCAGACGTCTATTGGGAGTAATTATGTTGGTGAGTAGTTGACGATGCATGATTCAGCTTGGAAATGTAAAGTCGAAGCTACAAGCTTTGATGAAGCCATTTGTGAAAAACCTCCAAGATTTAGATCAGGGAAGCAAATATATCTTCCTGGTTAGCTTTGACTTACTTTTTGTCTATCTAGTTATCCTTCAGTTAGAAGTAGGTAACAAACATCTAGGACTGTTTTTCTTGGAAAAGAAATTGGCAGTGACAGATTGGATCGCGGTTTAAAACATTTCAGTAGCTTCGTTTGAATCTATTTTTCTATCTTATCACCCTGGCTACTTGAGGGTTGTTTAGAGGATCAGTAGTTGATACTCGAAGGCTATCATCTACAAGTAAAAAGCCATTTAGAACCATAGAAACTCACCTATCTATCTCGTGGATAACAACAAAGACCTTTGATGAATTTTGATTTGGACAACTGCTTGCCTAATCACATTGGAAAGGAATATAAAGGCAGAGGTGCACTTGAAATCGAAGATACATCCTCCAACAGCAAAGGACGACCTAAAAAATGCCTACTTGATGCATATTGAGCTATAGGAACCAAAGAATGAACTGAGGCTGCCTATAACTCTTCTGATTGTTCACTGTTGGAAAGAATACAACCTGAAAAGCAGTGAAGAAGATTCTGATGCTTGTTGGTTGCTTTGCTCTCAGAAATGACACTCATATATGCAAATATTTCGGACCAAACATCCTAAATATCACCAATCTTCATCACAGAAATCCACTACGACCTTCTCGTAGCATCGAAGCTTATTTGGTTAACACTGAAATATGGTTGCATAGAGTAACACCATACCAAAAAAATCTTGCCTATATTGAACTTGTTTAATTGATTGATCCTACTCATGATCAAAGATTCATGACCCTTTACAGGAACCTCCTTAACCGGCGTTGGTCTCAACATGGTACCAAGCAGTTACACCACGAGCAACTTGGGTAACACCAATACGTTCAGCAATCCTCTGGGCACCTCCATCAATACTGGTTTAACCAACTCGACCTTCAACAACCCCAGTAGTTTCACCAATCCAATCGCCAACACTCTGACACAATTCTCGTCGTTACCATACAACCCTGCAACCACCTCATCGTTCTCGAACAATGTGACATTCTCGAATCCTTTGACACAATACAACAGCCTTCCACTGTCTGGTGCTATGAGCATGAAGCTGAAGCAGTTGGAGGAATCGGATTTGGGTGAGTGATACTAAGTGATCTGTGTGTTATTATTACTCAGTTCAAGGTGATAAGAATGAATATTAAGGCAGTTACCCCCTTTTGCATTTTTTTTTGATTTTGCATGGGGACTGACGTATTAAGGGTGGTTCTTTTTCAAATTGACACACTGTCTAGTGATTCTTTTGCATGCATTTGTAACATTAAAAAAAAGAAACGTCCTATTTCTTCTCTTCAAATATGTTTTTTTGTTTTATGACAGAACCACTCTTGTTGATTGCCATTTATAAAAAGATATTCTATCATAAGGGATTTAGGAAATATTTTCACAAAAGGACGCTCATATTAGAATTATGTGAGTCACAAATTGATTGCACTGTTTATCCTTTATTCACTTAAACCAAGGGGGCATAGTGTTTCCATTTGATGCATCTGGCATCTCTCAAAGATTTACAGTAATGTATCAGAGTGAATCACATTGCGTTATTGCATGTGACATCACATAGATGTTGGTAATTACTAGCTTCGAATCATCGTTTCAGACATTCAGCTGTTGATAAGCTGAGAAGAGGGTGTCTATTTTTCTAGAAAGTCTTTTCCGATGTAGAATATTCGTAGGAACTTAGCGACTGAAACAATGCGGAAAAATCAATTGGTCTTCGACGGACAAAAGCCCCGATATTTTCGATGAAACTTAAAGCGAAAAAACTCATCAGCTGAATGAGCCCTGGATAAAATTGAGGAAGATTGAAAAGAATTGCTAATTTATCCCATTAATCGCGATGGAATTATCCACCTGATTTGTTCCTAACGATGTTAAATCCATTAACCTATTTATCAAAGTTTAATTGGATGACGAGATGCTGATAAGCTGGGAAGGAGTCCATTTTATCATCAAACTGTTTGGCAGCTTATGTCGGAGTGCCAGACTAAAATATTCCTCAATTGCCATCGAACAGATAATATCTTCAAGAGGTGATTTAATTTTTTTAGGAATCAGAAGGGTGCCTACGCCTGTGACTCCACACAACAACCCCACCTGGGGCTTGACCAGTAACTTGACGGGGATGACTGATACTAGACCACGTGGTATACTCAACGACGGCTTGGATTCTGATTGGTCCAGTGGTTTGCACGACAGAGATAGGAGTTTTTTGAACGGACACAATGTGACCAGCGAAGGACAAGTGGACATGCTGGATATACCTGGAAAGGGAAGGTGTTCGGTGTACATAGCAAGGTAGAAATATTCATCCTGAATAATTTTTCAAAGTTATTTCCTCAATATCTGAGGAACTATTTAGATTGTGAAAAAAACTTGAAAAATTTTCCAAATTTTTGTTGAAAATATTTATTTTTCGGAAACTCTTTATCAGATTCCGATTAGATTTCGCATGGGAAGTTGATATCCTACAACAGTGTATCAAATTTAAGTTTGATACGATAATCAATTTTTGAATTTTGAACGACCAGGTTGGACTCACTGATGATGAATCTGTTGGGCAATTAAATCCTCTCCGTCCACCCAGCCGTCCGTATGTGCTTTAACTTTCGAAGGAAAGGATTAGTGACTTGAAATTTTCAGTTGTGTGGCCAGAATATCTTAGGTAATGGGCAAAATTGGCCGAATGTTCGGGGTTACGCCTATTTGGAATTTTGAAGTTAGTTTCTCGATATTCCGAAATGTATTTATGCGATCAGAATGAACTCTATTATTAGTTGAAAAGTGCCAACGCCCAACCTAATGCAAAATTTTTTGTGGATCTAGTAATATAAAATATTTTTACTCGAAAATTTAACAAATTTTTGTCGACGTTCTACACCTCAAGAAGTACTGGTGCGCTCAGATTGAGACTTTGTAATTGGTTGGAAAATACCATTGCTCAACTACGTGCAAAAATTCCGTGTATCAAATTGTTACAACGTTTAAAAAAAATTTTCCAAATTTTTGTTGATGATTTTTTTCTCGATCAGAAAACAACGAAATTCGGCACAGACCTTAAAGTTAATATTAATCAATAATGTCTCAAAATTCATTCGATCCCAACGAGGGATAAAACTCCCCGAAAAACTGTCAACAAATTCCAATCTCAAACTTCCCTCAAGAACGTGGTAACAGCTTTCATCAAAAGATCAACAGAAAAAGGGGAAACTTTTCACCAACTTCCCAATAACCATATGCCGAGTTGACCTTTCCCAAAATTACACCGATCGATTTCCCGACACGAAATCACCTATTTATTCAGAGAGTGTCGATTTCCGACCCGTTAGTATGAAAGAAAAATTCCAAAGACCATTATTGAAGTGAAACTAATGAATCACGACCAGCACCAGTGACCCTAAAGCGAATCAATACGGACGTCGGCCATGTGGGCAACTCTTTATCACATTAGACTTTACATTTGGCGCGGTTTCTCATCGGAAAAGCCTGGATAACAAACAAACCAGATATTGACAGATGGATGCACTCGGATTTCCATCTGGGGCGGTGGAAATTCAGAGCGTAGGAGTGAATGTGTGTTCAACCGGTGGTCGTTAGGGAGGGAAAAGGTCATTTAGATTTGGGAAATGCTTTCCCAACCTGTGGAATGGGGTTTTCTTTGTCGGTTTCGAAGTAAGGAAATTCCTTTCATTCACATTGGACGAGGAAGATAACGAACTTTTGAATATTTTCTCCGTGACACAGTTAGGTACTCTGGTACTTCTTCTTAACATCACACTGCAAGTTGCGAATATCAAGAAATTCTACTATATCACTGCCGTGAAGTCAGCAGCTTTCGTAAGCTTGTTCAAATTGGTTGCCATTTTCATGTATTAACACTACCAAACGCATCTATACTTTGTGATGGAAAGATTTGGTGATATTCTTTTCATATGGTCTTCATGACATTTTGCATGAACCTTCAAACGTTTATTTTATACAGGGTCTTTCACGAGGAACCTCACCCATATTTATACGGGAAACTACTGAACGTATTTTCATGAAATTCAGCACTTATAAGTATTTCACGATGCTGATGAAATCTAAAATATTTTCAAGGCATGAGCACCTCCGGTTTTTCCGGAAATGACGTCAACTTCCGTTTTTCAAATCAGAACACCATTTTTTCATTGCAGAAATAGATTCCTTAGAAAATTTCAATTTATTTTGATGTAACATTTTTCAGTTTTGGTTGGAAAATTCTCTCTGAGCGGGAAAATTCGAAAAAAAAATCGAAAATAGAGCTCCGCTGAAACAAGAATAACTTCGAGTGTTTTTGGATGGAAAATTTTCATTTTTGGGATTTTTCAAGATGTAAGATTGATGTATCCACTTTAAAAATCGAAATCGCGATTCATGAAACAGGGGGTGAAAAAATCGCTTTCAAAGTTAGGGATGACAAAATCGTGAAAAATCGATTTTTTCAAATTAGAACCCCATTTTTTTATGGCAGATATTGAATCTACGTTAAAAAATAATGTGAGTGTATGCATCACACCCTTGCTCTAAAATGGATATTTTCTGAGTTATTCACAAAAAACTGTTTTTCGTCTTGAATTTTCAGCTATTTCTTTTCCCTTCACGCCAAAAAGATGACATTTTCAGGAACTGTTACTTAAACCATGTTTTAGATTTTACTACCCTAATATGCAAGAGAAAAAAGTTACAGGTTGTTCCTAAATAGATGGCGAATTTGGATTCGAATTTGTATCGGAAACCTCTTTATTTCAACTAATCGGCCATCGGTTTTCTCTCCAGTGATAAATAAATAACTCCTTATGAACCATATGCAAAAACTTACCATGTTTTACATTATTTTTTTTAATGATAGATATCATTAATTACATCTGCCAAATTCCTCTTTATTCAGTAGCATTTTGTGTTTACTATTAATTTGGTGATAATTCGTATTAAGTTATAAAATCGATCACTATGCCTAATTTTACCAATGAAGATTATTTAAATCTCATTCTACTTCATGGAGAATGTAATAAAGTTGTAGATAGAACGATTCGACTGTTCATTGAGAGGTTTCCTGACCGACCCAGACCAACGAGAGATACCATTAACAGAACCATGACAACCTTGAGAAATGTCGGATCTTTCGTTAAGGAAACTACACACAGAGAAAAAAGTGTAGTAGAAGATGAGAACAACGAATTTGGCGTGAAGGGAAAAGAAATAGCTGAAAATTCAAGACGAAAAACAGTTTTTTGTGAATAACTCGGAAAATATCCATTTTAGGGCAAGGGTGTGATGCATACACTCACATTATTTTTTAACGTAGATTCAATATCTGCCATAAAAAAATGGGGTTCTAATTTGAAAAAATTGATTTTTCACGATTTTGTCATCCCTAACTTTGAAAGCGATTTTTTCACCCCCTGTATCATGAATCGCGATTTCGATTTTTAAAGTAGATACATCAATCTTACATCTTGAAAAATCCCAAAAATGAAAATTTTCCATCCAAAAACCTCGAAGTTATTCTTGTTTCAGCGGAGCTCTATTTTCGATTTTTTTTTCGAATTTTCCCGCTCAGAGAGAATTTTCCAACCAAAACTGAAAAATGTTACATCAAAATAAATTGAAATTTTTTAAGGAATCTATTTCTGCAATGAAAAAATGGTGTTCTAATTTGAAAAACGGAAGTTGACGTCATTTCCGGAAAAACCGGAGGTGCTCATGTCTTGAAAATATTTTAGATTTCATCAGCATCGTGAAATACTTATAAGTGCTGAATTTCATGAAAATACGTTCAGTAGTTTCCCGTATAAATATGGGTGAGGTTCCTCGTGAAAGACCCTGTATATCAAGCACTAGATTTCCATCCGATTCAATCGGTATTTTTGTAGATTTTCGTATGAACCCGAACCAGAAATTGAGGAAGAATTGGCGATACAAGCTGGCGACTATTTATTAGTTTGGGGTGATCCAGTTGGTCCTGGAGGTTTTCTAGACGCAGAGCTACTCGATGGTAGAAGAGGATTGGTACCATCGCACTTTGTTCAACGTTTAATAGGTAAAAATTGCCATTATGTGCTCGATACTTAGACCGCTGAATATTATGAATGTTTGTCAACTCGGTACAACAATCCAGTAATATTTCTCGAGATATCTCGTACTGATATTCCTAGTAGAATATTCTTAAATATCTTCCCTAAAATATTCATGATATATTCCCAGATTATTCTAGTTATATATTCTTACGATATTCCGGAAGTATATTCATTCGAATAGTCTTAAAATACACTAGATATACTGTAGAAAAATAATGAATAATATGGCCTTTTTATATTCTGAAAGGAATTTTCTAGCAATAATATTCGAAAATATTCTCCAGAAATATTCATGATTTCACATAATATTCGATAATATTCTTGGAAAATGCAATATTCCTGAGAAAGAATGTTCCAGGAATATTCTAGGGATATTCCAGAAGAAATATCGCAATCATTTTCGAAGTAGAATATTTTATAATAAAACCTAAATATTTCTTGCATGTTCACATTGTTTCTTCCTCTAGGTTTTCATGGAAATATTAGAAAATAACACTGGGATATATAGGAAATATTGAGATCTCTAATGATACTCAAAGCAGAATATTTCATAATGTATTATAAGTTATATATTTATAGAATATTCACGTTTTATATTTTTCTAGTCATTTATATAAAAGAAAATTCTCGGGGTATTCTAGTAATATTCAAGAAACCTCATTCAGAGTAGAAAACTCTAATGCATTATTCATAGGGTTATCCTGTCATATTCACATTGTGGATTTCCTAGGAATGTTCCGGGAATATCAAGGAAAAAACCCCTAGTTATATCAGAACTGAATAATTTTCAAAAGATGTTTCTGTTTTATTAGGGTTGTATTCTTTCAGCATTCTTATTATATTATTATGTATTCCAAATAAAATATTCTTGGGAAAATCCAAGACAATCTAAGCATCCTGTATAGAATATTCTAGAAATAGTTTAAAAAATTCTGTGTTTGTAAGGGGGTACATTCTGGAACAAGGTTATGTTATAATACACTTGTTTTCCTCGTAGGAGAAGATCTTCTTGAGTTCCACCAAGCAGTATTGAGTACCTTAAGAGAAGAAGAAATAAATCAAGAGAATTTTGCAGCAGATGTGCAAAGATTGAACGAGATAGCGGAAATGTCTGAAAATCAAGAGGAAGACGGACCTGAAGGTGAGCAAGGTACGCCAGATCTAGCTGGTATGACCTCCTGGGTTATGCTTCATGCCAAATGTCCCTTTAGATCCATAGTCAGTAGAATGTAGTTCTTCAAGTTCTTGTTCTCGAAAATTCGTTCTTAGCACTTCCCGATAGATACATATTGAAGGCGTACAGTAGATCCATCAATGAAAATACATCATTTTTTTTCCAAAATATCCCATTCAACTCATTATAAAATAAACTCAAATGCCGCCAGTAATAACCATTAACACCTATGTGATGTCGTCGCATCCATGTTGAACAATTTGACAAAGCGAAGTTAATTGATACATCTGCTAAATTAATCAAATATGGTTCACATTTTTCCTTAAGAGCAAACAATACCACGTGCTGGTAAATTTCGGCTACAGCAACACAGCTACATTTAAGTTTCATTAAACCCCGTAAATATATCTCAAGGTCAAGCACCTGCTTACGGTCTGCATGCTTTAACGTTGCCCATACTCGCGAGAAATATTAGAATTCGGAGAAATATCGACGTTTATAGGAGAATGCGGGATGTCATCTGCAGGCTTCAGTGATTATTTTTTCAAATTTTTTTTGGATTAATTCTTAATTAAATATTTTTTCATTTTTCACTCCATTTCCGTTTTTATTTTCGCGAAAATTGTTGAATATAGAAAGCGGCAGCATGCGTATTTTCATTATTTATCGATAAATGCAGAAGGCAAACCATAAGAATTAATTGATTGACTTCTATAGTGCTTCTAATATATATTTGTTGATAGTTTCTGTTAGCCCTCCCGAAGCCAATAATATTCACTGCCCTTGTTGTAGATAAATCACTAATGAGTATTTTCGTATTGCATTTTTCACATGATGGAGATTTTAGATTAGGAGTAGAAGTATTTGCGAATGGATAATATTTGATTATCTTAGTTTTGAAAGTCAGGGAGTTTCTTTATTGAAATTTCCACCGCAACAATGCTTAGAAATAGTAACCATCCAACCTATCAATTTGGTTGTGTTTATCATCTCAGACAGGATGCCACAAATTCAATTTTCTGAAGTATACACACGCATCATAAGATAATCATGAAACTGAATTTTTCGGTACTTAATTCTACTCTATTGGTCTGAAACATTTTCAGCGCAACGACTTTACAGCTTACGGAGAAAAGTAACAACTACTCGAATGTTTTCTAAAGTGAAAAAAAAAGAAAAATCCACATTCAAATGCTGAATTATATTGCTACAACGAAATATAGCGATCGGTAACCCATAGCAATGTCCACTTCTTGAAACTGTAAGGTAAATGCCACCTTTTCGATAAACCACAACTTAAAGGCTGATAATATTTTAGATCAATGGAGTTCAGCTGATTAGCACACCCAAATTTCGAAAATAATTATTTGCTTCGATCTTCAGAAAACTCTAATATACCATCGAGTTTGGGATGTCCTGTGTTCAACAATCTTTTATATAGGTTTTTTAGATGAAATGCAAAAGTACTTGAATGTGTTCCACATAAAAAGTTTCGAAAATTTATTAATTTCAGTATGGAGTTAAACATATTAACACTTTGAACTGAAGAGTACACTTTAATCTTCAGGTATATGTCATTCAAAGATGATGACATAAGCTGAAATGAATATAAGACCTATCTAATGGCAACTAAAGAAAAAGTGATAATGTCAGATATACAAAAAGCACTTCATTATCAAACTTGATCCATTGTATGATGGTCTGTATAGTGCTGAGGTTACAATATATAAATTAAAAACAAAATTGTGAAATTGTAATAAGAACGAGTTTTCGATAGAGAAATATTTAGCCAGCTCTCTTTCACCAACTTAAGATATCAAGCCACAAACACACCTAAGAGCACACATAAATTATATTCCACAAAAATGCAATATTTATGAATTTCCAGTAATTCCACACATGCAGCACTGTACCCTCAATTCCAACACACATGATAAGAATCAAAAAAATATTTTTTTCACGAATTAACATCACACAAATTTTGAAAAATTCACGTTTTGCGTTGCATTTTCTCCAGTTTTTTTTCAAGGAGATACTTCGTTTTCGACACTTCTTTCTCAATTTTCCTCAAATGTATCTATTTTCAGGCAAGAATTCCACAAGATTACAACCATATGGTATGTTTTTTGGAATATAATTCTACCGTTACGTAATTTTTTTGAACGAATCACCCTATAGATCACGAAACCATACATCATCCTATTCAGATGTCAAGATATTTCGGACACGACATCCTACTTCAATGCTTGTTTTTTAGATTTTTCATTCACTGTAACCACACCTGCTTCAGAACCGATCAAGAATCTCTCGAACTATACAGGGTATTTCGAAATTCGCTTGGCTAGCACTTTAGTTAAAATGTAGCTTTTTGCGAATACCCCGTATGAAGCTTTTTCAAGTAGCTTTTAGATATTCATCAGACCCATCAAACGTATATAAGGATCACATTGATTCATTTATCGTATAAAATACAGTATTTATAGCCTTTCGATTCAATTTGATACAATTGTTAAGAGGTGTGAATTTAAGGCCACCCTATTCATCAAGAATTGCCAATAAACGCAGAAAAATCAAGAACAATATATCACTTATTTTTCCCATTTAATATGTCGACGTAAATTTTTCGAACAAAAATACAATATATACAGAATGATATATTTGATACAGCTGTTAGAGGAATATTATTAGTTTCATCTTGAATAGGGCTATTTTTTTATTTTCTAACAATGGAACGTGAAACACAATGAACCATTTCACAAGAAATCGTTCCAAAGAATAGTCTGTTTACTTCATTCTGACGAATTGATGCGAGCCTTATATTATCTAACCAAAAATGAAATGAAATAGTAAGTTCGAACTCTAAACAGATATAATGATCTTTCCTTTCAGCACATTTCTATTATAAGCAGTTCTTATTGAAGAGCATTTATCAAAAACTTCCCGATAGCTACAAAATATAATCCCTTCCTTTATATACGAAATACTCCATATTTTCACTCGAATTCAAATTGAACATTATGATCCCAAAACAATAAACTAACACAATATCACTTATGTAATGTTCTATATGAAACTTCTTTCTATCTGTTATTTTTTTTCGGTTTTTTCATATTTCCCTTCTTAATTTATGTTCTTTCTTTTATAACTTTCTACAAGAATATAACTATATATCTATCAGTGTTCTCTTCTTCAGTGGTACCTTTTTCTTGTATATACTCTCTCTTATTCTATCTAAAACAATTTATGCTTTATCTCTTCTTGTAACTGTGAATTTTCTTTTTAAATCTTCCTTATATCAGCCATTTCAATTCCTTCAAACCTTTCTTCGTCGATTCTTTCACGTCAACAAAGATTCTACAGGAGCTGACTAAGGTTTTCTCGACAAAAATTTCTAGATGGCTGGGTGTTTAGCACCATAGTGCATAGCTTTTTAGTTTAACCTTGAAATGATCCTACAGCTGACCTGTTCTTCTCCGTATTAGTACCAGCTCCCAGGCAATTGACGCTAGAAAGACAGCTGAATAAGAGTGTCCTAATAAGTTGGACCACTCCTGAGAATGTTGGTCCTGGTAACCACATAGAAAGCTACCATGTGTATGTTGACGGAGTACTAAAGGCCACAATCAAGGCAACAGAGAGGACAAGAGCCTTGGTCGAAGGCGTCGATAGTAACAAGGTCAGTTAACATTTTGTATTCCGAGGAAATTTGCTCATTATGTTCAAAACCTAGCCCCATAGAATCAGTGTGCGATCGGTTACAATGAACCGAAGGACATCACGCGACGCAGCTTGCACCATGATCATAGGCAAAGACACCCACCAACTTGGACCCAGTTCTGTTAGAGCAACCAACATAACATCTACTTCGGCAATTATAAGTTGGCTCCCTGCTAACTCAAACCATCAGCACGTAGTATGTGTTAATAACGTTGAGGTTAGGACGGTTAAACCTGGTGTGTATCGTCATACGATAACTGGATTGACCGCGAATACTCAGTATAGGGTGACTGTTAGAGCGAAACATCACAGAGCTGCTCAGAATGTAGCAAATTTGGCTGAAGAGTTACCCATGCCTGCAGCTGCCCACACTGACTTCAGAACGTTACCCAAAGGGCTGCCAGATCCTCCAAGTGAGATCATGGTTGAACAAGGTGAGTAATTGCAGTAAATCATTGTTTAGATATTCAATATAAGTATTTCCAGGGCCACAAGATGGAACCTTGTTAGTGACATGGCATCCCACCCTTACACCACATCACCCAGGCTCCAATGTAACAGGCTATGCTGTTTATGCCGATGGAAAGAAGGTTACTGATGTTGATAGTCCTACTGGAGACCACGCACTCATTGACATCAGCAAGCTGTTGGGTTTGAATCCAAAACATGTAACAGTTAGGACAAAAGCCAGAGATAGCCAATCTGCTGATTCAGTCCCGACACCCATACCGATGAGTGTTCTCAGAGGAGGAGCAGTTAGAAACAGACAGCAACCCCACACAGCAGTGATGCCACCACATATACGACAGCAAATGCCAAGGCAGCAACAGCAACAACAAGGCCAACAGGTTTGAGACCATCATGTATCTTTTGCAGCATTGTGTAATAATTTTGTATTCTATCAGGTATTAGAACCAGAAGAGAATCTGAGCGATAAAGAGATTTTTCCGAATTCCATGGGACATCGGCAACAGGGAGGAATTCCATCTATCGGTAATATTTTGAAGCAAAATATAAGCTACTGCCTTTTGAGCGAATTCTAATATTTTTGGAATATTTCTTATTACTTTCTATAGAAAGCATGTGAATCGGATATACATTTACCAGTATAATTGTATTCAGAGTAATGAAGTTTTTTATTATTTATTGTAAGATAATGGTCCGAAACTTAGTTGGTAGAAGAAACAATAATTTTTAGCACCTCTGGCTTCAAGCTTGCCTGAGTTTAGTGCCCGGTAAAGAGCAGAGCTACAGTAGCATTTGCAGCTGATGCGCTTCGTATTTAGATCCATAGATATCTCTATGTCATACAACATTAATAACCCATTCGTTAAGACGATTCTCTTTTGTTATTTCCCTAAAAACAATAGCCCAACGTCCACTTACAGAAATAACGAAAGAAAGCTATGAAAGTAACATGAGTGAAGACGAATTACTAGATAGAAGGAATCAGAGACAATTCCAACAGGGCAGGAATCAACAACAGGGGCAGCAGCAGCAGAGAAATCAGCAACAACAGCAGAGGATGGACCAGCAACAAGGCCAGCAACAAGGTCAAAATCAGCAACAATATTATCAGCAGCAAGGTAAAGTATGAGGGTCTTGAAAACATTCCAAAGAAAATCCCAACGAATATCTGACATTTTTCGGGATTTTCAGCCCCTTGGGTGAGCAATAAGAAATCTTTTTATTTTGATTACCAGATATTCGTTGGTGGTTCTATGGAAGGTCAGATTAGGAAGGACACCACACTGAAAGAGCACTCAATTCCACACCATACAGACACTTTTAACACACTTTAACTGATTAAGGTAGGTTTTGGGAGCAAGAATCATAAAAGTAGAGGATATAATCTTAGCTAGATATTAGTGCTACTACCAAACGTAAACTAGATACTGAACCTTTAGCGTAGGATACCATAGTCTAAAATACTAGAGCTTCAGCGAAGCTAGAATACTCCTAAGAGACCTATTGAAAACAACATACCAATTACTGAGGTATATGAACCAATTTTCTTCAAACTTTTGCAGCCCAACAACAGCAACAGCATCCTAGGCAGATGCAGATGCGAGGGCAACAAATGCAGCAAAGCAGTTCAAGAGGACAGCAGGCTAACCAGCCAAACAACCCTAACAATCCCCCGAACCCTCAAAAGAGAGCCCGATGGTTCTTTGCTTTATTCGATTATGACCCTGCTACTATGTCACCAAATCCAGATGCATGCGACGAAGAGCTACCATTCTCTGAAGGTGACACCATCAAAGTCTGGGGAGACAAAGATGCTGATGGATTTTACTGGGGAGAATGTAGAGGTGAGGAATTCATTTATTGAAATTATACTACAGGATGTGCCATAAGTATCTGTAGATATGTAGCTTTAAGTGTTTGTAACGACTCGTCGTCCTTCCTTCAATCTAATATAATCAGGGATGGTTCACAAAGCTCTGATGCTCTGTGACCTTCCTTGCACAAACAATATACGGAATTTCAAGGAGTACGGACTTTTTGCTCCTAAAAAAGATTATGTACGCTCCTTACTTCAGGTTGGGACTTCTACGACACTCGGTGAAGTTGCGAGAGAGATATGGAATTAATTTGTCTACTTCTTTCAGGTAGAAGAGGCTACGTTCCACACAATATGGTAATGGAGGTTGAGGGACAACAGAATAGGGATCGATGGGGAGATATATATGCAAATATGCCAGTGAAGAGGATGGTAGCTCTGTATGATTACGATCCACATGAGTTGAGCCCAAATGTAGATGCAGAGGTGAGGAATTAGTATATCTATTTGTAGTTAATTTCCGAAGTCTGTAATAACAACTTTCTGAGTTGAAGACCAGTGAACTCTACCATCTTTTTTCTGAATAAACTGCAGGTGGAATTGAGCTTCACTACGGGTCAGATAATAAACGTGTACGGAGACATGGACGACGATGGCTTTTTCATGGGAGAAATAGACGGAGTTAGAGGTCTGGTGCCCTCAAACTTCCTCACTGAAGCTCCAGATCAGTACGGAGGAGGCCAGACCTCTCAAAGTGGCCAAGGAAGCATCGGAAGAGGGCAGAGGAATCAGAGGGGCATAGGTCCTGGTGCTAGAGGACCTCCACCACCTCCTAGGGATGCACAAATGCGACCAACGAGGAGTAAAGGTATGAAGACCGAATAAACTTTCAAAATTTTGAAATTATATATGAGGTGAGAAATTTGAGTCAGTTTCTCCCTTTCAATACAGGCTTCGCTTCTGTAGTAACCCGATGATTTGAGGATAACTATCATCACACAATTTCGGACGGGTAATTCAAATAGGAAAATATATTTCGGAAAGCTTTTCTGTCTCAATAATCTGTCTGATTGGTCATGATGTGTTTCTTGCAATTGTAGGTTTGAAGTGAAGTTGATATAGATGGAATCCACTCCAATATTATGTGATTTCTGTTCTCTGGATTAAAATGTAGCGACTCAACCTACACCCATATGCTCGAATCATAATATTATATTTCCATTAAGAATAACGTTATAATTATTTGGGAAACTTCCATTAAGTCAATGGAGAATACAATGAAAAGCAAACATAAACACAAAAATCAATATTCATTCGTCAAATCAATGGGTATTCTCCATTGGTCTGAGCTATTCAGATCCGGATCATCACCCAAAGCTCTGTTGATGGTAATGCTCGAGCGAAATCATTTCATTAGCGCCATCTCAGAAGATACACACGAACCAACCTTCTTCAGTGCAAGATTCCTAAAATAGTATAAAAGTTCATGGGGAATGCCATCTTGAGATGGCACAGGGGGAATAATTTCGTTAAAACGTTGCTTTCTGCAGGGCTTAAATTCCAAAAACTTTTTCACTGCAATTTTATAGGTGATATAATAAAAACGGCACGTGGTAATCTTTGACGACACCTTTTTCTCTGTAGATGCTACGGTTATTTTTCAATTAAAAGACCATGGGTTTATTGATATTATTTCATTATTACTTCTTCGGGTGAATGTTTGATTGAGTAGTCATTATCCTATGGCTATTATGATGATGTTCACTATGGGAAGTATCTTTGGGTGACTCAAATCACTATTATAGGATCAGTCATGACTTCTCAGACAATTTCGATTGAGCCAAGAAGCAAGGCGAAGAAAAGGTTTGCCGATTCGATATTTTCATACAAATTGTGTATTAATCTAGATAACGAAATATTCAGAATTAATGCAGTCTAACAGCTCAATCTTTGAAGAGGAATTGGTAAATGATTTCCAGAACTGAAAATTTAAAATTGACAAAAAAATTTAAATACTGTGTTGGGTGACAAGAACTGTGAGAAATTCACAAACTATTTGGAAGTTATATAATTGATTTCAATACTAGAAAAATCGGAATATTATTTGGAAAGTCTATTATCATTTCTTGTCATTCATTTCAGTGTTACTGATTGGTTCTATTGAAATTAGGAAAATACAAAGAAAACTTTTTGAATCGAGACTTTAATATTCATCTATTCTTTATGTGTGTGATGTAATTAAATTCACTTCTGACACCAAGAGGGAAAAATATTTTGGTTGTCAGATGTGAATGATTGGCTTTACTCGTTATTTGTACAAATTGCACTGATGTTTCGTTATTTGCTAGCTTCTTTTTCTTTGAATTCGCCACTGAATAATTTCAACAAAAGCGAAGAAGTTTTGCTATCACTTTACAAGGAAAAAATTTTGATTTTAAAAGCTATGGAAAATTTCAGTTTTTTGACTGCATACTTTTTGACAACTCTTCGAAATTTGAGTATCCAGATGCAATTTTGGATCTTGAGGTTTTCCTCGAATATTCACCACGGTTCCGGTTTCTTCGTTCTTGTTGGAACTCAATGGCGCTGAATTCTCTTATAAATCTGTACAAAACGTCAAAAAAAGCTCGTTTTAATGATGCAGTTGCATGAGGAAAGACACATTTTGCTCTTTATGACCCCAGTAAAATATCTCAGTGGTATATACTAGCATACATCACCACTAAGTTCACATTTCCAGATATCCCTAACAATACATTCAACACTTTAACGATCATACAATCAAGAATTCTAATGAATTTGATCTTATTCTCCCATCTTTACAATATGCCCTTAGTTATCTGGTTTTCAGATTCATTGATGAACAAGTGTAGGACTATCTACTTTTTATCGAAAATACATACTAAAAGACATTATAATATTCAAATCAATCATAACGTTAAATAGGTTGCAAGGAAAAAAAATTATTCTTTATTTTGGAGAAATTCTCATTAAGATAATAGCTATTCTGCAGAGAATAGATCCTGGCATTACACAGACCAGTTCTAGTATATATTCACGTGACGGTAGTGAAATAATCTTCCATTCCCACTATCGCACCCTCAATCTAGTTCTGATTAATCCATCATCTGCATTTCAACATCTATTTCTGGTCCTCCATATACTCTATCAATTTTCTGAACTCTAAACTCAACAAACTAGACGTGAAGAGAGTTTTCTCGATTTCCTACCTCCGTCAATTTCCTTGAAAAAAAAATCCAATCCCCGATGACCAATCAACCAGTAAATATCCAATAACCACGAATATAAAAGGGACAAAAATAGAACCCTGCGGAACACCTTCAATGTAATAATCGAAATGCGACGTTTAGTGCGGATTTACCATTCCTAATCATGCACAAATACAAACCATATTCATTCTGGCCATTTGAACAAATCAGATCATTGAAACGAATTTTTTGGTTGACGTGAAAAATCTATCTGGCAGCTATCTGACTGTATTTTGTGTGTTGTTTGTTGCTAGATGCCTGTCCTACTGTGTTATCCTCCTCTCAGTTAGACAATGTCAACACCGCGTCAACACCGAACACAACACAGATCTTCAATGAGCACAACCAGGTATTTACCTCATCTCTGTTTCTCTCTCTCTCAATTCTCATCTCTCTTTCGATACTCTTTTATCATCTTCGCTTATTATACTTTTTATGTTGTGGGAACCGCATTTTTAAGTGTTTTAAGTTGGCATGTATGCCTTTTGTAACCACCAGTAACTTTCACGAACCAGGAAACTTTTTTAATTCCTGTTATTTTTGTACTATGTTTGGTGACTGTTACTGTACTGTTCGAGTGTGTATGTTTTGTTTGCATTGTACATTGACGAGTGTTGGATGAATCTGGCATGCGCGGCATCTTAATGGGGAATTCTTAAGAAATCTCCATTGATGATTTTATGAGGGTGCAATGGTATCGTGAACAGGTTCATTTGAGGGAAGCAGGTTTGAACTACGGATATATCTATTGGTTCATCTGTGTGCCAAAAAGGGGAACGTAGATCTGACCACTTCAAACGATAAAAGAAAGAATCGAAAATGGAAGAATACATGTTCTTGGAGATTCAACTTTGTTCTGAAGTTTCAAAGAAACATCTAGCACCAGTACCACTTAGAAATACAGTTCTGGATGAGTTTTTGCAAGCTCACATTTACGTTGATATTTTCACATAGACCTGAACATTACAACGAACGATGAACATCATAAGATGCTATTTTGTGATCATTATGATTTCCACAGAATTAAGATCTTTCATCGAATTTGCTTCTTTGCAAAAATGACAAATTTTCAATAGTCGTTTCACACAGACCAGAACATCATAACCAACGATAAACATCATCAAATGGTATACTGTGATCGTTCTTATTTGCAGAATAAATCGAGATCTGCTTCCATCGAAGTTGCACATTTGCAAAATGACAAATTTCAGATGATAGTTTCACACAGACCGGTGCAGTTTAACGAACGATGAACATCATCAGATGCCCTTTGTCATCATGATTTCCATAGAATGGAGATCTTTCATCGAATTTGCTTCTTTGCAATAATTACGATTTTTCGATAGTCGTTTCACACAAACCAGATTATCATAACCGACGATAAACATCATCAAATGATAAACTGTGATCGTTCTTATTTGCAGCAAAAATTGAGATGTGCTTCCATCGAAGTTGCACATTTGCAAAATGACAAATTTCAGATGATAGTTTCACACAGACCAGTGCAGTTTAACGAACGATGAACATCATCAGATGCTACTTTCAGATAACTCTAATCTGTAGAAGAATTAAGATCTTCTATCGAATTTGCTTCTTCGCAAAATGGACAGCAAGGAAAATGCACAGAGTAAGATTTGCAAATACTACTTATTTGAGTTTCTTCACTCTTGGATTGAATGTCTACAAATTCGGAGTTCACAAACTAATTTGCAAACAAATCTTGTCCATTGGACTTAAGTCTTTCATGATGAAGCAATGAATGAACCTGATTATTCCTATGGTTATTTAGCTCATCTGTAGCAGAAAGCTGTGAGGGGATATAAAACCTGGTAACTCTCAAATGGAATATTGTTCACGCTTTTGTTGTCATGTGATACCAAAATTAACATTACAAATCAGTTATCAACATTTCTGATGCTTATTTCCAAGCTAAAATCATTTCACCGTAGTTTCATCCCTTTTAACTGTCAAATTTGCAACCACTACGTGTGTACAATTTTATGACAATTTTCAGGTGAGGGGGAGAGGAGTAATGAATCAAGGTGGTAACCAGCAAACACCAGTTACACAACAGCAACAGCAGCAGTCAACAGCGTCCAGCATCTTTAGCAGCATCATGGGAGTGGCCACCAACAACCCGCCACAAAACCAGCAGCAAACTCAGCAGCAGAATCAGCAGAGCATGCAGCAAAACCAACAGCAAAATTACAACCAGAACCAGCAGTTCGGCCAACAGAACCAATCTAGACTATCGCAGATGAAAGGTGTGCCGCAAGTGGTGCCAAATATAATGGGTCCTGGTACAACAGGACCCATGGGCAATATGGCGAACCAACAGAACCAGCCCGGTGCGCCGAACCTAATGCAGAAACTGAACGAAATAACAGCACCTGGTGGCGATATATTGTCGAAAGGCAAAGAACTTATTTTTATGAAATTCGGTCTTGGGGGAAAATAATACTTTCTTCTCGTAATTAACAGTTTCAGCTGTTTTTGGAAGCGTTTCGGTGAATCTTTCTGGGTACCGGATGAAGGCTTCTATCTGGCAACGTCGCACAACCTCTTTCCAATCTAAAATAGTGTTAATAACTTCTCGTTGCAACTCGAAAAAGAAACAAAGCTTGAGAGTGTTGGATACTAGAGGATCTATCAGATAAAATTGAGGAAACGTTCAGGGATTTCGAGACGAAGTTCACCCGCGACGAAGCCAGACCATGTGATATTTCCTGATTTTCATGAATTTTGAGGAAAATTAATATTATGCAATATATTGCGAAGTGTTCATAAAAATGCAAAATTTGCAGCTTATCATTGTTGCTGTATTGAAATCATATCGAATGGCTGCTTAAAATTTCAGTATTACCAACATATATATACGATTACCGTTTGAAAATTGTTCAGTGAGTACAAACTTCGACCAATCAATTAAGAAAAAAACTAATCGCATCTTTTGTTGGGCTCTTCTGAAGACTGAGTTCAAAGAGAAATTTGTCAGATAGGGTGAGTGTGAAATATCATTTTTTCATGATTTTCAGTTTAGACCGTTGAGGGATTGTGTAGACATGTAAATATTGTATATCAGAACTAGAAGAAAGTTTTCAAAAACAGCTTTTTGGCACAACTTACTTTAAAATTAACCGACGGGTTCTATTGAAGAATCGTGAAAATTTCCTTTGGGAAATTTTTCTGATTTTTCCGATATTTCGCGGATATTTGTTGTGCCTTTCCATATGTAAAAACGCACATCTAGGGTTTTCTATTTTCCTGATGGATTTTCCATGACGGGTATATAGAGGATGACCAGAAATACAGACATGGAATCTCGTGTATATCATGTAAACATCATTCACCCTGTATATGTCTGTCATGTATTCTGTTTGTGCCTTTGTTCCCTATTTTATTTTCACAATGTACCTACAGGACGTCTCATCAGTAATGAATATGAAACAATCGAATATGTGAAAACATTCGAAGACAAGATATTTCATAAACATAAAAATCTATGCGATATTGCTTTCACGACACGAAGTAAGTCTCTCTGATTCATCACACTATTGAAGACAACTCTATACGTGGACTCGACATGACTAATGACGTCAGTGTGTTTGCGCATTGAATTATTTAGAATTTACATCCTTTCTCAGATGAAATATCTTAATATGCACGTAAATTATATTGTCATTTATGATTTCATTTTTCATTTATACGTCATGGAAATAACAACTAGAATAGTACGAAATGTGTTTTATTGCGATATCAATGAGAATCGCAAAAAACTTTCCTTCTGTGACTTGTGATACAAATGTGCATTCAATGACATCTCCGGGCTGCACAAGAAAAATTATCAACATGGAGATCTTGTTGTTTCATGTACTGTTATTGATATGACAACCTGTATAGTTATTTCGAGAATCATCATCAGATTTTAGATTAAATCTCATCTTTTGTACGTATGCAAAGAGTAAATAATATCATTCTTGTTCTTGGACTTAAAACCTTAATAGATGCTCCAGAAGCATCATTCTGCGTTGAGATTGTTTTTGTACAGTAATTTGTAAGATATACAAAATATTATGAATATATGTGTGTTAACTGAACAAATTAACAAAAAACTTATCATTGAAAAAACCTAAAAATATCGTGGTTTCAATTTTCTGAGGAGAATTGTAACAATGCCATTCCTTGTGTAAATATTTGGAAACTTACTTATCCAATATAATATGCAGCTTAATGAATTTTTCACGAAACAAGGAGGTTCCAACACTTTTTTGTCTTCAGAAATATTTGAAAAATTAATTTGTACAGGCGCCATTATACTATAGAAGATTAATTATTTCACTGATGATTTTTAAATTAGATCCTGAAACATAAAACATCACTTAACCATTAAACATTGAGTTTGAATGTTTGGGACCTCTTTGGCGGTATGATATCTCTTGATGAAATGAAAAAATTATGAACTTTTACATAATTGTTTAAGTAGTCAAATCTTAACAATGAATCATAATTAAGTTGCTACTATTTGAAACACAGGTTTTTCCCATTCAGAATGAAGTAAATATTTTTAACTAAATACAGAACTATCAACGAAACTTTTCATATTTTTGTTCGATTTGAACAATTTTAATATTTTTCATATTTTCATTTATAATGAGGGATATCAAACTTGGGAGCAATGGTCAAATGGACCCGAAGAAAAAATTAACTAAACCGATGGAAATGTTCGTTTCCTGGAAATTTAAACAATTTTTTTCGAAAAGTTGGTGATAAAATTTTTAGAATTCTTCTGATAACAATTCTCACTATCTTCGCTCTACATAAACAACAGGTTAATAGTAGCACCAACAAATAATACTCAAAAAGATGTTGATTTTGGTATAGAGAAGACCAGAATTCTGAATATGAATATCCCAATTGAAAAAAAGTTTGGAGCTGAATACTTTTCAATATATTATTTCGTCACTAATACAATCGATTGGGGTTTATAAATAAATAGCGTTTTCATTTGACCATCCCCCGTACTTCGGTAAAAAAAAATAATCGCAATTGTCGCTCAGCCAGACATAAGTGTGCCGGAATTTAGAAAGACAACTAATACTTGTGGGGTTGTGAAGAACACATATTCATATCAAATATCATCGTTATAATAAATTATATGAATTTTTCCATTTTGTTTTGTGAAAGTTATAAAGGATGCAGCTTGTTGAATACGTTTGGTGTATCATACACAAATCTGTACCAAAGAAAAAATAATGAATAAAGATCATTTACAAGTTAAAATCTCTTGATTTGTTTACGACTCGAATTCTAGAGTTAGTCTTTCTTTACGCGCTTGACCAATGAATAATCCATGGTCAGCTGGTTGTCTAGCTGGTCGTGAACACTTTAATTTGCTGGGAAACTGTCACAGACACTTGAAATTTCAGGGTAGATTTGAGGCCTGAAAAACTGAACACAATAACTGCCGGAAGAAACGATCTATAGATTCGGTATTTGTTCGGAATGTTTTGGGATTAATCAATCCGCTCAATGATTCTGTGATATACCCATTGAAAATTTAATTTCCCTAATATTTCCCAAGAAACAAGATTGGATCGAATTGAAATCCAGTAGTGGATTGAGAAATGAAAGCTTGAAGGTTCATGCAAAATTTCTTGAGGATAATGTGATTAGGAGATAGCCAAATTTTGCCATCAGGAAGTAGAGCTGTGTTTGGTTGATTCAATACATGGAAAGGTGACCTATAAGGCAACGATTTGAATATGTACAGAAGCTGCTGACTTCACTCCAGTGCTTTTCTGGAATATTTATTCTAAAATTGTTATTCAGTTGATGTTGCATACATTAAATATATGAAAGTGCTTTTTACGCGCTCGTTCTAGGGAACAGCGCGTTATCATTTCGTCCCGATGTGTGTAATTTGAGCCAAAAGTGATCTTAACCGATTGGGTTGAATTCCCCGAAGAAAAATCCGTGCAGTTCTGTCTCTAGTCTCTAGTGTCTCTGGTCTCTGTTCTCTAGTCTCTAGTCTCTCGTGTCTAGTCTCTAGTCTATAGTCTTTAGTCTCCAGTCTCTTGTCTCCATTATCTAGTCTCTAGTATCTAGTCTCTAGGTTCTAGTCTCAAGTCTCTAGTATCCCTAGTCTCTAGTCCACAGCCTCAAGTCTCTTGTGTCTAGTCTCTAGTGTCTCTGGTCTCGGTTCTCTAGTCTCTGGTCTCTCGTGTCTAGTCTCTAGTCTTTAGTATTTAGTCTTCAGTCTCAAAATCTGTGCAGTTCTGTCTCTAGTCTCTAGTGTCTCTGGTCTCTGTTCTCTAGTCTCTAGTCTCTGGTCTCTCGTGTCTAGTCTCTAGTCTAGCTTCTTGCTTCTATTGTCACAATAGAAGCAAGTCAACATAAAAAGTGTTTCCTATTCTTAACTTAGAATTTAAAAACCTCAAGTGAAAAGCTGAATACACACCGATAAATAACAAAAATATAAAATTTAGTATTTTATGAGATATTGGGGAATTAACCTTAAAATTTCAAATGGGCCTAACTCCGGAACCATTAAAAAGTCCTGACCTCACTTGAGTGCTTTTCTAGAATTTATCAAATAAAATTGTTATAATGTTACACCTATAGCTAACAGCGAACTCAATACATTCTATTTTCACGAAATATCTAAAATAATGCTAAAACCAATTTGAATCCATAAGTGGCATCCATACTGAATGAAAGTAAAATTCATTGGAAAATTCCCCAATTCAACCGGATATTCTCGTGACTTCAAGAACATGAGACCCCCTATATATAAATTTCGCCAAAGATACTCCATTCAGTAATAGTAACCTACTTAAGCTCTAACTGTTAACACTATTGGAATTCTACGAACAACTCCTCATGACCAAACTGAAAAAAATCTCGAACAAAGCATGACTCAAATTTTGAATCAAGGAACGCTGCTTTTCAATTGAAGGCTTCTAAAAAAAATTGTTCATATAAAACAACACAGCCTACGTGTCAAATTGATATCAAACAGTGGGTCGATCAAATTGATTGATTTTGTTTACAATTACTTCTCAGATTTTTGTCCATCCGAAGTGATTCTTTTAACGGTACATGAAAGGTGTTCAATAGTGTACCAGGACTTTAGTTGAATATACGTATTAGTTGCGATAGGCTCAACATGGAGTACAAACGGGTTGTTATTTGGTTATTTTTGTTCGCTGTTTTGTTGGAATGTTGTATTGCGAAAAAGAAAGTGAAGAAAAGTATGGTACTCAGGGAAAAAGAAACAAATCCAATTAATTTCATGAGGTAGGATTTTGTTCATAAATGCACATTATCTTATTATGCCTTAACTCTGGTTATTATTATATTTTTTGCGCGCATGTTCTAGGGGAACAGCGTGCTATCATTTTGTTCAAATGTCTGTAATTGTCGAATTTCGAGCCGAAAATGGTCTCAAACTACTAGGTTGGACTCACTTATGAGGAGTCCGGTGTCAAAATTGATTCTGTCCGGCCTGGCATATGTATGATTACTGGCGTGTAAGGGGAATCCTGTCGACCTGAAAAGTTCAAGGTAGATTGCATTTGAAAATGCGACGGTTAAGTTCGTTAATGGTCAAAATCGGCCGAGAGGTTTCAGGGTTAGAGCCCTTTGAAATTTTGATCCTCTCCGTGATAACTCAGAAACTGCTGAAACAATTGGATTGAAACTTGACTGTTAGTTGGAGTATAACAACGCGCATCTTTTCGCAGAATTCTGTTGAGATCGTACTGTCAATAAATTATAAAAAAATTTCTCAACGTTTTTTTCGAAAAAATTTTGTTTTCTAGAACAGTTCATCAGATTCAGAAAAAAATTCCGCTTTGGCCTTGAGCTTCATATTTCACAGTACCAAAGTTCAGTTCGATCCGGTCATAAGATATCTGGAAAAAATATGTCAAATTTCGTGGTTTTTTCCTCGATGTCGGTGTTTTTTTTTCGACTAAGTCAATCTCTAATTCAATCATGATGAAACTTGGCAGCTAGTTTGAAATTACTGATGAACAACCTTGTGCGAAATTTCGTGATGATCGTGTCATTAGAACAACTTGAAAAAAGAAATATTTTCAGAATTTTTTTCTGAAAAATTTTTTTTCGAAAACTGTCCATTGAATCCGGAAAAAACTTCTGCTCATACCTTGAACATAATATTTCACAGCAGTCTACCAAATATCATTTCGATACCACCATAATTTCTGGAGATATTGGGAAAAAATATTTGAAAGTTAATGATAATAATATCGTTCTTTTTTTCTGGAATAACTCAAAAAATTCAATCGGAATGAAACTTGGCAACTAGTTTGGAAATGCTACTGGGCAACTTTGTGCAAAATTTCGTGATGATCGTGTCATTAGAACAATTTGAAAAAAAAATTTAAATTTTTTTTCAATTATTCAATATTCTGTGATCATCTAATCATGTTATCTTCATGATTTTCTGTAGGAACCTTGGAACTGTCATTTTTCGATAAAATATTGGATTTCAATCCATTCTGATCTGTATCTATAAACTCAGTAACTTCCGGAAGAAACGACTTAGAAATTCGATATTTGTAGAGTGGGTTTGAGGCTTAATTACGAAGGTCGAATTCGTGAATGGGTAAAATCCGCCCAATGATTCTGTAGTATACCCATTAAAAATTTTATTTTCCCCATATTTCCAAATATACAGATTAGATCGAATTGAAATCCAGTACTCTGAAAAAGCACTGATGTGAAGTCAGCTGCTGACTTCACGTCAGTGCTTTTCTAGGTTTTCTTATTTCGCGTAGGGGCCGTTAATATAGGGGTGCACCCTTCATCTCTTCAAATTGTATATTGTCGTTGTATATTCTAAACTTGAAATAAAAATCATTTTGTACGTTTTCAGACTGGCTGTCATGAGACTGATTTATGGCATTGCTACAAGAATAGGATTCGGTGAGGAACTTTCAGAAGCTCTGAATGGCGCCTTTCTACCCCCTGGTGTGGACGACTATGACTATGGAGACGGCGGACTTGGTCTTTTCGAAAGAGGAGATGACGATGATTACGACTATTAATAAAAAATTTCAAAAAAATGTGGTTTAATTATTCCATGGAGTTTAAATAATGTGGAATGAAAATGTCAACCCCACATGCTTGTAATTTTCATAGGACTTACATTGGTAGTTTGAGTTCCTAAATAACAACAGTCATAGCATTGAGTATTCAAATACTCATAGCAAGTTTCATAATTTTCGACGCGTAAGTTCTGTAGAAAATTAACAGAATCTACAGTGCGCGTCAAAATTTTGGAACAAAATTCAATTTCTCGGAAGAAAAATATTTGGCAACAAAATCCTGAAACAGGTCAATTTTGTTTCACTTTACCAAATTTATATGCATTTTTGAAGGATTTTTGTTGCACCCTGTGCCATCCCCATCAACCCTCTAAATTTTTTGAATAGGGAAAGTGGGTCATGTGGTACTCATTTGTCAAGGTCTTTGTATCTTCTTTACAGGCGTGCAGAAATTTTCAAGAAACATTTTTTTTTGAAAAATTAGTTAGTTCAAAGAGGTTTTCAGTATGTGCACTTTGTCATGGCTCATTTACTTTGAGACGATGGTACCTGATGAAATTTGTCACCGAATGAAAGTCGATCATTACAGCTTTACAACTTTCAACCCATTCGAACACTTTAATGGGAAAAAAAAATTTACGTGAGGGGGTTGAAAGTGGTTGAAAGTTGTGCATGAACAAAACTGTAATGGTCGAATTTCATTCGGTGACAAATTTCATCAGGTACCATCATCTCAAAGTAAATGAGCTATGACAAAGTGCTCATACTGAAAATCTCTTCGAACTAACTAATTTTTCAAGAAAAATAAATTTTTTTCGTGGAAATTTCTGCACGCCTGTGAAGAAGATACAAAGACCTTGCCAAAAAAGTACCACATGATCTACTTTCCCTATTAAAAAAATGTAGAGGGTTGATGGGGATGGCACAGGGTGCAACAAAAATCCTTTGAATGGTACTATTAAATGTTCTACCTGGTGTATTTCAGTTTGTTAACAATGTATTCAAATATGTTATGCAGGCCTTTTTCCTGAGAATTTGGAAAGGTAGGGAATTCCATGGATCCGTCTGCTCATTTAGGAGATTTACTGCCGGGTTATTCAGGTGTTTGTATATTTCCAACGATTCGAAAATGTCTACCCTGAAGAAGAATCCGGGGTCAAATTCTATTCTGTCCTTCGGTCCATCTGTATGTGCTGCTAGCGACTTGAAATTGCCATACTAGGCAGCGTGACCATTTATTTTTTTCAGAATCTACCAAACCTTCTGTAGAAATCTACTTTTTTCTACCAAAGTCAATTACAGAATTCTACTAAAAATCTACTGCTACCTAAGAGCAGTCTTTAGCACTTTATGTTGGAAGGAAAGTGGAAAACTTCGATGCTTCGTGTAATTTAAAAAAATATCTCAGTAAATAATATTCGCTAAGCAAAAAGAGCTAGAGAAGCACTGTCGTGAAGGCAGCAGCTTTTGCGCATGTTTAATAGAGATGACCGTTTTGGCAACGAATTTGAACATGCGCGCAAAAGCTGCTGCCCTAATTCACGGCAGCTCTTTTCTAGGTTTTTTTTTTCGATAAAGTACTGGATTTCAATTCGATCTAATCTCTATACATATTTGAAAATATTGAGAAAATAAAATTTTGAACGGGTATATCCACGGAATCATTGGGCGGATTTCACCCATTCACGAATTCGACCTTCCTAATTAAGCGCTAAATCTTCTCTACAAATATCGAGTTATCAAGTAGTTTCTTCTAGAAGTTAACGGCCGACCGTAAACACAATAACTTACGAAAGAAGCAACTTAGAAATTCGATATTTGTAGAGAAGATTTGGACCTTAATTGAGAAGGCCGAATTCGTGAATGGGTAAAATCCGCCCAATGATTCCGCAGATATTCTTATATATTCACCTAAATGAAAGGCTCTTCCTTTTTAGATGGAAACGATGGAAATGCGGGAAAATGTAGAGCACACACGCACCCATGATGGGAAATACGATATACTTATTGAGTGTGGCGGGATTAAAGAAATACCCCAATGTCAGTCAGAGCCATCTATACGAGTTGTGCTATTTTTTCACATAATTCATGTGATTATAGTTAGGTTAGGTTGGGTTGTGCCCTTTGAATAAAGAACAGCAGGAAGGAGCATAACGCTTTTCTACTTCGTATATCAGTGGGACATATGCGCCCATATTGAACCTCCAAGTATGACTCATGTTAGTTAGTTTCTTCAGACAAAGAAGTCTCGGAACAAGTTGTCCTCTCTTCAAACTGAAAGGGAAGTCGGCCATATGCAACATCCATCCCGGACCCACTTTGTGAGTCATTATGCTCCTTCCTTATGTTCTCTATTCAGGGGTTGTGCCACTTCTCAACTCAGACAGAAGCATTCCACTGCTTCAACAATTGAAAGTAGAATTCTACTAAGATAGTTCGAAATACTACCAAAATCTACTGCTCAATTTCTGTCTACTAACAATGATGAAATTTTAAAGAAAATCTACCAAAAAAGTAGATTTCTACCAAAATTGGTCACGCTGATACTAGGTTTGGAGCCCAAATATCTCGGTTGAGTTCGTTAATGGGTGAAATCAGTCGAATAGTTCCGGAGTTAGGCCCATTTGAAATGATAAGGTTAATTCCTCGATATCTCCTGAAGTACTGATTCGATCAGATTGAAACTGTGTTGATAGTTTTGGAACACCAACGCACAACTTAGAGCAAAATTTCGTGTGCCACATATTGTGAATAAAATTTTGCAGAATTTTTCTTTTTTCGAATGGAACACCCCCTGTATTTTATCGATCCGTAATAAGAACCAAAACATGAATGATCTCGTAATTTTTAGAATCGTTGGAAATATTCAAGTACCCAAATATCCCGACAATAAAACTTCTAAACGAACAGACGGACCTACAATATTTCACACTTTTCGAAGCACTTAAGAAAAAAGACCGCAGAACAAAATATTTAAATACATTGTTACAAAACTTGAAATACACCAGTTATAACATGGAGTAGTACCAATAGGGAACTAGGGTCACTGTTTATATTCAATATAATATAATGATAGTGAACAAAATAATATCTTTCTTTCAATTTCTATTTTTTCCTATATAAAACCTTACTCGTTGTTCCAAAAGTAATCCTGACCAAGCCATATTGTTGAATCAGTCAAAACTATATGTAGAAATTGAAGTTGGACACCCTGTATAATTTTTGGATGGATGACCGGTTTGCCTCAAAATATGTGAAGTTTGTCATCACCCCAAACTGACGGATTCAGCAAAAATTTCAAAAAGCACTGCCGTGAAGGCAGCAACTTTTGCGCGCATGTTCAATGTACGGTCAGCCTAACGGCCGACTGCGTAAACACAATAACTTTCGAAAGAAACAACTTAGAAACTCGATATTTGTAGAGAAGGTTTGGACCTTAATTACGAAGGCCGAATTCGTGAATGGGTAAAATCCACCCAATGATTCCGTAGATATACCCAATCAAAATTTTATTTTTCCAATATTTCCAAAAATACAGATCAGATCGAATTGAAATCCAGTACTTCATCGAAAATAACAGTTCGAAGTTTCATACAGAATTTAATGAGGATGATATGATGAGAAAATCATAGAAATTTTTTTTTTCAAATTGTTCTAATAACACGATTATCACGAAATTTTGCATAAAGTTGTCTATCAGCATCTTAAAACTAGCTGTGAAGTTTAATCAGGACTGAATCAGTATTTCTCGAGTAATACCGAAAAAATCAACGATATCGAGAAGAAAACCTCGAAATTTGACATATTTTTTCCCGATATCTCCAAAACTTATGATCGTATCGAATTGAAATTTGGTACACTGCTGTGAAATATGAAGCTCAAAATGTGGGTGGAATTTTTTTTTGGTATGATGAATGTTTTCCGGAAAAAAAAATTTTTTGTAAAAAAATTTCGAAAAAAATTTTTTTTTAAATTTACTGACTTTATGATCCTGACGAAATTTGGCTCAAAGTTGCGCGTCGTTATACTCCACCAAACTGCCGAGTTTGAATCCAATCGCTTGAGTAGTTTCTGAAATAAAAAATAAATCACTTCAAAACTTCAAGTGCCTATAACTCCGAAACCAATCGACCGATTTGGCCCATTAACGAACTTAACCGCGGCATTCTGATGCGCAACCTATCCTGAAAGTTTCAAGTAGCTAGCTTGCTTCTGTCGACAGTTATCGTGTCTACGGACGGCCGGCCGGCAGGACAGAATCAATTTTGACACAGGATTCGTCATCAGTGAGTCCAACCTAGTCGATTGAGACCATTTTCGGCTCAATCATCCAAAATTACAGACATTTGGACAAAACGATAGCACGCTGTTCCCCTAGAACATGCGCGCAAAAATGCAAATCGGCAAAACAGGAAGTATAAAATAAATACTGAATATGAAAAGACAAATATTTGTGTGAAATTAACCAAGGCCAGATCAAAATGTTTTCCCATTCTAATTAATTCCTAAAACATCAATCTAACCACCCATTCTCAATGAATAATGTAGGGACAATGATAACAATAACATTACTACACGACAAATCCGATAAACGTTATGATCTTTATTCACGAAACTTCAAACAAACCGAAAATTTTCCATTTTTTATCACAAATATATTCGAACGATGTTCCAGTTCGCGAAAAAACTAACTATATAAAGTAGTGATTATTGTTACAAATAGTTATTCATTAGTTGTGTAATTCAAAGTCTAAATAATGTTAGCTCTCTATTTCGCATTTTTATTATTTTGTGCTCAATCTTGTAGGTGTTGGCCAGTTGCTGATGGCGTCATGGAAGATGTTGATAACAACCATATTGATGCTCAGGACGTCACTCCAAGAACTACCGTCTCATCCCCTGATGAAGAGTCTGGTAAAAAAGTCGAAACGTGGGTGGAAAGTTCAGGTGTAAATCCAGAGGAAATGGGGAACTATTTTGAAGGTGATTACTTTTAAGTGAAGACGATATGATTTGAATAAATACATGAAATTTTAGTTGAAAAAATTATGCGGATTTTGAAATTGAGAATGAATATTAAATCAAAATTTCTTCACGAAGGATGGTTGTTGTTAAAATAATCCATCAAATTTGGTATTGTTATGCAGAGATCGCCGGAATCTCCGGAAATTAATATCGGATCGAACTGAAACTTTGTGCAGAATTTCGGATCCAGTTGTTCAAAAATTTTCATATAAAAAATTTTTTTCTCTGAAAATATTGATTAGATTTCAATAGAATTTAGCACAAACTTAAGAGTCAGTATTTAACAACAAAATGTTCCAAATTTCAATTCAATCCGATACTTACTTTCGGAGATATAAAGAAAAAAATTGTTCCAAATTTCGTTGTTATTTGGAATTTCAACGTTATTTCCGCAATATCTCAAGAATTACAAATGCAATCAGATTGAATCAGATTGTTATCAGGTGGAGATTGCCAACACGCAACTAGGTGCAAAATTTCGTGTTGATCTAATAGATAGAATTTGAACACAAGCGCGTAAAAGCTCCTGACCTCACGTCAGTGCTTTTCTACATTTTTTTTCTTCAATTCACCTACGATCCCAACGAAATTTTGCGAGCAGTTATGCATCTATATTCTTCAACTAACCATACCAAGTTACAATCCGATTCCATAAGTAGTTTTTGAGATATTGGGGAAAAATTTGAATGATCATAACCTCGAAACCTTTCAGCAGATTTTACCCATTAACGAACTTAGCCGTCGCATTGAATTATTATGTTGCTCACTATACAGCAAATCTGATTGCTCTGAAATAGCAATTTGTTCCCTCTCTACTCTGAAAATATTTCATCCAGAAAGTCTCAAAAAATGCTAGAACCCAATGAGAACGATTTTATCCTATGTAGTCCTCAGTTCAAACGTGATGTGGTATTGAATAATTGAACCCTCAAAGGATTTCACTATAACACAATCAGAATATACAGAAAAATGTGTAATGAATAGAAAATGATCCATCTTGCCTGCTCAGTACTGTCTTTAGAGGAAAATATTGAAGATTTTTGATGATCTTGAATTGTTTCCAGGTGATATAATGTTACCACCACTCTCTCATTCAAGAAATGGACTTAGAAACGAGTCCTTCAGATGGAAAAATGCTGTGATACCCTACTTAGTAGATGGCCATTTCTCTTCCAATGCAATCAATTTGATCAACAAAGCTATCGGTATTTACCACAAATACACTTGTATAAAGTAAGTGATTCTCCTTGTCTTTATTTCCATCATTCGTTCATCAACCAGATAATACATTGTTCATGCTGTTCACTAAAGTGATAACATTGAAAAGAGTTCGAACCCTGGCGAGGGAAAATAGGTTTCACTTAGAGTGACCAGTCAAAACAGTTATGTGTCCCAAGGAAGCAGCAACAAAGCCAACTGGGAGAACTACTGATTCTCCTTCATTTACTCAAAGAAGATTGGAGAGATCTTCCAGGATAATAAAGTCCATGAACATGAAAAATTGACATCAATTAACAAGATACAGAAGAATTTTCCTTTGTAACATTGGACTAACCTATTTTTCCAGTATGATAAGAGTCAAAAGGATTGTAAAAAAATTTCAAAAAGCACTGCCGTGAAGGCAGCAGCTTTTGCGCGCATGTTCATTGTAGATGACCGCTTCAGCAACGAATTTGAACATGCAAGCAAAAGCTGCTGCCTACACGGCAGTGCTTTTTGAAATTCTTTTTTGATAAATTACTGGATTTCAATTCGATCTAATCTGTATTTTTGAAAATATTGGAAAAATAAAATTTTGAATAGATATTCATTGGGCGGATTTTACCCATTCACTAATTCGACCTTCGTAATTAAGCCCCAAACCTACTCTACAAATATCGAGTTTCTAAGTAGTTTCTTCCGGAAGTTATTGTGTTTACGGTCAGCCTAAGGGCCGACTTCGTAAACACAATATCTTCCGAAAGAAACAACTTAGAAACTCGATATTTGTAGAGAAGGTTTGGACCTTAATTACGAAGGCCGAATTCATGAATGAGTAAAATCCACCCAATGATTCCGCAGATATACCCATTCAAAATTTTATTTTTCCAATATTTCCGAAAATACAGATCAGATCGAATTGAAATCCAGTACTTCATCGAAAAATTACAGTTCGAAGGTTCATACAGAATTTAATGAGGATGATATGATAAGAAAATCACAGAATTTTTTTTTTCAAATTGTTCTAATGACACGATTATCACGAAATTTTGCATAAAGTTGTCTTTCAGCATCTTCAAACTAGCTGCGAAGTTTAATCAGAACTGAATCAGTATTTCTCGAGTTATACCGAAAAAGACAACGATATCGAGAAGAAAACCTCGAAATTTGAAACATTTTTTCCCGATATCTCCAAAACTTATGATCGTATCGAACTGAAATTTGGTACACTGCTGTGAAATATGAAGCTCAAAGTGTGAGTGGAATTTTTTTTCGAATATGATGAATGGTTCCCTGAAAAAAAAATGTTTTGGATAAAAATTTTGAGAAATTTTTTTTTTTTTATTTACTGACAATATGATCCTGACAAAATTTGGCTTAAAGTTGCGCGTCGTTATACTACACCTAACTGCCAAGTTTGAATCCAATCGCTCAAGTAGTTTCTGAAATAAAAAATAAATCACTTCAAAACTTCAAGTGTCTATAACTCCGAAACTATTCGACCGATTTGGCCCATTAACGAACTTAACCGCGGCATTCTGATGCGCAACCTATCCTGAAAGTTTCAAGTTGCTAGCTTGCTTCTGTCCACAGTTATCGTGTCTACGGCCGGCCGGCCGAACAGAATCGATTTTGACACCGGATTCGTCATCAGTGACTCCAACCTAGTCGATTGAGACCATTTTCGGCTCAATAATCCAAAATTACAGACATTTGGACAAAACGATAGCACGCTGTTCCCCTAGAACATGTTGCCAAAAAAGAAACCTTTTCTTTCGCTATTACTTCACTCGAAACATGAACAAATTAATTAAGGAAGAAATGTAAGTTAGATCATCCTAGTTAGAAAATAATTTCATGACCACGACTAAGTTGTTTCATTTTATGAAGACATTGTCTTTTCACAATGGTTGTATCTTGTATCTAGAATCCAGTGAACATAAATATATTCTTGTAATATACTCAGTGAGGTTTCCCACATATTATCCTAATATTTATAAGTGTATGTTTCTCACTGAAGCTCCATTTTGTGAAGGTTCGTTCCAAAGAAAAACACTGACATGGATTACATAGCTATCACCAGTGGAAATACAGGCTGTTGGTCGAATGTGGGAAGAATAACCGGAAAACAACAGGTGAATCTTCAGACACCAGCATGTACCACCAAAGTTGGGACTATCCTGCACGAACTTATGCACGCATGCGGTTTCTATCACGAACAGAACAGACCAGATAGAGACGACTTTGTCACTGTACATTTCAACAACATACAGAGCGGTGAGTTATAAATACCTGTACTGCCTTCACTTTTATACTGTCAATAGGTAGGCCTTGGAGTAGTAAGTTGTAACTAAAATGTTGTCTAGTCCTAAACATTCATGCTCCTTTCATTTTTCAAAACTCTTTCGGCTGGCCACGGGAATTTGACACATTCCACTGTGCGTAATTGAGTCATTTTACTGTCAGCTAACTACGTGGTGTTGTCTGTTCCACAAAACGATAGTCTCAATAACGAATGTAACTGAACGATACCAGAGATATGTTAGAATTGGCCGTGAAGGCAGCAGCTTTTGCGGGCATGTCCAATGGAGATGACCGCTTTGGCAACGAATTTGAACATGCGAGCAAAAGCTACTGAAAAAAAAATTTTTTTCAGATTGTTCTAATGACACGATCATCACGAAATTTCGCACAATGTTGTCCTTCAACATCTTCGAACTAGCTGCGAAGTTTCATCACGATTGAATAAGTATTTCTTAAATTATACCGAAAAAAACAACGATACCGAGAAGAAAACCACGAAATTCTATATATTTTTTCCAATATCTCCAAAACTAATAGCCGTATCGAATTGAAATTTGGTACACTGCTGTGAAATATGAAGTTCAAGGTATGACTGAAATTGTTCTCGAATATGAACAATAGTTTCAGAAAAAAACATTTTTTCCAAAAAAATTTTCAAAACAATTTTTATTCGAACTGAGTGACAATACGATTTCAACGAAATTTTGCTCAAAGTTGCGCGTCAATATGCTTCAACTAACTGCCAAGTGTCAATCCAATCGCTCCAGTAGTTTCTGAAATATGAGGGAAATAACCTCAAAATTTCAAATGGCTATAACTCCGAAACGATTCGGCCGATTTGGCCCATTAACGAAACTTAACGGCGGCATTCCTATGCGCAAACTACCCTGCAAGTTTCAAGTCGCTAGCTGGCTCCGTTCGACAGTTATCGTGTCGTCGGCCGGCCGGACAGAATCGATTTTGACACCGGATTCGTCATCAGTGAGTCCAACTTAGTCGTTTGAGACCATTTTCGGCCCAATCATCGAAAATTAAAGACTTGTGGACAAAACGATAGCACGCTGTTCCCCTAGAACATGCGAGCAAAAATTCGTAGTTTAATAAATCAATTAAATCTGGTCAAAGGAAAAGATCTAAAGGATTTAAAAAAAAAATCAGGGTGTTTTTCGACTTTTAGGCAGCCTAAACTCAATTACAGTTCAAAATACGCCGAAATATTTTTCTACTGTTGAAAGATTTACCCGCGGTTATGATAATATTCTTGAATAATTGTTTGCGCGCAGTTTTCAATTTTAATTATATTCCAGGACATAAAGCCAACTTCGATAAAGCAACCCCCGAAAGTACCAACAGTTTTGGCGTCACCTACGACTACAGATCTGTCATGCACTATTCTGAACATGCGTTTTCCAGAAATGGCCAAGCTACGATAGTCCCAAAGGTAAAAATCCACTGAAATTGATTTTTTTCTTAATTTTGTTGAGCTATTTTTTAGGAACCTCAAGCTGCTGGCAAAATGGGTCAAAGAGACGGGTTCAGTAGAAGGGACCTGATAAAATTGAACGCCATGTACAAATGTCCGGATGTTCCTACTGATTTCACCACAGAAATGCCCCCAAAAGAAAGCGGAAGTACAGGTGGTTCCGGAAATGAGATTTTGTCGGCCATTTTCGGTTTTTTGAATAATGAGAAATAAATTATATAGATGTATTTTTTTAATATAAGCGTATGTGAAAACTGTTTGTGGTTCATTTGTTCCACTTATTTCATTATATTTAGCAGATTTAGGTGTTCAAGAACAAGGTTGATTTTGAGTTTTTTTTTTAATTGTTCTAATAACAAGATCATCACGAAATTTTTCACAACGTTGTCCTTCAGCATCTTCAAACTACCTGACAAGTTTCATCATGATTGAGTCAGTATTTCTTGAGTTACACCGAAAAAACAACGATATCGAGAAAAAACACGAAATTGTACATATTTTTCGCAATATCTCCGAGAATATTATTTTTATCAAATTGAAATTTGGTACACTGCTGTGAAATATAGAGCTCAAGGTATGAGCCAAATTTTTTTCAAATATGATAAACAGTTTATGAGAAAAAAATTTTTTGGAGAAAATTTCGAAAACATTTTTTCTTAATTAGGTGACCATACGATCCCAAGGAAGTTTTGCTAAAAGTTGCGCGTCGTTATGCTTCAACTAAATGCCAAGTTTCAATCCAACCGCTCCAGTAGTTCCTGAAATATCTAGAAAATAACCTTTAAAGTTCAAATGGCTATAACTTCGAAACCAATTGGCCGATTTTGCCCAATAACGAACTTCACCACGGCATTCCGATGCGTATACTACTCAAAAAGTTTCAAGTAGCTAGCTTGCTCCGTTCGACAGTTATCATGTCCACGGATGGACAGAATTTTGACACCGGATTCGTCATCGGTGAGTCCAACCTAGTCGTTTAAAACCATTTTCGGTTCGAAATTCTAAAATTACAGACATTTGGACAAAACGATAGCACGCTGTTCTCCAGGACATGCGCGCAAAAATCAATCCTACTTCTTTTCTTATACTCCTCGTAAAAGTTCTTCAAACATTTTTTTATCATCGACCGATAAATTATGACAGACTGTACCTGTGAGGACTATCAATCATTTTTGTGCATTATTTATTAATGTCGATTAACAATGATGTCAATGTTTACAAAAAACAAACCATCAAAAGAAGATTAACGACTCCAATGCAAATTCCTACGATAATACAACCAGGTCGTTGACTCAATTATCAACTTTTACGTCACTTTCTGAGTAACAGTAGGCGTGAATGTTGATACAAATTAATCAGCAATGACCTTATTTCAAGATTTTATTGCTAAGTTTCCTGACAAGACTATGCTTTTTCGCGATAAAAAAGTAACAAAAATACTATCTATGGTAATATTTACATTTCGATTTCTTATTTAAGTTACGTTTATTTTTTGTTAGCATTCTATCGTTTTTTATTTATGCTGTCCATGCTGTAAAACAATTGATCTTCTTGTGGTTGCATCTGAAATAAAAATATCAAAGATGAATTGATACAAAGAACTGTGGACTGCCTGTCAGAGTAGACATTTTTTCATCATATGGGTTATTCTCTGTATTTAATTGAATTCTTGGAATTTACTAGTTCTTTCTGTAAATAATTAACTATGAAACTTAACAGTTTCCAAATGAGCCTAGAAAATTAACAGTTCATCATGTTTTCCAAGGTTTAAAAACTCGAATATGGCATGAAATAGAGGTGAGGGCATTGTATAAATGGTAAGGGTAACACAAGATATATTTTCAGAATCAACAAAAAATATAATTTTCAAAATTTGATAATTAAGTAATATATTCAGATTTTTCTGTGATATCTTCCGATATACTTGATTGCTCTAGAACATACTACATCTTAAATGACAAAATTAAAATTATATCAACTGGCAAACAACGATAGAAGTAACGAGCTTGAAAAAAAGTTAGCAATACAAAATACTAGATATATTTTCAGAATCAGCAAAAAATATAAGTTTCAAAATTTGATAATTAAATAATATATTCAGATTTTTCTGTGATATCTTCCGATATACTTGATTGCTCTAGAACATACTACATCTTAAATGACAAAATTAAAATTATATCAACTGGCAAACAACGATAGAAGTAACGAGCTTGAAAAAAAGTTAGCAATACAAAATACTAGATATATTTTCAGAATCAGCAAAAAATATAAGTTTCAAAATTTGATAATTAAATAATATATTCAGATTTTTCTGTGTTATCTTCCGATATACTTGATTGCTCTAGAACATACTACATCTTAAATGACAAAATTAAAATTATATCAACTGGCAAACAACTATAGAAGTAACGAGCTTGAAAAAAAGTTAGCAATACAAAATACTAGATATATTTTCAGAATCAGCAAAAAATATAATTTTCAAAATTTGATAATTAAATAATATACTCAGATTTTTCTGTAATATCTTTCGATATATTAGATTGCTCTAGAACATACTACATCTTACATGACAAAATTAAAATTATATCAACTGGCAAACAACAATAGAAGTAACGAGCTTGAGAAAAAGTTAACAATACAAATACAATACTATCGAGGACGATGAAGTATATTAATATCAAAAAATATAATGTTCTATATCTGATGATTAATTTCAGATACTTCTTGTTTGAATTTAATATTGAAAAACTTTAATGATATAACTAAGGGTTTGTTTTAATTTAATATTAAAAATTTTAAAAAGTTTCTTTTCTTTCCACACGTGGGGTTCGCTGGTATTTTGGGAAACGATATTATTGGACCTATTTTCATTGCAACTTTTGCTTTCGCACCTCTTCTACTAATTTCTTTAACAAGGAAGTACTAACAAAAAAGCTCAAGTGTATGGCAATTTTGAGAAGGCAATCGAATTACCTTTAAAATGAAGAGTGAATCTTAAATTGTTCCCCTATTAGAACCAAAGTTTATTTCTTTTTGCATTTTTTCTTATTTTACATGGGGACCGAGATATACACGGTGGTACCTTTTCAAAATGAACACTGTATATTAGAAAACTATATTTTACCTGCGACATCTTCTTCCAGAAACATTCCGTGAAGGAATAGGATCTCTCGCATCTATCAATCGATTCCAGTGCCGTGCATCTGTATAGAATGTATTCTAAGCTAGCAATTTCTATATCAGCCTCTTCGAGGGTTTTCTTTATATCGTGCACCAAAAATCCCCCATCTTCGTCCATCCAACCGTATTTTGTGAAAAGGCAATGTAGAAAACATTTAAAATTGTTTGATTCTCCTTTGGCTAATTTCTTGTTTATCAACACTTCGTTCATGGCTCCTAAAATAATTGCATGATGGAAGAAAATATAAGTGAAATATTTCACGGAATAAAATTCGAGCGCGCTATGACAAAAATGTTCTTTTAGATTTTCTCATAAAATTTTTTCAAGAACAATCAATGATCGTTATCATTATGTCCGAATCTTCGTTATTTCCGAGGTTTGGACTCAAAATGACCTTATCCATTAGGTTGGACTCACTAATCTTGTAAAACTCTAGGTTAGGTTTGTTTATGGAACGGTTTCGGAGTTATATTCGTATGAAATTAATTACTATATAATATCTCAAGAAGTACTGATGCGGCTAAGTGAAACTTCGTAGTTATTTGTACAGGGTGATTCATTAAGGTTGGCCACCGGCCGTATCTCGGAAACCGTTTATCCTATGACTTCCGGAAAAAAAATCTAATGACAAACTCGGCCCCTAGAAAATGATTAAAAATATTTTCAAGTTCGTAGTTTTCCACTAGAGGGCGCAATCTATCACTTGTAAAATATAATCTCATTTTTTACGAAATATTCTCCAGCTAACAGTGGTAAAGAATAATAAAATAAGAATCTGCTCCTTCTATTCAACAACTTTTGTTTCAGTAATTTTCATTTATTTTCTATTTTTTAGTGATGGGATGGATAAACTTTTCTTCACGAAAAAAACATTCTCACTCTTGTATGGGTGAACCGATTTTCACGTAATTAGATTTTATTCGAAGGCCATCGAAAGCAGATCACAGAAACATATGACAATAATATACCGGGTGATCCAATTGAAAACTACAGGCTGTTTTATGTCACTTCGCCCCATTTGTGCGTTTTACTGGAAAATTTCAAATGCAATGCTATGATTCTAACCGAATGAGAATAAGCCAAGCATTATCACCTACTGACTTTTTAAAATCGCAGACAGATATCATTGGTAATTTCGGAGTTATTGACATTTTTGTAAATTTTGATATTGGTCAACCCTGTGAAATGCAGGAGGAATTGAGTTATTTCATCTCTGAACAATTAGATGAAAGGAAAAAACTCCAGAACCAGTAAGCTTTGGCGATACTGTTCATTTTCGGTATCTATAGCTGTAAAAGTTTTTTAGGACGATTGCAAACCACTATTTTATGATGCCTCATTATTCAAACGAAGAAGCATATGATATGCTTAGTGTTCATTTTGAATGTTTAGAAAGTGCGATTCGATATCCTGAAAGACGTCGTCATTCCAAAAGGGTATTCAAAAGATTGACACGAAGAGTGCGAGAAAATGGTAAGGTTCAATATCTTGGAAGAAAAAATAGGAAACGTAGAAGCCGTAATGAGGATAATATCATAAAAGTTTTGGCTTATTACCAAGACAAAGGTGCTTGAAATTTTAACGGAAGATCTTCCAATTCTTTTAGAAAATATTAACTATTCAAACCAGGTTAGATATGTGGTATCAACAAGATGGTTGCCCGGCGCATTATGCTGCTAATGTTAGAGAATATTCAAATAACGTCTTCTCAAAGAGGTATATTGGACAAGGGAGTATTTTTCCATGGCCAGAAAGATCACCCGACCTCACAGTATTAGATTTTTATTTTTGGGGGAGGATAAAGACTTAATTTTCCGAACACACCACCCCCCCCCCCCCCCCTACAAGTGAAGATATTCAAAATAGATTTCGACAGGTAGCTTCTTCTCATACTGAAATTGTGGCCAGTGTCAACTCGACGAAAGAAAGACTAAATTTATGTGTGTAAAATATTTTTTTTTTAAATTTTAAATATTTGAATTGATTAGGTGTAAGTGTTGTTTTTCTGTTCAAATATTTTCGTTGTTGCTGATTTTTGTTTTATTTTATCGCATCATTGTTATTTCATGTGTGTTGAGTATTTTGCTGCGTTGTCATGACGCATAAAGTCACTTCCTTGTTAATTCAAGCTCACAGAAAGGATCAACATTGATCAAAATTAACAAAAATGTCAATAACTCCGAAACGACCTATGATATCTGTCTGCGATTTTAAAAAGTCAGTAGGTGATAATGCTTGGCTTATTCTCACTCGGTTAGAATCATAGCATTGCATTTGAAATTTTCCAGTAAAACGCACAAATAGGGCGAAGTGACATAAAACAGTCTGTAGTTTTCAATTGGATCACCCGGTATATTGTTGTCATATGTTTCTGTGATCTGCTTTCGATGGCCTTCGAATGAAATCTAATTACGTGAAAATCGGTTCACCCATACAGGAGTAAGAATGTGTTTTTCGTGAAGAAAAGTTAATCCATCACATCACTAAAAAATAGGAAATATAGAAAAATTACTGAAACAAAAGTTGTTGAATAGAAAGAGTAGATTCTCATTTTATTATTCTTTACCTCTGTTAGCAGGAGAATATTTCGTAAAAAATGAGATTATATTTTGCAAGTGATAGATTGCGCCCTCTAGTGGGGAACTACGAACTTGAAAATATTTTTAATCATTTTCTAGGGGCCGAATTTGTCATAAGATTTTTTTTCCGGAAGTCATAGGATAAACGGTTTCCGAGATACGGCCGGTGGCCACCCTTAATGAATCACCCTGTATAATATCGACGTGCAACTTAATGCAAAATTTTGTGAGAGTCGTATCGATAAAAAATTAATTAAAAAAAAATCCAACTTTTCCAAAATTCAAAAAACAGTTGTGGATTGGTTTTCCACAATTTATAACAAAGTTTCAATCCGATCGCGCCGTCAGTTCTCGAGTTATTGAGTCAATTAATAAACCGAAATTTCAAATCAGTGTAACTCCAAAATCGTTTGGCCGATTTGGCGTATAAACGAACTCCACCGGCGTATTTTAGTACGCAACATGCCCTCAAAGTTTCAAGCCGCTAGCTTATTTAGTTATCCAGTTATAGTGGTAAAAACGAACGGACGGCTGGACAGAATAGATTTCGTCATCGGATTCCCCGTCAGTGAGTCCAACCTAGCCGTTTAAGACCATTTTCGAAAATTACTCATTTTAGGGCAAAACGATAGCACTCTGTTCCCTAAAATATGCGCGCAAAAAGAGAAAAATAGTTTCTACAGCAAAAGTATCAATCAATCGATTGCGAACTCAATTTTAATACTGAATGAACGAAAAATTACTTACTGAGACTTATTGGCGATGTTAAATTACAAATTTTAATATATTTCATGTCTGTTTCCAAATCTTCAGAAGTGAAACACAAACACAATGTGAAACATCCCACTAGAAGTGCCAAAATCAATGTAAAAACTGTCTTCATCTTGCACACTGTGAGATCACTATGATGACTGCACAAAATGCTTCTGGTTTTGTTGATCCTGCATTATCTCAATTTTTTCGCGAGGGTGTTCTTATCTCCTACGGAAGTAGGTATAGTCTTTTTGGAATCAACACTATATCCGGCAAAAAAAAGAAGAGGAAATTCTTAATATATATATTTCTGTTAAATGAAAATCCCAAAAAAACAACCAAATAGGTTTTACCAAATCAAAGCGTTTACCCATTCGGATGTCAACCTCGGCCAGCGCTGCTCGACTTACCTATAAAAACGATTTTTTTACTATGATAATGGTACAACCCTCACGAAATTTCGCGTGCACCTTCAAGTCGTCATTTTACAACTAACTACTCGATATCAATTCGATTAGACGCCTCTTTTTGAAGATATTGGGAAATTTTAATTTTGGATGAGTTTATCTAATAACTTCAACTTAGAGACCTGATATTTCTGTACCAGATTTGGAGTTTAATTACCAAGTTAGAATTCATGAATGGGTGAAAACCACATAATAATTCCGAAAACGTATACCATTAAAAATTTATTTCGCCAATAGTTCCAACAATACAGATCCAATCGAAGTGAAATCGAGTGCATTGTTGAAAGATTACAGCATGAAGGTTAACACAAATTTTTTTTCTCCAATCCTAATAGATAGTTAATGCATTGAAAATGTTGAATATAACTTGACCACGAAATTCGAGAATTGCAGACATGGCTTTTCTTGATATTGGCCTACTAAATTTCCAGTTAAAACATTCAAGTCGGTAATGGAGAACATCGAATTTTTAACCACCCTGTATACACTATATACTTGTTCCCTAGAATATGGGCGCATAAAAAAAAAATGAACTTAATATCTGAAAAATGAATCTTCTCCACTTATTTCCGAAAAGACTTTCTCTTAAGTTAGGTAAGCGAGTAATTTTTCCTATAGATACTCCAACATATTGCAAATCATTCGAAAGAACTCCCTTACCTTGTCCGAAAATAGATCAATTGTGACTGACATGGACAATTTCCATACAGTTGATAATTTTTGACGGAGATCTGATGAGTAAGATATTTTTAATTTTCGTATTTAAACATCTGTTTTTGCAATCTAGCGAAATTTCTTTTGTGTCATCATTTTCAATGGAAACGATTTTAGACATACAATTTAATGCTATTATTATATTATAAAGAACTAGAGATAGACAGTAACGGATTGGTGATTGCAAGATAAGTTCAGCAATTAAAATTTAAAGTGTTTTTTGTTTAGAATCATGGACCTCCAAAAGAGTAAATACCTATGTAGTTTTTTATTATTTCTGATGGTGAGTAGGTTTGCTGACCTATGATTAAATATTTCTGTTGAAACTAGAGTTCCAAGGATTTCAATGTTCATGATAAAAATCACAATACCTCATTCAACTCAACCCTAATTCAAATTCAAAAGCCATCTCAATTATAAAAATTTAAAAAATTATTCCGCTTCTTCATCCCAACTTGAACTGCATATTTTCTAATTTGTCCACGTTCTAGCGCATCATTATACATTTTGAAAAAATCTAGCAAAGCACAGGCATGGAGCAGTAACTTTGGCGCGAATAAAAATTTCTTAAATTTTTTTTAAATATTGTAATCATCTCGAAATTTCGCACAAAAATATGCATCAACATTTGGCAACCAATTTTCGCATTTAATCGTGATCGGAACAGTACTTTTTGAGATATTCGGAAAATGACAACGATACTGAGGCAAGAAACTCGAAATTTGAGATATTTTCCCAAACCTCTGAAAATTAAATCGGGTGAACTGAAATTTGGTACACTATAGTTAAATATTGAGTTCAGAGTCTGTGCGAAATTTAATCGGAGTCCAATAAATAGTTTCTGTTGAAAATAATTTTCAACAAAAATTCGGAAAATTTTTGTTCAATCCGATTGCAGAAGAATATTGAGGAAATGAGGAAAATGTTAACAGTTGAAAACGATTGTTAAATTTCTCATTCTTAGAACGTTTACCAATTAGTTGTAACGAAATTAAATAGTGTCTTATTCTTCAAAATAAAACCCTTATTCTTCAAAATAAAACCCTTATTCTAAAATATCATATTTTAGCTCATCAACTGCATAGATTGTGACATCTCAGACAATGTAATAGAGAAAAATACGGTGAAATCCGTTGAAAGAACTGCAACGACAACTGTAGATCCATCCGTAGTAAAACAAGGTGAACTCCAACTTCTAGAAATGTTGAAAAAGCAGATAAAGACAAAGGAAGAAGAACTGAAGAAAGCGGAGAATATCAACAAAAATTTCGAGAAAATGATACAGTTGGTCAGTATATTAGGACAGATAGACACTTTTTTGACTGAGAGGACAAGATCTTTGATAAGAAAAATGGCCATTTTGACCGAAGACGAAGATGAGGATATACAGCATTTTGAAGATGAACAATAATATATTTCTTGGTAATAAATAGTTAAATCTAAATTATTTCTCTTCATTTTTACATACTGAACCTTCAATGATGTTCTTATTACACCATCCCAATACGAAGAATTATAACAAAATAATCATCATTAACATTTTTTTTAGAGAATTCCAACATTTTGTTGGTACTTATTCAATAATGAATCTGTTGAATACCACTTGATTTTTATAAAAGCCTTAAAATCGTAATTTTTCAAACAACTACTAAGTTTTAAGCGGTCACCCATCCAGATAAGTCAATTTGTACGATGTAGATACCTGGAACTATGTCAATGCTTTTCTCGGCTTTTTTCATGTTAAATTGATTTAACGAAGAAAAAGACCGATTATGAATTACATTTTTATTATAAAATACTTTAAAAATATACAAAATTTTTACAATTTCCTAGATAACAATAGTACACTTTTTACAATTCAATAAATTAATTCGTTCATATTTCACATCATAAATTAGATTCTCCCGTGTCCAAAACAATTTCGCCTTTACTATTTTTCATCCTTACTCTTCCATTAGAATATCTCGTTTCTTGAGATCCGTCTGGATACAAAATTTTACATGTACCATCTGGATATTCGCGTCTCTGCCAAAAAAAACAATGATAGAGTTCTTCGTGACTCGATTAAGGAACAGTAGCAAAATTAATTTACAAGTGAGTTATTTTGTTTTTTTTTTCCGTTTAGATATCATTTGTCCCTTTTAATTCTCAACAATGCCAGAAAACCTTTACAAACAACAATTCTTTAGCAGCCACCATCTCAATCTTGATGATTATGAGGAAAAAACTGTCACCCCTTATTTCAAAAAGGCTCAAATTGCTCGATATCTGCTTACTCAACAGTTTTTTTGAAGGATATAACATAGCGTGGAAAATATTTTAAATAGCATAATTCTTGAATTTTTTTCGATTAAAGCAATAATTCCAGTGAGAAAAATCGGTAAACCCGCAAGATTTCCCGTCGCGAAGCTATAAGTGAGATATTCACATCATTGTAAGCAGTGTGAGTTCCTGAACAAAAAATATCACGGCCAGCATAGGCGGTCTCTCTTTGTTTGGAAGATATGGGCCCCCAAAGTTCCAAATTGTTGCATTTTCAGATCCTTTTTTCCGCCATAAAAATGATCTCTCACTTCTCAAATCTAGTTCATAAATCATCTTTGAACCTTCAACCAACGAACAGAGATACTTTCTTTCAAGAATATTCATTATTTAAAGGAAGAAAAGTGAAAATATTAGACAACAACTTAACCTATATTTCTACGAAATACTTCTCTTAAAGCGGAGCTTGGCAACAGCGTCTTTTCATCGCTGGCCAACGTATTATGACCGAAGAGTAGTTGCTGGCGGGAAATATGAAGTGATGGACAGTTGAAGGATATGATTGTAAGGAAAATGCTTCTGTCACTGAAGAAGAGGTGGTTATTCTAACATCAAAACAAAATCATTGAGATTATTTGTTTAAGGTTTCACTCTCAATATTTTCGTTTGAACTTTCTTTCTATCCCCTTCAAAATAGGGAGGTTGTTATCTACTTCGTTTTTTGTTGTATCTTCGAGATGGTCCCAGTTTAGAATAAGATTCAGGGTATTCCAATGAAATGGGCTATATAATAACCTCGATCTCATTGGAAATCTGGTAAGGGCGCGACATATCACATATGAAAAAAATGTACGTTGAAATATATGTCAGGGTGTATTCTCATTCCATTACTATGTGTGTCAACCTTGTAGATTTCATTAGAAACGAATTCTCCTATTGGAAGATTTGGAGTTTCGCAGGAAACCTTAAGAACCTAAGAACTAAGAACATATTTCATTTTTCTCGCCAGCAATAATCTGTCATTCACGAATACGCACGATGGCACGATTCCGACCGATGAAATTTGCGCCATTGCCAAACTTCACTTTTAGTCTGAATCGAAATCAGAAGGAATAGAGGTTAAGTGATTGTCCAGTAATTCCATTATTTTTTCATTAAATATTGATCATTCTTGAAAAAAATTGTTGCTTATTGTTGGTTGAAGGTTCAAAGGTGGTTTGTGAACTATACAGATGAAGTGAGAGATCGTTTTTATGGTGGAAAAAGGGACCTGAAAACGACTCATTTCGGAACTTTGGGGACCCATATCTTCCAAATTAGGGGAGACCGCCTTTGTTCGATTTCACATTTTTTATTCAGAAAATCACAATGCGTACAATGATGTAAATATCTTTTTAATATCTCGGCGACGGGAAATCTTGCGGGTTTACCGAAAAATCTACTCAACTAACCTTCTGGTCCTTGGTGTGTATTTCGACCTGTCCGTTAGATAAAAATAACATCCGATCGCCGTCTTTTTTCGTGAGCAGCTTAGAACCGTCCGGGTACTTCACTTCTTCCGTACCATCAGGAAAAATTGTCTGTATCAACCCGTCAGGAAAGAAGATGAGGCATTTTCCATCTTTAAATCGTTTCTCCGACTGTCCACTAGAAAAAAAAACATTACGTAATAAAAATTTTCAATTCAGAACTCAGATATATTAACTCACTTCGGAAACTCTATAACTTCTGTACCATCAGGAAAGTTTGTATGCCACGTGTCGTTACTCGAGTAATAATATCTAACAGTACCTAAAATTGATTCAATTTATGACGAATAAGATTTCATTTCGGTGGACTCTCGATAATTCGAACTTCAAAAGTATCGGAATGCATAGTAATTTTTGAATTCAGCACAAAAGTCTCCCAAAGGACCCAATTGTTAGTTCGAATTACAAAGAGTGGGCAAGATTATTATTTTGGAAATTCTCACCATTCTCAGATATTCGTTTGAGATTTCCATTAGTGTATTTTATTTCTTTAGTACCATCTTCCAGAATCCGTTCAGATTTTCCTAAAAAAAAAATCAAAACATCATTCTACCCACTTATAAAGGCAACAGTTTGATGAACCTACCCAGTCCCACTGATCTAGTTGTATTTATGAGACCTATACTCGTATTTTTCCTATTTTCTTCGATTATTACATCATTGCCGCCAAATAAACTTTTATATTTTTCTTCTATAGCACTGTCACCAACATTTTGTTTGACAGCATAATCTTCTATTAATTCTCCATCATGTTCATTACACGACTGCGTTGAATTCTTTAAGATACCTGTAGAAAAGCTAATTCAAGTGAAAATGTTGAAAATAGTATCGATAACGAGAAATTAAGAAATAATAAAAATCCGTTACTAGATTGAAAAAAAAGCACTGCCGTGAAGGCAGCAACTTTTGCGCGCATGTTCAATGTAGATGACCGCTTCAGCAACGAATTTGAACGTGCGCGCAAAAGTTGCTGCCTTCACGGCAGTGCTTTTTGAAATTTTCTACTGATAAATTACTGGATTTCAATTCGATCAAATCTGTATTTTTGGAAATATTGGAGAAACAAAATTTTGAATAGATATATCTACGGAATCATTGGGCGGATTTTACCCATTCACGAATTCGACCTTCGTAATTAAGCCCCAAACCTACTCTACAAATATCGAGTTTCTAAGTCGTTTCTTCCGGAAGTTATTGTGTTTACGGTCAGCCTAACGGCCGAATGGGTAAAATCCACCCAATGATTCCGTAGATATACCCAATCAAAATTTTATTTTTCCAATATTTCGAAAAAAAGAGATCAGATCGAATTGAAATCCAGTACTTCATCGAAAATAACAGTTCGAAGTTTCATACCTAATTTAATGAGGATGATATGATGAGAAAATAATAGAAATTTTTTTTTTCAAATTGTTCTAATAACACGATTATCACGAAATTTTGCATAAAGTTGTCTTTCAGCATCTTAAAACTAGCTGTGAAGTTTAATCAGGACTGAATCAGTATTGAGTTATACCGAAAAAAATCAACGATATCGAGAAGAAAACCTCGAAATTTGACATATTTTTTCCCGATATCTCCAAAACTTATGATCGTATCGAACTGAAATTTGGTACACTGCTGTGAAATTAGAAAGTCAAAGCGTGAGTATAATTTTTCTTGGATATGATGAATGGTTTCCGAAAAAAAAATTTTTTTGGAAAAAAATTTCGAAAAAAATTTTTTTTTAAAATTACTGACAATATGATCCTGACGAAATTTAGCTCAAAGTTGCGCGTCGTTGTACTTCACCTAACTGCCAAGTTTGAATCCAATCGCTCAGGTAGTTTCTGAAATAAAAAATAAATAACTTCAAAACTTCAAGTGCCTATAACTCCGAAACTATTCGACCGATTTGGCCCATTAACGAACTTAACCGCGGCATTCTGATGCGCAACCTATCCTGAAAGTTTCAAGTTGCTAGCTTGCTTCTGTCGACAGTTATCGTGTCTATGGCCGGCCGGCCGGACAGAATCGATTTTGACACCGGATTCGTCATCAGTGAGTCCAACCTAGTCGATTGAGACCATTTTCAGCTCAATCATCCAAAATTACAGACATTTGGACAAAACGATAGCACGCCGTTCCCCTAGAACATGCGCGCAAAAATAAATTACCTTGAGAACAGTTCGACGATTTTCTCAAACTCTGTTGAGATTCTCCACTGGGCCCTCCCTTGAGTGACCTTCTCTTCCAATTATCCTCTGAGCTTGTGTCAACCTTGAACGTCTGATTCTTGAACGTTTCTTCCGTAAGTTTACTTATATTTTTGCTTATTTCCTTCAACATTTTCGTCTCAGTGGTTTTACTCAAATTTTTCTGTTGAACAACCAGTTTCGACTTTTCTTTAATCAATTTCTCATTCTCTGCCTTGAGTTCTGCGTTGCTTTTCTCTAAAACTTTAATTTGATTTCTCAGCCTTGCAATGCTCATAGCATTTTTCGTTTCCCTCAGTTTCATTAGTTCCTTCGTTTCGCTAAGCTCCATTCTAAGATTATTCATCTCCTCTCTATCTTTCCTGTGCTGCGCTTTCGACTTCATGTCCTTATTTGGCCTGTAAGAATGAAAAGTGACTATTTAAAATGAAGGGTAAACCCGCAAGATTTCCCGTCGCGAAGCTATAAGTAAGATATTCACACCATTGTAAGCAGTGTGAGTTCCTGAACAAAAAATATGAAGGCCAACATAGGCGGTCTTTCTTTGTTTGGAAGATATGGGCCCCCAAATTTCCAAATTGTTGCATTTTCAGATCCTTTTTTCCGTCATAAAAAGGATCTCTCACTTCTCAAATCTAGTTCATAAATCATCTTTGAACCTTCAACCAACGAATAGCGACACTTTCTTTCAAGAATATTCATTATTTAAGGGAAGAAAAGGAAAATATTAGACAACCACTTAACCTATATTTCTACGAAATACTTCTCAATGTTAAAGCGGAGCTTGGCAACACCGTCTTTTCATCGCTGGCCAACGAATAATGACGGAAGAGTAGTTGCAGGCTGGAAATATGAAATGATGGACAGTCGAAGGATATGATTGTAAGGAAAATGCTTCTGTCACTGAAGAAGAGTTGGTTATTCTAACATCAAAACAAAATCATTGAGAATATTTGTTTAAGGTTTCACTCTCAATATTTTCGATTGAACTTTCTTTCCCCTTCAAAATAGGGAGGTTATTATCTACTTCGTTTTTATTGTCTTCGAGATGGTCCCAGTTTAGAATGAGATTCAGGGTATTCCAATAAAATGGGTTATATAATAACCTCGATTTCATTGGAAATCTGGGGAGGGCGCGACCTATCATATATGAAAAAAAATGTACGTTGAAATATATATCAGGGTGTATTCTCATTCTATTACTATGTGTTTCAACCTTGTGGATTTCATTAGAAACGAATTCTCCTATTGGAAGATTTATAGTATAGCAGTAAACAGTAAGAACTAAGAACATATTTCATTTTTCTCGCCAGCAATAATCTCATTCACGAATACGCACGATTCCGACCGATGAAATTCGCGCCATTGCCAAACTTCACTTTTAGACTGAGTCGAAATCAGAAGGAATAGAGGTTAAGTGGTTATCCAGTAATTTCATTGTTTTTTCATTAAATATTGAATATTCTTGAAAAAAAGTGTTGCTTATTGTTGGTTGAAGGTTCAAAGGTGGTTTGTGAACTATACAGATGAAGTGAGAGATCGTTTTTATGGTGGAAAAAAGGACCTGAAAACGACTCATTTGGGAAATTTGGGGGCCCATATCTTCCAAATTAAGGGAGACCGCCTATGTTCGATTACACATTTTTTATTCAGAAAAACACACTGCGTACAATAATGTAAATATCTTTTTGAAATCTCGGCGACGGGAAATCTTGCGGGTTTACCAAATGAAGAATTCAAAAACATCATGAAAACCATTTGACGATTACGAACACAACATTGGAAAAATCACCTAAATCAAATGTAACTTAAAATCCAACCTTACTTTTCTGGCACCGACTTCTCTGCCATCTTTCTCTTCTCCTCCTCAATTTCTAACTGGTATTTAAGCTTCTGCTCTTCGAACTGTATCTTCCTCAGTTTCATCTCTTTCTCGAATTCCTGCTTATCCTTATCCATCTGTTCTCTGATAGCCACGATTCTATTCTTCTCGTTCTTCAGGATATCCAGTTCGCTTTGACACTCCTCGATCTTATTCTTTATAAGAAAACCACAACTGGCACAACTTTCTGACGATTCCACAGTCTTGTGTTTATTCGGTGACTTCAACGATCTGTAAGCTGAACAATTACTAGAATTACGGGACAAATTACAATCAAAAACATTCAACATACCCTTTGAAGTTTTTATTGAATAATCTTCTGAAATATCACTGTTTGTACTTGAATAACTTGAGGGTAAAATAATAAAATCATCTGTATTTGTTGAGCTATCACGCCGGCGTTTGATATGATCCTCTATATTTTTATTTGTTTCTTCATAATTTTTGCTTGTCTCTTCCTCAACTGTTTTATCAGTTTCATCTTCGGTCTCATAATCTTCCTCTGAATCCTCAAGTTGCGGTTTATCAGACTCAACCTCATGCTCCGAGTTCCATTGTGGTGATGGTCTATTTTTAAAGTTTGTCTTCAAAAAGTCATCAGTGTAGTTTGATATTATATCTTGAAACTCATGAACCAGGTTATCTTTGGCAGGCTATAAAGTTTAAATTGAGATTCAAATTCTGACAGAGAGGGTCCAAATATTAGAATAAATCTTAGTATTTTCCTTCTTACCAGATTCTCAGTTTTTTCAACATCAATCATATTTCCTGCCACATGATCCTCTGTGTTCACTGCACTATTTTTGAAGTTAAATTTACTTGGAGTACTAGCTAAAAGCTGAATAATGCTGGTGTTTGTTGAAGAAAAGCCACTTTGTTCAGTTCTTCTTTCCAGAGCCTCAAATATCTTCAATTCTGTTTCTAAAGCTCTTTCATACAAACTGTTATCATTCGAAGTGTAAGATAGGCTTTTACGAGATGGAGGATCTCTCCTTTCATTCCTAAAACAAATTATTATGAAGCGAATACATTATTTTCCTCCTTATTGTAGAAAAGCATAAAAAAATATTTAAGGAACATAAAACTATTGTACTCACGCATCACCAGTATTTTCTATTTCAGGCATATTGCTTTCTACTTGATTAGACCCGTTTTCCCAATGAGATCGAACTAGAACTTGAGCACATTGTGAAGTATATTTATCATTAGAAATAATCCTGTCATTTTTCTGTGAATTGTCATTACTTAAATTCTTCCACATTTCATTTTGTGGATCACAAGCAGATGCATCGCACCAATTTCCCCTAGGCTTTATACTGATTTCTGGAGCTTTTAAAGGGGTATATTCCGCAGGTTTATTCAGAATGTTCTCAATGAAATCATGCAGTTTTGGGGAAGATTTCTTAGTTGTTTTGAATTTATCTCTTTCAAGCTCTTTTACAGCTGACCTTTCTTGTAAGGTAGGTGGATTCTTCACCATTTCCTTAAGTCTATTTTCAGGTTCTTCAGGATGAAATCTAACATTAGTTTTTATGGTTTGTGATTTTTCAATTGAACAATCACCATTTTTATTAACCTTTCTTTCAATTGGGACTTTTTGTGGTTGAATACTATTTTCCACAATCTTATTTTTATTTTGCCTGTTTTGAATTTCATTCCTTCTTGCATAATCAATGGTACCAGTTTTCTTAGGTCTTTGAGCAGAATTGACAGAAGTTCTACATGGTTTAACAGGGTTTTGTGGTCTTCTAGATGTTTTTGAGACATTCCCAGTTGTTTTTGGTCGTTCTGTTTCGAACTGCACCATTTTCTTTTTAGTTTCCACAGACTTAGACCGACTTTTTTGAGGTAAAGCACTGTTGGAATACTTGTTTCCAATGAGGTTTTTGTACTCCTCTGGTTTCAAATTATATTTCGATAATCCTGATCCTTTCTTAAGAAATGGTCTTTTCGGTACTGAAGTATTATTTGCTGGTACATTATATCCGTTGTATTCGTTAAGTTTCTCCTCAAGTAGTTCTTCGAAATCCTTTTCTAAAGGAGCAGCGATGAGTTCTTCATCAAGATTCTGTTGAGAATTCATTTGCATCTGTTCATCATTTCCCGAATGGATTTTGTTGACGCTTCGTGAATTTGAACGATTATTGGTATTAGAGCGTTGCAATAATTTTTCATGAGTATGTTGCCATCTTTTCAGCTCTTGCAGTCGTCCGAAAATTTGGTGAGGCGACAAGGACATATTCAAGAATTTTTGAAATGAAAACCTACTAATCAGCTACTCTTATCAAATTAATCTTATCGAGTCGCATTTCATAATATTCGCGTTGATGAAAATTCATTAAAACAAACTTTTTGACTTTTCTATGAAATAGATAGGTTAGAATTTTATCAGATTTGAATTTTCAAACAGTAAACGAAATTTTCTTATTCTATGCAACAAAAAAGAGTCATAGAGCATGATTATTTTTCTGAAGATGATGACTCGTGTGCACGAGTTCATGGCACTGTACCCTGAGCGCTAAAGTGGAGTTTACACGGGTTCATGGGACTGTACCCTGACCTCTAAAGTGGAGTTTATGTAACAAAGAATGTGATTTTAGCCTTTTTAACGAGCATATTATAGATTTTGAGACTGCAATCCACAATATCATAACAAATCCCCATTCTTTATATCAAGGAATCTCAATATCCACTATGAAATTGAAAAATTCATCTTGAAGGCGAACAATACCGTCGACTGATAAACACAGCCATATTGAAGTTTTAAAATCCTCGTAAATATCTCAAGACCAGGCATTTGTTCACGGTCTTCATGCTTTAACGTTGCCAATAACCAATCTAGTCTCGTAGAAGGACAGTTAGAATAGGGATAAAAAAATGTATTTTTAAAAAACAAATATATATTTCACTTAGAACTAACATATACAATGATGCTTCCATTTGGTAACTCCTGAACCTTCACACTCTACAAGTACAACAAATATATCTTTCTCGGCGATTGAATATAATGAAAACAAAAACAGGAAGAACTTCAAGAGTATCAAATAGATATGGCATTCGGTAGGTCCACGCATGGTTCTTGAACGCCCACTGTTAACCTCCTTAGGATGCTCCAAATACAAACTGACAGTGAGAAGTAAACAATAATCAGCAGAACCTTATGGAGGATGGAGAAACTGAAAAAAATTAGGTATTAAGTTTCAAGGAAAGATTTGGAAAATCAATTAAAAGGATTCTATGGCATCATGATAACACTCGTTCTCACACTGCTGATCGATAAAATGAGTATTTGAGTTCTCAAACTGACTGAGTCTCCTTAAGACCAAACAATACCACGTAGTGCTAAATTACGAATAGGCAACACATTCAAGGTCGGGCCCCTGGACATGGTCTACATGCTTCAACGTTGCCAATAGCCGCGCGAAATAATATAATTCTAGCACAAGTGACTTCTTGTTAAGAAGAAGACACCTAGTATTGATATTTTCGCGTGTAAAGGATAAGCAAAAAATCATAATTATTAGTTGAAATACTTACTATCTCTCCCTTAATCTCGCTTTCTCCAAAGAATCGTATGATTCTTTCATGATGTATTGCCTGATACCGTGAAAATAGTACTTGTAATACTCCCACAAATTGAAGTCTTTCATGTCAAAGTAAAAAATGTTTTTCTCTTTGTCGTCTAATTTGTTCCATAATTTTACAACATTATCGTTCGAAAATTTCCACTCTCTCGTTGAAAAATACGACAGAACGTTCGAAAATTTATGAATTTTTCGGTACATGTTCAACATTCTGAAAATAAGAATATTTTAATATTTTTTTTCCTAGAAAAGTTTTGGAAGTATTATATGAAGTCGCCACAATATTGAATAAAATCTGCATGCAGTAGGAGCGGTTATACATCCGAGTACTGGCCTCGTTCGATGGTGCTCAACTTCCCGATAAAGAACATTTTTCAATCTTACTGTCAAATAATATTCACGAAATAATGTATGAACCTCAAGAGGTAATTTTTCGACCTAGTACAAGATTTCAATAGCAATTTGAACTCGGACCGTATCTTCAAGTTTTCAAGTTTTTTAGGAAAAGCTATTGAGTTTACGATCACTCATCTGAATCCGTAGAAAAAAACCGTCGGTTAAACTATAAAAAATCCTATTTATAATTTTATTTTAACTAAGATTTCCAGATAATCATATCCGATTGAGTTGAAATCTGGTATTCAGTTGTAAAATAATGTCTTGAGAATTTTTTCATCAAAAAATATAGGATTTTTTTGAAGTTTAGAAATGATGAGATTCTAACAAAATTTTGCAAGCAGCTAGTCGTTCGAGGCCATAACAGACATTGAGACGAACAGACAGCATTCGTTTCCTAGAAAATAAACGAAAAAATAGTTTTATTCAATTTTGTCACTTTTTCGAAGTTCTATCGCCAGAAAAAGTCTCTATAGTTTATATAGAATTCATTTGTTTGTTCACTTGAACCCATACTCACCCGAAATTTCTGAAGCATAAAGTACCAACAGCGTCAAAAATCAGGGCTGGAATCATGTGAAATATCAGTTTTAAGAATATATACATGTAAGCATTTGTAGTAAAATTTATAGATTGCTTCCAAACACTCTTGTTCAAGGGATATTTGTAACCATACATGGTATTTATGGTGCAATATTCCTCCCACGTCAGATTGTTGTCCATTGAAACGTAATTATAAATTGGTATGTCCTCTGGCTTTCTGCAAATCAAAATAAGGTTACAATCGATTCTTACTACGCCACTGGTGCAAATTAAACAATTCGAAGAAATTCCATAGTATCCAGGTAACAACTATATAGTTGTTGATTATTGTTTTACCTTTGGCTTTTGTTTCTTTGTGCTGTGTCCCAAGCTGATGTGATCAAAGCTGAGACACACATATCTACAGGTACTAAATCAGCTCTTTTGTGTGGATCACATTGCAATACTCTCAGTAATCCTAAACCTACTCCAGCACAAACTCCAGTAGGGCCGTATAAATTGTCTATCCAGCCCTTTATTGGTTCTTTGTAGGTTGAGATAACTGGAAATGAGAAAATAGAGATCGTTATTTCCTCATGCTTAAATTATTTCAAAATAATTTTCAATTTTATCGAATATTAGCTGCTAAAATTGTTCACGTGTTCTGAGAATTTTTTAAAAATTCTCGGAATAATTGAAATATACTGTTCTCTAGTTCACTTGTTAGATCTATCTCACAACTTCCTCCCAAAGAAGTCGAAATATCGTGGTGGCCTCAAGGTCTACACATATCACATCAGTATATCACTCTATTATTGTTCGAGTCTCAAAATGGCGAAGGATACGGGTCAAATTCCTTACGCGCTCGACTTAGGTATTTTTTTCAAAAATATTCAGAAACTCCGCAAATTGACATGTTATGCGTTATTAGTTTCTTGTATCTTTTCATTATCCCATAGAAAACATGAATTTTCCTCAGATGCTTAGGACCTACACAAAAAATTGTTACTTTAACATAAAATTTCATTAGGAAAAAATATTACTCAGCCAACATAACTAGAATAATGATTGATTAACACGATAAAACCGCAAAATCAAATCAAATTACACATGCTCACCTATTGATGGTCTGAAAATTCCTATTGGTAAATTTCCACTCGAATTCTTTATCATGGTTTCAGCTAGTGCCTTTGTGAATGTATATGTGTTTGGCCAGGGTCCTATAAGACTGAAAAAATCGAATACTAAATAATGTGTTTTGATATACTTTGAAAAGTTTCAAAGTGTTACAAGCAGTTGCTGCAAAACTTGAAATAAATCCATACATAATACTACTACTATTACTGGACTTCGAACCAGAAAGTAACTCACATACGTCTAAAATGTTGGATAGCTGGTGATAAATTATTGATTCGAAATTATCAGGGTTACTATCAGAAAAAGCAGATTTCAATTCTACATAGCACTTCCTCATACTTTATCTCTGCTTCTTCAAAATTACCTTCGGTATTTTTAGTTTCCTAGCGTGATGATTATGTTTAGATTGAGAGTAAAAATTGGCATTGGCATTTGGCAACGTCTCCGAGAATTATTTTGACATTGCCGTTATTTCACGAGTGCATATAACCTGCGTCAGTTTTAAGTAAAAAAAACTTGATAGACCTAAATCATGACCAATCATTGCCTCTCTCACTATATCTTCAAAATTAGTTATTACAACACCCCTCATCCCTATTCAAAATCAAGGGGTTGTGCTCATCCCCGTTTGGGGGTTGAACTGTTGAACTGTTGAAACTGACGGGTCCTAGCGATTTCCCACATTTTCATTTGAAAGTCGAAAAATCGAAGTGTTTAGTTTTCGTTGGTTCACCCTGTATGTATAATTCTACTTTGTTTTCTAATTATTCTGTGTATTACCTTCTCGTATGTTTATCAGCTTCGGATTCTGTCATTTTTTCTAGTAATTGTCCAATTTCTTCATAATGTAGTGGAGGGTCATAAAATTTTTCTTCTACTTCTTCAAGGTGGCAATTTGAAAAAGCTGTTGAAACATGCATTGAGGACTGAAAGAAAAAAATGATATTGTTGATGGTAAATATATATTATTATTATTATAACTGTGGGGTTCATTTTCCATTTCATTTCCAAAGCGGTTTCCTATTCCCGTATTGGCCCCTCGAAATGCAGCTTTATTATCCGATAGAAATAAACCTAAAAAAGCACTGCCGTGAAGGCAGCAGCTTTTGCGAGCATTTTCAATGAAGATGACCGCTTCAGCAACGAATTTGAACATGCGCGCAAAAGCAGCTACCTTCACGTGATTTTCTAGTTTTTTTTTCGATAAGGTACTGGATTTCAATTCGATCTAATCTGTATTTTTGGAAATATTTGAAACATAAAATTTTGATTGGGTATATCTACGGAATCATTGGGCATATTTCACCCATTCACAAATTCGACCTTCGTAATTAAGACCCAAACCTACTCTACAAATATGGAGTTTCTAAGTCGTTTCTTCCGGAAGTTATTGTGTTTATTGTTGTTCAATTACGAAGGCCGAATTCGTGAATGGGTAAAATCCACCCAATGATTCTGCAGATATACCCATTCAAAATTTCATTTTCCCAATATTTCCATAAATACAGATTGGAACGAATTGAAATCTAGTACTTTATCGAAAATGACAGTTTGAAGGTTCATACAGAATTTAATGAGGATAATATGATGAGAAGATCACAGAATATTGAGTATTTGAAAAAAATTGCATGTTCTAGTGACACGATCTTCGCAAAATTCTGCACAATGTTGTCCTTCAACATCTTCGAACTAACTGCGAAGTTTCATCACGATATTATCAGCATTTCTTGAGTTATACCGAAAAAAACAACGATATCGAGAAGAAAACCACTAAATTCTACATATTTTTTCCCAATATCTCCAAAACTAATAGCCGTATCAAACTGAAATTTGGTACACTGCTGTAAAATATAATGCTCAATGTCTGAATGGGTTTATTTTTTCGAATATGGTAAACGGTTTTCGAAAAAAAAAATTTTTTCGAAAAAAATTTCGATACAATTTTTTCTTTTCATTTACTGACAGTACGATCTTGACGAAATTTTGCCTGAAGTTGCGCGTCGTTATACTCCACCAAACTGCAAAGTTTCAATCCAATCGCTTTCGTAGTTTCCGAAATAAAAATATATAACTCCAAAACTTCAAATGGTTGTAACTCAGAAACTATTCGACCGATTGGGTCCATTAACCATTTGCCTACGGCAGAATCGAATTTGACATTAGATTCTTCATCAGTGAGTTCAACATAGTCGTCTCAAGTCCACTTTCAGAAAAAAATCAAATGTTACAGACATTCGACGTGCCAAATAATAGTAGGCTATTCTCAAGGACATGCACGCAAAATTTAATTGACATATATATCCCCTCACCTTGAGGTTTTTCATCTGTTTTCCCAGCTTCAAAATATCCTCGGCACCTTTTACGTTTACTCCGTAAGCATGTTTCAAATTTTCGTCGAACCTCATGGTCGCTGCAACATGAAAAATGATGTCGATCTTTTCTACCAACATCTGTATGTCTGTTTTCGATATCCCTAAATCAGGGAGAGATACATCACCGCTGACACCCACTATCCTGTGTATGAACTTGGGGCATTCCTGGTGCAGTCTCTCGAATACCTTAAACAAAATAAATAAAAAATAAAATTAATAATTACAAAAATTTCAGGAAGAAACGACTTAGAAACTCGATATTTGTAGAGTAGGTTTGGGGCTTAATTACGAAGGTCGAATTTGTGAATGGTTAAAATCCGCCCAATGATTCCGTAGACATACCCATTCAAAATTTTGTTTTTCCAATATTTCCAAAAAGACAGATTAGATCGAATTGAAATCCAGTAATTTATTAAAAAAAAGCACTGCCGTGAAGGCAGCAGCTTTTGCGTGCACCCAGACAGCACATAACATTCATAGAATGTATAGAACGATATCGAAAAAAAAACCAGAAATTTGACATATTTTTCACAATTTCTTCAAATCCTATGATCGTATCAAACTGACATTTGGTACACTGCTGTGGAATATGTAGTTTAAACTATGGCCAACACTTTTTCCAACTATAACAAACAGTTTCCGAGAAAAAAAAATTTAATCGATTTTGTGTTGATCTAGTATTTTCAGTTCATCTCAACTCAACTGAAGTAATTCAATGGTTAAATATCCAAGTAATAATCTGTCTGAAACTACGACCTAATTCGATGTTACGCCACTGATTTATATCAGAGCTGATTTTAATCAAAACAATTTATATATTTCGAAATAATTGAACTGGAATATTCTTAAAAAATAAGCTATATTATCAGGTAATGAATGATTTTCTGCTCAGATCGATTATAGATACAAGCATAAGCAATAATGTAACGACTTCAGAAATGGAACAACTGTTCCCATTTGTTAATCATATAGAAAATCTTAGTGAGAAGCAATAACCAACAATTGCTAAACTTAACGGTTGCTTATATGTAATCGATATAAATTTAATCTAAATTAAAAATATCTAATCCAAATTAAGGAAATCTAAAGCAGAACCCGCCCCGACTTGGCACAGGTATTCAGTTAATATGTCAGTAATCGAAAAAATTTTATTCGATTCGATGAAATTCTCGATAGGGACTTTCCACATTCCCTTTCTCGATTCAAAATTAAATAAAATCGCAAAAAAATATGTCTGGAAATTGTACTCTGAAACGTAACAGTTCGTTTTGTTTATCATCTGTATTGTTCCTGTATTGTTCATAAGGCAATCTGTTATATACATTAAATATACAGGGTGATTCCGGAGGAGACCGTCAGATTTTGGGATAAGTTTATACTAGTCAAGACAGTCTCGGAACACTGTTTGGTTTATGGTTCGGGGTCTCTGTTGAGAATATACAGGGTGATTTGTCCAATTCTACCGATTTTACTTTTATTGATAACTTTGGTATGGCTTATTCGATTTCAATGAAATTTTTAGCGTAGTACAATAGTGTTGACCACATTAATTGATTCCAAATTTTTTTTCAAAATAAGCGGTTGTTATTGTGATAATTCCAGGTTTATTGGGCAGGTTGAAAAAACACCCTGTACATAGCGTTTCCTAAACTACGCTATCTGTTTACGATTGTACTATGATAAGTCATTATTTGAGAGTTCCTAATTTTTTTGGCACACTTCTAGTTTTTTGAGAAAATTTTTTCAAAAAATGATATGGTCGAAATTTCGCTTCAATCGATTCTACTTTTATTGATAACTTTTGTATGATTCATCCAATTTCGATGAAGTTTGCAGAGTGGAACAACCTGAATGAGTACATTCAATAATCGCAAAATCTTTCAAAATCCAGTGTTGTTATTGTGATAATTTTAGAATTTCAGATTAATTGTGCAGTTGAAAAAAAACACCCTGTACATTGCTTTTCCATAGCTTTCTTATTCGTTGCAGATTCTACGATAACATATCACCATACAGAGGTTTTTAATTTCTTTGGCACACCTACAGTTTTCCTAGAAAACATTTTTGAAGAAGAGCATTATCGAAATTTGGCTCACAAGCAGTGAGAGTATTCCGCACTAGGTAGGAAAGCTGTATCGTCCAAAGATGCAAAGTTGTTCGTCCCTCCTAAAATATTCTTTTCAAATTCGAAATATATTCTGATTCGAATGATTTCATACAAAATATAAGCAATTAAATATGAATTTGGAATTTGAAAAGAATATTTTCGAACTTGAGAACTGCTTTGCGACCTTGGACAATACAGCTATCCTACCTCGGGCGAAAAACTCTCACTGCTTGTGAGCCAAATTTCGATCATGCTTTTCTTCAAAAATGTTTTCTAGGAAAACCGGAGGTCTGCCAAGGAAATCGAAAACCTCTGAATGATGACATGTTATTGTAGAATCTGAAACGAATAAAAAACGTTTAGAAAAGCAAGGTACAGGGTGTTTTTTTTTTCAACTGCACAATTAATCTGAAATTCCAAAAGTATCACAATTACAACCCTGTATTTTGAGAGACTTTTGCGATTATTGAATGTACTTGTTCAGATTGTTGTACACTGCAAATTTCATCAAAATTGAATGAGCCATACCAAAGTTATCAATGAAAGTAGAATCGATTGGAGCGAAATTTCGACATTGTCTTTTTTTGATGGAATTTTCTCAGAAAAGTGGAAGTGTGCCAAAAAAATTAGAAACTCTCAAATGATGTTTTATTATAGTAGAATCGTAAACAGATAGCGCAGTTTTGGAAATGCGATGTACAGGGTGTTTTTTCAACCTGCACAATTAACCTGGAATTATCACAATAACAACCGCGTATTTTGAAAAAAACTTTGAAATTAATGAATGTCCTCGTCATTATTGTACATGGCTGAAAATTTCTTTAAAATCGAAAAAGCCACACCAAAGTTATCAATAAAAGTAAAATCAGTCGAATTGGACAAATCACCCTGTATATTCTCAATAGAGACCCCCAACCATAAACCAAACATTGCTTCGAGACTGTCTTGACTAGTGTAAACTTATCCTAAAATCTGACGGTCTCCTCCGGAATCACCCTGTATATATATAATAAAAGTTAAATAAACATTGTTTTTTATGGAAAACGCCCATGCGGATTGCAGGACAAAAAGATGATCCAAAATAAGCTTTAATCGATACTTAGGTTGAAGAGGCTTTAGCGCCCGTGGGGTACAACCATTATATACAATGGTACAACCATTCTATAAAGAGGGTATACAGTGATACAACTTAGACCTTGATTGATATTAAGGTCTTCTCATATTTTAATCTCTATAGAATCAACTCCCGAAAAATATGAACCGACAGTTTGTATAAAGTAAATAGCGCAGAAAACTAGCTTGACTCTGTAAAATTTTCCAAAATTTTCGAATTTTATCAGCAACACAACTTACCACATCCTCAAATATATTTTTTATCCTTGTCTCAACATCTTTTCCTTTCTTAGGCCTGACCAATAAATACAGCGTTGAAACAGACGTGCTTCGAAGTAATTTTTCTATCAGTATTTTTCCAAGAAATCCAGTGCCTCCTGTGATGAAAACGTTGGCATTCTCGTAAAATTGTAAAACCTGCGAGGTAGCCATTTTGGAACTATATCAAGGAATAGGTAACCTGTAAAAAAACCGATAGAGAAAAATTAATTTTTAATTTTGAATGAGCGTATAGTACATTTATTGGAATGTTTATCGAGAACACATAACAGGCACACGAAATTGTAAATATTGCACTGAGATAAACATACATATTATCAAGATACAAGAAACATATGATGATAATATATGGCGATATAGTATAAAATTCAAAAATTTTCCTTAACCGATTTGATGGTGAACCTGAAATATCTAGAATGTTTTTCAATTGAGATTCAAAAAAAGGTTTTTCGAAAAATCGGTTTTCTCAGAAAATATTGATCAGATTTCGATGAAACTTGGCATTGACTTTGGAGTTAATATTTTAGAAGCGAATTTCAAATTGTAATTCGATTCGATGTATATTTTCGGGAATGTTGAGGAAAGAATATGTGAATTTTATTTTTTAGGTTTTTTTCGGTTTTCACTTCCAATATCTGAAACAGAACTATTAAAAATTAAATAAAATTGTTTTTTTCATGGAAAACACCCTTGAGTGGAGTACAGAAATTATTGAAATTTGTATTGTTGGGAATTTTCTGAACTTTTGTGAAGAAAATTTTTTCTGCAATGAATTTGCTTTTCATTGCAGTTGGATCAGATATTCATCTCCGGAAATAATGGGAAATGATATGTCAAATCAGGTGCTCTTTTTCTCCCATTATTGTTCTTTTCGAAATGAATAAAAAAATATTGAACTCATCATGGGTAACTAATTGGCAAATACTTTTGCGAAGCTTTTTCGTGTATATCTACTTACTGAATTACTGAGTATCTAAGATATTTCCTTGCAAAGTTATCATGTTTACAGTCGACTGAAGGCTGACTGTAAACGCAGGAAGTAAATCTGTGCTGAACAGGGTCATCACCTGAATGGTGACCACACTAGCTTTGAGCTTGAACAACAACGTGAAAACTCTTTAACTTCACGTTAGTGCTCTTCCAGAATTTCAATTATGTCTTAGGAAATCCATGTTTTAATTCATCTAAATCAAGAGCTGCAACCTTAGAAATTGCGAAATAATTTTAGCAAACATCACAATTCAAGGTAGATAATTTGGAACGTTGACAATGTCGAATGAAAACTTTCCTTGACCTTGCAGAAAGTTAATACACTATACCAATACTAATTCTCTTTGTCATGTAGAATTTAGCCCACATTTGAGCATATCAGTCAATGAAATGCTAGAGAAATGACCCAACAATATATATTAGCCGTTCCACTCATTTCAGAAGAATTATTCAGTAAGTTTTTTCATCTAATTTGAATGTGATTTTAAACCTGTTTGTTTTAAAATCTTCCGATGTTTGAGAGAGAACGATCTGTACAAAAATGCGTACTAGGTCAGGGTCGCCATATGTGAATATCAGGAAGTGAAAGACTTATGACTGGACTTTGTTTTCGGCAATTTTAAAACTTTTTGTAGGATTGTTTTATGGTAGAACAAAGTAAACAACACGAAATATGTATCACAAATTCAAATATCTGCAAGTCGTAAAATTTTTAATTCACCCTGGTATAGTTCCAGATTTATTTTTTAGGTACCATGGTGTTCTTAGTTGTCTTTGATTATTGGCACCAGTTCAACATACAGGGTGAATTTAAAGTGGGTACGTTTTATGAATCAAAATTTCATGTTGAGTCGTGTATATTGACCTCTTGGGCATTATTCAGGTCAACCAAAGAAAAGCCTAGTTCTTTTCTGTATGTTGCTGGTTTTGCCAGTCTACACAATTACTTAGAGACCTGATACTTGTGTAGGTTTGTAGTTTAATAATGAAGGTCGAATCTTTGAATGGGTTGAATCGGCTCAATGATTCCAAAAAATACTGATCTGATCGTTATGAAACTGAGTGATTACTTGGGAAACACTGATGCGTACACTGGTGCAAATTTTTTTTCATTAGAACGATAACAAACTATTTTTCAGATAATTTATATTTCGCGATCTAATAATCGTATGGTCCTCACGAAATTTTCCTTGAACCTTCAAACTGTCATTTTCTCATAAAGTATTGGATTTCAATTCGTTCAAGTCCGTAGTATTAGAAGCATTGGGACAATTAAATTTCGATTGGGTATATCTGCGGAATTATTGGGTCGATTTTACCAATTCGCGAATTCGGCCTTCGTAATTAAACTTCAAACCTAACCTACCATTATCAAGTTCCAAAGAATATTGGTTCGGTAGTTATTGTAGTTACAATCGGCGGTTAAGCTTGCCGCAAACTCGACCATATCTTCCGAAAGAAACGACTTGGAGATTCGATGTTTGGGGAGCAGGTTTGAGTTTAATTACGAAGGTCGAATTCGTGAATGGGTAAAATCCGCCTGATGATTAATCACCTAGATATACCCAGTAAAATTAATATTTTTCCAGTATTCCAAAAAATACAGATAGGATCGAATTGAAATCTAGCACTTGATTGAAAAATGTTAGCGTGGTTGATGCAGAATTTCATGGGGACGTTATGAAAAAAGATCGCCAAATCTTTCCATCAGGAATTAAAGCCTCTTTTCACGAAAATCGGTGACCGATTTGATAACGAATCTGAACCAGCGTTTAAAAGCTTCTAATTTCACTCCAGTGATCTTCTAGAATTTTTATACTCACTTACACGAAAAAACAACCTCAAATTTTCACAAAAACTGCATTGAAACTATTAAATCCAATACGATCACTTCAACACTCATGGTACTCGAAAAAATGCAATTTTATATGTTATCCTCCTCGAAGGACCAACACCAAGACGTAAAATTTCGCCGAATTTTTTTTTAGTTTTGACGATTCTCGCTCTTGGGTCACGTCAACTGATAAATAAACATCTTCAGTGTTTATGAAGAAATATTTTTCAACATGACGATTTTGTAACGGTGTGATGGTAAGTAGTTGGTGCGTGGTCAGCATTTAATTACGGTATTGTCCCATATTCGATCGAAAATATACCAGGAAACGGCTGTTCTTGGTCCCATGATTCATTTCGAGAGCGCAAGTGTGAAAGTGTGAAATATTTGTTTTTGTTTATTTAACTTTTGGGTCACAAAAAACCCATATGATCAAAATTCGTCAAAAGGAATCTTTAACAGACTTGGTCAATATCCAAGTCAAATACAGGGTGTTCCTAAACTGGAGTTACAAACGAAAAGGGAATATTTTTTGGGTTATTTTCAAGAAAAGAAGTCCCATAAACTTATCACAGAAGACGTTAAAATTTGAATTATTGTAAATTTTTTTCCCATAGCATCTGCACTTCCCAAGATATTTAACTTGAATTCAGCATAGATATTACATTTTTGGGGTCACACAGTGTGATTCCGAATCAGTACCGATTTAGAGACATGATGTCCAAAACATCGAGGAAAGGTAGCCATTTTTCACGAATTTCCAAAATGCCAATTGTCACGAAAACGGTGAAAATTTTATCTACAAACTTTTCGAAATTCTGAGTGGTCATGACCTACTTTATCACCTGTACAAATATTGTTTGAGGTTTACCGGACACACTGTATATTTGAGATATGAAATGAAGGAATTGCTTAAGGAATAGTGATTTCATTAAAATTTAACTTCGTCTCGAGTCAACAATACACAATGAAAATGTTCCAGTAACTTTTATATATCGTCCAGTTAAACTAAAAATAAGTTGTTTAGTATTACCATTGTCTTTATACAATGGTATTACATAAGGAAAAGATAGTCCAGATGATTTTGGAGCTTTGTTACCAACAGTGGACAGAGCAAAATGAATTCTGATAAATAGGTACCCAGTTAACCTTGCTTTGAGAGCAGATTATCTGAAGAAAAACGTAGGTTTATGATTCCCCGTCAGAATATTTCCATTTTATCTTTTTCACAAGCTTAGTCGTATTCGTTAATGGTTGAAATCCGCCCAATGAATCCGTCGATATACCCACTACATAAAAATATTGTTCATCCAATTTTTCTGAACAAACAGATCCGATCGAAGTACCATGCAATACTTCGTGAGGACCTTAATGGTAGAAGATCTCAAAATAATTTCACCTGGGAGTCAAGCTGCGTTTGGCCCGGCTGATAACTGGCTTTCCACTTCGATCGTGAATTCAAACAAGCACATGAAATTTCCTTACTGAGGAGTTCATCGTTCTCAACTTTTGCGCACATATTCTAGGGGAACAGCGTGCTATATAGTTTTGTCCAAATGTCTGAAATTTTCGAATTTTGGTCCGAAAATGGTCTCAAACGACTCGGTTGGACTCACTGATGATGAATCCGGTGTCGAAATTGATTAAGTTCGTTAATAGACCAAATGGTTTCGGCGTTATAACCATTTGAAATTTTTAGGTTATTTCCCTGATATTTCAGGAACTATACTGAAGCGGTCGGATTGAAACTTGGCAGTTAGTTGGAGCATAACGACGCGCAACTTTGAGCAAAATTTCGTTGGGGTCATATGGTGCACTTACTTAAAAAAAAATTTTTTTCAAAATTTTTTTCGACAAAATTTTTTTCCAGAAACTATTGATCATATTCGGAAAAATTTTTGCTCGTACCTTGAGCTCTCTATTTCAGAGCAGTGTACCAACTTTCAATTTGATACGAACAATACTTCGAAGATATTGGGAGAAAATATGTGAAATTTCCAGGTTTTTCTCGATATCATAGTTTTTTCAGTATAACTCAAAAAACACTGATTCAATCATGATGAAACTTAGCAGCTAGTTTGAAAATGTTGAAGGACAACATTGTGCAAAATTTCGTGATGATCCTGTTATCAGAACAATTTTTAAAAAAAATTCAATTTTTTTTTTTCAAATATTCAATATTCTGTGATCATCTTATCATATTATCCTCATGAAATTCAGTATGAACCTTCGATCTGTCATTTTTCGATAAAGTACTTGATTCTAATTCGATCTAACGGCCGACCCTAAACACAATAACTTCCGAAATAAACATCTCAGAAGCTCCTTATTTGTAGAGTAGGTTTGGACCTTAATTACGAAGGCCAAATTCGTGAATGGGTAAAATCCGCCTAATGATTCCGTGATTCCGTAGATACCCATTCAAAATTTTATTTTCTCAATATTTCCAAAAATACATATTAGATAGAATTGAAATCCAGTACTTTATCGAGAAAAACCTAGTAAAGCACTGCCGTGAACACAGTAGCTTTTGCGCGCATGTTCAAATTCGTTGCCAAAGAAGTCATCTCCATTGAACATGCGCGCAAAAGCTGCTGTCTTCACGGCAGTGATTTTCTAGGTTTTTTTTAATTATTTGAGGGGATGATGAACCTAAACTTTTCAATTCCCAAGTAATATATGAAATGAAAATTTTGCACTTTTCGACTAGTTAGCTGCTACAAGAATATAGAGAAATTCTAAAATTCACGCAAGTTTTGGATTAGAAATAACGAAGAAAAAAAAATTTGATGGATTGAAATTGAATTCAACTGGGATTTGCTACGCTGTTGTAAAACATTGACTTCAAAGTCTGTGCTAAATTCAATCGAAATTGGATAAATATTTTTCCTGAAAACAAATTTTTTCAACAAAAATGTTGGAAATTTTCAAAGCTTTTATTTTTATTAACTTATAATACGATCCCAACTGAACTTTACATGCAGTTGCACGTCGGCATTCTTCGACTTATTGCCAAGTTTTAGTCCCATCCAATCAGTAACTCCTGAGATATCGAGGTAATAACCTCAAAAATTAAAATGAGTTATAACTCCAAAACTCTTCAACCGATTTGGCTCATTAACGAAATCAACCGGAGCATTTTAATGCACAACCTATCCTAGGAATTTGAAGTCACTAGCTCTTTCCGTTCTGAATACTTAAAACTGTGTTTTCTATTCAATTCAAACCTTGCGTCAATTTTGGTTCATCCTTCACAACCCTTTATATAACCATGAGGCCCAAATAAAACAAGCAACAACGGTTTATTACGCAATAAGCATATGTCTGCTCTATCCAACAGGTAGCTGACCATATCTGGTAGTCTTCATTCGGAATTTTAATGAATGGTTATGGGCCGGTGCGTGATCGTACCTTAATTCAAATATACTGGTTTCAAATGGACAGCTCATCGTATTTCGAGACGCGTTTTGCCCTTAGTGAAAATTCCATCGCTGACGTTATGAGTCATGTGGATTCCCCATGATTTTCATCCAAGGAATGTCTGTTCGAATGAAATCCCGAATATGATTAATTATTCCATTGTTTAATTGTTTATAAATTCACATTTGGTGATTCCTAATTTGGACGACTTACACCCTAATGAATTTCAGGAAGTTAGTCCGTTTCAAAATTGCCGGAAGGAAAAATATAGTATGTCTCTGAAAGGACTGACAAAGTGATCAACTTAAAGAGAAGATTTCCATGAAATCACTGATAAAGAAATTGTATGGGTGTAAGATGATTCATGTAAAATTTTGTGAGAATCGCATACGATTAGAATAACTATATCATCTGTAAGTCAGACAGTATCCAGTACCAGGATGATTTATCTATTTGTCTTTATGAGAGCAAAATGTTATAGTTTCAAGTTCTCAAGAAAATTGATTTTACATCAATCGATAAATCTAATTTCAGGAAACTGAGTTATTTTTGTCATCATTTATTGACGTCACTACTTGGACCACCCTGTATATGGATATTTTGTTATATACAGTGCGCGTCAAAATTATGGAACAAATTCATTTTCTCAGAAGAAGAATATTTGGCAACAAAATCCTAAAACAGGTCAATTTTGGTTTCACTTTTACCAAATGTATATGCATTTTTGAAGGATTTTTGTTGCAACCTGTGCCATCCGCATCAACCCTCTAAATTTTTTGAATAGGGAAAGTTGATCATGTGGTACTTTTTTGGTCTTTGTACCTTCTTTACAGGCGTGCAGAAATTTTCAAGAAAAATTTTTTTTTTTTTAAAAATTAGTTAGTTCAAAGAGGTTTTCAGTTTGTGCACTTTGTCATGGATTTGTGAATGAACAAATTGTAATGGTCGACTTTCATTCGGTGACAAATTTCATCAGGTACCATCGTCTCAAAGTAAATGAGCCATAACAAAGGGCACATACTGAAAACCTCTTCGAAGTAACTAATTTTTCAAAAAAAAAATTTTTTTCTTGAAAATTTATGCACTCCTGTGAAGAAGGTACAAAGACCTTGCCAAAAGAGTACCTCATGACCCACTTCCCCCATTCAAAAAATTTAGAGGGTTGATGGGGATGACACAGGGTGCAACAAAAATCCTTCAAAATTGCATAAAATTTGGTAAAAGTGAAACAAAAATTGACCTGTTTCAGGATTTTCTTGCCAAATATTTTTCTTCTGGGAAAATGAATTTGACGCGCACTGTATAATATACATCAGAAAATCTAAATCTTTTGTGAAGGAGAGTCGATGTCCTACACTAGTTCCATAATATTTTAATTTAATAAGAAGTGAATTTCACAGATCTTAACCTCGAAGTGCAAAGGCCTAAAGGAAATTTAAATTTTTGTACAAGAAAAAAGAAAGACAGAGAAAACTAATGAACTTTAACATGTTCATTGCTGAAGTATACCCGAGTATTTCAAATAAAGTTTCGAAAATCCACAAGGAAAAAATGTTCCCTGCACCTTCGCCACTTTGGAACCCACGAAAAATAAACCGGTAGGTGCAGATTTGAAGGCCTACACAAATGTGTTGGACTGAATATACATAAAAGAATTCACTGATGAGAGAAATCGAAAATGAATGTTTCAATTCACTCACAGGCCATTTTCGGGCGGCCATACTTTGGTAATCACGCTGTGAAGTTTCAACAAATTGAATTCCAATGATGTATGCAGCGAATATCAATTGATGCAATTACACATATTCGAAATATTGCGTTACAAGGTTCCAGTTGAAAAATTCTAGGAAAGCAGTGATGTGAAGACAGCCCATGTTCAAATTCGTATCAAGAGTCGTATCTGATCCATGCATTGACCCATACGTTCTTTACTTCGAGATAACGAAATGGTTTCGTGATATTTCTATAAAGTGGTTCACACAAAATTCTGCATGGACCAATTCAGTTCTAGATTTCAATTCAATCAGATCAGTTTAGGAGAGATGTATTCATTTATTTCCATAACTAACTGTTTCATGAGTTATATAGCGTGAATATAACTTTAAATAGTCTCTCATATTATTAATATTTCTGGTATTGTACAGCATTTAATAGTATATCATTCCATAATAGCAATTTTATGCCAATTAAATACTATAATTTGTACACGATTTCATTGGTGAATTGAAATAATCCTGCATTGTCGACAACTTACAGTAGAGTTGTCAGCACGGTCAACTTCATTCTCTGTGACAAAATTTATAAATTAGTTTTATGTAAGGTGAATTTAATTCTAGTTAATTGAAATGGTTCCCCCCTTTATATCACGGCCTCCATGCTGAATCAGAATTTCAAAATTTTCTTCGAGAAAAATTTTCTTTCGGGAACTGTTAGTCATATTTGGAAAAAATTAAGCGCAGAATTTGAGCTTCATATTTTACAGCAGTGCACCAAATTTCAATTCGATACGATTATATCTTCCAGAGATATTTGAAAAAATATGTCGAATTTAGTAGTTTTTTCCTCGGTATTTATAAAATAACTCAAACATTACTGATTCAATCATGATGAAACTTAGCAGCTAGTTTGAAATTGCTGATTGACAACTTCGTGTGAAATTTCCTGATGATCGTGCCATCAGAACATTTTGAAAAAAAAATTTGAATATTTTTTTCAAATATTCAATATTCTGTGATCTTCTGATGATATTATCCAAATGAAATTTTGTATGAACCTTCGACATGTAATTTTCCGATAAAGTATTGGATTTGAATCCGATCTAGTCTGTATTTTTGGAAATATGGGAAAAATAAAATTTTGAATGGAGATATCTTCGGAATCATTGGGTGGGTTTTAGCCATTCACAAATTATTCCTTCAGCCTTACGGCCGACCGAAAACAAAATAACTTTTGGAATAAACAACTTAGAAACTCAATATTTGTAGAGTAGGTTTGGACCTTAATTACGAGGGGCGGATAAAAAAATTCAATTAAATCGAATTGAAATCCAGTAGTTTATCGAAGAAACCTAGAAAAGCCCTGACGTGAAGTCGGTAGCTTTTGCGCGCATGTTTAAAGGATATGACCATATAGGTGAACATGCGTGCAAAAGCTGCTGACTTCACGTCAGTGCCTTTCTAGGTTTTTATCCTTTTAATCAACCACGAAAATATATCTTCAGATCTTTTAATCCGGATTTTTTTTATGGCTGCACGTACAAACCGAAATTAATTTGAAAAACAAATTCTTGATCAGTTTCACCTTATCCACTGAGACAATTTTCTGCTCGAAATTCTGAAGTTGAAAACTATTCGTCAATATTTGAAAAAAAAATAAAAAAAAACAATAAAATCAAACCCACACAGTTATGATATCCACCTTCAAAAAAGAGTTTCACAAAAACCACACTGTACTCCTACTTGAAAAAAAAAACACGCAAGAAAATTTAATCACATAATTTCACGTATAGCGCCGTTCGCTGGTGATGGCAACAGTAAAACTGTCATAAGTAGGTCCAAATCTTTATGGTTTCTTAGGACTGATCTACCTGCGCGACTGCACGATTCTTTCCACTCCTGAAGGTGGCTTTTCCTGCTGTGAAGACGTCTTCCATAAGCTTCTACGTGCGATGACGTCTTCGCACTGAAGAACTGGATTTATTTTTACCAGTAAAACGGTATTTTTCCAAGTTGTTTTCTTGAAGATTGCCGAAATATACGCACGGGACCTTGGGTAAGCCCATTTGGGTTCTCGGAATACGAGATCAAGATGAAATACGACCATCTATGTCGGAGTAAATCCAAGAAATGTTCGTTTACCCTGGTAAAAACCCTGAAAATGGTAAAATCCATCCATATTTCAGTTTTTAATTCGTCTACATTGGATCAACTTGAGTCCTCTGAATTCGGCCGATTTCAAGCACGAACACTTTCTGATTAAACAACTGAATGACTTGAATTTCACCTTGTGGAATTAAAGTTCAATCGAGAAGGTTTTTTTCTAAAAAAAAACTAAAAAATCGACAGAGAATTTCATAACAATCTTACTCCAACAAGTATGAAAGTGAAGTGAAGTCATGACGTGAATTTTGAAGTTTTGCGCGCTTTTTTGCAATCTTCTCATCATGAGATCCTCACGAGATTTTGCATGGACATCCTAGCTGTAATGTTTCAGCTTAATACTAGATTTCAACCCGATCAGATTTGTATTCTCGGAAAAATAAAAATTCCGAGTTTCTTTATGATTGGATCAGTATTTTTTGTGTTATACCGGAAATTACAATGATACCGATTAAATACCCACGAAATTTGACATATGTTTTTCGAAGATATTCATCAATTTTCAGTGAAGTCAATATTCATCAACAGTGTGCCAAATTTCAAATTGATTCTATATTTTTTTCGGATATATATGGAAAATAACTTCAACCAAATCGTATAAAAAAAAAGCTATGTAGAGTAGTAATATATGTGCAAAAGCTCTGTTCTATAGTCCAAATTGTTCCCATGATATTGTTCTAGGGAACAGCACGTCATCATTTCGTCACGATGTCTGTAATTTTCGAATTTCGAGCCGAAAATGGTCTTAAACGATTGGGTTGAACCGTAGTCAAATTCAATTCTGTCCGTCCAGCCGTGTGTGCTTTAACTTTGAAGGAAAAGACTTAGCGACTTGAAATAGCCAGATTTGTGTTTGTAGTCCAAATATCTCGTTTAAGTTGGTTAATGGGTGGAATCGGTTGGATAGTTTCGGAGTTAGGCCCATTTGAAATTTTGAGGTTCATTCCTCGATATCTCATGAAGTATCGACTCGATAAAATTGAAATTTCGGGGACAGCTATGGAATACCAACGCGCAACTTTGAGCAAAATTTCGTGTGGATCCAGTTGTAAGAACATTTTTTAAAAATTGCATTCGAAAATTTTTAAAATTTTTGATGAAAAAATTTTTTTTCTCAGAAAATGTTGATTAGATTTCAATGAAATTTGGCACAAACCTTAGAGTCAGTATTCGGCAACAGTGTTCCAAATTTCAATTCGATCCGATATTTAGTTTCGGAGGTATAAGGAAAAAAATGTGCCATATTTCGTTGTTATTTTGAATGTTAACGTTATTTCCGCAATATCTCAAAAAGAACTAAGGCAATCAGATTGAAACTTCGTTATCAGGTGGAGATTACCAACACGCAACTAGGTGCAAAATTTCGTGTTGATCCTTGAAGTTAGAATTTAAACAAGCGCGTAAATGCTCCTGACCTCACGTCGTATCTAATTTTTTTGAGTTGATAAATTTAAACGAATAATTGGGAATCAATTGATTAACACTTTCAATAATTTAGTATCAGTTTGTTCTCATAATTGGAACTATGAAGTCATCTTATGTGATATTAAATAGCCAGAAAACATTTAAATACAATCGATCCTGAATCGTGTGTGTAGAATTAAAAATGCCAACGTGTCATGCTTATCATCGTGGACGTGATTTTTTCGTTCGATATAGAATTGTTAAAGAAGAAACCTCTTACATATTCATCTTCCCCAGCTTTTATCTTGATCCTTCTTACAAATAGAATCATTGAAGTTGAATCGCACAACCTTGGCAGCTGTATGTAAAAACCTCTTTATATACCTAAAAATGAATGGAAAAATTTGCTCCCTTTTACTTCAGATATCCAAGACATTCTTTAAACAATGCCTTTGATATCCAATTGAAAGGGAGCAAAACATTTCCACAATTAGTCTTCATATATAATGTCCACAGTCTGGGGAACCAAAAGCGCATGTATTTGTATTTGTATTTGTATTTTTCCGACTATCCTAGGCTTCATGTACCTAATTACTTTTCGAAAGTTTCTTAGATTAATGAGCATTTTTGAATAATTTGGGATAATTATTAGATAGATTTATCCTTATTCATACATGCTCGAACAGATATGAGATGCTGAATCTTCTTCAAAATTAATGGGAAATTTTTTTTGAAAGATGGTGGCACCATCTACAGGTGGAAGTCGGTATTTACTTGAAATAGTACGAAAGGCTGTCCCACAGATGTCGCTTTTCGGGCAACCCCTAACTTTTCTATTACACACATTACTGTTGCAAATATATTTTTGTTTTTTAGTTGATTTCTGAAAATTACATAACATTTAGAATGAGTATTTCACGAAATATGAAAGAACTCTCCAAAGAAGTATTAGTATCTTTATACAGTCATATTTAATTTCATCCTTTTTCTTCGAATGTTAGAACATAACACTCAGTAGTGCTCACATGCATTTTGTACATATATTATTTTTTTCCATCAACTAATGTACTCGCTTCGGCGGTACATATACTAAAATTGGAACGATACAGAGAAGATTAGCATGGCCCCTGCGCAAGGATGACACGCAAAATCGTGAAGCGTTCCACATTTTTTGAGTAGTTTAAAACTTAAAACATACGTTTGTATAATTGCACACATAATTTTTGAAATTTCAATAATGAACATTTTGATTTAGGAGATGCAAGTATCAATGTTTCTTTATTTTCAAGAACTTCATACAGAAAAAGTTTAATATTTGTCCAATTATCATCACATTATCTTGGTAAACGTGCAATAATTATAACTTTGCGTTTCAGCATTGTATAAAGAAAATTATACAATGGTTTCAATATACCTATTCCTGTCTACATAAAAGAAAGAATAATATTTGAAGAAAAGAAGTGAAATCAAAGTCCAACTATTGTATTTTGAACTCCGCAGGTTGAACTATTGTTTTAACATCATCTAGTCTAAAAATAATGTTTCACCTGAGTGCTTTTTTAGTTTAAATGTCTAATAAATCAATATTATTCAAGAGTAACTATTATTGGTTGTTGAGTGCTAGATGGTTTCAATAATGGTACTAGAGATAAGACAATGCTGGTTTATCGAAATATAGGTGAGCAGATTTTAAATGAAGCTTAGAGGTACAAGAGTAGTACCAAGTACCAACAACAATGGTAGTACTAAGAGACGCACTGATTCTAAAAAAAATGGATTTCGCAAAAAGTTCAAATTCAAACCGTTATTCTCCCGCCATCAAAGATAAGGCAGAGATTTTTGTTCAATTCTTCTTTTATGTTTCAACGAGAATAAACTGTTTATGTGGACTAGTTCTCAGGAAAATATTCAACTGTAGTACCATGATGTGAGCAAAACATCATGCTGTAGCACTTAAAAATTCAGATCTTGAACATCATGAAATAAAACGGAACACATTGCCCATATGTCATTAGAAATTGGTTATGATTACATTCGTCAGCTGAGTGGTCAAAAGTGACAGTTTGTAAATATGGGTTGGATGATACCAGTCTGAAATTTAATTAAACTAAATATCGAAAAAATGGTAACAGACGATAAATTATTTTTCCACAGAACAGTGCATCAATTGGCACAATCCCTAGCCTCAATTAAAAACGTTTCTTGGGAAAAAGTAAGTTGCAAAATTGCCGAAGGTCCAATTCCAAATTCCAAGGTTTTAATGAAAAATATATTCCTTAAAGTTTAAAATAATGATAAATTGAATACAGGATCCGACAAGAACTTCAATCTATATGAAGGTTCCCTGAAATGGACCTCATATTAACGATTATATTTCATTTTAGGTTCAACCCTTATTTTCGTTATGTCCGGTAGAAAATTCAAGTGGTGGTATCACCATAAGTACAAGACATCAGGATGCTGTCATAGCCCTAGGAATATTTCTTCTAGAGTCAGGCTTACAGCATAAAAATCGAATATTACCATATCTCCTGAATATTGCTAAACTTCTTGAAAAAGCCAACTGGAGCGATGAAATTAAAATAAATATTACCGATAGTGAGTGAAATTTTGTTTTTTCAAGAACAAGTTGAATGCCTTATCTATTTACTCCAATAATTTAGAGTGAAACTGTATAAATTAAACTTTTAGGAATTCCTACGTCCGAAAAATTCAGCTTTTGCCTTCACACATTACTAAGCGACATAGCTGTTCGAAGTGAACAGGATTTGGAAGAAATAATCGACCTACAGGTTAAATGTTTAGTTTCCATAACACAAAGCATCAAAAAATATCAAGATGTCGAATCTCTTAGCTCATCCACTAAACTTTTCTTGTGTAAAACTACTGTACCCGTACTTATTGGCCTCTCTAGGGCCATGGGTAGATTTTGTACCTTAGATCCACCTTTGATATGTCAACTGTTCCCTAAGGATATTGAAACTCCAGTTATTATAAATCAGGATAATAATAATGGTATAAAAAGAAGCTTCAGCAATTTTCGATCGATTATTCCGAGAAGTTTGAGTGGGAATCTGTCGAATTCAGTTGAGGTAAGGAATAACCATGGTGTATAAATTATGTTTTTTGGCTATTGGTTGAAATTTCATTGCATAGATTAATTAATGATATTCAAAAGGTATCATAGCGATTTTTTTAGGGTTATGACACAACGGATATAGCTTACAATTCTAATTCCTTGAAACGTGGTTCTCTTAAAACTCAAAACCTGGGAAACTACGACATATCCACGTACTTCTTTGCTAAATTTGGATCTTCCTTCAATCAGTTCCCATACCTCAGAATAACCGATCCAACTGACAAAAAAGAAAAGATTATATTCCCTTTGAACAAACTGCAAACAATTCTCAGTCTTAGCAAGCAGTTGCTGACAAAAGACACGTTGAAATTTCTCGACGAACAAAGTAACGAAATATATTCAATTTCTAAAATAAAAATATTTCCTTATAAAACCTTTTCCGAAACTGTCAATTTGGTCATGGTTACTCTGATGAGGGAGCTGTTACATCCTCAGAAAGAACTACCGGTTGCTTTCACTAAGGACGTGCAGGAATTTGTAAAAGGTCAGTGGTAATATTCCTCAACCTCAACCTGGTTTTTAATGTTACTCCTTAATTTTGAAGGGTTGTATTTGAACGGACAGACAGAACTGCAGAGTAGAAACCATGATGCCAGTGAAAGAGAAGACCGCGAAAGTAATTATGCTGTAGTGAATAAATTCAAAGTGAATGTAATGGCCAACGCAGCCTGTGTGGATCTTCTGGTTTGGGCTATCGGAGATGAAACAGGTTAGTGTTGAAACATGTGAAGGTACTAATAACTGTATATAATTATTATAAATAACTTTTAAATAAGACAAGATTATGTGTGACAGGGGTAATTTTACAGTTTCATTTTTTTTTTTTTTATTCTACACAGGGTGAGTCTTCAAGTTTTACACTTATTTTTTAGGTTTTTTCTGGGTTTTTCACTCCCAATATCTCAAACAGAGCTATAAATATTAAATAGAAATTGTTTTTTTTATGGAAAACGCCCTTGCGGATTGCAGGATAGAACTATTTTCCAAGGGCACTTTCTCGGAAAACAGATGGCCCAATGAACAATACAGGAATAATATAAACGATAAACAAAACGAACTGTGACGTTTCAGAGTACAAATCTGACTCTTCAATCAGACAAACGAGAAAATTTTCAGAATTATTTTCTTTCTATTTTTCGTTTTGACTTTTGTCAAAAAAAAACCTAACGAATTATGCAAAGTCCTCCCAAAATAAGCTTTAATCGATAGTTACACAGATTTTGACTGTAGTTTCCTGTCATTGAATAAAATACTTTCGTCAGTTCCCATTTTTTCACATTCGAATCAGGTAGAATTTTGGGACAGAAAAGATTTCAATATCACAAAAAAATGCTTGATGAAGTGTTTTACTTCATGGCAGGAATCTATGGTTAAAATGAATGGACCTAACTTCTATCAAAATAACACATAAAGAGTTTAGAGTTGAGCTTAAAAATATTCTGGGTCTTGTTAATAAGGAAAAAACCTCATAGTTCTTAAGGATAACACACCTATAAAAACATAATTCTCTTATTCTTTCATTAAGGGGAATGTCTAAAACCTATTTCTTCCTTACTTTCAAAAATACTTCTTGAAAACGAACTAGAATTACGAGGTATGTGAGAAAAGTATTGTACCCAAAGAGACTTACAAAATGAGAGCGATCTCGCAACTCTGTGTTCTTTTACTTGCCTCAGGCGAGTGTTTTTGTATCTGCCAGATTCTCAGCCCTGTTGCTCTACAGCCTCATAATTGACCTGACCTGAGTCCTTTTTTATTCTTCTATTTCTTTGAGACTCTGGAGACCATTCAATATTAATGTTTGAAAAAAATAAAATCTTGGTAGATAGAAGATTTGTTTCATTATTTTTCTCATACAGTTCGTATATCTAACTTCTTGCATGATGAATTATACACAAGTTGACAATAAAATAGATGTGGTTAAAAAAGTTCCCAATTCAATAAACTACCCGAGTATTTTTATATAAGTATTTCAGTATTAAAGTTCCATCTTAATTTGATTTCGAGTTTCCAAATTTGAAACCATTGATACAATAAATTGCAACAATTATAACATCTTTAATTGACCCTTTTTCTTTTTTCAGTTGATATTGAATACAACTTTTCCACTTTGGTTCGATTTTTAGTATCCGTTATAGGTGAAAAAACTTTGTGTTTTTTAGCCCTGTCCATCATTAGTTTGTTTTTCATTCTCATTTGTTTGTTGAAATTTTGAATTGTGCTTAAAGAATGCGAAAAAGAATTCCAGAGAACATATCATCGATTCAAACAAGGACTTTTGTTATTCTCCAAGCTTTTTGATATTTTCTTTAGTCCCATATGGACCTAACTTGTATCAAAATAACACATAAAGAGTTTAGAGTTGAGCTTAAAAATATTCTGGGTCTTGTTAATAAGGAAAAAACCTCATAGTTCTTAAGGATAACACACCTATAAAAACATAATTCTCTTATTCTTTCATTAAGGGAAATGTCTAAAACCTATTTCTTCCTTACTTTCAAAAATACCTTCTTGAAAACAAACTAGAATTACGAGGTATGTGAGAAAAGTATTGTACCCAAAGATACTTACAAAATGAGAACGATCTCGCAACTCTGTGTTCTTTTACTTGCCTCAGGCAGGTGTTTTTGTATCTGCCAGATTCTCAGTCCTGTTGCTCTACAGCCTCATAATTGACCTGACCTGAGTCCTTTTTTATTCTTCTATTTCTTTGAGACTCTGGAGACCATTCAATATTAATGTTTGAAAAAAATTAAATCTTGGTAGATAGAAGAATTGTTTCATTATTTTTCTCATACAGTTCGTATATCTAACTTCTTGCATGATGAATTATACACAAGTTGACAATAAAATAGATGTGGTTAAAAAAGTTCCCAATTCAATAAACTACCCGAGTATTTTTATATAAGTATTTCAGTATTAAAGTTCCATCTTAATTTGATTTCGAGTTTCCAAATTTGAAACCATTGATACAATAAATTGCAACAATTATAACATCTTTAATTGACCCTTTTTCTTTTTTCAGTTGATATTGAATACAACTTTTCCACTTTGGTTCGATTTTTAGTATCCGTTTTAGGTGAAAAAACTTTGTGTTTTTTAGCCCTGTCCATCATTAGTTTGTTTTTCATTCTCATTTGTTTGTTAAAATTTTGAATTGTGCTTAAAGAATGCGAAAAAGAATTCCAGAGAACATATCATCGATTCAAACAAGAACTTTTGTTATTCTCCAAGCTTTTTGATATTTTCTTTAGTCCCATATGGATAATTTGTTGAATTTTATCCTTTTTCATAATTCTAACATGAGTGTGTGATTTGAAAGTAATGTAGTCCTGAATTTTTTGTAGCTTGAACAAATTCAACATCAAACTTACTTCACTAACACTCCCCATTTTCTTTAAGTACCTATCAATAGTTTATATCACGAAAATTTCTTTGTTTTATAGGTGCCGATAGTCTTTGCGGAAGGCTCACAGAAAAAATAAACTCGAATCATGGATATCGTTTGGTATTAGCACATATGCCATTACTTATGGTATGTCTGGAAGGTTTGGGTAAATTAGCAGACAAATTCCCAAACATCGCATCAACTTCTATATATTGTCTCAGAGATTTTCTCATAACTCCTTCGCCAATTTTATCCAAGCTTCATCGACAGGCGAACGAAAAGAGCCATAAAGATAGTACCATAAAAATCACAGGTAACCCTTTTACTTGACACTGTTTCATATCTCTTCTTTTTTCCAACTCAACAATGGAGTTCTTTTTGCGCGCATGTTCTAAGGGAACAGCGTGCTATCGTTTTGTCCAAATGTCTGTAATTTTGGATGATTTAGCCGAAAATGGTCTCAATCGACTAGGTTGGACTCACTGATGACGAATCCGGTGTCAAAATTGATTCTGTCCGGCCGGCCGGCCGGCCGGCCGTAGACACGATAACTGTCGACAGAAGCAAGCTAGCTACTTGAAACTTTAAGGATAGGTTGCGCATCAGAATGCCGCGGTTAAGTTCGTTAATGGGCCAAATCGGTCGAATAGTTTCGGAGTTATAGGCACTTGAAGTTTTTAAGTTATTTATTTTTTATTCCAGAAACTACTCAAGCGATTAGATTCAAACTTGGCAGTTTGGTGGAGTATAACGACGCGCAACTTTGAGCCAAATTTCGTCAAGATCATATTGTCAGTAAATTAAAAAAAAAATTTTTTTCGACATTTTTTTACAAAAAAATTTTTTTTTCGGAAATCATTTATCATATCCAAAAAAAATTATACTCACACTTTGACCTTCTAATTTTACAGCAGTGTACTAAATTTCAGTTCGATACAATCATAAGTTTTGAAGATATCGGGAAAAAATATGTCAAATTTCGAGGTTTTCTTCTCGACATCGTTGATTTTTTCGGTATTACTCGAGAAATACTGATTCAGTCCTGATTAAACTTCACAGCTAGTTTTAAGATGCTGAAAGACAACTTTATGCAAAATTTCGTGATAATCGTGTTATTAGAACAATTTGAAAAAAAACATTTCTATGATTTTCTCATCATATCATCCTCATTAAATTCTGCATGAAACTTCGAACTGTTATTTTCGATGAAGTACTGGATTTCAATTCGATCTGATCTGTATTTTTGGAAATATTGGAAAAATAAAATTTTGATATATCTACGGAATCATTGGGTGGATTTTTCCCATTCAAGAATTCGGCCTTCGTAATTAAGGTCTCTACAAATATCGAGTTTCTAAGTTGTTTCTTTCGGAAGTTATTGTGTTTACGCAGTCGGCCGTTAGGCTGACCGTAAACACAATAACTTCCGGAAGAAACGACTTAGTCCAAAAATACAGATATGATCGAATTGAAATCCTGTAATTTATCAGAAAAAAATTTCAAAAAGCACTGCCGTGAAGGCAGCAGCTTTTGCGCGCACGTTCAAATTCGTTGCTGAAGCGGTCATCTACATTGAACATGCGCGCAAAACTTGCTGCCTTCACGGCAGTGCTTTTTGAAATTTTATTATTATTATTATTATGGAATGAAATTAATTTTTTCAGCTCAGAACGGAGCTCTCAAAGTTGAGACTTCGAAAAATTCCAGTCAAACTCAAAACGCATTCGAGAAACTGCGCGATGCAGCCATAGAAAATCTTTGTTACGCTCTTAGTGCTGCTCATTCCATAGACCCGGATTGTGTTAGAGCTCTCGTAGCCAGCGTATCCAACAGGCTATTCACTGCCGAAAAAAGTGATAGGTAAATTCCAACATCTCAAATTCTTACAATACCCTCAACTCAACTTCTGTCCACAGCGAATCTACGCTTATATCTACGAATATCGTTATAATGTTGGGTCACGTGGCTGTATCGATGAAAGGAACTCCAAAAACTACAGACACCATATTGCAGTTCTTCCAACAAAGGTTCTGTCGGGTTCCGTCAGCTTTGGACACCCTCATAGTTGATCAACTTGGCTGTATGATCATAGCCCAGTCCGAACTTCATGTATACGAGGTTGTGATGAAGATGTTCACAATGATTACCGTAGAAAGCAGTAGTGCTGCTTATGGACACGCCGGCAACGATAAGACTCAATATAGGTGAGAAGGGTGCACTCACGGGTCTGTTCTTGTCCCCTTAATTTTTATTTAGAAGTAGCAAAACTGTGTAGGGATTTCGTTTTGTTTCAGGCATGTTTCAAGACCTGTTATCAATGCATTGGCGAATATTGCAGCGAATATACAGGGTGAACAACAAATGAACGAGCTTCTGGGAAGGTTGCTGGAGCTTTTCGTGCAGTTGGGGCTTGAAGGAAAAAGAGCAAGTGAAAAGTCTCCAGGTAGTTATTTTACTTTTCTTTTGGTACCGATTTCGTGATATTCGGATATTTTAGGTGCACTTAAGGCATCTAGTTCTGCTGGTAATCTAGGAGTTTTGATACCAGTCATAGCAGTGTTACTGCGAAGACTACCACCGATCAAACAACCTAAACCAAGAATTCATAAGTTATTTAGAGATTTTTGGTTGTATTGTGTTATAATGGGATTCACGGCATCAGAGTCAGGTATTGAAACGTTTCGTGTTTATTTCTCGGATTAGTTCATCCCTTTCTTATATTTTATAGGTTTGTGGCCCGCCGAATGGTATGACGGAGTCAAAGAGATAGCTGTGAAATCTCCTGCGCTAATATCGCCTACTTCGAGTAGATCTGAAATGAGAGAATTGCAATATACGAGCGCTGTGAGGAACGACAGTGTGTCCATTACCGAGCTTCAAGAATTGAGGAACCAAATTTTGGATTTGTTGAAACATCCAGCAGATGTTACTGCTGTGGTCAATAAGCTTTCTTTCGCTCAGTGTACGTTTTTATTGAGCGTTTATTGGGTGGAAACATTGAGGTAAGACTCAAGCTTTCATCAGCATGACTGTGTACTTTCAAATCGAAGATGGATTGGCACAGTCGATAAAGAAGGATACTTTTTATTTTAATTGATATTGCATTGTTTGGAATTGATGTTATTCTTTCACGTAGAATTCAACATTCAGAAGAACCATCTTTGGTCACTATAATCTCGGATTATTTGAGCGATTCGGCCCTGCAGAAAGACAAGGCCGGCATGTGGAGCTGTGTATCGTCGGTCAGCGAGAGAGTTTTTGAAAAGTTCCTCGAAGTTATGAAAAACAAACCGAAGAACGCTGCAAGGGAATTGGAGCTTGAAAAGCACGCGCAGTTCTTACTTGTCGCCTTCAATCATCCTCATAAACAGATCAGGAGGGTCTCGGATAGATTTTTGTCGAGTCTTGTGGATAGGTTTCCCCATCTGTTATGGAGTCGAAGGTAATTCTTTAATATCAGTCAGTAGGCTTCAAGTGTGTTATGCTCTCACATTATGCCTCATTTTGATTGTATTTTCAGAGTACTGTGGACAATGCTGGATATTCTTCAAGTATTATCTAATTCGTTGAGGTTAGATCCAAACCACTCCACTCCTGATTTAAGAATTCCTCAAACGCCTTGGTCTGTCCAGCTTATGGATACCTTAGAAGCAAGAGAGGTAAGATTTTACGATAAAAATCATGAAAAACTTAGATACACAAGTAATTGAGGTAGTGGCATTGACAAACGAAAGTTTAAACTGTAAATTTCCTTGATATTTCTATATGGCGCCCTCTACAGGTAAGAAACGGAAGTTTCAGTAAAATCCACCTTTGAGAGTCACAAAAAATGCCTGAACAGAGTCTTTTGACGTGTAGGCCTCTGGTGGAGACTTCCATGAACGAAACTTCTTTTGTTTCCAGGGCATTGTTAAGGACTTTGCGGCAAACTCAGAGCGTATAATCAAGGAGGCTATAAAATGGGCCCCGCAATGGACGAGAAGTCACGTCCAAGAATATATAAATCAGGTGGTACAGTCGGATGTGTGGCCCCACACTGGATTGTCCATGGCTTTGGAATCGCTGTTGCAATTTGGCCCCCTTAATCTATACAGTTCTCCGTTGAGTGTGAGCACTTTAGAGAAGAGGCCCAAATGTGTCAAGAGCGATTCTTCGAAGCTCATGTTGACCAGCTCTCTTCGTGCTAAGTTTACAGGAGAAGTAAGCATGTTTTGAATCGATATAAAATCAGGATTTATTTTTTGTCGATTGAATTTCAGGTACAAGGTATGAGGACAGTGTACAGTGCTCATTCTAGCGATTTGGATGACATTATGTTGAAGAAAGTGTGGAAGTCTTGTAAGGAAAGACAAGATCATCTACATAATGAAGCGCTCTGGCAAGCTACAGCACTAATGATATCGAATAAAGAACTTAACAGGAATCTCTTACACTGCATAGCATGGTCACAGGTGAGACATAATGAAAAATATAGACTCTGTGAACTGCAACCCGAGATATACAGGGTAATTCCGGAGGAAACCGTCAGATTTTGGGACAAGTTTACACTAGTGTAGACAGTCTCGAAACAATGTTTGGTTTATGGTTGGAGGTCTCTATTGAGAATATACAGGGTGATTTGTCCGATTCGACCGATTTTACTTTTATTGATAACTTTGGTATGGCTTATTCGATGTTAGAGAAATTTTCAGCGAAGTACAATATTGATGAGGACATTCATTAATTTCAAAGTTTTTTTCAAAATAAGTGGTTGTTATTGTGATAATTCCAGGTTAATTGAGCAGGTTGAAAAAATACCCTGTACATTGTATTTCCAAAACTACGCTATCTGTTTACGATTCTTCTATAATAAGTCATTATTTGAGAGTTTCTCATTTTTTTGGCACACTTCTAGTTTTCTGAGAAAATTCCATCAAAAAAAGACAATGTCGAAATTTCGCTCCAATCGATTCTACTTTCATTGATAACTTTGGTATGGCTCATTCAATTTTGATGAAATTTGCAGTATAGAACAATCTGAACGGGTACATTCAATATTCGCGAAAGTCTTTCAAAATACAGTGTTGTAATTGTGAAAATTTCAGAATTTCACATTAATTGTGCAGTTGAAAAAAAAAACACCCTGTACATTGCTTTTCCAAAAGTTTCTTATTCGTTTCAGATGCTACAATAATATTTCATCATTCAGAGGTTTTTAATTTCTTTGGCACACCTCCGGTTTTCCTAGAAAACATTTTCGAAGAAGAGCATGATCGAAATTTGGTTCACAAGCAGTGAGAGTATGCCGCACTAAGTAGGAAAGCTCTATTGTCCAAGGATGCAAAGCAGTTCTTAAGTTCTAAAATATTCTTTTCAAATTCGAAATTCATATTTAATTGCTAATATTTTGTATGAAATCATTCAATTCAGAATATATTTAGAATTTGAAAAGAATATTTTAGAAGTGACGAACAACTTTGCATCCTTGAAATATACAGCTTTCCTACCTAGTGCGGAATACTCTCCCTGCTTGTGAGCCAAATTTCGATCATGCTCTTCTTCGAAAATGTTTTCTAGGAAAACCGGAGGTGTGCCAAAGAAATCAAAAACCTCTGGGTGATGACATATTATTGTAGAATCTGAAACGAATAAGAAACTTTTGGAAAAGCAATGTACAGGGTGTTTCTTTTCAACTGCACAATTAATCTGAAACTCTGAAATTATCACAATTACAACACTGTATTTTGAGAGATTGTTGCGATTATTTAATGTACTTATTCAGATTGTTCTACACTGCAAATTTTATCAAAATTGGATGAGCCATACCAAAGTTATCAATAAAAGTAGAACCGATTGGAGCAAAATTTCGACATTATCATTTTTTGAAAAAATTTTCTCGGAAAACTAGAAGTGTGCCAAAAAAATTAGAAAGTCTCAAATAATGACTTATTATAGTACAATCGTAAACAGATAGCGTACAGTTTAGGAAATGCTATGTACAGGGTGTTTTTTCAACCTGCACAATTAATCTGGATTTATCACAATAACAACCGCTTATTTTGAAAAAAATTTGAAATCGATGAATGCGTTCAACACTATTGTACTATGCTGAAAATTTCATTGAAATCGAATAAGCCATACCAAAGTTATCAATAAGAGTAAAATCGGTCGAATCGGACAAATCACCCTGTATATTCTCAACAGAGACCCCCAACCATAAACCAAACAGTGTTCGGAGACTGTCTTGACTAGTGTAAACTTATCCCAAAATCTGACGGTCTCCTCCGGAATCACCCTGTATATTCCATTATTAACTTTTATAAAGTCAGGCAGGACGCTTTGAAATAGTTTTAATCAGATTTTGAAACTAGAACTGTGTTAGGTTGGCACTCGTGAAGTTATCTGACAGGAAACTCACATTTTTTAATTACACACAGTGGAACCTATCAAACTCAAATAACATACCCACTCTATAGAAATAAATAGGAAAGGTAAAGCATTGAGCTATATGTCACTCAAGATTGAAACTAAAATTAAACTGTTCCAAATTCATTTTGGAAGATGAGAAAGTTTTTTTGAAAAAGGGATTTTTCGATTTCTAGGTTGAACTATTTACTGAGGAGGCCATGAGAACTGCGGTAGAGTGCTGGCAATGGCTCATAACCTCAAAGCCTGAACTAGAAATGAGATTCTTGCAAGAAATGGTTGCTGCTTGGAACTGCACTGTTCAGAAAAAACTAGGATTATTTTCACCAGGGGTAAATGGCACGAGCCCGTTAGCTGCTTTTGAAGGTACATCTCTCCTCAACTTTGTCATCAACTACCAGGTTCCCCCACCTTGATGAAGATATCCTTTTATTAACCCATTCCTATTCCATTTTCCAGTTCCTTTGGAGTACATTCATGTGACCGCGGGTAAAGGTACAATATTCAAACCAATTAAACATTTATACCTACCATAATTTACAATATGTATTCCAAAATAATAAGAATCTTTCAAAAAAGCACCGAAAGGAATATGTTGATTGATTTAATTAAGTTTTGAAAATACAAGTCTTAATTCTCATGTAAAAAACGGTCTTGTTTACTTTGGTTGACTACGAAAATGAAGGTTAGGTTTTATGAGACTTGAATCTTTCTAGGATGCGACCTATCAACACATCCACCATTTATCAAACCCCATGCTATTTGGGTCCAGTTCATCTGTGAACTAGTTGAGACTGTCAAATATAGCAGTTACGAAAAAGTGGAAATGTTGGCAGGCCTGATACACCGATCTTTGAGTATGACAGTTGGAGCCACGCCTCCTACTCAGACAAGACATGTAGCAGCTATTGGAGTCAGATTCAAGTGAGTTTTTATCTCGAATATTTAAGATATACTGATAACATATCTTTCAGGCTTTTAACTTGTGGTTTGTCCTTACTGCAAGGAGATATATTGCCCAAAAGTTTGGCGAAAAACATTCTCAGGGAACGCATTTACTGTAGCTGTCTTGATTACTTCTGCAAAACTGTTACATGTCCCACACAGAGCGCTCCTGAGTTGAGGGAAGATATAACCACTTTGGTTAGATTCTGGCAGACATTGCACTCTGATAAAAAGTACTTAAAAGCAAGCGATGTGGGTGGTAAGTACAATATAATATATCTTGGTTTCAAACTAAAATAAAATACTTTGAATAGACTTTGACCTTGGTATTACCCCTGCAAATATGCCAAATGCTACCTTGAATGAGTTGGTAAAACCAGGAAATGTAAGTGCGGCAGGAAGCATCACTTCGGGATGGATCAATACAGTTCCCTTGTCGACAAGTACGAACACTCTGAGCAAGAGATCAGCCAAATCCACGAACATTAAGAGGCCTCAAATGGCTGATGGATTCATCAAATGTTACTTAAAAAAGAGAAACTTGATCTTGGAACTGCTAGTAAGTGTTGAAAAGGGCGTGGCTTAGCTTGGATACTCCCACTCGACTGAATATTTAGAATTTGATCCATTGTTTTGCTTCAGGCTGTGGAAATTGAGTTTTTGATAGCGTGGCATAACCCGACAGGTAGAACAGAGTGGTTGATACCTGGAGAAGATAATATAGCATCGTGGAGAGCTAAAACGATAACAGAAAAGCAGTGGCATGATTATACAAGGTTGGCATGGGATATTTCACCAGTTTTGGCCGTCTATCTTCCGACAAGGTATCTATAATAATATTAGTTGCAATGTACCTGAGTGAATATACTATATGTTGTATGAGAATTAGGTTAAGAGGTAGTTTAATTCTGTAGGTTCAGAATGAACGATGCTATCATAAGCGAAATAGGACACCAAGTGCAGTTGGATCCTGTGTCTGTTTTTCACGTCCCAGAAGCTTTACAGTATTTGGCCACAACCGAGAACATACTCAATGATAATATTAAATTGGTGCATATGTTGACTTGGTCGAGGATTTCTCCTATTCAGGTGAGTGTTTAGGGTTTTTTCTATTGGAAAATTGGTAATACTGAATGGTTGTTTCAGGCGCTTGCGTACTTTAGCAGACAATTCCCTCCGCATCCTATAACTGCCCAATATGCTGTGAAAGTACTTAGTTCGTATCAAGCTGACGCAATACTCTTCTACATTCCTCAAATGGTACAAGCCTTACGACATGACACGGTGAGTTCACTGTTTATAATGTCTTTCTCAATTTGAAACCATTGCACCAACTTTGAGGTTTTTCTGTTTTTTTTTTATGTTTCCAGATGGGCTATGTAACAGAATTCATCAAATACATAGCAAATAGATCGCAAATAGTGGCTCATCAACTAATTTGGAACATGAAGACTAACATGTTCTTGGACGAAGAGATGACACAAAAAGATCGTGAGTAATCAAATAATGCACAATTTCTTATAACACTAACAAAAATTGATTTTATTCCAGCTGTATTATTCGATATGCTGGAAATTCTTATCAACAATATCATACAGAACTTCTCTGGAGCCTCCAGACTCTTTTACGAAAGAGAATTTGACTTCTTCGAGAAGATAACAAGCATTTCTGGAGAGATAAGACCTTTTCCGAAAGGTCCGGAACGAAGAAGGGCATGTTTAGAATGTCTAAGCAGAATTAAAGTAAGTGTGGATTAGACTCCATACATTTTTATGGAGTCAGTCGTAAGGACATTAAATTTTTACAAATGCGACTCTGTTTAATTGTTAAGTTTTAGGGTATGGTAATTTTTCTGACGAGTAACTACGCGGCGTTGTCAGTTCTACACAAGAATGTTCAAGGGTGTCGCAACACTTTACTACATAGCTATTGATTTGTTTGAATAAAAAACCATCAATTTCAGTGGAAGTTTTAAATTATTTTGATTCCTTTCAAGGTCACCCCTGGATGTTACCTACCGAGTAACCCCGAAGCTATGGTCTTGGATATAGATTACAAGAGCGGTATACCAATGCAGAGTGCGGCTAAAGCTCCCTATCTGGCAAGATTCAAAATAGCAAAATGTGGACTCAACGAAATGGAAAAAATGGCCATGGCAATTTCCTTGAACCAGGTACGCAATACAAATCATAAATGATAGTTCTACCTTCAAATATACTGATATTTCAGTGGACAGAGGAACAAAGCGTTGGCATGGAAACCTGGCAATCTGCCATCTTCAAGGTCGGAGACGACGTAAGGCAGGATATGTTAGCCCTGCAAGTTATTGGGATTTTCAAGAATATTTTCCAAAGTGTTGGATTGGATTTGTACCTGTTTCCCTATAGAGTTGTTGCCACATCTCCTGGTGTAAGTATATAACTAAGATTCGTTTTTAACAATAGCAAGGACACGTTTTGGAATAGACAGTACTGGGCAAGTAGGTGGGCTAGAAAGGTAACACAGATCGCGAAGCTCTATAACGATAACGATAGAAACTAATAAAGTTAATCATAAAAAAACAACTGTGAAGAAAAGACAGTACACTAAGACAAAAATTCAACAGTTTGTAAACAGCTTGCAGGAAGTATCATGGCAGGATGTGATTGAAGAAATGGATCCTGAAAGAGCATATAACGGCTTTTCAGAGATAATGAAAAATTATTTAAACCTTATATTTCCACAGAAAAAATGTACAATCAGAAATAACACACAAGCATGGATTACTGTAGGCATAAGAACATCAAGTAAACGTAAAAGAACACTTTGGAAAGATGTACAAGAGGGGAAAACAACACATGATTATTATAGAAAATATTGTCGAATACTCCAGCAAATTATTAGACAGGCCAAATGGATGGGTAACAGAAAGTATATAATGGAAGCTGAAAACAAAAGCAAAGCTACTTGGAATCTGGTAAACAGTATTATGGACAGTAAACATGGTGGAGTCGATTCAATTTTGAATGCATTTCCGCAAGAAAACGAAGTACATATACTTAACAAGATAAACTCATATTTCATTGACTCAATCAAACAGAACAGCGAGGCTAATTCTAATGTTGATAACATAAAATCTTGTAGTAAGAGTATATTTCTGAGTCCGGTTGTGGAGCAGGAAGTGTGTCAATATATATCAAAACTGAAAAATAAAAAATCTGTTGGTCATGATGAATTACCTGTAGAACTTATTAAAGAATGTGCATCGATTATAACAACACCTTTGACACATATAATAAATCAGATTTTACAAACAGGAAAGTATCCACAGAGGCTAAAAGAAGCAATTGTTATGCCAATATTCAAAAAAGGTACAAGAGAAGGTTTTGAAAACTATAGACCTAAATCACTACTATCTAATGTGAACAAAATCGTAGAAAAGATCATCTTTGATAAGCTCAATAAGTTCTTTGAAGAAAATAACATCTTCGTCAAACAACAATGCGGTTTCAGACGGGGTAAGTCAACTCTAAATGCAATTTACCAAGCACTACAAACCACCATAAAAGCGCTGAATCAGAAACACACTACAGCAGCTCTATGCTTGGACCTGTCAAAGGCTTTTGATAGGGTTGATCATGAGAAGCTATTAGCCAAAATGGAAAGGTATGGGATAAGAGGTGTAGCGCTGTCTCTGATAAGGTCATATCTAACAAACAGAATGCAGAGGATAGTCAGCAAGGGAAAAGATGGTAACATCAAAACATCTGAACTGAAGCAAGTAAAGAGAGGGGTTCCACAGGGATCTATCCTGGGTCCTTTGCTGTATATAATTTATAAAAATAACCTAGTTCAGTTCATTGACAATAGTGCTGTTATGTTTGCTGATGATACAACTATCATAACTAAAGCTGAAAATGTAGATGAGTGCAGAGTTAGTCTTGAGAATGATATGAAGAAAATGAACAAATGGTTCAACGAAAACAACTTAATGCTCAATATAAACAAAACTAAACTCCTATTGATCGGAGGTGAGGGAACAGCACAGCTTGATCTAAAATACCAGGACATTAACATCGAAACAGTCTCAGGTCTATCATTCTTAGGAATAAATATCGATCAAAAACTCAACTGGAGGAGTCAAATTGAAAAGCTAGCACCAAATATAGCACGATACTGTTTCGCATTGAGGATCATCCGAGACACAGTGGGAGTGGATGCTGCATTGTCTTCCTACCATGCTTATGTGCACTCTAGGATAAGATATGGGATTATTTTCTGAGCAAGATCTCCAGAAGTTGAAAGAATCTTCCTCATACAAAAAAGATGTTTGAGGATAATTTTTGGAATGAAACAAACTGAAACCTGTAAAACTGTATTTAAAAACCTCAGCATACTAACTATGTACAGTTTGTATATATATGAGTCTGTAATATTTGTCATTAATAATCTTTCTGAGTTCAAAAATCTGCAACATCCATATAACACCAGAGGGAAAAACTACCTAATTGAGGATAAGTCGAATTTTCCATACTTGCAGAAAAATGTAACATATAGTCTGTTATCAATCTGGAATAAATTACCAGAAAATTTTAAAAATAGATCTTTTGGAGTACAAAGGAGGAGCCTTAAAAGATTTCTCGTGGAAAAATGCTATTATAGTCTAAGTGAATTCCTAAATGAGAGGCATTTTGAGCGACTGTAATGCTTCTTTTTTGTAATTGATTACTTTTCTTTTTTGTATTTGATCACGTTTCTTTTTTGTGTTAAATTTTTAATTGTATTTTGACAAGATCAACACCTGTACTGGTCATAAGATCGAATAAAGACACCTCTCTCTCTCTCTCTCTATTCCTTTGAATCACCCTATCTGTTTGTGCAAAATCTTTGTTCATAGTATCGTTTTTTAAAGTGTGGAGTTATCGAGTGTGTCCCAAATGCCAAGTCAAGAGATCAACTGGGCAGACAGACTGACATCGGAATGTACGAATACTTCCTGAAAACGTACGGAGATGAAAGCACCAAAGATTTCCAGAACGCAAGAAGAAATTTCATCATTTCAATGGCTGCCTATAGTGTCGTCGGGTTCTTGTTACAGATTAAAGACAGACACAACGGTAACATCATGTTGGACAAAGATGGCCATTTGATTCATATTGGTAAGTTCTGGTCCACTTATCAGAAATTTTTGGTAATTTGTGTTTGGCTTAGTCTGATTTGTTTTTTACAGATTTTGGATTTATGTTTGAGTCATCGCCGGGGGGTAATCTTGGTTTTGAGCCCGATATTAAGTTGACCGATGAGATGGTTATGATTATGGGTGGTAAAATGGAAGCTGCACCCTTCAAGTGGTTTTCTGAGCTCTGCGTTCAAGCTTACTTAGCTGTTAGGTAAATATATAGTTATCCAAAAAAATCCATTATAAAATACTTGTTAACTCGTCAACCACTAGGATTCATATCAAAAAATTAGTAGCAGTTTACCCAATATCGTCGACTAATCTTCTATCATAAAAATTTCATAACGCTTAAATTTCAGACCTTATCAAGATGCAATCATCACTTTAGTGTCCTTGATGTTGGATACTGGTCTTCCGTGCTTTCGAGGTCAAACGATCAAGCTTCTTCGGGGAAGATTCAGTCCTGGTGCAACTGACAGAGAAGCCGCAGCTTACATGCTGCAGATAATCCGAAACAGTTTCCTGAACTTCAGAACCAGAACCTACGATATGATTCAATACTATCAGAATCAAATACCTTACTAACCCTTCTTTATCGAATTTGCATTTAGCTTCCAAATGGTATAGGAAAATTTATATTTAGATCATTTTAAAGTGTTTCCGGTGTTTTAAATGAGGATATGTAGTTATCTCCACTGTTTAATCTTTCTAGTCGTTGGTTTTTGGAAGTGTTTTAATATATTTTATTAATTCGTTTGAATATTTTCCAACTTTTCTTCCATTTTATATAATGTTTATCGAGGAGTAAGTTGTATTTTTACTTAATTTTCTTTGTTAACTCGGTATTTTATTGTTTATTGTTGTAAATAATGAATGAATATTTATTCAAGGTTATTTTAAAGTGAAATAAAATGTTCTTGCCATTTGTTTGTTTGATTTCGAAGACCTACTGAGTAACAGCATTGAGTATTAAACCAATGGTAACAACAGCATTGTATAATATAATGGTAACAGTTAATATCACTTAAACCCAACTAGACAGCGCCACCTATTAAATTATCATCGAAATTCAATTCCTTTTACTGATATTTGAATTTTGAAATAACGCTGTTTGCTGAAGAATCTATTCTAGAAAGTAATAATTCCAACATCTTCAGTTTACTGATAAGCTATTCATTATTTTTCTAGCAGTTAAAAGTTAATATTCCAGGTGTTTGAGAGAATGAAAAATTTGTCGGATTGGCAGGAACAATATATGTATTAGCATTTTATGAAGACTGGTAGGAGTCATCATAAAAAAATGTTCGGATTATAGATAATAATATAGTTTTATCATTGTATAAAGACAGTGTCTTTATACAATGGTTTTATTATTGGGAACTTCTGCGAAGATGCCAGCGCCCTAACGGTTAAATCTGGAACCTGTCCAAGCTAGTAGTTTTATGTAAACAAACCGTAGAAATGTGGTGGAGAACGATTATTTATCAAGCAGAGCTACAATATTTGTAGAAATTATTATAATTTTGTGTAGGATTTCTTGAGAAGGAGCTTTTCGTTTGGATCACGATATATGATCGTGCTTTAAATCGTTTCTGGAGGATAATTTCTTTTATGAGTGTCTGTTGCTTGGTGGATCAAAATGAACCAATATCTAAGTTTACTTGAATTTCTGGAAAAATAGGCACCTCAATAAGTAATTCAAGGACTTTTTATTAATGTGAAGAAGTGCTGAATGCAGGCCATATTATGTGGTAAATCTAGAATCAGTCCAAATTATGACTTATGTTCTTTTTGTTTACAAACGAGTGAATCAATAAAATGAAGACAGCTTCTCTGCTTTAGCTCTTTTGCATCGTTTTTCGAAAGAAAGGGAAACAGATAGACATATAATTGATTTTATTTTCATATCACAGCGGTTCAAGATACACATACAAAATGAAAAATGCCACAGCTGGTTCAATCTACCTAAATAGAAATGCAAAATATTAATGTATTTATGTGAATAATTTCAGCTATTATCAACTATAACACAATATCTAGTTTTGTCAGGTTTTCAATCAGATCTGTCATCTCTTTGAATATGATTTTGTGTAGTATGAGAAGTAGGTAGCTGCAGAAGTGCTCGGTAGTCTCGCTGCAGGAACAGCATTTTTCATCAAAATTCTCTCATTTTCATTTACACCTGGACATGAAGTTGTTTCGGAATGAATACTCGAAAATAAACTCTAAAAGTAAGCAAATTACGTTAGAATAACAAGGACGTCGAAAAAACTACTAGCTTGGAAGTGTTCGAATTTCCATCGCCAGAGGGCGTATCGCTTAGCAGTAGTTGCGAATGGATTGCCAATCTGGAGTTATTCAGCGACTTCAGCGTACAGTAAACTTGTATAGAATCAATGTAATTTAATGGCTTTGACACTGCTATCTATCGAATATATCTCGAAACAGAAACGAAATCCATTAGAATTCTGCAATGTTAACCTGCTATTTATGAATGATGATTGCTTAGTTCGCTATGGTGAAGTATAGATGTCCTCATAAACATGGCCGTTACATTCTTATATTTTTTTGAAAATAAATATCCAGAATATAATTTACTGAATTCTAAAATCGATTGAACTTCAGCTGAATGAATTATCAATAAATACCCATTTTGAACTGAGACATGTATTTGAAAACAGGTCAAAATATTTTTTTTGTTTACAACTTCCTAAACTGAGATTTTCTCAATAATATGCAATGGAAGATGAATTATCATGATGACTGGATTCATTCTAGACATCATGAATAAACAGAACACCTCAGAATATTATGATTCACATAATTATTTTCGTCAAATAAAGAAAATAAATAAAAATTACACAGTTCCGGTGAGAGCAGTGGCGTATCAAAAATTCTATATAAATAATTCATAGTTAGCATTGTATAAACACAATGTTGCCTTTGAAATATTTGGTATTATGAATTAGTTTTGTTTTGTTTTCTTGTGCTACATTTGACTGATTAAAGTAGTATTTATATTTCCATGTGTTATCGATAATTATACTATTTTTGAGGTGAAACAATACACAGCTTATTTCATAGAACATCAAAATGACAAATGACTTTTGACGACCTGGCAATATAGCGTTACCTCTATAGTGGACAAATTGACCTTCTAGAGATGTCCCCGAATTTTTCGAACAAAAGCGCATGTTTTCAATCACTTCGATATTTTTATGCACCTTAGAGCCGGTATTATAAAACTATTTTCACAGATAACTAGAGTTAGCTCATGAAATCTTGTTCAAAAATGAGAGTTTAGCTTTCTGTGGTCAAAAAAAGTTTTGTAATACCAGCATAAAAAAGAAGAAAATAATTATATGATATTCTCTGAATTTTGGCTCTGTATTTTGAATACCCTAATAAGTGATGAATTTTGAGTATTTACAATTTACATTCAACGAGAACTGGGCAAACTTTAGGACGACAAAATATTAGTCTATGTGAACTCAGTCGTAGGTTGAACTGTTTTACATGTCGTGATAATGCAGTTTTATCAAATTTCTTCTAGGAATTTGGATACAGTGGTACGTACCTGTGCGAATTATTATACCTTTTTTTTGTTTTTGCCCACCTCGGTAGCACAGGTGGCGAAATGATTTCATTCCTAAGGGGATGGGTTCAAATCCCGGTGTGATCAAGGATGTTTTTGTGTGTTGTTCATTGTGAAGTCAGTTTTTCAAGGAATGAAAAGATTTATGTATAAAAAATATTAATCTTTGGTAAAACAGGTATACGTGTGAATGAGTGAGAAAATGTATATAGATTGTTTAGTTTGTATAGATGGTAAATAAACAAAGCATATGGACAAAAGAGATACTGAGTATACATGACTCGTATTGATGATTTGAATATCCAAATTCAATAATGATGAAATATTGCATGTTCCATTTGTTTGACTGACACTGTTAAAATCACTTGATATGTTCTAATTTCAACAACTCTGTTCAATTATAAAAATGGAATTGGATTATAAAAATGAAACAGAGTTGCATATTTTTCTTTTGGTCGTTATTTTTGATTTATTTGATTCCTACAATGAGAATGCACACTTGTTAACGTTCTCCAAGATGACATTATAATTATATTCTCGTAATCACAACAAAGTTACAAAATATTACAACATATCCCCCTTTTAAACCGATTGTTTGCGACGCCTATGTTTTCTCTTTAATGATGTATCTATTTCTGGGTATGGAAAGTCACCAATCATTTTCGGAATAACCCACGCTTTTCATATAGGTGGGAGAACACCACGTGATTCGCTTACGCGCTCTGGAACTTCGGATTCGGACTCGAACAATCAGTTTATCAAAATGGCCGGATAAAGTTGTACTTGAAGTATTGTGAATATTGTGAAAATGGCTTTATCTAGTGAAAATCTACCAATTTCTCAACTTGTTAATATCGTAGAATATATAAAAGTTATTACAAAGAACGGTATTGTGCGAAAGAGAGATATTTTGAAGGATTTCGATCATAGAGAGGACATCTACAACCAAGGACGAATTTTGTTCGATAAGTGTTCACGATTACAATCAAAATTTCCTTGTAAGAGATTGTCTGTCGATATTAAGTGTCAAAAGACTTTGAATTTGTGCGTTTGAATTTACGGAATCTGAAAATTCGAAGTTTTACTTGAGAAAATCTGGGAAAGATGAATGTTCTAGCGTGCAATATGAGATCCAACTTTGCCTCTGGCATGCCTTCACGGAATGTCTCCCAGAAAATGCAATTTCATCATGCTGCTGCACCTTCTATTGAGAATCTGATACAGAGCAATAATATTCCTGTCAAAAAAAATGATAAACACTTTCAGAACCCAAATATCTTCAACAATAGTACCTTTGAAAAAAATATTCCCTCAAGTTACAAACACTTAAACCACTCTTTGGACAAAGTACAAGAGAAAAATTCATCGAATTGTTGTGATTTGATTTTAGATGATGATAAACAGACTAATTCTGATAGCATGCTGATAAAGGAACCACCTACACTACCCGTGGAAATTCTTTGCCAAAAGTGCTGTATACCTGAACCTGAATTTACAAAGAAGTTAGCAGAGCCATTACATATGGAGGCATACAATATCAATTCATCTGATGAAATGTCTTGTTCAGACTCTGATGATGATAGCCTCATTGAATTTGATACTAAAGCAGGACCATCATTTGAGAAAAAACCTTCACGGCAAAGTCCTATCATAGAGTTCATCGATGAGGATGAGTCAGATGATGATGACGAGGATATTTGGGGTAAAGAAACATTGATTATCCATAACTCCAATCATGATAGGAACAGGCAAAGTTCTCTGTGTGAATCTGAGGATAGCTTCATAGTGTTTGATGATGGGGATGAAGAAGATGTAGATGAGGAGGAAATGAATTGTGATAAGGATACATTTGTAGTGTTTGCTGATGAGGATTCAGAAGAAGATTCGGTTGAACTGAAACAGAAGACCAACAATGGTAAAAAGGTAATAATAACTTCGATCATTACAATTTCCAGTTGAATAATCATATGTGGTCTGATTTGAGATATTGTGTATTTTTATGACATTAAAAAGAATGTATTTGTTTCAAGGTTTCTTTTGCTGAGGGTGCAGAGTTGTGCACAGTTCATTTGATGATTAAATGGTCGTTTGCTTACCAGAAGGCAAGGAAAGGTCTTTGGGAGCAATTTGCAAGAGATAATGCAAGATTTAAGTATAGAGCTAATACTTTTGGCATGAAATTAAACAAATTTTTGCAACCTGAACATCGACAAAGAGTTTATGATGAAAGATTCAGAGATAGACAAGAATAACAACCAAGAAAATATACCAGAGAGACCTACAAAGACTGCAAAATGAAGGAATCGTCAAAATAGTTTTATATCGTTGATGAGAACTCCATAAGAAATTTCAGTATATCAATTTCAAGGAAGATTTGTTTATATGTTATGAAAATCTAACCAAAAATATATTTTTATCAAATCATTTGTTTATTCTTCATTGTAAAGTTATCTTATTTCACATAAACAATTTTAATTATCAAAGGTATCAAAGTTTTTTATCAACGCTATTTATGGATTGTTCTCTAATCACCTTTTATCTTCTATTAATGGAACAAATTTTGCTTCACATTTGACTTAGGGCCGATATTATAAAACTCAACTGGAAGTTACCTTTAACTTCAACTGACAGATATGCCCTACTATAACTGTCAGTTAAAGTTAACTTCCAGTTGAGTTTTATAATATCGGCCCTTAACAAGCAATTGTTTCATGGCAGTCTGTGATCATAACTATGGATTAAGCAAATTTTGAAGATTCTTTCACGAGCTAAATATGAAATATCCTTGTGATCAGATATTAATTTTAAGGTAGTTCCTAAGTTTCTGTGATAGATAGTATACATTTTGACTATATCAAAATGTATCCTATCAGTTTTTGTAAATATAAATGGGATTCATTATATGTATTGGGAATTTTTAGGCACTTTATATATACAACAAATTATATGAATTATTGTGTTCAATTTTCCTTTGGTGCTGGAATTAGTTGTAAGATTATTCCTAATTATTCTCAATATTTGATTTCAGTACAATTTTTTAATTTCTCTCATTGTCCCATATGTAAGTAATTTTTTTTATTGTGGCAAGGAAAATCACCGCTCGCATTTAAAATATTCATGACAAAATGCCTACATTTTGTTTGCAGCACACAAGTTACCTCATTTTTGTACCCTTTTTCGACCATTTATTTTAAATTCTGGTGGTGGTGAAAGTTATTTTTTACGTTCAGATTGACTTAATTCAAATTGAAAATATGTTTTAATGTAAATTAAGTTATTAATAAATAGGTAAGGCAGAATATTTTGTTTCATTATCAAACAGTTCAAATCCTGGAGTAACTTGATGGCATTGGATCATTCTACAGGTAACATTCAATATTACTAGGTGACTATTCATGTTCTTTTTCTCAATCCTCAAATTATATAAGTTAAAAATAATAAAAAAAAGCAGCTATTTACAAGTTTATTTAAAATTATCAGTTAAAGTTATATATTTTTTTGATTGCATCTAGTGCTGCTGTATTTTTGGCGATATCAATGTTTTCACCCCAACCTGAAAGAAATTAAAAATGAATTAGTCCATTTTTCACAGAATGACAGTTCTGTTCAGGATGTATAATTATTGTCCTCACCTATACCCAATAATTTTTTATCACCAGAGTATAATCCAACCTGATAATTGGCAAGAATTGTATTTGATGCCGATTCATTGCAAAGTCTTGCCTCAAATTCTACAATTCCTTTATTTTTCAGCAAGTTATTCAAATAATCAACAGGATTTTCAGGTTCCCATATATCAAATACAGTTTTTCCATTCAGTTGTACCATCAAGAAATCTTTAATGAATTTATGAGATCTTTCAAGATTATCTGAATGTTCCAAAGCTGCAATCACAGCTCTAAATGTATCAGCTAATGTTAATTTTTCAACTGGAAATTCCTAAAAAAAATTGTTATCACAAGATTAAGAAATGAAGAACTGTACTTACAGATGTTAATACTAGGTCAGTAAGCCCTAAATGCTTTGCAACATGACTAAGCATATCATCAGACGTTAAATGCTTAATGAAGGAATTTGTTACATCATCTGTATAGATTTTACTGAATTCTTTTTTCAAAAACTGATTGATGATATCGGTCCCTTCAGCTATAAGATCTTTATTATCTAAAATTTGTATTTCTTCGCCTGAAAATTAGATACAATGAATATCACTTGACACACCACCTTACAATTAGCTACCTTCACTTATTTTCGAATCAGCATAAGACCTATGAGTAAGAGCTCTTTTCAAGATTTCTCTATCGAAATTCTCTCCCAATCGTTTACCAAAAGCGTATATTTCTGCTTCATAGTTCCATTCTAGAAATGAAGACCTGGGTGATGGTTCTTCAGGGCCGAGCTTGTCTTTTCTCCTTTTCAGAGATTTTAAAGTTGGTGCTACCCAACGTTTTATCTGCCTCTCACCTGAGAAAATCCAAAATTGGTAATCAGAATGACATATTTATCACACTAAAATCATATCCTACTGTTGGAATTGCATATTGGTCCTAGTTTATTGGAGTTTCGAGTGATATTTCTAAGAAGAAACATTTTTCTTGGTCTATAACGCGATTAGAAAACCAAAAACAATTAAGTGAGGTTAAAAGCCCTGACTGACATATAAAGAAATGTACTTTATGAAATCTCTATGATTCTGAATCATTTATAAATAGGCAACTAATGATACATATCAATAGGTATTTTTTTATTTCCATGATTTTTAATACCAACCGCAAAATCGAAATTTCCAAAATACCTGATGTGTCATGTGTCAAACCATCAAAATATTCGCTAATTGTCAATTGATTTGGCTCGCCCCTTAAGTGATCATTATTGCTCGTTTAATTAATTTTTTCACGTTCTAATTACCTATTAACATTCCCTGGACGTTCTATAATGTAAAATAAATGGTTTTTCGTATATTTTTGGCGTAGTTATTGAACGAATGTCGTGAATTCCCGATAACATCAGTTAAGGAAGTGTTGTGTTTATCTTTTGTAAATAATGTTTTTTGATGTTTGCTTTTAAAGGGATATTTGACTATGTTAAAATTTCATGAATTTTGAGAAAATGGCATCGTCTTTTAACGCAGATGCTATAAGCACTTGTAGTGAAGCCAGTACATTGGTTGATGGGAGTGTAATATCGAATGTACCTGACAGACATGGTTTTCTTGGAGGAACACAATATTCCTCAGAACCTAGACAAGGTCCACCGCCAGAAACAGTATTACGTCGAGAGAAGAAATGGCTGAAAATGCTGTCGTTATGGAATTTTTATATGGATAAGAACTATGTGAAAGTTAGAGAAAGATGTCGGAAAGGTATGTTGAATAACGTCTATCAAGGTTTTTTCTAAAGATTTTTTGTAGGCATTCCAATGTCGATAAGACCTAGAGCTTGGCTGTATTTATGTGGAGGGCGTATTTTAATGGAAAAATTTCCTAATAAGTACGAGGATTGCTTAAGAGATAGAGGAGACCAGAAATGTCTTGATGAAATAAGGAAAGATCTTCATCGACAGTTTCCAACACATGAAATGTTCAGCTCTGAAGAGAAACCTGGGTGAGATAATGAAAGATTTCTCTTAAATAACCTCATTTGATTTGTGGAATTTTTGCAGACAACAGGAACTTTTCAACGTTCTCAAAGCTTACACTGTTCAAAATCCTAAAATGGGCTATTGTCAAGCTCAGGCACCAATTGCGGCATTTCTTCTGATGCATATGCCTGCCCACCAAGCGTTTTGGTGTCTAGTAAGCATATCTGATAAATATCTAGAAAACTATTACAGTCCTGCTATGGAAGTAATTCAGAGAGATGCCATGATTTTGCAAGGCTTACTGAAGAGAGTATGTCGCCCTGCTTATAAACACTTGAAAAAAGTGGGTGCTGAGCCTATGCTCTACTGCACAGAATGGTTTTTATGCGTTTTCACAAGAACCCTACCCTGGGATACATTGCTCAGAGTTTGGGACGTTTTTCTATGTGAAGGAGTTAAAATATTGTTCAAAACAGCTCTAGTAATAATTATAGGGTGTCTGGGAACAAGTAAATCCAGAAAAAATGCGGCGGGTCTCTGTGAGACTCTGGATTTATTGAGGAACCCTCCTGAGGAAATTTTACTTGAGGAAAATTTGATATATAACATAAACCAATTGCCATTGACTGAAAAAGACTTTGCAAGTGAGCACCAATCACAGACTTTAAAAATGAAAGCGGAAAAAAATGTTAATGGAGGGAGTAAAAGATAGCGAATTGTTGGATTTCTAAACTCATTATTTCGAGGTAAAAAAAGCCGAGTAGTTCCAGATTCAGATATATAAAGGTTTAAGATTGAAAATCGGAAAATAGGTGCTATAAATTAAATGTATATATATAGGGCACAGGTATAATATATAAATATATTCAGAAGTTCCGCAAAATCAATAGATTATTTATATTCTCATTCCATTATAGAATTTTTCTTCGATTGGTAACTTGTGGCCCACTAAAAAAAAACACTAAATAAAGACTAAACTTTCAATTATAGACTTCTGTGTCATTCCTTAATTTTTGTACAGATCACATAAATTTACTAATATAAGAAATGATTTCTTCAATTAAAAATTTCATATTTATGTTTCCTTTACATTTTAGTAGCATATTTCAAACTCAGAATTGAGTTTTATTTTGAAGGCATCTATTTTTATTTATTTTTTTGTCTTAAAATTTAACGAATGAGTCTAGTTAGTGAGTGTTATTCAAATCATCACAAAAAAAAAAATTATTGGGAAAGAAGTAGAAAATACTAAAGTTATGTTTTCTAAAACTCGTCAAAAAAATTCGTACACTCGTATATATTTTTAGATCTCTGTGTTTAATGAAAAAGTCAAATAGAAAGTCATTTTGCTTGATCTAAATGTTATTATGTAAGCATACTAATTTATTACTTGTTATTTTCTTGACTAATCTCTTGTTCCCTTATCATTTCACACTGATAATTTTAATTGATGTTGTGCAATTGTATTCAGATAGTTTCTTTATTGCTTTATTTCCATTATTTACTGAATTGACTTCAACTTCATTCATTCATTTGCTTGAATTAACAAGATAAGAAATTCTACATTAAATCAAAAATTATATAATCTGAGATGTAATAAATTCAGTAAAAGCTTCAGATATTTTTGTACAATAAGTCCTTAGTTGAAAAGGAACCAATGCCAATTTAAAAAAGAATATACAATGTGATAATATGAGAATTGTAGATGAATATTGATTTTCAAAAGTTTATAAAAAATGACGAAATTGTTGTCCTGTTTCTGAGGAATTGAATTTTTTTTTCTGATGTATGTACTGAAGTATTAAAGCACTTGAGCAAATTCTAGTCTGAAGTGCAAGATGTTTGGTTTAGTTTAAGTATCGAAGAGTATTATATTTTGTATAATCATTGATTGTTGAATATTTTCAATTTTGTATTTAATCAGTCAATAAAGTATTAATTGTTTCAAATGTGTCTTTTCGTTGTTATAATACAAAAAATTTTATATTTTAGGAAAACAAATTTTTGCAGTTTGAGGAATGATAGAAAATATTAATCCATTATACTTTGCTCCAGTTTTGGTTCCTTCAATTCTGCAAATAATTTTGAAATTGTAATAATTCATGAGTATTGTATCATGTAAAAATGAGATGAAACTTTATTTTTTTTCGGAAAAGATTCATCGCATTTTATATTTCGCACAGACTTAATGTCAATATTTAACAACAGTCTACCAAATTTTAGCTGGATCTGATATTAACTTTCGAAAATATAAGAAAAAAATTTCAAAGAGCACTGCCGTGAAGGCAGCAACTTTTGTGCGCATGTTTAATGTAGATGACCGCTTCAGCAACGAATTTGAACATGCACGCAAAAGCTGCTGCTTTCACGGTAGTACTTTTTGAAATTTTTACTAATAAATTACTGGATTTCAATTCGATCAAATCTGTATTTTTGGAAATATTGGAAAAATAAAATTTTGAATGGGTATATCTACGCAATCATTGGGCGGATTTTACCCATTCACGAATTCGACCTTCGTAATTAAGCCCCAAACCTTCTCTACAAATATCGAGTTTTTAAGTCGTTTCTTCCGGAAGTTATTGTGTTTACGGTCAGCCTAACGGCCGACTGCGTAAACACAATAACTTCCGAAAGAAACAACTTAGGAACTCGATATTTGTAGAGAAGGTTTGGACCTTAATTACGAAGGCCGAATTCGTGAATGGGTAAAATCCACCCAATGATTCCGTAGATATACCCAATCAAAATTTTATTTTTTCAATATTTCCAAAAATACAGATCAGATCGAATTGAAATCCAGTACTTCATCGAAAAATAACAGTTCGAAGTTTCATACAGAATTTGATGAGGATGATATGATAAGAAAAATCATAGAATTTTTTTTTTCAAATTGTTCTGATGACACGATTATCACGAAATTTCGCATGAAGTTGTCTTTTAGCATCTCAAAACTAGCTGTGAAGTTTCATCAGGACTGAATCAGTATTTCTCGAGTTATACCGAAAAAATAAAGGATATCGAGAAGAAAACCTCGAAATTTGACACATTTTTTCCGGATATCTCCGAAACTTATGATCGTATCGAACTGAAATTTGGTACACTGCTGTGAAATATGAAGTTCAAAGTGTGAGTGGACTTTTTTTTCGGATATGATAAATGGTTTCCTAAAAAAAAAATTTTTGGGAAAAAAATTTCGAAAAAAAATTTTTTTAAAATTCACTGAGAATCTGATCCTGACGAAATTTGGCTCAAAGTTGCGCGTCGTTATACTCCACCCAACTGCCAAGTTTGAATCTAATCTCCCAAGTAGTTTCTGAAATAAAAAATAAATAACTTCAAAACTTCAACTGCCTATAACTCCGAAACTATTCGACCGATTTGGCCCATTAACGAACTTAACCGCGGCATTCTGATGCGCAACCTATCCTGAAAGTTTCAAGTTGCTAGCTTGCTTCTGTCGACAGTTATCGTGTCTACGGTCGGACAGAATCGATTTTGACACCGGATTCGTCATCAGTGAGTCCAACCTAGTCGATTGAGACCATTTTCGGCTCAATCATCCAAAATTACAGACATTTGGACAAAACGATAGCACGCTGTTCCCCTAGAACATGCGCGCAAAAATGTAGAATTTCAATGTCATTTCCCCAGTCAACTGTATTCTTATTTTTTTGAAAGGTATTAGTATATAATTACACAATTTCATCAAATTTATTCGAAGAATATTCATAAATATGGAACATATCAAATCAGTCGTAAATAAAAATATTGCAAAACATAAAAATATACACTCATCTTGACCTATCTAATCGATTCTCACACTTCCTGCCTTAAAACTCGTAAAAAATCTACAATAAGTTATGTGATACATAAACAATGCCCACTCAAAACAAGAAATGTACAACTTTAAACTTACAAATATAAGGAAAAAATTCCTGTTAGAACAAGAAAATTATAAACATTCCCGATATATTTATGTGATTTAAGGGATTTGTTTCTCTTTCCTAATCTAATTTATACCTTTGGTAAACATTTAACATTGATATTTATATATTTTAAATAAATCACAAGTATATGGAGAAATCATATTTTACTTTGAAATTAGTTAAAATAATGTTATTAACTCAAACATTTTAAATTCATCAATCGAACCAATAAATCAATGTAATTTAGGACTAGTTTAAATACACTGCTTCTTCAATTGTGTTGGCAAATTCATCCCTTATTCTCCTTTTTACTCTAACTCATCGCAATCAAATACGGGTATCATTCGTGTAAACCCACCCTTATATTCTCAATATGCTCCACCTTTTTCATTCAAAAATATATCTCAAAACATCTTTGGAATAAACACAAATTCAAATTTATCCATATGATCTTTGATCTCAACTAGTTATTATAGTTTCATCTACTTCAGCTGACATTTAAGGTTATGTTTAGATAATACATCAACTCTACAATATTAAGAAAAGAACTTATAGCCATACCAAACAGTATTTCATCAATATCACTTCTTTGCTTCAATAGCTTTCTCTTTCTCATTTTTATTGCCTTCCCCTCTCACCACCTGAATCATTCTAAGGGTCAAAACAGCTAGAGTTGCATCAAGGGGGTCCATAAAGCCCCTCTGCATCCATTTCGGAATAGTAACTCGAGCATGGCTGAATCCCAACTTCTGCAGGATATAGTCGACACCATAAGGTTCGATATATTTACCAGCCACACTTAAGAGCCTCACAGTGGGCTCCAAATGCCATGTTTTGCAACTAAAATCTCTCCAATCCGTCGAGAAGATATTGGAGTCGATGGAATCTTTTCTGCTTGAATCGGACGGTCCCAGAGATGGACCTTTATGTTTAGAATCCGTGCGGAAATCCATGCTGTTTCGTTTGTCACCACCACCAAGCTAAAATGAGGTTAAGTATCGGCATATTACGTGTCAAAATGTATACAGGGTGTCCTTTGATTGAATTTACAAGTAAAGAAAACCTGTTAACTCCATTCGCTTTTATGGAGTCAGTCAGTAGGCTAAAGTTAGATACAATCCACTGTGTACAATAAAAGAAAAGAGGTTACACTCATTTTCCTGTCATACAACTACGGCGCGTTGTGTGATAAAGTTCGTAGTGAAAATGTATATAACTAAACCAAACCAAAGAGTCCATGATAAAAATATATGGGAGTTGACATTTTGCCAAATTATTTTGACATTGACATTTCATGAGTACCAACATGACTTAGTTCTAGTTACAAAAACTCAATAAAACTATTTCAAGGCCTACCGACTGATCTTATAATTACTTGATTGTCTCAGTCTTTACTTGTCGGAAATTCATCTTGATGATTAAAAAGTAAAATAACTTATTTCCGCTTTATATATTTATTTTCACAACAATTGTCTCGTCATGATAACATGACGAGGCAATTGTTGTGAAAATAAATATAGAATAGAATAGAATAGAATAGAATATTATTTTATTTCCTAAATCATTGACAGCTATATATACAACATGGCAAAGTACAAAGAAGAGGAAACAAGTCAAAATTACAGCAATAACAACAAAATTTAACCACCATGAAAGAAGCTTTACAACAATGTATCACAGTAACTTCTGAATTCAGATATTGTGTAGGGTTCACATTTAACTATAATTGAAAAGATTGATTTTTTGAAAATTTTGAAATCATTTATAGTCCTAATCATTCTCGGCAAGCAGTTTAATAGCTTTACAATCATATACAAGGTGCTTTCTTCAGTCATTGAGTATTTATGGACTGGAAAAAAATATTCATTCATCCTACGAGTGGCGTTGGTATTTTTAAGGTGTTCAAAATATTGTTTATTTTTATGAAAAAACAATAACAATCTATATATGTACAAACCTATCATTGTAAGAATGTTATTTCTTCTGAATACACCCCGACAAGACTCTCTGAACTTCATATTGAACATCGTTCTTAAAGCAAGCTTCTGAGTAACAAATACCTGTCTTGCCGACGTACTTCCTCCCCAAAAAATGATTCCGTAAGACATCACAGATTGAAAATTAGCGAAATAAACAAGCATCAAGGTTTTATCATCTACTTGGTTTCTTGAAGCTCTTAACATGTATATGGTAGAGTTCAATTTTCCCGTAAGCAATTCACAATGTGCTGACCAATTTAAGTGACTATCAATATACACCCCTAATAGTTTTGTCTGTGAGCTTGTTTGGACTGCACCGGAGCTGAATGTGATGCTGTTTGGTGGTGTCAATTTTGACCGACTATTAGTGAAAAATAATATATTTGTTTTGTCACCATTGAGAACTAGGCTGTTCTCAGCACACCACTTCTCAACCATTAACATAGATCGCATTAAATTGATCACGACTATATTCATATCATTTGACCTCACTATAATATTTGTGTCATCCGCATAAAGGTGTGTTTCTACTATTGCCTCAGTTGTGGTGTCTACCTCGTTTGAAATAATTTCGTGAATGATGGACGAGAAAAGATTCCAAAAATGAGAAAGTATATCGTTGTCTGATGCACACAATCTCCTCAAATCCTCCATATGTAATGGCCCAGATACCTCTGATGACTCGAAAACATCAGGAAGGTCATCGATGTATACCAAAAACAGAATTGGTCCCGCCAAGGTACCCTGCGGTACACCCCTAATAATGGTTCCCTCAGAAGATATGTTGCATCCATCTTCTCCAACCAAAAAGACCACTTGTTTCCTGTTATTGAGGTAACTCTCAAATAGTTTGAGTGGTATACCTCTTATACCATGCTTTTCGAGCTTCGACAGCAAGAAAGCGGAAATAAGTTATTTTACTTTTTAATCATGATCTTATAAAAATGTATGGATTAGTTTGACATTGACATTTCATGAGTACCAACATGACTTAGTTCTAGTTACAAAAACTCAATAACACCATTTCAAGGCCTACCGACTGATCTTATAAAAATGCATGGAGTGTATGTTGTATAATATTTCCATTATCTCCACTTACCACCCTTTCCTTTTCTCTTATATACGAAGTGATAACATCATGTAAGAAAAAGAACGCTTCCGCATCTACAGTTACGAATATGTGGTCTTCGAATTCCGTTATGAAACTGCACTCGACAGAGGGTTTCTTCTCATCTGAAACATCCGGTATACTCGAAGTTTGAAGATGTTCTGTTTTCAGATGCAACTGTAAGCTAGGAACTGCGAAAATGACCTCTCTGTTGAGGTTAGGATCGGGTAGCTTTTGTTGATTATTGCTTCTATTTCTTTCGATGCTGTTGGTCATTTCGTTGTTTCTTTCTCTTTCAAGAGATGGGAATCGATCCACTTCTAAAAAATTATATTTCATTAAAAGATATAAAACATAAAACAAGCCTGCACATTCGTAAAACAAAATATTTCATTTTACAAAGAAAATTTGATTGATTCATTCATTTATTTACACCATGGAATACACAGGTGAGACAGTGACCCACAAATAGTATTCACATATAAATATCTAGCTAGAAAATAAGTATCATTTCTATGATTACTTGAAACATGAAAAAAAATTTCAAAAAGCACTGCCGTGAAGGCAGCAACTTTTGCGCGCATGTTCAATGTAGATGACCGCTTCAGCAACAAATTTGAACGTGCACGCGAAAGCTGCTGCCTTCACGGCAGTGCTTTTTGAAATTTTTTTCTGATAAATAACTGGATTTCATTTCGATCATATCTGTATTTTTAGACATATTGTAAAAATAAAATTTTGAATGGGTATATCTACGGAATCATTGGGCGGATTTTACCCATTCACGAATTCGACCTTAGTAATTAAGCCCCAAACCTACTCTACAAATATCGAGTTTCTAAGACGTTTCTTCCGGAAGGTATTGTGTTTACGGTCAGCCTAACGGCCGACTGCGTAAACACAATAACTTCCGAAAGAAACAACTTAGAAACTCGATATTTGTAGAGAAGGTTTGGACCTTAATTACGAAGGCCGAATTCGTGAATGGGTAAAATCCACCCAATGATTCCGTAGATATACCCAATCAAAATTTTATTTTTCCAATATTTCCGAAAATACAGATCAGAACGAATCGAAATCCAGTACTTCATCGAAAATAACAGTTCGAAGTTTCATACAGAATTTAATGAGGATGATATAATGAGAAAATCATAGAAATTTTTTTTTTCAAATTGTTCTAATAACACGATTATCACGAAATTTTGCATAAAGTTGTCTTTCAGCATCTTAAAACTAGCTGTGAAGTTTAATCAGGACTGAATCAGTATTTCTCGAGTAATACCGAAAAAATCAACGATATCGAGAAGAAAACCTCGAAATTTTACATATTTTTTCCCGATATCTCCAAAACTTATGATCGTATCGAACTGAAATTTAGTACACTGCTGTGAAATTAGAAGGTCGAAGTGTGAGTATAATTTTTTTTGGATATGATGAATGGTTTCCGAAAAAAAAATTTTTTCGTAAAAAAATTTCGAAAAATTTTTTTTTTTTAATTTACTGACAATATGATCTTGACGAAATTTGGCTCAAAGTTGCGCGTCGTTATACTCCACCAAACTGCCAAGTTTGAATCCAATCGCTTGAGTAGTTTCTGAAATAAAAAATAAATAACTTCAAAACTTCAAGTGCCTATAACTCCGAAACTTTTCGACCGATTTGGCCCATTAACGAACTTAACCGCGGCATTCTGATGCGCAACCTATCCTGAAAGTTTCAAGTAGCTAGCTTGCTTCTGTCGACAGTTATCGTGTCTACGGCCGGCCGGACAGAATCAATTTTGACACCGGATTCGTCATAAATGAGTCCAACCTAGTCGATTGAGACCATTTTCGGCTCAATCATCCGAAATTACAGACATTTGGACGAAACGATAGCACGCTGTTCCCCTAGAACATGCGCGCAAAAATAACAACAAAAATTTAACCGAAATACTGGATAAAATTAAATTTTGTTTTTCATTTTCAAGGTTTACATGATGAGGTACTTACCATCTATTTGGCTACTGGCAAAGGTATAGTGGAACCATTCTTGCCAAGTTTTAAACTGAGGTGGGAACATAACTGTCCTAGAGACTTTACAGACAGTGGCCATCGAAAGATCAGTTTTATAAGTACTTAGTCCCAAACTACAAGTCAATGTTTGCACTATATGAACGTCTTGAGCCGGAGCATTCTCTGAAAAACCAAACATCACATACAAACTAAACAAAAATCAAAATTTAACAAACTACATACCGCTCGTCGAAGGTATTTCTTGAGCTTCAGTGTTAAAAGTGATACAAGGTTCTTTAAGGCTAAACAAAGCCCACGATTTGCTCTTGAAGTTAACACCATGGAAACACGCCAAGGAGATATTGTTACCGTGGAGTTCCATCGTGCCACCCAGAACAGTACCGTATTGAGGCAAAGGGGATGGCATCGTATTCAACTGCAGGCCTGCAATCGTAGCCAGAACCCTCTGCCAATGTCTGTGATGATTTGCCTCTATTTGACATGCTTGATTTTGTTGAGATGTTTGGTCTTTGCCTGAAACAATGAGTAATGCGGTGTAGGAAGTTTTAGTCGAGATTATACAATACTGTCGATATTCTTACCTCTCTGCGGGTTACTTTTGGAATGCCTTGAAGACGAAGAATATCCACTGAAAGCCCTCTTGCTACTATTGAATTGCTGAGAGAAGAACTCCTCTAGTTTATTGAACATTTTCAAGAGATCCGTTGTGGTATTCTTAGAAATCATCAGCTGTAATTGGTCCCAACCCAAATCACCATGCATGAAGATCATTGCTGGCCTGGAAGTAACCAAAATTTATACATACTCAACTTTGAACCTTCGGGTTCGAATTACCTCCTAGTAGGAATGAAAGAATCCCTCGCAGCAGCTTTGTTCAATTTCCACTCGTCTCTGAGATTCACCTTCAAATCGCTCACTCTGAACATCAGCACCGATGACGCCATGTAATCTAACCTTAATTCTAGAGCGTGAAGCTTCACGCCTACCGTGTGATCTGGTTCTACATCGGGTTCTTCTCTTATATGTACTGGAAGATAAGAAAAATTGTTAATGTTAAGCAATGAATATGGATCATAAATCGAGCTTACTGAAAGTGTCGATGTTTGCTATCTCGATGTTTCCTCCTACGATACCTCCTTTGGCGTCTAAACCTGATCCACCGAGGCCAAGAGCAATGTAGAGATTTTTGTGACCAGTAGATCCAATACCTAGCCTTCCATCGCTCCTGAACTCTTTTGTTAACCAGCTAACAATCAATTTATGAAATATCAATATGTAAGGAGAATGCAAATATTTATGATGGTTAAATAATTAACTAAGCTAAACACAAGCTTTAGCTAAAATTTTCATAAACTCACCTTACGTTACCCATAACATTACCCATGTTCATGTGAACGTTCAACTTCTTGAAATTCACAGCAAAGAGTACAAGGGTCTCCCAAGAGGGCATATTCTTATGTTCTGAAGGACTACGACTTTCAGGGTTAGATTCGGTGCTCAGTCCTATACCGAATTCCTTCAATTTACCCAGCCGCAACCTCTCGCGATTAGTCAACAACGGTGACTTGTCCGTCGACCTTGAACTTCTGAAAAATTCAACAGACTTTCAAATAAGAAATCTAACATTGCTCTTGATAGTACTTGAAGCAATAACAGAGCTCTATCTGTACATCAATGCATGATCTGTTCGACTTATTGGACAAATTGAGGTTAGTTCAGGTTAGACAAGTGGAAATGTGAATGATTACAACAAGAGAACATAGAAGATTATTTCTGCTCCAATTCGGAGCCAAGACGGAGGTTTCTTTCATATAGACTTATGCATAAGTGTACTTCTATATCAGGATATTTAGGGTAAATTGACAATATTGCGGTAATTTCTGTTCAATTAATTACCTGTTTTCATGGGACCTATAAGCTCCAGGCGAAGAACCATAACTGGATGATTCTCCGTCATCAGTGTGGGTTGCTGACATACTCAAATCTCCTAAGAACATTCTTCTTACTATTGAACGTCTGTACCAGGCTTTAGGAAACGCCAATATTTCTGTTAATCTTCTCATATCGTATTTGAAAGATGCCGAACCAATATCGGTAATGGCTGAAAAAATAGATGTTACACAAGGTATCTAAAGAGCAACACTGATTTCAGATTTAATTGATTATACAGGGTGAGTCTTTGACCTTGCAGAATATTTTAACAGAAGATTCTTGAAGCTGAAAGAAACACATTTGTCCTCTACCATTTTTTCCGATTCGGCCTAGATAAAAAGATATAGGCATTATAAATTTTCATAATAGGCTAGCCGCCCCTGGAAACCTGAACACTGAAGATTTTCCAAGCCTAAGATATACCATTCAAATCTTCGAAATAAGCAACTCTGTTATGAAAACAAGCGTCAACTTACTTTTTACATTCCAGGTGGTGAGAAAAGTTGTATTTATAGTACAATAAACAAGTAAGGTATTCCAAATTTCGTGGGCGATAAAAGTTGAATATTCTTCTCTTGGTTTCATTTTCTATAATGAGGAATTCATCTAGCTATCACCCATATTAGCTTTGAGATTCATCTTCAATTTGTAATTATTAATTTTCTTTGTTTATTTCATTTTCTCCAAGACTTATCAGATTCAGACATAATCAATTCAAACTTTCGTTTTCATAAATGAATAAAACAGATGTACCTAATTTATACAGGGTCTTTCACGAGGAACCTCACCCATATTTATACGGGAAACTACTGAACGTATTTTCATGAAATTCAGCACTTATGAGTATTTCACGATGCTGATGAAATCTAAAATATTTTCAAGGCATGAGCACCTCCGGTTTTTCCGGAAATGACGTCAACTTCCGTTTTTCAAATTAGAACACCATTTTTTTATTGCAGAAATAGATTCCTTAGAAAATTTCAATTTATTTTGATGTAACATTTTTCAGTTTTGGTTGGAAAATTCTCTCTGAGCGGGAAAATTCGAAAAAAAAATCGAAAATAGAGCTCCGCTGAAACAAGAATAACTTCGAGGTTTTTGGATGGAAAATTTTCATTTTTGGGATTTTCCAAGACATAAGATTGATGTATCCACTTTGAAAATCGAAATCGCGATTCATGATACAGGGGGTGAAAAAATCGCTTTCAAAGTTAGGGATGACAAAATCGTGAAAAATCAGTTTTTTCAAATTAGAACCCCATTTTTTTATGGCAGATATTGAATCTACGTTAAAAAATAATGTGAGTGTATGCATCACACCCTTGCCCTAAAATGGATATTTTCTGAGTTATTCACAAAAAACTGTTTTTCGTCTTGAATTTTCAGCTATTTCTTTTCCCTTCACGCCAAAAAGATGAAATTTTCAGGAACTGTCATTTGAACCATGCTGTAGATTTTTCACCCCTTCTTGAAACCGACTTCAAGTTACTATTAGGAGAACCATGACAAACTCTCGCAGTTATAACTAGAGAAGATGCTCAAAGTTTTGACCGTTAATTTCTAGACATTTATTTATACGTCTCAGGAATGCTTCGTGCGTTGCTCTTCTTATTTCATCGGGAGGAAGAGACCTGCAAAAGTGTTTAAAAACCAAATTGAGTTTCAAAACTATGAATCTAAAAATCTAAACAAACCTGGACGCATTTCTGACTCGTTCTATGCAGTCCTCTTTATCAGTCAGGGGAGTTGAGTAGACAATATTTTTTATCCTACCCCAAATATAATAGTCTAAAGGAGTTAAATCGGGAGAACGTGGTGGCCAAAGATGTGGACCATTGTTCGCCAACCATCGATCTTCAAATAGCCTGTAGAGGATATTTGACACATTGAGTGAATTGTGTGGAGGCGCGCCATCTTGTTGATACCATAAGTCATTATGGTTCTGTACTAGCGGCTCAATTATTTGAGTCAATATGTCAGAATATCTATCTCCTAAGGGAGAACATTCTTTAAATAATGCAAACATGTGTAGTGTTCTATCTTACCAGTTAAAGTCCCATCATAAAAGTGAACATCGAGAATTGCATTATTTTTGATGGCGCAAAAAACATTGAAACTCCAGGTCTCTTGAAAGTTCCATTGTCTGAAGTGGTGGTTGTTCTCTTCATCCCAATAATGACTGTTATGCCTATTGAAAGAACCATTCTTTGTGAATTTAGATTCATCTGTCCAAATTATACAGTCCAAAAAGTTTTCATTCTCATGAAATCGAATCATCATAGCTTCGCAAAACTCTGTTCTCCTGACGAAATCAGTTTCCTTCAAATGCTACACCCTATTGAATGTATATGGGTGCATTTTATGTTTTTTTAATATTCTCCAAACACTCGATTGAGATAATCCCAGATCAATCTCGGCATCTTTGAGAGAATTTTGAGGATTCACACGAAAATATGCAAGAACTGTAATTTCGTTGTTCTCATCTTCTACTACACTTTTTTCTCTGTGTGTAGTTTTCTTAACGAAAGATCCGATATTTCTCAAGTTTGTCATGGTTCTGTTAATGGTATCTCTCGTTGGTCTGGGTCGGTCAGGAAACCTCTCAATGAACAGTCGAATCGTTCTATCTACAACTTTATTACATTCTCCATGAAGTAGAATGAGATTTAAATAATCTTCATCGATAAAATTAGGCATAGTGATCGATTTTATAACTTAATACGAACTATGACCAAATTAATAGTAAACACAAAATGCTACTGAATAAAGAGGAATTTGGCAGATGTAATTAATGATATCTATCATTAAAAAAATAATGTTAAACATGGTAAGTTTTTGCATATGGTTCATAAGGAATTATTTATTTATCACTGGAGAGAAAACCGATGGCCGATTAGTTGAAATAAAGAGGTTTCCGATACAAATTCGAATCCAAATTCGCCATCTATTTAGGAACAACCTGTAACTTTTTTCTCTTGCATATTAGGGTAGTAAAATCTAAAACATGGTTTAAGTAACAGTTCCTGAAAATGTCATCTTTTTGGCGTGAAGGGAAAAGAAATAGCTGAAAATTCAAGACGAAAAACAGTTTTTTGTGAATAACTCAGAAAATATCCATTTTAGGGCAAGGGTGTGATGCATACACTCACATTATTTTTTAACGTAGATTCAATATCTGCCATAAAAAAATGGGGTTCTAATTTGAAAAAATTGATTTTTCACGATTTTGTCATCCCTAACTTTGAAAGCGATTTTTTCACCCCCTGTATCATGAATCGCGATTTCGATTTTCAAAGTGGATACATCAATCTTATGTCTTGAAAAATCCCAAAAATGAAAATTTTCCATCCAAAAACCTCGAAGTTATTCTTGTTTCAGCGGAGCTCTATTTTCTATTTTTTTTTCGAATTTTCCCGCTCAGAGAGAATTTTCCAACCAAAACTGAAAAATGTTATATCAAAATAAATTGAAATTTTCTAAGGAATCTATTTCTGCAATAAAAAAATGGTGTTCTAATTTGAAAAACGGAAGTTGACGTCATTTCCGGAAAAACCGGAGGTGCTCATGCCTTGAAAATATTTTAGATTTCATCAGCATCGTGAAATACTTATGAGTGCTGAATTTCATGAAAATACGTTCAGTAGTTTCCAGTATAAATATGGGTGAGTTTCCTCGTGAAAGACCCTGTATATGAACGTACAAACGTTGCCAACTTGACGAACAGAAAGAAAGAACTCTTCGAAATCAAACAACACACAATATGCTAATTCTATGTATACACTTGTATAGTCTATGATTCTGAACTGAACTATTAATCTGTGGCTCCGTGGTTTTAAGGTTATGTCATGGTGATTTTCTTCCACCATGGGTTGTTATGTTATGAAAGCGCATTTCGCATTTGAAGAATACCTCAAAATAAATACTATCAAAGTTCTGTACATAATTTCAAGAAATTTGGGTCAGCAGAAAGATTGCATTCAAACCAGTAAGAATCCCCATTATCATGGAAAAGTGAGAAGTCAATCAATTATACTACACAAATTAGTTCGAAATTGAAAAGGAAACTTCATGAATGGATTCAGGACCGAATCACCACTGTATAACACAGATGTATTTTTTCGATGGAAGCCTATTACATTCTCAACTCTTGGACGTGGCAACGCGAAAAAATTGAATTCTGTGAATTATTTGAACAGAGTTGCATTCAGCCAAAGTACCCAGTTCTCGGAATTTCACAGATATTTTTTATTTTTGAATTTCAGATTACTCGAAAACGGCGCATCATACGAAAAAAAATAAGGAATACTTTTACTTTCCAAAACGGTCAAAAATTCGTTGAATAGCATTCAAATTATTTTTAAAAGTTGGATTCTTTGAATTTCTCGTATTTTGTAATCCAGGAACATTCATCGTATCAATAAAAAACTATGTTCCAAAGATCATCTCATTCGATGTGATCGTTCGCGAGATATAATCGAAAATTAAATTTTTTTATGGATTTTCAACAGTCTGTATCTTACGAACCAAGCCGAATCGGAAAAAATGGTAGGGGAAAAAAGTGTTTCTTTTGGCTTCAGGAATCTTCTGTTAAAATATTCTGCAAGGTCAAAGACTCACCCTGTATAGTAGAGTTTTATGCGTTATTTTGTTCTAATTAGCTGATACGTACGATGGACACATACAGTTTAAATTACATCACTGGTTTAGAAATAGAAATAATTGATGACTTACTGGAAAATCTGATCACAGCCTTGCTTTGACCTTGATCACCCGGAGGTTTGCCCTTGAACGACATATCCTGCTGTTGGAAATTGAGCATCCTCGATCTAGACAAATGTATCTTGACAAACTCCACATTGATCGACAGTGAATCCTTCCGTTCACTATCAGACAAAGGGGACCATTGGGACTCTTTAAGAGTTGTCTTCTTCCCTCCGTAAGGATGGAAAATGTATACGGAGAAATCAGAGAGGCAAGCTGTTACGCTCAGTCCCCCCACAGCAGTGAAAAGCGTGTTGGGAAGACCATCTCCAAATTCGCTTTGTAAAAGTTCATCTTCCGCTCTCTTCGAACTGAAAACAATGTCTAGAGATGGCAGCTTGAGCAGGCATTCTACCCGAGAAACGGGAAGACAGCTAAATCTGAATGTACTCGGCTGCATGTGGAAGTATACGATGACATCTACTGGAAAACTAGCGTAGACATAATTTCCATAGTTCGTGTCTTGGTCGCTTGACATTAAGGAAGTTTCTGAAATGAGACAATATAGATGGAATGGAGCGTATTAGAGTTTTCAGTTTCAAAAGGCATTGACTGCAGAATCTATTATATTACTCAATAAGTCCCGGGACGGGCGCACAGAGGGCACCAACTGTACCATGCCACTTTTTTTCTTGTCAATACAAAGCTTCAAAAGAAGCGTGTCAAAATTCGGAAACATATAAATCAATTTCAAGCGATGGACCAAAATCTCCGGTTATAGTTACGGTTATTCACATTGACAGATAATCCTTTGCCTATATGTCAATTTGGATAATCGCAACTATAACCAGAGATTTTGGTCCATCGCTTGAAATCGATTATTGTTGAGCCCGGGTCGAGATATTTAAAGTGAAGTGACGCTAAATTTATAGTTGTTTGAAAATTGGATAAAAAGAGTTCCGTGTATTGATAAATCACAGTTGAAAGGTACATGTATCATTCTTGAAGGTCGCAACGTTGACGAATTAAGTCAAATTCTCAAGAAAAAATGCGTTCTCACTGGTTAGACCCGGTACTCATTGAGTGATGTGTTAATAGTTATCAAAGAATTTCGAAGTAATATCCACCTCCAGTTCTGAACGTCGATTTCGCCGGTATCGGCTCCAAGGTCTGCTCCAAAAACTCCAAGATATGCGGCGAAATGATCGTCTCCTCCGGTACGCTCTGCAAGGTCATCCAGGCGAACAATTGCGCCTTCTTCACGCCCATCTTCTTCGGCGGCATCTGATTGGCAGGTCCTAGGTTTAGATTCGCCCTGGCTCCGCCCACCGGACTGATAGGAGGCGTGGCTCCGCATCTGACGTCCTCCGAACTGCCGGAACTAGAGCAAGTGGGAGAGGAGCCGTAATTCGGGTTGCTGATGCCGTGGAGGGAGGTGGATGTACGTATCTCCGCGGGGGTGGTGAAGTCTCGGTGTGGGGTCGGAATAGAGGAGGGCTGGCTATCTTGGCGCTTGAAGGCTTTGTCTATCCGCATCTCCTCGGATTCGTCGGTGGAGAAGGTGGCGCTGAACGACCTCGTGTTGTTGAAAGCTTTTTCGAGGTCTGGGTTCGGAGCTTGGAGGTCTGGTTGGTCCTCCGCTTCAGGAACAACCTACAAAGAAGAATGCTTTGGTATGAAGTGTAACAATCCCTTGGAACATTTATGTTTTAATCGTATTGATTTGATACACGTAAGAATCAGACAAGCTCTATCATTGGAGCCTATCCCTGCAACTTTGAGAAGAATTCACACTGTTTCTTTCTGTTGTAAATAAAATTACAGAAATTACTTCTCCTATCACCATTTTATGAGTGACCTAAGTTTGGTAATACATACTATTACATTTTCAAATAGCCAAAACTAACAATTTCTAAGAAAAAACCATGATTTCCTACATATATAACATAGATGACAAAAATAAAAATTTGCAAAACTAAAATATCAGATATGAAGATTGATTGACCTACCTTTGACACATAATGCAGCTTAACATCCATTCCTGGTATATGGAAGATAGTAAGATCAACGAGCGATGCATACGGATTGGTCCTCAATCTAGAGGCACCAAACTGCCCCGTGTTCTTGTCCTTATTTCTCCTCAATGGATCTGGACTACCAGAATTGGGTGGGAAATCTAATAGACCTGCAATGAAATAGATCCATCAATAAGACTGAATATCATCAATGAAGATATTCCTTCAAAAGAGGTAATACTGCAGACTTTGACAATTATCGACCAATATATTCACAATTCATCAGCACTGGAGATAGGTCTTTTTAAGGCATTTGGCAGTGAGACCATGAAGATCTTCTTTGACTAAAAAAATTAATGGTATTATCATTATTATATTTACCAGCAGAGCAGCTCCTATCTTTCTTCATTTTACTCAATTTGGTGTCTTCTTGAACAGTCTGTATGTCTTTTGTGTGCAAAACGCATTTACCGCTGTTTATGAAGACTTTAACGTCTAGTTCCAAGTCCACGTTCGGTTCTTGAGGCTTCTGCGCAACACCGGAGTTGTTCGAGAAGTTACTGGAAGAATATGCATCTCCAAACAGGTGGTTGTCATTAGACAATTTCTTGCGCAGCTGTACCCTTTCACCGTCGATGTCGAGCTGATCTACCCAGTCCATCTGGCTCCCTGAATGGTATAAAGAAGAAGGTTTAAAGGTCATGTTAAACTTTCACTGCAATGCAGAACATAAACTGTTGCATTATAAAACTACTGAAATACAGGCTGTTTTCCGCAGAATGTCAGACGTTGAGTTTGGTCTTACCTGTGATGCTTAGATCTGAGCATGCGCTAGGTAGTGAAGATTTTCTGGTTGGCGCCTGTTCATTGAAATGAACCCTGAGTCCATTATCGCTATTTTTGACCCTTAAAGACGAAGATCTTGATGGACCTGAAGTTGGGGAACTTTCAAAACTTCCTAATATACCTTGACCATTGTCCGGGCTGTAAAATGTAGTTAGTTTAGAATTTTGTAAAAATGTGAAGGATAACTTAAACAGTATTACAATAAGAGCACTCAAACAATTATTGAGAAAAATCGTTCAAGTTAGATAAAGTTAGAAATTATTTGAATGAATACTGAAAAGCAAAGGTCCATGAACATTTCCCTGAAGCAGTCCAAACCAATTAAAATTTAAATAAAATGTGCGAATATATCAGGATTTGAAAAATATCGAAGGGAGAGCGATGTCAATCCAAAAAAAAAACAACAGACTTTCTCAATCTCAACCTGGTATGAAGAAAAATAATGATGGATTTACCTGTCATCTCTCTCTGGCATAGGATGGTTCATAACGAAAGATTTCGATCTAAATGTAGTGTCCCCTCCGTCACCGAGTCCAAATTTTCGTTTGATGGAAGACGCCCTAACGCTCTGTCTCCTCAGTTTTTGGATCATATCTCTCCTGAAATCCTTGTACACCAATTCTTCTAACTCATGAAGCTTCTTCATCTCGTCTTCGATAGTACCATGGGAAGCCCCCAAAGACCTTAGAGATACAATTTGGGGTTAAATAAGTGGATATTACGGCATTGCGAAAAATTGAGATTACAAGTTTCAAAAATCGAATTAAAGGACCCTCTTTAATTCATGATGAGTAGTTCAAATGAATTGTTGTCTTTTTTACCTGTTTCTAATAAGATCAAGGACACAATAAAAATTCAAGGAAAATAACCAAGAAGTTCTACTTGTAGATTATCATTGATAGAAGCAAATTTCAAATACGAACTACGTTGGAATTTCTGTATGGGGAGTTCCACTGTCGCCATTAAAGTCAAAAACAACACTGAATCAGGAGTCTATTTAATTCTTCTCACCTCAAGTCATTGATTATCTTGGCCTGTTCGTTCATCGCTTTCTCTATAGCTTTGGATCTCGCCTTGTGGTCGGTGGTTGCACCGATAGTTTTCATTATGCTCTCCTGTGACGCCTTGAGTCCATCAGGAGTGTCGTTATCGTCACTGTCATAATCCATGTGGAGTGGGGGATCTTCAGCGCCAGTCAGCATTGTCAACGTGTGTCCTAGAGCAGATAATTGCTTACCGATGTTTGTGTCCAAATGGATGTCAACTCCTTCCATCTGCCACTGGACGCTGAGGAACCATTTGGCGTTTTCTACAAGAAAAATTTGGGGAGTAGGTCGAATGAACATACAGAGTGTAACAGCCAAATGGAATAAATTCGATAACGAATAAATGAGGGCGTGTTGGGAAAAACGCTCGGACACGTCGATTTGTAATTTTAAATGCGCATATTTTTCAAGGAAATAATATTATATAGGGTGTTCCATGTGACCGTGGCCAATACCAACTTTCTTATTTCAAATGCAACCCCCTGTATATTATTTATTTTTTGGATTCTTCAGAGAATTCTAGACACAATTCATACACAATATCCTATACCTATCTTTAACTATGTCGGAAATATTAAGTGTTTTCAGATTTAGAGCAAAAATCAACGTTTTAAATAAAAAATATTTTATTTCACAAATTCGGTACATTACACTTGAAACACGTAATAAGTAATACTGATTATTTCTTAATAATTAAGAAAAAAACAAAAAAAACATTAATGTCAATGTAGGAAATGTTAAAAATGCTCTCCGCGAACGTTTTGGCAACATGCTAAGCTGGTGTAGAATTGTCTTCTAACGTTACTCAACATTTTTGAAAACACTAAATATTTCCGAAAAAGTTGAAGATAGGTATAGGATATTGTACATGAATTATGTCTAGAATTTTCTGAAGAATCGAAAAAATAAATAATATACAGGGGGTTACATATGAAATAAGAAAGTTGGTATTGGCCACGGTCGCATGGAACACCCTATATAATTTTATTTTCTTGAAAACTATGCGCATTTAAAATAACAAATCGACGTGTCCGAGCGTTTTTCCTAGCACCCCCTCATTTATTCGTTATCGAATTTATTCCATTTGGCTGTTACACTCTGTAGAGTGAATGATGCTTACCGTTGGGTTGTTTTGCTGCTATGGTCCTGCTGCAAAAGTCATATGTGCCATCGCTTACGACGCAAAGGTTCATGATGGAAGAATCGTTCATGTCAGGCTTCCAATCGTCGAAACTATTCTCAAAATCGTCGGCAAACCTCAAACATAAATTCGAGAACTTTCCTTTGCTCACAAGACAACCCGAACTGCAAGCTGGAAATTCAGACAAGATTATTTCGAAGATATTCAATCTTTGGCATTGAACTAGATGAAAATTGAATTGAAGCCACAATTATTTATATTAAGTTCATTTCAAATGTGATCCTTCATTTTCTCAAGAAGATAAATCAGAAAAATCGTTCTTTGAAGAGATTGAAGAATAAATAAAGGAGATCTATCTTACCAGAAATACTGGTGTTCTCCAAGGTTACCACCACAGCACCTCTGATATCTTCGTGGAAATTCCTTTGGTTCCAGTTCAGAGGCAGAGGATTCAACGGAAGACATATTCCCATGTCTTCCACTGTGAGCTGCATGAAGAGCGTACCTAGATGTTGAGTGCTCAACTGACTGGTTAACTGACCTAGTTGGAACTTCTCTTGCACCTGATTGGTGGTGAAAAGCATCTCTTTGTTGAGGTTAGCCCTCTTTTCGTTCCAATAGTCGTATGCGTTCTTGTAATTGAGCCAAACTAAAATGGCCTTGTCAATAGCCGCAGGTTGGATGTATACCAATGGTCTTTTGAGGGTTAGCAGTACCACTTCCTTATCTTCACCCTCCACAATTTCATCCTGAAAGAAATAAGGATGTCAAAACACCATAGTTTCACCAGAAATTTTTACTTTGGAATACAAATTATAGAGTAATCTAAAAAAACAAGATTTTGTTTGTTACCTGGAAAGCATTTCGCAGTCCAATTCTTGTGTTGAAGAATGCAACAGGTTGGAATTCTATTTCTGCTTCTTCGAATATCGCATTTCTTATTAGTTGGCCAAGGGATAATTTTAGGTCAACTTGAGCCTTTCCGAAAAGTTTTGCAGCAGTGCTATTCCTGCTTGCTCTAGAGATGTTCTGAATTCTGTTGGACAGTTCGAAAACAACTTCACCTGAAAAATTAGTGATATTTTTTGTATTCACTTATGAACGTCATAATTGAGTTTTGCATTTTAATATTAAGTGTACTCATATTATTTTATTGTTAGTTTGCATATTGTATTGGTTCCTGTAAATTTATTGACTAGTCATGCAAATGTAACCTTCAACTACAATGCATCTAAAAGTTACTGAATCAACTATGATTCAATTTAATCCCTGTTGCTCTTTTAATTTTGAATGATTTTTTTATTTTTTTTGTATAATATGAAAAATCAAAAAAATCATTAACTAATGGCTAACTAACTACTAAATCTTAAATGGGAAGGGGAATTGAGTGACACCTTGTTTTAAAGGTGAGAGGGAAAGAGGTTAATCGATTAATCATTTCGATGAAAATAAAACCCATGGTCGCCTACAAACTGAAGTTCAACTCTTTATGCATTTTCTTGAATTTCTAGGCCCCATCACCACCAGATAAACTCTGACCGTTTGTCAATTATATGATTTAGTAATTTAATTATCTTTTTGAATTTCCAAACTTACCAGTCTCTAGCCTCACAGCGGAACTTCCAGCAGTGGTAGCCGTTATCTCAATACCCTGTATTTTAATAATCAACGAGAACAATATCTTTGTGAGAGAAGAAGGCTCCTCAGGTTCCTCCAACCACAACGGTACAGGTCTTTCACCCCCGTACACCTTCTGAATCACCTCGTTTATCTCCTTCATGAAGACTTTCTGCACGAAAACCAAGTGGTTGAGCAAATCGGTTGTAAGGCTGTGCTTGAAGATGCCAATGTCCGCTTTGGCGTTCAGATATCCTCCCGGTTTGAAGACAGCCCCTTCGTGTTCCCTCTGATCGTTCCTGGGGCCCAAAACCGCGTTTTCCGGTATATACTCCGCAGACACGTGGATGGCTGGTAGGGAAATGCTGGCTTCGGAAGGCAGATTGGCTTCTGCTTTCTCTCCCTGCACAAACATATTTAATACAATTAAAACAATACAAGAAATTGAAATATGATTAAATGAAACTGAACATACCTGCAATTTCGTGTTGAAACTCAACGAATGATGTGGTAGATCAATCGTAAACTTGGCTTTGCTGCCTGTGAATCCTGTACTATTTACTTGATCCATCTTATACTGCGCTTGAAGAGATGGCAAAAGTGCTGCTGTAATACTTAAACTCTGCAAAAAAACCGTCATGAATAATTGACACCTAGTTTTTACTATCAGCGAACTCTACCTGTAGTATAACAGAGAACTGCATCACCAGGGGCTGTAAAAGGCTCTTCTCTGTAACGTTACTCTTAATATAAGCCGAGTGACTCAAGTGAGTTGCATGGAGAGGATGATGTGGACTGTTAGGACCTTCTTCGTCAGCCTGTTGACCTCTGGACATTCTACTTGCTGTTCTTGTAACCCTCAACTCTTGTATGGTCGAACTCAACTGTTTACTGCCTCTTGTCACCATTCCATGAAGTGCCACTGGATGCTGAGGAATGTCTATGTTCACCTGTGAATAAATGAAATAAATAATGATGAATAATGCAGCGTTTTTTTTAATGATTTAGGCAAGGTCTCGAATTATAATAATCTTCAATTTAATTGCTAACTGAATGGTAGCAATTAATCTTTAAATCAACCTTGAGGGGTAGCAATCAATCTATAAATATAAAATAAATATAGAATATAAATATAAATAATTGTAGCAATTAATCTTTGAATTAAATGCTAACTGGATAGTAGCAATTTCTCAGTAACCAATTATGTGTCAAATTGGTTATGATGATATCTAGTTGAAACTTAAACTTACTGCCCCAATAGTAAGTAATCCTGCATTTTTATCCTTGCTTCTTTTAGAGATACTGGAGTATAACGCCTGAGATTTCCCTATAGTGACCTTGACAACAGTCTGCAAATTTGGAGCAGTTCCTTCAAGTAAAACTATCATAGTCCTTCCAACTTGTCCAGTTATGGAATATTCAAGGATATTCGGAGCTGTCTTGTTCCTACAGGTTATACTAGAATGAAGACTTGTTATCTCAGCCTCTAGTTTTAAACCAGAGAGTGTAGCAAGCAATTTGGTTCTGTGGATTCTTGCTACTCCGAAAACTACGAGTTTAGAGTGTTCTTGTGATGATTCTGGAAATTAATTGTATGTAAATGGGCATTGAAAATATTGCGATTCGGACCTGGATTCAATTTGACCAGTTATGCATGCATCAATTGTGATTTTTTTGGTTTATAATCTACCACTTATCAATTCGCTAGAAATATAGAATAAGGTGTAGCAAGTGCATATCACTCGATAAACACAAAGTGTGAGATATTCAGAACAAAAGTTAGACCAATAACGAAAAAGGTGCTTCCTTACAAGAAAAATAAGAACAAACTTCAAATTTCAATAATATTGAACAAAATATAAAATTATTCAAAAAGACAATAAGCGATTCAAAACAGAATTGAAAGAACAGAAGGTTTCCTTTTTTATACACAATAATAAAGAACACATTACGACAACGAAACAAAACTAAAATAGAAGTTTTGATAGGGGTAGCAATTTTAATTAAATCAATTTTTGCTTCTTTATCGTGAAACAATGAAAAACATTGTACCTTCTACCATGAAAAAGTCTTTTTTTCCATTCTTAATTTTTTTCATTGCTTTTAAAACCCCCAATGTAAAATATCCCTATGAAATTTGTCTTTAAACTTGCGAAAGACTCTTTCAAATTTTTCACTCAGGAAAACAAATAACCCTACAACCATAATGTTAAAAGAACTACAGTTGACATGCGATACCATGCGAATTAAAATAATCATCTTCAATCGCTATAAATACCACAGTAGCATGCATAACTCACTTGAATCTTTATTTATATTTAAGGGAGGGGTCATCTCTTTATCTATATCTTCTGTAGATTTCATTTCTGTAAGTAAATCATATTTTCTATTACCTTTATAATGTTCAGAGATGTCACAGTTACCCATGGAAAACCTAAAAGAAATAAAAAAAGTGAAACTAAAGAGGCCATTCGAACTCATCAACAAGATGAGTACATTTTTTCTTTTATCACAATAACTCTGTTCATCATGTCCCCGTGTCCAAATGTATGTAGTCTATGGTATGTCTTCTCTGAAGGTCAAATTTGACATCAATTTAAGTGCAATTTCTGACATATTTGACCTTCAGGGTACCACAGACTACTTCTAATATCAACAATTGAGTGTATAACAAAGTCATGACCTAATTATAATTATATAACCTGAATTAACATAGATGCTTTCGCTAAACAATACCAAATATACAGAATTTGAAACTATAATAAACCAAAAACATCTCCTTCGAAACCATTATGTATTATCAAGTCAGATATCTCACCTGTGATTGATGGTCTTTGTCTCGGGCATATTACTATATAAATCGATGAGATGATAAATAGTCTTCCAGCATCTTCCGGCATTAGTTATCATACTCTTATCAGAGGACACGGTGGCCCTATCTAACGCAGAACCAGAAGTACTGCTCATTGTGATCGGTGTACCGACTCCTTCATTCAGGTTGATGTAACCCTTTACGCTCTTACTGGTCGATATCAGTTTTTGAGCGAAGCTTTGTGGCCTCGAACGCAGGCTTGGCGACGGTGATATGGCAGCTTTCTGCATCTGAGAGGAAGTATAAGAACCAGCATCGGACACCTTTATACTTAGTTGTTTGGATAGGTCGACATGATGTTCGTGAATTCCTAAAGCTGAAAGCAACGTTATGATGTAACATCCAGAACATGAGTATCTCAAATTCTTGATATAGGATCAAAGAAATGAGGTTTATTTTTCATTGGTAGTTCGCCACTTACTCGAAGAATGTAGTTTCATATCCAAATGATCGCTGGCGCTTGTTTTAGGTCTACGAATCTCAGTTGGTTGTTGTTCATGCATCTCGTTCCTTGCATCTTTCACATTTTGATACATATTCGAAATTTGATGGAGCAACCTCAATAGAGGCATGTTAACCCTTTGGGAGATGTAATGAACACCTGATTGAAATAAATTAATTATTCGAAAATTGTAAAAGTTAGCTATTATAATATCATTTTTCTTTTTTCTCTCTCAGATTGTTCAAGATTCAATAACTAACGTCTCTTATTTATCTTTTGGATACTTACCTACAGTGAAATTGATAACTGTACTTGTGTGATTTTTCAACTGACTTCGGGAGATGTAAAATATATTCTCCGATTTCATCATTTCATTAACATTCATATCGGCAATCCTTTCAATCTCTATCTCAACAGATATCTTCTCACAAACGAACGAGGGAGATTCATCTGAAACAAAAAAAGAATCATCAAAAGAAGGAAATTTAATATACTAGATACTAACCAGCCACTATATCAACGAATAATTTCTGCTTGTTCTTGTTCTTGCCCTTCTTTTTATCAGACTTTCCATACTCTGCCTCAGAAACAACTATATCAATCCTCATAGTATCCATGTTGCCAACCAAACAAAAGTTAGAGCCCAAGGCGTCCAGTGTTGTGACTTCGTTACCTGTAGCTTCAATAAAGTTAAAATTTCTGACTCCATACTCTACCTATCTGTACATACATGACTCTGAAACTGTTGTAAATCTCAGTTGTTGCGGTATGACCCCTAAGACAGACAGTATCGGCTGGAATATTTGATTTGCATCTAAAAGTCTTCCCGAATCTTGTATTGGAGCTAACGATACTTCAGGGGCAGCTGAACTCTCTCTAGGAAGAGTATCTGGCTCTCCAGAAGATTCAGTCTGCAGGGTGTTTATTTTTGATTCGAGACAACCTGTTAAAATAGAAAATATACAAGTAAAAAAGTAAAGAAGTAATATAAAGAAAGTATAAAAGTAACATAGAAATAATCAAAACCATTTACTCACCTTCAAGAGATGCTTTTCCAGCATTCGTTGTCGTGTCTTGTTTGGCCATCCAGCTGTACATATCCTCTGAGAAGTTGGTGTTCCCCAGGGTTCTGTGAAGCGGACTCGAAGGCATATCTGGGCTGGATCCTGAATTGACCTCACTAGGATCTGATCCCATATTTATTATTGTCCTGTCCTCTCTGAGAGCTCCATAACCTAAAATTGAGGCATAATTCAATTCAAACAATGGGGGATTTGTAATAAATCATTCTTGCTGTTGGCTAGAAGACTTAGATGAAAAGCCATTTGATTTCTGTTGGTGTTTTTTCTGGTGCTTGTGAAAAAATAATATCTACCTATCCCATCGTCTTGGTGACTTCGTTTTTGAACGAACGGGTAACCGTTGTTGAGTAAGGGCAAGACTACACTAGCTCGACTGCTGTTTGGAGGTGGAACATGCGGTAAACTCTTCTTTCGTTTTCTATGGGGAACTGAAAGAAATTCTGAATCAAAATTGATTTAGATACGTATGTAAATTTGGAAAACTCCCAAGATTATATATTTTTTTCATCTTACCCGGTGGGGATGGGGATGTGAGCATACTTTCAACACCTCTTGGAACAACTGCAATTTGAGGATTTAGTCCTGGGCCATCTAAATATCCTGAAGATCTCGGGGAGGTTGTTAATTCTGTATGATCTTTTTGTGTGGAAATATCTGTATGGAAAAATGGATGAAGTCATTCTGGTAGAAGAATTATTAACCATCTTTCAGATTGAAATGAAGACACATTAGAATTAAAGGAGATTAACAGTTATGTTCATCATCATACTTGGTTGAAGCAAAAAATAATCATTTAATATAATTATGATGAAGTTAATTCAAAATTGATAAAAAGAAGTTAAAGCGGTGAACCAGTGAAGAAACTTTAACAGATAGAGAAAATAAAGCTAATATTTAACCACTGAATGGATAATGATAAATAGATTATTAGAACGGAATTAAAAAAGTTAAACAAATCTTAGGAATTCTTTTGAAGAAATTGGTCAACATGCATGGATTCCAATATAGGTCAAATTCATACCCAAATTTTATATTATCATTTCAACCTGAAAGATTCAAATTTCACATATCTATTTTCTACTAGTTAGTAACAAAAAAAGCGTTAAATAAATGATCTAGTCTTGATGTTGTTAGTTAAAAAAATTGAGATGTAGTTGCCCATAAAGTGAAATCATAACCAAATATATTTCGAATTTGTCGATAAGCTTAACTTGTGTTTGATCAATTTACAGAAAGTACTTTATACACTCTGCGTATTGAGTGAACATGATAAACCATCTCTATTTCCGAATACAAATCAAATTATTATTCCTAAAGTAGCAAGTTTACCGCGACTTTTGTATGGTTACAGTCAAAAGTATGAGTTACGTCAAATGTATTGCCACCTATGAACAGGTAATCTAATCAAACACAAAGCCAATTTACCAACATTTTCTAAACCATGTATCTGTTAAAAGTAACTCATTCCACCTTAGAATCTGCACTATAATAATTCACCTAATATGAGGATGAGATCACAGAAATCATCATTGATAGGCATTTTGTTGATTAAAAATGTTTCTTTTTCGTATGATTATGAGAGTTAATTCTACAATTCATATGGATTCAACTTCTGCATGCTCGCATATGAAAAGACGTTAAGTACAGCACCATATTTAACATATAGAAGTATAATCATAAGTATCAACTACAAGGAAAGTATGTTTATTTGGTAAAACCAGAATCTATATCAAACAAAAATTATTGGAATTAAAAAGACGGTAAACCCGCAAGATTTCCCGTCGCGAAGCTATAAGTAAGATATTCACATCATTGCAAGCAGTGTGAGTTCCCGAACAAAAAATATGAAGGCCAACGTAGGCGGTCTCTCTTTGTTTGGAAGATATGGGCCCCCAAAGTTCCAAATTTTTGCATTTTCAGATCCTTTTTTCCGCCATGAAAATGATCTCTCACTTCTCAAATCTAGTTCATAAATCATCTTTGAACCTTCAACCAACGAATAGCGACACTTTCTTTCAAGAATATTCATTATTTAAAGGAAGAAAAGTGAAAATATTAGACAACCACTTAACCTATATTTCTACGAAATACTTCTCAATATTAAAACGGAGCTTGGCAACACCGTCTTTTCATCGCTGGCCAACGTATTATGACCGAAGAGTAGTTGCTGGCGGGTAATATGAAATGATGGACAGTTGAAGAATATGATTGTAAGGAAAATGCTTCTGTCACTGAAGAAGAGGTGGTTATTCTTACATCAAAACAAAATCATTGAGAATATTTTTTTAAGGTATCACTCTCAATATTTTCGTCCCCTGAATGAGATTCAGGGTATTCCAATAAAATGGGTTATATAATGACCTCGATTTCATTGGAAATCTGGGAAGGGCGAGACCTATCACATATGAAAAAAATGTATGTTGAAATATATATCAGGCTGTATTCTCATTCCATTACTATGTGTTTCAACCTTGTAGATTGTAGATTCATTTTTCTCGCCAGCAATAATCTGCCATTCACTAATATGCACGATGGCACGATTCCGACCGATGAAATTCGCGCCATTGCCAAACTTCACTTTTAGAGTGAGTCGAAATCAGAAGGAATAGAGGTTAAGTGGTTGTAAAGTAATTTGATTATTTTTTCATTAAATATTGATTATTCTTGAGAAAAAGTGTTGCTTATTGTTGGTTGAAGGTTCAAAGGTGGTTTGTGAACTATTCAAATGAAGTGAGAGATCGTTTTTATGGTGGAACAAGGGACCTGAAAACGACTCATTTTGGAATTTTGGGGGCCCATATCTTCCAAATTAAGGGAGACCGCTTATGTTCGATTTCACATTTTCTATTCAGAAAAACACACTGCGTACAATGATGTAAATATCTTTTCAATATCTCGGCGACGGGAAATTATGCGGGTTTACCGTTTATTTTTTTTTGGATAACCACAGATGATCAGATGTAAACGCAAAATAGACCAGAAAAGATGTTCCTTCCATGTATTCCCTTCTAAAGAAATCGCATTTTAGAACAGCTCCATTTTGGTATACAAATGAGAACTGCATCATTCTACTTTTTAATATAGTAGGTAACGACTTTAAGTTCGTTCATGTATGAGATAATTATAGCTTCAAACATGACAGATATTTTATAATTTTATAATGTCAGTCAGTAGGTTGAGCATGTTTGACACATTCTACTGTAATCACTTTTGTAAGTGAACAAAACCAAAAAGTTAAAAGATATGTAGGAATCGACAACGCCTCGCCAAATTATTTTGACGAGTGCCAACCAAACTCAATTTTAGTAACAAAAACTTTATAAAAACATTCCAAAGCCTACCGACTGACTTTATAAAAGTAAATGAAATAAATCTGACCAAAACCAACCAGCTAAATGCAAACCAATGCTGAAAAATGTGATTTCGCCCTGAAGAGCGGCCTACATTGAATCCAAGTGTAATCTGTAGAACAACCTACCCGTCCCTGTATTGTAATTTCGTAACAAGCGTGCATTTTCGTCGGTGATATCGTGTTCTTCGTTAGCACTCGTCTCCCCATCTGTCAATGTCACCTCCTGCGATTTGATTTTTGTGCAAAAAATGACCAGTACCGAAAAAAGAAGCGAAAACACAATATAATAGGCGAAAAACAAGAAAGATAGAAGATACGACCATACAAAACAGAAGTGCCAGTAATCTGATCGAGATACTCCTTTCGTTTGAATGGTCATATCAGAACACACAATGCAAACATAAAATGAGGCCACATAAAGGTATACAAAGCGTGTTAGTCAGCATAGAAATAAAAACGAGGGTGTGAAGTACATTGAACAAAAATCCGCCAGTGTGACATAGTGTTTTTGCACGACATTTAACTACTGAAGATGAATGAACAATATAAGAGTACTCCTTACTAGTCTCTGATACCATGTCCATTTGGAACTCTGGCTTCACCTGGACAAGAAAAGAATATAAAGATGCGATGTCATGATAAGCAAGAATATATCCTTTTTACAAGAAAAAACTTTGGAATATTGAACACGGGGAACCCTGGCATTTTTAACTTTTTCTCAAACATGTCAAGAATAAATTGAGACTAAAACAACAGCCTAAAAATGAACAAAATAATTTGACAAAACTCGTCTATATTTTTCAACTAAATTTCCTGCATTTATAATTTCATTGTCCCATTAAGTGAGGGTATTCCAGTGGAATAAATTATAGAAGAATAGCTTGAAAATATTACAATTTCTTCAAGTAAGCATTACATGAAATGTAAAAAAACAAAATACTTATTTACTATAATTAATTAATGGAAATAATTTGTCGATTCTTTTTTTATGAAACTTTATTAATTCTCACTAAGATTCATTTTGATTGAGATGTTAAAACTCTGATGACTACGCTTGTACTTGAAAAATGTTGAGATCAAACAATAGGCACTTGCAAACTTGATTAGTAGATATAACCACAGATCAACCAGATAAACCACTCGCGTCATTTACTTAGGAAATCTATGTCAGCGCAGATATGACCCTGAATCGAGCTAATCAGAATTTTAGCAGGCGTTTGGGGTGCTTTGGGGTGCCAATCAGATTGCAGGAATAGGATTACGTCACTCTCGCCGCTTTCGGACTCGCTTGAAGAGGTTATAAACATGTAAACAAACTGAAATGAATTTTTCATTCTAATAATTGATGAATAATTTCGTATCTGTTCCATTTTGGAATATAATCCAAACAGTTTTTACAACCAAATCAATTGTTTAGTCATCTTTGAGATTCTATTTTATGATGACAGTCCTCATTATATATTTTAATAATACAACAAGAATTGGAATCGAACTTAGGTGGACTCATTCATAATGTTCATTTTATATAATATAAAGGAATCACAACTGAAGTAGAAGCATTACAACCTCCATTATTCAATTAAAACGATGGGATGTCTAATAACATTGTATATGATTGCACAACCACAAGGATTGGAATCGAACAAAGTTGGTCTATTCATAGTTTGATTTTATATTGAAATGAATCTTATTTGATGTGAAACTACAAAGATTCTCTGATTAAGGTAAACGGGTTTTTCATAACATTTTTCCAAAATTTTCATTTACTCCAACCGAGTTCTTCTACAGGAGTTTAAGATGTGACAAAACACTCCCTTTGGTATTGGAAATTTGCTTTTCAAATGGTTTCATCGAAAAATCTTAGGCTGATTTTGATTTTGTGATTCCTGAATCCCGACAAATCCGTTTTTACATTTCGATTTTAGATATTCCAAAATCAAGTATTCAATTTGACAGCTGTTTCGAGGAAGAAGAAAGTGTGGTTAAGTCTGTTATATTTCTCAAGGTCGGAGAGACGCGATTCCCGCAAACGATGAAGTGATTTGTCTTGTTGGTCTGTGATATAACCGTGTTTCAGATCAACACCACATTGATTCAATTGGCACTCAAAACTGGCATATCTGCTTTACATTTCCATAGGAAATATAGATGATACAAATGGAGAGAAAAAATAACATCTTTCACTGAATACACACATTGATATTGGACGTACCTCAGTAACTTCTGGTATCGCTATCGATATATTTAATGGCTTCACCCTAGACTTCGTAGTATGTTGTCCCAGCAGGGGTGTGTATAGTATATTCTTCCACTGCCTACTCAAAACAACAATACCCTGTCTCAAGGCGAAGAGTTGAGGCATCTCACTTTCTTTCAGGTTACTTTCGATGACATTAGCTCCTATTTCTAAATAATACCTTTCCAGTATTGAGCAAAGTTGTAGGTTTGGATCGTTCTGAAGCGTCTGAGATAGGGGTGTCAACTTTCCATAACGACTCTGTAAGGGATATTTTTTTCAGATTAATACCACTCAGTTAAGTAAGTCCTTTCTTCTTCCATAAGTAGCGCCCTCCTGCTCAGGTTTTGAGAACTTTTATGGCTGATTCAGAAAGAACGTAAGCGTAAGCGCTACATTAACGTAAAATTTACGTAAGTTTTGTGGTGTTCACAACGTACGTAAAAGAAAAATGTCTATGCTTCGTGCCGTTAACATCTTGGAAACTGTCGAATTTTATTAAATAGTAAAACATGTTTGCTGCAGTTCGTAGTTATCTGAAATCAACTTCATTTATTCTTCAGAATGTTGGAGATATAATTATTGTTTTTATTGTGAACTTGAGCAGGAGCATACAGAAGAAAAGGATCATAAATGTTAAAATTGTTTTGTTTTCTATAGTTACAATCATAAAAAAGATATATTTGACAAGTAAACTCAAAAATAATGAAAATAACTATTACGCTTTGACACCCTAAAAAGTATCACTAGATTTATACACTTTAAAGTTTGATTTACGGATTCTTTAAAACATCTGTAAGACTTATGTAAACGTTGATATTATAATAATAATAATAATACTTTATTGATCCTCTAAGACACATAACAGTGTATAGGACACGTCAGGTAATACACAATATGAAAGAAAAGAAAATTTAAAAATAAATAAAAATAATAACAAAATTCCACTTATACATAGGTATACCTAACTAAATAATTTCATCAGAGAAGTATTCTCCAATGCTGTAATAAGACCTTTCTATTAACAAAGACTTAACTGCATTCTTGAACTGTTTGCTATTTAGAGTCTTGAATCTTCCAGGTAAATGATTGAAAAGTTTAGTTCCTACAAAAGTTGGTTTGGATTCATATTTGGTAGTGTGGTGTCTTGGAATACATAGATCTTCCACATGCCTAGTTGCGTAATTATGGAAATCTGAACATTTTTTTAGAGTGTGCCTATTTTGCTGAATATATAGCAAACTGTTCAAGATGAAGATGGAGGGAAACGTCAAGATTTTATGTTCACTAAAAAACGGACGACAAGAGTCTCGAGGTTTCAGACCAAATATAAGTCTGATGATCTTTTTTTGGCACATAAAGACCCGAACCACATCGACAGATGACCCCCACAAAACTACATTATAACAGAGGTGACTGTAGACCATGCTGTAATATACTCCAAGCAAAGCATCTATCGGAAGAGCGTCTCGGAGGCGGGATATAGCATAAAAAGATTTGTTCAATTTCTTGCACACGTGATCTACGTGGACATGCCATTTGAGATTGCGGTCAACATATAAACCTAGGAATCGAACAAAATCTACTGATACCAGATTACCCGTGGAATGTTTGACAATGAAAGCATTATCGTTATCAGAAGCTCGGTTTTGGAATTTCATCACGTATGTTTTCTCTAAGTTAACAATCAGTGAGTTCCGGCGACACCAGTCGACAAAACGTTGAATGATTAGTTCGCAAAGCAACCGAAGCTCCCGCAAACTACCAGCCTTTATGGCAATTGAGGCATCATCAGCGAAAAGAATCAATATGCAGGCTAACAAATAATCGGGCAAGTCATTCATAAATAACAAAAATGAAAGAGGACCCAGGACCGAACCCTGGGGCACTCCCAAGCCACTATCGTATTCGCGGGAACAGTGTTCGCCCACTCGAACAAAAAAAAAATTACGTTCACCATTGTGAAAAACTGCATGGAAAACCTATGTTTCAACTTTACGTTCTACGTGTAAATTGCGTCTGAGTTAGTTACTTTCATTGTAAACCAGCCATTAGTGACCATTATTACATTTCTTAGAAGTGTAAATTTCGAAGTTAGAAATTCATACACTCAATGAGGTTAGAAGGCTATAAATTTATAATTATATAAAAGTGTACCCTTACTTTTGGAAGAGTGTGTACTCTTTGTATATCCAAAGCTTCCGCCATAATACAAGCAACAGTAGCTGTGGACCTTCTGTACATAGTCCTCACCAAATGAACAACACGAATTGCTAGCCTGTTACTGGGGTTCATCCAAGCGTTTATAGCAGGAGACGCAGTGCTTAAAAGGTTCCAGTCCAATCTGAAAAACCAGAATATTCCAACCTTCTCGTCAAACAAAATTGATAAGAATATTACCTGGTATAATCAATTTTTCTGGTTATAGGAGCTCTTGGGGGTGCTGCAAAATTAAACCAGACAACCTTGAATTCTATAACGCATGAAGATACATTCCCCATATCTTTCTCGGCGCTGTCTTTGCTGTTTTCTGTCGATGCAAGCGGTTCAGACTGGTTATGCTTCTCCTTATCCCTACTTTTCTTATCGGCTTTTTCGTTGGAGACTTTCGGGGTTGCTGGACGCTGTAAACTGCTCAGTCTGTCACTGTTTTTGGGAGTAGCCGAGCAAGATCTGTTGCCTTTTTCCTCTGCTGTTGGATCTGAGTCCACATTTACTTTGTCAGAATCGCCATGAATAGTTTTTGCCTTTTTCGTATTCTTCTCTAATTCAGATTCTTCCTCGAACTGAGACTTTTTCACAATCTAGAAAGATTAAACAAAATGTATATTTCAATTTTCTAATTTTTCCGAAATTATTTACTTTCAAATTTATTCCTTCCAGGCCACATTCAAACATGATGAATCCAAGTGTGTCTTCTGTGTTCTGCTCTTCTTGTTGTGTACCCTAAAATTTCAAAATAACCTCAAATTTCCCTAATTTAATCTATCACGGAATTTTCATCAAAATTTCAACTTACGACACCCTCGTAGCTGGATGGTTGCAAATAATATTCGACACCCCTGTACAGAGGTCTCATCTTCGCAGGCGTGAACAGCACTTTCGATTTATAACTTGGTATTGCTGTAATCACAGCATCGTCTAAGAGGCTGCTCTCATTTCTCAATCTACGTAGTTGGCCGTGAACTTTTCCGATATTCAAACAGATGACTAACTGTTTTTGAAGCTTCTTGCAGCTCTCGATGAAGACAGGTTCGCCTTTGATTATATCAGCGTTAGTATACGTTTGAAGTCCAAGAAGTAATCTAGCCCGATTTGCCCCTTTTTTGCTACCAGTTTGAACGACAGCAGGCTTATGGAATTTTTGAAGAACTTCTTTAACCTTGAGAATAATATAGTCAAGAGGTTATCGATACTTTCCTCACTGAGTTTTACTCACTTGTTTGTCACAATGTAACTTCATAGCTATGTTGTCGAAACATACTGAAAGCAGCGATACGCAGGTGAGGTCCTTAACATTATCCAATGCTGAAAATGATATGATCTCCTCGACTATCGACACTTGCAGGAAAGTGACGTTAACCTAGAAAAATATCAAACGTCAAATGACGACGAATAAATTCAAAGTAGCATTTCACCTTTGGCAAAAATATTGCAGCTTGTAATTGCGTTTTAATTGTTTCCTCGAGGCTACCAAGATTTGTCGAATCATTGTTATCAGTTAGACCACTTCCCGACTGACAGATCTTTCTAACGTTTGCTGTAGTTTGTAAGATATTCGCAGAAGCCACCTCACACACGCAAGAGGTATGCAGATGGTTTATAACGGTTAAAGGATGCAAGCTGGAAACTGTAGAAGTCAGGGAATCCACAAATCTGAAATTCGAAGTGGTTACGACAACAATCCTAACGTTTCCAACGGATTCCTCACCGTTGTAATGACTCCAGAAGTAAAGGGCTGACCATTACATCTAAATCTCCTTTTAGTTTGACTATTATCGTGGTCCTACAGCCACCCTGTGGCTGGGTGCCTAGTATCTCTTCTTCCTGGATCTCCTCTAGTTCTTTATCCAATTCTTCTTGCTCCCAAGAGTAGACGAATGGACTTGTGGGTGTTCTGTTGTCGGCTCTGGAGTCGCATCGAGTAACCATCTTCATAGACGTCATACCATCCATTACAGTCTCCATTTGGGGTACAAAACGTCCTCCTAAAATTTCACAATAGGTGATATCAATACTAGAGGGTTTTCCAATAAGAGGTGTTATTTTAAATGGCCCACTATTTCGGTAGATTTCACTTTTGAAGCTGTCATTTTTTGACATTTGACAAGTAGAAACTAAGCCATTAATAAAAATGGAACGATACACGCTTCAACAACGCGTTGAAATTATTAAAATTCACTATAAAAATGCTGAAAATTTGGCAGAGACAGTTCGTAAAACTCGAACATTTTTGGGTCGTCGTGGAGCAGCTTGTCGGACCGCAATAAAGAAATTGGTGGAAAAATTCGAGCTGTTGGGACAAGTTAGTGATGTGAAGAATAAAACCCGTGCACGTCGCTCAAGAAGAGCCGAGAATATTGCTGCTGTAGCCGAAATTTTGAAGAAAACCCAGGTTTGTCCATTCCTCGTAGTTCTTTGGAATTAGGCATTCTACAAACGTCATTACACCGTATTTGGCATACAAATTTGGGTCTTAAGGTTTATAAAGTTCAGTAAACACGAGAACTCATGCCTACCGATCATCAACGTCGTGTCTTTGCTGATTGGGTCGTTGAAATGCATGAAAATGATCCGTAATTCCATCGAAAAATCATTTTGAGTGATGAGGCCCATTTCCACCTCGGTGGCTTCGTCAACAAGCAAAATTGTCGCATCTGGGGCTCGGAAAACCCGAGAGTTATTGTTGAAAAGCCTCTCTATCCTCAACGTGTGACTGTTTGGTGCGGTTTATGGTCCGGCGGAGTCATTGGACCTTACTTTTTCGAAAATGAGGCTGGAGCAACAGTTACGGAGAATGGATTGCGCTATCGAGGGATGATTAATGATTTTTTATGGCCGGAATTGGATGGTATTGATCTGGACAACGTTTACTTTCAACAAGACGGCGCTACGTGCCACACAAGCACCATTGATCTTTTGCGGGAAAAGTTTCCGGACTGTGTTATCTCTTGAAGAGGTGATCACAATTGGCCACCGAGATCTTGTGATTTAACACCTTGCGACTTCTTCAAGACCTCAAAGATGGAATGCGTGAGGCTATCGAGGACATAGGGCAGCCACTTTGCGATTTGGTTATGGAAAATTTCATTGAAAGGATATGGTCCTGTAAGGTGGTGGTCATTTGCCTGATGTTATTTTCCAATATTAACGGCATAGCTTCTTCTTTATGATGAAATAAACATCCGATCATTTATATTGAAAAATGGCATTTTTCTTTGAATATCAAAATAACACCTCTTATTGGAAAACCCTTTATATACAGTGAGTGCTGTAAGTTAAGTTCAAGTGTTGGAGTCATGCAGCCATCTTGATTATGGCAGGTCAGGAAAAGTTATCAAGAAAATATCTTTATTTTAACCTTGAACACTCAAGTGAAAAGCCATAAAAAGAAATAGTTTTTTGGTAATGAGCCCCACGACTTGCACTTACCAAGATAGTGATGCGATATCATCACTAACAGAACGTATACTGCCCAAATATCAAAATGGGCGTGACCTTCAAAGTTCACTTACCAGAATAAACCAACTTATCATCTATTCTCTCGAACAGAGACACTGAAAACTGATCTATAGGTCCTTCATGAGCCCTATCGTTCCAATTCGGACATTTCAACTGGCTCAAATGCGTAACATAACTGGACATAAGCATCGACGAATCTACAATCGGCCTATTTACTTGTCTATGTAAATCAATTAGAGTGAAATCTTCCTGGCTGCCTTGCGCTGAGACAAAAGAATTATTACTCAAGCTATCTGAAGAATGTGTACCTAAAAGCGATTATCGTTAAGTTTCCTGTGGAAACTTGCTGAATGTAGAATTTTACCTGAACTCGAAGACCTTGTGTCCAAGTCTGGATGTATGATATCGGAATCAGGCTGAGACGCTGTGCTAGTCTGTGGCCATAAACGTGGACTCACTGACCTGTTATTGAGATTTCTGTTGGGTGTGGCTAGGCCTTGGACAGCTGAAGATCGTTGAATGCAGTCGTTCTGAAAGAATATACCAGTCTCGACAATTAAGGGTACTTTTGCACGATAGGTTGCTGTTCATGTATCTAGCAGACTAATATTACTCGACGGCGTATGACAGTGTGAAATTAAACATTCTTAACAATATAATTACTTGGAACATTTCGTCATACTTTGTACCAGATCCAAGAAAGAAATGGTGTATTAATCGTTTAGACAATCTGAAAAACTCTAGATCTATACCATAAACTGGGTGGTGAAGTTGTTGGAAGCGCAATTCGTTCAATTTGACTATGGCTTCATTGATTTATGGCAAGGAACATTGACTTGATGAAACAATTTTGTAAATTTTACAGTAAGCAGGGCTGTTGTCCTCAGGACTGCTATCTCAGATCATACAGGACAAAAAGTAACATTTAAATTGTCCTCAACCCCTAAGAATATGTCTACTTATCGTAGGATATATAGTGAAGAGGCTAAAATTGCATTTAAGAATGAGATGAGAGAGCAGAATTGGGAGTCAGTCTTTGATCAGAAGGAAAATGATGTAAATGCACAATGGGAATGTTTTATGAGTATTTTCCATCTCATTTTTGAAAAACATTTTCCCTTGAAATCGGTGCGTGTTAACAATAGGACTACAAATTATTACAATACGCCTGAAGTCATGGACAGTAAGAAAAAATTAGATGTCTTATTGTTATTAAAGTCACGTAACAAATGTTTCAAATCGTTATATGATGAAGAAAAACGCAGATATGATAGGTTATTATTGCAGGCTAGAGTTAATTACTATAATAAGGTGATACAAGAGTCAGAAAATAAAAATAGAGCTATGTGGTCCATATGTGGGGAAATAAAAGGAAAAAATAATTTTAAAAAAAGTTGTGAACTTGAAGGAGAGCCATTCGAAGTTGCTGAAAAATATAATAAATTCCTTTTAGAGAAGATACCTAAATTGTTGAAAGATCTTGATGAAGTTCCTTTCTTATACAGGGAGCCATACAACAATCAATCTTTATTTCTGAAACCAACTGATTCAGAGGAAATAGTAAAAATATTACGTGGCGTAGATGGTGTACCAATAAATGTAATAAAATTATGCATTGATGAAATTAAACATATTTTATCGTACATTATAAATAATTCCTTCAAATATGGAGTATTTCCTAGTAGACTAAAGTTTGCTTTAATTAAACCGTTATATAAGAAGGGAGAAGTCACTTCGATGGACAGTTATAGGCCAATAAGTTTGTTATCAAATTTTTCAAAAATATTTGAACATGCTTTTTGTGATAGACTACTCATGTTTTTAAATGAATGTAATTTCTTTAATAGTTCACAACATGGATACTTGGGAGGTAGGTTGACCCAGTCAGCACTATATCAATTTACTGAAGTTATAGTGAAAATACTTGAAGAAGATAAACTAGGACTAGGAATATTCTTAGACTTAACTAGTGCATATGATTGCCTTTTTAGACAGTTTCTTTCAGTGAAATTAGAAAAAATAGGTCTGAGGGGTTGTGTAAAAGACTGGATTGATTCATATCTTTCAGGTCGCCATCAAAGTGTTTGTATCACTAACAACGGGAAAGATTATAAATCTGAGTTTGCAGAATCAAATTTTGGTATAACACAGGGAAGTGTAGTAGGCCCTGTTTTGTTCATTATTTTCATTAATGATCTGTGTAAATTGGAGAGGGATTATTTCGATGCAATAACATGTTTTGCAGATGATACTAATGTCATTCTAGGGGATAGAGAGTTTAAATACCTGGAAGGTAGAGCGGAATTAGCTTTCAAGCAGTTAAAAGCTTGGTTCACAGCTAACAAGTTGAAGATTAATGATGAAAAAACTAAAGTAATTTTATTCAGCACCCAGCGATCTGTTAAAAGTAAAAAAGAAAATGTTCAAATCGATGGATTAAATATTAAACTTGAAGAGTCAACAAAATTTTTGGGAGTTTACATAGATCAATACTTAAAGTGGTCTTGTCATATTGATTATTTATCAGGAAAGCTCTGTAAAATAGGATATGGCTTTAGTTTATTGTCAAATTATTTAGGTTATAAGACTTTGAAAATAGTATATTACGCAAACTTTGAGTCAGTGTTAAGATATGGTATTATATGCTGGGGTTCTAGTTCAGAGGTGCAAAAATTATTTGTCATACAAAAAAGAATTTTAAGATTATTGTCAAAATTAGGAGTTCTGGATTCATGTAGAGGCGTGTTTAAAAAAAATGGCATCTTGACAGTTTATGGTATTTATTTGTATGAATGCCTAATTTATTTCTTCAGAAACAAGGCCAGTTTTTCAATACATATATCAGACCATAAATATGAGACGAGAACTCTAGATTTCAATTACCCTAAGCATAGGTTGACACTAACCGGAAAACATCCATCATATATGTGTATTAAAGTATATAATAGGTTACCTAATGAATTCAAGAGAATTAATAATTTTAATTTATTTAAAAAGAAGGTGAAAGAAATGCTCATTAAATTAGAACCCAACTCTCTACTAGAGTATTTTGATGTTCAGTAGGGGTGGGAAGTATTTTTAGTTATAGTTTTTGTTGACACTATTTAGTTGTGTGTGTAGCATAAGTGTAGTTGTGCTGTACATGCTTTGAAATAAAGATTGTTATCTATCTATCTATCTATCATAATCCACTGTCATATCGACGCAAAAAACCCTGTTTATTTCACTTAAACAGCTCCAAACAGCGCTAGGAATCGACGATGCCTTGTTACTTTTGTCAAGCGGTGAGCAAGTGCGGCACCATCATCGAGCAAAGCTTACCAGTAGACAAATTTTCACACAAAATAGTGAATACACTGCCTTCTGATAACTTAAACTCCACCGCTATCCCGTGCAACTTCAATTTACGATCGCTCAAAGCCAATTCTAGGACATTTAATGCTTTCTGTAACAACTGGCGAATTCGAGCAACCAGAACGTTCAGCATCATCGGTGGTCCGTTGCCAACCTTCAAAATCAACCTACTTCCTTTCAACCGTTGGTTTCAATGGAGTAAAGTTTAAATAGCACTTATCAAGTCATTGCTTTGCTTGCGAAGTATTTTTTCCCGCCAAAAACTAGTTTCTATCCATTTATCAAACAACCACAAATGTTAGCGCCATTTAACTTCAATATTTCCAACCAAACGTGACTCTATGTTCCGAAAATTTGACACGCATCTTTTGAAGCTTGGAAACAATGGGAAAAAGTAATATGGCACTAGCGGTGCCATCTATGCGGCAAGTTTGGGACTTATTGAGTGACGTGGTATGTGCGCATCTCACCTGTCTATTGAGAGTGAAACTCCTATGTTCTGGAGTATGAATTTCATGATCGCTCCTATGTGAAGACAATCTCGTTCTTGTAGTTTCCGGAGCAGACCCAGGAGCTTGCAGAACACTACCGTTTCTTTGCATCACGGACCTATCGGTCACTATACTCAGTTCGCTTGAAAACTTCTTCTTCCCGCTAAAATCGAAATTTTAATTCTTCGATTCATTCCAAATTTTTCCCCACTTACCCCTGAGTGCTCGCTAATATCGGCTGTCTCTCCTGTCTCATCAGAATTCCTCCAGTACTCAAAATGGAATTTCTCAAACTAGAACTTCTAGAGTTGAGATGGAGATCTTCGTCGGCCGAAAAGAAAGCTTCTGAATGGTTCTCACTGGACATTGAAGTTGTACGTTGAACTTCTTTTTGGAGCCGTTCCTCTGAGCTGTATCTTGTACCTATGGACTGTTGGGATTCAGATTCATTTAGGGAAACATTGGCGCCGGGACTCGATGCTGATACATCACTGGCAGGTCCCTAATTTCAAGAAAAAATTATCATGAAAAATTTAAAGATTTCAAATAGTTTTCTCATTCAAATTGAAGAACGCATCTTTGAATATTGAGTGAAAATGCACTTACGCTGTTAAGTGGAACCTCGAAGGCATCTGCTCTGGAAGAGTTGAAATAGTCGACTGCTAGTTTGGAATCGGATATGCTGTTTTTAGGAGGGAGATCTACCTCTGCAGAAGCCACAGAAAGTTTACCTTTGTCCATGTGCAGTTTAGAGTCGCTGTCCAGTTTTGCTGTAGTTAAAAGGGAAGGACAGGCCTCTATGAGTCTGGCATAAGGGACCTCCTTTATGATTGCGCTCCTATATAAATTACATCAGGTTACACATGGTAAAAAGATGAATTTGCGATTTTCGTTAATAAGTATTACATTATTTATATGGAATATTCAGGATAATAACTTGGAGATACTTCACAAATGGGTGGTTTATATTCTTAATTTGGAGATATTTCAACCTGTAATGGACCCATAATAAGAAAGGAATACAGTTCATCACAAAACGAAATATTGATATTAAAAAAAAAGACAGCATTATCTATTTTATTTCACAATTATGAATATTTTAACATTGCCTATCGTAGCTTTAATGATGACGTCACAGTCTGTGATATCAACATCTCTGCGAATGTGTTAAGAAGCGAAATAAGGATATAACTCCGAAAAATGGAGTTTGAAAGCTACTATAAGCACTTTAGTACCTCAATGTGATAGTATAACAATCAGAACTAAAAAAAAATTTTTGTTCCTGCCCAAAAATATGGAGGAATCCATTAAAATGTGGTGATCTAATGAAAATTCCTTTTTTCGACCTTGTTAACACTTTAATCACAAGTTATAATATACAATGAATACTTTATAAAGCAGGATTAGAAATTCAACACATCAATCATCCTGTTACACAGAAGTGAATTATGCAGAGTAGAAAGTGACGCTCACTGTTGGAAAAGCACCTAGCCTAACAACATCCATTTTGGATAAATTGCCGCAATTAACTTTTAAAAAACCTGCTTATTTAATAAGCAATTGATGCTCCTTGTATAAACACGTCATAAAACAATTCAAAAGCGATGATTTCACAACAAAATCAATGAAACACAATAGACGACTTCGGCTCAAGTTGCCAACCCACAATTTACTTAGCAAGTTTACTTTCTCTGGGGAACGGGAATTTCACGACAAATTCGACATGATAAGGTTCGCATTATTTATAAATAACCGTAAAACATGCCTCGGCTCTTCAAACCAGATAATTCCTTCCAAATATAGGTTTTTGTTAAGATCGTCCCCGATTGGTGGAAATTTAAGTTGGGATTCCTGATTTCATGCAAACAGTGTCAATTTTCATAGGATACGTTCCGAAAATCAACTCTGTTGTTTCGGTTGCCGATTTTCCGCTCCGTAAATATGAAATATTCGGATGGTTCCTGGAACAAGCGCGTGAAAAAGGTTATTTACGGAATCTGGTTGATGAAAATGCGGTCGATTTACTGTCACCAGGACGATTTTCTATGGTAAATATCCATAGCATAGAACAATCTATGTTTACTTTAGGTTTGTTTTGGTTCCGAGTTCAGATCTGTTCGGGACGGTTCTAGCATAGACCATTCATCAACCAGATTCCGTAAATAACCTTTTTCACGCGCTTGTTCCAGAAACCATCCGAATATTTCATATTTACGTAGCGGAAAATCGGCAACCGAAACAACAGAGTTGACTTTCGGAACGTATCCTATGATTTGCATGAAATCAGGAATCCCAACTTAAAATTCAGCCTATCGGGGACGATCTTAACAAAAACCTATATTTGAAAGGAATTATCTGGTTTGAAGAGCCGAGGCATGTTTTACGGGTATTTATAAATAATGCGAACCTTATCATGTCGAATTTGTCCTGAAATTCCCGTTCCCCAGTGAAAGTAAACTTGCTAAGTAAATTGTGGGTTGGCAACTTGGGCCGAAGTCGTCTATTGAAGTAGATCGGCAGTTTGAATGTGTTTATATCGCAAACTATGACGTCACGCGTTCGGATTCGTGGTAAATATCTCATTTCCTTGATAAATTCGAAATACTCAATGATGTAACATTAAGTAATGCATTTAATTAGAATTGACGATTATTTAATTCTTACCTTACAGAAGATGAAGAAAACCTTCTATTTGCTTTTCTTTCCAAAGAAGTGTTGGGACTTTCGTTTCTTTCAGTATCCATGGATCGTTCACGTTCTAACCTATGCATTCGGGGACTTTCGAAGGATTTCTTGAGACTACCGGTGTTATCAACTTTAGGGTTCGGAGGTACAACATCTTGCAGTGATATTTCGTTGTATATATACGGGGTGGTGCGAAATATTAGCATTCCCTCGTGTAGGATACTTTGTCCAAAACCAGGATAAGAGCCTGGCTCATTTATTCTAAATAAAGACACAATATTGATTGAGTTTTTTTGAGCTTGATGAGGAATATTTGAATGGAATGAGAACTTGCAATTTTCAAGACAACGATTTATCTCACCTAAATGCTGCAACATTGATGCCATCTTCCAAGTCGGTTTTGCTGGGTCTGAAGAATCTCGGTCCATTCCTGTTTTCGCCGAAGAAATAACACCCTCCTGTACATCCGCATCTACTCTGCAGCTTGTTCAGTTCGGGCCACAGGAACCAGAGTTTCTTCTGTCGGTCGTCGTGAATCCTGAGGAATTTCTGTTGCATCTCATAGGCGTTCTGATCTTTGGCGTCTGCACCAGAGATCGCGGATTCCACTATTATAGGACCGAAATTTACTGCACCCACTTCCAACCAGAGGTCATCCGTGGATCTGCAATGAATAGTTTCGATAAGGTTGGTCTGTCCTGTTTAGAATGAGCCACATCCGCAAATTATGCAAAAAATAACTCAAGGATATGGAAGTTTGGCACATTCCTCTGTGTATAATCAACAAAGGTTGGAGTAATTTTTCTGTCAGATAATGGGGGTTTTTCTTTTAAACGAAAATGCAGTAATTTCCATGAAAAACCTTTGGAACATCACATTTCAAACATATAATTTCAATATTATATTTTTAAAAAAATGTTTGATTACCTAAAACTGAAAAATAAAAATGGGGATTTGCATTTGAAGGGATTTGTCTTGAGTGCACGATATGGCAACGTCGAATTCAGCTTTCTCGGAAAGAAAAGGACGTCAAATGTGCTACTTTGCTTAAGAAAACAGAGATAGCTATACTTCGATCTGGTTAGAATGGAAGAAAACGACCAAGGAATAGAAAATGAAGGGCACAGACTGTCATATTACTGACAAATCGCAAACGGAAATTGTTTGGTTATACTGACAAAGAACACGTGTGTACCACAGAATAGGAATAAATATTTCATTATTCTATAGCAGAAAAAGCTATTCTACTAAACACCGTTGTCACTTTGTGCATGCCTGGCAAATCCCAAACCCCAATTTTGAAATCTGATTTTGAATACATATATATATATATATATATATATATATATATATATATTATCAAAAAAAACCCAATTACCATATAATGGTGTAGGGTATTACACTTCAACTTAATTAAATTTCAGTATATACAAAATTAAAGTATTTCATTTCTATGTACAAATTTGGTCCACAGTTTCTTATCCATAGCCATATTCCTTGCTTCATTCCATGTTTGTCCTCTCCTATTAATTATTTCAGTGATTGTTTCGTTCCACGTCAGCTCTGGTCTTCCTCTCTTTTTCCTCTTTTGAATTCTAGCTTCCCATATCTGTTTAACAGGTCTCTCCACATTTGCTCTGTTCAGATGTCCCCACCAGCTAAGTTGTCTTCTTTCTACGAAATCATGTATTGGTTCAATCTCTAGGTCTTCACGTATTCTTTCGTTCCTTATCTTATTCATTCTGGTTACGCCCTTTACTCTTCTTAGGTGTTTCATTTCTACTGCTTGGATTTTACTTTTCTGTTTATTATTCAAGGCCCATGATTCGCATGAAAATGTCAGGGTAGGTCTATATATTGCTCTATACACGTTCATCTTTGTCCTTTGGGAAATTTCCTTTTTACCTATGAAACTCTTATTCATCGTATGGTACAATTTAACTGTGTTTTCTATTCTTTTATTAATTTCCACATCTTGTTTTCCCTCTTCATCTATTTCAACACCCAAGTATCTGAAATTTTTCACCTGTTCTATTGTTGTTTCGTCTAGCTCTATATTAAGTTCTTCTGAGTTTCCTATCACCATAACTTTTGTCTTGTCTTTATTTATTTCCATTCCATACTTTTTGACAGCTTCATCCCATATCTTCATATTTCCTTGCAAATCGTCTCTTCGTCCAGTAATCACGATAATGTCATCTACAAAAGCACATTCTGATATTTCCACCCGCTGCATATTTTTGTGTCCTACGTGAAATTTTTTTGTTCTTCTTGTGCATTCCTTTAAAATCTCGTCCATGAAGATAATGAACAGTACCGGACTCAAACTTCCTCCTTGCCTTAGTCCTGTTTTTGTGTGGAATGTTTTTGATGTTCTATTGTGGCTTACAATCCGGTTTTTATTCAATCTATATATATTCTTTATAATGCAGATCAATTTTTTATCTATTCCTCGTTTCTTCAGTATTGTCCACAGTTTTTCCCTGTCCACTTTGTCAAAAGCTTTCACCAGATCAATAAAGCCCAAGTACAATTTTCTATTTTCTTGTTTTGCTTTCTCGCATAATATCTTCATAGTGAATATATGATCTTGAATACTCCTTCCTCTCCTGAATCCACTCTGTATTTCTTCCATTGTTATCTCTATTTTCTGTCTAATATTTTCTCGTAGAGTTTCATAGCTGTACTCAATAAAGTTATACCTCTGTAGTTATTACAATTATGTTTGTCTCCTTTCTTATATATTGGAACTATTAAGGCTGTTTGCCAATCCTCTGGTATCATTTCATCTTTCCATGCTTTTTCAAATATCTCCAGCAATGTGTTCAATCCTATTCGTCCCAAGTTCTTAAGCATCTCTGACGTTATTTTATCACTTCCTGGAGCTTTTCCATTTTTCAATGATGATATCGCTTGTTTCAGCTCATCCAGAGTTATTCCCTCAAATTCTTTATCTTCAATATTTTCTTGCTGTTCGTATGTATCTTCTACCTCGCTATGTCCCCCATCCAGTAGTTCTCGAAAATGCTCTCTCCATCTATCCATTATTTCATCGTCACCCCTCAATAGTGTTCCTTCTTTATTCTTTATATTTACGCTTTCATTCGTTTGTCTATTTCTTTGCGCTTTCAGGACTCCATAAAACAGTTTTTGATTAGTCTTGAAATCGTTTTCCATTTTTTCATTTTGAATACATTCGGAAGGTAATTTGGGAAAATGATGAATCAAACCCATAATAATTATGTTCAAATTTGCATTTGCAGTAATAACCCAAATTCAGGAAAAACCCCCATTATGAGACTTCAGTCAAAATATGTAACATTTGGCAATCACTCACCGAATTCTTCTTACCTAGTAATTTCAGATGTGCCAACCTAACTCAGTTCTAGTTACGAAAACTTGATTAATCTATTCAAAGGCCTACTGACCGACTCAAAAAAGGAGAATAGAGCATAGTTTGTGATTATTATCACATGAATTAAAATAGATGTTTTGGTGTTCCAAAAACCAAAGGTTTTTCGACATCTAAGTGTAAGCTTATAGCGAGATACATACTTGTGGTTATACTTTTGTTGTTGCCATATCAACTGCCTCAGCGATGTGCTGAATGCTATACAGCTGAGACCTGAATTCACTTGTTTTCCGTGAAGATTACACGTTGAAAGTCGCAGTGGAGATACCTAGAAAAAAATAGAATTCTATGAGTTCATTTAATCACTTATGTCTTAAGGAACATGATTAAAAACGAAAAGAAATTATCTAAGTTCCAAAATGGCTACGTTTGCGATACGTTGAAGTGTGCAGTATTCAGTAATAATTCCGTTTTGACGCCTTCACAAAATGTCTGTGATTTTCGAATTTTTTAACGAAAATGTTCCCAAACGACTAGGTTGGACTCACTACTGATCCAGTTGTATTATTGGAAGATACCTAATTGGAAACCAAAAACCGGCAAAGATTTAACTGGTCCCTTGGCAATAAAAATCCCTGTAACCGTATCTACAAATCTACAATGAAAAACTCACCCACAACTGAAGAGCCGTACCGCTTTCAACCAACCAAACATCCAGAGCATCCACGGCCACCCTCGTGAACTTATACTTCAACTTATGACAATCCTGATTAACCAAACTTTCCCCGTCTACCGTCTCTTTCTTAGTCAAACTCCCTTTCTTCTCTAAATCTTCGTTTTTCTTCTTCTCCGCAGCAGATTTCAAATTGTTTTTCGACGTTCTATCCGCGCTACCAAACTTCATGTTCTGAGCTCCAGCGTTGTTGGAATTCTGTTGGTTCTTCACCATCACGTTGGTGTAGAACTGCTGGAAGGCTTGTTGGAGCGGTTGGGTGGAAATTACGCTTTTCTTCCTTTGTTCCGGGACTGCGGTAAAGTCGTCTTCGGTGGGGTGTATCAGTTCGTTCTCATCGTCCAGGATGAGAACCACTAGGGTTTCGATGCTGGTAGCTAAGGTGCAAAGTTGCGGGGTAGTCAGTTTTCCGGTCAGTTTACCCATGTGGACTTCTACCAGCCAGGCGTACTCTAGGGTGTCTTGGTCGAGAGATCTGCCGACGTCGGAGAACATTGCGTGGCCCCTAACCTAAAAACGAATTTTTTAAAATGCATACTAATTATTTCAACATAATATGATAATGGGGGTTTTCCTGAATTTGGGTTATTACTGCAAATGCAAATTTGAACATAATTATTATGGGTTTGATTCATCATCTTCCCAAATAACCTTCAGAAAGTATTCAAAATCAGATTTCAAAATTGGGGTTTGGGATTTGTCAGGCATGCACGAAGTGACAACGGTGTTCAGTAGAATAACTTTTTCTACTATAGAATAATGGAAATATTTATTCCTATTCTGTGGTGCACACGTGTTCCATGTCAATGTAACCAAACAATTTCCGTTTGCGATTTGTCAGTAATATGACAGTCTGTGCTCTTGTTTTTCTATTTCTTGATCGTTGTCTTCTTCTCTAACCAGATTGAAGTACAGCTATCTCTGTTTTCCTAAGCAAAGTAACACATTTGACGTCTTTTTCTTTCCGAGAAAGCTGAATTCGACGTTGCCATATCGTGCACTCATGACAAATCCCTTTGAATGCAAATCCCAATTTTTATTTTTCAGTTTTAGGTGATCAAACATTTTTTAAAAAATATAATATAGAAATGTGATGTCCTAAAGGTTTTTCATGAGAATAACAGCATTTTCGTTTGAAGGAAAGACCCCCATTATAATGGTATGCTCAGTGACCTTAGAATAATAATAATAATAATATCAGCGATTTTGAAAGGAGCAGAACAAACTACGTTACTTGCTCATCTAAATGACATGTCTTTTTCAGCGAGACACGCACGTTCCCATATTGCTCATCGAACTGTGGACTTTCTTCAAGAACCTAATGTAAGCGTTTAGCCATGACCACCCTGTTCACCGGATTTAAATCCCGTTATTTTTACCCAGGAGTCGCTAGCGCTCACATATGTAGTAGTGAAACGCCAAAAAAAAAACAAAAATCCGTACTTTTCATCAATTGTTAAATTCATGCAAGCCAATATCTTGCTTATCGAAAAATTCTTCTTACCTGTAAGGAAGACAAAGTAATTTTTCCTTGATTCAAATGTCTATCCTTCTGACTTCTGTTCACATTATCGGAAACCAACAGAACTGCTGGACTCAACAATAGCTGCAGTTCTGTCTGTTCGTAACGTTTCTTCATCTCGAAACCAAATCTCTCTACTAAAATAACAGGGCAAGGTGGATCCTTTTCTGTACAATTCTGAAATAGGTTTCATCAGGTTTATTCTTATTGTATTTTAATCATCTCTATAGTTTTTTTTCCTCAAACGAGGGACCTTCTTAAGCATGAGGTAGAACATGACTTTTTCAAAATAGAGCAATTAACAGGCGAGTCCTATGATAGCTACCTCAAAATGCTCTATTAACCATAAATGATAGATTGAAAAAGTTACCAACTAGTTACCAAGATTCATCTAGTTCATACCAATATTTTTCGAGTTATCTTAGAAACAACAATACTGAGGAAAAGATCACAAAATTTGACTAATTCTTTTTTCCCAATATCTCTGAAAATTGGAATTGGATATACCTAAAATTTGGTGAACTATTGTAAATTATTGACTTCAGGCTCTGTTGCACGTGGGTAATCTTCAACTAATTACCAAGTTTCAATCCGATCGGGTCAGCCATTCCTGAGATATTTGCAAATAACCTCAAAAACTGAACAAATGCTTGACTGATTTGGTCCATTGACAAACTTAACCGGTGAATTTTATATGCAACCTACCCTAGAAGTTTCTTGTTGCTAGCTTTTCCTGTTCTCGAAAAAAATCGAAAATTACAGACAGTAAACCCGCAAGATTTCCCGTCGCGAAGCTACAAGTAAGATATTCACATCATTGTAAGCAGTGTGAGTTCCTGAACAAAAAATATGAAGACCAACATAGGCGGTCTCTCTTTGTTTGGAAGATATGGGCCCCCAAAGTTCCAAATTGATGCATTTTCAGATCCTTTTTTCCGCCATAAAAATGATCTCTCACTTCTCAAATCTAGTTCATAAATCATCTTTGAACCTTCAACCAACGAATAACGACACTTTATTTCAAGAAAATTCATTATTTAAAGGAAGAAAAGTGAAAATATTAGACAACCACTTAACCTATATTTCTACGAAATACTTCTCAATGTTGAAGCGGAGCTTGGCAACAGCGTCTTTTCATCGCTGGATGACCTAAGAGTAGTTGCTGGCGGGAAATATGAAATGATGGACAGTCGAAGGATATGATTGTAAGGAAAATGCTTTTGTCACTGAAGAAGAGCTGGTTATTCTAACATCAAAACAAAATCATTGAGAATACTTTTTTGTTCTGTCTTCGAGATGGTCCCAGTTTAGAATGAGATTCAGGGTATTCCCATAAAATGGGTTATATAATAACCTCGATTTCATTGGATATCTGGAAAGGGTGCGACCTATCACATATATGAAAAAATGTACGTTGAAATATATATCAGGGTGTATTATCATTCTATTTCTATGTGTTTCAACCTTGTAGATTTCATTAGAAACGAATTCTCCTATTGGAAGATTTAGAGTGTCGCAGTAAACAGTAAGAACTAAGAACATATTTCATGATATTTCATTTTTCTCGCCAGCAATAATCTGTCATTCACGATACGCACGATGCCACGATTCCGACCGATGAAATTCGCGCCATTGCCAAACTTCACTTTTAGACTGAGTCGAAATCAGAAGGAATAGAGGTTAAGTGGTTGTCCAGTAATTTCATTGTTTTTTCATTAAATATTGATTATTCTTGGAAAAAAGTGTTGCTTATTGTTGGTTGAAGGTTCAAAGGTGGTTTGTGAACTATACAGATGAAGAGATGAGAGATCGTTTTTATGGTGGAAAAAGGGACCTGAAAACGACTCATTTTGGAACTTTGGGGGCTCATATCTTCCAAATTAAGGGAGACCGCCTATGTTCGATTTCACATTTTTTATTCAGGAAAACACACTGCGTACAATGATGTAAATATCTTTTTAATATCTCGGCGACGGGAAATCTTGCGGGTTTACCTTACAGACATTTGGGTAAAACTATAGCACGCTGCTCCCTGGAACAGGCAAACTAACAAAAGAACTCACCTCTACAGATAACCTTGACAACTATTCTGACACGCTTCTGGCCATGCAGAATGCTGGGTGATCTCGATGAGACTGTTTTGAATGAAATAAGTAGTTTTTTGCAAAAAAACACGGATTTGTATTTATTTTGAAAAAGTCCTGTTAACTTTAAAACGCAAAAGTATCCACACATTGCACCGGAAAACTTACTTTGAGCAAATGAGCTTGTATATCATGAATAACAATAGAAACATCGACTTCTAACGGTCTATATTCCCTCTTATCAAAATCTTCCCTCAACTCCAACGGTATATTATAACTACTATCATCCAATTTCAATTCGCCACCTTGATCCTGATTGTTAGCTTGTTGCATATCGGTAAAAGACTGATCGTCTCCAAAAATATTCTCCTGAAAATATACCTAAGTAAACATCCAATCATAACTTGATATCCTCAAGATTTCACCTTGAAATTCATAAAATTCTTCAGTGCAGTCCCATACAAGCGTAATACCGAAGGCCCTATCTCTAATTCGACATTAACAGTGTCTGCTTTAAGAGTGGTCGGATCAAACTTTTCAAAACCTTCCGGGGGTCTTTTTCTGTTCTTTCTATGATGGGGGAACCTCATGGGAGAGAGCAGGATCTCTTCCTTGACAGGAGTTGAAATGTCCGCTTGAGGTTGGGGGCCCAGAGGTGGTTGAGGATGGAAAGTATACATTATGTTTATTGCACCTATAGGGACCCACCAAAAATCGATCCAGCCATCACTGAAATATACGATATCAAGTAATTTCATTCTACGTATAAACTAGATGATATTCTCACCTTTCTTTACAAACGTTTCGCCACTTTGGTATTAATTCAGTCTTTTTTGTAGTGCTGCCATCTTTTGACAGCAATTTCGAGTGTTTGTGCAGGGCAGTCACAGTGTTTCTGCTCGAGTGGAATTCAGGAATGAAGAGGCTCAAGTCTATACTCTCTCCCTATAAAACAAATTTAAGGAATTCTAGAGGTCAGCAGCTTTTGCGCACATGTTCAAATTCGTTCAAGAAAAAACATTTTTCTGAAATTGTTGTGCATCAGCTTTTTCCTTTCTTTTTGCCTTTACCTGTATTCCAAAATTAAGAGGAATTGTCTCCGGCAAGTATTCGTCGAAGGGCAGGTCGAACGACAAATGTAAAAAGTGGGCGCAACACCCAAACATGGTGTTCTCGAGACGGCTCCTCTGACCAACGGAACTGCAGTCTATCCAATTGTACTGGTTGACTAGAGTTAGGAGTTCGCAGTGCTTCAGGTTCAAAGCTATCCGCCAAGTGTACGGAACAAAATGTATCAAGTCCGGCCTCTGTTTCGAAGCCCAGTCGTTTATCATATCTGAAACATGCAATCATCGTAAGCAAAGCTTCATTCCAGATGTCGGTATCCATGGCGTGTTCACCGATATAACCAATACATCTATATAAATTTCCTACCTTGAAAAAACCATTTGTGGTTGAAAATCACATGTAACGTAACCTTGCAGCCTGTCAAATTGATTTTCCACAATTGGTGTTCGTTCCACACCAGAGGATAGTGACATTCCAGACAGAATTCTAAGGTTTCGCTTTTGATGAAATCCCTGAATTGTAAACTAGTTGTTGCCTCAACATGCAGAAGTTGACCGTTTATTTTGTTCGTGTAACCATTCGGTTTTGTCACCCACGGTATAGTCATCTAAAAAATGATGAATAGATTCGTTTGAATTACATACTCATAGCAACTATTCGATTTCGCAATAATGTATTTTCTACAGATTTATAGACACCAGTTTAAGTCATAAAATGACTTGGTTCTATTCGATAATGGTGTTTCACAAGGTGATGTTCTTGAGCCATCATTGTTTACAGTTTCAATAAATAGAACGATATTGTGCTATATTTATGAATATATTTCCAAATAACTATAAAGAACAGCACAAAATACGATAGAAAACAAAAATATGAGTAGGAAAAAACCCTAAGGCCATCATAATGTAAAGGACAATAGGTCACGAGCAGTTTTGACAGTTGGGAGAGATTGGAGGACCAACAATAACCTAAAATGCATTGTTTACTATGAGAAAAACCGATTTCTCTTGTGATTTCGTATTCATTTGGAAATTTTGGATTGATATATTCACTTTTTTTTGAAAAGGATAGTATAAATTTGGTATACATATTATGAAATTAGTCCCTGACTTCATATACAGGCAAATAAACAGACCTTTGGTTAGTTCAGTCAACAGTTTTTTCATGTGTTGTAGTAAATTATATAGGCACCTTGTTACTTTCATATGGAGGTAAAATATTGCGGAAACATTTTGTGATATCATAGTGCTAATAAATTTTTCATTCCTAGATACTGCCAGTTATTTCTCTGTGTGTAGTAGATAGGAACAGTGTATTGACACAGTGGATGGTTTTTGTTCCTAAAATACGACTCAAGGGTGATTTAGATCTTTTTTTGTGAAAACAATCAGGAATGTTTATCAAAAACTTACGATTTTACGAAAATTCCCTACCTGGTATCAATCGGCATACCCAAACCAAACATTGGCAGTAGTAATACTGCACCTTAAGTGAGAATCATCTAAAAATTTGCCTGCATTGAATATCTGAATGGAAATATCTTTTATAAATCCTGTCTTGTTCAAGTAATAAAGAAATGTTTATTAAGAACTTATGATATTCAAATATTCCATAACCCGAATCGTTCGGTGTGCCCTACCAAAATAACCTACATGATATTACTCTACTGAACATGAAAATCAGCTGAATTTCGATATCATTGCATACCTGAATGTCAATGGTATGAATCAATCCTATCTAATTCAAGTTTTATTGATTGTCCAGACTAATATACAACCTATGTTCTTTGCCGAGGTAACTGACAAGTTGCAAAGTAAGATTTATTCTGTGAATTTCCATTTTAGAGGGCAGTTCTTTATTGAATTAATTCACAAAATATGATTTTCTCCTTCAGAACCGATAGAATATTCTTATTTCTATCTTTTATAATGGATACATTGAGTTCCTCTCCACATCTGGTTAGTACGTACCATTCAAATGAAAATACTTCAACAACTCATTGGTAGTTTTCATCGATTTGATGTTGATTAGTCGACCTTGAATACCTGAATTCACTTCAAAAAAAAAGTTTTAAATTGTATTTCTTGCCTTACTAAACCAAGCAACATGCAACAACACATTCAACCAGCAAGAATTGTATTTATTCGAAAAATTCCATAAATTAAGTCAAGCTGTTACTGTTACAAGATATCAAGTACTTTGGATATAGTTCCTAGATAATGCAATAGTGAATATTTCAGTCCAAAATGTCCAAATTCATACAAAATCACAATCCCAATCGCTTTTTCCCATAGTAAACAATGCATTTAAGGTTATTGTTGGTCCTCCAGTCTCTCCCAACTGTCAAAACTGCTCGTAACCTATACAAGAAAGACCACTAACCTCTAAATAGCTTCCTGCGCCTATGTTTATGTGAACAGCGTTGGTTTCCTTATCCTTCGTGAACAAGACATCGATAGTAGCATCGTTTTGCACCAGCATCCTGATATCGAAGGATTCCATTTGTCGTTTGTCCCCCGGTTTGGGTGTTCTGGTTACTTCCATTGGAAGGTAATCTTGAGGATAGAAAAACTTGAACAGATGCTCCCTCTGTCGGTCAGCCCAAGGACCATAACTGAAGTTTGTGCCTGAAAAATAAAAACAATGAAATTCAGATAAATAAAAGCGGAGAGGTGAGAGTTGATGTATTTAAATTCTCACTTTTTCCACATTTAATGTCAATGCCCCATTTTGGGGCGCTAGAAGCAACCACGTCACCATTTGGAAGTGTCACAAGTACCGGTTCTTCAGGTACAAGACCAGGTTCATCCATGTAGAAATATAGCTCCATGTTGTTGGATTGTAAGAGAACGAAACCTTCACCCATGTATCTTGGGGGCTGATCAGTTAGACCTTAATAAATAAAGAGATTTTAATCTTCTTCTTTACATCAATATAAAAGCTGAATTCTAAAATACAGGGTGTCACAGAAAAAATTTTGATTTTTAGGGTTGCTTCAAAAATGAAAAGTTCAAATTGTTTAAAAAAATTTTAGTATTGGGCATCCAACTATACTGAAAATAGGCGATTTTTGCTGAGATTAAAGTGGTAAATATACCTCAAGAAAAGTACAAACCTGTATACTTCAAACTTGGAGCTAGCATCACTTTCACATTTTCTCCCTTACACTTTACGAAATGCATGAATTTATCCAGAGTACAGACAGCAGGTTTTGTTGAATAGACAAAGTGAGACTCCTCAAAAGAAATACTGAGAGTTGTTGGTATCAGGCGATTTCCAAAAACTAAACGACTCTGAAAACATTATTTTACTTCAAAATTCAATATCTCAATAGAAATCAAATAATAATAAATAGTAGTGGACCAAACACTCCCCCCTGGGGATCTCCAAATATGGATTTCAGTTTTGAATATTTATTTATTTATCTAAACCACTTAATCATAAACATAGGAATATGAAATGAGTAATTGAACTCACAGAAGAAATATCACATTTTATAACAGGAATAAGATCCCTCCAAGTTCTTGCCATAGCTGCTTCCGGCCTTTGCTTCCTTACAGAGCTATTTTCACCCAAACTTTCGGATCTGATATGAGAAAATATTATAAACTCAATTTTCAATACACCTAAAATCTTGTGACTTACACATTCAAGTGTTCTGAAACCTTATGTTCAGTCAAGACTTCCCTGAGACCAAATATCTCCTCTAATTTTGTATAAACATCACATCTATTGTAGACATGTAGTTCAAAACCTATCAACATAATGGAGAGCCTAGTATCTGAATGGGAAAGATCTGTAAAACACAAATGATATATTTTCCTGTCCTTTTAAAACGTAAAACAAAGGACATACCCTCACTGACATCTTTAGGAATATAGGATCTCCACCATCGAAATATCAAATATCCATCTTGTACTCTGGCAGTATAGTCATATGTAATGTAAACAACATCTCGGAACATTATTTTGCCAGACAGTGCATTGAAAGAAAAGGAACCTACAATTAATAGTGGTGAAACTAAGTTGACAATATTCCTGTTCACATACCAATCCTAAAATATCCTTCGCTTATAAAGAGCCTGTTAACTATCTTTGTTATGATGTATCCAAATACTCTTGAATTGTAGTAAGCGATGTAAACAACCCAGGACACTGAAAAAACAAGGGAAGCGAGCAGCATTAAAAAATTAGAATCCATTTTAATCTCCTTAAAAGCTCCATGGTTGGTAGTGTTGAGGCCCCATGACATTGCCTCGGGGCTTTCATTATTGAAAGACATCATATTATCCATTATTGCAGTTGAAGAAAGTTAATCACTTTCATTCAATTCTTATACTTTTATCGTAAACATTGATATCGAATGTGCGAAACATATCTATTACTTCCCCTGATATTGAATACCGATTCTAAATGTTATTTATATGATTAATTCGAATACTGATAAACATTTTATCTGTAAATATAGAACTGCTAGCGTTGTTTCAACATTTAAATATCTGTAAAATATTATCATTATCTCATCAGTGGACTTCAAAGTTCAGTCCAACCTTTTTTTTGACGTTTATTTTCTCCTGCTGTCACTTTGACAGTCCATTTTTTTTGAGTTATTTCCTGACGTTAACTGTCATTGAATGCAAATTTTCAACATTCTATGATTCGAGCTGTAAACTCGAAAAAGAAACAGAGGAGATATTTAATGTTCTGTGATAGTATTCTTGACTGTGCATTTTCTGTGGGTCAAAGCATTCTGTGACTCCAGTGATGAACGACATACAAGGACTGCTCAGAAAGTAAGATGCTTTTATTTTTTCTTTGGGAAACCGTTGAATTATTACGTTTAATATATTGTTTTCAATTGTTCGTGCTAAATATTGGCTGAGAATCCCTAATCAATAACTTATTCTGTTTATTTAGCACCCTGACATCCAATTCAATTTTTGATGGCCAACAATTTTTCAACATGGTCTTGTGGCAACGTGGCATGCATCTCTGTGACGTCATGGGACTGCGTTGACATTTTTCGACGTAACAACTGTCCTCCCTTAGCATTTCCGCACTCTCCTCTAGGCACGAGATTAGTCGGCCATTTTTAGTTAAGGTGAGTTGATTATCATTTTGTATCTTTTTTATTATAACTGGGAGTAAATGTATGGAATATATCAAGCTAAAAATGGATTTCTGTATTTCTTTCTGAATTTAGTCGCGAGTTCATTGTCTTTTTACATTGATTTACTTTGATGGCTTCTTACATAATTCAGCATAACCAAGCCTGAAACCTTGTTAATGTTAACCGAATACTTTTAATTCATCGTTTGTATTAATTGAATCCTTGTAATCATAGCACGTTTCGTAATAGGTATATTAATGATAGCTAGCCAATCGTCCTGTATGATCCAATATCCATGCAGACTAATTAATTTTTATGTGTGCTGAATCAAATATATTATATAAGTCCATATTTTAGGGGGCTGGAACAATATCACAATAAAAATGTTCCTTTCACTTCTTCCAAAAGTATCTTGTCAATCCCAGAGTGCTGTTGTTCCAACAACTTCTCAAGAAACTCCAAAGTTAGGACTTGTTCAATCCTTAACAGCAGGACGAACCATTGCCGCAGCTTCTATTGCCCAAGGAGACAGTTGTGAATTTGCATCAGCGCAATATTTCGCTCTGTGTGGTCTTGGAGGTAAATTCAACCAGACCTAAAGTGTGCAATTTCAAAAGAAATAATTATGATTATATTATTTCTCGCTGAATTTTTGAAATGTCTAACGTTTTCTGCAAATTTCTGTGAGATCTGTAGCAATTTTGCACTTGGGACCTACTTACAGGGTACACATTGTTACTTTTAACTGGTCTCGGGAAGGTCTGAGAAAGGTTGTTGTTGGCTCCAGCAGGGCCCCTGTATGCTACAGGATGGAAGAACCAGAAATGGGCCACCTCTTGAATCAACCAGAGATAGCTCATTGGCTGGAGGTGTGACTTGAGTTGGTTTGGAAACTTCCATGATCAGCTCTTTTAGTCTAATCTGCAAACTGAAAATTATTTTTCAGAACTCAATTCAGACTAATCTGCAACAGATCTTGATCTTGAAATTTGTTTAAAATCATGAGATTTCAAATTTTTTTGAAATGAGATATTATGAATTTGATAATTTGCCTTATTCTTGTTCCTCCAACTCTGATAGTGTGATTAACTTGAAGGTGTTTTTTAGGTATCTTGTCATGTGGTATTACTCACACAGCTGTTGTACCACTTGATCTTGTGAAATGTCGTATCCAAGTAGATCCTGCCAAATACAAAAGTGTATTCAATGGTTTCAAAGTATCTCTAGCAGAAGAAGGCACAAGAGGATTGGCAAAGGGATGGGCCCCCACATTTATTGGCTACTCAGTTCAGGGTCTGTGCAAATTTGGTCTGTATGAAGTATTCAAAGTGAGTCCACAAACATGCTATTTTTATCAGTAAATTTTAACTTTTCTTCATTCCCTTAGGTTTTTTACTCAGATTTAATTGGTGAAGAAAATTCATACCTTTACCGTACCTGGTTATACCTTGGAGCTAGTGCTTCAGCTGAATTCTTTGCTGACATTGGTCTCTCACCAATGGAAGCTGCTAAGGTCAAAATCCAAACAACACCAGGTTTCGCAAATACTTTAAGACAAGCATGGCCTAGAATTATGAGGGAAGAAGGTGTCAATGGTTTCTACAAAAGTAAGTAAAACCCTGGCAGTGATAGTCCTTGAATTAAAGAAGTTGGTAGAATATCTCGGCTGGTATTAAATATCTGTGTTCATTTTGATTATTCTACATTCAGTCAGTGTGAGTCAGTGAGATGATATTTCTATGTTTAAATCATTGACTAAACCATAGACTGAAAGAGATGCAGTGATATCATAATCTATGGGAGGAAAACATCCATAGAGTATATTCTCATTGTTTTTCATGATAGACTTAAAAACACTTTTCTGTGTTTCCAACATTCTGCCATTTTTTATTCATAGAAGTGAAGTCATATTCTATGACTTCAGCTTGTCTAACTTATTATTACCAATTTAATTTTGTCATTATCACATGATTATAACAACATTCCAAGCATCAGAGATAACAGGTCCAATTGAACTTTAGAATTCCTGTCTGATAAAACCAAAACTGCAATCAAAAACTCTGTGGCAATCTTGCACTTGGGGCTCACCAACTGAGTACTTAGTTACTCTCAACAGCCTCGGGAAGGTCTGAGAAAAGGCTGCTCAAGGTCCCAGCAGGACCCTCGTATGTTGCGAGGTGGGAGAACCAGAAACATTGGTTGTGTAGGGATTTTAAAGCCTAGGAATCGTCCCTTAGGGGACATGAGGTGTAGCCCTATGCGACTTGGAAACTTCCATGGCCGGCCGTTTTAGTTCAATCTGCAAGCTGAAGTTCAAACATTGCTTTTGCTCTTTTTGATCTTCAGAACTCAATTCAGACTAGTTTGTTGTAGAGTTTTATGTGCTCTTTGGTTTTTCGAGGACTTGAATGTTTTTGACTTAGTGTTGAAAATGTTTTGGTTCTTGTCAAGTTAGGCAAGAGTTCTTAGGTTTGAGAGGTATTGTTTTCAGAGGATGACTCAAAGGAGTAATGTATGATACTTAGGTTTTTGTGTATTTACATCATATCGTTTTTAATCTGTTCTGACTCGATATCTTATTGTTTTTAAGGTTTGGTGCCTTTATGGATGAGGCAGATCCCATACACCATGATGAAGTTCGCTTGTTTCGAAAGGACAATCGAATTGTTGTACAAATATGTCGTACCTAAACCTAGGGCAGATTGTACGAAGGGAGAACAGTTGATCGTCACATTTGCCGCCGGTTACATTGCTGGTGTGTTCTGTGCCGTTGTCAGTCATCCGGCAGATACTGTTGTATCGAAATTGAACCAAGAAAAAGGTACTACTGCCTTGGGAGCAGCTAAGAAATTGGGAATGGCCGGTCTCTGGAAGGGATTGATGCCAAGGATAGTGATGATCGGTACATTGACCGCGTTACAGTGGTTCATCTATGATGCATTCAAGGTGAGTTTTATCAACTGTCAAAATAAGAATCTTTCTCGATTCATATCTTGATGGCTGATTTTCACTTTCAGATTATGGTGTGTAAGATTTCTTAAAACTTTTTTTTTTTAGGTCGCCATGCGCATGCCAAGGCCCCCACCACCAGAAATGCCAGAATCTCTGAAAAAGAGGTTGTTGGCTGAGGGAAAACCTTTAGAATAAGTTTAAATACAATGAAATCATTTATGTAAATCAATTTTCAACGCGAGGATTCCAGTATTTAAAGATATTATACAGAAACTTGAGAAAACCCAAATATTGAAATGAATTCTGTAAAGTGATCGAACACAAGGTCATTACTTATTTTTTTTTGACACTATCAAAATCCATTTATTTATGTCTTTTAGATTGTATATAGGAAAAATAAATAGTGTTAAAATTTTGAATGCATTTTCAACTAAAAAGTTCATTCAGAAAACTTATTCAGCGATCGCCCAACCAGATACTTACGTTGTCCAGTGCTGCTCGACTTTCAAATTGAAACCTTATAATCCTTCACGAAATTTTGCATGAACCTCAAAACCGACATTTTTCAACGAAACACCCGATTTCAATTCTATTGGACTCATAGTTCTGGAAAAATAAAGATGAGAATTTAAATTCAAAATCTATACATTTATTTATGTCTTTTAGATTGTATATAGGAAAAATAGTGTTAAAATTTTTAATGCATTTTCAACTAAAAAGTTCATTCAGAAAACTTATTCAGCGATCGCCCAACCAGGTACTTACGTTGTCCAGTGCTGCTTGACTTTCAAATTGAAACCTTATAATCCTTCACGAAATTTTGCATGAACCTCAAAACCGACATTTTTCAATGAAACGCCCGATTTCAATTCTATTGGACTCATAGTTCTGGAAAAATAAAGATGGGAATTTAAATTCAAAATCTATACATTTATTTATGTCTTTTAGATTGTATATAGGAAAAATAGTGTTAAAATTTTTAATGCATTTTCAACTAAAAAGTTCATTCAGAAAACTTATTCAGCGATCGCCCAACCAGGTACTTACGTTGTCCAGTGCTGCTTGACTTTCAAATTGAAACCTTATAATCCTTCACGAAATTTTGCATGAACCCCAAAACTGACATTTTTCAACGAAACGCCCGATTTCAATTCTATTAGACTCATAGTTCTGGAAAAATAAAGATGGGAATTTAAATTCAAAATCTATACTTATGTGAACTGTCGGACAGAACAAATTGGCCACTTCAAATTTTCAGGGTAAGAGCTCTATAATGCAACGTTGGTCCATGAGCGACTACAGAGTTATACCAATTTTGAGGATGTTTCAAGAAGTAATGAATTACCATATTCCACAGATATCTATTTAAAGAATTTTGAGATAAAATATATGTAAAATTTCGCGTTACAACCAATGTGTCGGTTTCCCGGAAAATAAACACATTTGGGCAAAATGATAGCACGCCGTTCGCTAGAAAATGCCCGCAAAAAGTTCTAATAAATACATTCTTACTTCAATTATTTATTTGATTGATATATAATAAATATTTCATACAAACAATATTCAGTAGCTATCAGGAGACTAGAACTTATTCTTATAAATTTTTGGTTTCAAGTAATACTTAATTCAGTACGAATCATCAATGAATAATCACGAATTCATTGGAAAAACCATGCAGAGTATTAAATTACAGATCATTTGATCATTCTAAAAAATTAAATATAAAATAAATATGGCATTTGAACTATTTACAATAATTGATTAGTCTAAGAGGATATATACATTTTAACTTTGTACTATTCACAAAATGAACGAGTTAAAGCTGTTCCAGAAATACAACAAAGAATAATTTCCAATGAATGTCCAATTACAAAAAATTGATCCAAGCAGTCCTAATATTTTGTTTTTGATAAAGTAAACATAAGAATCTCTTGTAGATGTTGTCAATGGGATTATTTGGGTTTCGTTGAAAAATTACTCAAAATATGTAGTGTTTACTCGGAGAAAGATCCTGTATCCTACCAATGCCTTCTTCACAAAGACACATAATGTTTGTGAGTGACGAGTCTTACTCACATTAAATTCGTAAACACAACCTTGAATTGAAATTCTTAATTTGAAGGTTATAGCACAAAAAGTCGGAAAATTGTGAACGTTCAAACTTCTGATTTCATTTTCGGGAGATACAATGTTATGATCATAAACAAATCATAAGTAACATATTCAGGCCAGCCTGTAACCTTTACACTTCTTCCATCAATAAAGACATTTATTTCTACAAAAAAAAGTAAATTAAGCTTTAAGAATGCCAAGAGTTTGACCGATACACCGTTCCACAACCTCGTGTGTCACTTTGTGCGCCAAATAATAATGTTTCATAACAAACTGTTTCTGACACACCTCACAAGTGAAACTGTTTTGTTTCTCATGCGTCTTCTTGTGTTTCAACAGATTATCGTTCCTCGAGAACGATTTCTCACAGATATTACAGGTATAATTTTTCTGACCACTGTGCGAAGTCATATGCCTCAAAAGGTGCTCTTTCCTCATGAACGACTTATTGCAGTTTTCGCAGGTGTAGGGTCGAAAACCAGTGTGCAACTTGATGTGTTGATAGAGGTGTTCTCTCCGTTTAAAACTTTTATGGCATATGTCGCATATGTGTAACTTTTCAACTGTCGAAGAATTCTTGAACGTACTGGCAACATTCTCATTCTTCGCCACCTCTGTTTTGTTGGGCGTGGCGAATTGGGCGGGATTTCTATAAGCCCCGCCTCCTAAATCGCCATTCAAGGCGTTCAGATTGACTGTCGAATGTTCATTATTCGACGAACTACAGATGGTTGGCGCTGTTATATTGACTGACGTGCCAGATTGGTTAGAATAACTTATACTAGCAGAATTCTGATGAAACGGCACAAAGTTTGATATAGGAACTTGATAATCTTGCACAGCATTGAAAATAACAGTTGGATTTACGTTCACTGGCACTTTATCCTCCAATTTCATATTGCTATAAGTAAACTTTTGATGATTTTGGGTGCTTTTGATATGAGGAAGTTTGTCCGAACAATTTTCAAATGTATTCTTGTTCTCAGTATCGGTTAAATCGATTTTGATTACGGGATCTTCATTTAATTTTGATTCTTTAATTCGTTTTTGTTTGAATGTGTTATGAGTCTTCATTATTTTTGGTGCTGCAGCTTGATTAATGATAGATTCAAAATCAACCAATTGACCTATATTTATAACTTCACCATTTGCATTTACTACAACATTATTGATAGTTTCTTGTGGTTTTTGTTGGGGTTTCAGATTAGATGCTGCCAAATTAACGGTATTCAAATTGTAGGAAATCTGAGAGTGTTGAATGATTTTATTAGGAATTTCAGAGGTTTTATGAGTAGATTTTTGGTCTACAGTGGGCTGATTTGTAACAATAGTTGCCTGTGGTAATTGAACAGTATAATATGATTGTACCTGTGAAAAATTGAATCATTAAATGAAATAATGAAATCATATTAAAAATGAACAGACCTGTTCCATTTGTGATTGATTCTGTTTCTGTGTTTCATTCAGTGCTCCAGTTATAGCAACATAATTTGAGATCAATGGGGCATTTTGATGACTCTGAGATGTTGCTGCAACTTGAATTGGCTGTGTACTCGTAACCACTTGATTGGATGTTGTTACAATATCTAAGACTTCCTGTTCTTCTATGTTTCTCATTGTAGTATCCTTGATATAGACCTGGAAATTATATAAACAGGTAAAAGGGTTACCAAAATAGTAATTTCGTTAATCACAAACCTTCCCTGATTTCTTGAAATCCTCAGTGTATCGGAAATTTTTGAAATAGCTGGATAACATTGTTTCTGAAGATATACATTCCTGTCTGAATGAGTAATATGATTCTAGGGATTTCAAACATTTTGAACAGACCACTTTAGGAAGGAAGTCGTGTTCGTAAACCTAGAATATAATTGTAATTGTATATGAAAAAGGAATATTCCAAAGGTTTGGATATATATTATTACCTATCTATCAAAAATGAGCATAGTAAATTTTTAATGAGGTTATCAATGAATTATTCGTTGTTATACTCACAGTAAGTGAAAGACATGATTGTATTTTATTTAATAGTTGTATTTTTCTACCCTCTTCTTGAAATATGTGAGTTTTATCTTTTTGTTGATTAGTAGCACATAATCTACATAATTCATAATAGTTAACTCTTTTATATCCAGACATGTCTTCTTGATGTACTCAAGATTTTTTTATATTTATTTACATATCACCGGAATTTTGTTTATAATAATTGAGGATTTAAAATTTAACAAATTCTCAATCTGAGTTGACATTTATCAAACAAACCAGTTTTGACAGATATGTCATTCTTCTTTTTCAAATCTAGTAAAAAAAACACACAAACACAATGTGTTGCCGATTTCATTACATTGTTAATTGAGCAATAATACACAACTAATGTTCAATAATATATAATAAATATTTTCGAAATGCTCGAATCATTGAATGATCGAAATATCAACTGAACAAATATAGGCAACTCACAATACAAAAATGTGAATATTAAATAGACTACTTGATCATATGATATACCTACTTCTAAATATCATTGGAACACATGAATTCATGCTTGAATCCGCCTGAGTATTGAATTCAATGATCTTTTATTTATTATATTATAATAATGTCTTCGCAGACGCAGTCAGCATGTCTGAATGGCCATAGCAGCCGAGAACACCTAAAAGAACAGAAGAAGTTTTCCTTAAACGAATCATTCGCCATTTCGCAATAACTTTCACATGCACTTTTTTAATTTCAAATTTTATATTTACTTCATCATTGAATAGAAAACACTTTATTCTTAGTTTTTACTAATATACTATAACGAGCTTCGAAAAACCGTTAACCATTCTCAAGAATTTTGATTTGGTCATTCTCCTGTAAATAGTTAAAAATGGGTCAAGAACGGGTTGAAGTTTGGAATAGATGATGAACTTGAGCAATTCATCCCACTTAGTGATCTGGTCGTCAATCTCATAATGTCAATGTGCTCTGAAAAATCACAACATTAACCCCTTTGAAAAAGTTTGATTTTTTGGACAACGTTCTGTAAATCACATAAAATGGTCAGAATAAGATGAATCGCATAAAATGAGTTGAAATTTGAAATGGATGATAAACTCAAGCACACAGTCGATCGTTCAACACACCTTATTTTATTATTTTGCTTACTCTAAAAATGATACTGAAGAGATTGTTTGTCTATGAACAGAAATTTGAACATTTTTCGCCTGAGAAAGAGCTTGTCAGGCAGCTAATGATACATCAAATTGAATTATTAGTTGCCCTTTAGCAAAAGCGCCATCTGAGAACCAGTAGAAAATCCAAATGGCGTTACAAATTAACATCTATAGATTTCTATAAGAATTTGAATTTTGTCCTCAAACAATGGTCGCACTAAAAAATTCAAATTCTTATAGAAATCTATAGATGTAAATTCTTAACTACATTTAGATTTTCCTCTGGTTCTCAGATGGCGCTTTTCCTCCTTAACAATGATGCTGTAATTATTTAATACCTAAAAATTTTCTTTCCAGGCGAAAAATCTTGATGTTTCCAATATAAATTCATGTGAGAATCCACAAACAAATCTGTAACCTTCTGTTTCTGCAAATCGCTAAAAAATGATCAGAATGGGTCAAAATTTGGAATAGATGATAATCTCAAGCAGTTCTATCCACTTACCAATTTTGACGTCCTTCTCAGAACTTCCTGTTACAGACTTGAATTACGTCCTAATGTATATACTCAAAGATTATGTAGCCTTCTAATAGTCAAAAACTTGTCTACTTTGGTCTAGTAATGCAATCCTTTAAAAGAAGTGTTCTATCTTTTCTTTTGGATAAAAATCTTTCATGTATTCGAGGAACCAATATTTTTCAGTTTCCCTTATTTTCGTTGCGAAATTACTAGTATTTTATGCGAATTGAATGTACCAAATATGTTTTCGAATCAGGAAATGATAATCAGGCTCTTCTTGTATCATCTCTCTCAAGTAATTTCGATAGTACAAAATGATTTTATCTGAGAAAATCAGAATACAACTGTATCTATTATTAAATATAAATCAAAAAGCCATATTATTGTTAACTACATTTATTACAGAAACAACACAAAGTCATAAAATAAAATTATCAATAATTCTAAAATACCAAATAAATTTTAACCATTAATATAATTCAAACTAATACGGACAGTTTCCTAAAGTTCTATTGAAAAAAAGGTTTTTTTCAAAAGAACTGAATATAGATATATTTAAGACCTTCTATTGTGTCTTAAAAGCGTTCGCTTTCTTAGCATGATTTTTGCTGGACAAGTGTTGTTTGAACTGAATCTCAGAATTAACTGTTAAATTACATTTCTCGCAATAGAAAAATCCATTCGGTGTCATATACTTGTTCTTTAGGGATTCATCGATGTCCTTAGGAGCAGTAAAATCTACTGAAAATTAAAAAAAAAATCCAGTCTTGTAAGGGTTCTTCTTTGTATAGTTCTGGAAATTGTCGGAGACAAAATCTTCATTCCATGCATTTTTAGGATCTGGGAAAAAGGAATTTTGAAAGGAGATGAACAAGAGCTCAAGGTTTTCCAAAAGAATTTCAAGTGCCAAATACCACTTATAGCATAAGACGTCAATAAAATTATGTTTGATATCCAAACAATCATTAAAAAATTCAATTTCTACCTGAAATATTTGGAACCTATTATACCTCATTGACTTTTTTCAGGTCAGTCAGAAGGCCATGAAAGTTTGACACATTCCACTGTTTAATTAAAGAAACTGAAAAAAATTTTGGAAGTTTTTTTTCGAATTTACTGACAGTACGATCTCAGTAGAATTTGGCAATAAAAGTATATCGTAAAATATCAATATCAAAAGATATTATGTAAAGGAATCACAGAAAAATCTATATTTTTAATGATAAAATTGCCAACGACCCACCGAAGTATTTTAACCTTCATGAAATTTCACTACTGCCAACCTAACTCGGTTCTAGTTACATAACCTTGATAGACTTATTCCGAGGCCTACCAACTGACTTTATCAGAGTGAACGTACACTTAAGACTTCAAACTGCTCACCTGCCGTCGGAATCACATCGCCTTCGTTCAGCTCTTTATTTTTTTCCGGCAATATGAAATTATCGAGTGACACTCCTTTGGCCTTCAGCTTCTTTTTATGCTTGGCTCCGCTGAAATGGATATTGAGCTGCTCTTGAGATATACAGCTTACCGTGCACAAGGAACAGGTAAACTGTTCTGGAATTCTAACAGCAGTTTTAGGTTTTGTTGGTACTGGAGCACTTGGAGCTTCGTTGCCTTCCGTTTTCTGCTTGAAATCCATGCCAAAATTGTCTTCTCCTTCACCGTACTCGAGCTTTGGCTCTTTGCTGCGAAAATTGAAAATCACTTATTCGTCAGTAAACTGCGAGGAATAGATCAGAAAACTGGTACGCAGTCCATTGTGAAATATGAAAGACTGTGATTAATAGTAATTATTTATAGGAGAGCCTAATTTATAGCCTGCATCGAAACATTTCTAGTTGAATATGTTCTACTCACTCTTTACGAATCCATTTTCCAGTCGCGTCAAATAAACCTTTTCCGGCAGGCCTCTTTTTACCCATCCTTACTCTGAAAATAAAACCAATACGATGAAGAAAAGTGAATGAAAAAACTTCCTGATGATTTCCTTAAGAGCAAACAATACCTCGAATAAAACAGGGCGACTTTTTGCGCGCATGTTCTAGGGGAACAGCGTGCTATCGTTTTGTCCAAATGTCTGTAATTTTGGATGATTGAGCCGAAAATGGTCTCAATCGACTAGGTTGGACTCACTGATGACGAATCCGGTGTCAAAATTGATTCTGTCCGGCCGGCCGGCCGGTTGGCCGGCCGTAGACACGATAACTGTCGACAGAAGCAAGCTAGCTACTTGAAACTTTCAGGATAGGTTGCGCATCAGAATGCCGCGGTTAAGTTCGTTAATGGGCCAAATCGGTCGAATAGTTTCGGAGTTATAGGCAGTTGAAGTTTTGAAATTATTTATTTTTTATTTCAGAATATACTTGAGAGATTAGATTCAAACTTGGCAGTTGGGTGGAGTATAACGACGCGCAACTTTGAGCCAAATTTCGTCAGGATCAGATTTTCAGTGAATTTTAAAAAATTTTTTTTTCCGGAAACCATTCATCATATTCGAAAAAAAAGTCCACTCACACTTTGAACTTCATATTTCACAGCAGTGTACCAAATTTCAGTTCGATACGATCATAAGTTTCGGAGATATCCGGAAAAAATGTGTAAAATTTCGAGGTTTTCTTCTCGATATCGTTTATTTTTTCGGTATAACTCGAGAAATACTGATTCAGTCCTGATGAAATTTCACAGCTAGTTTTGAGATGCTGAAAGACAACTTCATGCGAATTTCGTGATAATCGTGTCATCAGAACAATTTGAAAAAAAAAATGTCTATGATTTTTCTTATCATATCATCCTCATCAAATTCTGTATGAAACTTCGAACTGTTATTTTTCGATGAAGTACTGGATTTCAATTCGATCTGATCTGTATTTTTGGAAATATTGAAAAAATAAAATTTTGATTGGGTATATCTACGGAATCATTGGGAGGATTTTACCCATTCACGAATTCGGCCTTCGTAATTTAGGTCCAAACCTTCTCTACAAATATCGAGTTCCTAAGTTGTTTCTTTCGGAAGTTATTGTGTTTACGCAGTCGGCCGTTAGGCTGACCGTAAACACAATAACTTCCGGAAGAAACTCGATATTTGTAGAGAAGGTTTGGGGCTTAATTACGAAGGTCGATTTCGTAAAATCCGCCCGATGATTCCGTAGATATGCCCATTCAAAATTTTATTTTTCCAATATTTCCAAAAATACAGATTTGATCGAATTGAAATCCAGTAATTTATCAGTAAAAATTTCAAAAAGTACTGCCGTGAAGGCAGCAGCTTTTGCGTGCATGTTCAAATTCGTTGCTGAAGCCGTCATCTACATTGTACATGTGCGCAAAAGTTGCTGCCTTCACGGCAGTGCTTTTTGAAATTTTTTCAAAATCTGACAGCACGATCTCAACAATTATTTCGCAAGAGGTTGCGTGTCCTTATGCTCCAACTAACTACCAAGTTTCAATGTAATAGCTTCAGCAGTTCCTGAAATATCAGGAAATAACCTCAGAATTTCAAATGGCAATAACTCCAAAACCATTCGGCCGATTTTACCCGTTAACAAACCTAACCGTCGCAATTTGAAACGCAACCTTCCCTGGAAGTTTCAAGTCGATGAGATCCTTCGAACGCCTATGACGCATTATTGTTTGCTCTTAAAGCATAATATATTGAACTCCATCGTAATGAGATCAATTGTTGAATAAAAGAAAATAGTGCCTTACGCGTTATGGCTCTTTCCCATATAATGAGAATCCGCATGTTGCTTGCCAGTCAACTGTAAGTCGCACAACTCGCAGTAGAAATTTTTGGGGTCCTTATCTTCCTGTGAACAAATAATAGAAACAAAAATACAAATATGTTTCAAACCGTACGTTCTTAGGTATAAATTGTCACATGCAACAAATGATGTAAAATGACATTGTAAGATGTCTTCTTTCGTCCACTGAAAGGAGTATACTAAATTTATTATAAAGTCTGTTGGTTTTATCAAGTTTTTAGTACTATGACCGAGTCAGGTTGGCACTCGTGAAATGTCAATGTCAAAATAATCTGGCGAGATGTTGCCCTTTTTTCATAGAGTTTAATTAAGAACTGAGCATGACATGGAGAGATGGAGTTAGAAAAGATTGGTAATAAAAATTTCTATGCTACTTCAATCATTGATTGAACTCTAAAAAAAAAGAGGATCTAACCTATCGCTTATCCTTTCAAGGTTCCATACCGCTTCTAGCTACATCGGTTTAAACCCTAGAAAAGAGGAGGAATTACTACATTTAGGTAGGATGGGCAACGCAGTGTAGTTATCTGACAGGAAAATGACTCCATCCATAACATTTTTGTCTCACAGAGTCGAATGTTCATTGTTTACCGACTGATTTAAAAAAAATTAATGGAAAGGTCTTCTACGATGCTTTCCAACGTAAAAACAATGAGGTATTTTTTTAGTGAAAAAATTTATTAATTGACAAAGTTTATTCGAATCATTTCGATTTAAACGAAATTTCACGAGTGCCAACCAAAATCAGTTCTACTTACAAAAACTTGGAAGACCTCTTTCAAGGCCTACCGATAGACTTATTCGTTTTTCTCATTGATGTTCCTGTTTTCAATAGATCCACTAAGCAATTCTATATTGCACAAACATGAAATTGCACCGATGCCAGACTTTCCATCAAAAAGTAACTATATTCAGCACAATCAGTAGATGAATGGTTGTGAAATGTTTCGGTTTTTCTACTTGAATATCTATTGAATACTTCTGGAAGTAAACGCTAATCCTTGCGCAGAAATTCAAGAATGGAATATTTCTAAAACATTGGAGTCTCATTTCTTTCAGATTAAGAGAGACCTCCGGGTTTAGTTCGCTGATTTTTATTCCGGAGATCACATTCAGAACATTGAGACAAAGATATGATCACTATTGAGACTGTGGTAGAATTTGAGGGTAAACCATTAAAAAAGCGAGATTTTCACTAACCTCCTTTTCTTTTTTACCCTGAGAAGCGGTGACAGTAGCTCTAGGATGAAGCGGTTCACCAGTTTTCTCAGAATGTGCGATGAGAAATTTACGTATCTTTTTCTCGTGGTTCTTAGAGACGTAATGCATCTTGGCCATCACGTTACTGGTCATCTGGAGCGAGCAAAGCTTACAGAACAAGGGTTGAAACATAAGCCGGAGTTCCTTCGGCAAGGATTCATCTGATGTATCCGGAATTACAACAGGGGCTGAAAATGTTTCAATTCCATTTACACCATGATTAATTTTGTGGTTGTGTTTGTATGGAAATACCAAATTTCAAGCCTGATACTGAAAAAATTCTGGAAAAGCACTAGACTGAAGTCAGAACATTTGGTCAGAACAGGATCAATCTTAAACTGGACGATAAACCATAGCAGATCTTTAGATTTGATACAAAATTGAAACAATAGTTTTCCAAACTGCGCTCTGATAAATCTTCGAATTCCTTTTTGAAGAATTAAGTTTTCGTCGACCCAAGAATTGACAGAACAGGATTAAAATTGTATCAATAAACAATAAATTAAAACTATTCCTTCCACATGAAGAACACACTGCTTATATTGATGCAAATATCAAATAAATATCTTCGGGACAGAACAATTTTCTGGTTCACCCTTGAAACACTTATTTCCTTCAAAATCTAGTGATCAGGTTCGAAAAGTAGCGTATGTGGATAATAGGAAAATGAAACCTGCTTACGTGTGATAGGTTTTGGTTTTTTTGGCTTCTCAAGTTTATTCCAATTTTTTCCAGTGTTCATTTTCCCATCTTTGTTCTGGAAAGTTCTTGGTTTCCAACCTGGAACTGCGTTGTACGACGAATCCTCATAGATATCGTTATCCATGACATTCATACCTCTTCTGAAGTTGTCTTGATTGTTACCTTCATTTCTGAAACCTTTATGAAGAGAAATTTTTATTTTTATTCTTGTATTAGGGTATAAGTTTATCTGTTTTTAATTCCATTTTTCTCGGAAAAAAAATATGGAAGTTCTGTTTAGTGAAAAATGATGCAAATTTTAAACAAGGGTTCGATATTTTCTACTCAAAGTCAACCATTTTCTCTCAATTAAATTTTCTGATTTCAATTTGTCTTCATAACTGGAGAACTTATGAACACCATTAGCTTTTATAAAGTCAATTGGTTGGGTTTGAAATAAGTTTATTAAAAGTTTTTGTACCTAGAACTGAGCTAGGTTGGCACTCCTGAAATATCATCTAGGTCAAAGTAACTGTGCGATACGTTGCCAAATATTTCATATTTTTGTAAGGGACTCTATGATTTGGGTTACAAAATTATTCTAACCTTAGAATTTCCAATTACACAGGGTGAAATGTGTCAACTTTCCATAGCCTTTCCACTGACTTCATGGAAGCGAATGGGATTCATCCAAAGAGCCTCAAAACACTCATGTCATGTTCTATTGAAATCCATCAATAAATCAAAATATGACTTGTAGAGAGAAAGAATAACTCAAAGAATGAAAAATACTAAACATTTGCATGAAATTGGAACCTTTCTTGAGACAATATTTTTGTTCATCACTTTATGTACGATAATCCTTGGATCTGAGCTTACAATTTCTGAAATTTTAAAAATTTTGCAAAAAAAACTGAAGAACTATTGTCGCTAAAAAATCACAAGACGAAAAAAGATATATAAATCAATGAAAAACAAATCGTACAAAACTCGAGAAGTTTAATCCCCTCGATGTTAACACATTAAATCGATTTACATATTTTTTCTCTTGCATCATTTTAAGCGATACAAACTGCCCAGCATTTCACGAAATATTTTAAATTTCACAAATGACAAGCTCCATTTCAACCCAATTCCTCAAATTTCAATGGAAGAGTGCCTTCATGTTGGTCAGCCTTTGAAAATACACAACATTAAATACCTACACCAGAACATTAATTGTGGTCATGATTTTTCGGTTAGTTTTTTATTGTTTATGTTTATACACGGTTTCTACCGAAAGACATTTTGAGGCAAGATTTTTCTATCTTACCATTTCTTTGCCGAAAACATGACAATGAAATATCCGCAAAAAAATCATGACTATGTGAGGGATACATTAATTGAAGGATATTTTGGAACTTGCAATTTCCGTCTTGTGTACCGAATATCTGAAGCAGAAAAAAAAAATAAAAATTATTTTTCATCGTCACTTCTGTTTCATATATTGGGTGTAGAAACGCAATGCTTTAGAAACAAATATGTATACATTCAGTGCTAGTATTTAAGTGTATTTAAATAGGTTGGCCATCATGCAGACCCTATTCTCTTTGGAGATAATTATAAATCGATTTCCGACAATTTCAATATAAAATTATCTCCATTATCTGAATACTGCAGTGAAAGTTCCATCGAAAATCTTCGAGACTATGGGTGGGAGTTCATTTTAATTGAAATGTTTAATCAATTAACCTCTCTCTTCTTCGTGTGTCTCCGCAAAAAAAATGAGAAAGGGGGCAGATTAATTGATTAGATATTTCAATATAGCACCCATGCTTGTACAGGATTTCAAAAAAATAATTGTTATATTGCAGTGACTGTACAAATATTTTTGTGATTTGCCATCCTTCACTAATTAGGAATCCAACTAGAACACAATACAAAAAGTAGGTAACTATTACTATAAGCTATTTCAAGCGATGGATCAGAAGCTCCGGTTATCCAAACTGAGATATGCCTTTTTTAGTCTATGTATGTCAGAAATGAAAGATTTGTAGTTAATTATTTGATAATTACTATGAAATTGCTTTTTATTGTTTATTGAATTTATTCAGCCTAAAATGTTGATATTCCAGCAAAAGACATCATTATCATATATCAATTTTTGTTTTTTAATTTTTTCCATTTCTTGTCAAAAACGCCTTGAAGGTCATGGCTTTTTTGATGACGTCACAGTTTGTACAACAAACATCCTTGTGATTGATGTGTCCATAAGAGTGTTGGAATTAATTTTAAAAAGGGTACATTACCTGCTATATAGGGTGATTCACTGAGAATGCCTTAGAGACATTCAAGGAAATCTTATGATAATTTTCTTCTGAAAATTTGCATGAGAAGGTTTTTGGTAATGAACTTTCTCCCTTAAATATTATATTATATATACGGGAAACAAACTACCTCTTCTTTATTTAAAATGGAACATTATTGCATCATTAGATAGCTTATTTGGTGACATTCACAACAGTATGCCGTATCTTCAGTGAAAACTGAATGGTTTCTGAGTTATTTGAATTCTTACATGAAAAAATTTCAAAAAGCACTGCCATGAAGGCAGCAACTTTTGCGCGCATGTTCAATGTAGATGACCGCTTCAGCAACGAATTTGAACGTGCGCGCAAAAGCTGCTGCCTTCACGGCAGTGCTTTTCGAAAATTTTTTCTGATGAATTACTAGATTTCAATTCGATCATATCTGTATTTTTGGACATATTGGAAAAATTAAATTTTGAATGGGTATATCTACGGAATCATTGGGTGGATTTTACCCATTCACGAATTCGGCCTTCGTAATTAAGGTCCAAACCTTCTCTACAAATATCGAGTTTCAACAGCCGACTGCGTAAACACAATAACTTCCGAAAGAAGCATCTTAGAAACTCGATATTTGTAGAGAAGGTTTGGACCTTAATTACGAAGGCCGAATTCGTGAATGGGTAAAATCCACCCAATGATTCCGTAGATATACCCAATCAAAATTTTATTTTTCCAATATTTCCAAAAATACAGATCAGATCGAATTGAAATCCAGTACTTCATCGAAAAATAACAGTTCGAAGTTTCATACAGAATTTAATGAGGATGATATGATGAGAAAATCATAGAAATTTTTTTTTCAAATTGTTCTAATAACACGGTTATCACGAAATTTTGCATAAAGTTGTCTGTCAGCATTTTAAAACTAGCTGTGAAGTTTAATCAGGACTGAATCAGTATTTCTCGAGTTATACCGAAAAAATCAACGATATCGAGAAGAAAACCTTGAAATTTGACATATTTTTTCCCGATATCTTCAAAACTTATGATCGTATCGAACTGAAATTTGATACACTGCTGTGAAATTAGAAGTTCAAATTGTAAGTATAATTTTTTTTGGATATGATGGTTTTCGAAAAAAAAATTTTTTTGGAAAAAAATTTTTTTTAAAAATTGCTGACTATATAATCCTGACGAAATTTGGCTCAAAGTTGCGCGTCGTTTTACTCCACCTAACTGCCAAGTTTGAATCGAATCGCTTGCGTAGTTTCCGAAATAAAAAATAAATAACTTCAAAACTTCAAGTGCCTATAACTCCGAAACTATTCGACCGATTTTGCCCATTAACGAAATTAACCGCGGCATTTTGATGCGCAACTTATCCTGAAAGTTTCAAGTTGCTAGCTCGCTTCTGTCGACAGTTATCGTGTCTACGGCCGGCCGGCCGGACAGAATCGATTTTGACACCGGATTCGTCATCAGTGAGTCCAACCTAGTCGATTGAAACCATTTTTGGCTCAATCATCCAAAATTACAGACATTTGGACAAAAGGATAGCACGCTGTTCCCCTAGAACATGCGTGCAAAAATGGTATCAGCAGGAACTCATTTCAAATATTGCCAATATGTGGAATTATAACCACGTTTGCTATTTGAAACGACAATGTATAGGATGTCCTGAAGATGATTATCGACTTGGAACAGTAAAACTTATCAAAGCTAAGGATTTTTGAATTAGGACCAATATTTTCATCTTTTAGTAGATTCTACTTGAAAACAAGGGAAAGCTACTTAAGCACACCCTATATGCAGGGGTTCCCTACCTTTTTTTGGTCAAGGACCACTTTTGTATTTTTCTTGTTAGCAGAGACCACTATGTAGGTATAGTAGCGGCGGTAGCTCAGTGGTTAGAGCGCAAGCCCCATGATCATGAGGTCTGGGGTTCAAGCCCTTGGCCGGGAAATAACTTTTCCGGTTTTTAGGGGACCGTACAACCATTCGCTGTTGGGTAAACAATTAACAGTGCTGTTCCTAACGTGGCGCAAGGAATTAGTAACAAAGCCTACACAGAACACACCCGGTATCCTAACTCGCACAAGCTTTAAGCTTCTGAGGGGTTTCGTTGAAGCCTAGGATATTCGGAAAAAATACAAAAAAAAAAAAACACAATGACGACTGGCTCACTGCCAACGCTAAATTTGAAATCATTTCGCGGACCATATTTATGCTTCTGCGGACCGCTGGTGGTCCACTGCCCCATGTGCATGCACAGCGACAGATAGAAAAATATTTCAACAACCACTGCAAAGTAACAATTATTAAGTCCCTGTATTCAAGTTACATACCCCTCTGTTTTATTCCTCCACGACCATTAAAGTTTCTGTTGAAATTATTACCACCATTGTTTCCACTGTTATTCCAACCAAACGGTTTATCGACAGGTCCTGGCCTGTTCATGTTCGGACGATTATCATCCCAATTCCTGTTCAAAAACCTATTTTCCCCCGGAGACAAACCCTGACCGCCATTATTATGAAGTCTATTCCAGCCCAATGGTGCCTCAACTGGTCTTGGTATATCCATATTCTCACGCTCATCCACCCTGTTTCTGTTGAAAGGGATGTTATCGCTAGCAGACCATCTCTGACCACCCTGTGGACTATTCCACGTGGGCGCATGCGCGATATCCGGCGTTGGCGCGTCGGGGTTCTTCCATTCTAACTCTTTCTCGTCATTCCACTTTGATCCATGCGTCTTCTTCCATTTCCACAACAGGGCATCACTTAACTTCGTTGACGAGTTGTTGCACCTAGGGAATTGCGTTTTATCCGCTACCGACACCTGTTTTTTATTCGACTCCGTCGATTGTCTGTCATTCCACTTCAATTCCTGTGGGGGGTTCCACTTTGCCATTTGGTTGCTATTCCAATTCTGTCTCTGGTCACTATTCCAATTTGATCCCTTAGCTCTATTCCAATTTGATCCCTGACTTTGGTTCTCTGTTGAGAAATCGATTTCCAAAGGTTTGGACCATGATTGGGTCTGGCTACTGTTTTGACTTCTATTGCTGTTCATTAATTTTTCTAAAATTGGTGTTATCTTTGTAAAATCCTTTGCCGTCTTGATACCTGCGTTTGAGTACTGTGTGCCAGTGTTACTAAAATAACAGAAAAGTTAATTATAATTGGGTGACAAGCATGAAAGCATGATTTGGTCATTTATTAAAATGAATGATACTAGTACTATTTCAGCAGAAATAATATGCCAATTCAATATTTCAAGTACTAACTCAATATGTATGTACCTTGTATTTTGATGTGTTTGTAAGCCTGGTGGCTTGACTGATGTATCAAGTTTAGATATATCTAAGTGGTTATATGTTACAGGCCCTTTGTAGTTTGAGTAAGCAGAGGCTCTAGATGCAGCACCAGACAACCCGCTATAAGCTAAAAATTATAAACTGAAAATTATAGGACATCACAGAGTCTCAAACTTCCGAATATCAATGAGAATATACAGTGAATAGATCAAGAATCTATTGGTCCGAAATTCGGGAATATCACAGATTCAATGGAACTTTCACTGGTCTGCATATTACACTTCCATAGCAGAGAAACTTGAGAATCAATTTTCACGTAAATCAGGTTGATGAATACATAATATAATAAATATAGTATCAATTTCAGGGGCCATCCCACCCAACAAGAAGTTTGTAGAAGAATTAACCAAATGAAAATGTTGGCTCTAGCTTACCCGATAGTAGCCTAGCCTTAGTGTAAGGCTGAGTAGATTCTATTGGATATTGCACATTATTATAAGCAAGATGTTCTAAAGACTCTTCAGCTGTTCGTTTTCTTGGAATTCTGAAATTCATATCTAGTTCCTTCTCTGAAAGAACACAAGCTCCGGCAATAAGACAAGAAATATCGATTTATTGTTACTTACCAGGTATATATTCATCATACTTCGTTATATCCATCTTTTTCACAGAAAGCAATAACCGATACAGAACACAAGATAAATATGGTTTATTTTAAACTGACTTAAACTCAAAAATAATCAATTTTCCAAACAATTTGGAAAAAATTGTATTGAACTGTAAACGTCAAAATATTTATTGAAGTTGAAGGAACACCAACGCAACAACAAACAGAAATAATTTCAAGAACACCAACCACAAAAAATAAAATTAATCGAATATTATAAATTTTTGGACATGTAGGAATCTTGTGATTCGCTCAATAAATATAATATAAGAAAAATTCAGTATTGTGCATAACATGAAATGTTTACTTGTCTTTCTTTCTTCTATTCCAGCACATTGAACAGGAAAGAAGAGCTTCATTTAATCTATGCTGCCGGCATAGTTAACCTCAAAATTTGAAAACTAACCAGGGGGGTGAAGCGACAGTAGGAAAAGTGGAAACAAGGACATACGTCCCCAACTGAGCTCGTTCTGTCCTTTGATTAGAAAAGGAGATGTAGGAAACGTATGTCGTAGATATGATCAAATGGATGAATGACATAAATGACAGAACATTTATGGAATGACGAATGACATTGATAAATGAAATTGGCATAACTAAGCATAATTTCATAAATGTGTTTGTTGAAAAGTTATATGTGATATTTTCTAGACTGTTGCAATAATTGTTGTGATATTAATTAGTATTAATATGATCTCCATGTGAAGATAAGTTTTTTTTTGGTAATTTAATAAAAAACTTTCCGGTCCAAATTTCCTTTTCAGGATTCAGCTGATGCCGGGGATAAAATATTTCAACTCTTTTCAGGTGCTCTCTTCGTGATATAATGAAACTTTTTTTTTCCAGAATTCAGATTATGCTAATGATATGATATTTTTGCAGGTGATTAGTTGGTGATTGAATGAGTTTTTTTCAGGTATTACATGATGTTGAAGATTAGGGCGCTAGGTGAGATCTGATGTTTATGTTCATACAAAGTTCAATTCTATAAATCTTATTGTCTCTAACGTTATATTGAATTAAGAAAATGGCTTTACTTTCATCTGCTTCATTGTACAAAGATGTTAAGTTTTCTTGCAAATATCCTTCTTGCAAAAATTCCTATATCAGCAATTCACTTGTTGGTAATAACAAAAGATTTTTTCGCTTCCCTAAAGACCCAGACATTTGTACCTGATACATACACCGACTGATAACACTAAGATTGTATTGAGTGTTGTGATATTTTATTTTTATTACTATAGTTTGTTGACTGTGATATGGATTATAGCACGTGAATATTTTACTGAGTATTTTTTTTAGGAACGACAAGGGATATACACACAGTATATCAACATATCATGGTCTATCCCAGCAAGATTGATCAGCATTATTTATATTTGAAATATATTTCAATATTCATCTTCTATAATTTCATATGTGAAATTGATACTTTTTTCATTTTTCAGACTGTAATCATCTATATCGATGGAATCCACTTGATTATGTCTACCTATTGTGACTGGATGCTTTTTCCCCTACCTAGACAAAACAGTGTTATTGTGTTTCAGTGACGTGACAATTCTGATCGTAATAATAACTGAAAGACTGTCGTGAATAAGTGTTGACCCCATAAACATCCTTTTATCCATAACTCATGAACATCAAAGTGTAATTCTCATTTTATTGAATAATTGTTCTGGAATTTGGTAGATACACCCCAAAGAACTTGAAATAGTTGAAACCAAATTCCAAAAATGTAAGACCTGTGGTTGGTCAAAAATTTTGTTTGTTGTGTGTCATGGTTTTTGTTTTCTCTAGAAGCAAATTTTACTTATTTGTTTCAGAAAACTGCCACCTAAATTATAGTCACATTTGATAAGGTGTGAGACAAATATTTTCTTATTCATTCTACGACGGAATCTTTGAAATATATGAAAAATGTAATCAGTATTTATTCAAGAAATTCAGATTATTTTATGTTTAAGAAGTTTTTTCAACTACATTTTGTATAGTTTTTTGACTGAGATATATTTTGGTTACCAATTTTGCACATGCAGATGTTCCACATGTAGGTGTGAAAAAAACGAGCATACTGAAGCCTATTTTATGATAATTATAAGTAAATATTTATGTACATATAACTTGTTGGAAAATATATTATAATTGCATGCAATTTTAACAATGATGTAAATAAAGAAATAATTGTTTATAATGCTTTGTTTCATTTTTGAAGCACGTTTCCTTTCGAATCATAATTGAGCTTAGAACACGGAATAATAAAAATCTTGAAGAATTCACGATATAAATATTTGCATCCTGCAATAATCAATATTGCCACAGAATATTTAAGCACAGAACACCATCAGAATTCTATCGTAAAATGACAATAATGACATATAATTCAGCAAGCGGACACCCCCTCGCACCATAATGGAATATTCCCAACTAGATTTTTGCAGGAGAAATGTCACAAATGTTGCCCACAGTTTACAAGGGAGGTAGCACTTCTTATATTTGATGTTCTGTGAAACTAACCTTCAAAGATTGGCATGAAATATTTGTGTATTCATAATATTAATTTTAGTTTTCCACGATGGATGCTCAGGAAGTTCTTGTGAGCACATGTGAAAATAACAATACTTCGGCTATCAACCTGTGGAACTACCAAACAACAAACTCTGTATTCCAGTACAAGAATGGGGGACCTATAGGTCGCCATATGATAGCACAGCTACAAAATGATTATTTGATCGGTGCAAACCCAAAAGAGCCCAAGCTACATCTATGGCAGATGAATAGTCGTGAACCATCAAAAAACTTTCGCCTCATATTACCTGAAGTGGCATCCTGCTTGAGTGTATGCCCACATGGAATATATCTGGCTGTAGGAATCAAAACTCACCTTTATATCTGGCAATTAGCTTCTGGAAAACTTTTAACGATACAACGCAGAAACATGCAAAAAATAAGTGTTGTAAAGTTCTCAGGAAACGGAAGTTTAGTTATAGTAGGAGGTGAAGATGGGTCTTTATCAACATATAGACTAGTTCACTTAGTAAGTTTACATAAGAATGATATATCCCATAGGGAAGTTGGACAAACAGAGCCACTCTATTCCAGACTTGATCATAATAGAGCTATAACAGATATTCACGTTGGATGTGTTGCCCTAAGATCAAAACTTGCTACATGTTCTCTAGATCGAACTGTGAAAATTTACAAATTATCATCGGGGGATTTGATACAGAATATTATAACTGAAAATATAGTGTTATCACTTGTGTTGGACTCCTGCTTTGGTAATGCCTATATAGGATGTTCTAATGGAACTATTCTCACTTTCAAAGTATCAGAATCAGTGAGACTTGACAAGAACTATCATTTGACTTCAGAAGAAATTGCAAAAAAACATTTATCCTTTGAAGGCCATACTAAACCAGTGAAATGTTTGTGTTTAAATCAAGACGCTACTACTCTAGCTTCGGGTGGAGATGATGGATATATAAACATTTGGGAGATTAAAAGTAGAAATAGTATAGCATCAATAGATCTAAACAGTCCAGTGACAAACTTGAGGTTCATTTTGAATCATAAAAACATATGGAGTGAGAATTATCACATAACAACAGCTGTGATGGATTTAGAGATGAATATGAATTTGAGCAATACAAATTTTGGAATATTGGTATTGAAAGCAGATCCTCTTGAAGATCTAAAAAAGAAACGGGGTTCCGAAGAAGATAAGCAAGAAATAGAGAAGCTGAAAACAGAGAATATGAATTTAAGAGCAACAAATCAACAGATGTACGAGTTTACTTTACAGTTGTTGAAGAATAATAAAGACATAAAGTAAAATGTTATGTTTTTTTTTCAATTTTGAAACCGTAAATATAATCAGCCTAATCTCTGTGCTATTGAAATGCATATACACATTAAAGTGACTCTCTACCAGTTTCAAATACTCTCAACTGTTCCCATAAAGTTACCTTAAGGTTGGTTCAATTTTGTATAATGACACGAAACAAATTAATTGAAAAATATTTATTTGCAAACTAGTCATCGTTCAAGCTGCGTAAAACTTTTTTACATAAGATAAAAAGTATTCAATTCTCTTACTGTAGAGTTTCAATTCTTTGGTTGAATGGATTTTTGTTCTAGGAAAGTGTTCATCTATGAATGCTTTGGCTATAACATCTACATCCTTCTCCTTTTTCAAAAGTGATTTTTTCAGTAAGTTATAAATATCGCAGATAGCAGAAAAAATATAATAATTAGCATCAGTTGCTATGGGACCTAAAATAATTTTTTTCAAATCTTCCACCATAACTGAAATGCTGTTGGGTTCGTAGTTGATCCAGTCACACTAAAAAAAAATTGTCTAAAATGAAGTTGACCTATCTAAAACAGAGATTATTTCCAGCAATTCTCATGAAGAGACGGGCATCTAAAATTTTGCCAAAAACACTCACTTCTATAATTTGTTTTTCAAGGGATTCATGTACAGTTTCAAAATCCATGAAGTTTTGATGGCAACGAATACTAGAAGAAATAGTTGCAATAAAACTGATAGTTTCTGTGGGAAACAAGGAATATTCTCCATTGAAATACCTTGCTACAAAAGCATAACCAGCCAATATGTTGTATAAGTTGAATTTGACACTGATATGGGGATTCTGTTTCTGAAAAAAATTAGTATAGTTTGTTCAATAGAAATATAGATGATCCTTACACAAATATCCTGGAATTTAGAAATGTTGATTATATTGGGACAGTTAGTTCTATAAATATTTGGATCAACATTTACTTCCTGTACTTTGCTGTTGTTAAATTGACACCACCAAGGATTCCAATCGTGCATTATATTCTTTGATTTTATTTCCCTGAAAAAGTTATATTAGAATCCCACAGATTTCATTCAATATAATAACCTGAAGTAAAATTACACAGCTGGTAAATCCTTTTAACTATTGAAGCAAACATATTGTAGTACCATATAAGAGTACTATAAATCTTGAAAAAGAAGCTGCAATTCAGAGTAATCTATTTTAGATATCATAAAAAATTGTTAACTCACTGGGTCAATGCAATGAATTCTTTCCTTTCATCTTCATCAAGACTGGCCCATACTTGTTCTGTATCATCTAAATCGATACCAGCCAAACGTTCCTGTAAGCTTCTATAGTCTTTATCATCGTCTGAATCATATGTTTCCATTACTTCTGCATCATCTGGGGAAGTTTCTGGTTCGTCTTCCTTGGTATAGTCAAGAACATGAGATATTTTGGAATCATCGCATGACTTCAAGATTGACATCATCTTTAATTGATGTTCTGGATTTTTTTCGGTAAGTTTCAATTCTTCTATTACATTGTCTTTGTAGAATTGTTCTGAACATGTTTGGTGACTTTGTGAGCGATAACAGTTTAATGAACAGTATAGGATGTTACATTTTGGGCAAATATATTTTCCTACTGCATTCTGACATCTGAAACCGATTTTAATTTTATTTTACTTATTTAGGTAGGTAGGAATAAACCACGAACTGATGTAGTCATCAACTTAATTTTTCTGGGAAGGATCGAATAACAATGAATATGTTAATATAACAAGAAATGAAATCTCAATATTATGACCGAATGCTTACAGTTTACAAATATTTCTATCATTCAATTCTACGATTTCAGCTGTTGCCATTATGAAAATTGTAAGTAAACGGAAAATTTAATTTCAAAATATAAATAAATAATTCGAAATTTATAGGTTATAAAAAATGTCATACGGCGATCATAAAATAATATATTTTCTTCTGTTTTACCTAGCCCGACCTTCAAAATTCAAAAGAATACAATAGGGGAGGAATGATTGAAACAAATTCTTCGCAAAATTACAGTATTATTCGATTCATGGAGATATTCTGTAACATTATAGTCAGTAATTATTAATAATAACTTTGTTTGAAAAAAGTTTTTCTCAAAAATATCTCAAGAAAAGCTCAATCGTTGCTTTTCTATTCATCTTGTATAATCTCAAAGTTTCAGAATCATCCAACTGCTGGCCTTGGTAGAATAAAATCTGCTTCTCAATAGGGATATCTGTACTTTTCATGATCATTTTTTTCAAATCTTCAACAGTCTCATCTTCGTTCAATTTAAATTTCAATATATCCCCAATGATGGCTTTTATTGATATTTCATGTATTTTTGGATGCTTTGCACTGGTTGTAGCTTCAATATGAACCAATACAGTGGTTGTTAATAGAATTGCGGCAACCAGAATCCTCATGCTGAAAAAAAAGGATTTTAATACTTTTGTCATCGTAAATGTTTTATCATTGTGTATCGTGTGCCTTATAATATAATTTTAATACTTCTCAGAATAATAATCCTGCGTTTTCTTAATACTTTTCTTCAGATATATAGGTATACTTCTTAACACTAACTTTATCCGACTGTTTCTTCCAGATAATTCAGATATCTTAAACTCATCTCAATTTATAAACATTTCACGCACTTGATGATTGATGAATAGCAACAAGCGATAAAACTTAGAATTTGGAGTATAATTATATAGCTGACCCATTTAAAAAAACCAAACATATGTTTTATTGCATTCAAAACAAAACTGCTTTTACGTGTTTCAAAGGTCATTGCAAAGCGATCAGTGATATTTAAATAATAAAACAGCAAATGATGTGAGGATATAGTTATTATAGCATATATCTTCTATAAAATGGGAAAACTGAATGATTTGATCCAATTGTAGATAAATCAGGTATGTTCTTAGTGGTAATGTAATGAAGATAGTTAGTCAAAAAATATCTTCAAATTGTTTCAAAATTGTGTTTCGAAAAATTGCAAAAAAATTTTTGATTGGATCAATTGACAGAATGGTTTGAAATTCGAAAGAGATAGTAAACCCAAGGAGCTTTTCCCACTAACCGACTCTGACGTCATTCTCAAAATTTTCAAAATTTTTCTTTTAAGAATTATAAGGTAAACCACTTTGGAAAATTTTTATTGGATTATTCGTCTATGTAGAGAAATATTAAGATTTATCGCCTGAAAAAAAATCATAAGGCAGCTAATGATACATCGAATTGTATTATTTGTTGCCTTACAGTGACTCTATACCGTAGATAGACAGCTCTATACAGATCTGTTAAAGTCACTGTAGCTGCCTATGAGCAAAGCGACATCTGGGGACCAGTAGGAATATAATTTTACTAGTAGAACCATATCGAAAAATTTCTGTATGAATTCGAGCTTACAATGTATTGGAATCGACAGAGGGCGCTCTAGCTTTTAGGCAACTAGTAATACAGTGTCTTGTATCATTAGTTGCCGTTCAATTTTTTTCAGGCAAAGGATCTTGATATTTCGGATTAAATTGATGTGAGAAAGCACAAACAAATTTACTTTTCACGGCTAGCTAGCACTAATAATTTGTGAACTCTTTACTTCCACTAAATATTTAATTCAAAACTCAATGCCCTCAGCAATCTTTCATTTCCATAGGAATACTAATCCCTTTGAAAAATTTTGATTTGGTCAACCTTTTGTAAAGCGCTAAAAGATGGTCGAAATGGATTGAAATTTGGAATAGATGATAAACCCAAGCAGTTCTTCCCACTTACCAATTTTGACTTCATTCTCATAACTTTCAAAATTGTCCTTTGGAATATTATAAGGTTAACCCCTTTGAAAAATTTTGATTTGGTGAACCTTCTGTAAAGCGCTAGAAGATGGTCGGAATGGGTTGAAATTTGGAATAGATGATAAATCCAAGCAGCTATTCCCACTTATCCGTTTCGACGTCATTCTGCAAACTTTTGAAACTATCCTTTCAAAAATCGCAAGGCTTTGAAAAGTTTTCATTTGGTCAACCTCCTGTAAAACCACTGAAAAATGGTCAGAATGGGTTGAAATATGAAATAGTAATAAACTCAAGCAGTTCTTCCCACTCATCGGTTTTGAAGAGATTCTTATAAGTTTCAAAATTGTGATTTGAAAAATCGGGAGGTTAACCCAGGGGGGTGAAGCGACAGTAGGAAAAGTGGAAACAAGGACATACGTCCCCAACTGAGCTCGTTCTGTCCTTTGATTAGAAAAGGAGATGTAGGAAACGTATGTCGTAGATATGTTCAAATGGATGAATGACATAAATGACAGAACATTTATGGAATGACGAATGACATTGATAAATGAAATTGGCATATTTGATGTTCTGTGGGTTAACCCCTCTGAATTTTTTTTATTGCTTTAGCATACATAAATCACCGCCAATTCATTTCTTCATTCCATGAAGAAAAACCATTCTGGTGTGCTAAAACGTGATTGAAAATGGAAATCTAGAGGATTCTGGAAATAGGGATTTCTTTTTTCTTCTTATATCAATATATTTCGAAATTTTAAGGCAACTGAAGATTCACTTAGTTGAATTATTTGTTGCCTACAGATGAAAGTGACAGCTGTTGATATTTCACTAAATGTACAATTAATAGCTCGACTTTTCCTAGAGGTTTCTACTCTTTTCGTAGATAGACAACTAATAATTCAATTCAGTGTATCATTAGTTGACTGACAATTTTTTCCAGATGTAAAATTTCTGTAAATAGGTGAGTTTCCTATTGTATTGTTTCTAGATTATCCCCTTGTTCACAGATGTCACTTGAGCGTGTGGGCAACCAGAGATTCAATTAAATGTATCTTCAGTTGCCGGACATTTTTTTTTCAGGCGAAATATTTTGATATTCCTGCGTAGATAGAGGAAATCTTAACCTGTAACATAAATGTACGCAGTTATTTTAAGTGGAAATACACAGGAAAATCTAAAATTTTGCATGCCTATAATTCGCGAAAAATAATCCCAGGAAATTCATAATTTGAATCAACTCTCTGCGCCAGAGCTGAATTAATGGACCTGCTCGGCTCTTCAGGGAGTCAAATACGACCAACTTATAACTTATTTCAAAAGCTTTGGATTCATTCTATGCTATTCTCCTTCAAAATTTTCGCCATGAATAAATTTAAATTATTAAATACACACACAAACGATAAAAATTTCTGGACAATGTTAGAGCTACAAAACGCTTCTCGTAATTTTTCGGTATGACTATTTTTCATTTAAACACAGTCAATCGAATATCACTAAAAGAATCGGGGGGTATTTAGACCATATTAATTTTTTAACTCTGAAGATCCCGAAATTATTCAAATCCAGATAATCAATAATATTTTTATTCGGTATATAACTGCAGAGTGCGGAATCAGTATATCTATATAGGATTAAAGTGCAAAAACGGATTAGAATGACCGGAAGTAAGCACACATACGATTAAAAGTACAAAAGAATAGTACTGGTCCAGAACTAGCGATCCTTATTATCTTTTCGTCTATAAATTCCGTTTCATTTCCATTGGTTTGTACGAATTTAACTGATGCAATGACATTGAAATAATACCTACCTATCTGTTAAAATACATCGCAAACAACTTATTTTTTGTCTTTGGTGTATAAAAGTGGTTATTCTTGATATAAATAAGTAAGTTCTCTGCAATTTTACATGTGTAAATTGTTTGTTTAATTCTTATTGCAACTCTTTTTTTAAAATGACGTGGAAAAGTTGCTAACACTAACTTCACGTCAGTGCTTTTTTAGGTTTTTTCATGGATATTCGATTCCAATGATAAAAATACGTGTATCAAACTCAAAATCTGATCTACAAATGTCCCTAAGCTGATTCTATCAAGAGTGTTAACAATCAGCCGATAGCAATTTTGGCGGCGTTTATTCATTAAAGAACCCAACTGGCACTTAAACACTCAATATCTATACCGAAAACTTCGAGCCTCTAGATTTTTTTTACGTCTATAGCTAGTCTGACAGAATTAAATTATTGCTTTTACTACAATATTATTTGTAATATTTTCAGGAATGCTGTTCCTGTTCCTTCTACTATCTGTAATACCTCCGATTATCTCAGACGATGTAACAAGTTTGAAACACAGACGGATTCAACCCTACAACATCAGAACTCCCCAGTACCGAATGGTACACATGAAAGGTGAACTTGATAACTCCACTTTCTCTCTCTTCAGGCATTTGTCTGGCTTGGAAATAGAAAAATGTGCTATCACCGACCTGACTCCGGACACATTCAAGAATACTTACCTAGAAATCCTAGATGTTCACGATAACATTGAATTTCCTACGATCACTTCAAGCACTTTCAAGTACCTCCAAAACTTGAAGGTGTTCAGATTCACATTCAACCCTTATACAGAGATCGAAGAAGGAGCCTTCGAGACCCTGAAAAACCTTGATGTGCTCGTGGTGAGTCACCAGAATATAAAGAATGTTACCAAGTTTTTTTTGGAAGGACTGGATAATCTCAGAGAGTTGTCTTTAACGTACAACGAGATTGAGTATGTAGAGCAAGACGCCTTCCAACATATGAAGAATCTCACAGCAGTTTATCTAGGACATAACTACATAAAATCTATCACACCTGGAACCTTCAAAAACCAGTTAAAACTCGAAGACCTCCAATTACAAGACAACCACCTTGGTAACGAAGACAATTCTTTTTACATCAACTGGAGTGAGTTTGACAGAATCGTAACTTTACGATCTTTGAATATTGCTAGAAATAAACTTAGGTACATAAATGTTAAGGATCTCATCAGTTCTTTTCCACTGATGGAATCTATAAATTTCTTACCGAACAATTTGACTTGTTCCAGCGAGTTGTATGTAACGAAAGTTTTGAGGCATCACAGAATTCAGATTGAATACTATGGAAATGATCATTCGAATTGTAATAAGTTTGATCTAACAAGTCTTGGAGGAGTTGTTTTTGATGCTTGAATAATTTGTAACTATGTGGTGTTTATTATAAAGTAGTTCACGTAAGATATATTTTATACCAGTACAGATTTTTTATATGAAATAATACGAATTTAACAAACGCTTCCAAGTTTTGATTTGTCTTTCTCATAAAAATTAGCCCCTTTACTGTTCATTAAAGTGATCGTTTTTTTTTATCTGCTGAACATTAAGACGTGAAAATTAGATATCTGCTTGGATGCTCAAATTGGTTTCCAAGGCGGTATTACTTGAGAACTTGAGTTATTTAGGAATTAATGCCTATATTGAGGAAATAACAATGAAATTTTGACATATATTTCCCAATATTTCGAAAGATGAATCTCTGATCGAAGTGAAATTTAAATTTGGTTAATTCCAAAAAATTAAATGAAATGATCCACACGAATTTTTCCATGTTGCCAGTCGATATTATAAAACCAATTACCAAGTTTCAATCTGATCACATCATAACTTTTCGATATATTGTCAAAATGACCTAAAAATTTCAAATGAGTATAACTTTGAAACCCTTTGACTGATTTTGCAGCTTTACGAACTCAAGCGATATACAGGGTGACCCATTTTAACTTAGGCAGCCAAATAACTCGAAAAATAAGCACACTACGAAAAAATGTTTAGAATCAAAATTTCGTCATTTCGAGGGGGACGTACAATGACGTTAAAATGAGCCCCCCCCACCCTTCCCCCTGGGCGGTGAGGGGGGGCAAGTTTGAAATCTTAAATAGGAACCCCTATTTTTTTATTGCATATTCGGAATCTTTGGCTAAAAACACATACAATTTGTCTGAAACATTTTTCTCGATTCATGATAGATGGCGCTGTAATCGACGAAATTCAATTTCTTCGATTTCTCTTACTGAGAACCCATGCTTACGATTCTGCAATAAATTAACAATAAAAATACCACGTTTTCATTGTTAATACTCGAAATTAGTCCTAAAACAAACTTCTCATTATTTTTTATTACTCATTAATTACCTCTCAAGAAACTGCTTTTAGCGTAAATTTTTTTTTTTATCAGAGTACAAATGTTAAAAAAATACATAAACACTTGTAACAATGAAAACCTGGTATTTTTATTGTTAATTTATTGCAGAATCGTAAGCATGGGTTCTCAGTAAGAGAAATCGAAGAAATTGAATTTCGTCGATTACAGCGCCATCTATCATGAATCGAGAAAATGTTTCAGACAAATTGTATGTGTTCTTAGCCAAAGATTCCGAATATGCAATAAAAAAATAGGGGTTCCTATTTAAGATTTCAAACTTGCCCCCCCTCACCGCCCAGGGGGAAGGGTGGGGGGGCTCATTTTAACGTCATTGTACGTCCCCCTCGAAATGACGAAATTTTGATTCTAAACATTTTTTCGTAGTGTGCTTATTTTTCGAGTTATTTGGCTGCCTAAGTTAAAATGGGTCACCCTGTATTTATGCTTCAAACCTTCCCTTATAACGTCAAGATTCAATAAATGTTGCATCTAAAGTAACACCATCTACAGACGGCGGGCTGTACAGAATTGAATTTGACAACGGATTCTTTTCGAAAAATTCTAAAATTACAGACATTTGTAAAAAATGAAAACGGACTGGGCTGTTCTCCAGAAGAAATCTTTAAATTAAAAAATTTCAAAAAGCACTGCCGTGAAGGCAGCAACTTTTGCGCGCATGTTCAATGTAGATGACCGCTTCAGCAACGAATTTGAACATGCACGCAAAAGCTGCTGCCTTCACGGCAGTACTTTTTGAAATTTTTACTGATAAATTACTGGATTTCAATTCGATCAAATCTGTATTTTTGGAAATATTGGAAAAATAAAATTTTGAATGGGTATATCTACGGAATCATTGGGCGGATTTTACCCATTCATGAATTCGACCTTCGTAATTAAGCCCCAAACCTTCTCTACAAATATCGAGTTTCTAAGTCGTTTCTTCCGGAAGTTATTGTGTTTACGGTCAGCCTAACGGCCGACTGTGTTATCACAATAACTTCCGAAAGAAAAAACTTAGAAACTCGATATTTGTAGAGAAGGTTTTGACCTTAATTACGAAGGCCGAATTCGTGAATGGGTAAAATCCACCCAATGATTCCGTAGATATACCCAATCAAAATTTTATTTTTCCAATATTTCCAAAAAAACAGATCAGATCGAATTGAAATCCAGTACTTCATCAAAAAAATAACAGGTCGAAGTTTCATACAGAATTTAATGTGGATGATATGATGAGAAAATCATAGAAATTTTGTTTTTCAAATTGTTCTAATAACACGATTATCACGAAATTTTGCATTAAGTTGTCTTTCAGCATCTTAAAACTAGCTGTGAAGCTTGATCAGGACTGAATCAGTATTTCTAAAGTAATACCGAAAAAATCAACGATATCGAGAAGAAAACCTCGAAATTTGACATATTTTTTCCCGATATCTCCAAAACTTATGATCGTATCAAATTGAAATTTGGTACACTGCTGTGAAATATGAAGCTCAAAGTGTGGGTGGAATTTTTTTTTGAATATGATGAATGTTTTCCGGAAAAAAAATTTTATGTAAAAAAATTTCGAAAAAAATTTTTTTTTAAATTTACTGACAATATGATCCCGACGAAATTCGGCTCAATGTTGCGCGTCGTTATACTCCACCAAACTGCCAAGTTTGAATCCAATCGCTTGGGTAGTTTCTGAAATAAAAAATAAATAACTTCAAAAATTCAAGCGCCTATATCTCCGAAACTATTCGACGGATTTGGCCCATTAACGAACTTAACCGCGGCATTCTGATGCGCAACCTATCCTGAAAGTTTCAAGTAGCTAGCTTGCTTCTGTCGACAGTTATCGTGTCTACGGACGGCCGGCCGGCCGGACAGAATCAATTTTGACACCGGATTCGTCATCAGTGAGTCCAACCTAGTAGATTGAGACCATTTTCGGCTCAATCATCCAAAATTACAGACATTTGGACAAAACGATAGCACGCTGTTCCCCTAGAACATGCGCGCAAAAAACATTGAATTTTTGAGGATTAAAAAAAAATTACATAAAATTTCGGACGGAACTTTTTCAATTACATCAGCTATTTATCCAATAATTTTCTCAACCTACCCCTACTACCACAAGTTAATATTGATGCCAAGTCTTCACCAAAAGCTTCCATTTTGATGAAGCGCTACTCACTATAGAAGACACCTTGTATGTCCTCAAGAAAATTAATGAACATGTCAAGAAAGGTTTGATTTCTTTTCCCCTGATAAATAAAATAATATAACTCTCATTCAATATATATTAATATATAATTGAGTGATCCAGGCGTTATTGACACCTTAAAATTATCAATCAATGTGAAAAATAACTAACATAAAATTAAATTAAAAAAATAAAGATTCGCTTACTCAACCTGCACAGCCACTCAAACTCAAAACTTATTTACGATATATTACAGTGATGCACTTAAAATATCCGCTATAAAATCAATCACACTTTCGATAAGTTTGAGCGCCTGTCCATCTCAAGATACTTACATAAAATTCAGAGTATACTTTGGTTCAAGTAGGTGAAGTAATTATGAAGTCTCAAAGAAGATTCCTCCAATATTTGAATACGGTGCAGAAAAAATCCCTTTGCTCTTTGATAAAAAAACCAACGAATCTTTTTATATATTTAGTGCAATTAATGTAGCATAAATAATTTTTCACGAATTCAATCATTTTTTCATAGCAAAATATGTTACACTTTACAAAAGCTCCTTCAATGTGCACAAACACATTCTCAACAATCTTCTGGAATCAAAAATAATTAGGAATTACCCCAAAACTTTTGGGTAAAAATTTTAATCCATCAAACTGTCGTGACTAAAATTATTTTGATTCACTGCAGAATAAAATGTGCTATCTGTGAAGTGAGTTTGAAACTTTCAACTGAGTTATTGTAGTCACAATAAACAACATTCAATTAAGAATTGAATTCTCCAGTTATATTATGTAAAGATATAGAAAAAAAGATAATAAATAAAATAAGCGAACATAAAATAGATAAAGGGAAAAATGAAATGAATGAATTGTGATGGAAAAAATTAATCACTAACACTTCATCGCAATTTGGCACTTGAACTAGGTTGAATAAACGAACGTATAACGAAAAAAATAAAACCTACAATCTGTAAATAGCTTAGAAAACGTTCAATTTGATTTTAGTTTCTAATAGTCAGAAGCTTGAATCTAAACAAGAATAGAAAAAATAAAATATGAGCAAAATCAACAATTCCAATTTTCTGGAATCAAACTGCGATCCCAGTTTCAAACTCACTTCGAAAACGTGGATTTATCGCTAAGTATTAAAATTCTTGAAATGCCCAACGGTTGAGACCCATACATGCTTTTTGGGCCCAAAAACGACTATACGGTATTGGACAAATTTTCCTTGGCATATTGGTTTGATGCCACACATCTCAGTCCACAAAATTACGAAGATTTCTTACTATCTTTCTCTCTGTTATTCTTCTCGTTCTCATTCGAGTCTTCGCTGAAGTCATCGCTGCTTGACCTGAAAGAAAATTCATTTTTTTCAACCACTTCAAACGACATTATTTCCTAAGGACTTAACATTTGGTTTTGAAAAAGGGGTCATCACTTAATAGCAGAAATTGGCAAACAAAAGCTGAAACGACTAATTTCTACGATTCCTGAACCATAATATTTTCTTAAGAATGTACAATTTTTATTGTTGTGAAAATCATAAAAACCTTCCTTGATTTTATCCTTTTAAGATGGCAACTTATTCTTGTTATCAAGTAAATTGTCATTCATATTCAAGAAGGTTAGGATATTTCCATTCAAAACCATGCTTTGTTAAGAAATAACTTTTTCTGGAAAACTATATTCAAGAAGCTGATGCACTCAAAACTAACAGAATCGCTTAAAATAACCGAAAGTCCTGTAAAAATGTCAACAAATGATATCACAAAAGTTGAAAGAAGATCCCAATTTGTATATTTCTTCATCGATACGGTGTCTTGAGCTAAATCTCAATTTTCATCTTTAACCATTATTTGTTTAGTCACCAAAACATTTCCTCAAGTATGTGAAATGGGGTGAAAAACAAAATTCTGCGAGTTTTGAGCTCATGAATGAAGCAACCCCTCGAAAAAAACTCATTTACACACCAAATCATTACTTGATGAAGTTGAAGAATGTTCGTTTCTTGACAAATGTTTCTCTACGAGTAGAGAAAATCTGTTGGAGAAAAACAGTTTAACATACAGCCTTCACCAAATGTAAGACTTTACAGTACAAGATTAATTCAGACAAATAAAGTTCGTTGAAAAGAAACAATGCCATATTTAACAGTATAATGTCTAGAAAACTGGTGGTTTTACAGAAATTTTTATTTGAAGTTTGCCCTCCTGTTATCCAAGATGAATAGAATATTCTATGCATCTATTTGCTGTCATCAATTCAACCTCAAAATAGGATTTGACGGAGTTACGACGATATGAGCGCCATAAGAAACGGTGCGGAAATCGACTGAATTAGCGTCCATCTTTATAAAAACCGAGATAGATTTGGACAGAAAATGTCGTAAAAATTAGGCTGAAAGTTTTACAAGAGAAAGTAAACCCACCATTGTTGTAGACACTCTAAATGATATCAAAACGCTTGGCTAATAACGATTGCCACATAGTTACACTCACAGATAATAATTCATGAAAATTCTTAAGGTTATGAAATTTTCCTAGGATTACACGACCTTGTTTTAATTCCAACATTCCAATACAAGATATCAAACAATCTTACCTTATATCTCCCTCCATTTGTCCAGCATTCACAGCGTTATAAGCTATTTTCAGAATAAGATAAGTCCAGAACAAATGCAGCAAGAGTAAAACCATCAGCAGACCGTTGAAGATATAGTAGGCAGGGAACATTGGAACTATCTTTGGTGCATCAATAGATGTACTGAGAAAAAATAAATAAATTTTCAATCTTCGTCCAACAAATACATCATAAAGCTTGAGAAGGGTGTTGGATAACTAGTTGAAAAGAAAATTAAAAGTAAGATTTAAACAGTAAACGGTATATAGTAGGGAAGATTAACATTTTCATATAAATCGTTTAGTGATTTTCACATTGAAAAATATTGTATGGCAAACGATGGATACACTTTAAGTACTGGATAATATCCAAGAAGAGAAAAAAAAATTGTACTTACTTCCAGATTATCCAGAATGGAAAAATACCTATCCTAGTAACTATCCATAAAACGGTAAATACAGCAAATATAAAATCGCATACTTTCTGATAACCAGAATATTTTGCCATTTTGGCCGCCTGAAAGAGAAAAAATACCAGTTAGAACTATTTTTCTTCTTATTCTCGTATCAACATGAAAATGATGAAAATTCTTTTACTAATAGGTCCAATAACAGCATTTTCAAAAAAACTAACGAATTTCACATTTTTAGAACCACTATGGGGGCCGGCGCTGGAGTATATGGGGCAAGAGCCAAGTGTAACCTTAAGGTCATACTCCACTGTTTTTCAGGCAGAAATACTTGCAATCGAAAGATGCATAGATATAAACCTGGAAAGGAACTACCAATGGTGTGACATAATGATCCATTCTGATAGTCAAGCTGCTATCAAAGCACTGAACTTCTATGTCATCGACTCAAAACTGATATGGGAGTGCCGAAGGAACTCAATGAAGTAGGCAAGAATAACAAGGACCATGAAAGGACATCTAATATATTTCAGAGTCACTTACATCGAATAGTTCATTGGTTTTATAAGTGGAGAATCAAGATCAATGAAACGAAGCCATTTCAGGAAGACTTCACCCTTCGGAGAGAGCATTGTCCCCCCATATATATGAATAGAATCCAAATACCAAAGTCCTCACCCAGAAAATATTTGGGAGTACATCTGGACAATAGATTAACTTGGAAAGAGCATATCGTTAAGAAAAGGAACAAATTGAACTAAAAATGAAAGGGCTCAATTGGCTTATTGGTAGGAAGTCAAAACTACCAATTGAAATGAAATTCTAATATATAGATCAGTTATAAAGCCAATACAAACGTAAGGAACTGAGCTGTATGGATGTGCTAGGAAATCCAATATTATTTAGAGAAGCTTATCAAAAATTTTGAGAATATTAACCAATGTCCCCTGGTTTGTAACTAACCAAACTCTTCATAAAGACTTGAAGATACCTTACTTTTTTTTTAAGGATGTCATTAAGGAGAGAAGTGAAAAACTCCACAACAAAATCGAGGCTCATGAAAACAAAATACTACATCCACTAACCCAAGTTTTGGACTACAGAAGACTAAAAAGAATCTGGCAAATAGACCTGATAGGGCGATAAAAGGGGTACTCTCAATGGAGAGGATCTCGTAAGGTAATTTAAGTGCACAATGTACTTAGATAGCAGATTAGCATATAGAAATGTTTTTTTTATTATTAATATACGACGTTGATGAAAAAAGGAACCGAAGTTAACCCCTTTTTGCAATTATTTTGATTTAGCAAAGGGGGGCCGAGAGCCGAGGGTGTCAAATTGACACGTGATGTAAAATCATTCTTGAAATGTCATTTATGATTTGTAGTAGTTCAAATGTTTCAAACTGTTATTGCATAATAATCAATATTGTACAGAATGGAAGCATTGACAATCACAGAATTCTATCTTGGAAATTCACAAGAAATTACATAAATGATGGTATATTTCTCATGATTATCCGTTTCAAATATAAATAAGCTTCTATCTCCAATTCCTCACTTTCATTGAACTTTAAATGAACAATAGATCATTTCGTCAAGATAAAAACCATAAAATACGATTAAATTCCATTGTTATAGCAATAGCTAATAGCTTAATAATAGAATTTACGATAACGTAATTTCATCACTATAGTTCCTCGAATTAAAATCTACATAAACAAATAATGCAAAATATGCGAAAAACTTTCTTAGTCGAGAAACTAAACTTACTCTTAATGAAGCTCAAGTAATATTCATTCATGCAAAAATTATAATGATAAATATATCGAATTTAAAAATGTATTTACCTCCAACAATATATCTGCAGCATCGTGCACCACCAATACAAGGGTACCAACCCTAAATACGTTCACTATCCACGACAGGCACATCAGTACAATGGTGGCAATATGATGTATGAACATCTGCCAAAAATCTTTCCTTTTAACATCAAAGAACTGAGATACGCATAGTGACCAGTAGAATGACATCGAGATCATGTAGTACCACCATATGTCCATGGTGACAGATTGATGGGGAAAACCAGTCCTGTAAGAAAAATCGGGAAACTGAAAAATAACCTCCATTTGAATTCTAAAACGATTGTAGAAATCATTCCTGATATTTGCGAAAAGGTTCATACAAAATTCGTGAGGATCATATGATAAGAATATCGCAACATTTTTTTATCGGGAACTGTGTTGGGGAAGTTCTAAAAGTAAGATTTTTATGAAATTTTGCATGAACTTCAATGCCGTACTACTTGAGCCTAGTAGTTGGTTGAATCGGGCGGATTCAAACCATTAGGAGTTCTATTTTCTATTAAGTTCAATTTTAAGAAACTTCGGAATTACTTTATTATTTCTGCATCATTTGTTTCAGAAAATTGGAAGAATTATACAAGGAACTATCACACACAGAAATCAGCGTGACCTTTATGTGCAGATGCAGAAATATTAAAGTAATTCCAAATTTTCTTAGAATTAAACTTCCTTTTCAAATGCAAGTCAAAAAATCAAAAGTAAGTTAAGTTTTGCAAAATAAGGAAAGACTCCAACAAGACATATTACGATTAGAAGATGCGATATTCAAAAAATACTGATGAAACTTGGCAACCGGAAAATTCTTTTATGCACCATTTTGTGCCTTATTTGGTGGTAGTCGTCAAATCGGAACAAAATGAAAATAAAATTCAAACTTTCTGTTCGCAAACGAATTCGAACAAGCGCGCAAAAGCTGCTTGCTGCCTTCACGGCAGTGCTCTTTTAGGTATCCTTCGATATCAAACCATCCGCAAAGTTACCAGCAGAACAGGGAAGTCTAAGACCATCTCCAAACATCGTAAAAGATAAGTTTCCTTATCTATTACGCAAACAAACCTCCCGCTACGAAAAAGAAGTAAATGCAGCCTCTCTGGCCACAAGAACACCGCTCTGTCATATACAAACACAGATATTGGGAAACCAACGCGATAAAACTATCTTATCTAATCTGGTAATAATTAAAACGGAATCGAAATCCGAAACGCAGAAACCGTCATCAGTCGTCGCCGACACCATGTTACGAAGAGCGAAATCGTTCTTCATCAAGAGAAAGAAAGACGGCCAGAACGATGACGACCAGAGGTTTCCCTTGGAATTTCTCAGCGAAAAGGCGCATTTGGCTCGAAAACCGATCGTCGTAGACCCCGACAAGCGCCTGATCGCGTTCAAGGAGCCGCCCGACAGACCGGATCTGAATACGGTAGTCCGGTCGCATTCTAGACTGGACGAGATCAGGGAGGAGAATCGACATGTCGACCTCAAACCGGGAAGTTTTAGGAGGAAACCGAGACCGAAGACCATGGACGTGCAACAGGGGGGGTCGTGCAGGTTGAGTTTACCACCTTTGAAGAAGGAGGACAAGAACGAGGATTGGATGGACAAGTTGAAAGCAAGGACGTGTTCCAAGAAAAGTGCGAATCAGTGAAAATGTGTGTTAGTTCAGGGTTGATAGTTACCGAGTATTATACAGGATGTGCAAGAGTGATTATAGGTGGGAGGGAAATTTCTACCATGTTTTTCGAAGAAAAACATCAGGATGGAATCTATGGAAGGTTTATTTGAACCAATGTACTGTAAAAAGAAGTTGCACTATTCTATATTATTAAATTATCTAAGAATGCTCTCTCTGATGTAGTTTCACCATGGATTCAATTTTGAACAAATGAAAAAAACAACACTACGAAAGAAGGCTTGGATCTTTTGAATAATACGAGAATGATTCCTGATGAAGAAATTTCGATTAGTACATTACAGAAAATTTTCAGCAGAGAGTGTCATCCATTTAACCCTTGTTGTCTTACTGCATGTATTCATTTATTGAGACTGATTTACTGTGAATTTCTTGATTAAAAGGCAATAATATTTTTTAATCTGATTATATACTTAAATAGTTAACTGTTATTTCATTCAAACCGATGAGCACAGCTAAAATTCTTAAAATTATTTATTAATACTAGAAAATCTACGAATGCAACAGGGAATAGAGTTAGTATTTTATATTTTTTAGGTTTAGACAACATAATTTATTACAATACTTGTGCATTATATAAATTTGTTTCTAGGGAACAAAGAAGTTACCTCTCATTTGGTCCGAGTATCTGGAATTATCCAATTTTGAGCCCAGAATGGTCTTAATAGTTAGATCTTAGATAGCAAATCATATACAATGTGTCACTTAAAAAACCAAGAAAAGCACTGCGCAAGTTCAATGGAGATGACCGCTTTGACAACGAATTTGAACATGCACGTAAAAGCTGCTGCCTTCACGGCAGTGCTTTTCGGGTTTTTTTCGATGAAGTATTGGATTCCAATTCGATCTAATCTGTACTTTTGGAAATATAACTCGATATTTGTGGAGTAGGTTTGGACCTCAATTACGAAGGCCGAATTCGTGAATGGGTAAAATCCACCCAATGATTCCGCAGTTATACCCATTCAAAATTTTATTTTCCCAATATTTCCAAAAATACAGATTAGATCGAATCGAAATCCAGTACATTATCGAAAAATGACAGTTCGAAGGTTCATACAGAATTTAATGGGGATTATATGATAAGATCACAGAATATTGAATATTTGAGAAAAAAAAATTGAATTTTTTTTTTCAAATTGTTCTTATGACACGATTATCACGAAATTTTGCACAAAGTTGTCCTTCACCATCTTCAAAGTAGTTGCGAAGTTTCAACATGATTGAATCAGTATTCCTTGAGTTATAACGAAAAAAAAAAGATATCGAGAAGACAACCACGAAATTTCACATATTTTTTCCAAATGTCTCCAAAATTAATAGCCGTATCGAATTGGAAGTTAGTGCACTATTGTGGAATATGAAGGTCAAGGTTTGAGCGAAATTGATTTCGAATATGATCAATAGTATCTGAAAAAAAATTTTTCTCGAAAAAAAATGTTGAAAAAACATTTTTTTCCTGATCGAGTGACCATACGATCCCAACAAAATTTTGCTTAAAGTTGCGCGTCGTTATGCTTCAACTAACTGTCAAGTTTCAATCCGCTTCAGTAATTCCTGAAAGATCAGTGAAATATCCTCGAAATTTCAAATGGTTTTCGGAAAAAAAATTTTTTTCGGAAATTATTCCTCATATTCGGAAAAACTTCTGCTTGTACCTTGAGTTTTGTATTTTACAGCAGTATACTGAATTTCATTTCGATACAATCATAGTTTTCGAAGATATTGGGAAAAAAATATGTAAAAATCGTGTTTCGTCTTCTCGATATCGTCGTTTTTTTTCCGAAATAACTCAATAAATACTGATCCAATCATGATGAAATTTAACAGCTAGTTTGAAAATGCATGTGGACAACTTTCGTGACAATCGTGTCATTAGAACAAGTATTATAAAAAAAAATTCAAATTTTTCTTTCAAATATTCAGTATTTTGTAATCTTCTGATTACATTATACTCATGAAATTTTCTACGAACCTTCAAGCTGTCATTTTTCGATTAAGTACTGGATTTAAATTCGATCTGATTTGTATTATTAGAAATATTGGAAAAATAAAATTTTGAATGGGTATATCTACGGAATCATTGGGTGGATTTTACCCATTCAAGAATTGGGCCTTCGTAATTAAGTTCCAAGCCTACTCTACAAATATCGAATTTCGAATTGTGTCTTTCGGAAGTTATTGTGCTTACGGCCGTTTAGCCGAACGTGAACGACTCTTTTATTTACCCAATATTTCCAAAAATACAGATTTGGCAGTTTTCGCAACGAATTTGAACATGCGCGCATAAGAACAATATTTAGGACCTTATTTGTTCATAGCAAATTAAAAATTAATCGAAATATAGTTGCAGACATTGCCGATCAACCTCATTACTATACAGGGTCTTTCACGAGGAACCTCACCCATATTTATACGGGAAACTACTGAACGCATTTTCAAGGCATGAGCACCTCCGGTTTTTCTGGAAATGACGTCAACTTCGTTTTTCAAATTAGAACACCATTTTTTTATTGCAGAAATAGATTCCTTAGAAAATTTCAATTTATTTTGATGTAACATTTTTCAGTTTTGGTTGGAAAATTCTCTCTGAGCGGGAAAATTCGAAAAAAAAATCGAAAATAGAGCTCCGCTGAAACAAGAATAACTTCGAGGTTTTTGGATGGAAAATTTTCATTTTTGGGATTTTTCAAGATGTAAGATTGATGTATCCACTTTAAAAATCGAAATCGCGATTCATGATACAGGAGGTGAAAAAATCGCTTTCAAAGTTAGGGATGACAAAATCGTGAAAAATCAATTTTTTCAATTTAGAACCCCATTTTTTTATGGCAGATATTGAATCTACGTTAAAAAATGATGTGAGTGTATGCATCACACCCTTGCCCTAAAATGGATATTTTCTGAGTTATTCACAAAAAACTGCTTTTCGTCTTGAATTTTCAGCTATTTCTTTTCCCTTCACGCCAAAAAGATGACATTTTCAGGAACTGTTACGTAAACCATGTTTTAGATTTTACTACCCTAATATGCAAGAGAAAAAAGTTACAGGTTGTTCCTAAATAGATGGCGAATTTGTATCGGAAACCTCTTTATTTCAACTAATCGGCCATCGGTTTTCTCTCCAGTGATAAATAAATAATTCCTTATGAACCATATGCAAAAACTTACCATGTTTTACATTATTTTTTTTAATGATAGATATCATTAATTAAATCTGCCAAATTCCTCTTTATTCAGTAGCATTTTGTGTTTACTATTAATTTGGTGATAATTCGTATTAAGTTATAAAATCGATCACTATGCCTAATTTTACCAATGAAGATTATTTAAATCTCATTCTACTTCATGGAGAATGTAATAAAGTTGTAGATAGAACGATTCGACTGTTCATTGAGAGGTTTCCTGACCGACCCAGACCAACGAGAGATACCATTAACAGAACCATGACAAACTTGAGAAATGTCGGATCTTTCGTTAAGAAAACTACACACAGAGAAAAAAGTGTAGTAGAAGATGAGAACAACGAAATTACAGTTCTTGCATATTTTCGTGTGAATCCTCAAAATTCTCTCAAAGATGCCGAGATTGATCTGGGATTATCTCAATCGAGTGTTTGGAGAATATTAAAAAAACATAAAATGCACCCATATAAATTCAATAGGGTACAGCATTTGAAGGAAACTGATTTCGTCAGGAGAACAGAGTTTTGCGAAGCTATGATGATTCGATTTCAAGAGAATGAAAACTTTTTGGACTGTATAATTTGGACAGATGAATCTAAATTCACAAAGAATGGTTCTTTCAATAGGCATAACAGTCATTATTGGGATGAAGAGAACAACCACCACTTCAGACAATGGAACTTTCAAGAGACCTGGAGTTTCAATGTTTTTTGCGCCATCAAAAATAATGCAATTCTCGATGTTCACATTTATGATGGGACTTTAACTGGTAAGATAGAACACTACACATGTTTGCATTATTTAAAGAATGTTCTCCCTTAGGAGATAGATATTCTGACATATTGACTCAAATAATTGAGCCGCTAGTACAGAACCATAATGACTTATGGTATCAACAAGATGGCGCGCCTCCACACAATTCACTCAATGTGTCAAATATCCTCTACAGGCTATTTGAAGATCGATGGTTGGCGAACAATGGTCCACATCTTTGGCCACCACGTTCTCCCGATTTAACTCCTTTAGACTATTATGTTTGGGGTAGGATAAAAAATATTGTCTACTCAACTCCCCTGACTGATAAAGAGGACTGCATAGAACGAGTCAGAAATGCGTTCAGGTTTGTTTAGATTTTTAGATTCATAGTTTTGAAACTCAATTTGGTTTTTAAACACTTTTGCAGATCTCTTCCTCCCGATGAAATAAGAAAAGCAACGCACGAAGCATTCCTGAGACGTATAAATAAATGTCTAGAAATTAACGGTCAAAACTTTGAGCATCTTCTCTAGTTATAACTGCGAGAGTTTGCCATGGTTCTCCTAATAGTAACTTGAAGTCGGTTTCAAGAAGGGGTGAAAAATCTACAGCATGGTTCAAATAACAGTTCCTGAAAATTTCATCTTTTTGGCGTGAAGGGAAAAGAAATAGCTGAAAATTCAAGACGAAAAACAGTTTTTTGTGAATAACTCAGAAAATATCCATTTTAGGGCAAGGGTGTGATGCATACACTCACATCATTTTTTAACGTAGATTCAATATCTGCCATAAAAAAATGGGGTTCTAAATTGAAAAAATTGATTTTTCACGGTTTTGTCATCCCTAACTTTGAAAGCGATTTTTTCACCCCCTGTATCATGAATCGCGATTTCGTTTTTTAAAGTGGATACATCAATCTTACATCTTGAAAAATCCCAAAAATGAAAATTTTCCATCCAAAAACCTCGAAGTTATTCTTGTTTCAGCGGAGCTCTATTTTCGATTTTTTTTTCGAATTTTCCCGCTCAGAGAGAATTTTCCAACCAAAACTGAAAAATGTTACATCAAAATAAATTGAAATTTTCTAAGGAATCTATTTCTGCAATAAAAAAATGGTGTTCTAATTTGAAAAACGGAAGTTGACGTCATTTCCGGAAAAACCGGAGGTGCTCATGCCTTGAAAATATTTTAGATTTCATCAGCATCGTGAAATACTTATAAGTGCTGAATTTCATGAAAATACGTTCAGTAGTTTCCCGTATAAATATGGGTGGGGTTCCTCGTGAAAGACCCTGTATATAATATTACAGGTGTAATGAGTTATAAAAAAATTCAAGGTTTAACAAGTTTCAATTGCTGAATAAGCGTATAGGTATACTCTACCTATGATATTCGATTAACCTTGAATTATTTTTTTTTACTATCAGATATCACGCTCGAAATGTCGCCAGTGAAATTCAATACCTTAATCCTTTCCAATTAATTTTTTATCCGGAACATTTCTAATTTTATTTCGCGTGAAATTAAAAATTGAATCTAATCTATAAATTCGGTTGATGATGACCGGTTGATTGGGCTAATTTTAAATGGTATAATTAAATATCTACCCAGCTTTCGAACTATTTAATGCCTTAAATCAATGAATCAGATAGAATTTCGGTTTGATACCGCAGAATAATTCAGAAGTATGATAAAATAGTATAATAGTTGGGAAACATTCCACACAATCAATTTTGAAATTCATCAAATTTCCGAAATTAATGACTTTTAATTATTGCAGAATAAATGTGTGTATGTCTCAGGATTAATGTTAATTCAATGATTCATTCTTTGATAATTCCTGATATTTCGATCTCAAAGCCGAAAAGCTCTGAAATGCACTTGATTTATGCGCAAGGAATCTTAAATTCATCTACAGTAGTCCAAGAGATAATTTCTGTACGTAGAAGAAGCGAATACTTTCAAGTTGAACAATAAAATTCCAGAAAAGCACTGACGCTAAAACAGCAATTTTTTGCGATCAAATTCGTTGATAAAGCGATCACCCTTTCACGTATTGATCCCGCCAAACACAGCTTCACTTCCCTATGACAAGATTTGGCGATCTTCTCATCATATTATACTCACGAAATTCTATCTGAACCTTCAAGATGGCATATTTCAATCAAGCACTGAATTTAAATTCGATTCCGATTTTTGGAAATTTCGAGAAAATAAAATTCAACTCGATATCTGTAGGGTAGGTTTGGACCTTGATTAAGAAGGCCGAATTCGTGAATGGGTAAAAAGCACCCAATGATTTCGCAGATATACCCTTTCAAAATTCTATTTTTCCAATATTTCCAAAAATACAGATCTGATCGAATTAAAATCCAGTATTTTATCGAAAAATTACAGTTCGAAGATTCATACAGCATATCCTAAGGATAATATGGTCAGGAGATAGCAGAATATTCAATATTTGGAAAAAAAATTTTGTTTTCAAACTGTTTTAATGACACGATCCTAAAGAAAATTTGCACAAACTTGCCCATCATAATTTCCAAACTAGCTGCCAAGTATCATTTCGATTGAATTAGTATTTCGTTATTCCGGAAAGAACAACGATATCGAGCTGAAAACCACGAAATTTTTTATATTTTTCTCAATTTCTCCAGAAATTATGGTCGTCTCAAAATGAAATTTGGTACACTGCTGTAAAATATGATGTTCAAGATATAAGCTGAAGTTTTTTCGGGTTCAATGAACAGTTTGAGAAAAAAAAATGTATTCGAAAAAAATTTCGAAAAAATTTTTTTTTCAAAATTTACTGACAGTGTGATCTCAACGAAATTTTGTGAAAAGTTGTGCGTTGTTATGCTTCAACTAACTGTCAAGTTTCAATTCAATCGCATGAGTAGTTCCTGAAATATCAGGAAATAATTCTCAAAATTTCAAATTACCATAACCCCGAAACCATTCGACCGATCTGTCCCATGAACGAACTCAACCGGAGCATTCCAATGCGCGACCTAACCTGAAAGTTTCAAGTCGCTAGCTTGCTTCTTTCGACAGTTATCGTGTCGTCGGCCGGTCGGCCGGACAGAATCGATTTTGACACCGGATTCGTCATCAGTCCAACGCGAACCTGATCATGTAGAATTCGTTCTGAAATTTACGATTTATTTTGGCACCAAATCGTGAAAAAAATCGCTGATCGCGATTCTCCCACGACAAATAAATTTCCTAGACATCTCTCGGTCGAAATTCTGCAACAGACGAACTATTCATTCATGTTTTATTGATAATGTTGCCAGTTTTATCAGTGGAAGCTTTGTGCAGATATTTCCCATTGGTCATAAATCTAGAACAACTTATTAGCTGTTTCACGACTGGAATTCATGTTTACTTCGATAGTAAACAAAGCAGCAGATAACAACTTATCAGGAATTCGTGATGACAAATTGAACTTGAGGCAATTACCAAGTAAATAAACATATTAACATCACGATGTCCTTTTGAGGCAAAAACAAAATAAGTGGAACCCGACAGGAAGCGATGAAAATTTCATATAAATTCCCATATTTCCTTTTCGAAATGGAACTTCTTATCTTTACATCAATCAACAACTGATTACAATTTCGGCCTCCTTATAATTTGGTAACAAATGTAAATGGATTAATTTATCTAGGACATTTAATATTGTAGGGAGTCTTACAGCTTTTAAGTGTCGCAATAAAGCAAAACATAACCCTTAGTTTAGCCCTAAGATCTGTCAAAATATTAGGTTGGTCTCACTGATGAAGAATCCGATGTAAAAACCGATTCTGTGAGGCCGCTGCCTCGATAACTTGAAAACGGAAAGAGCTAGCGGCATCGATCAAAGTATTCTACACTCGAGGGTTAGGTTTCGTGAGATGCTCCTAGGAGATGGCGCTGTATGTCTGTATCCCATCTAACAGGTCATAAGTACCTAGAGTCTTATTCTGCGGTTTCACAAGGTAAGGCGGTCCGAAGATCGGTAAAAACCGTTGAGACAGCTGTAACCATTCTCCTTGGACACCGCTTTTTCGGTGTAGATGTTTTGGTTGATTGGCTCTGATCAAGGTGGAATATTTGTTGATTTGTCGATAGATATTGATCGTTCAGAAGAGAATCCATTTTTCATCATAATTTGGAAATTTAGTGATTATGAATGGGGGTTTTTCATGAATTTGGGTTATTACTGCAAATGCAAATTTGAACATAATTATTATGGGTTTGATTCATCATTTTCCCAAATTACCTTCAGAAAGTATTCAAAATCATATTTCAAAATTGGGGTTTGGGTTTTGCCAGGCATGCACGAAGTGACAACGGTGTTTAGTAGAATAGCTTTTTCTGCTATAGAATAACGAAATATTTATTCCTATTCTGTGGTACACACGTGTTCTTTGTCAATATAACCAAACAATTTCCGTTTGCGATTTGTCAGTAATATGACAGTCTATGCTCTTATTTTTCTATTTCTTGGTCGTTGTCCTCTACTCTAACCAGACCGAAGTGTAGCTATTTCTGTTTTCCTAAGCAAAGTAACACATTTGACGTCCTTTTCTATCCGAGAAAGCTGAATTCGACGTTGCCATATCGTGCACTCATGACAGATCCCTTTGAATGCAAATCCGCAGTTTTCAGTTTTAGGTGATCAAACATTTTTTTAAAAATATAATATTGAAATTATATGTTTGAAACGTGATGTTCTGAAGGTTTTTCATGAAAATAACAGCATTTTCGTCTAAAGGAAAAACCCCCATTTTCGAGTTTTTGCGAAACTAGAAATGTAAAATAGGGATTTTGATTCTATATCTATTAAGTATAATGTTTTTTTTACTGGTTTTTGAGACATAAAATCGGAGTTGCGATATTAGATATTGAAATCTTCACGAAGTGTGTACTTCATCTGTGCCGTGAATTTTATATTTGATGGAGGGCTCTTATAAAAAAACACGAAGTTCATCGTAAAAATTTCACTTCCTACAATCGAAACAGCAATTTTATGCATCGAAATCACTAACAACGCCATAATACTTAACAGATTTAGAATCACTTGACCCCACGGCCACAAATTTGAACATACGCGCAAACACTGATGACTTAACATCAGTAGTTTCAGAGTTCTTACTGATTGGAGTAAGTCCCTTCGAACAAGATATATTTCTAAAAATAAAAGTATTTCCGCAGTTGTATCACCTCGTCAATGTCAAGCAAGATTTTGAATGCAGTAAATCAGACCGCGGTAAACCCGCAAGATTTCCCGTCGCGAAGCTACAAGTAAGAGATTCACATCATTGTAAGCAGTGTGAGTTCCTGAACAAAAAATATGCAGGCCAACATAGGCGGTCTCTCTTTGTTTGGAAGATATGGGCCCCCAAATTTCCAAATTGTTGCATTTTCAGATCCTTTTTTCCGCCATAAAAATGATCTCTCACTTCTCAAATCTAGTTCATAAATCATCTTTGAACCTTCAACCAACGAATAGTGACACTTTCTTTCAAGAAATTTCATTATTTAAAGGAAGAAAAGTGAAAATATTAGACAACCACTTAACCCATATTTCTACGAAATACTTCTCAATGTTAAAGCGTAGCTTGGCAACAGCGTCTTTTCATCGCTGGCCAACGTATTATGACCGAAGAGAATTTGCTGGCGGGAAATATGAAAAGATGGACAGTCGAAGAATATAATTGTAATGAAAATGCTTCTGTCACTGAAGGAGAGGTGATTATTCTAACATCAAAACAAAATCATTGAGAATATTTGTTTAAGGTTTCACTCTCAATATTTTCGTTTGAACTTTCTTTCTATCCCCTTCAAAATAGGGAGGTTGTTAGCTACTTCGTTTTTTGTTGTGTCTTCGAAATGGTCCCAGTTTAGAATGAGATTCAGGGTATTCCAATAAAATGGGTTATATAATAACCTCGATTTCATTGGATATCTGGGAAGGGCGCGACCTATCACATATGAAAAAAATGTACGTTGAAATTTTCTCGCCAGCAATAATCTGTCATTCACGAATACGCACGATGGCACGATTCCGACCGATGAAATTCGCGTCATTGCCAAACTTCACTTTAAGACTGAGTCGAAATCAGAAGGAATAGAGGTTAAGTGGTTGTCCAGTAATTTCATTAAATATTGATTATTCTTGGAAAAACTGTTGCTTATTGTTGGTTGAAGGTTCAAAGGTGGTTTGTGAACTATACAGATGAAGGGAGAGATCGTTTTTATGGTGGAAAAAGGGACCTGGAAACAACTCATTTTGGAACTTTGGGGGCCCATATCTTCCAAATTAAGGGAGACCGCCTATGTTCGATTTCACATTTTTCATTCAGAAAAACAGACTGCGTACAATGATGAAAATATCTTTTTAATATCTCGGCGACGGGAAATTTTGCGGGTTTACCCAGACCGCTTCATAATTTGGCATCAACGGTAAACGAACTTTTATTTTGAATAAAATTTCCATGGGCGAAAGGTTATCGAAGAGTACAAGTTCAATTTAGCATCGCAATGAATCAAAATATCGATAATAAATTCTGCTCAATAGTCTGATCGAAACGGAGAGTGACGAAAGAAAAATAAAACGCTCAATCTCAATGTTTATGAGAATAAATTGAGAATTGAATTTTTACGCGCTTGTTCTGGGGAACAGCGCGTAATCGTCTCGTCAAAATGTCTGTAATTTACGAATTATGAGCCGAAAATGGTCCTGGAGAATTGGGTTCAACACGCTGAAGAAGAATTCGCGTCCAAATTCAATTCTGTACATCCTGAGGTAACTTGAGGAAAAAGGGCCCATTAGAAATTTTGATGTTAACTCCTTGATATCTCATGAAGTACTGATTTGATCAGATTAAAAGTTTGTATACAGGGTGATTCCGGAGGAGACCGTCAGATTTTAGGATAAGTTTACACTAGTGTCGAAGCAATGTTTGGTTTATGGTTGGGGGTCTCTATTGAGAATATACAGGGTGATTTGTCCGATTCGACCGATTTTACTTTTATTGATAACTTTGGTATGGCTTCTAGTTTTCTGATAAAATTCCATCAAAAAAAGACAATGTCGAAATTTCGCTCCAATCGATTCTACTTTCATTGATAACTTTGGTATGGCTCATTCAATTTTGATGAAATTTGCAGTGTAGAACAATCTGAACGAGTACATTCAATAATCGCAAAAGTCTCTCAAAATGCAGGATTGTAATTGTGATAATTTTTGGAATTTCTGATTAATTGTGCAGTTGAAAAAACACACCCTGTACATTGCTTTTCCAAAAGTTTCTTATTCTTTTCAGATTCTACAATAATATGTCATCATTGAGAGGTTTTTAATTTCTTTGGCACACCTCCGGTTTTCCTTGAAAACATTTTTGAAGAAAAGCATGATCGAAATTTGACTCACAAGCAGTGAGAGTTTTTCGCCCGAGGTAGGAAAGCTGTATTGTCCAAGGACGCAAAGCAGTTCTCAAGTTCTAAAATATTCTTTTCAAATAATATTTTGTATGAAATCATTCAATTCAGAATATATTTTGAATTTGAACAGAATATTTCAGGAGTGACGAACAACTTTGCATCCTTGGACGATACAGCATTCCTTCCTAGTGCGGAATACTCTCACTGCTTCTGAGCCAAATTTCGATAATGCTCTTCTTCAAAAATGTTTTCTAGGAAAACCGGAGGTGTTCCAAAGAAATTAGAAACTTCTGTATGATGATATTATTGTAGAATCTGCAACGAATAAGAAAGTTATGGAAAAGCAATGTACAGGGTGTTTTTTTCTCAACTGTACAATTAATCTGAAATTTTGAAATTATCACAATTACAACACTGTATTTTGAGAGATTGTTGTGATTATTGAATGTACTCATCCAGATTGTTCTACACTGCAAATTTCATCAAAATTGGATGAGCCATATCAAAGTTATCAATAAAAGTAGAATCGAGCGAAATTTCGAGCATATCATTTTTTGAAAAAATTTTCTCAGAAAACTAGAAGTGTGCCAAAAAAATTAGAAACTCTCAAATAATGACTTATTATAGTACAATCGTAAACAGATAGCGTAGTTCAGGAAACGCTATGTACAGGGTGTTTTTTCAACCTGCACAATTAATCTGGATTCATCACAATAACAACCGCTTATTTTGAAAAATTTTTTGAAATCAATGAATGTGTTCAACACTATTGTACTACGCTGAAAATTTCATTGAAATCTAATAAGCCATACTAAAGTTATCAATAAAAGTAAAATCGGTCGAATCGGACAAATCACCCTGTATATTCTCAACAGAGACCCCCAACCATAAAACAAACAGTGTTCCGAGACTGTCTTGACTAGTGTAAACTTATCCCAAAATCTGACGGTCTCCTCCGGAATCACCCTGTATAGTTTGGGAATACCAACGAGCAACTTGGTGCAAAATTTCGTGTTCATCCAGTGGTCGGAAAATCTCAAAAGAACGTTTATCCCAAAATGTTTCTAATTTCTATTGAAATTTTTTTACTCCGGAAATGTTGGCACACACCTTCTCTCCGATATTTACTTCCGGAGATTTAAGGGAAAAGTTATGTCTGATTTTTGATAATTAATCGTTAAATGTTGATACAAAAACTTGTGCCAAATTACATGACAATTGTGCCATAAGAACAATTAAATAAAAATTACATCCTGCTATTTTCTAATCATATGGTCCTGGCTAAATTCTGCATAAACCTTCAAACTGTTATTTTTCAACCAAGTACCGACCTTTTTTTGGAAATATAAGGGTAAACATCTTCTACGCAATCATTGAATGAATTCCACCCATTTACTTAATCGGCCTATGTTATTAAGATCCGAACCACATCGAGGCTCTCTGGATGTTATTGTGTGAACATAAACCTTGTTTAGTTCTTGTTGTCTCTACTTTGAAAACCATGTCTTAATTGTTACATTGTCGTCAACTCTGTGAAGAGATTATCTAAGTGTTATCCAAATGAGATCAGCTAACTTGAATTGAATATGTGATAAAATTATCAACTCGACCCGAATATCAAACAATAAATTTCAGAAATATGTGATCTCAAGTGATTTCTATTCGAATTAGTAATGAACCACTCGGATATTCATTGACACTCAGTGTCATTATCAGCAGATACTCCTCAAAACCACTTATCACAATCATAATTATTATTGTATAACAATTCTTTGTCTACCATTAATGATCTAACTGAAATATCAAATTACAGTTTTGATGATTAGAGATAATAATAATGTGCTATTGTTTATTTGATTTCTGATTTCAAGGTCCAGAATGAAACCTAGACTTCAAAAGATTACTGCTCGGATCAGAATGAAACAATTTTTGAGAATTTCATTTTATCTTTTTTCACAAGATTAACTAGAAATGTAAGTTAAAGTTTGAATTTTTTTGTTTAATCAGTAAGGGAGATTATTTCAAAAGATAATGCACCAATACTGGGGATCCAGACAAAGAAAAGATAGATAATACACCAATATTGAATAAGAGAATAGGTTCACTTAGGTTCAGACAAATTTTCATTGGAATGAAGTTCCATGAAATATAAGAATGACCAATTATTCATTCAAACATGATATCCGTCATAAAATCGTTACTTTCGCTTTTCTGTAAAAATATAAAAAACATATCCAAAGACATTCGCAAGGACAGCTTCTTTCAACAATTTTATAACATACTAAACTTTCTCAGAATTCTCAGAAGAAATATTCATCACAGACGGGAATATTTCAATTGGAAACTATAAAAAGAATAACGATAAAATAAAATTAACCTCGGTCATAAATTGATATGAAAAACGCTATCAAAAAGTAATGATGAACGTAAATATCCTGACTAATTTTAGGAAATTACTATTGAACGAAGGAATTACCATCACAACAATATTTTTTTCAAAAATATTTCATGTTATATGTACAGGAAAAATCAGTGGACCCTCACATTAATGACCCTAAAACATATTCAAAAAACTCCTCTACTTGCTCAAAAATGATATTGAACTAATCTTATTTGCATAAACAGATATTTAAGTGGTTTTTTCAATGGATAAAACTCATTTTCACATTGAAACAAGTTTTAATTCTAATTAATGCTTTACTGGAATTACTAATGATTCAAAAACAGTTGATTGATTTGATTCTCTCACAATTTGTTTGATTGTTTGAATGACCTGCTGTCAGTAAAAGTTTTTTGGGAGATTCATGAATCAAGGTGATCACATTTCCGTAAATATATAGGAATTACTTAATGCCTGAGGGTGATTGTATCATTACATTTCTGCCAAATTATCGTAAGCCCCAATGTACTATATAGCAGCTTACAATAATTAGGCAGAAATGTATCGATATCATGTACCATGGATTGAGATTCATTACAATTAAACCCAGAATTTAATTTAACGTTGCAAGAAACGTGAATATAATATTAAAGTTTTCTTAATCCTTCATAGTCATCCTTTATTGACTGATGGCTTTCCTCACCGAAACCTTGAATTTGAACATTATTCTATGGATTTAAAAATAAACAGGGCATTTAGCAGTTGATTCTGTTGGAAAATCAAGATAAATTCTTACTCACCAGCATTCGTTTATATTCCATAGCCATGGTTTATCCCATAAAATGTACATTCCATAGGTGAAACTGAAAATATAATATGAACACCGCCAAGCGTTTTCACAGAATTTAGTGAGTGTAGAGGGTTTGTTTTGACCCTTTCTCAACCTAAGCCACCTCTCTACCTGTCTTTCAGACATATCCAACTGTTTTGCCAGCCCTTGTATCTATAATTAAAGTTTATAATCAAAAACCAAAGTTCATCAAACATTTCAAATGTTTTATTTAACATTTCTTGGAAGTTCTCAAGTTATCATTTCTTCTGAGATTTCCTTCTTCTGATGATGAGGAAACAGGAAGCAACTGTAAATTATCCTTACCTGCTTATGTTTCCATTTTTTTGATGCGATATAGGCATTTTCTAGGGCCGCGATTGTTGGGGCCTTCTTTGGCCTACAATGTTTAATACCTAACGACCTTCCTACTGGCGCAAACCAATATCTGAAAGCGAAAAGTTATAAAGTAAATTGACTTCTAACCTAGAAAAGTTGACATTACTTTTCTAATACAAATCGAATAAATAACATTCCGAATGCCATAGGCATGGGATAGAATAGATGTTTTGAATTTGTATGATTTATATGTTCACTAGCTTCCGGTGCTATATCAGCCCAGGTAATATTTGGGGGTAACCAAACATGTTCACTCCAAAAGTGATGCATAAAGGTCCGGTAATAATCCATTTTCGGAAAGTTCTCGTTGAAATAGTCAAAAAAACTTAATATCAAACACACGCGAACGGTATGAACATCATCAGCACTATCACCAATTGATATTAATTGAGTTCTTTAATTTAAATCCAACTATAATATATTGACAACACCCCGATAATAAACCAAACGAAACACCCTCTTCCACTGCTCCATCGTCTATGACCATGTGTCAAAAATTTTGTCAAAAATAAATTTTCCCCTCCTAATCGAAATTATTGTTGACATTGTTTTGGGTTATACATATTTCAATTGAAAAATGATATACTGGTAGCATTTTATAAAGTTCTGAGTGCTTTCTGGACAAATATTCATAGGATAACTTTCATAGAGATAAAAACGCATACATTCAGATGTATAACGAAGAACAAGAAAAAATGAAGCCTGTCATTCATATTCTGTCATCTTGACATCTATGACTTAACCTTATTTTTTCTCACACTAATCTGTGACTTCAACCACAGTCTGTGCTTCAACAGAGGAAATTTTTTAAGTTCGACTTGCTCGTTACTCGCTAGATCATTGAATTAACAAAAATGGTGTTATCAGAAGGTGTTAAACAACGATTGTCTGTTGTTATAGAACTGGGCAAAACTGTATTCCATTATGCCTTCATCCCTACAGTCCTTTATTTAGGTAGAGTAATATTCAAATTTCTCTACAGAACATTTGATAAATTATATTCATTTCAGGATTCCAACAAGGATCGGATCCAGGAGCTCCTGAGATAACGCTTCAGAGGTAATACTTTCCGGATTCATTTGTACCATTTTACTTAATTATTGTTTTATTACAGCTTGTTTTGGTAAATGCCGGAACACATGGATGAAAACTAAGGAATCTAGTTGTGGTTATTTATTTTTAGTTCCATTATCATGGATTTTATATATACACAATTATAAGCTTCGAAACTATATATGTTAATGTATACTTCAAAATGATATTATTGAGAAGGAAAACATTAAAAAACGTAAGATCATCTGTGAAGTTTCATTCTCTGCGTTAAATGTTGCAATGAACTGAATTTGGCATTTATTCAACCAGTAGATTCATTCTTCTCAAATTCAGCAATTTGAGAGATGTAGTTTTGTGCATTCTCATAAGCTTTTTTGACCGCTTTACGATCGGTTGGTTTCCTTGATTCATTGACCTAGAAATTAAATGGATATTTTTGATGAATACACTTCAGAAAAAGAAACATTCAATTGATATTATAAAATACATATAAATATTCAGTCATCTCTTCTACTCCTACGAATGAAAAATTCAAAGGCATGGAATACGAAACTAATTAAATTAAAAGATATCGGAATTTACCTTGGCTTCGTCTCTATCAGGATTTGTACCAAGAATTTCCAACTTCTCTGCAGGTAACCACTGCCACGTCCTTTTGGCGTCGAAGAACAAAACCAAATAGACATGTTCCTCATAATTGGACCTCAAAGACAGTACCTCTGGAGGCGGAGTCGGCATGGGCACGCCCATATGTACATAACCTTAAATCAACACTGTCATTACCTGATTTAATACAATATAAACAATTAATTCACCTGTCGGCATAGCAGGATCGATAATGAGAGCAGGATACCAAGGATAACCTCTGCATTTAGCCCAAACTAACTGGAAAGTTTCCAGCACCTTTTCTCCGATTCCATCGGCTCCATCAACCGTTGTATCGGAGGAATCGCTATCTTCGTCCGAGTCGATTTCCGAAGGATCGTGGGAATAGCAAGTGGAGAGACTCGAACCACTGTCGCTGTTCTCATCGCATGACGTTTGACTTCCTGCTCTGTATACTCTGAAACTGTCTGGTACAGAGTTTGGTTTACCCTCGGAGTTCTCCGATGAAGGTTCTATGGTTTTCTTCTGCCGGCCCTTTTTCTTCCTATGAAACCATTATGATATTTTTACTGTGTTCATGTCTTTGTTGAATGATATGTTACACTCTACGAAGCCAAGAGAACACTTTTCCAAAAGACAATTTTGAAAGATGAAGACGCCTAACAATAAATAATATTCCAAGGCAATTTTTTCAAGGTTATCTGTGTATTTTTGTGGGAGAATCAGTTTGCCATTTTTTAATAAACTGGTGAATATGTACTCAAACAAAAACTAGTTTGTTGCTCTTTGGGATTCTTACAGTGTTGCAAGGTTTGAGCACAGGGACTGATAACGAGAAAACTATGATTTTAGCTTACTGTTTCTAAAAAAAGGACCATCACCAGAGGAAAACTGTTTTTTACAACTATTTTTAATTTTGCCTCTATGATTGATTAGGTCAGATTCAAATACAAAGACTTAATTCGATCTATCCGTTGACATCCTAACTTCAGAAGGAAAGAACCAATCATAAAATCGACCTCCATAATTCAGCTCCAAACCTGCCCACAAATATCGAGCCTCTCAGTTATTTATTTCGGAAGTTAATATGTTTCAGAGCGTCCGTAAGCAACTGGTTCTGTAGATTTACCCATTTGAAATCAAATTCATTCAATATTTTCAAAAATACAGATCTCATGAAATTTAGTATTGCAATGCAAAATTTCGCGAGGATCATACGGATAAACTATGGCATAATCATTTATATTAGTCAAGCTGCTCTGGACGCGGTCAATATATGAATGGGTAACCGCAGTGAAGCTCTCGAATTTTTCATCAAAATTCAGAAGGGATTCAAAACAAACAAAAATGATATTGAAAGTACTACATCATATTCATAATATATTTATTGCATTTTTTTGTATTCACAATGAAACTATATTTTGGTCCCTTCCTTCATAACCATCTCGAGGAACTAAAATGTGTTCTAGTAGCTCTCTCCAAATTTAATTTCAAATATATTATAAACTTCGCAAATCATAACTAATGATCGGATAAAAAGTTACGAAACAACTTATATTTCTTATACTTTGTCGCTCAGACTTACTTGGACGTTTCAGATTGTTCTTCGACGGGTTTTTTCGATACCGCTTGAGCTTTTTTAGTGAGCAAAACTGCGGTTCTTCTGTTCACACCGCCAGATGGCGACACACCTGAAAATTTTTTTTAATTATCTTCCCAATTTTTGTCGATAGAAAAGAAAGAGCTCCGGTAATCATGAAGTAACATAAACACAAGGACGAATATCTGTCGGAAACGCTTGCCAAAGAGTACAGGTCGTAAGACTCCGGAGTCCTATCCGGGGTTTCCAAAGTTTGACGGTCTGATGATCGGTAATAACCATAAAACTGCAGTAACCATACTCCCTGGAAATAGTTTCTTCGGTGTAGTTGCTTTGGTTCGGTGAACGATTAACTCTGATCCAGGTGGAAATTTGTTGACTTGTCGGCAGATATTCGTCTTCGTGGTTATGTTAATTATGTTCAGAATAATGTTGTTTCTATTTTACAGATTGCGTTATCAGTTGAGGAGGTAACATACTTGGGTTGAGTTTTGTTGTCTTAGATTTGTGCCTCATTTTTATGAATTAAGCTACGCATATAAATTCAGATGAAGTGTAAGTGCTCCAATATGATCATAGTACTATGATCTCTATTATAAACTAATTGAATGAGGTGTGAATTGGGGCAAGTTTAACCTCGAAAACCAAAAGTTGAAACGACATTTCGACTTTTTTGGGCGGAAGTGGAAAGATTAAACTTACAAATGGACTAAAAAAATTCATTTTTCGAAATATGGAAATATTTTTTTTTAATTCCCAAAATGCCCCCGGTTAACATAGATCCCAAATCCTTCGCCATTTTGCAACTTCGGTAACCCAGCTAAAATCGATATCTCACTATTCTAAGCAAATTTGTAATTAAAACATTACTTTCTTCCAGCGTTTTATCAGATACACCCAGACATATGTTTTTCACATTTTTATTCAATAGCACAATAACTTACTGGCACTTTTGCAAGCAATCTTAACATCTGGCAGTTCTGCTTCCTGGTCAGACTGTGAGCTGTCAGTGTTTGCCAAGTTTCTTTTGGCTTTGTTCAGTTCACTTCTGACTAACTTCACTCTCTTGGCTCTTGCCAAACCGTGCTTGAGAGCCTGACTCTTAGCCAATAAATCTTCCAACTTTGCAATGACGTCGTGTCCTGTTTTTCCCTGAAACATTCATAAAAATCTAGTACCCGAGATATTGAGGATATAACCTAAAAATTTAAAAAGAGTATTTCTCCAAAACCTTTTTGCCAATTTAGCCCATAAACGCACTTAGCCGGCATAGTTTCATGCACATCAAATCCTAACACCCTAAAACATGCTCGCAAAAAGCTTTCCAAGGCTGAAACTAAGGTTTTTAACCTACTTGCAAATTTTCAAGTTCCTTGTCTATATCGCTTGCTAAAGATTCCTCATTGGAAGAACCCTGAGCGCCATTTTTATTTTCATTCAACAAACCCGCAGCTTCCAGTTCTTTCCTAGCTTGTCTGAAGATCGCAGCACATTGATCTCTCATTTTTATCCCAGCCCTACGAATTGAAAAAAAAACATAAATTCTGAAAACTTAAGACTTGTACTTAAATTCTCACCTATAGAAGACGGTATCCCTGTTGTTGTAGGCCAAGCAATTGGCGATCATAAGATCGAAATCTTTCTCCATCGATTTCAAATCCTGATATTCCTCCCTGTCCAATTTAGCTTTCATTGTGCTCAAATCCATCGGTTCAGAGACTACTGTCATATAATCAGGTACCTGAAGCGAAATATTTTGATAAGTTTCTCTGTGAGCCCTCAAACAAAAATGTGAATACCTCTTCTAGATCGACAGGTTCGCTGAATATTTCATTAGTGTCCTTAGCAGCGATTAGGTTAAGCACATTTTCCAAACTCGCTTGGAAGGGTTTCAGCTGTATCTTGAAGCATTTTTCTACATATTTTGTGTATAATAATTTTGTTTTCTCTCTCTTCCGAACCAGTTCACAGAGAAGCCTTGCTCTCTCTAAATCTTGCCTCAAACACTGCCAATATTTCAGCTGTCGACAGAGCTCTAAAGTATCTACATTGCTTGAGAAGGAATCTCTTGAACCTGGAGATGTTTAATAAGTTTTGTTGAATGATGAATCAAAGCCTCATTTTATCATACATATTAGAAAACTGTGCTTCAATGTAATATAACTCATAAGTAAGATGCGACTTGATAATAAATTCATGAAGAATGATCACAATGTTTGAAGCTGAGGGTGAAACAAGCGAAAAAATTGCTACAATATAAGGTAATAAACATTAAAAAAATTTAAGCAACATAAAAATTCATTAGAAATCAAATTGCAAAAGTGGATTATTGACACAACCAAACACAAACATTCTGGAAAGTTTATGTCACAAATCGTTCCCAAAATTGGCGGAAAAACACACAAATTTTCTGAGAATGTTTCCTCTGGAACAAAAATTTTGAAACTACAAGCACAAAATTTCAAACAGAGTGAGCACAAAATTAGTGAAGAATATTGAAAAAAAAAATATTCGAATATCTGAAATAGATGATTTAAGATAACTGGATAAAATTAAAAAAAAACCCAGCCGAAAATTTGGAGCCTAAGCACAAAACTTGCGAAAGGAGCAAGCACAAATTTTTTGTATAAATGTTCATGGAAATGGAATATTCACAACAAATATTTTGAATGAACAGGGCAGAAATATGGAGACACAAAATTTTTTTTGAATCGACTGGAACAAATATTTTGAAACTCCAAGCACAAAAATTCGGAACCTAGTGAATGTCGAATTTAAGAAGAATATTGAAAAAAATATTCAAATATCTGAAGTACATGATTTGAGAAACTGATTAAAAATCAAGCTGAAACAAGCCAAATAATTTTAAGCTCAAGTACAAAATTTGCAAAGAAAGCAAGAACAAAATTTTTTGAAAAAAATTTCAAAACTTTGGAATATTTAGAAGAAATATTTCGAATAATTAATGCAAAAAAAGAAAAACCAAAAAATAATTTTACATATCTGAAACAGATTATTTGAGATTCAATGGTAGAAAATGTACACAAAATTGTGAAGAGGACAACCACAAAATATTTCTGGTTTTTATCAGAAAATGAAATTCGTTGAAATATAGGAATATCGTACATACCTCCCTGAGCACTCTGCAACCTTCTCAATAACGGTACCCCATTTCTGTACTGCCTCTTCAACGTCCAATAAGCTATTAGACGTTGAATGAACTGTGACTTCTTCGTGATGTTAACTAAAGAAGCGATTTCTTGAATACGATCAGGAGGTATCGTAGGTATGAGAATTATAGGAGCTGAAGTTCTTTTTTTAGCCAGCATCTTCCTTGCTTGCTTCATCTTTTGTCTGGAATCTTCTTTTTGTGTCTCGCCTACAAACAATTTTTTTTATTCGACTCGTATTATTAAAAACGATTGTAATGTTTGGTTGTATTTTATCTAATTCTACAGATAAATTTTTTTTTACTCACCATGATCTGGCGGAGCATGCGTATCGCAATAGGCGATTTTTTGTACCAAGACAGGCTGCGTCTCACTGCCATCTTTAACCGTGTCCATTTTCATATAGAGTCCAGCCTGCTGTGCACAAGTCACGTGGAATGCTGAGTAGCAATTCGCTTTGTGACATTGTATGCAGGCTCCTACCCCTTTTTGTTTACAAACGTAGCATGTGAGACGCCACCTAGCGGCGGGTATGGTTTCTATCGAATCTGAAATATATCAAATCAAAAAAATACATTTTCCATTACTACCAATTGAAATGACTTACCGATAGGTTCTAAGAAGACTGTATTGGCAAACCTGACTTCTGGTATCCATAAAGCACATACTACGTGGGCCCATTGACTTCTGTCTGTTTGTTTGAAAGCGCCCCCTTGGTTCGGGCACAACACACAATCAACAGCTCTACTTGGAGATTGCAAACATCTACGGAAAAAAAATTATTCAGTTTATTTGTTTGCAAGATGCAATTACAAGAAAAATATAAAATTAATTAGTATGTGCTTACCTCCGGCATAGCCATTGACCTTCAGGTATGTATGGGACACCATAACAATCTTGGTGCACGGCCAAGTTGCACATATCGCAGAAAAGGATAACGTTTGTATTTTGACATTCTCCATCCATACATATACAGCAAACTGCATCATCATCAACTATTGCTCCAGTATGTCCATTCACTGAAGCCTTAAAATACAATGTTTAGAAAACTGGACCATTCTTTTGATCTCGATTGTACTTACTTGGAAATAAGATTCTTTTTCAAGACGGTCCATCAGTAGTTCAAGAGAATCTACAGAAACCGGGCTTAAACCCTGCGCTTCCCTTTTTTCATTCATCAAAGACATCCATGCAGTATCTTCTTCATCTACATCATATTCCACCTATTAAAAAAGAAGTGTAAGTAAAGATCCATTAGGATGAAAGAATAATAATCATTGTAAAATAATAGATCAATGAAAAAATAATTACCTCTCCATCCAATTCTTCAGTACTTTTTTCTATAAATCTTATATAAGCATTAGGTCTAGCTGGGGCATCACATATATTATAATTATCCAATTCCTTATAACTTGCTTCAGGTAGCTTTACAATTTCAGATGGAACTGAAATAATACAACATCATGAGTCAAACCTGTTTAAAAGTGATATTTATATTTTAAATTGAATCCTCACTGGCAACTGCAGTTTCTGCTGAAGAGTTTTCCTTCTCAAAATCCTCCTTTGACCTCATTTCCAAAGGCTCGTTGATATTCCATCTTATTATTTTACCATCTATATTGAATTCTACCATTTTTTGAGCTTCTTCATAAGTTAGAGGCTCTGGTACTGGGGGTGCTTTAACACTTGCAGGCGTACCCCTGGCTCTAGCACCTAGAAAAAAAAACTCTTTAGTATGAAGAGCCCAAAGATAATGCGGAAATATTCACCTTTTTTATTCTTTGGGGTACTCGGAGTTACGGGTGGTAACGGGGTAGGATTGTCATGATCGAAACTTCTCAAGTGATAAGAAAGTCCACATACGGATTTATAATTTCTTCCACATTTTTCCACAGGACAAGTATAAGGGGGGCCATGATCAGCCCTCACCTTTCTACAGTGTTCTAGTATATCAAAATCTACTACCATTTTAAAGGTTAAACTACAAAGAGTTGATATAGGCTACTTGTATGCATTTAAAGTCACTAAACTAAGGAAAGTATGTTTTACATTTGAACAATGTTTACTGTAACGATTTTAGATTTTATCATTAGAAATTGATTAAATCCAGTAAAACTTCGTTTCGTTGTTTATGTTTTCGAATTAATTAAATTTGTTTTTGTTTCTGTGCTTAAATGATAGAGGAATAGAAATGTATTATGGAGTTATTTTCTTTTGCTCAGCCCGAATTCATAAGTATATAACCAGCCATATCCTTTTTTGTTTGTCATAAGAGATAAATATTATTATTATTAATATTTATTAATATCAATCTATTAGAAGATCTACGAAATTAGAAAACTTTTTTGTCCGAAATTTATTTAAGAAATGATTGATTATTATTTTACTCATATATCCCGGCCAATCTATTTTTTAGTTCTCACTCCGAAGTATTCGATAAATACTGAAAATATTGTTAAACTCAATTATTCTTTGATTTTTTATAGAAAGAAAGATGTAAGCGATGCATATGTTCCTGAATCTAACTTAATCTTTTCCAATCAAATATGTTATCTTATCTTCGCCAATCCACTAAACAATACTCAGATACAATATGAAAAGCAAAATTAGAACGAATCAAAATGCTGAAATTTTATTTAAAAAAATTGCTTCATCGAAATGAAACTGTATGGCAGTTTGTTCATCTTCTGTTACATTTTTGTTGCATATTACGTGAGTATATTCAGCAAAAAATTAAAATTCTTTCGATACTGTTCAAACAATGCCTATACATACTGCTATAATTTAAGGGAATATCTTCTTTTATTTTACTTATTTGGTATGGAAATTTATACTAGATACTTCCATGAAAACAATCGGTTAACAATGACATTTACCAGTTTTTTGGTGGATGCGCTCCTCTTATCTGAAGAAAATAACATAGTATATAGATAAAATATTCTTAGTGAAAGAATTAATCGAATATAATCTAAATACCGTAGAGTCGAAAAACTACTCCTAACAGGAATTTCATCAATTTTTCTCTACATATTATGAAGAAGTTGTATTTAGTTCTATATTCCTTCATGATATGTTTCACAAAGCGTATCCACCATATTTACTAAAATTATCTTTTCATTGTTTTTCTGATTGGGTAAACATGTTTCAACGACCACTGTTAATTCCTCATACTGTCTTTACTCTCAAGATACTTATAATTAATTCTAGATACCGTCACTGATTGGCCATGACTTCAGTTATCCGCAATATAGAGCTGCAAATGCTAAACTAAGGATGATAGGTGGTAAGGATGCCTATCCTCACTCCTTAGGCTATCAGGTCGGCATTAAGATTGAGCAGAGTGAAATAGTAACATTTTGTGGAGGGTCTTTGATAACTCCCTCATACGTCCTTACTGCAGCACATTGTCTGAATGAGTAAGTTAAGATTTTTAGCATTTCGAAGCTGAAGTCTCTACTTCGATTAATTTAGCAAAGATACAAGCTTATAAAGTTGTCCCATTATTGCAAGTCATACAGAAGTACAATGTAGATCGAAAGGTACTCTACCTGCTGTAAAATATCCCTTCAACTTCGTTTTTTTATGAAACTATCAAAAGTTTGCCCCTTTTGGCAATTTTTTTGTGCAGTTGGTATAATTCTGCACGTTTCAAATTGATTTTTTCATATTGTTAGGTGTTCACTCTAACAGCTACATGAAAAAAACATTTTCAATATAAAGAAACTTTTGTAGGTATTGAACATGCACATAAACAATTGCGAAAGATGTTTTACGATTGAATGTTACAAAAAACTCTGACAAAAGCGCTCTTGTGAAGTCAGGAACCTCTACACGCTCTTTAACACCTTAAAATTTTGAGTCGGAGGGACCCCTGTCTTCCAGATAATTCTTTTCCCTAATCCAACCCTCAATTCTAACGAAATCTTGAGTGCACCTTCGAAACTTTCTGTGAAAATTAAGTATTAAGGTGCAACTTTATAGAATCGATATTATTCTGAATTATTAAGAAAAAACACAATGTATGAAGACTACATACTTTATACTTTTCATACAATAGTCATATTAGAAATTTCTTTGTCTTTCCTTCCTAAAGTTATTTTGTTTGAGGACTGTCAGAATTCTTCATAAGATTCAGTCATAGAACTCTATATTACTACCTGGAAAGGACCCGACCCTTCTTCAACTAAGCTTAAAGCGTAACAAGGGGCAAAGAAACAGAGATAGCGCTAATTACGGTAACCTCTCCCTGTCACACCCATTGAAGTAAATGGTGTTGAACGGCTCAAATTTGGTTTTACTTGAAAATTCAGGTAATTTGGGTATTACATCGTTTAGAAAGTGCAATATTCTTGAAAATGAATATCTATTTTTCTCTGATATGCCATTACTTTCTCTGCCTTCACCGCGTATGGTTCAATAAGTGAAGAATTATGTTGGTGTCAGCTGTGCATTGACGATTTATCATTATTACAATAAATTTAAATAAAAGGAACATAGGAAAATACTTCTCGAAAAGCACTGACTTGAAGTCAGGAAAATATAAGCGCTGGTTAAAATTCATTGCCATTGCGAAATATGACATACTTCTTTCCGATATTTTTGAAAATGTGTGTCGAATCGAGCTGAAATTTCGAACATTGCTGTTCAGATTCGACTTCAAGGTCTGCGCCAAGTTTCATTGAAATCTCATTGATACTTTTCGAAAAAAAAATTTTTTTAACGATTCTTCATGCAATCATCAGTTAGCAAGTTTCAATCTGATCGCATCAGTACTTCTTGAGATATAGAGGAAATAAAATAATATATTTGAAATGGATATAACTTCGAAATTGTAAGGTAAGTTTTGCCCATTAACGAACTTATTTTGAATTTTTCAAGTCGCTATAGCTTTTCTCGGTAGTAAGTTATCGTGGCAACGGGTGGCTGAATAGAATTCAACATTAAACTCTTCATCAGTGAGCCCAACCTGGTCGCTTGGAATCGTTTTCGGCAAAAAAACGCAAATTTACGGAGGATGATAACGCGCTGTTCCCCAGAAAAACCGCTCACTAAGTTGAAATTTCACTTGAACATGTGCGATCTTCTTCAATCCTGCCTTATTCACGAATTAGTCGGAAAAACATTCAGGTTCTCCTAATTTGAAACGAAAAATTAAAAATATTTAGAATAAATGCGACAGAGTTCCCTTTACTGCAACGAGAAAGAAAGAGATAGATACCCGTCCACTTCGCGGGTTGCATAAGCAAAGAATTGGCTTCACTTGTCGCTCAAAACGGATCCCTTCCAGGTATATAATATAGAGTTCATTGGATTCAGTATAAAGGTTTAGGACCGGTATGTTAGTTATTGAAGTTACAAAATTAAAAAATAAACTTAAAGAAACGAAACAACTAACTATTCATACCAGAGTTTTTTTATTGAGTTGATAAATTTTATGTTTTAGTGTGGTTTCCTTGGAAGTAATACTGGGTGCACACAATATAAGTAAACCAGAGAAGACACAAATAAAGTTGATACCCAAAAACTACACATTGCATCCTGAATGGGACTTATCATCATTGATCCACGATATTGCCTTGATCAAACTACCAAAACCAGTAAAAACTGGTTCGATCATCAGGACTATAGCATTGCCAAACAATGATGATGACGACTATACAGATGAAACAGGTAAACATAAGACAAGATATACAGATTGATAACAACATCCATGGGCGTCAAAAGCAGATTTAATTACGAACTTATACTTCATTTTGAAGGAATAAGTTTCATCGTTTGAATGTAACATTTTGCTAACAACCGACGGTGAACACAATATCTTCCGAAGGAAACTACCTAGAAACTCGGATATTTGTCGGGTAGGTTTGTATCTTAATGACGAAGGTCAAATTCGTGAATGGGTAAAATCCGCCCAATGACTCCTCAGATATACACATTCAACTCTGTATATATTTTATAGGTCTCATGAGTGGTTGGGGAATGACCAAATATAACGATACAACATCCACCATTCTTCAATACGCTAAAAGCATCATTATAAGCAACCGTGAATGCCTGAAAATCAACCCGTTCCAAAAAGTCATAAAAGACACCCATTTGTGTCTTGCGAGCAGGGGAAAAGTTAGTAGCTGCGATGGAGATTCTGGTGGACCTCTAGTTGTCAAAAATGTTCAAGTTGGAATTGTCTCTTTCACGATAAAGGAGTGTAAACTGACCAAACCTTCCGTTTTTACCAGGATATCCAAATATTTGGACTGGATCGAAGAAAATTCTGATTGGAAAAGAACGAAAGCTGGCATGTTCGAACGATTGTAGAAAAGTAGTTTATATCTTCTGTGTACAGTGATTTTTTTATCGTTTTGATTTGTGAATATTCCATTCCACCCAGAACTATATAAATATTCCGGTCAGTAGTAACAAAGCTTTATGGCTAGTTTTTCTGGTTGATTTAATATACAAAAAAACCACAAGAGAGAATCTGCTACTCAACTGCTCCAAGATACAGCATTTTCAAGGTGCACATGACCTTGAGCAAGTTAAACATTTGACTACTGAATTTGCAACATTTCAGAAGCATAATTTTGGTTTTGACTGATGACCAAAAAAGCAAGCTATCCAAAAAGAATCCAAATAACTAATATCCGCAATATATAGAATGAAAAACACATGGATGAAGTTAAAAAATTTTATTTTTGCACTGTAATCTTTAAGTGTTTTCAATATCACACAAAAACTGGATTCTTAACATATCATATTTATTCTTTTCCTTTTTCTACCTAGTTCTTGAGTTCACGAATGAAGTCGTTCTGAAATCGTTACTTTAAATTCAAGTCTCAACAATTTAAGGACTAGTTTGTATTTGAACTCAAGAACTAGGTAGAGCAATGAAAAAACACCCATATTCTTGTGAATTTCGAAAAATCTGAGAAATTACTGTGAGCAAAGGTGACTTCACACGACTTCATTCGTGTATATTTCATTCAATATGGAATGAATATTACTTTCCTGATAACTCGTCTTTTTGACCATCTGTCAACACCAAAATGACACCTTTATCAGTTGCAAACTCATTATTCAGTTGTTTAACTATCCCAAGGTTATGTGCACATTTAGAACGCAGTAACTTGGAGGGGGTGAGAAGGAGATCCGCTGCATTGTTTTTATTTTGTGTATAAGAACAACCAGGGAAACTACCCTTAAATTCTTGTTACTACTAACTCCCGACACCCTGTATGTTTTTAATAAAATTGGATATAGCTCATTTATCATTTGTTAAATTGAACATATTTGAATTACATTTGTTGTTACTATACTGTGTGTCAATTCAAAATGTTACCACCTTAGATATATCCGTCTTCCCTATCTTCTGCTATCGTAAATATTCTCCTCTATTTTTCGGAAGTACTGACAAATAAAAGGCAAGTATATGGCATTTTTGCATAGGCCAGCGAGTTACCTTCAAGACAAGGTGTCACTAAGCCCCCACTTCGCATTTAAGGTCGAATAGAAATCCTGTACTTTATCGAAAATGACCGTTCGAAGGTTCATACAGAATTTCATGAAAAAAACAGCGATATCGAGAAAAAAAACAAGAAATTTGACCTTCGTAATTAAGCCCCAAACCTACTCTACAAATATCGAGTTTCTAAGTCGTTTCTTCCGGAAGTTATTGTGTTTACGGTCAGCCTGACGGCCGACTGCGTAAACACAATAACTTCCGAAAGAAACAACTTAGAAACTCGATATTTGTAGAGAAGGTTTGGACCTTAATTACGAAGGCCGAATTCGTGAATGGGTAAAATCCACCCAATGATTCCGTAGATATACCCAATCAAAATTTTATTTTTCCAATATTTCCAAAAATACAGATCAGATCGAATTGAAATCCAGTACTTCATCGAAAATAACAGTTCGAAGTTTCATACAGAATTTAATGAGGATGATATGATATGATATGAAATTTTTTTTTTCAAATTGTTTTAATAACACGATTATCACGAAATTTTGCATAAAGTTGTCTTTCAGCATCTTAAAACTAGCTGTGAAGTTTAATCAGGACTGAATCAGTATTTCTCGAGTAATACCGAAAAAATCAACGATATCGAGAAGAAAACCTCGAAATTTGACATATTTTTTCCCGATATCTCCAAAACTTATGATCGTATCAAACTGAAATTTGGTACATTGCTGTGGAATTAGAAGGTCAAAGTGTGAGTATAATTTTTTTGGATATGATGAATGGTTTCCGAAAAAAAAATTTTTTTGTAAAAAAATTTGGAAAAAATTTTTTTTTAAAAATTACTGACAATATGATCCTGACGAAATTCAGCTCAAAGTTGCGCGTCGTTGTACTCCACCTAACTGCCAAGTTTGAATCTAATCGCTCAGGTTGTTTCTGAAATAAAAAATAAATAACTTCGAAACTTCAAGTGCCTATAACTCCGAAACTATTCGACCGATTTGGCCCATTAACGAACTTAACCGCGGCATTCTGATGCGCAACCTATCCTGAGAGTTTCAAGTTGCTAGCTTGCTTCTGTCGACAGTTATCGTGTCTACGGCCGGCCGGACAGAATCGATTTTGACACCGGATTCGTCATCCAGTGAGTCCAACCTAGTCGATTGAGACCATTTTCGGCTCAATCATCCAAAATTACAGACATTTGGACAAAACGATAGCACGCTGTTCCCCTAGAACATGCGCGCAAAAACACGAAATTTGAAATATTTTTCACAATATCTCCAAGAATTATTATCGTATCAAACTGAAATTTGGTACACTGCTACGAAATAAGAAGCTCAAAGTATGACCGAGTTTTTTCCGAATGTAATGAAGAGTTTCTGAAAAAAAACTTTAAAAATTTTTTTCCAAATTTACTGACAGAACAATCTCAACAAAATTTCGCAAAAAGTTGTAAATTCTTATGCTCCTACTACATACCAAGTTTAAATCCAATCGCTTCAATAGTTCTCAAAATTCAGGGAAATACCCTCAAAATTTCAAATGGCTATAACTCCGAAAGCATTCTTCCAATTTAGTCCATTAAGGAACTCAACCTTCGCATTTTGAAATGCAACCAACCCTCAAATCTTCTAGTCGATAGAATTCTCCGTAATCGTGCCTACGGACGGACGGCCGGCCGAACAGAATCGACTTTAGACACCAGATTCATCATCAGTGAGTCCAACCTAGTCGATTGAGACCATTTTCGGCACAAAATTCGAAAACTACAGACATTTGGACAAAACGATAGCACGCTGTTCCCTTAGAACATGCGGACAACAAAAAGCATACAATCCCCCAATGTTGCCAATGTGTCCCAATTTTCAGTGCAGACCTGGAGTTAACCCCTTCATGAGAAACAAAAGCATTAAGTGCTACTTTTGTCATGGAAAACTGACCCTGTGTTTACTGTGTATCATAGGAATTTTAAAAATGAAAAAATGACAATTATTTTGTTAAAAATTATATTATGAAAACTCCTGTCATGAAGGAATAAAGGACTGGAGGAAAGGATGGACAGAGGGCATTCATATTTCTTTACTTATCCAATCGAAAATATTTCGAATCCTTCCGTGAAAGAGTCGTAACAATCCTTCGATACCCGGATTGGAGGTCTGAATAAAATTCAAGATTTAGGTCAAAAACAAACATAAAACTTCTGTATACGGAAGCAAATAAAAGGAATAATTACAGGGCCTAAAACACCCACAGTACTTTTAGCCGACACAATGTCCCCTTGAGGAAGATTAACAGAAAAGGATCGAACCGGGCGACCTCCAAAACATACGTTTTCTCTCTCTCCCTCTCTGCAATCTAATCGCTTTCCGGCTCTTTTAACTGAGCCAACAGAAGGGCCCTTCGCTTTTCCAATTCGCTTTCTGTGAAGTCTCCTTTTCCTTCCTCACTGTTTTTGTGGTGTTTTTGCTCGGGAGAGCGCTACACAAAAATAAAAAGTAAGCGATGCGGATTTTTCGGATTTAATTCAGCAAAAACATGAAAATTTCCAGATCATATCATCAATAATCGTAGTCACTCACCGAAGGGCTCTTCTTCTTGTGCTTCTTCTTCGATTTTTTCTTTCTGTAATCGTCGTCGGTGCCTTCGGATGCCGATACGCTACCGGCTTTTTTTTTCGACTTATATTTCTCGCTTTCCGACTCGCTTGAAGATCTGTACTTCTTGCTCTTCTTCTTCTTGGATTTTCGAGATCGAGAGTGATGGTGACTGCATGACTCCTCCATTTCGTGTTGGAAATCCTGAAAGAGGTTCAATAAGGAAATAAACACATTGATTTCATGAAAACTAACATGTTGCATAAACATAAAAAGTAAGCACTCGTACTAATATACAATATTCCATAAGTTTAAAGCTCAAATATTGTTATTATATATTTTGTTCATGAAAGAAATTGTGCTTTTATTTTACGTTCTATTTGAAATTGTTTATAATGGGGGTTTTTCCTGAATTTGGTTTATTCCTGCAAATGCAAATTTGAACATAATTATTATTGGTTTGATTCATCATTTTCCCAAATTACCTTCAGAGAGTATTCAAAATCAGATTTCAAAATTTTGGTATTTGCCAGGCGTGCACGGAGTGACAACGGTGTTTAGTAGAATTGCTTTTTCTGCTATAGAATAATGAAATATTTATTCCTATTCTGTGGTACACTTGTTCTTCGTCAATATAACCAAATAATTTCCGTTTGCGATTTGTCAGTAATATGACAGTATGTGCTCTTCTTTTTCTATTCCTTGGTCGTTTTCTTCTACTCTAACCAGATCGAGGAATAGCTATCTCTATTTTCCTAAGCGAAGTAACACATTCGACGTCCTTTTCTTTCCGAGAAAGCTGAATTCGACGTTGCCATATCGTGCACTCAAGACAAATCCCTTTAGATGCAAATCCCCATTTTTATTTCTCAGTTTTCGGTGATCAAACATTTTTTCAAAATTATAATATTGAAATTATATGTTTGAAATGTGATATTCTAAAGGTTTTTCATGAAAATTACTGCATTTTCGATTAAAGGAAAAACCCCCATTAAAATGAGGGTTCTAGTTATTCATGACATGTTTTAAAATTCGTTTATTTATGCAGCAAATTCCAAATTTGCCGCCAGCGACGAAATGTGACGAATTTCAAAGATTGCTCTGAAGAAATGTTCGTTTTAGAGGTTGGCAACACTGTCATGTTGTCACCTCTGAGGCCACCATAATGAGTGCATGACAGATTAATGACAGTTGTATTTTTGAATTGATTTATGTGAATTTATTTTTGTTTTCCATTTGCGTGTAACTAGCTGTTTAACAATGTCCATCAAAAGCATTCAGATATGAATATTATTTCACTGAGTATCGTAACTCATCCTACCTTGTATATTTTCTGTCGTTCAGAGTCTGAAGAAAACGCGATGAATTCTTCTTCGTTTTGCAACTTTTCTTTAACTTCTTCCCAAGTATTGTCAGGGTCGATTCCCATTTCTTTCAATAAATTTTTGAATTGTAGTTCCAATTTCTTGAAGCGTTTGGTTTCCTCCTTCAATCTTTCCTTTTCTTTCACCTCGGCCTGAAATTGGAGAAAGTTTATGGTTCTGTAACTCTACATTGAGTTCTACTCTAAAACCTCTTTTTACTTTGTGTAAAAAGAATTATCACCTCGTTTTCTTGTGTAATTTGAAATTCCTACCTTTTCTAATAAAGAATTGAATGTTAGCTTCACGTTTCCAGCATCTAATGTGGCACTCTTCTTGTCTTCACATATAACTGTTGCGAATTGATCGAATGTTGTGTCAACCTTAACTTCGAACTCTTTTTCTTTGAGTATCTCCTTTATTATCTTCTTTTCATCGTGAAAACGTGCTTTGAGATCTTCCACATAAAATTTGAATAGGTCTAAAGGTGTTGAGCCACTCTGGCCTGAAACATTTACACTAAATTTTTCAACAAATAATAATATTTATACCTCACAATGAAAGCTAATTCGAAAGAAAAAACTTTGAAAGTGTAAATTTCCACTTACCGAGCATTGCTGAGAATCTAACATCGGCAGAAATCAGAGGATAAAGTTCAACCCACAAAGACATTGAGGTTAGCTTGCCTTCTTCATGTAAATGATCCAGAAGTGTAAGGAATCTATCTCTATTTTTTCGATTTTGTCTCTTCAACCTCTTTTTTTCACGTTCTTTCTCTTCAACATGTTCTTTCTCCAAGGCTCTGATGTGTTCTTCGAAAGTAACCAGTGCATCTTCCTTGTCCATAGCTGGAAAATCAATGAAAAGACATAAATAAAATGAAAAAATGAAAGAAAGAAAATATTGAAGAAAAAAAAAATACAAAAATCAGTTAAAATAAAAATGAAAACTGCAGAGTAGACAAAAACTAACCTAAAAGGTTGACGTCATTTTTGAATTCCGGATTATCAAGAAGCATTTTCTGTGCTTCAGACCAAGTAATATCAAAGGTGATTTTCGGCATGCTATCTAAAACTTCAGCAAGACGTTTCATGTTATGTTTCTTCAATTTTTTGGCTTCTTCCTTTTCTCTCTTAGCCAAACTGAATATTACATCTTCGTAGATATCTCTACGATCCGAATCGGAAACATTATTCCAAACCTTGAAAAAGAATTCAATCAAACAAAATTTTGGAGGAAAAAAATGGCTGAAAACAACTCACCTCAAGGTAGGAAAACATCTCATCACATCTATAATATTTAGTCAAAGATGTTATTTGGTCTGAATTCAGCAGAAATTCTTCCAACTGTTCCTTGGACTTCTTAGCTTTATTACGCTGTTCTTCCTTCTCATCTTTCATTTTTTGCGTTTTGTAAGCATTGAAGACTTGCTTTTTTTCATTGAGTTTTTTGAAACTTTCATACCTGGAAACAGAAAGGATATTTTTTTATCTAGACAATAAATAAAATTTCATTACCAAATAGTGATAAGAATCAAAATTGAGTTTTAATCAGCATTCACTGAATATCAATATTGATCAAGTAAAGAACTAAGTCATAAAAATCTGGACTTGATTCGGTAACGCCACGTTTCCTTGAACACATTTACTAATTATTGGTTCTTCATCATTTTCAGGAATAATTGATAAAATAAGAAACAAACTTTCACCTTGGATCATTGCAAATCATTTTGACACAGGTGTCCCAACTAGCATTTGAAGGAACATTTTTTTCTTTCAATAGTTCTTTAAAGGCTTCCATTGCTTCCTTTTTATCCTTAAATACTTTGATTTCAGATACAGTAGGCTGGTTATCTTTTTCTGGTTCTTTTATGGGTTCTTCTTCTGAAACATAAATTGTTGTTACTCTATAACATTAAAATTGAGGGAAATCAACTACCTTTTTTTGGTTCCGGATTTGGTAATTCTATAGAAGCCAATGTAGCAGCCATGGCTGCTTCTAAAGCGCTCTTGCCTCCAGGACTCGCAACTAATAATAACATATGTTAAGTTATCTTGGTAAGAAAATTTTACGTTTAATTTAACTCACCTTGTGCAGTCAAAACACTAGGTGAATTGCTGCCAGAACTAGCTGGGAGTGGAAGAGGCAAAGGACTTGAAACTTCATTCGTTGCCTTGGTAGCTTTTACGGCTTCAGCTCTGAAAATGATTCAAACTTGAGTAAACAACAAAACCACTAGAGTAAAAGAAAATATGTTGAACTAAGACAAGGTTTTTAAGTGGAATTCTCTCGATCTTTCGTTGATAAGCCATCTATAATAGCATGAAATGAACCAACTTTTATTTAATCGATGATTTGGCAATGAAGTAAGATACTGCACTCACTCTGCTGCAGCAGCAGCAACTTTAGCTTTAATTTCTTCCAATTCCGGTGGTATAACCCATCTAGATTCCTTGGTATTGATGTTATGGTAATATATTTTTCCATTATCAGCAGTATATTCTTTCCAGGGACATTGAGATAATAAAAGCTGGAAGAATGACTGTGTGAATAAAGTAATATAACGACAGAGTATTAGGTACCTCTGTGGGTGACTTAAGCAAGTCTGGTTTCTGCCAAGAACTCTGTTTAGTAATGGAATTATAATAATATGTTCTTCCGTCTGGAGCTTTATGCTCTGTCCACTGATCTGAGTGATTAGGAGCAGGGGTAGGAAAAGCCCCGAATCCAGGCGGAGGAACGCTAAAGGGTGGAATTATAGGGCCAAAATTCCCAATTGGAGGTATTTGAACCGGTGGTATCAAAGGGGGAGTACCTATGGTTTGAGGAGGGGCAAAAGCAGGTGGAGGAATATTATTCGGTATGTTTGGATCCTAAAATATAGAAGTGGTTATATTAAAACCTTTATGTTTAAACCGTCTGCATCGTTATCGTACCATATCTATTTAATTTCAAACTACTGAAATTACACCATATTATTCATGTTGAACTTGATTGAAATTTTATAATCTTTTCAATATAATGAGGAACTATCCACAAATATTACATATTTCACATAAAAAATGATGGACAACTTTTTTACTTTAATAACCTAAGTTTTTAACATATTTTGAAAACAAAACTGCAAAAGTGTGTTTTTCAGTGTTCTGTCTTAAGCCATAGAATGGTGTGTCATGTATTGTACAAGTTTTGTCCCAGAACCATTATTCTTAAGATTTGGAATTTATTTGGGAAATATTGTATAATGGATTCAAAAATCGACCTTTTATGAGCATAAAATACAAATATATTTTAACACATTTTCCTATGCTTAGGCAACAATTAATTGGTGGATGCGCTTCATAACGAAATGCCCTCCTCATTCATATTCATTGAAAATACAATTCAACTTCGGAAATGGATTTTCTAAGTTCAATACATTATAAAATTTTGAAGCGGAGAAGATGGGAACTTCTGCGAAGATGCCAGCGCCCTAACGGATAAATTTGGAACCTGTCCAAGCTAGTAGTTTTATGTAAACAAACCTTAGAAATGTGGTGGAGAACGAATATTTATTAAGCAGAGCTTGAATATTTAAAGAAATTATTATAGTTTTGTGTAAGATTTCTTAACAAGGAACTTTTAGTTTGGATCACGATATAAAATCGTACATCAAATCGTTCCTGGAAGATAATTTTGGTGTTATTTTAGTGTATGTTGCTTGGTGGATCAAAATAAACCAATATCTAAGTTTACTTGAATTTCTGGAAAAATAGGCACCTCAATGAGTAATTTAAGGACTCTTGTTTATGTGAAGAAGTGCTCAATGCGGGCTATATTATGTGGTAAATCTAGAATCAGTCCGAAGGATATGACTTGTTCCCTTTGTTTACAAACGAGTGAATCAATAAAATGAAAACAGATTTTCTGCTTTAGTTCTTTTGCATCGTATTTCTAAAGAAAAGAAAACCTATATAAGGAAATGAAAAGTATTGATGTATTTATATGAGTAACTTCAGCTATTAACAACTCTAACAGTATATCTAGTTTTTATCAGATTTTCAACCAGATCACTCTCTTTGAATATGATTTTTTGTAGTATGTGAATTAGGTAGCTGCAGAAGTGCTCGGTAGTTTCTCTGCAGCATTTTCCTTCCAAATTCTCTCATTTTTATTTACACCTGAAAACATCATGACATGAAGTTGTTTCGAAATAAATACATTGTAGGTAATTTACCTTTATGAAAATAAACATCTTCAGAGAAATGCAGTGAACATACTTTCATGTATTTCGTGACCTGTTTTCCAATCTTCAATTTCTAAAGCTAGGCCTTTCTTCTATCATTGAGTTTCCTGCCAAATGCTGTTTCCAAATGAATTTAATTTCATTTGGCTTTGGAAAAAATGAAAACTAGAGGCACTAGATGATCCTTTCTTCTTTGACCATGAATAACATTGAGTCGAGGCACACAACAATAGTCATTTCGGGAGGATGCCATTTCGAATTAATACGATAGAAATTTTTAATCGGAAAGAAAGGAATTGATTGATGAATATTACAAACACTTTCGGTATTCCAAAATTTCAACTCGAAGAACAACACAAAAGCTCGAAAATGAACTCCAAAAGTAAGCAAATTACGTTAGAATAACAGGCACTTCGAAAAACTACTAGCTTGGAAGTGTTCGAATTTCTATCACCAGAGGGCGTATCGCTTAGCAGTAGTTGCGAATAGTCACCAAAGTACCCAATCTATCATATAGGTGGCAGGAAACATTACGAAGAAAACTACTTTACAAGGTTGAAAATAATTCAAAAATGTGATTTCTAATAAAATAAATTTGAAATTTATTTCAACTATTCTATTTCTTCGTGAAAAGATCTACCATTTCAGGACCTTTGGGGGCCATGCCTTCGAAACTTACTGCCAATGATTGACCTCAGATTAAAATTCCATTGATCTACACGAATTTTCCTTCCGATTTTAGCAAAAAGAACCTGCATATTAAGTCTGAATGTTCATTTAATTTTCAACACTTCAATAAACAAATGAAATAATTGTATGTACGTGGTTTTATTTTATTTCTATATTCACAAATTATACATGTTAGACGGTAATTTGGGAACCAAATATTGTACCATGAGTTTTGAGGTCACTGAAAATTAAACTATTTAGAAACGATCTGAATAAATTATACATTGTATTAAAATTTCAAACAAACCATCTCAGTTCATGTTCTCTTAACCAATTCTTTCAAACTTTTCTCTAAATATTGTACCCTAACAATTAGTTTTGATTGTGGGTTGTACTCATTATAAGGTATATGAAGCACTTTGTAACCTTGGGCTTCTAATATCCTTCTAGAGAAAACGTTGATCCCAACAGGTTCATATCGGCCTTTGGTCATGTCATGATAATCCAGAGGCATAATAGCTATTCTTGTTCCTTCAACTTCCAATGAGTTAATTTCTTTTGGGTTGAAATTTTCATCCATGACACATTCCGCATCAATAGAAAATCCATATCCTAAAATGTTGAAGAATTGGAAAGTGTCCTGTTTATTCAAAATATCTGATATTGCGAGCGATTTACATAAGAACAATGTTTGTTACAGAAGGTTTAAAATTTTTGTTCAGTTCAGTAGTGCCATACCCAAAATCGATTCGAAACAGAAGCAAATGTTCATAAAATCAAATATTTCCAGTAAAAAGTACATGTATATTCAATAAAAGGATAATTATGATATATTGAGAAGAAAAAGAGGTAATTTTTGGGTTTCGACAAGTGGAAATCAAAACAAGATTTGCGCATACTCGAACAGCGTTATTTAGGGACCATCGTTGCCAGATTGTGCGGAAGCCTAATACTAGATTTGAGTGATAGTATCTTGATTTATTCGAGATGGTTAATTCTGACTTGAAAATGAAGTACATAAAATAATGATCGAGTAATGTCATGAATTCTGCCGTGGGATAGGTTAGTTTAGTTTAGAACATTGCCAGTCCAAATCAGAAGAAATTTAATTTTGGGATGGTGAACTTGAATTTCGTCTTCTGATTTGTTTAGATCCTAGGTGAGGTTAGTTGAATTTAGGACAATATCAAACCAAATCGTAAAATAAAATAACGGTGTCCCATAATTGAAAAACATACCACCTTTATCCCTGCTTCAAATAAAAATAGTGCAGAATTGCCCTTACTTATTCAGACATATTCCTTTTACGCTCAATGTACTTCTCAACGCATATTCTATACAACTCACGATACAATTTTTGTATTTGTATCATGATACATCTTATATTGAGGAAACCGAATTTTAAATAACGACATCCAGTGGCATCGGGTTTATTTTACAGTCTGGCAACGTTGCTCCCTAAATGACACTGTTGGAGCATGCGCCGAGCTTGTTTTGATCTTCACTTGTCAAAACCCAAAGATTACCGAAAAAGATGTTTAAATGAACTTTGTTACTGTTAAATACAAATAAAAGTTAATCCAAAAAATTAAGTTTACCTATAAGTGCCAATTATTAAACATAATGAAGGTAATATGTCTAACCTGAATCAATATTCACTTTCAAATACTTCTCTGGGTTCATTAAATTCTTCAAAGATGTGATGATGGATTCACAAAACTCAGCTTTTTCTCTTCTTTTTGTTATTGAAACATTTCTGAATGAGGAAACTGGGGGCAATTTGTTTCCATGGTAGTTTTCTATGAGGTAATTTGCCGCACCATTTATATTTAAAACTTTTAGGCTTGTAGAGAAGTTTTTGCCTTTATCCGAATCAGGTAGAGAATTCAGGAAAGGTTCACTTAGTACGTATGAAATTTCTTCTTGTGTTGCTATATTTAAAATGACCTTGGACCACACATAATCTAGCCATACATTGGGAGATCCAGCTTCTAGTTCTGTAAGATATGGATAGAATACCTAAAAAGAAATCCCTTGTGTAAACCGAAATTCTCTGATAGCCATATAATTATTTGTATATTAAATTTATAACCAAACATACAGACATCAGCTATAATGTCAGATATTCCCAAATAGTAATTGTTTCTCACAAAATTAACGGCTTACTTTTAATAATTTATCCATATCACTAGGTATATAATTTAATGTAGCTAACGTGAAGAACAAACCAAAGACATCTTGACTCCTACAAGTGTCACAATTCCGTATCAACCAAGAACTCAACACATCCAAAACCAGGGGGTTCTTGTACTTTAGTAATCCTAAGCTTGTTAAAATAGAACCCACAACAGCACTACCCATAGCTTCATTCTCAGTTTCTAAGTCACTGCATATGTCTAGAGCGACTTTGGACAATAAATTCTCATCGATGAAGTTCAATGAGGACATGCTATACAGCAAATCAGAACAAAATTTCAGATTTAATTTATCTGGGTTTCCAGATATATTATAAGCCAGTGTGCGAAGAAGTAAAGTTGATCTTCGTTTTTTGTTCGACAATGTTTTCATAACTTTCACCATTTGAGGCAATGTTATGGTCTGAATCAATTTAGCTGCTTCTTCATCTGCCGTTACACTCAGAACTGTAGACAAGTCCTCGCTCTTAGACGCTACATACCTATGAAAAAAGAATGGATGAAAAGGTATTCTTATTACAACAGATTGGATTTATACCTATCTGATTTATTTCTAGTTAACACCTTACACAGTTTGATGAACCTATAATCATTCTCAAAATCAGTTAGCTTAATTTTTTTGGATGAGGTCCAATCTGCAAGCACTGAAACAATTTTCAAAGCAAGTCTACGGGAAACTCCTTCACCATTTGGAATAGATAACAACTCATTAACATTTGTGGCATTCGATATTTTTTTATCAGTGTGAGGAGTACTTATTTCTATATCCATTTTATTTGTATCCTTCGACAAGGAAGCGAACGCAGCAGCCACAATCTTATTTTTATATTGACCGACTTTGAATTGTACTTCCCCATTTGTCTGTGCAACAGGAATATCCTCCTGATCTATATTCAAATTAGTTTTCTGTGGATTAGCTTCCAAAACTGTTGATGAGGACATGTCTTTGATTTGTGTGAATACTGTGGCAGAACGACAACATACTCTGGTATTGTGGATAAAGGCGTACGTCAGCTTCAGCATTTTAAATATATTTATGTGGACTCCTTGAATTGAAAATGTTATTTAATCGTTTCTATATTTGCATTATATTCTATTATTCTCAAGAATTTTCTCACTCCATATAAATGAAGTTGTCTTGAAGTTGAGGTTAGTTTCCTGACATAATCACATAACCAAAATAAAACAATCATTTTCTTCTTTTTCAATGTGGCTGCTTTGTAAATATTTCCAAGCACAGATGAGCCTTTGTTTCTTCTACTGCTAAAATCATGATGTAAGTAAAAAATGTTTTTTACATCATGGCTACAACCTGTTTCAAAAAGTGCAAATCTTTTTCTAATATAAAATGTTCCTACGCTTGATAAAGATATTCATGAGAAACTATTATTCACTGAAAATAAAAATCAACAAAAACGGTGCTTGCTTGATGAAAAATCATAAAATTAATGTTCAGTTTTTCAGAATTTTGTGAGGACAGAGTAAAATATTTTTAATTTCCGTGCATAATGAACTCAATGAATAATCAGCTATGCATACAAGATGTTTCAGATATTAGAGGATAATCGGCCCTAACATGTAAATATTTGAATTGTCATTTTTACACCTGAGATCACCACAATATAAAGCATAAATTTAATGAACTATGTAACATTTATTTAAGAACAACAATCTTAATTACTATAACTATCGAACATTCTGTTAAATATTTATTTTCCTGAGCGAATTATCTAATAAATAATCAGTTGCATGATCTATAGGTTTTATAATGAAAGGAATTGAAGCCAATGCTATACCAGGTACTAAAATTCTACAGGTACTTTTTGAAACCTTTTTGCTTTTGTTCATGAGGTAAGTGGACAAAGCACAAATCCTATTTATTGTATATCCTGGGATCACAACAGAAGCAAGCATTTGCCATGTTAGAGTATCAACGCACTGGAATGTTACTTTTTGTAATTGTTTGGCATCTTCCTTGTTCTCCTAGAATTAATGAAGAAGAATATGACTGTGAGGCAATGAATAGGTATCAATTAGACAAGTGAATATGAATAAAACGGTTGAATATAGGTAGGAAAATTCTTAAAAATACCAACTACGTCAATTACACTGAAATTGTTATGCAACACACATTACGTAGTGATGTGAAGAGAAAGTTCCCCCTTTATCGATTGGCACGAATGAATGAAATAACTTATTGAATTACCTCATACGTTTTCAACGTTTTATCAGTAGTATCAGCTAGAACGTATAATGTGGCTATACCATAAGAAAAATTCACCCATTTTCTTCCGATGATGGCCCTAAAAGATTCTCCCACTTCATTGGCGTATCCTGTGGAAGTAAATGCAACAAAGGAAATCACCTATACTTTCTGACGTTTTCATACATACCCAACAGACGTAAGGGAGTATCTTTGTAAATATCCTGTTCTTTATTTGACGTCATCTGGGATTGTTTGAACTGATTGCTTGAAATCATACGAGAAGACAGAAACTCGTGATAATAACAATCATCTACAATTTTTTCAGGTTATGTAGATCTAATGGATCATACTCAACTCAGCTATCAACCGGCCTGTTGGTCTAGGGGTATGATTCTCGCTTCGGGTGCGAGAGGTCCCGGGTTCAAATCCCGGACAGGCCCTTTTTTTTAATTATGATTTTCATAATTCATAATCTATCCATATTTCGATGACATTCATTGAATTATAACTCTGTAATCTGTGAAAATATGATGATTTACAAATTTATATAAATGCCAATTTGAAAAATTTTAGTGTCAATATAATGTCCTATATGAGATTTTTGTCTCTTCCATTAAAAAATTATGAAACTTTTCAGTATGTACGGCACTATCGTGCCTTGTGCCCCAATGTTGCCTCAATTACCAATTGTACAAGTTCGAAAGTACCAGCATGTGTAACAAAGTTAAGTATAATAATGATAACTTTACAGCCGTTCGTTGAACCTTTCTTGCCTCTGTTTAAGTGCTGTCCATCAAATTACGCTGAAACCATTCAATTAATTTTGTAATTACTGGGTTCAATTGACAAGTTTTTTCGCGATGGACATACTGCATATCTCAGAGGTGAAGTTGAGTTTCAACTACCGCATATTTGAAATCGATGAAGAAAGTTGAATTGGTTTATGTGCAGTCCTATCAGAACATAGTCGAGATGGAAAATTTTAGTTTAATCACGCTTTTTCAACAATTTGAGATATCGTAGTTTCATTCTTGAATGGGTTCACTTGCAGCCATATATTCTGTAAAATGTGCTACAGGGTGTATCTGAATAACAGCGAAAAAATGCAAGGAGTGATTCTGTGATGACAATTAAGGTAGCTATTTGGTATACATTTATTTGAAAAAACCTCCCCCCGGATACGTTACACTCCGAAGATTTAAAAGAAAATGTTTCTCTTTTTATTTTCCCTGTATATTAAGCTTAAGACACGAAACTTCGTAAATATTATTTGTCAATAAAACTACATAATTCGGAATTTTTTCAGCACTGACGTATTCTCAGAAAGGGTTGGAATAGTCAACCCCTAAAGATATTTTTTTTTAGATCAAAATTTGCCTTTTGAAAAAACATGGCTTGCAAGCCCAATTCATCGACTAACTTTTTTATCTCCACAAGTTTTTTCGAAAACTTAAGCATTTACGAGAAAAAATAACTCATGTTTAATGATGAAAAATTTAGTAAATGAAGTGAGCTTTTCATGTGGTTTCAAAATGAAAATGTGTATCCAAAATAAAGTTGTAAGAAAAAAAATCTTAGGGGTTGACTACCTCAACCCCTTCCAAGCATACTTCAGGGTTGAAAAAATAGCAAAATTTGTAGTTTTATCGACAAATAATATTTACCAAGTTTCGAGTCTTTAGCTTAATATACAGGGAAAAAAGAGAAACTTAATTTTCATCACAGAATCACCCCCTCAATCTTTTCGGTGTTTTTCAGATACACCCTCTATAGAAGAATTATATAAACACAATGGATATACAATGGTAGGTAGTAGACTTTTTCACAAACTGGAAAAAGTGTTCATATATTTTTTCTTCAGCTCTTCTAATTCAGGTAGGACAAAATTATATTATACTTACGTCGAATTCGAGAAACTGTACCCAAAGAGGTCACCCATCCAACTGGTAGGATTGTCCTACGCTTCTTGCTTTCCCAACAACCAATTTTTGCGCGTATGTTCTGAGGGAACAGCGTGCTTTAGTTTTGCAAAATTTCAGCTTTTCCCGGCAAAAATATTATTCAGATCAATTTTTCATCAGAGGGAACAATATGTGTGATAAATATTCCACAAACAAAGAGATTCAGACCATATAAAAGACCCCTGGTACGGACGATCAAGAAAAATTATATTGAACATTTTGAATGGGAAATAATATACCATATCTGGATAAGGTAGAATATTCCAGGAAATAGTGACTTCTATTTTTCTCCCTAGGTTATCATTACATCATTATAATTTAAGGAAGACAACGCGATTGTAAACATAATGGTACTGTTGGATTTTTCCATTGAACAATTCGAGAAGTTGTGAAATTTATAAATAGGAATTTAATCAGACTACACGATATCAATATCGTCATCACTAAATTTTTCGTAAGGCTAAAAATATATTGTACAGACTTGTTACAAAAAATCGAATTCTATAAATAAATCAAAATAATCATTATCGCTATTAAAAATTGTACGAATATAGACACACCTACCAGAAAGGTCAAAAAAGGATCATCCCAAATTATTATTATCACTTCACATTTTATCAGAAAAATAAATTAACGTGTGCCGACTTTGCACATTTTTCGACAATATAAGCAAAATTGAAGGATTGGGAATGATCAGTTTAATTCAGTATATCTTCGATGAATATTTCACATACACACACGTGTATTTGTTGATTAAAAAACCTAGTTAAAGGTACACATTTGAAATATTATTTCCCCAAATTTTCGAAAATTACAAATCCGATTGAAATCACATCCAGCACAATTCTGGAAAATAACCTCCAGAAGGTACTTCTGAAACTTCTGCGATATGATTCTCACAATATTTTGCATATTTCTCCGATTATAATCAGGTTTCGCAACCTGCATTTTTCGGATTATAGAGAAAACCACATTCCGATCTCTATAACTCCGAAACCACTTGTCGGATTTTAATCTACAGCGAACTCAACCGGCCCATTTCGGGTCTTGAAAATTTCGAGTCACTATTCATAAAAAAATTTGACCACGAGTTGTTTATCGCTGAGCCTTACGCTTCGCCTATATAAAGGCCGATTTACATCAGACGAGGCAATGCTCATTCTATCCCCTTTCTATCAAATTCTTCTAATGTGAACAGACTTGGAGCATTCTTTTGTTGTTCTATGTGCGTTCGCAAAGATTCTATGTAATATTTGTAAATGCCAAATACGTGCTTTCGATTACACTATACGATCAAAGAGAATTTTTTTGTTCTAGATCTGGCTCTATGTTCTTTTGGTTTAAACCTACCTTAAGGTGTAACCAAACCGCATTTATTACGACACAGAGTTTAAAAAAAATACTTCTGTACTCCGGGGTGTATGGAATGAAACCCCGAAGGGGGCACACACACAGGGTGTCCAGATATAACATTCATATATTCCGAGGGGTGCTTCTAGAGATCCAAATATGAAGAAAACTTCCAACTAAGGTCCTCAAATGTACCTCACAGGCGCTGAAGTCTCTTCAAACGTGACCACCAAAATCCCATAAATTTAGGATAGCTTTATTGAAATTTGGCTGATCCAAATTCAGGGGATTTTGTAGTTCATGTTGAAATTGCTCTGTCGCCCGCGAGGTCAAGTGTATGGCATTTTTGAGAAGGCCATCGAATTATATTCAAAATAAGGTGTCACACAATCCTCTTTCCCATTGTCATCCTCTCAGGGTTGATAAAAAGCCTACATCTTTTCTTATTTTTTCTGATTTTGCATGGGGCCGAGATATTAAGGGAGGTATCCTTCAACTTGACATACTATTTAACAACACGTTTTGAAACTTTTGGACCATTCAAAGTCCTTTCATATTCCGTGCTTTTGGTTAAAATAAACCCCAGATCTGCTACTGGTGTCCCCATAAATTGCGTCAACGTATCCCTTCAGCATTCTGCACCTTAGCCAAAGTTTCCTTTGTCTAAGTTCTGCACCATTCTGCTTGAACACAATCTCCTGTAAATGCTGCAATTATCTTCTCAAAAGAGCCGTCTTGCGTGAAGAGTTGATACAAATTGATCGGAACCAACCGTTTAAAATGTCCCCATACGAGATGCCAGACATTAAGGTTGACACCTTCTCAAATTTTCACACTGTAGAATAACAGTTTTTCCAACTTTCGAACCGGTCTTAGCACGTTCAAGCTTCACGCTTTTCGTCGAAATATACCCTAGATCTGCTACCGGTGTACCCATAAATTGCGTCAACCAATCCATTCAGCCTTCTGTACCGATCAGTCGGCACACAATCTCCAGTAGTTGCCGCAATTATCTTCCCAAAAAAGCCGTCTTGCATAAAGGGATTGCCTCACGCGAGCCTTGAAAGCCGGAAAAATCTCTACAGAACTACGACATCTCGTCAACCACGAACTTGCACATTCCCAAATGCCGTGGATACGATCCTGTAACTGCGTTCGTACGATAAGGAGCAATCAGAGATATAAAACAAGACGGTATTCTTCCGTAAACCAGTGAATTATTAATAGCAACAGCACACATCATGATATTGAGACAATGTACCAGTAGAGTTCGAAAAATATAGACCTAATCTCTGGTTGATCCGGTGGCCAACACTCTGACTAGCTGTCTAACCTTGATCGTTGTTGGTTATAAAGGCTTTCGAGCGAAGAGCAGCACAGTTAGAGGTAGAACTTTCACGCAAATTTTTGTCCACGGACCAGACGAGAGAAAACTTGGGAGATAATATGGCTGAAATGATGGAGGAGTTCGAGAGTGTTGACGCTTTGCTGAAGAAGCTGCCACCTGATGATTACAAGAAGCTGAGGAATGTTCTTTTCGGCACCGAGACCTAGTGAGTTTTTTAAGTGTTTTTCTGTGTTAATTTTTTGTTTTCACTTGATTTTTCGGTAGCGTTCTTTGTTTTATTTCTTGTCGGTTTTTGAGAATTTTGCGCTCAATAATGTGAAACTTGAGTCATTTCGATTTTTGAGTTTATTTTGAGTGAAAGCAACGGTTTTTCCGATAAGTTTCACTGTCTTGGTGACAATACGCACATTCTGGTAAATTTTCTTCTATATATTTCACTTTTTCTCACCTTCACCCCCTCTAGATGGATTACCATGAAAAAGTTTCCAAGTTTTTGACAGATTCTAGAGAAATATATTTTCCTTTTTCAAAATGTATCGTTCGAATCTTTGTTTTTTGACAATACTGTGTTGTGAAAAATCTATCGATTAGAATAAATCATCAAAAAGTAAACTGTCAAGTTTGTTCGGTATTATCATTCCAGAAAATGATTGACGAAATCTCCAGATCAGATCAGTTTTTGGGAATTCTATAAAATTTCTTCGTTTGAAACTTACAATTAGTTTATAGAAGCATACTTTCTTCTTCTTGAGTACTTAGTTATATTTGTCTGTTGCCTGTTGAGCATACGCTATTAATTTCCTTAAAAAATTGAGAAACATTCGTTAACGGCACCTTGAATCTTTTTGATATCCTGACTTTAATGAATTAATTTATTAATTGCACATATTTTTTGTGGGAGGAGTTTGAAAAACATTTTCTGATATCCTTTTTGGTTTCATATAATCTTCCAGTACCTGTATTTGAACCAAACTATCGTATCTCTGAAAGAGTGAGAAGAGAATTTCTTTTTTCTACTTAGGTTTGTTTTCTTTTTGGATGCTCCTCGTAATATTCATTATGCATAGAATCCCACATCGCGTTCAGTACAATACGCACTTCTTGTCTATGCATTTCCCTGTGTGGGCCTGTCCCATAGAATAATATCTATCTAGAATTTTTCAAATTTTCAAAACCAAATTTCAATTCCGAAACTTGATAATCCTGGATGTATTTTGAGCACTTGAATTGTTAAAAGTTCCTTCCTTATTTGCTCCATATTCAAAAGATATCTCTTTACTCCCACGGTAGCAACAGAAATTCATCATCTTTATCCAATTGTCAGAATTGTCTAGACAGTTTTTCAGATCTCTAAAAATGGTGCTCCGACCTCACTTTGTACGTCATTGAGCTTTTAAGATTAACGTAAAAATAGCAAGTTTTACTGTAACTGTTATCAATGATGATATGAAGGAATTGATTCGTTTACATTGCGTTCCTTGGATTTTGGAATTTTCCGTGGGTTTATTTATGATTATATCAATCTTGGGAAGATTTCTGTTCCTTTGACGCACTTTGTTGATTATTGAGTATTTTAAACTCGTACATATATCGCGTGTGGAATTTTTCCAGCTGGAACTGAAAAGTTATTTCACAAGAATCAACCTAGAAATTCGATATAAATGATAAAGCTCTTGTCCCCAAGGATGAGCCCCGATTACCTTTTCAATGCTGAATTTGTTCAACCAATTCCAAATAACCACAAAGGTTGAGTTAAGAATAAAACATTGAAAATATATTTATCGACCCAGACATTTGGCATTTTGCTCAATCAAACCAAATGATGCAGTTTTATGATCGCCTAAATGCATCACGAAATTAAGTGAAACGGTTGGATAATATAGAACCTTCATCTGATCTGACGACCTTCGTAATCAAAGTTAAGTTTTCGAAATTCCCGAGAATTTAGGAGAGATAGACCATTTATTGACTTAGATGCTAATCGATGCTAACAAATTCGACATTCTTGAAGATTCAATCGCACAAGTTAGATGTTTGGTCCTTCGAGCCGGATGTACATTTGAATTATTGAGGTTCTTACGGATTCATTCCTGAAAACAGTACGAAGTATGAGCTAATTTTAGAGTTGATAAGGAAACTTCTATCTCATACAACGCTTGTATAATGATAAATAATTACAATGATTGAAGTAAAAAAAAACTCGAGGACACGGTAACAAAATAGAATACAATCCAAAAATAGTACTAGACACAGTGTTTCATCTTCTATCTTAAGATGTAGGGAGGGACCATATGTATTATCCCAAATCTAGGATAAAACCACGTATTTTTTGGTCCTTCTACCAAGATTCCATTCCATCAGTTTCAAATGTCCCGTGAACAGTATACGTCCACGTGTATCGTAAAAAATTAATACTCGAAATATCATGCCAATATTAGATTAGATCTAGAATTTTATGATCCTTTTCAAATATTTACAACAATGGAGAAACTCACTGGCATTGATACAATCTATTATTAGGTTTACATAATAACTTTCATGCATGAACCTAATGTCCATAGCAATCAAAACATAGTATAATATCCAAAATCTGAATGTTTGAGATTCGAGAGGTCATTGCAAGGATCTAACTGCTATCGTAACTCGTTATAGATAAAAAAATTCCTTCGATACTGTCGAAATTCTTTCAGAAATCTGAAAATTATCATCGTGTGAGACGGTGATGTTTGTTTTTATTAATTAACGTAAATTAAAGGATTTTAACAACAAACATGGCATTCGATGCCTGTAACTGGTTTTATCCGGTTTTTGCGAAATTGTGATGGACGGCTGATGTCTTATCTAACTCTAAACAAAGTGTGCGTGAATCGTATGTTTTGAAAGAGCCATATCCTCATTTTTACGAGTTCAGTTTATAATTGGATCAGAGCTCCGACTTCCCTGATAAGATTTAAAAAAGTGACGATAAGGGACTAAGAGTCTAGACAGTCGGATTCGGCTGAGTACGGACCTGGTTTTCACGATCTCGTGTCGAAATTTCTATTGTTTGGAAATTTTGAAATGTCAACGTGGGGAAAAAAGATTATGACGAGTTGAGATCGATTATGTTCAGTTTTAAAGGTTGTATATTAATTGAGATTTAACCGAAAAGTTCATTTATCGGTGTGGAATATTACAATAATTATGAGAGAATAAGTGACAACCTGATCTTCATCAATTTAATTTAATCTGATGAATATACAGTGCGCGTCAAAATTATGGAACAAATTCATTATCTCAGAAGAAAAATATTTGGCAACAAAATCCTGAAACAGGTAAATTTTTGTTTCACTTTTACCAAATTTTTCTGCAGTTTTGAAGGATTTGTGTTGCACCCTGTGCCATCCCCATCTACCCTCTAAATTTTTAGAATAGGGAAAGTAGGTCATGTGGTACTTTTTGGCAAGGTCTTTGTATCTTCTTTACAGAGGCGTGCAGAAATTTTCAAGAAAATTTTTTTTTTTTTGAAAAATTGGTTTGTTCAGAGAGGTTCTCAGTTTGTGCACTTTGTCATGGCTCATTTACTTTAAGACGATGGTACCTGATGAAATTTGTCACCGAATGAAATTCGACCATCACAGTTTTGTTCAAGCAGAACTTTCAACCCTCTCGATTTTTTTCTACATTAAAGGGTTCGTAAGGGTTGAAAGTTGTGCATGAACAAAACTTTAATGGTCGACTTTCATTCGGTAACAAATTTCATCAGGTACCATCGTCTCAAAGTAAATGAGCCATGACAAAGTGCACATACTGAAAACCTCTTTGAACTAACCAATTTTTCAAAAAAAATTAATTTTTTCTTGAAAATTTTTGACGCCTGTAAAGAAGATACAAAGACGTTACCAAAAAAGTACCACATGACCTACTTTCCTTATTCAAAAAATTTAGAGAGTCGATGGGAATGGCACAAGGTGCAACAAAAATCCTTCAAAAATGCATAAAAATTTGGTAAAAGTGAAACAAAAATTGACCTGTTTCAGGATTTTGTTGCCAAATATTTTTCTTTTGAGAAAATGAATTTGTTCCATCATTTTGACGCGCACTGTATATTTGGTGGAGAAATCTCAATTATTTTTTAGGGATTTTTAGGTTTTTACGCTCAATATATTATAAAGAACGAAACAAAAATAATTATTTATAGATGGCCCTTCCGGATTGCTAGATTTTATTATTTGTTTAGGACAATTCCTTGCGAAAATGTTGCCTAACAGAAAGCACAGCAGAGCAGATTCAACTGATAATTAATAAATTAATAATTCTTCTCATTCTTCTTTTTTTTGTGCGTATGTTGGCTCGCAATCGTTTGGTCCAGATGTCGGTAATTTTCGGAAAATGGTCTCAGAATCGATTCTGTCCGGCCAGTCGCCCGCGGACATAATAACTGTCGAAAGAAACAAACTAGGGACTTGAAACTGTCACCACCATTTCGCTGTTGGGTAAACAACTAACAGTGCTGTTCCTAACACAGAATAGAAAGTAATACTTCTCAATTCTGTGGTTCCTAAAGTAGCGCAAGAATTAGTAACAAATAACAAAGCCTACGCAGTTCTGGAGCTGCCCTGAGACCTCCCTGAATTTCTAAACCAAAACGAAGGTAATATTTCAAAAAATACATACCTCCAAGTATTACCCATGTTAGTTAGTCACATCAATAAAGGAGTGCAAGAACAAGTTGTTCTCTTTCTTCAAAGAGCAGGGCAAGTCGACCATATGGAACATTTATCACCTTCACACTATATGAGAGCTTATATTCCTTCCTGTTGCTCTTAATTCCAGTATAAAAACAGGTCCTTCCGTTTTAAAACTGTTAAAATCGCCTTACTCTCCGTTACAGCGAGCTCCCTCTAGCGGAAAGCGTCACCACCATGGCTCAAAGCTACAACTTCGACGTCTTATCCTGCAAGTTTGGCTGCGAAAGAGAAGAACTGAGAGCACCGAGGATAGTCAGGGTGGGCATCTTCCAGAACAAGATTCCCCTGTGCCCGGAAACCCCTATCGTGAAACAGAGGGAAGCTGTCCACAGGATGGCCAAAGAAGCCATCCAGACCGCGGCAGCCGGAGGCGTCAACATCTTCTGCTTCCAAGAAACGTGGAGTAAGTTCAGTTACATGATTGAAGCCAAGTTGTTTGAACAGAAGTGCAGAGGTGACTACAAACTTGAAGATATGACGCTATATTTATTCTTCGACTTTCAAACTCCTCTCTGGCTTCGTATCTTTGTCTCCATCAGGTTTTTAAGAGTGACTTGAGGATGTCTCTGATGAAGTTAATTTCAGTTTATGTAGATAAAGTCACAAGGACATTTAAAGCTTATAATCTCAATGTTGGAGTGAGGATGTCCTGTTTAACGTTCATATATTTCTGGGGATGATTCTAGAGATCGAAATATGAAGAGAACTTCCATTAACTACAATCTTAAAATGTACCACACGGGCGCTATAGCCTTTTCAACGTGAACTCCTCGAACACTCTTGAACAAAACAGGTTGCCTTCATTGAAATTCATCCAAGAGTTGAATACTATACTTTGTCCACGAAGTTATTGGTAAAATTGGAATTATTCTGCATTTTCAATTAACTACAATAGGGTTGTCAGAATCGCCAACTACATTTTTCGTGATGGCCGGAGATTGTCAAGCAATTATCACGCCTATTATCCACGCGCTTGATTAATGACTATTTTTTGTTCATAAGAGTTCGAGGAGTATTTTTATTTGAATAAATTTCAATAGGATCACTTACTTGAAAATATCCCTTCCTCCCCTAATTATCGCCGCCACTGATGAGATTGAGTCCATTCTTTTAACACCAGATGATTCAGTTTCTCTAGAAGCCTTCACGTTCTAAATCTCGTTTGTATCCGCCATATTTTCACAAAGCTATCGCAAATTTATGGGATTTTTGAGGCCAAGTTGAAAAGGATATTTTTCTAGGGTTTTTCTGGGTTTTCACTCCCAATATCTGAAACAGAAAGGACTCTAGCTCCCGTGGGGTAAATTTTAGGACCTAAGTTGATACCCCCTGAAGTATACAGTGCGCGTCAAAATTATGGAACAAATTAATTTTCTCAGAAGAAAGATATTTGGTAACAAAATCCTGAAACAGGTAAATTTTTGTTTCACTTTTACCAAATTTTATGCATTTTTAAAAAATTTTTGTTGCACCCTGTGCCATCCCCATCAACCCTCTAAATTTTTTGAATAGGGAAAGTGGGTCATGTAGTACTTTTTTTTTTGGCAAGGTCTTCGTCGTGCAGAAAGTTTCAAGAAAAAAATTTTTTTTTGAAAAATTAGTTACTTCAAAGAGGTTTTCAGTATGTGCACTTTGTCATGGCTCATTTACTTTGAGATGATGGTACCTGATGAAATTTGTCACCGGATGAAAGTCGACCATTACAATTTTGTTTATGCACAACTTTCAACCCCTACGAACCCTTCAATGGAGAAAAAATGTTTAAAGTTGTGCTTAAAAAAAACTGTAATGGTCGACTTTCATTCGGTGACAAATTTCATCAGGTACCATCGTCTCAAAGTAAATGAGCCATGACAAAGTGCACATACTGAAAACCTCTTTGAACTAACAAATTTTTCAAAAAAAAATTTATTGAAAATTTTAGCACGCTTGTAAAGAAGATTCAAAGACTTCGCCAAAAAAGTACCACATGACCCACTTTCCCTATTCATAAAATTTAGAGGGTTGATGGGGATGGAACAGGGTGCAACAAAAATCCTTCAAAAATTAATTCAAATTTGGTAGAAGTGAAACAAAAATTGACCTGTTTCAGGATTTTGTTGCCAAATATTTTTCTTCTGAGAAAATGAATTTGTTCCATAATTTTGACGCGCACTGTATAAATATTAAATAAGAACAGATTTTACTGTGATTATCCGTGAAAGGTTCAATCAAGCTGAATTTAAACAAGTATACTTTTGATTGAAAGTATTCAGTGAATTGTGATGAACATCCTGAAGTTTCTTTTGAAACTATGTAATATTTTTGTAAATTTCTCTTTTTTTTGCTGTAATGTAAAGTGCACCTTTTGATTGAATTTCGAATCAATTTCAAAGTATTTCTGGTTGCAAAAAACGAGTAGTACTAAAACTGTAAAGGGTCTTTCGATAGGGTCTTTTGGACTTGGATAGTTTATAGTGACCACATTGTTGAAGGTACATCCTTCGAATTGGCTGTGATTTGTTCGGTTTGTTCTGTCAATAGCCCTCCTGGGCAGATATAGTGTTCAAGAACACGTACAAATGATAACTCTTTCATCAGAATTCGTGCTCTGATCGGGCAACGTTTGGCACGTTTTGTTGAGAGTCCACTGGTTCAGTAAACAATGAACCAACACCCGTACGACGACGAAACAGGAGTATCAGATGCAGTCACTTTCACTTTGCTGACAAGAATACGGCCTTTCCTAATACAACTTGGCGAATTTTGGTCCTGCAATCGTAGGAAATTTAAATGACCCAGGAGCTGTACATACTATACAGGGTGATTCCGGAGGAGACCGTCAGATTTTGGGATGAGTTTACACTAGTCAAGACAGTCTCGGAACACTGTTTGGTTTATGGTTGGGGTCTCTGTTGATAATATACAGGGTGATTTGTCCGATTCGACCGATTTTACTTTTATTGATAACTTTGGTATGGCTTATTCGATTTCAATGAAATTTTCAGCGTAGTAAAAAAGTGTTGAACACATTCATTGATTTCAAATTTTTTTTTCAAAATAAGCGGTTGTTTTTGTGATAAATCCAGATTTATTGTGCAGGTTGAAAAAACACCCTGTACATAGCGTTTGCTAAACTACGCTATCTGTTTACAATTGTACTATAAAAAGTCATTTTTTGAGAGTTTCTAATTTTTTTGGCACACTTCGAGTTTTTCGAGAAAATTTTTTCAAAAAATGATAATGTCGAAATTTCGCTCCAATCGATTCTACTTTTAATGATAACTTTGGTATGGCTCATCCAATTTTGATGAAATTTGCAGTGTAGAACAATCTGAATGAGTTAATTCAATAATCACAACAATCTCTCAAAATTCAGTGTTGTAATTGTGATAATCTCAGAATTTCAGATTAATTGTACAGTTGAAAAAAAAGCACCCTGTACATTGCTTTTCCAAAACTTTCTTATTCGTTGCATATTCTACAATAATATGTCATCATCCAGAGGTTTTTAATTTCTTTGGTACACCTCCGGTTTTCCTAGAAAACATTTTTGTAGGAGAGCATTATCGAAATTTGGCTCACAAGCAGTGAGAGTATTCCGCACTAGGTAGGAAAGCTGTATCGTCCAAGGATGCAAAGTTGTTCGTCACTTCTAAAATATTCTTTTCAAATTCGAAATATATTCTGAATTGAATGATTTCATACAAAATATTAGCAATTAAATATGAATTTGGAATTTGAAAAGAATATTTCAGAACTTAAGAACTGTTTTGCATCCTTGGACAATACAGCTTTCCTACCTAGTGCGGAATACTCTCACTGCTTATGAGCCAAATTTCGATCATGCTCTTCTTCAAAAATGTTTTCTAGGAAAACCGGAGGCGTGACAAAGAAATTAAAAACCTCTGAATGATGACATATTATTGTAGAATCTTAAACGAATAAGAAAGTTTTGGAAAAGCAAAGTACAGGGTGTTTTTTTTCAACTGCACAATTAATCTGAAATTCTGAAATTATCACAAAAACAACACTGTATTTCGAGAGATTGTTGCGATTATTGAATCAACTCATTCAGATTGTTCTACACTGCAAATTTCATCAAAATTGAATGAGCCATACCAAAGTTATTGATAAAAGTAGAATCGATAGGAGCGAAATTTCGACATCATCATTTTTTGAAAAAATTTTCTCGGAAAACTAGAAGTGTGCCAAAAAAATTAAAAACTCTCAAATAATGACTACAATGGTACAATCGTAAACAGATAGCGTAGTTTAGGAAACGCTATGTACAGGGTGTTTTTTCAACCTGCACAATTAATCTGGATATATCACAATAACAACCGCTTATTTTGAAAAAAAATTTAGAAATCAATGAATGTGTTCAACACTATTGTACTACGCTGAAAATTTCATTGAAATTGAATAAGCCATACCAAAGTTATCAATAAAAGTAAAATCGGTCGAATCGGACAAATCACCTTGTATATTCTCAATAGAGACCCCCAACCATAAACCAAACATTGTTTTGAGACTTGACTAGTGTAAACTTATCCTAAAATCTGACGGTCTCCTCCGGAATCACCCTGTATGTTGTCTCAGTAGGGTGTCAGATTGGAAAACTTGAATTTAAAAACGGACTTATATACTACAAGAAGAATCTGGACAGTTAAAATATTCAGGAAATAATTTTTTAAATTAGTTTTTCCACGCATAATACATTTCCAGTTACATTGTGTTACTTTACATCCTTTGTATGGTCTAAAATGTTTATTTTTTGTTCTTCCATCTCATAAACCAGATAGTTTATGTCTTGGCCTTACACGACATTTTTTTTCAGCACTCAACGTCTCTTAAAGTGGGACTTAGTTAAGCAGTATCTCTTATGAGAAATGCGAGATCAATCGCACCGACCATATGCGTTTTTTATTGGCATCGAACTTGGGGTATTTAGATTTAAGACAAAAATTTTAGATATTTGCTATTTCGACATCATTTTACTGGAATTTTTCAGATATGCCGTTCGCTTTTTGTACCAAGGAAAAATTACCATGGACGGAATACGCAGAGAACGCTAGAAACGGCCCATCGACGCTGTTTCTTGCAGAGGTTCGCATTTTTTTTCTCTCAGAGAATATCCGTTGGGTGTTGACAGATTCTTTTTATTCTAGCTCGCAAAAATGCACAACATGGTGATAGTTTCGAACATCTTGGAAAGAGATGAGACCCATGGCGATACCGTTTGGAACACGGCGGTGTTTATCGATAATCATGGTGATTTTTTGGGAAAGCACAGGAAAAACCACATACCGCGTGTTGGAGATTTCAATGAATCGAGTTATTACTTCGAAGGTAATACTGGTCATCCTGTATTTGAAGTAAGTATTTTTGCGCGCATGTTCTAGGGGAACAGCGTGCCACAGATCAACCAGATAAACCACTCGCGTCATTTACTTAGGAAATCTATGTCAACGCAGATATGACCCTGAATCGAGCTAATCAGAATTTCAGCAGACGTTTGGGGTGCCAATCAGATTGCAGGAATAGGATAATAGGATTACGTCACTCTCGGCGTTTTCGGATTCGCTTGAAGAGGTTATAAACATGTAAACAAACTGAAATGAATTTTTCATCCTATTAATTGATGAATAATTTCGTATCTGTTCCATTTAAGAATATAATCCAAACAGTTTTTTACAACCAAATCAATTGTTTAGTCATCTTTGAGGTTCTATTTTATGATGACAGTCCTCATTAAATGTTTTAATTATACAACAAGAAATGGAATCGAACTTAGGTGGACTCATTCATAATGTTCATTTTATATAATATAAAGGAATCGCAACTGAAGTAAAAGCATTACAACCTCCATTATTCAATTAAAACGATGGGATGTCTAATAAAATTGTATATCATTGCACAAACACTAGGATTGGAATCGAACAAAGTTGGTCTATTTGTAATTTGATTTTATATTGAAATGAATCTCATTTGATGTGAAACTACAAAGATTCTCTGATTAAGGTAAACGGGTTTTCCATAACATTTTTCCAAAATTTTCATTTACTCCAACAGAGTTCTTCTACAGGAGTTTAAGGTCTGACAAAACACTCGCTTTTGTGTTGGAAATTTGCTTTTCAAATGGTTTCATCGAAAAATCTTAGTCTGATTTTGATTTTGTGATTCCTGAATCCCGACAAATCCGTTTTTACATTTCGATTTTAGATATTCCAAAATCAAGTATTCAATTTGACAGCTGTTTCGAGGAAGAAGAAAGTGTGGTTATGTCTGTTATATTTCTCAAGGTCGGAGAGACGCGATTCCCGCAAACGATGAAGTGATTTGTCTTGTTGGTCTGTGAGCGTGCTATCGTTTTGTTCAAATCTCTGTAATTTTCGAATTTTGAGCAGAAATGGTCTCAAACTACTAGATTGGACACACCGATGACGAATCTGGTGTCAAAATCAATTCCGTCCCGCCGGGGGCCGAGGACACGATAACTGTCGAACGGATCAAGCTAGCAACTTTTTTAAGAACATTCGACATTTTGAGGTTATTTCCCTGATAATTCAGGAACTACTAAAGCGATTGAATTGAAACTTAGCAGTTAGTTGAAGCATAAGGACTCACAATTTTGAGCGGAATTTCGTTGGAATCGTATGATCACTCAATCCAAAAAAAAAATTTTTGAAATTTTCAGAACCTATTGATCATATTCGAAAACAATTTTGCTTATACCTTGAGCTTCCTATTTCACAGCAGTGCACTAAATTTCAAATCGACACGGCTATTCGTTTTGGAGATATTGGGGGAAACTATGTAAAATTTCGTGGTTTTGTTCTCGATATTGTTGTTTTTTTTTGGATAACTCCAGAAATACTGATTCAATCGTGATGAAACTTCGCAGCGAGTTTGGAGATGCTGAAGGACAACTTTGTGCAAAATTTCGTGATAATCGTGTCATTAAAACAATTTGAAAAAAAATAATTTTTTTTTCGAATATTCAACATTCTGTGATTTGCTTATCGTATATTATCCTCACTTAATTCTGTATGAACCTTCAAACCGTAATTTTTTTTAGTGGATTTAAATTCGATCCAATCTGTATTTTTGGATAAAAATACAGAAAATAAAATTTTGAATGGGTATATCTGCGGAAGCATTGGGTGGATTTTACCCATTCACGAATTGGGCCTTCGTAATTAAGGTCCAAACCTTCTCTACAAATATCGATTTTTCAAGTTGTTTCTTTCGGAAGTTATTGTGTTTACGGCCAGCCGCCGAAATTTTCAGTTCGAAACGATTGTGATGTTTGGAGACACTGAAAAAAAATATGTCAAACTTTGTGTATTTTTTACTCGGTATCGTTGTTTCTCCCAAATAACTCAAAAAAAGCTTGTTCGATCTTGATGAAACTTGCTTTATAATTTCAAACTGCTGATGCACAACCTTGTGGAAAATTTCGTGATGATCATGTTATTAGAACAATTTGAAAAAAAAATAAATTTTGAATCAATAATTACTATACGCAAAAATTTATTTTAGGGAGGGCATTATTGTAATTGCCCGTCGTGCACCAACCGCCAATAGAACCACCAGAAGAAATTGTCAGAAATTCGCCCTAAATGCTCAACTAAATTTGTATTTGTATTTTTTTTCCGAATATCCTAGGCTTCAACGAAACCCCTCAGAAGCTTAAAGCTTGTGCGAGTTAGGATACCGGGTGTGTTCTGTGTAGGCTTTGTTACTAATTCCTTGCGCCACGTTAGGAACAGCACTGTTAATTGTTTACCCAACAGCGAATGGTTGGATGGTCCCCTAAAAACCGGAAAAGTTATTTCCCGGCCAACGGCTTGAACCCCAGACCTTACGATCATGGGGCTTGCGCTCTAACCACTGAGCTACCGCCGCTTGAACCAAAGACTTCTGTACCAAATTAAAAAATGATCTTTACAACATTTCATCTTCCGTTTCAGACCGAATTCGGCAAAATAGCCGCCAACATCTGCTACGGCCGACATCACCCCCTCAACTGGTTGATGTTCGCCATTAACGGGGCAGAGATTGTCTTCAATCCGTCCGCGACAGTGAGTAGCAATTCGACCACAATCACACCCTACCACCCCCCTGATTTCACACCCCTAAAAACGAGTCTCATTGCCAATTTTTTCTGCGCAATATAGATCGGAGATCTAAGTGAACCATTGTGGAGCATCGAGGCCAGGTGCAACGCAATCGCGAACGGGTATTTCACCTGCGCCATCAACCGCGTCGGCACTGAGACCTTCCCCAGGGAGTTTTGCAGCGGCGACAAGAAGCCCGCCCACAGGAATTTCGGCCATTTCTACGGGTCCAGCTACGTGACCGCCCCAAACGGATCCAGGAGTCCTGTGAGTATAATCTGGCGCATTTGGTCGCTTTAGAAGTTGAAAGAATCTGTATTTGATGGGGTTCCCCATGGTTCTGTTATGCGGCCAACATTATTTGTAGTTTATTTATTTATTTATTTATTTATTTAGAAATGATACATCCAACAGGCCGAAGCCCAATTACAGGTGTATAAAATAATTGTTTTATCCCAAGCATTATACGCTCACCAATTACAATCCAAAAAGCAAAAAGAAAATCTTAATACAACCAAAAACTAATTCTGTAGAGCACCCGACACTGAGTGAATAAACTGTGGCAAAGACAAAAAAAATATATCAACATTATCAAGACTATTATAACTCCTACACATTGCAGCAAGTGGACAAAAAAAGTGGTGCTGAGAGCTCGGTACACTAATATGAAAAGTAACAGGCGATCTCGACGCGAAACGGGGAACATGAAACAGTACCGAGGAAAGTAGAAGCGATGAATCAATCCTATTATTAACTAATTTATATATGAATACCAAATCATTAATTTCGCGTATCTTTCTGAGTGAAATGAATCCAAACTCATCCAAAAGAGAATTATAATCATAATTACGGGCCGGATAAAAGCCATGCTTTCTCAGGTAAGCGAACTTAAGAAATTTCCTCTGTACTCTCTCAATACAAGCTATGTACTTCGCCTGACAAGGATTCCACACCGAACTACAATAAGTTAACTTACTTCTAACCAATGAGCAATAAACAGAAGATATTGCCTCAAAGGATGAAAATTCTTTACAATTACGAATGACAAAGCCCAAAGTTTTCATGGCGCTTGCCTCAACATTTTCTATATGTTTAGAGAAGGTTAATTTCTGGTCAAACGTTACTCCTAGGTCCCTGAATTCACTAACTCTAGTCAACAGTTGGTTATTAAAATTGTAATTGAAAACCATCTGAGACATCTTCCTCGAAAATGACATGGTTTTGCACTTGTCTATGTTCAAAAAAAGCCCATTCTGAACGCACCATCTATACAATCTATCGAGGTCATTCTGCAACAAAAGGCAGTCAAGAAAGTTCTTAATTCTCCTGTATAATTTGAAATCATCAGCAAATAGGAGTTTCTCGGAAAGTATAACATCTGAGATGTCGTTTATAAATAAAAGAAACAACAGTGGTCCTAAATTAGAACCCTGCGGAACTCCAGAGGTAGCCGTGAACAAGAATGATCTTACACCCTCATATTCAACAAATTGAACACGATCACGCAAATAAGATTCTAAAAGAGCAACAATATCAACCGAAATTCCAAAGAAGGAGAGTTTTCTCAGAAGCTGTTTATGCGGAACACGATCAAAGGCCTTGCTGAAGTCCGTATACACCACATCAACCTGATCACGATCATCGAGTGACTTCGAAACATATTGGGTGAATATACACAGATTAGATGCGATACCACGAGATCGTATAAACCCATGTTGATATTCGGACAGTGAAGTTCGAACGTGGTTATAAATGATATCGGACAAAATTATCTCAATGAGTTTAGAAAAAACAGATATCAGGGCAATTGGCCTATAATTTGCCACGTCTGAATCTCTTCCCGACTTTAAGACTGGAGAAATACGCGACACTTTCCAAATACTCGGGAATGTACTCGACCGTAACATAATATTATATATAATACACAATGGACGGACAAACAGTTCTATATGTGATTTTACAAGAATAACTGGGACACCATCTGGTCCCAATGTAAACTTATTTTTAAGTTTCCTGGATGCAGATACAATCATGTCATTAGTTATTTCATTGAGGGTTAAAAGACGATTGGAACCTGAGAATGATGGAGTTCCGTTGCAATTCGGCAATGAAGCATCACTGGTATATACATTTTTAAAATTCATCGCAAATGCATTGACGATTGCTTCAGGAGTTGATAACGTTTCATCACCAGATTTCATTTGACCAGGTATCCGGGACCTGTTTCTCTTAGAGTTGACATATTTCCAAAAATTACAGGGATCTTTTTTCAAGTCAATTTCAGATCTCCGTATAAATTCCCTATATAAAGACTGTATAGTACACTTTACTGAACGCCTCAAACACTTTAATCTTTCAAGATAAAAAAGTAACTTGTGTTTTCTGTACATTCTCAAGTAGTGATTTTTAATTCTGATCTTCTGAATCAAGTCTGCAGAATACCATACTGGAAACTTACGAGAGCAGCACCTTCTCAAGGGAACACATTTCGATATAACATCCTGTATAACATTGTTGAAAATAACACAAGCATCATCAACAACTTCAACACTACCTATGATTCGATGCCAATCAATTTCATTAAGAAGCTGACAAAACTTGTGAGAATCCATTTTTTTAAAGTCATAACGTTTCGCACGAGAGGAGAAATTCTCAACAACAGGGGGAAAAGGTGACACACGCACAACAAGTACTGGATGATGTAGATCAACCGGCACCAGTGGATCACCAGCGGGTTGTACTTCACAGGTCACTTCCGAACCAACGACAACCAAATCAAGCAATCTATTATTGTGGTTTTTGACTCCATTGCACTGTTTCATTTCACAAAAATTTAAAAAACTGTTGAAACGACTGGTCAGACTAGTATGACGATCGCATTCATAGAAGCCCTGGAGCTCGGGAATATTGAAATCACCTATGACCATCGCACTGCCAAGACCCTGCATACCCTCAACGAACTCAAAAAATTCGTCATATTCATCAAAAGAAATATTCGGTGGAATGTACACCAAAATGATAGTCACGGAGATGTGACCAAATCCCGAGATTTTCACTGCTATAATATCGACTTTGTCCACGGGACAGTCCATTTCACATACTTCAGAGCTATACTCATCCGCATTAACCGCCAACAACACACCTCCTCCACGAGTCACAGCACCACGGTCCTTACGATAAACTACATAATTCTGGGGAAACAGTTCATCATCCAATACACCATCAGTCAACCAACTTTCACTGATAGCAACAACACTGTGACTACCGGCTAGCAAATTTTTCAAGAAAATATGTGTCTTAGTGTTCAATCCTCTACAATTCTGATAATAAATATCAAGTTCATTGCGAGCTGCGTTCTCATTTAATTGACTGTTGGATGCATTTACAGGTTTTTTCTCTTAACGATCAACGGGTGTCCATTTCGATACTTTATCACAATGTCCTCACCATTTTTTTGACGATCTACCAATTCCTGACGAAGTGCTGCTGAATAATTACGCTGTGTAACAGTCAGATCAGGTCTGACATAGATATTCCTGAACTTATCAATACTCTGCAATTTTTTGTTATTTTTAACGAGAACAGGTACATCCGCCTTGCTCGGTAAAGAAAATTTCACAGGCCTAGACTTTCCCAAGAGCGGTTTACCTAATCTGTGCACCTCATGTTGGTTAATATTGGCATCAGGAATAATAGCGTTAACGATCTGATGCACTATCGCAGCAGGATCCCTCTCCTCCTCCGGAATACCAAAAACGATAACACTATTTTCACGTCGTTTCATTTCATTGATTTCCTCAATTATCTGAACTGCATTCAGGGAATCCCCAGGAGCAACCGACATCTTCCTCTCCAGCTGGTCAATTTTATTATGAAGCGTTTTTATCTCCCTCTCATGACTCATCTTCATATCACGTATATCGTCATTCAGGGAATCCACCTTCTTCTCAAGAACACCCAGCCTCTCACCCAAAACATTCAATATTCCAGATGAGAGACTATCGACCAATGTTTTGATAAACTCCTTATCTGCACATATTTTCCTTATCACCGCATCAGCGGCACTTCTTACTTCGTTTAATTGTTCCCTTGTCAATGGCATCTCAACGAGAAAGAATTACAAACTGTCTTCAACAAAAATGTTCCGACACACAAACCAAGCAAAGAGAACAGATACACAATCAGGTGCGGGGGATGATTGTCTAACTTATATTATTGAGATATGGAAATACTACCGGAGAGCAGAGAAGCACGTGTGCAATCAACGGCGTACAATATGCGAAATTTGTCGATTAGTGGGTTTCTTTCATTGATTTTTCGAATTCTTAACTGAAATTCGTCTTGAAAATAACTGGGCTGGACTCGCTGACAAAGAATAATTAGGTAAATTCGATTATTTCAGATATACCAAGTGTTAAAATTCGCGAGGTCCAAACCTACTCTACAAATATCGAGTTTCTAAGTCGAAAACACAATAACTTCCGGAAAGAACGACTTAGAAATTCGATATTTGTAGATTGGGTTTGGATCTCAATTACAAAGGCCGAATTCGTGAATGGGAAAATCCATCCACTGATTCCGCAGCTTTACCCATTAAAAATTTTATTATTATTTCCAAAAATACTGGTTGCATCGAATTGAAATCCAGTAGTTTATCGAAAAAAAACCTAAAAAAGAACTGACGTGAAGCCGGCAGCTTTTTCGTGCATGTTCAAAAGATATCACCAAAAGTGAACATGCGCGCAAAATCTGCTGACTTCACGTCAGTGCTTTTCTAGTTTTTTTTTCGATAAACCACTGGATTTCAATTCGATCTAACCTGTATTTTTACGCACTTCATATAAAAATCAATACGAATCATATTTACATCTGTTAGATAAAAAACCTAGAAAAGCACTAACGTGAAGTCAGCAGCTTTTCTAGGTTTTTTTATTCAACAAATGTAAATATGATTCGTATCAATTTTTTATGTAAAGTGCGTAATGATATTGAATAAACAAATGTAGGGTATCTCATGAGAAAGTCTTATCAAATATTTCAATTACTTAATAATTAATGAGTCGAATTTTGGATTAACATCGAACATATTGCACGAATCATAAGGGGGAAGATAAAATATTCAAACGCATTTTTTGCGTTGTTGAGATATAGCTTGCTTTAATTCATCAGTAAAATTTTCCGACCTTATCATTCCATTATGCCCTTCAATGAGGTCGATTTCCAATATTTCAACATCTAATCAATATGGAATAATACGCATTTGAAATATCTGGTTCATAAACAGGAATAGAAGGAATCAAAGAAGCGATTAATAAATTCTGTAATTCATTGCATCGATCTTCAGTGTCCCCTATGAATTTTTTCACAATTATAATTGTTATCTGTCGAGATAACACACTTTCATCATTTACTTCACTGTAATTATTATAACAACCTCATGTATTATTGCAACATCAACATTATCATTCACAAGAATATTTCCACTTGAGTTGTCTCCGATCAGTAAAAATAGTTTTATTTTTAATAATAACACTATTTCCTCACTTACGTGAATTTAAGATATCAAATATATACTCCATTCACTACAATACTTTTATTAAGTTTTTGTAACTAGAACCATAGTATAAAGACAACAATGTCTTGCTAGAAACGAAGCAGGTTAGCCTTCGTGAAATGTCAAGGTCAAAATATTCGGTGAGGCGTTGCCAATTTTACCATATTTCAATGAAGGAGTCTACGGTTTTAGTTACATTCGTAATTATTAAGATCTGCATGTAGGAAGGACAACGTCGCATAGTAAGATGACAGGAAAATTACTGCAACCACACTTTTTTCTATTCAGAGAAAAAGGTGTGAAATTTTCGTAGCCTACTATTAACTTTTGAAAAATGAATGGAGTACACTTTTGAAATAACTATATCATGAATTTCTTGAATATTTTTCATGATAAAACCTAAAACTCAAGGGAAATGTTAATGATTCTCAAAATTGATCCGAAGACCTATTATTCAAATGAATCTCTTATATTTAAAATAATTTTTCAGGGTTTGTCTAGAGTGAGAAACGGACTTTTAATAGCAGAACTTGACTTGAATCTATGTAGGCAAGTTAGAGACAAGTGGGCATTCAGGATGACGCAGAGACTTGACATGTATGCGGAATGCTTGAATAGAGCAATCCAACCCGACTTTGTACCCCAAGTGATAAGAAAATGAAGTATATTCTATATTTAATTTCTATTTAATTAATTTTAGTGAGTATTGTTATTTATAAAAAATTATATCGAATAAAGACGACTTTCTTATTAAATTTGAGTTTTTTGTCCTTGAAAAATGAAGGAACTCTAAAACACTTGCTAGAAGGCTTTCTCAGCCATATTTGAACGGGTTGCACTGTTGCTTACAAATTATTGGCTTCAGTACAGATATTCCACACTATTTTCGCATCTTGAAAAAATAAATATCAGTAAATATTTTCCTTGATATTATTAGACAGTAGGAATATTCCTGACTATTTTTGCAGTTTTAAAAAACAGGAAAACTAAATTACAAATAAAATAAATTTAGAAAATATAAACAGCTCAAAAACTTTCAGTTGATTGTTATTGATATTATTACTGTCTACCTTTGAATTCATGCTGAAAATTTAAAACAATGTGTTTCCGTTTACACTACAATCGTGATAACGTTGACTTTTTTATGGGGTAGTTCAGAAAATGAGATTTTAAGAGAATGATATTCGGAAAACTCTGAAGTACAAAACACACTTCAAAGAATTTATTAGTTAAAAAAAAGCTACAATTTATACAATTATATACATTATTTGTTGTTAGAAGCTTGCACACAAAACTCATCAATTTTTCATAACCAGTACTCAAAAAATAGACTTACAAAATGTCACAGTTTATATACTCAGTACCATAATTTGTTAACAATCAATATTCGTTGTAAACGATACGCAGCTATAACAATTCATAAAGGGTTTATATTTGAAATAGAAACATTTGATACGATAATTTTGATTTGAGAATTAATAAGCTAAGCTTTGTATATCATTAACAATAATTTTGCATGAAATAAAAGTACTACGAATGTTAGATGAACATTTTAAAAATACAATAATAAAACATTATAATTCTATTTTCATGAACATTGAGCTGTGTTACATTATAAAGAAATTTACCAAACATATACTTTCATTATTAATATATCACATAAATAATAAAAATATGTTTCATTTCAATTCCATTTGCTTCGAAAATGATCTTCACGAACAAAAATGAAACATATTTTTCGAGGCACCATAGTTTTGTGCATAAATTGACGATTAGTTAAAATATTTAATTGAACAACATTGAATAACAAATTGTATTTTGTTGAATACACGCTTGTATTTTCATATATTGCAAGTAAATGTTTGGGATTTGGCCTCTTTTCGATGTATAAATTCTTTATTCATTATAAATTTAGTGCAAAAATTTCCACATTCAACAATCAAAGTGCCTAATTTGGATTAATTCGTTTATTTCTTCATTATTGTCTCAATAATAGTAAAATATAAAAATACTTAATCTTTGGTAGAATGTTATCAAATTCAAGTAAACCATAGGAATATTTTGATATGTTGTTATTCAAAGGAAGGAAAATTTTTGTAGCTAGAAGAATCCAGAATAATTATGAAACCTGTTTCGAAAGATATTTTATCAATTGCAGCATACGTAGTTCATTAAAAATTCGAAATGAAATGAGATACACCAATCAATGATAAACAAAGTTGATATGAACTCCAATCAATAACAACAGACATTAAAAATACAATAATACTTGAGCCTAAGCAGACAAAAGAAGAACAAGGTAGATGTTAACAAAAGGAAGGCCTGGAGATATTATAATGATTATACTTACTCAATTTTTTCTTTTCTTTTGATAGTTACAATCGTCTGAAGACAAATACTCAATATTTTCACTATCAAACAATCACAAATCACCACCATATAGTTTATAAACTTTATAATGGAAACAATAGACCAGAAGAGTTTCCAGGATTTTGATCAGGAACCGATTTGAATATGGCAACTTTCTGCTTTGTTATTTTCTCATTTCTTACTAAAGGAGCTTTTAGATTTCAATTTAACCAATTTATTTATGATTTCCAAAAAAAAACAAATTAGTAAATATAAATCATTGGTAATATCGACAGGTGGATGAACAATGATTGTTTTGAAGACCATCAACAGATTTTTTTAACGAATATGAAGCAAATCGGAACAATAAATCTGTATTTTTGTGGTATCCAAAACCTGATCTGTTCATCGGTATCAATTAAATCAACTAATATTTTTTATTATAACGAGGAACGAAAAGAGAGCAGCTTTTCACTAATACTTGAAATAAGATGAAAAATCTTAATTTAGACACTCTGCAGATTTTTTAAGAGCACTTGTGGTAAGTACATTATCACACAAAAATTCTACGCAAATAGACAATTGCATTTAAATTAATCTAAAAACATGAAAAAATGGATAAATAAATAGAAATGGAGCAAATGTTGTATATAACTTTTCGTATAAAAGCAGAACAAACAATACAGAATATATCTAAAAAAGGGACATCCTTCGATTTCTTTCAGAGAAAGAAGAAGAACAGAAGACGAGGTACTTATTTGCTGAATAAACAATTGGAAGAGTCAAGCCAACGATAATGCAGAAATCAACTGGGATCAACAATTAAACAGAATAAATCGATGAAATTCACCTCTGAATTGTTTCAGAATGAAATTGAAAGAAAAACTGTTTCGAATTTACCTTATTTGTCGACCCAACTCTTTCAATTCTTCCCTGCCAGTCCGATCCAAAAGTTGAAACTTCCCGTTGAGCGAGGAAAACGTCAAAAGACGTGACAACCGACTTGTGGGCGTGGCCTTGAGGGAACCAACCAATCAGACTTCGTCGGACGCGAGGGTTGATACCGCGATAAGTCCGTCCCCTCCACTGCCCTCTTCGTCTTCTTTTGTCGCTTTGTTCAGGGCCACCTCAGCCTCCAAGGCTCTGATCCTGTTTTCATGTTTAACTATCATCGCTTTGAGCTTCCGGATTTCATCTGCGAAGCCCTGAAGAGTCTGATTCTGAAAAATGAATTCAAGCATTGAAATACTACTTGAGATTTTAACAAGAACTAGTTGAAGAGTAAATTTTAGATGGGTACTTACAGCTGCAGGATCAGCCTTTTCCTTCGATTTGGGGGGTATTTTATTCAATAAGTTCGATCTTTTCGATATGGAGATTGATGACTTCGATTCCGGAGGTTTGTAACCTTCCTTTAAAGAAATAAGAATGGGGTCCTCATCTTTTCCTTCTACCCATTCTTCAGCAGTTAAGGCTGAAGTATCACCGATCGTATCTGGGTAAAGATCCTCTTGAAACAGCTCTGATTTGCGAGGCACTGTCATCGTTATAACTTGACATAAGCCCGAGTTGTTGAGACGGAAAAACCTACAGAACAAAACAGCGATCAGTAAAGTTTCTATGAATTCGATCCTTACGAAATTTTGCATAAAGGTACGCGTCAGAATTATTGAACTGATAACGTAGTTTCAATCTGATGGCATTCGTACTTCTTGAGATATCGAGGAAATAACCTCAATATGTCAAACGTCGTTGATGACCATTTTGGATGACAGAAAAACTCAAGAAAACGCCTGGTGTTAAATGAACAGTTTACCTGGATATTTCACATGAGGTCACATCGCAACCCCTCTTTGGCATCATTCCGATGGCTCTCTGAGGGTCAGGGGTTTGAAAAGTGTTGATATAATGCACAAAGGGAGGCTCTGCAGTTATCTCAAAGTACCTGAAAATTCAACCGATCTATTAGAAATCCCCAATCAATGTCTTCTCAAAACAAACCTTATAACAGAGTCTCCTTTGCCGCACAAATATACCAGGTTGGTATCTGGATCGTACAGTGGAAACATAACTCCGTTCGAAGTATCGAGTTCCACCATTACAATGGGCTTGTCCAGACAATCTGGAGTTCGCAAACTGTACTGTCGCTCGGACATCTTGGAGAAACCTGTGGTGAATACGAGGCCATGCCTGAGGAATATTGCCCTTGTAGCTTTGGAACCTAGAAAAATTAATAATTGAAATAACAGTGGAACAGGGAGAAACTTTAGGAAAAGTGGAAATACAAGAACTACAAATCCAGCATGTTAACAATATTATCACAGTGACGTCAAGAGCTGTCACATTTTCTATTGATAGTGACAACACTACTTTTAGGTGTATATCTTTACATGATTATTACTTTTTATTTACCTTCGTGACATACTGCCTCTGATTCCACCTCCCCGTTCCTTGGATTTATAATTCGGATTTGCTTGTCTTTGCATGTGGTCAAGAGTTTTGATCCATCCCAGTTGAAACACGCACTGTACACTATATCTGGATGGCAATCAATTTCCACAAGGGCTTCTCCAGTACCTAACCAAGTTACGTCAGAGTTAAGTTCATCAATAATGGTTAAGTCGATTTTCAATACGACAGCTGACTTTATAAAAATGAATGGAGTATACATGTCAAGTATTATTTGGAAATTTAACGAAATATACAAATTTTCGCGTCAATTCTATTCTTCCAACTGTAATTCTCATTTCAACATGCAACAAACTAATAACGTGCATTGTAAATTTAACCTTAAAATTTGTAGTTGTCAGTATTACAATCAAAAACATTCAGAAACGTCAGAAACGATGTAGGCGCTAATTGTAATCTCTCATAATCAAGGGTGCTACCACAGACCAACAAGACAAATCACTTCATCGTTTGCGGGAATTGCGTCTCTCCGACCTTGAGAAATATAACAGACATAACCACACTTTCTTCTTCCTCGAAAAAGCTGTCAAATTGAAAACTTGATTTTGAAATACCTGAAATCGAAATGTAAAAACGGATTTGTCGAGATTCAGGAATCACAAAATCAAAATCAGACTAAGATTTTTCGATGAAATCATTTGAAAAGCAAATTTTCAATACCAAAGCGAGTGTGTCACATCTTAAACTCCTGTAGAACTCGGTTGAAGTAAATGAAAATTTTGGAAAAATGTTATGGAAATCCCGTTCACCTTAATCAGAGAATCTTTGTATATATAATATAATTTTTATTTATAATGAGTTGCCGTGTTATAAGTTATGCCAATGAACACGAGAATAGTATGTGTGATTATATATGTTTTTGCTTGACCTCAGTTGTTGACATCGGTTATTCGGGATTTCTTGTTGAGGGAGAACTGTTTGTACCATTCAATGCAATACATCGATGTATGGACTACCCTGTTCGAAAAACATTTTTTATTTTCCAACACGGACTTTCTCCATGTGAAAGTTCATTTAAGGTTTTATTATTCTGACGGTGAGTCTATCAGATAGGTGTAGTGTATCTTTCTGGGATGTCGAAATAAGTACCTATTTAATTGTTTTTATTTGAGATCTGTTTTACTGAGCTTTTGAATTTATGTGTTGTATTGACGATTCTTTCTTGATATTTTGTTCTTGCTGACCTGTATGTTGTCTGTATAGCTCAAATTGTTATTTTATATTCATTTTATTGTTAACTTTTATTTTTGTATCATTTTAGCCTGAAGAAGGCCCAATAAAGGGCCGAAACGTTGCTGAAAGAATAGTTTCCTTTCAAAAGTTGTTCCTTGACCGAAATTTGATTTCATATTATGAATGAGTCCACCTAAGTTCGATTCCAATTCTTGTCGTATAATTAAAACATATAATGAGGACTGTCATCATAAAATAGAACCTCAAAGATGACTACACAATTGATTTGGTTGTAAAAAACTGTTTGGATTATATTCTAAAATGGAACAGATACGAAATTATTCATCAATAAATAGGATGGAAAATTCATTTCAGTTTGTTTACATGTTTATAACCTCTTCAAGCGAGTTGGAAAGCGGCGAGAGTGACGTAATCCTATTCCTGCAATCTGATTGGCACCCCAAAGCACCCCAAACGCCTGCTAAAATTCTGATTAGCTCGATTCAGGGTCATATCTGCGTTGACATAGATTTCCTGAGTAATTGACGCGAGTGGTTTATCTGGTTGATCTGTGGTGCTACTGTCCTCTTTTCAATATTGATCTATGTCAGTTATGAATCTACATACCAGGGTTTTGATTGTCTCAATAAAGATCGTGTGACTCACCGACATTCCAAATGACGACTTGATTGTCGCTTCCTGCTGTTAAAAGTACATTTAGAGCTGTCGGATGCCACAAAACGAGTCCCACCCTGCGCTGATGATATACGAGATCGACTATAGGTTCAGTCAGTGTTTTAACAAGACCATGGTCGGGTATGTGCCATACTTTCACAACACAATCCTCCGATCCACTAGCTATCACATTATCGTTATGGGGGCACCACGCTATATCGAGAACTGGTCCTTTGTGTCCACCTACCAACGGATGATCCGCGGCAATTCTACCAACCTGGAAAAAAAATTCAGAACTGTTTTCAACAATTAAAAAATGGAGAAAACTTATTCAAATTTTCCACTTGAGTTCATATCCAAGAACAATGCAATTTTCGTTTTCCAAGGTTGTATACGGATGAAAGAATTTCAAATTATTACAGGTTTCTTCTGTAGTCCTCACAATATTATTTTATTATTGTTTTTTGTGCCAAAAGGGACTAAATTTGCTTCAAGGTAAACGGGAATGTAGCCAAATAAGAAAAAAGTCTTACTCATTGGTAAGAGTTCTCATTCTTACATAAAAAAAGTGTAAACAATCTAATGAAAATTTTTGCAATGACTCAAACAACATACACAAAATGAAATTTCATGTCAAAAACTACCGGAATGATCAATCTCTATTTTTAAATCATAGATAATGTGTCCTTCTAGATTATCCTTCACCTTAAGTCAAAATAAAAATCCCCTGTTGATACTAACAACCAGATGGACAAAATGAAACCAAAACAAAAGCATTCCAACCCAAACAAATTATATATTAAACACAAACGATAAAAAGCAAGAATTGGCAACGTTCCCCAGTGTTTATAATACGCATAAAGCTATATGACTCATCCAGAATATTCATAGCTGAAGGAAAAATCTCATTCAAGATTTTGATTTTCTGTGAGCCAATTTTCTTTATTCCTTTTTACAAAAAGAGTAACGAGAAATGGGATAAATGTTATGAATCCTTGTTTTATACAAGAAAGGTGATTATAATATACATACAAGGATATTTTTAGACTGTTCTATTTATGAACATAAACGCTCTATTTAAAACTGACAATTTGCCAAGCGAAATGCAATCCACTTTTTGATGAAAAACATTTGGAAAAACGTCATTTCCTCCTAAATATATACGTTATTCAGATTCGATGATAAAAACTGAAGGTTTGCCAATAGGTTACTGAATTTTTTTTTTTCGCTATTTCTATATGTTTCTGAAACCTCTTGAAGGTTTTCAGCCAGTTATTATACTTTTCTCTCTCGAATGTACTTCTGAAAGTAATGTATCAAAACTCATATTTTTTATCAGTAGTGAAGAGATATTATACATTAATTTTGCTCCAGATAAATATTGTAACCTGTTGAGTAAATTTGAAAAACTTCATTCCTTATCAGTGAAAATGTTTTGAAACATCCTGTATATAGGTTCTTATCTATCATCATGGTAGAATCTTCCTGTTGCCCAACTGTCTTATCAATAATTAAAGCAGTGTAAAAATATGAAATTGAATTGTACTTCATTATTCCTTATCAGAGTTTTATCTCTATATGTTTATGTGACAACATAAATGTCCCTTGTAGTTTTCAAATGAGAGAATCAGGAAACATGATATTTTATTTATACTACTCTGAAATTATATCAGTAAATTTCTGACAACTTTAGTTTCTTCAATACTTCAATATCAAATGGTAATAAACACTCCTTTGGAATATTTAATAATTTATGCATAAAGTGGAACTTTTTTTTTACTCAGGAATTGTTTTGCTGTCATTCCATATTCTACAATGGATACTCCTATTTTGTTTTTAGATGAAGGAAATATTCAATTAGCATTATGTTTGAAAATGGCAATAATTCCATTAGCCGAAGCACTAGGAACATTACTGATTCAAGTTTATTGATTCACTACTTTGGAGTGTTTTGAAATAGAAGTCAATGTTTTTGCACATTGCCCTTCAATATCTATTGATAGGGTACCATTTCATTACACTTTCCCATAAAATAGTCGAAAAGTACTATAAATGTAAATGACTCACAAAACAAATAAGAGAGAAACTTTTCTGATGATTGTAGAAAAAGATCATTTGAAATATAAATCCTGAAAGATTCAGTAGATCGGACAAATGATTACTCACCTTATTCAGAGGTAAAACTATGAAAGCTCCTCCCCCGGCACTGTCAACGATGATAGCCAAAAATTTTGGGTTAACAGCACAAAACGTAGAGTCCCAAGAACTTTTGCTCACTCTTATATTATCGTAGCACTGATCCCTCTTCAAAGCTTGCCCATAAACATGGCGAAATTTTGAACTTCTTACAACACGAAAAGACATCTGAAATAAATAAATATTAGGTACAAATAAAGTTGAAAGAATATTTTCATTTACATTCACTTATTCATAGGATATTATGGTCCCACATTAATTAAAAATCGAATTCAAATATACGAAATTTACTTTAAGATATAATTTACTAAAAATATATCCAAGAGGGACCAAATTCGATTTGAATCAGCTTGTAGAGTTGACAAATATCATTGCATTATCTAAATAAGGATTAAAAACAGAGTTATTTTCGGTGAAATTGAAATCAAATATGTTTATTTTTAACTCTTCCATCACTGAGGAGGTAACTGTTTGTATCTTGTATCAAAATTTGAATATCTCTCCTACAGCTTAACCTAAAAAACTACTGATTTAAAACGTTCCAACTACATACCTTTCAGTTCAGTTTTACTACACCCTATCTATTTCCGAAAATTACACTCGTTAACATTTATTTTTTCATTAATTTGTTTATTTTTGAGTTAAATGTACCACATATCTGTTTGACGAAACTTGTTTCAGTTTTTAAGAAATCCCTTATTTGGTTATGTGTGTAAGTAAACGTCAAAAGTAGCACTGCGTGCATAGAGCGCAGTTAACATCAGAAACATCGGCTATCCTAGTTCTTCATTTTGATTTGTACCCCTAAAAAAAGAGATAACTAGCGGGACCAGGTATCCATCATTTTAGAATGATTATAGATATGTGTTCTATGGTATCCATTCCGACAACGTTCCAGATTTTACATACTGAAACAGGAGTTTTGCCTGAAAAGCTGTGTGGAATATATAAGTTATCGAAACAAAGTAAACTAATTGATAATCATTACAGCATCTAGTTTTATACATAGGATCATTTTTTCAAATAAATAAATAAATTGGCATAAATGTATTCATATTCAATTTAAATATTGATTCATCAGAAACTGAATTCAATTCACTTAATGAAGAAAGCTTGTTTTCCTATGAGATAATGTTTTTCCGGAAAATCTATTGAATAGGCAAGAAATAAAACTACAAGCGGCGCATCCACCATTGTGTTGGAATTCATAACGTTTCAACAAATGGGTACATTTTGCAAGTGTCCATCTATATTTCTCAATTCCTAATCCAGCAGAAATAAAGTCTGTATATCTGCTATTGTTTGTTGTTTTCATAAAATACAGTCATTCTGGAAGAATGTAGAAATTCAACTCAAAATAATCGAGAAAGCACATCCGCCATCGATTTGAAGAATTCTGATTTTATTTCATAATTCTTCAGCAATGGCTATAGTGAATAGATAGTTCTTTCAAATGAGATGTAATTTATAATTTTGTACACAGAAACAGACCCAATGAAATCTATAATACATTCAAAAATGGAATGGTTCACGGAGATATCAGTATTTGGAATTCAATAATTTGTATTCCACTTCAATGGTCTGCAGCATCTCTTAGCCGTATTTGGAAACTAAAAATATTACAACAGGAACCTAACCAATATAGTCATTGTTTCAGGATAAGTGCAATAGGTGGCAGACATTTTTTTTACAGTTGCTGGCAATACTTAATACACGTGTTATATTGAAGATAACTTTATAACTGGTTACCTGCGATTCCGAATATTTATTCCGTAGATAGTTCCATAGAACAAGTATAGATAGAATGGAAACTCCCATGCTATGATTCGGCACAGTTTTAAGCGACCTCATGCGGGTGATTAGGGAAGTATTTGGCCCTCTGGCGGTGTTTTTCGGAACGAATGCCCGCGAAAATTTAAAATGCTGCCCATTGTATACACAGATTTGATATCTTTGATTTCAAGAGGGAAACAAACGGTAATCGAATATATCGATAATAGAGCATTAAATAAATTTGATTACATTGAAGATACTAAATGCTATCGATATATTACGATCACCATTTGTTTCATGTCTTGGTGAGGATAAAATTTCGGAAAAAAAACACAAATGTTTACGAAATATCATTTTATTTTGGCATTGTTGGGTTTTTAGATGAATTGATAAACTTTTTTGGACAATTTCCTTGATTGGGTCAACCGTACCATGTGCACTTTGATATAAAAAACTATTAAATTTTGAATCAGTGCCTTTCGTGATTGCATTCACACGTTCACAACAAAAAATTAACAAATAATTTACAGGCAGCAGTTCCTGATTCAGGATGTAACCTGCAGTGAATTGGTTTAAATTCTTGAAATTCTTACTTTAGAAATGTTGAAATCATAGGAAGGCTGAGGAACATAATCAATTTAACAAAATTCGGAAAAGAATTGAGTTTATCTGCCTTTTCTAATCTTTCTTTGAATGAGGCCAACCAATTATTAGTCCAACACAATTTGCAACTTTAATCAATAACATTCTTAGAAAGATATTTTTTACGGTCACTCAACCTTGCTTGTCCTCTCCAGTTAATTGCAGATTTCCTTGGTCCTCTTCAAGTCCAAGTTTTAAAAGGCCCTGCCAATTCGCTTGGGACAGCATCCAATAGAGGACCTTGGACATGGATATGTATCTTCAGTTTGACCTGTAAATCATAATGAAAAATGGTTAAAAATGCGTGAAACACAAGTTTGACGTGAATTTATCTTCACCTTCATACTAATGAAAAATGTGTAGGTGGAATTATAAATAATGAATCTTACCAGTAAGAAATAAGACAGGTTCAGCTGTATTCCAAATACCTTTTCGACCTAATTTCACTTCATCTGTGGAATGTCTATCACAGACATACTACATTTTTCGTATTTGTTCCTCTGTTTATACTTCGAATAACGGATTATTCACTTTTCAACCCAAAGTTTGAAAAGTTCAGGTTTCTTATCTGGTCCAGGAAAACGATGGCGTTTACTATACCGATCTTCACAATTAGGGACGCAACATTTGTCAATTTCAACAGCTCCAGACACCGACATATTTATAAATTTATAAAATTCGAAATCAACGAGCAATCAAGCCGACTGTTGAAAAAATAGAACGAGGTTATGTTATTGTTATGGAAACATATAAGTAAACTTAAAATCAGAAATCGGCGATGTGAGCGGCTCCCCGCGGGTGATTATGGAACTAAACTATTGTTCCAAAGCTTAGTAGGCAAGTTTCCTCTCTATCTATATTTACTTTATGGATAGTTCCATCCAAAGATTAAACGCTTAAACAATTACAGATCTGAGATCTAGTCATTTCTCCAACATTGCTCATTTTTAAAATAATAATAAGTATAATAGGTAATTAGGTACCTTGATTTTCATACTGCTCGGGTGAATGGTCATAGTAAAAGCGTTGTATAAAGACAACTTGTGAGCTCTTGTGAAGTATTGACTTCAAGGTCTATGCTAAATATGATGACTGGTTAAAAAAAAATTTTTTTCATCAGGAACCCGGAAAATTATTGATTTTTTTTTTAACTTACTAACTATAGCATCCCAACGAAATTTTGCGAGCAGCTCATTCAACAACTAGTTACCAAGTTTTAGTCCAATCCAACAAGTAGTTCCTGAGATATTAAGGAACTTACCCCAAATGGGTTTAACTCCAAAACTGTTGGGCCGACTTAGCCCCTTAACAGGCTTAGGCAGTGCAGCTAGCTTTTTTCTTTCTTGAGTTATCGTGGCCGGTCAGATTTGAATTTTATCACGGATTCTTCATCATAACAGACATTTGAGCAGAACTATAGCACGCGGTTTCCTAGAACATCAGAGCACAAAAACAAGGCAAAAATTTTTTCTTATCATTTATTATAAAAAGTGAAACAAAAAATACTCTAATGGTAGATATTATGTACAACGGTGTAAAAAATAAGTGACACAAGATAAAATTACAGCCAAGGGTGCCACGCAGGATCCATTCGACAGAGATTATCATGACTGCTTGCTGCTGCTACCAACGTTGCCAACTGAAAAAAAATTTGAAATTATCAGGTTAAATTTTGAGCTAAGAGGATAGATTTCTAAATAAACAAATAGAAAAAATCCCGACAGCAAAGGCTTTCTAAGTATTTATGATTTCTTATTACTCACCCTGCTATCGACACCATCGAAGTGGGCCAATGTATTCAGTCTATTAGATATCGAAGTTACGGCTCGATTAACCATATTTATAATCTGATCTCCGTCAGTGAGTTTGTCCCTGTTGCTCATTGGGGATTCCTCAGATTTCTTCATTCGGGAAAGGATCATCTCATCCTTTAGGATCGGTTTTAATATTGCAAGAACCTGAAAAATTGGTTATTACCGTTGAAAATTGTACTTGGGGCTTGCGAGGTACATGTGGGAAAATCTGCCCTATCAGTCTGAAAATGTGCAAAGAGTTGAATTTTGGTTTTCTAAATATCCCAAAAAAAGCCAGATAGATCGTAGGTGAAATCTTATGATGAGTATTTAAAAAAATTAAGTATTTGAAAACTCTGAACTCATTCTTAAGAATTCTAGATTAACATAGCAAAATTTCGAGAAGATTCATGAATAAGTTTCTCCAAAAAAATTGAACACTTTTATTCTGTTTTTCCGAATTATTTGGAAAAAACTTGAGATTTATTTCCTTGTAATTCATACAGGGAATTCTACGGTATACGAGGAAGAATTTTGTTAACAAAAATAAAAGACAAGTTACGAAAAATGTGGGGAAACTGATGTGGAGGTATTTTTGCTTGCATAAGATGGAGTCAAATGATCTTTTCACTTTTCCTGGAAAATTGCTGAGATTTACCTTGAAATTTGGATATACGAAGCATCTGGCTGTTGCTATCATAGAAGCTGTAAGAGGTCCACTGATACCAACCGGGTTCAAAAATTCGATTATATTCGGTGTCAATCTAAATGGTACTGGTCTGGTGGTATCCAATTCCCCTGAAAGTAAAGAGTAATTTCAATTCGAAGAAGCAATATCTTATTATTTTTTTTGTCCTAATGAAGAAATATTGCATCAGCATTTGTCAAGTAGTTACTAAGTTTCATCGCGAAAATTACGGACATTTGCCAAAACGATAGCCCGACTGTTACCCGGAACATGCGCGCAAAACGATCCAAATGTTTAAACCAATCAAGTATCATCCATTAACTTTCATGAAGTCGGTCGGTGGGCCATGGAAGTTTGACACATTCCACTGTGTATATTTTAAAAATGTTAGGTTAGAGTAATTTAACTGTCAGATCAGTATACGACGTTAAACACTCTCCATAAAGGGGTAATTACAGGTGTAACTAAACTAAACCATAGAGTCCTTAACGAAGTTATGTAAGAATTGGAAACGTCTCGCAGAATTATTTTGATTCCACTCATTTCGAGTTGACTGACTTAAAAAAGTAAATGGAGTATAAACGTATTCCTATTAAAAGAACCGAGGCAAAACTGTCGTAATATTAGAATGAATTCACAACGTATCTTCAGAAAATTAAAAAAGCATATTCCTGAAAAAAATTACCACAATCGATACCAGCCACTAACCTGTACTATCATCAACGTCGAACTTAAAGTAGGCAATATTCATAAGTCCAGAATCCTGATGCAAATACATCATGTCCGGATTCAGCCTAGTCAAGTGAAAAACGTACTCGGCGAAACAAGCCAGTGCCAGTTGCAAGGTAAACATCTTCCTAAACTGCCAATAATCCGTAGCCGAAGGAAACGTTTTCAGGGCCCACTGCTTCAATAGATTCCTGGGAACCATTGTACTCTGCACACCCTTCAGTATGTCCCTGTAAACCTGGTGGCTGGCCTTGATGCCCCTGCTCTGCACGTTGGCAAGTCTCTCGTAATAATAATTTATCGGCTTGTCGTAGTCTATGCCCAATTTTACACAGCCCGACTTGTAGATGTCGAGTAAAGAGATGGAGCTGGGGTTGTCTTCGACTAATCTGATCTGCTGCGAGACGGCCACCACCCGGGGTACTGTGAAGTTGAGGAAACGTCTGGAGGTCTCTTTCTGTTTGCCCAGGCAGTTGTTCATCATCCTTAAAAGTTGGAGGACGCGTTCTTCTCTTCTGGCGTCTGCCAGACCGGAGTCGTTGACCACTAGGTAAGGGTATATTTTACCGTTGTGTCCTCTGATATATAACCTATAAATTTTATAAGAATGGTTTTATCTGGCTTCCAAACGGTGACCCTAAATGAATTGAGGATACCCAAAGAAGGTTCAAAGATAATTAAAAATATCTATTTGTCTGGAATCTGAAGTGAAACACTTTCACAAAGCTTGATCGTCCGATTAACGCTTTGATATTCTGTGGTGTTGCCAAAAATGTACTGAAATTGAGCATAGAATTGTCTTGATCAGAACAATCACGTTAATCAGAGCTTTGTGAAACCCGCTATATGACATATACTACATTCACTTTTATCAGTAGACTTCAGAATAAGTCCATCAAGTTTTCGTAACTAAAACTGTAGTTATCTGACAGAAAAATTTCTAAATGGTGTTTTTTCTAGAGGTATAGAATTTTAAGTTGGCAACACTATTTCAACCGGCGGCCATTTTGTCAGCAGTCAAGTGATTTGTGTTTAGTTTGGTCCGCCATTTCAACATGAATAGACTGACGCCTGAACAACGCTTTCAAATTGTGCCAATTTATTTTGAAAATAATGGTTCTGTTCGAAATATGTATCGCGTAGCAATTCATTCGACTAACTATAGACAGTTTTCGCACCACGTTTACTCGAACTGACTGTTTGGTGTGCTTTATGGACTGGTGGAATCATTGGTCCGTACTTCTTTAATGACGATGCTGGCCAGAGCGTTACAGTCAATGGTGACCGATATAGAGTCATGATTACTGACTTTCTCGTTCCTCAATTGAATAACCATGATGTGCAGCAGTTGTGGTTTCAACAAGACAGCGCAACATATCACACAGCTCGTGCCACAATTGATTTACTGAAGGAAACGTTTGATAACCGCATAATTTCACGTTCCGGGCCAGTGAATTGGCCTCCAAGATCGTGCGATTTAACGCCGCTAGTCAATTTTCTGTGGGGATATGTGAAGTCGCTAGATTACGACGATAAGCCCTAAAATATCGACTGCTTGGAGGACAACATTCGCCGCGTTATTACCGATTTACGGACACAAATGTTGGATAAAGTGATCGAAAATTGGACCTCCAGATTAGATTACGTCCGAGCCAGCCGAGGCGGTCATATGCCATAAATTACATTTGAATTATAATGCCAAAAGATTATCTTTTGAATACAGCCAATTTCATGTCAATTTTGAAAATTCATCCTTGTTTTATTCCGTTTCAAAGTTCTATACTTCTAAAAAAACATTGAAATAATTCTGCAAAAAATGGAGATGAAATGATTCAAGTTCTACCTATGCCTATTCCCGTAACTTTGATCTGTGAACTTTAACCTCGTCAATGTAAACATTCAATATTCAAAATAACATACTTTCAAGAAGGACCTCTCAAAACATGCTTTGCCACCGCACCAATGATAGTTTTTTGAGTGTTTATGAGTATACATCATCTCAATTGTTCCACGTCAGTTGTATTTAACTGTAGTGTAGACTTGTTCTATCGAAAAACCCAAGTGAAATAAATCACATAATTGCCCTTGGGTGATCCAGACAGCTGCATAATTGGTAAAGTGTCTCCAATTCGTTATATTGGATACTTCAGACCCAAATATTATCAAACTTATGGTTCAATACCGACTGGCGATTTTGCAATCGGAACTGATGAATCCTTCAGGAAATTAGCCAGAGTATTACTGGCCCGTGAGTTCGACAATGTTTGGGTTTAATGTGCCTAGTACCAAAGCCATCCTTGACCAACCCTAGATCCCTCATATCAATGAACTCAAATCTTTTGATTAACTTTACATGAGCTATTTGGTGGAACACGTTGAAGCAAAAACTGCAACTGACCTGAAACAACTGAGACGATGTATACACATTCTATTTTTTCAGACTTGAAAAGACATCGAACTTTTTGCAACAATTATTCAGTTTATCCTCAAATCAATCGCAGAACTGATCTCATACCTTCTTCTCATTAAAAGAATGTTGAACAACTCACCTTCTAGCAGAGCAATTATGCTTCTGAACCACGTCCACCCTGGGCATGAACCTTGTTATCCTAACGAAGTAATGATTATGTTTTGGCAGCAAGAATTCCCCGGGTAATTCAACCTCTGCTGTTTTCAATGAGAATATGGACAAGAATCTACATTTATCCTCCATCAAGAACGACTGCAGCAACATCTTCGACCTGTTGTCCAGAATCTTGATCCATTTCTTCAACTTAAATATGAGGTTATGCAACCTCATACTGTTAGACTGCGAAAAGTCGAAATCCTTCGTAAACTCCTGCTTCATCTCCTTAAACACAGGATCTTGGTAAGTAGCCTCAGCACGTCGAGCCAAACTCTCCGATGCTGCCGAATGAAAAGTGACATTCACCGAACTGGCTATATTCTCAACGCCTATGCCGAAAGTTGATACTAACTTCCTCACGAAATTCAAAATGTGTGGCGTAATCTTGGCATCGCTTACGCTATCCCTATTTTCGAACGCTATGGCGTAACATTTAGCTAAACCCTGCCTCAACTGTCTTAAAACTTCTTCGTACCAATTTTCCCTGAACCATTCCATCTGATCGGCGATACCTTCTAAACTCAACAGAACAATCGGATAGAAGTCTTTTTGCATCTTCATTATCTTTGAACATCTTATCATTGCCGGTGTAGCTTTAATCGATGACGCTTCGTTGCTCGTACTCGTACCAGTTTGTTCTTGACTTGTGCCACCTTGCCCCGATTCTGCCGATTGCGAATCTTGGGAGTGTTGCTGTACACTGGTTTCTCTTGCCGTAGCTCTCCTTAAGGTCAGATACAAGATACGAATAGGGAAGTAAACGGCTTGTGGAAACATTCTTCCGACTTGACATAAAATATTCAGGATCACATGGCCCTCGTACTGAACTAGACAGTTCAACAGTTGGGGCGTCCAAGGAAGCCATAGAATCGGAAGAACGCCCACTGAGTACTTGTCTAAGGCCTCCATGAGGCTAGAATTTTTGTCGTCGTAACTCAGCAACCACAATATCTTCGCCATGTATTTCCTCGATTTGGCTTCGTTCTGATTTCTGCAAGCGTGTAGGAAACAGACCATCGCGTTAACGCCAAGGCTGATCTGCCTCTGGTCTCTGGTGAAAATAGCTTCTAGGTAGTCGCCGTAGTATGCCCACGCTTTGATCGATGTGTCGTGTAGCTGGATGGCTGCGGAGAAACATTTATTGGCATCATCGGATTTGTTCATGAGGTGATATAGTATTCCTTTCAGAGCATAGAATTCTGCTGTCATTTCTTTGGCGAAGAACTGTATGTTGGTGTTGTTGATAACCTCCAAGCCCAACGGAAGAACTGAAATATCTTATGGTTACAGCAATGATATGAAGAATATTCGCACGTAAGATGCATAGAATACTGAGTGTGAACCCTAAGCACTGGTTTTAGAGCAACATTTGTGAAAGAAAAGAAAATTAATGTCGTTGGTTGCCTGGTTGTATTTATCGCCAATAGATGCTGATAGAAGCCATAAGCTTCTGGGGAATACAAATACATTGAATATTATTCTATGTAGAGCTTCCATATGTCATAACCCTTTGATGCACTCATGACTTGAAATATTTTCGTTGTAACATTAATTTCTTGTGGGAAATGATCTAAAATTGAAGAGCTAATTGAATTTGAAGATTTCTTCGGCAGAATAAACTGATGAACTTGTCAAAAATTATCTGATCGACTCTAGCACAACCATCCTTTACATAGTGAAGGAGACCATCACTTGACGTTTCTAATACTCAGTTTCAGACACAAACTTTATGCAGAATGTTTACACCAGATATTCCATGCATCTTGTCAAATTATCGTTCCACTCACTTTCCTGGAACTCCGCCTTGTCCTTCAAAGATGCTATTTGGAGATAGCTTTTAACTTCTTGACGGATTTTTTGATAACAATCGATGATCGGTACACTGGGGATAGTGTAGATCTTATTCAAAGTCTCCAGGCACACAGCTGGCATCTTGTGCTTTCTTGCGATCTTGCCGAAATGGATGATGGCTTGAGCTGAAGCATGCACTCCTAACATTGAATTCGCGTTTCCTGTGTCTCTAGCCGTTTCATAATGGTTCACTATGGCCTAGAGATCGATGTTATATTAGAGATCAATGTGTGATAATGTAGCGATTATTTAAAAAAAACTTTCTAGACATCAACCAGAGAAGAATGCACATCGAATAAAATATACAGGGTGAGTCTTTGACCTTGCAGAATATTTTAACAGAAGATTCCTGAAGCCAAAAGAAACACTTTTTTCCTTTACCATTTTTTCCGATTCGGCTTGGTTCGTAAGATACAGACTGTTGAAAATCCATAAAAAAACTTAATTTTCGATTATATCTCGCGAACGATCTCACCGAATGAGATGCTTTTTGGAATATAGTTTTTTATTGATACGATGAAAGTTCCTGGATTACAAAATTTCATCCACATCCTCCAGTTTCTTTAATATGACCATAACATTTCATAAAAATACCAGAAAGTCAAAGAATCCAACTTTTAAAAATAATTTGAATGCTATTCAACGAATTTTTGACCATTTTGGAAAGTAAAAGTATTCCTTATTTTTTTTCGTATGATGCGCCGTTTTCGAGTAATATGAAATTCAAAAATAAAAAATATCTGTGAAATTCCGAGAATTGGGTTCTTTGGCTGATTGCAACTCTGTTCAAAAAATTCACAGAATTCAATTTTTCCGCGTTGCCACGTCTAAAAGTTGAGAATGGAATCATAGATTTATAGTTCAGTTCAGAATAATAGACTATACGAGTGTATACATAGAATTAGCATGTTGTGTGTAGTTTGATTTCGAAGAGTTCTTTCTTTCTGTTTGTCAATTTGGCAACGTTTGTACGTTCATAGATAAATTAGGTACATCTGTTTTATTTATTTATGAAAATGAAAGTTTGAATGGGTTATGTCTGAATCTGATAATTCTTGAAGGAAATGAAATAAACAAAGAAATATAATAATTACAAATTGAAGATGAATCTCAAAGCTAATATGAGTGATAGCTAGATGAATTCCACATTATCGAAAATGAAACCAAGAGAAGTATATTCAACTTTTATCGCCCACGAAATTTGGAATACCTAACTTGTTCATTGCACTATGAATACAACTTTTTTCACCAGCTGGAATGTAAAAAGTAAGTTGACGCTTGTTTTCATAACAGAGTTGCTTATTTCGAAGATTTGAATGGTATATCTTAGGCTTGGAAAAACTTCAGTGTTCAGGTTTTCAGGGGCAGCTAGCCTATTATGAAAATTTATAATGCCTATATCTTTTTATCTAGGCCGAATCGGAAAAAATGGTAGAGGACAAATGTGTTTCTTTCAGCTTCAAGAATCTTCTGTTAAAATATCCTACAAGGTCAAAGACTCACCCTGTATAACCTTATAACTCATCTCTAGTATAGACTAATAGACAGTTCAACGATTTCTGACCAATCAAAACACAATGAAGTGATGGCGCAACAGTTTTCCGTAACTTTTTTTATATGCTCGTTTGGTTAAATGAACAGAGTTGACAAGAAGTGTCCAAGTAGGTTATGATAAAGGTCATCAAGTATTGTGAAAGCGAAATAAACTAATCAGTACATCTTTGAGTCCATTCGCTTTTTGCTCCCGTTGTTTCTTAATTTTTTTAAAAATAGATGAACTAACCTGATAATGATGTTGTCGCCAAGTGATGATATCGTTCCAATGTGAAAGGTCATCTGCAATTACAGGTAACCTATTCCTCCACGTCTTCACTATAGCTTTCATGTCGTGCAGAGAATTTTGATGAGCTTGCGATAGTCCCTTGTGAATCTGGTACGCTTCTTGGAGTTCCATTATTTGTTGTGCAGCCTAAAAGGAAACATAAATCTCACAGAATACTATTAGGGCACAATACAACACAATGTCATATACTTTACAATAATGTCTCTTGTGGACCAGATACAGATCACATTCCTCTAGTTAAAATGCTATATTTAGCTGTAATGGGGGTTTTTCCTGAATTTGGGTTATTACTGCAAATGCAAATTTGAACATAATTATTATGATTTTTATCATCATTTTCCCAAATTACCTTCAGAAAGTTTTCAAAATCAGATTTCAAAATTGGGGTTTGGGATTTGCCAGGCATGTAAGAAGAGACAACAGTGTTTAGTAGAATAGCTTATTCTGCTATAGAATAATGAAATATTTATTCCTATTCTGTGGTACACACGTGTTCTTTGTCAATATAACCAAACAATTTCCGTTTGCGATTTTATCGTGCACTCAAGTCAAATCCCTTGATATGCAAATTCCCATTTTTATTTTTCAGTTTTGGGTGATCAAACATTTTTTTTAAAATATAATATTGAAATTATATGTTTGAAATGTGATGTTCTAAAGGTTTTTCATGAAAATTACTGCATTTCCGTTTAAAGGAAAAACCCCCATTAAGCTGTCTCAAACCATGGCATGCTCTTTGTTTCGACTTTTTGAGCAACTTTAGCGGATGCAGACCTTAACCTAACTTTCGTTTCTCTTCAATAGATGGCGCCACAGAGAAACGTCATGGCCCTTTAACAAACCCCACAGAGGTATTCAAACGCCAAACCTACTCCTTAAATGTCAAGACTTAGTATCCCTTTTTGAACGTTACATTAAACACACAAAAGTACGGGAGGTCAGAATTGAGTTCGAAATTGGATTCGTCATCCAACCTAGTCGTTTGAGACCAATATCGGCTCAAAATTCGAAAATTACAAGTATTTTGTCAAAAGAACATGCCGTATCTCAGAACAAAAAGTTGAATCACACCATGTTTGAGATCATTTTAAATCCACCTACTACACTAAAATGCAATTTGAGGTTAAAAAAGTCTCTCACCTGTAGATAATTCAAATGTATATGACTGACAATATGAGGCAACCTTTTCCACTCATTCAAACAAAGAGCAGTAGCATTCTCCACGTATCTCTCGACAAACTTAAGCGGCTTACTCTCCTCGGGCTGACAAATCAGCAAATAGCCTCCGTACATAGTCATCTTCCACGCCAACTCCTTCGGGCACTGGTACTCAACATGCGTTAACACATCTTTCACTACATCCCACTTCGGTATCCTCCAAGCGCTCTCCAACAGTAGGTAGGGATCGTATATTCCGTTCTTGGCGTAGTCCTGAAGCGCCTCCCATTGGTTCTGCTCCTTCATGCACCGGATCCAGTGATCGTTCCACATCAGTATTTCTCTCTGGGTGTGCGTTGGTATGGGGCCAGAAGCTGCGTCTTGTTTATGTTTAGACATGGCGGCTTCGTATGCCGTTTGGGCCTGCTCGAAGAAGCCGTGTTGCTCGTACGCTATGGCTACGCTGGTCTCCTTGTAGTGGGCGTGTTTCTGCCAGAGCCCCGCCCATAAATCTTCCTCGCAAAGTAGGTGATAGAGATCACCGAGTGAATCTAGGAGTTCGCTCTTACCGACTTCTGTTTCGAACTCGTAACAGCTGGCTGGGTTGGAATTTTTCTTCACCGAGGCAGGGTCGAAGGCCATCTGCTCTAAGCCAAGGGCCATCCTGTGCCATAGATTGTAGGATTTACCTAGATATCTCATTGATGCCGGCTGCATCTGAAGGGAAGGCATACATCTGTAACCAATTGGTTTTGGATGAGGATAACATATGTTGAGTGATTGTTAATTTGAACTACTTCATGTATGTGTCATTAGAACATAGAAAAACGTAAAAAACTAAAAACTTTAAATATGTTTTTTCCAGTTACCTGCATAAGGCTTCTACAAATGTATTAACAGCATTAGGTTGGCAATCCTTTTGTATGATGTGAATACCAGATATTATGAAGGTTAAGGTCTCGCGACTCAGATGATACCTCTGATCATCTTGCAGTATCTTCCATATCTTCGGGAATAAATTCAGCCAAACTTGTTCGGCAAGATTGGTGTCTAAATGGCAAAGTTGAGTCGCCGCTAGTAGAAACTGATTTGTGGTCATGTTTCTACCCACTTCTATGAATTCGAAATGTTTCTTGATCATCTTGGAGACTGTCTCTGCTCTGTTTATCGGTTTCTCCTCAACTTGAGAGCCTTCTACATTGTTCAAATCAACTTCCAGGATTTCCTCATTTACCTATCGATATGAATAAATATATAGATATTTTGATTCGATTACTCCACTTCGAAAACATCAGCCAACCAAAAATTACACGAAATTCATTCATCAAAAGAAGGAAGTTGAAAAAATTCCGAGCTCATCAACAGAACCCTGAGGAATACCGAATCGAAATAAGGCATCAACACCTCGGAAATTGCAGCCACTATAAAATTAAAATGAATTCCTTGATTGAAAGAAGGAAGTAAAGAAAATTGTTGGCCCAAAAATTGAACCCTTAATAACACCGTGTCGAACTAAGACAAAAGTTTTCCACTCACCTCCAGCATGTTACCAATATTCAAATTATCAGGTTGCGTCCTGATGAATTCCTCCTTCTTCTGCGCGTTAGCGGAGTAGATGGCGGAGGTTATATTCGGCAGTATACTGCTCTCGTGCGACATCTGTATTTGTGAATCGGGAACAATGGTCACCATCAGCAGCTCGATGCACTGCTTTATCCAATAGTGCGGTCCGATAGAGTCCCAATTCTGCGAACAAACAATGTACAACAGTCTGTCGTACAGTCTCCTCTTCATCGACTCATCGAAGACCCTGAAAAACTTGGCACGGATGTGGGGCTGTGTACATCTCAATCCGGACAGAAAGGCCGGTTCCAACTTGGTGGTCAATTCGGTCTGTTTGAGCGCAGCGTCGGTGTAAACGTAGAGGATCAAATCTAGGAATTGAGCCATTATGTCCGCATCATCGGGGAACTTCTTCTCCACATACTGCATCATCTTGACCAGAAGAATCGATTTCTCCCTCAAACTGGGGGCCTGATTGAGTGTTACATAGCTCTTAGACCTCATCCATTCCTCTAGCATCTTAATGATGGCCTTCATGACCTTCACATCTTGAGTTTTCTCGATGAGTCCGACGAGTATGTTGCCTATGAAGGTTTTTCTCATCTCCACGCCCATGACGACCACCCTGGTCTTAACCAAGTCCAGACTTAGTATCAGTAGTTCGCTCGTCATGGACGAGTAGTCGGTAGAGGTTGGTTGAAGATGCTCCTTAGCGAGACGATGCAAAACCCTCATGAAGGGAGTTATGAGAAGGTCGATGTAAGAATGGTTGCTTGTACAGGCTGCTTTCAACAGCATGATGGTGCCGAATAAGGTTGAAGGGTTTGCCTGTGTATTTTTCTCGTAGTTGTTGAGACCTAAGAAAGGGTTTGAGTTGTGTAATATTTGATGAATAGAAATTTTTTAATACATGTTTCAAGGACTTAACGTTAGGTCTGTTTAGTAGGCTATGATATTTTTGAAACAAATTTTGTCTGACTTTTCAATCAATAGTTGTTTACAGATACTGTCAGTTAATGACAGATGTCAAATATAGTATGTTCACCTTGGTGAAGTCTGTCGGTAGGCTATGAACATTGAACATAATTAACAATGTATAATTATTTTCTTGTCAAATAAATACGCGGCGTTGTCCGTTCTACTTAAAGTTCGTAAAAATAACGTAACTAAATGAACCAAAACAAACCATAGAGATAAAATCAGTAGAAACTGACAACACCTCATCATATTTTTTTTCGACATTAACGGCATTTCAGACCAAACCTGGTTCAATTCTAGTTACTTAATTTTCGGAAACCGTTATTTCATCAGATATTGAAGTAATTATGTATTTATTGGAGTTCTCCAAGAGCTAAAAAAGATTTCCTTATTTCAGGCATTCTATGTTGATCCAAAATGATCGTTTCAAATTTTCATCGTTAATCACTCACCTTCATACACAACCTTGCCAACGGTAGTATACAAGACATCCAATTCTTCATTCTTACAAGATACGTTCGAATTGGTTCTCTCAGTCGGAAAGATGGACATCAGTTTCGTTAACAGAGCATGAACTAACTTGATGACCTTCGAATTGTTCGATGTTATACAAGCAGTAAGGCCTCTCTGGATATTCCTGATATCTATTAGAATCTGTTCTTTCTTCACAACAGTCAGTAGGAATGTCAATACCTCTAAGCCGGTGAGTATGTTCCCATAGTTCGGGGTTGTATGTTCTACTCCAGCCAAAGTCTTGAAAGTAACATTTCAGTTAGGTAGACTCACAATGGAAAAGACCACAAAATCATCACGACTATAGCCTACTTGGCTTTGCACTCTTTCGGACAAAAGAGAGAACAACCCTTTTCGAGATCTCTTACATACAACACTAGCATTAAAAGGAGAACTTTTATAGAGCTGTTGACAATTTAAACCAACATGTGGATGTTACAGTGAAAATTCGTAGCATTAGAGTTCAAATTTTTGTGACAATTTTGACATTTCTTGTCACTAAACGAGTAAAACTGTCATGACTTTCTGATGACGTCACAGTCTGCAAAACAAATATTCATATTGTTGACTGACTGACAAGTCAATTAAAAAACCCTCAAAGACTTAAATTCATTCTTATTAAAAGTATCTCAATTTGAAAATACAACTATTTAATCTACAGAAAGACTGTTTGTTTGCCAAGGAATGAAGAAATCAATAAAAATTAATTGCAGCTTGTGCTTTTGATGATATTTTTGAGTGAACCCCTTCCATCAAAGATACAATCTGCTTATTAGTTTTTATGAAGTCATATCGAATGAGTTTGAGTGAACATTTATCTGCTTGATTTGTTGAGTATAGTTTCGATATTGTATTCTCAAACAAATTCTCAAAATTACACACGTAATAAACGCTATTTTGGGTGACACTATAAATTTTTACTAATCATTTGTTGTTTATTTATCTATTTAAGAACATGAGCATTAGCTCATTTCATCCACTTGAAATTATTTTCGAAAACACCAGAACTCCGATACAATTGTTTAATCGTCGGGTTTCAAATCATATTTCTTCGAAAAGCTATGAGTCGAGAAAGTTTATTAGAATTAACATAATCACAAGGACAAATATCTGTCAATAAATCAACAATTATTCCCCCTTGATCAAAGCTAATCATACAATCAACCAAACTACACCGAAGGAGCGGATTCAAGAAGAATGACTACAGCTGTTTCACAGTTGTTACTGATCGTCAGGTCAATTTACCTTGGATAAAACCGCAGAGGAAATCCGATACTTGTCATTATCCTTGGATCCGCTTCTTCGGTGTAGATGTTTTGGTTAATTGGATGATTAGCTCTGATCAAGGGGGAATATTTGTTGATTTATCGACAGATATTTGTCCTCGTGATTATGTTAATTTATTATTACTGGAGCTCTTTCTTCTCGATTACACCAATTCCTATGTTTATTAGAATATTTCCGTGAAAACAGATTATCTCTTACCTCGTCCAAAAATAGCAATTTCAAATGTATGGGATGCGGCCACAAATCCGGCTTCAAAGAACTCCTCAAAAGCAAAACGCACCTCCGAGACAACAATTCCGCTGGGGTGTTTCCAAGAGGTGTAGTCACCTGGCTGACCGGAACAATTTCGTTAATCGTACACGCCAACCTTGTTAAAAAGTTGAGCACATTTTCGATGTGGACCTTATCGATCGGTTTAGTCAAAGTTTCAGGTTTCGTCAACTGAACTGCTCCTGAGGATGTAGACGGTTGGGACAACGCAATCTTTTTTCGCTCGGTTTCGTCGTATAGACCGCGTTTCACCTGTAAATGTTTTTTTCGGGGTTTAGGATTATTGTGGATTTTATCAATTTGATTAAGTGAATATAAAGTATATAAGTTGTACATTTATTACAACCAAAGATACCTATCATCAAATATAATTATAGACAAAGATTCATTCATGATTTTACAATCGCTGTTCTTTGAAACAGTGAACGTTATCACTGTATGTATATCTCTGTCAAATACGAACACAAATATTTTGGAGAAACTGTGGGTAGAAAATTGAATCTTTCATGAGAGATAGTTCAAAATTTATTACAAAGTGGCTGGGAACATCTGGTATTTAAAAATAAACATTTAAATTATTTTCTTAATGTGAGCAATTCGATCACCGCAGTGACCTGCGATTTCCAAAACAGTGGTTGAATCAACGGCAGTGAAATATCGCTGATATATAAGCATTTCAAACACCTCAATCTTACCTGATTGTTCTCGTTTGTATCTTTTATTTCCTCCTCTTTTATTCCATATAATTCCCACTTAATAATCACTTCGGCCAATTCTACTGCCAGCTTTCTGTGTTCAAGAGTAGCAGTGGGACTAAATCCTAACCTCTGTATAGAATTCACCATATATTGTACAATATGATGCCGCAGAGGATAGTAAACTTTGTGATGCTTGACAACCAGCTGCAATATATGGAATAATTGCTGCATCGAATGCCCCTCATCTACAATGATTTTTTTTGTCCAATAGATTAACATTGTACTACCTGTAAAAATTTGTTCGCTGAGTATTTCTGAGAACCTTTATGTACCTTCAAAGAATGTAAAAATGTTAAAATAAATCTGGATTGTGAAATCAAATTGTGATTTCCTCCTGTACTGGCTTTGAACTTTACTGAATGGCCAAAAAGACAAGTTATCGATAAAGTGTCAGTGTCATTACAGTTAAAATGAAAATTTGATGTTCCATTGTAATCCTCCAGATTTTTCAAAATTACACGAGAACTAGACCCTTAACGTAGCTTTTTTTTCATTATTCTTCATAGTTTTTACGGCCAACATCAAAATAGTTCTTGAATTGTTACTCTTAATTCAATAGTTCAAAAGTTTTTTTTGTCTGTGTGAAAAGCGCTAAAATTATGGCAAAAACCTACAGAAGGGATCCCGTTTTTGCGTAATTTCTGAAAAACTGAAAGATAACAGTGAAAAAATGAATTTTTATAACTTTACCAGTGTTTTTTGCGCGCATGTTCTAGGGGAACAGCGTGCTATCGTTTTGTCCAAATGTCTGTAATTTTGGATGATTGAGCCGAAAATGGTCTCAATCGACTAGGTTGGACTCACTGATGACGAATCCGGTGTCAAAATTGATTCTGTCCGGCCGGCCGGCCGTCCGTAGACACGATAACTGTCGACAGAAGCAAGCTAGCTACTTGAAACTTTCAGGATAGGTTGCGCATCAGAATGCCGCGGTTGAGTTCGTTAATGGGCCAAATCGGTCGAATAGTTTCGGAGTTATAGGCACTTGAAGTTTTGAAGTTATTCATTTTTTATTTCAGAAACTACTCAAGCGATTGGATTCAAATTTGGCAGTTTGGTGGAGTATAACGACGCGCAACTTTGAGCCAAATTTCGTCGGGATCATATTGTCAGTAAATTAAAAAAAAAAATTTCCGAAATTTTTTTACAAAAAATTTTTTTTTCCGGAAAACATTCATCATATCCAAAAAAAAATTCCACCCACACTTTGAGCTTCATATTTCACAGCAGTGTACCAAATTTCAATTCGATACGATCATAAGTTTTGGAGATATCGGGAAAAAATATGTCAAATTTCGAGGTTTTCTTCTCGATATTGTTGCTTTTCTCCGAAATATTCTGACGGACCATCGAGTACGGTTTGTTCATAGACAAGATATTTATGGGTTTGTTGTTGTCACGGCTGTCGGTTGAGAAATTCTCGAAGATGATGAAAATCTGTTAAAAATCGACGAATTACCGATGAAAATTGTTGGAAATGGCAAAATACAAGCAAATAACATTGTTTTCGAGTTGGAGATTCGAGAAATTAGCTATTTTTCTGAAAGAAGTTCTATCGATCTGTCAACCGACTGGAAGCATCTCTCTGAGAAAAGAAAATTTCAAAAAGCACTGCCGTGAAGGCAGCAACGAATTTGAACGTGCGAGCAAAAGCTGCTGCCTTCACGGCAGTGCTTTTTGAAATTTTTTTCATTCAGAATGTACCAGGAGAACGACTCGTTAAGATTTTCTTATATTATCTCGGACACTCTGTACAATTCTCAATTATCACATGGCACTTTAACTCATTACAATGAAATTGTACTATAGTTATTCTATTCGATAGAAGGCTGAATCCAATGACAAAGCTGCCTATGAACTCCAACAGTTACTAAGAGTTTTTTTGTTCAAATAGAACAAACATTAAATTAAGACGAGTCCACTTAATAAAGGATATTAACACAATCATTAAAAAAAAATACAGATTTTTCTGTGATACCTTCACATAATAGGTCCTTTCGTTTGCATAAAAAGTGTAGCACTTTCTATGCAAACGAGAGTACCTATTATCTTCCTCAAGTCTTTTACTTCAATCATTATATATCAGTTGATAAAATAATTAAATTTGTCATTCATACGTAGTACGTTGAAGACAATAAAAGGATAAAAAAGTTCAAAAAGCACTGCCGTGAAGGCAGCAACTTTTGCGCGCATGTTCAATGTAGATGACCGCTTCAGCAACGAATTTGAACGTGCGCGCAAAAGCTGCTGCCTTCACGGCAGTGCTTTTTGAAATTTTTTTCCGATAAATTACTGGATTTCAATTCGATCATATCTGTATTTTTGGACATATTGTAAAAATAAAATTTTGAATGGGTATATCTACGGAATCATTGGGCGGATTTTACCCATTCACGAATTCGACCTTCGTAATTAAGCCCCAAACCTACTCTACAAATATCGAGTTTCTAAGTTGTTTCTTCCGGAAGTTATTGTGTTTACGGTCAGCCTGACGGCCGACTGCGTAAACACAATAACTTCCGAAAGAAACAACTTAGAAACTCGATATTTGTAGAGAAGGTTTGGACCTTAATTATGAAGGCCGAATTCGTGAATGGGTAAAATCCACCCAATGATTCCGTAGATATACCCAATCAAAATTTTATTTTTCCAATATTTCCAAAAATACAGATCAGATCGAATTGAAATCCAGTACTTCATCAAAAAAATAACAGTTCGAAGTTTCATACAGAATTTAATGAGGATGATATGATGAGAAAATCATAGAAATTTTTTTCTTCAAATTGTTCTAATAACACGATTATCACGAAATTTTGCATAAAGTTGTCTTTCAGCATCTTAAAACTAGCTGTGAAGTTTAATCAGGACTGAATCAGTATTTCTCGAGTAATACCGAAAAAATCAACGATATCGAGAAGAAAACCTCGAAATTTGACATATTTTTTCCCGATATCTCCAAAACTTATGATCGTATCGAACTGAAATTTGGTACACTGCTGTGAAATTAGAAGGTCAAAGTGTGAGTATAATTTTTTCTGGATATGATAAATGGTTTCCGAAAAAAAAAATTTTTTGTAAAAAAATTTCGAAAAAAATTTTTTTTTTAATTTACTGACAATATGATCTTGACGAAGTTTGGCTCAAAGTTGCGCGTCGTTATACTCCACCCAACTGCCAAGTTTGAATCTAATCTCTCAAGTAGTTTCTGAAATAAAAAATAAATAACGTCAAAACTTCAACTGCCTGTAACTCCGAAACTATTCGACCGATTTGGCCCATTAACGAACTTAACCGCGGCATTTTGATGCGCAACCTATCCTAAAAGTTTCAAGTTGCTAGCTTGCTTCTGTCGACAGTTAGCGTGTCTACGGCCGGCCGGCCGGCCGGCCGGACAGAATCGATTTTGACACCGGATTCGTCATCAGTGAGTCCAACCTAGTCGATTGAGACCATTATCGGCTCAATCATCCAAAATTACAGACATTTAGACAAAACGATAGCACGCTGTTCCCCTAGAACATGCGCGCAAAAAGGGTATCGTAAGATATCAATATTGAAAGATATTATGTAAAGGTACTACAGAAAATTCTGTATTTTTTTAATTATCAAATAAAACAACTTCAATATAAAATATCACTTACCTTCTTCAATCCTCAGGGGTACAGAAGGCGTTAAGATTTCCAGGGCTTGCCGAACAACAGTGCGGGCTTCAACGGCATGTGCCTTCAGCAGACTATGAAACACCTGAAGCACGATTTTCTTGTGAATCTTCTTATATTTATAGATGATGTGGGACAGCAACAAGTGTCCGTGATACCTAGTGGCGGGATCCACGCAGTTTTCGACAAGAAGACAGGGCCACGCGAAGGTCATCAAGCGACGTAGCTTATAGCCCTGCGTCTTACTGTTCGATTCGGGGTCGTGAAAGTGCGAACTAGCTTGTTCGAACAACAGACAGGAAAACTGCAAGAGAGAGATGCGCACGCAGTCAGCCGAGGGGTAGGGATTGTCCGGATCGATGAGTTTGTTGATGAACACCGAGACCACGTTGTCGGGGTTGTCTTGGTACGGCATGGGTGGGCTACCTTTAAGGGTATAAAGTGAAATCAAAGATGAATCTAATGATTAACTATCCTCCATTCACTTTTATAGTCTTTCGGTAGGCCATGGAATAGGTCTATAATGTTGTAGCAACTTAAACCGTACCTAACCTAAGAATTTTCAATTGGTTTCGTGCGTCGTTTGACATTTGCCATACGTTGGAGGTAAAACAACCTCACTTACCCGCTTTGTTTATGTTATGAAGTACAGCGTTTTCAACAATTTCAGGATAAATTCACAAGTTAAAATGATTTATATTAATAGAATTGGTAAATAACTAGGCCAAGTTATTGTTCCGATGTGAAATACAACATAAATACACCGAGAGACCAAGGAATCCGATTTTTCAGACATATTATAGTGTAGACTTTATATTCGAATATTTGCATTTTTGACCCATTCCCCTAAATTTTATCTGGTATTCGAAGAAATAGAATACTATGTGAACTATCCCAGAGATGGCAAACATCCTATATTCACGCGATAAATTGAAAAAACTGTTCTGACAAAGTAACAAACTATGGTAGGGTTTGTTGGTGACATTTCCACACTGGTTAAGGAATTAAATTAGACTATCTATTTAATTTGTTGACTCATGATGAGATAAGTATGATAAGAATATTTCGTGTTTGTTATACACATTTCAAGAATTATATCTTCTCGACACAACAATAGCTGGCGTTATGAATGACAAACCCATCCTGAATGGTTACCACTCGCATCTCCATATTCTTTATGTGATAGATTTGTCAAAATATTGCATGCATTTTATAATAATAATGAACCAGATAACTTTCTCTGTTCTCAACCGAACACTTTCTGATGTGGCTCGACTACTCAAGGATGGTACTTCTACATTTAGTTGTTTGTAATATGTTTCTAATTGACCTTATTGTCAATTATTAAAGATTATGAAAGCCCTAATGTTGCATCTGCATGATAGAAAAGCATTTTTTATGAATAGTAAAGAATTTTTTGAGGATGAATCGAAATCGGTGTTCATATGAATTATTTTATTTGTAACATGTATTTAGTATAATAAATATATAATTGAAGATTATGATAGCACTGACATAGCAACTGTAGACCAATATTGTAGTAATTTGAAAATTTGCAACATAGAACGTTATTTGAAATAGTACTGAGAAGTTCTCTGGAACCCATGTTTTTTCCATTCCATACATTTGCTGGATTTCATTCTGCTGTTTATTTTCAGGAATTAATGAGCCAAACATTTTACTGTTTCATTTTCAATAGTTATACCTATAATAAATGCTATCTCTGATGTGGATACTCTACGCTTTAGAAGACAAGGATAAATACTGCAATTTTCATTTATATCGTTTTGAACGATTATCATCTGAGATTGAATATCAGTTTATCAGATCCATTATCACAAAATTTCACTTGTTAAATGAATAAAATCACTGAAATCTCCAAATAATCGCTCTTCGCCAATGTAAGCAAAGCGAATGTATTCCTTGGTCTCTCGGTGTATTTATGTTGCATTTCACAACGAAACAATAACTTGGCCTCACGGGTCTAGTAATTTACCAAATCTGTGAATATAAATCATTTTAACTTGTGAGTTTATTGTTGAAAATGCTGTATTTCATAACATAAACAAAGCGGGAAAGTGAGTTTGTTTTACCTCCAACGTATGACAAATGTCAAACGACGCACGAAACCAATTATACAGAGGGAATGTGTCAAACTTCCATGGCCAGCCGAGAAGAGAAAAATGTGTGTTTCCTGGTAACCCCAGGGACTTATTGAGTGATGTTTTAAGGGTCATTTCAATTGTGCTATTTTCTTGCTATTAAAAAAATTTTGAATTTTCAATCTGAAAACTATACACTCACTACTTATGTAGTATTTGCTCTGTCCTCCCTGAAGGTCAAATTTGATAGCACCTTCAGTTTAATTACTATTATATTTGACCTTCAGGACATAGCACAGATTACATTTACAGTCTGTGGGACAGTGAAGAGAGTCGAGTTTTAATCGTTTCTAGTGTGCGTGTTATTGGAGGATCGGCATCATTTTTCATTTCTACTTAGAACACACAATTACCTACCTATCAACTTGTTCGTCTCTCCCCTTTCGAAACTGACTGCGAAACATGGTATCAAAATCAGTTGCAGTACTTTAGATTTCAATTCCTGCGAAAAGGTCCGGAGAGAAAATACCTCTACGAATCTGAAGAAAGCTGATCTCTTCCATTCGACAGTGTAATTTTGGGCAACAGTATTTTCTAAGAAGTCCCTTAAGAACTGAAATAATATGGACCTATAAACCTTGAAGCCCAGCGATTCCTTCAATCAAAGCAAAAAAAATGTTAATTTTCAGCGTATTGAATTGCGTTATCATTCTACCATTACGAATACTATAATGTGGAAATAGGAACGAATATTTACTGGAATGTTTGTAAGTAGCTAAGATGGAAAGAATTGTTAGTATCTGAACAAACTAAATAAGAACTTTAGATCAATAAAAAACATAGATATGTGGCAATTTTGGAAAGTATCAATCAATTTCTCACGATTCATATTTTTATCAACAGTAAAAACACAAGAGCTTTTTTTTTATCGGATAAATTTCTCTTTGCAACGAAACAGTTTTGCCAATCACTAATTTTACGAGAAAAACTGACATGATAAAATCGCGACACCGAAGGTGGAGCGATTTTATCTAATGTCAGTTTTTCGAGCAAATTTAGTGATTGGTAAAACTTTGAGTTGAAGAGAAATTTATCTGATAAAAGAAAAGCTCGAGTGTTTTTTGGAAAGATAAATTAACGACAGAATATATGGATGAACAACAATAATTATCTTTATTAATACAATAAAATTCGATTATTTGAAAGTACAATTATTAAATACTTCACCAAAACGATTCATCTTTTGGGTTTTTATATCAACAAAGTTAAATAATTACCAGACCGATTCAAAATGAAAGCACTATATGTTCAAAATTCAAAAATCTGACAGACTAATTGACATATTGAGGAAGAGAAGTTTTTATCCGATAAAAAAGGATGCACCTTTTTTATCGATGTCAAAGTGACAATAACATTTCCAGGTCTATGATATTTAATATTGAAGTTAATTTATCAAGATTCTTTCCTGAAAATCAAAGAAAATTATTTGTTTTCAAAAATATCTTCAAGCTTTAGAATGTCACGTCGTTTTCAACTGACGAAATAGTAGTAGGCACTCGGAAAATTGTAAGCGATCACCAATAATGATTTTGTTATTGGCAACACCGCTAAGCCGACGGCGAACTACCCTCGGGTTTCGCCTCAGCTACAAAGTGAACAAACCATAGCTGCCTGCACTGTTTCGCTTCGAAACATTTCTTGTCTATTCGGCATCAGGCCAATCCATGTTTTTTATTGATCCGAGATGATAATGCTCTTGAACAAGCAGCTAAAAAGTAGCCAAACTGAAAACTGAAAAAGTTCTTCACATACCTGGAACTCAGGAATGTACCTATCACACGTAGCCCTCAGTAGTTGAAACAGGAGATCTATCTCGTTCGGATGATGACAGAAATAATGCAAGAGAATCTTCACCAATAGCTTTGGCTCTCTCCAATGATCGTAGTCAATGGTTCTCACGTTCTTGTGTCTATCCTGATAATTATCATCGCACCAGATCTGTTTGAGTGTATCTACCAATTTCTGCTGGGTAGCCAACCATTGATCATCGAATTTAATCAAAAGCGAGACAATTCTTATTGCCTGAAACTGAAGAGCATGTTGATCCGCCTGGTTTATCCAGAAAGAAGCCATCACTATGAGTCTGTTGACCATGTGGTTCTGTATGTGTTCACGGAAAGGCTTGCCGTCCTTGTGTTTTATCAGATAGTTGAGGTATCTGAAAGTTGAACAGCAAAATTCAGTTTTCGATCGAAATTTCATCGGATATCGCTACTTTTTCAACTGTTGCCAACATTAGCTCACCTGCTGAATTGTTTATCTTGCACATAAACATCGCTCATAAGCATTTCCAAGGTTTCCGAGGGGTACCGCAGAAGAAATTTCATTAATACCTCTCTAAACGGAGAACTAGCCTCGATTGACATTGCTTTTTCCGTTTGGAGAATCAAAGTGACCAAAAGCGTGATAAATTTGGACGAAGCCGCTGGAGTCTGATGGAAAATGCTGATTATGGTGGCGATCTTCTGTTCTTCTTCTCCCTTTTTGGATACACCGTTAGAACTCTTATGGTTAGTAATGAGGTTGTCGAGTAGCTGTTTCAGAATCTCAAGGAGTTGCTCGCAGAGTTTCTCGTTGAACACCAGTGGGAAAAGTTGGGTTAAATACGACAGCATTTTGACACCGTTCAATGTCAAGTTTTTTACGTCTCCAAGTGTCATTAGCAGTGGTCTCACCTGAAAATATATACATACAAGAGAGGGAACTCGCCGAAGGCGATTTCCCGATCTGAAAGAAGAAAGAACGCTCTTTCCGTCGATACCACGTTCGAAAACGTCGAAGAATTCCAAGATATCGAAAAAAATTCCTAAACTTGACGAATTTCACCGATTTCGTAAAATAGACCGTTCCATACGGGCTGTCTCCTACGAAGGCGAAGCTTTTCAGCCTAAACCGAGGGTGGGGAATGAACCTTCAAAGACCGTAGACGTCCATGAATGTATTCCCATTCCTCTCAAACGAACGGAAATGTGCGAAAAATTCGTAAGAAGTTTGTTTACTTCGTGACGTTTCTTTTTTCTCGGAAAAATTCTGACAGACCATCGAGTCCGATCTGTGTTTACATACGAGTTTGAAAGTCGATGTCAGTGCTGTCAGATAGAAATTGAATAAAACTGACCGAAAAACGCCGAAATACTGGCAAATATTGTATGAAATGGCAATAACTAAGCTCGGGGCTTCGATTTCAAGCAAAAGAATGAAGCGATTGGTGATAATTACAAAGGAAATTCCATGAATCTAACTCATGACCGAGAGCTCCTAATACGGAAATTTTAACATGAAACCCGACGAAATCGACGGAAATATGGGATATATTATATTGAAATGGATCGATTAAAGGTTGGTTCTGAATACTATTAAGTGTTTTACCACCAACTTTGAGTTTTTTCCAAAATTTCAGCATAATTTGTACCGGTTCGGAACAATCTTTCTTACTGGAATCCTACCGTTGTGTACGAGCTAGGTTACTTTTTTTTTTAGGAAATAAAATAATATTCTATTCTATTCTATTCTATTAGACGTTGGGAGAAATTGAAGTATGAATGTACTTACCGTAGGATGTACCAGCTCCTTCTCGACTGGGTATCCAGCGATAAATTGTTTCATACACTCAAAAGCAGTTTCTTGCAGTTCCGCGTTTGGTTTTTCTAGCGCCTTGTACAAAACTTGGAATATCTGTTCTCTAACTTCCTCCAAATAGTGACATGACGCTAAAACTCTCAAAGCGCTTCTCCGCAAAGGTATAAAGTTGGTCATCGACTTGTAGCAGGAATAACTGTTCAATTTGGTGTCTTCCGTATTGCAAATCGACAATAAATCGGCAATGAACAGATTGTGCTCCTTTATCTTCATATTGATGGTGAAGAGCCTTGGATTTAGGGTGTTACAGAAGTAATTGCCATCCATGAGTCCCATTTGGGCTATTGCCGGTTGGTGTCTTAGTAAATGTTTCTTCGGGGGCACCATGTCTGCTAGAACATCCTTGAATGGCTCCATCACTTCTGTCACGGATTTGTTCTGTTTTTCAGCCAACAATCTCAAAGATCTCATAGCCTGTTCACGAACCAGCGCATACGTACTGGTGACTTGCCTGACAAGCTCGTGGGTTATATCGTACAACGCCTTACGCTGTAATTCTTTGGTTTGTTGATCTGAATTTAGTGGTGGAGGTGTTACACATACTATGAGCATCTTTTCAAGGTTATTCTTCGCCATATCAAGGGCTCCGCTTGAAACCTAAGAACGAAAATTAAAAAATAACAACACTTTTCTTCCGAGAACCGATATCTACTTACTTCGCCTGTGAGATCCATCATAACGAACAGTAAGGCTTTAAGGAATGTAAACATGTGCTCATAAACCCATTTCAACGCGCAACTCTCAAACATGAACTTTATTGCTATGCAACCTCCAAGTTTGGCGTACCACGCTCTTTCGTAACATAAGGAACACATTTTCTCTGCCATATACTCGATCATTGGTAATTTGCAGGCCATTTCTTTGCTACCTAGCAGAGTGGAGGCTGTGTCAACAATGAGAACCTGTTGAAAAAATAATGTAAGGCTTCAATTTATGGCAAACTCTGATTATACAGGGTGAGTCTTGAGTTGAGCATCAATGTGAAATGCAGTCACGAAATAACAATATTTGGTAAACCCGCAAGATTTCCCGTCGCCGAGATATTAAAAAGATATTAACATCATTGTACTCAGTGTGTTTTTCTGAATAAAAAATGTGAAATCGAACATAGGCGGTCTCCCTTAATTTGCCTCCAAAGTTCCAAAATGAGTCGTTTTCAGGTCCCTTTTTCCACCATAAGAACGATCTCTCACTTCATCTGTATAGTTCACAAACCACCTTTGAACCTTCAACCAACAATAAGCAACACTTTTTTCCAAGAATAATCAATATTTAATGAAAAAACAATGAAATTACTGTACAACCACTTAACCTCTATTCCTTCTGATTTCGACTCAGTCTAAAAGTGAAGTTTGGCAATGGCGCGAATTTCATCGGTCGGAATCGTGCCATCGTGCGTATTCGTGAATGACAGATTATTGCTGGCGAGAAAAATGAAATATCATGAAATATGTTCTTAGTTCTTACTGTTTACTGCGACACTCTAAATCGTCCAATAGGAGAATTCGTTTCTAATGAAATCTACAAGGTTGAAACACATAGAAAGGGAATAAGAATACACCCTGAAATATATTTCGACGTACATTTTTTTCATATGTGATAGGTCGCGCCCTTCCTAGATATCCAATGAAATCGAGGTTATTATATATCCCATTTTATTGGAGTACCTTGAATCTCTTTCTAAACTGGGACCATATCGAAGACACAACAAAAAACGAAGTAGATAACAACCTCCCTATCTTGAAGGAGATAGAAAGAAAGTTCAAACGAAAATATATTGAGAGTGAAACCTTAAATTAATATTCTCAATGATTTTGTTTTGATGTTAGAATAACCACCTCTTCTTCAGTGACAGAAGCATTTTCCTTACAATCATATCCTTCGACTGTCCATCATTTCATATTTCCCGCCAGCAACTACCCTTCGGTCATAATACGTTGGCCAGCTATGAAATGACGCTGTTGCCAAGCTCCGCTTTAACATTGAGAAGTATTTCGTAGAAATATAGGTTAAGTGGTTGTCTAATATTTTCACTTTTCTTCCTTTAAATAATGAATTTTCTTGAAAGAAAGTGTCGCTATTCGTTGGTTGAAGGTTCAAAGATGATTTATGAACTAGATTTGAGAAGTGAGAGATCATTTTTATGGCGGAAAAAAGGATCTGAAAATGCATCAATTTGGAACTTTTGGGGCCCATATCTTCCAAACAAAGAGAGACCGCCTATATTGGCCTTCATATTTTTTATTCAGGAACTCACACTGCTTACAATGATGTGAATATCTTACTTGTAGCTTCGCGACGGGTTTACCCAATATTTTTATTGTCTATTTTTTCAGATTGGGCTCAGGTAAAATTCATAATGTTCAAAGGTTTCTCATTGAAGTGATACACACCTGTAATTGGTCATCTTCATTTGAACAAATTTATAAATGACTGATATGAAATCACCAAATCTATGTGAACACATCTCTATGCGTTCTCTGGGTGGTCTTGACAGAGAATAAAGAAGTGTACTTCTCTATTCTGTGGCCTTTTCTGATCAGGGACAGATCCACAAAAATTTTCTCGAACTTTTACCAGATTTTCTAACATTCAATAATGAAGATCTCGAAAATGTTTTCAGTTGAAATGGTCTAGAATAATTGAATATTCTAAGTTGATTAAAGACTCTCAAAATGACTTGAGAACCAAAATTAGTATTTACTTTGTACATAGAAAAATAATTTCACGAATTCTGACACCAAGTTTGAAAGAAAAATTCACCCAATTCTTTATAACGGGATTAAAACTCACCATGCCAACATGACCTGGTTTACAAAGTTCTTTTTCCTCGTGACCCATAATAACGGCAAGAGCATCGATGAGGACCAAAGGATCTAAGGCCACTTGTTCATTCGGTTTCGGGGCGTACGCAAACATGCCCGATTGTTGTGCAACAGCGACCATGGTGTAGTGACGTACTATGGAAACCATAGCTGGTACAACCCTCTCTCTTAGTTCCTTGATAGCTGCTGCTACGTACATGCCTTCGATAAAAAAAAAGTTCAGCAAAATCGAATGGAAGGAACACAGCTACACTAAATTGACATATGACAGTACAGGTTAGGTCGGTATGACAATTGGTTCTAACATTTGACATATGTCAGTACAGTTTACTTCAATAATGCCATCTGCCTTCAGGCACTGACACTTTCACAAAATTTTCCTAGTATTTTTACTCACCAGTCAAAGCAGTTTGATGTGTCTCCCTGGCTTGTTTATATATCGACTTATAAGTAGATCCCTTAACGTGAGGTATGGTATTGGCATCCTGGAAACTGGGATGCATGAAGAGATTTATCAGAGTTCTACGATCGTCCGAAAGGTTAGTCGATGCCATCAGATAGCAATTGATTACGTCCCAGGCTTGTTTACGATAAAATGAATCCGTATTGCTCTGTTTGAGGGCATTGAAAGCTGTCTCGATAACTTTTTGTACCGGGAATTCAACGGACTGCGAGTAGTCGTTGAAACGTACAAGTATTGCTGGCGGATCGAAATCCGAAGATACGTATTCCAACTTTTGGGGTTCAATCATCATCTTTCTATTTCCACCTCCAAATTTACCTGAAATAAGGATGAAAATGCAGACTATCTAACGTAGTCTTCCGGTTGAGCCTTTCTTACCTAAGACCTTGAAGGCTACCGAATCATTGTTCCTCAAGGTCCTCCACAAGGCTTGCATCAGATCTGCTCTCACTGGCTGTATGTGTTCATACAAGAAGTCGTGTTGTAGATTATCCACACACAGTTCCAATGTTCTGAGTCCTTGACTAACAAGCACTGGCGAACCGTTCAATGCCGACACTAAAGGATCCATCAACATTGGAAGGTATGGAAGCAAGGAACTGAGCCTAACCGGCACAGTCAAACAAAGTTCAACAAAAAGGTCTTTCATGTGTTGTTTGTGAAGACCACTTTGGAGTCTGTTCAATCCTACGGAATATCAATTAATTAAAATTTTCTTACAAAGGAATAATCAAATAATACAGATTTGTCTTTATCACTTTGGCATAATATCTTTCGATATAGATATCTGACGATATGCTTTTATTGCCAATAACATACCACGTGTTGAATGACAAATTAAATTTTTTTATCAAATGGCATATGATTGGAGTCAAAAACTTAAGGAAACGGTAACATAATTGAATACAATAAAAAAATTTCAAAAAGCACTGCCGTGAAGGCAGCAACTTTTGCGCGCATGTTCAATGTAGATGACCGCTTCAGCAACGAACATGCACGGAAAAGCTGCTGCCTTCACGGCAGTACTTTTTGAAATTTTCACTGATAAATTACTGGATTTCAATTCGATCAAATCTGTATTTTTGGAAATGTTGGAAAAATAAAATTTTGAATGGGTATATCTACGGAATCATTGGGCGGATTTTACCCATTCACGAATTCAACCTTCGTAATTAAGCCCCAAACCTACTCTACAAATATCGAGTTTCTAAGTCGTTTCTTCCGGAAGTTATTGTGTTTACGGTCAGCCTAACGGCCGACTGCGTAAACACAATAACTTCCGAAAGAAACAACTTAGGAACTCGATATTTGTAGAGAAGGTTTGGACCTAAATCACGAATGGGTAAAATCCACCCAATGATTCCGTAGATATACCCAATCAAAATTTTATTTTTTTAATATTTCCAAAAATACAGATCAGATCGAATTGAAATCCAGTACTTCATCGAAAAATAACAGTTCGAAGTTTCATACAGAATTTGATGAGGATGATATGATGAGAAAAATCATAGAATTTTTTTTTTTCAAATTGTTCTGATGACACGATTATCACGAAATTTCGCATGAAGTTGTCTTTCAGCATCTTAAAACTAGCTGTGAAATTTCATCAGGACTGAATCAGTATTTCTCGAGTTATACCGAAAAAATAAACGATATCGAGAAGAAAACCTCGAAATTTGACACATTTTTTCCGGATATCTCCGAAACTTATGATCGTATCGAACTGAAATTTGGTACACTGCTGTGAAATATGAGGTTCAAAGTGTGAGTGGACTTTTTTTTCGAATATGATAAATGGTTTCCGAAAAAAAAAATTTTTTGGAAAAAAATTTCGAAAAAAATTTTTTTTTAAATTCACTGAAAATCTGATCCTGACGAAATTTGGCTCAAAGTTGCGCGTCGTTATACTCCACCCAACTGCCAAGTTTGAATCTAATCTCTCAAGTAGTTTCTGAAATAAAAAATAAATAACTTCAAAACTTCAACTGCCTATAACTCCGAAACTATTCGACCGATTTGGCCCATTAACGAACTTAACCGCGGCATTCTGATGCGCAACCTATCCTGAAAGTTTCAAGTTGCTAGCTTGCTTCTGTCGACCATTTTCGGCTCAATCATCCAAAATTACAGACATTTGGACAAAACGATAGCACGCTGTTCCCCTAGAACATGCGCGCAAAAAATACTAGCAGATACAGTGTTCCATCTCCATCCTGTACTGAACTAGTGATCTTAAAATGGATGAAACGCCTGATGTGTTGCCTGAACAGAGCACCAATTTTGTTTAACGCCATAAATGTCTATGATTTGGCAACACTGTCTGAATAGACAGCCAATTCGACAGATGTAGCTTCAACAATATGGCAGTTGTCAAAATTCGGAGGTCCCTATTGGACGACCCTTTGGTTAGAGTTATTGAGGAGAGACTGTAATGAAATCAATCGCTAGCTCATACACTATAACTTGCTTACCTTCAAGTAGATTAGGCAGAAGTGGTAAAAATTCTTGGTATAGCAAATCGTGGCTACCACCCCCAATTGATCGAAAAAGTGCCCTAAGCAGTAGGAAATAGTTGTAAGGTTCTTTTGCACTCATAGCAAGTTCCATCGACCTAAAATTAAACAGAAAGTTTCTTCAGCATAAACTCTGAGATCAGCTTGAGATCATTTTCGACTTGGTACGATTTAGATGTTTCAACATCTTCTGACGTTCAGGTCCATTCTGTTTGCGTATTGCTATGAACCTTGCTATTCTAGTCATATTGCTATCTTTCTAATTTATAGCAATATGGCCATGATGTTACGTATTCTGTTCCGAGTGTTATAGCAATGTTTGTTATGAATTTTGTCATAACAATATTGCTATCATAGACTTCCATAATTGGTGATTTTAGAGCTGACAACACTGTATTTTGTGACATTAGAACTACAAGGAAGAAGAAAATAACCCTAATTCGTAAGTTTTCTTTATGGTTTCGCATACATAACCTCTATCTACGGCTTTCTTTATTCATGTAAACATCGACATAAAAATTAAAAAATGTTAGGAAAAGAAACGAGTCAAATTGGCCAATAACCAATTTCCTGGATACCAATAAAATATTGGTTAACAGAAATCGAATGCAGCAATTTCATTCAGGCGTTAATAATTCGAAATTCGATAAACTTTTTCGTTGGAACCTCAAAGGGATTGCTTTTGTTGAGACGAGTAAAATAATCATATCAGCTGTTGCCTATGCCTATGCCTGTATCTTAGTCTAAGAATTTTCCTTGAAATTAAATAATATTCTAGAGAACCTTGAACAGATTTCCATTAGCATATACTTTTTTTATTCATGTAAACATCGACTTATTCGAAAATGTTACGAAACAGAAAAACCAATTAAAGTCAAATTGACCAATTTTCTGGATACCGATAGAATTTTGGTTTCTAGAAATCAAATGCAGCAATTTTATACTATTGATTCGAAATTCGGTGAGCTTTTCTGTTGGCTGTTATATCATTAGAATAATCATCTCAGTTGTTGCTTACTATGCCGGTATTTTATTCTAAGAATTTTCCATGAAATAACAAATTTCTATTACCACATACTTCCCTATCTTCAATATTTTCGAATTCTTGGAAGAAATAATACTTAAACAAATGGATCTCTGTAAGATTCCCTTTGTAACCTATCTTGTTATCAAGCATAGCAAGTACTATTTTGAGGTTGCTAATATAGCAATATTGATAGCAAGATTCTTGTTAAAGTGACAGATCATATTGCTCAAAATGGTTGATCAGAATACCAATAATTCCAATCTTGTTATGATAGCCATATCTTTTTCATAACAATATTGCTATTTGCAAACAGAATCGACCTGAATGTATGGTATTTTCTCGAAGGTCTTAGAAATACTCTCGAAACAGGGAGTTGTCCAACCACCTTTTCGTTTTAGATCTGAGGGGGAAAAATTAATTGATTGATATCTTTTTCCTAGCAATATTGCTATTTGCAAACAGAATTGACCTGATTGAACAATCATAATATCTCCTTAAAACCAACATATTCCAGCCTACCTATTAACTATTTGATGTAAATGTGGCCTGAGCATGTTCTCGTTTTCAGTTGGGAACAAGGAAACACTTCCAAACACTAGTTTGAACAGTTTCAGATACAAATTGCTCCTTTCCAAGTTCGACCCCATTTCTTCCATCCGTTCCAGAAGGTACTCGACCAACACAGTTGCGAAGATTGGGCTGGTTTGCGGATTTGCCAACAGAGTGTTTGGAATCGTTTGCAGAGTAGGATTCTTGTAAACACGTTCTACGAGATACTCGATAGTGGTCGAGAATATCTCGTGGAAGGTTTGCGTGTTCATCATAGAGAACTGTGAAATAAAACTCCTAGTAAATATTCGGAAATTTAGCCAGATATTCGGTGATGCTTCCAATTCGGAAACCATTAATCTTTTGAACAAAAGTATTGTAAGTATTTATTAGGCAGACATTATAATTTACAATTCGTATTAATGCTCTTATTTGCATGGACTCATCTTTCGAGTTTGCATTTTGAATGTAATCAATTCACATATTATAACTGTCAAAGGATATATTTTAACTGTCAAGGATGGACAGATTTTTTATGTCCATGAACATTTAATCTAGCAAATAGCACTAACAGCAGATTTATCCTCTATATTGACAGATTAAATCAGTCAATTGACACGTTTGATTTGGCAAATTAGCTAGAAATCTGACTCAGTGTTGGCCCTATCATGAAAATCAAAAGCAATAGGCAACTTTGGCCCAAGTTGCCAACCCACAATTTACTTAGCAAGTTTACTTTCACTGGGGAACGGGAGTTTCAGGACAAATTCGACATGATAGGGTTCGCATTATTTATGAATACCCGTAAAACATGCCTCGGCTCTTCAAACCAGATAATTCCTTCCAAATATAGGTTTTTGTTAAGATCGTCCCCGATTGGCTTAAATTTAAGTTGGGATTCCTGATTTCATGTTAATAGTGTCAAAATTCATAGTATACGTTCCGAAAATCAACTCTGTTGTTTCGGTTGCCGATTTTCCGCTCCGTAAATATGAAATATTCGGATGGTTCCTGGAACAAGCGCGTGAAAAAAGTTATTTACGGAATCTGGTTGATGAAAATGCGGTCGATTTACCGTCACCAGAACGATTTTCTATGGTACATATCCATAGCATAGAACAATCTTTGTTTACTTTAGGTTTGTTTTGGTTCCGAGTTCAGAACCACAGACTATTGGTCTATTCTAGAACCGTCCCGAACAGATCTGAACTCGGAACCAAAACAAACCAAAAGTAAACATAGATTGTTCTATGATATGGATATTTACCATAGAAAATCGTTCTGGTGACAGTAAATCGACCGCATTTTCATCAACCAGATTCCGTAAATAACTTTTTTCACGAGCTTGTTCCAGGAACCATCCGAATATTTCATATTTACGGAGCGGAAAATCGGCAACCGAAACAACAGAGTTGATTTTCGGAACGTATCCTATGAAAATTGACACTATTAACATGAAATCAGGAACCCCAACTTAAATTTCAGCCAATCGGGGACGATCTTAACAAAAACCTATATTTGGAAGGAATTATCTGGTTTGAAGAGCCGAGGCATGTTTTTACGGGTATTTATAAATAATGCGAACCTAATCATGTCGAATTTGTCCTGAAACTCCCGTTCCCCAGTGAAAGTAAACTTGCTAAGTAAATTGTGGGTTGGCAACTTGGGCCGAAGTCGTCTATTGACAGATTATATATGTCAATTGACAGATTATATCTGACAATTGACGAACTGAATGTGTTAATCGACTGGTATTTTCGACTTAAATCTTAAAAATCTGTAGTCAATACTTACTACTCCACTGAAATGCTCAAGCACCTCTTTTTCTTCTTTAGTTCTGATATTTTGTTGATTGATCCTTTGAATGACACCCGCAGGTTGAGGTCCAGTTGATAAAGTGTAGATATCTAAAGCTTTCAAAGCCCATTTCACAAGTCTTACGTAGACCAAGGTCTCATGTGGGTGGAAATATTTTGTGGTGGTGAACTGTTGTCCAGTAGACGACTGTAATACAAGCTGTAATGTAACGATAGACTTCTGGTCAATGATTCCGTAGATGCACCAATTAGAAATTTGATTTCTTCAAAACTACAAATTTATCGAAAGTATGAAGATTCATGCAAATTGTAGGTACTTGTGCACAATGAACAACAATAATTCACCACTCAATGGAATATGCATGGAATTTCTAACGATTTGCAGTTTGCAGCTTAAATTCTCGATATTTCCTTATACTGAAACATGGACGTTCCTAACCTCAAAAGTGACATTTGACACAATTAAAACTTTTAGGGCCAATTACACCGTTTTCGTCTTAAGCTACAGTTAGTTAAGCGACGATAAACTTATTAAACTCTGCTTTAAATATTCGGCTTGCACCGAGGCTGAATGTAACTAGATTAAAATTAATCTACAAATCTGGTTACTTTCTCATGAATTGGTACTTGTGACTAGCTTCATGTTGTTTATTTTAACCCTAATTGAAGAAATATTTTAATTCAAAAGATGAAACCCATTATTATGGGTTACTACTACCATATTTCCATAAGTTATGAAAAATCAAGATGCATCTATTGAAAATCCCAACGAAAAAATATATATGACAGACTTTATAGCTTCCATAAAAATATTGCATGTAATGTTCCTGACTTGTTTATTATCATTAAGACTAGGGATCTCTTATCACAGACTTGTGCTCTTACTTCTGCATCAGGCTTTAAACATTATTCAAATTTATAGTCATATACTCAAGTAAACTTATATTTTGTAATATCTTAAGATTTAAGCTTCTGCATGGAATTACAATAGTGGCGTTTGTAAGATGAATAAATAAATAGTATTGATTTATCTGAAACAACTTTCTGATAAGGAACGGCTCACCTAAGAGTAGACTTTCTACTAAATTATGTTGTTTGTATTAAGTATATTATGAATTGAGTTAATTTTTGGTCGAAGATAATGAAAACTCTGATGTGGATCCGCAGAATAAAAAGTATTCTATATAAATATTGAAGTATCATTGATGGATTGACAAACGTGTACGTTTGAAGATTGTCTAACACGAGAATGCAATTTCTTTCACATTAATTCGTTTGTAGTTATATTTTGAGTCCAATTAATATATAATAGAGGATAATGATAGCACAGAGACAGCACCTGCACAATAATGAAGTAGTATATGATAGCTTTCCACGAAATACATCACTGAATGAAATAGTACTGAAGAATCTTCATGAAACTATGTTTTTTCATTCCAAATATGTCTTCGATTTCATTCTGCTATTTGCTCTTGGAAATAAATGAGCATATCATTGTAACTTTTTCATTTCAAATAGTTGAAGGCTTATAGAAATACCATTAAGTTTACGAACTCAATGGAAATACTGGTGTTAATTCTTCATGCTTCAAAACATACGAATCAATGCCTACTGATGCCAGTTTCTCCCTATATCATTTTTCATAAATATCATCTGAAATTCAACCACTTTTAATCAAAATTTGATTATCAACTCGTAGGAGTTCTCCATCAATGTCCAATGTAAACAAAAAAAACGTAAACAAACTGGAGGTTACGTCGAGAAAAATGTCAAACTTGTACGAAATCGCTCGAAAGTAGGGTTAGATTCCGAAGCTTACCATCAATCCTTCTTTTAAGCCCCCAAATTCCAGGGTTTAAATTTAATAGTCAGTTAAGGCCATTGAACGTGGATTACGTGACGGTGCAAGATAATTTTTTACCTAAACCTTGGTTATGGTCTTAATCTATGGTTTTGTAATACGGTGCAATTGGCCCTGAGGGCGCCATTAAAAACAATGTGGAATAAAAAGGAAACCGAAATAACCTCTCAAAATCAAAGAGGGTACTATCGACTGTTTAGTACTTTTTGAGGCATTTGTGAACACACTAAAGCTACATTCTTATCTCTCTTTGAATACCAGAAGCTGCATATGACAACCAAACATCAGCTATAAGATAGTAAAACGATTCAAGAATGCCTTACCTTACAGCTGGAGCATCCCCATGTGATTGTTTTAACGCCACAAACCAACGTCTTTACCAAGCTCCTATAGTCACTAACGTTATAGTTATTATTTTGGGGAAAACCGAATTTCGACTTCTCCTCCTTCTGCTGAGAACTCTGCTGACCAGACAAGGTCGAGTCCAGAATATCGCCAGGATTGACCTTCTGATCTGGTTCGGTTTTAACTTCGACTTGAGATACGACGGAAGATATATTTTGGGTTTGCTGCTTGCTGAGATGAAGAAAAATTCGATAAAATCGTTGTGTTAGGGATAAAACGGAACGTATACTAAAGGATCAACCTTTATTTTTCTCTTTTCAATATAAATTTTGTGCGATGTACAATATTTTCTTCATTCTGAAGTTTTATATTTTTTTCATATGAACTTCAAGAAGGTCGATTATGCTTACCATTTATTTACAAGAATAGGTAGCTGGATTTTGGAGATGGTCTTGAATTTAAGAACAAACACCTCCAACATCCGCATCAGCAGTTCTCTACCCTCGGAACTGTTTTCTGCTTCGGAACGAATTCGTATGCATTCTACCAAATTGAGCAACAACTTACAAGACATAGTTTGTATCCTGAAAGTGCATATATTAAAATATATCAATTTGATCACAATCATATTTCAAAACGAAAAATGTTCTAAACATTTCTTTTCTTCTTTTCTATCCACAATGGGGGTTTTTCCTTTAAATGAAAATGCAGTTATTTTCATGGAAAACCTTCAGAACATCACATTGACAACATATTATTTCAATATTATATTTTTAAAAAAATGTTTGATCACCTAAAACTGAAAAATAGAAATAGGGATTTGCATTTAAAGGGATTTGTCATGAGTGCACGATATGACAACGTCGGATTCAGCTTTCTCGGAAAGAAAAGGATGTCGAATATGTTACTTTCATTAGGAAAACAGAGATAGCTATAGATCTGGTTAGAGTAGAAGACAACGACCAAGGAATAGAAAAAGAAGAGCACAGACTGTCATATTACTGACAAATCGCAGACGGAAATTGTTTGGTTATATTGACAAAGAACACGTTTGTACCACAGAATAGGAATAAATATTTCGCAATAGACTACTTCGGCCCAAGTTGCCAACCCACAATTTACTTAGCAAGTTTACTTTCACTGGGGAACGGGAATTTCAGGACAAATTCGACATGATAAGGTTCGCATTATTTATAAATATCCGTAAAACATGCCTCGGCTCTTCAAACCAGATAATTCCTTCCAAATATAGGTTTTTGTTAAGATCGTCCCCGTTGGCTGAAATTTAAGTTGGGATTCCTGATTTCATGCAAACAGTGTCAATTTTCATATGATACGTTCCGAAAATCAACTCTGTTGTTTCGGTTGCCGATTTTCCGCTTCGTAAATATGAAATATTCGGATGGTTCTTGGAACAAGCGCGTGAAAAAGGTTATTTACGGAATCTGGTTGATGAAAATGCGGTCGATTTACTGTCATCAGAACGATTTTCTATGGTGAATATCCATAGCATAGAACAATCTATGTTTACTTTAGGTTTGTTTTGGTTCCGAGTTCAGAACTGTACGGGACGGTTCTAGCATAGACCAACAAGACAAATCACTTCATCCTTTGCTGGAATCGAGTCTTTCTGACCTTGAGAAAAATAACGGACATAACCACACTTATTTCTTCCACTTAACAAAATAGCTCTTCTTGCGAATATCTTGAATCGAAATGTATACCTAAATGGATTTGCAGGGATTCAGTAATCACAAGATTCAAATAAGACTATGGTTTTCGAACTAGAACCGTCCCGTACAGTTCTGAACTCGGAACCAAAGCAAACCTAAAGTAAACATAGATTGTTCTATGCTATGGATATTTACCATAGAAAATCGTTCTGGTGACAGTAAATCGACCGCATTTTCATCAACCAGATTCCGTAAATAACCTTTTTCACGCGCTTGTTCCAGGAACCATCCGAATATTTCATATTTACGGAGCCGAAAATCGGCAACCGAAACAACAGAGTTGATTTTCGGAACGTATCCTATGAAAATTGACACTGTTTGCATGAAATCAGGAATCCCAACTTAACTTTCAGCCAACGGGGACGATCTTAACAAAAACCTATATTTGGAAGAAATTATCTGGTTTGAAGAGCCGAGGCATGTTTTACGGGTATTTATAAATAAGGCGGGCCTTATCATGTCGAATTTGTCCTGAAATTCCCGATCCCCAGTGAAAGTAAACTTGCTAAGTAAATTGTGGGTTGGCAACTTGGGCCGAAGTCGTCTATTCCACTAAACAACGTTGTCACTTCCTGCATGCATGACAAATCCCAAACCACAATTTTGAAATCTGATTTTCAATACTTTCTGAAGGTAATTTGGGAAAATGATGAATCAAACCCATAATAATTATGTTCAAATTTGCATTTGCAGTAATAACCCAAATTCAGGAAAAACCCCCATTATTTTCTGTCCTTACACTACCCGAGTATCTAGGATGACTTGGTATCCAGGCAAGAATTAGTTCACCTTTCACACCAAGCCTATCGATAGATACTCCCCACTCCCATTACACAATCTGTCAATTTGGAGCATTATTCCTACTTACGTTGCAGCTAATGTGTCATCATGCACATTTTTACTGAAAAGATGTATGGCCCTGGTTAAATCCGGCAGAGTCAGTTGCTGTCTCACATGGTGCACTAAATCTGCCAATGTAGAATAAGCAAGAGGTCTGAGGGATTCATGGGTAGTCCATCCCCGTCCTAGCAGTATATCTTCGTCAAAAAGTTTGTCGATGGACGGAACAAACTCTGGAAGAATAATTAACTTAACTGACGTCTTTAGTAGGGAACGTGACAATCCAAGCTTGTAAAAACATGAAATTATTCTACGTTAACTTCTATATAAATCGGTGGTCAGGCCTTGGAATTGAAATTACTATTGCCAAACAGTTTACCGACCTCTTGTTTAAGAATGACATTTTCTAATCGAGTCAACAAGGATACATGATACATAAAAGGAAGAACAACATATGAGGAGATAATAAAGACATTGAAAATTCAGAAATACCATTTGGGCTATTCTAAGATCTGACAAAGGCGTTTGACAGCCTTTGTCCAAACTATCTCAACCATAAACTCGAGCAATACGGAATCAGTGTCCGTAAACAGCATAAGAGAGGTTTTTTACTCTGACTCAAAGTCAACAAAGTTTGGAGTTCCACAGGGCAGTATATTGAGACCAATACTTTTCATTATTTTCACAGAGAACTTAGGCAGAAAGAGGAGATCAAGCAGAGCAGTGACACCGGAAAGTTAGAGGAGGGTCTGGAAATATCAGTGGAAATGGTAACAAAAAAGGTTGTAAAATATGCAGATGATATCAATATCATTATCAGAGCTAAAACACTTCCCGATGCAGAGTTGCCAGTGCACACAGTACTTCAAGAGGCAAATGGTTTGGAGGGAACAGATTAACACTAAATACTGAGAAGACACGAGCAGTCTAATTTAAGGCAAAATGTGTGCTTACCTAGAATTTGAATTATACAGAGTGAAATGGGTCAAACTTTAATTGCCTACCGAATGACTTCATCAAAGTGAATGGAGTGTACTTTGAAATAAGTATTATTGAAAATCTTAATAATACTTACTATTTCTCAAGTCAGTAGCTAAAATGTGTCTTGCAGCGATTAACAGTTCTCTTCTCAGATGGGCAACTTCCATTGGACACAAAGTAAGCAGTCCTAACATTCCCTGCACAAGAAGTAGCGAATGTTGTTGGACAACGTCCTGGTAAATCTTTATTATGTATGCGAGAAAGGATAAGGTTTTAACCTGGGCCCCCATGAAGTCCACAAATATTTCTTTATTGAAATTTTCAGCCTCTCTAAAACAATATAGGATATATATAATCGCTTTAGTTTTCTATAAATAATCTTATCATAAAGTACAATTACCTTTGTTCCTGCGTTGGTTGTAAAGTGATCGTACTCATTATTAATGGTATGAAGTCGGCAACATCTTGATGTACACTTTTTTTGTACAACTGATACATTAACACTACGATTATTGGAAGTTCTTGCAAAACTTTCAGTGAAAGGACAGATTTTGGAATTAAATAATACTGAAAAAAATCACAAGGATAAAAATAACTCAAGAATACACTCAAATAAAAAGTCTTACTGCAACAAAGCTGCCATCTTCTTTTCTCTGTTCAGTTTGGATGGTGGTCATCGTGAATGTGTGTTGTAAAAGTTCTTCCATGTTGGTCAATTCCATTAAGTCAGTAACTTTAATTGGAGCTTTTGGCTCGAAGATTCTATTCATATGGGTAGGAAGTTCGGAATAGATGGTTTTAACAAAATGAAGGAAATGTTGAATCTTTAAACAAAAACATCATCATAAAAATTTCTGTATCAAACAAGTTGCAATTTGATCTCATCTTAAATAAAACTTTACCTCTTGATTGAAGGCAGGACGAAAAACTTTATGCAGTTCAATTATAATCTTCAAACAAACCAGAACATTGACTTCATTGTCCACCTCAAGTAATTTCAACATAAGGGACAACAAGCTTTTAACATATGGTCTGAGTAGATCATTTGTTGGTAGCCTATAAAGCATCTCAAGAATAAGCTTTCGAATCTGTAATATTATTCAATTAATATCTAGCCTATGACTCAATTTGGAGAATATACTTGCTGCAAATTATATTCTGCAATAAAAAGGGGCTCCCCTTCTTGTAAAATCTTCATGAATATTTTCAAAGAATGTTCCAGAAATACATTATAGAGTGGGGATGCAACTATGGTCTGAAAAAAAAATTATGTAATCGAAATCGTGCATAGGTTAACAGAAACTATATTTCACCTCGAAATTCTCGCTTATCTCCTGTGCTGCTTTTAGTTTTAGGTCCTCTTTGGCAGTTGGATCTGCTAGCATATTCACATAGCTCCTCCATTGATTCAATTGCATGGTATAAGGATCTACGCCAGCCATATTTCAAGCAAATAAAGTCCAAAGTGGAAAATTTGAGGAATTTTAATAAAACTGGATGAAGTTTAACCTGTTAATATAATATTAATGTAACATTGGTCTATACTGTTTTTTCTGAATATATTTGCACATCTAGCCACAAATTATTGAACAAAAGTGTTCACAACATGATTCTTTTTTAATCTTGCTCCAAAAGTGCTCCATTGCACATAACACTGACAAGCACTAGATGAATTATCAAAGATAACGTGAGGCTGCCAAATGTTCGTGCATCGGTGCAGCTCTATACCACAGGACCAAAGAGAAAGCATGTATTTGTCGCTTCCTTTCTAGTTTTGTGCATAGCTCCAGAGATGACCAGGTGCATGAAATACTTGCAGAGACGCGTTCTTCTTAATAATTTAATAGGTGCTTGTTTCGTGTCAAGGTAGATCAAAAGTTACACACAAGATTAAAAAAAAAAGCGTTTACCACATTCTGATGTTGAACTTCACAAGCAAGCAATTTCTATTTTAGCTGTTAAAACAGCGTCCTTCTCATGGTCAATTCAGGATATTATGTTGCAAATGAATAGTGAAAATGTAATCTTGAATGAATTGAATATAATTCAACTGCGAATGTGTAAAATACTATGTGCAAAATATAAATCATGTCAGTAGTTTGATTATGAATATTCATAAAGCCTTACTTTAGATGGTTTATAGTTCACGAATCTGGTATATTCAAATTGTATTACATTTTATTAGAACTTAGATCGTTCAAGTTTTTCTTGGGAATATCACATTTTGTTTTGAATGTTTAATTTGATTTCAATAACCTATTCAATATTGTTGAAAAAACAATGAATGAATGAATGAGTGAACACTGATTAAGGTTCTGTAACTTATCTTCTTCTTCTTATTTCAATTCACTAGTTATTTCTTTTTAATGGCCAACAGCTACCTGTATTTTGGATTATTTATTCTATAATTCTAATCATCATGATTTACTTTCATCATGATTCTAATCTATCTAAGGAATGTATATTTCGAACGCAAATAAAATCAATTATTTTTCCATTTCTCTGGTATCAAAATGATCTATTGAATTTCTGTATTTGTTTCTACATCAAAATGTTAATGCTATTGAAAGCATTAAATACAAACTGCGACTATGCATTAATATTCCACTTTGGGCAAAACTTTTCAGTCATATGTACAAGAAGTACACAGACAATAAAATAAATAAATAAATTCTAACCCTTTATAGTACTAGGTACATTATCACTAATCCATTTCAAATATGGTTCATTCCCATTTATTATTTTCATGGAAATAACTTCACAGACAGTATACGGATGATTCTTCTTAACATATTCCGTTAAATCATCAATTCTGCTTGATCTAGTCTTTATTATCATCATGGCTTCACTGTCTTCATTTACTTTGCCTTCCCATGAGTAAACTGATGTTACTTTTGGTATGATATTCACACAAGCAGCCAGTTTTTCAGTTACAAGACCGTGGGCAAGCTTTTTAGCAACCTCTTCACTTGGAGTTGTAACATACGCTACAGAATGGATACCAGGCTCATAGTGTGAAATAATTGAGGAATTGCCGCCATGGCGTGTTCCACCATTACTACCCATAGCAATACAAAACTTTCGGGAATTCCTGGAAAAGTATCATGAGTTGTTGTACAAAATGAACATAAAACAAGTATACCTCAATAAAACGGTAAGTAGAATTAATGATGTTCTCAATATCATGTGTTCTTTGAGGTTGGAAGTTGGTATATATTGTTGTATTCTTCAGGGGTTAATTAATTGAATAGTTTTCTGTTATTATTTTGATTTATTATTGTTATTTTTGTCTACTACAAGAATCACAAAATAGCATGGACAACGCACAGAACGTCAAACGATATACTACGCAACACAGAATACAAATATACGCAAATAATCTATTTATCTATGTAATAAAAGATGTTCTGTTATTCTATGATTACTCTCTATAAATTTGACACAGAAAAATATTTTTTATTTTTCTATTTCGCGTTTCTTCAAAATTTAACCAGCATGAGGAAGATGCATAAAAATAAGGAGAGTTCAAATTTCAAAGATGAGCCAATGTAGAGGATATCGCTAGAATTCGTTTTTCCATCTGAAGATGGTGCTACTTGGACGACCCGTCGTCAATGCAACTGTCTAAATTGCATTTCATTAATTTAATAAGCAGAATGACTGCCGAATTACGATTAAAAGTGTCATGCGTTCTGATTGTTCGCATCTGCGTCGGTGGAGACAGTATGAAATACAATTAGTATCCCCCAATTTGGTCTAATAATTTCGTAGGGAAACAGATGAAGTTAAAAGAACCATTATCATAGAGTCATCTTAGGCTCAAGCATACAATTTTCATTACCACAAACATCTACGAACACAGCAAAACATATCGTTTTGAATCTCTCTTGGCAAAGGAAACGTTGCTCTATAGTGGTTTTCTGGTATATAGCTGTATTCCTGTACAAACTGGAACATGGAATCAATAAAGAATATGAGACAAATGGCTTTTTTCTCAAAAAATAATTAATCAATAAACTTTATATATATTTATAATATTCGACAGTTGGAAATATCGAAATACCATTTTATTCCACTAGATTAACAACAAATATTTTATTAGGTCCATTATTCACATTTTTGAGTGTTTCTAGTTTACTGACTGTTCCATATGATCTTTCAGGAATTGAACTTTGTTCAAATAACTTTGATTTTTTTCTTTCAATACTATGATCCGCACTTGCATTAAACCAAGACTTTCGTTTGGTAGGATTGCTTACGGTGGCCATTGATTTCTGTACAACACCATCACTTGATTTGTTATAATTTCCTTCTCTTTCACGTTGTTTCATCTTCGCACATTCATTAGGATGTATATCTTTGTAGGAACTTAGGCCAAAAAGCTTGTTGCAGCTCTCACATTTAAATTTGACAATAACATCTTCAATTGTTGCCAAGTTATGTGCTGTCCTATGGTGATACATTAAACTTTTATACGTTATAAATGTTTTCGGACAGGCTTCACACGAATACTTGTCTTTCCTAAGAACTATACGATGATGAATAAGAAGATGGTCCTCTAGTTCTTCTGCATACTGAAGAATTTTCAAACACTGAAAGAGAATAAATACTTTTATATGTTATTGGCTTCTACAAGTACTTCAATATATTGGGTAGGACTTTAAAAACTGTGTATATTGATTTAATCCTAATAAACCTAATAACAAGAATCTCATACTCAAACTTGACACATATTACCATTAATGTATACTCCATTCACTTTTATAAAGTAGCCCAGTTGGCCATGATTTAGGTCTATCATGTTTTTGTAACTAAAACAAGGACAGGTTGGCGCTCCTGAAATATCGACAATGTCAAAATAATTCGACGCGAGGTTGCCAATTTCTATTCTCTTTCAATAACAAATAACAATTCAGCCTCAGCCATAATAAACTAATAAATTAACATTTCGCTTTGATTGTATTGTATTGAGCCTTAAGTAGGTAGTCATGTTTGAATTGAACAAATTCCTTAACGAATAATTTTCAAGAGTTATATATTTCGTGGAATTGTTTCGATAGGAAGTAGTACGCTGAAAATGAACTTGGTATACCCTATCTTGACAGAACATTGAAATTTTACGTATAAAAATAACATGAATTATACAATATCTCATTCAGTTCTATTTTTTCTAATATTTTAGGAATTGCTTTTATTCTGGAAATTGAATATTTGAGTTGACTTCAAAGTATGTCCATAAAACATAATTCCATATCTTGCTTTTGACTCGAATACTGAATGAAAGTTAGTTTACATGGAGAATTTATCCAGATATCTTGTCATTACAACCAATGATAATAGACTGAAGCTAAGCTGTATGTATCCTAGTTTGGAAATATGTTGATCCAATCCAGTGTATGTATCATTCACCTAGATTCCCAAGAACTGTTAGTTCTTTTGAGGTTAATTGTGACACAGGTTTCGTAGTACTACTACATTTTCTTACTGGAATATTTCAAGTTGTGCAACAAGGTATTTAAATGACTTCTGTAGGCTTATTTCTTGAGAATTTAGAAAAGTAGGGAATTCCATAGGTCCGTCCATTCGTTTAGAAGTTTTACTGCCGGGTTATTCGAGTACTTCTATTTTTTTTCGAATGAACTATCGCAAAGTAACGGACTGCTCTATCCATAATTTTTCAATAAAATTCCAAAACACTCGATTTTTGATTTCCGTACAAGAAAAAAGCATAACTGAATCTTCCAACCATGTTTATATACGTGAAGTATTAACAGAGAAAAATGTTTCTTCAACATTCGCCAGGACTTTGGAATGATTGAATTCACATAATATTTTCTCAAATTCATTACTTTCCCAATGTAGATTCACATTTTGAAAAATAAGTAATTACTACGACCTCTTCGTAGAGAGGACAACGTTGTGTAGTTATCTGACAGGAAAATGACTATAACCTAACTATTTTCAAACTATACACGGTGAAATCTGTCAGGATGTCATGGCCAACTGGGCTACTTTATAAAAGTGAATGGAGTATAGTGAAGTAGTTTTTTACTCTGGAAATTTATTATGTGCAAGAATCTTTCCAAACTAATTGAATATCCACTTCAATTACCTCAGGGCATGTTGCTTCACATGTATCTTTTTCAGAATTCTCCGTTTTGCATTCACTTTTATTTTCCCTGTGTTGCCTCAATCTTTGATATGAATCAAATCTTTTTTTGCATGCAACACATTTAAATTCCAAAGGATCCTGTATACCGTTTGGACTCTACAATACGAAATTATTGGGATTTTAATAATTAATTTGTAATTCAACTGGAGAATTACCTTATGGAAAACTTCAGTGGTTGTGAAATTTTTTTTTCCAATTTGAAATTTAGAATTTTCGGATATTTTCGCCAATGGCTCTTGAGGTAATATCCTTGGGATTTCATTAATTTCAAGAGGGTCATTAGGATACTGAATTTCTTCTATATAACTTTCTGTAGGTTCTGTTACAGTACAATCTTCTTGTACAGCTTCCACTATATTTTCAGGTAATTTATGCAACAACACTTTCAACTCTTTGGTAAAATCGTAAGGAGTTTTTTCTGATTTTAAGTTCTCAGATTTCTTTGATGCAGTTATATTTTTATCGCCAGAATCATCTGACAGGATTTTTGTGAAATCACAATCTGTGCTTTCTGCAATATTGGAAATTTCTTCATTAGTTTCTGTAGGTCCTTGAATCCTGAAAATTTAAGAATTACTTTGACTGTATGTTTCTAAAACTCCCAAAAATTTCCTATGATATTTCTTGCCTTTCATTCTCGAGTATAGAATCTAATAAAAGATTACAAGATGATTCCAGTTTGTCTGTTTGAATAACCAACGTCTCATTTTGTTCGATGTCTTGATTTTCTTTTGTCAAACGAATTGTGCATTCATTGATTCTGAATGTATTCCCCTTTATTCTTATGACATGACCAACCAAACTTTTCCTCAAAAAATCTATACTTTCGCAGAAATTAACCTGAGGAAATTTGGACTGATTAAATTATCAAACAAGAGATATTGAAGTTGATATACCTGAGAAAGATCATCTTCCCTACTTGCTTCGTGAAAACTGCTCATTGTAGAGTCAGTTTGAACTTTAGGTTCAAATGTATCAGTTGGCTCTATCGTTTCAATTAACTCTTCCAGAGGTTTGACATGAATTGCATCTCGCCCTCTGCTTGATCCTGTACAAGAAACTTCTGTAGGAGTTTTAGTATTAACAAATAATAATAAATAGTAAGCAGCTTATCTATGTTTTGGATATTCATCGTTACCTTCATTCTGATACCAGGATGATATTTCAGTTTTTCCATGAGATGAGAGCATTTTCAATTGTCTTGCACTTCATATGAAATTTCAGGTAAATTTATCAACATTTCAATCTTTTACCTGTTAATGGTATTGAGAGGATTGCATAAAGACTAGTAGTCCTTATTTCTATTCCACTTTGGACAAAACTTTCCAGCCATTTTCACAAGAAGTACATAGACAATAAAATAAATTAAAAGATTCTAACCCATTATGGTACAAGGTACGTTATCACTGATCCATTTCAAATATGGTTCATTCCCGTTTATTATTTTCATCGATATAACTTCACAGACAGAATACGGATGATTCTTCTTAACATATTCCGTTAAATCATCAATTCTGCTTGATCTAGTCTTTATTATCATCATAGCTTCACTGTCTTCATTAACTTTTCCTTCCCATGAGTAAACTGATGTTACTTTTGGTATAATATTCACACAAGCAGCCAGTTTTTCAGTTACAAGACCGTGGGCAAGTCTTTTAGCAACCTCTTCGCTTGGAGTTGTCACATACACTACAGAATGAATACCTGGCTCATATCGTGAAGTAACTGAGGAATTGCGATTATTGCGGGTTTCATCTTTAGAATCCATAGCAATACAAAACTTTCGGAAATTCCTGAAAAAGTATCATAAGTTTTTGTCGAAAATAAATATACATCCACAAGTCTACCTTTATAAAACGGTAAGTAGAAAGAATGATGTTCTTTGATGTTGGAATGGAATTATAAGGTGACAAGAATATATGATTAAGGGATAATTGTAATCAGTTGGTTTTCTGTTATTATTTATATTTATTAGGGAGACTGTTTATTATTACTTTTGTAATCGAATACTCTGTGAATTTGACACTGACACAAGCATAGAATAATTGATAAAATGGCATGACAAATGAATCGATTCTGCGAAGATACCAGCGCCCCAACGGTTAAATTTGGAACTTGAGTTAAAAAGTATTCCTTATTGGGAACTTCTGCGAAGATGCCAGCGCCCTAACGGATAATTTTGGAACCTGTCCAAGCTAGTAGTTTTATGTAAACAAACCTTAGAAATGTGGTGGAGAACGAATATTTATTAAGCAGAGCTCGAATATTTAAAGAAATTATTATAATTTTGTGTAAGATTTCTTGAGAAGGAACTTTTCGTTTGGATCACGATATAAAATCGTGCTTTAAATCGTTCCTGGAGGATAATTCCGGTATTATTTTAGTGTATGTTGCCTGGTGGATCAAAATGAACCAATATCTAACTTTACTTGAATTTCTGGAAGATAGGCACCTCAATAAGTAATTCAAGGACTCTTAGCAATGTGAAGAAGAGCTGAATGCAAGCCATATTATGTGGTATATCTAGAATCAGTCTAAATGATATGACTCGCTCTCCTTGTTTACAAACGAGTGAATCAAATAATGAATGAAGACAGCTTTTCTGCTTAAGTTCTTTTGCATCGTATTTCTAAAGAAAAGGAAACAGATTGACATATAATTGATTTCATTTTCATTTTACAGCAGCTCAAGATATACATACAAAAGGAAAAATGTCACAGCCGGTTCAACCTACCTATATATAGAAAAGAAAAGTATTGATGTATTTTAATGATTAACTTCAGCTATTATCAACTATAACAGTCTATCTAGTTTTTGTCAGGTTTTCAACCAGATCAATCTTTTAGAATATGATTTTGTGCAGTATGTGAATTAGGCAGCTGCAGAAGTGCTCGATAGTTTCTCGACAGCATTTTTCTTCAAAATTCTGTTGTTTTCATTTACACCTGAAAACATCATGACATGAAGTTGTTTCGAAATGAATACATTGTAGGTAATTTACCTTTATGAAAATAAACATCTCCAGAGAAATGCAGTGAACATACTTTCATGTATTGCGTGACCTGTTTTCCAATCTTCAATCTCTAAATAAGCTAATCCTTTCTTCTATCATTGAGTTCCCTGCCAAATACTATTTCCAAATTAACTCTACTTTCATTTGGCTTTGGAAAAAATAAAAACTAGAGGCAGTAGATGATCCTTTCTTTTTTGACCATGAATAACATTGAGTTGAGGCACACAACAATAGTCATTTCGGGAGGATGCCATTTCGAATTAATACAATCGAAAATTCTAATCGGAAAGAAAGGAATCGATTGATGAATAATACAAACACTTTCGGTATACCAAAATTTCAACTCGGAGAACAACACAAAAGCTCGAAAATGAACTCCAAAAGTAAGCAAATTACGTTAGAATAACAGGCACGTCGAAAAACTACTAGCTTGGAAGTGTTCCAATTTCTATCGCCAGAGGGCGTATCGCTTAGCAGTAGTTGCGAATTCTGTGCATTTTTAAATCGAAATCATAGACCTAATATAACAGTTATTTTAGGTCTATGATCGAAATCGAATCTAAGTTGAAAAATGCGTTCTTATTTGCAACTTAATTTCATGGAGATTATTCTTAATTTAAATGTAATCGGTGGATTTCCGATTACTAATTGGATCCATGGTACCCTACTTTAATGTTTTGGCCGGCAAGTTCGCAATTTTTGTACATTACAATATAAATTCTTCGTTATCATTCTTTACACCAGAAATACATTTATTCAAAATTCATCGCTTTGACTGATTAAAATAAAAACGTACCCTATATTTTGATATCATATGAGGGGAATAAAATGAAAGTTTATCCCCCATATGGTGGACGAAAAGAGGTAATAATTACATAGGATCTAATAAAAATCACACACTTGTTGCCATATGGCAGCGTTCAAATGTGATACTGATCTTAGGAAAACTAAAATCAATAAAAAAAAATAAGAAAGATAAGCCTTTATAAACTAATAAAAGTATTCCAGAAATTCAAAACTTAACCTATTTATAACGATATATCTGTACCTTTTTACATATGTATTAATTAGAGGATTGTACAATTTCAGTTTAGATTTACAATGGTGATTTTATTAGGTCCATCATTCACCCCAATAAGAGCTTCTAATTTATTTAGTATTCCATTAGATTCTTCCATTGAACTCTCTCCAACCAGCTTCCTCCTCTTTGTTTTCATATCAAAGTTCCCGCTTGACTTAATTGATGACTTCCGTTTCCTCACAGAAGACGTACCTTGGATCACGGCATCTATTTGAGCCATAGGATCAGCAGAGTCATCACTGTTTCTTTTACCTTCTTCATTGTGTTTCATCGTACATTCGTACAAATGCCTATTTTTATAAATATGACTCTCGACAAGCTTGTTGCAAATATCACAGTTCTGTTTGAAAACAACATCTTCAATTGTAGCTATGTTATGTGCTTTCTCACTGTGATACATCAAACTTTTATAGGTTATGAATTTCTTCGGGCAGGCATCGCATTGGTATACATCTTTCTTCAGTACTATATGATGATCCTTGAGAAGGTGATTTTCCAGGTCCATTTTACTCGACAATACCTGAAAACACTATAGGAGAAAATATATTGTTACAAAACATGATTACTAGCATTAAATGTAAACCTAACTTATTTGAGAATGGTTAATATTAGTTCACAGCAGATGGCACATCAGATATTTTGAGTATTTGATCTTTTGAATGTGAATATGTTGTCCAAACTTAGCGGTCTCTCTTTTAAATTACAATAGACTGCAGTTATACAAAGTGGAATGCCTCAAACTTTAGTAGCCAACAAAAGAGAATGGATTATACTTAAATACTGCAACAACGTCGCGAAATTATCTGACAGGAAAATGAATCTAAACTAATGTTTTTTTGAGGGTAGGATGTGTAAATCTTTTATGTCCTTCCGACTAACTTTATCGAAGCAAATGGCCCTTAACATTCGAACTATGAGAGACCACCTAGTTTTGACTGAATATGTTTGGTTAGTGAGAATTCGCAACTACTGCTAAGCGATACGCCCTCTGGTGATAGAAATTCGAACACTTCCAAGCTAGTAGTTTTTCGACGTGCCTGCTATTCTAACGTAATTTGCTTACTTTTGGAGTTCATTTTCGAGCTTTTGTGTTGTTCTCCGAGTTGTAATTTTGGTATACCGAAAGTGTTTGTAATATTCATCAATCGATTCCTTTTTTTCCGATTAAAATTTTCGATTGTACTAATTCGAAATGGCATCCTCCCGAAATGACTATTGTTGTGTACCTCAACTCAATCTTATTCATGGTCAAAGAAGAAAGGATCATCTAGTGCCTCTAGTTTTCATTTTTTCCAAAGCCAAATGAAAGTAAAGTTAATTTGGAAACAGCATTTGGCAGGGAACTCAATGAAAAGAAAGGCCTAGCTTTAGAAATTGAAGATTGGAAAACAGGTCACGAAATACATGAAATTATGTTCACTGCATTTCTCTGAAGATGTTTATTTTCATAAAGGTAAATTACCTACAATGTATTCATTTCGAAACAACTTCATGTCATGATGTTCATTCAGGTATGTATGAAAATAAGGGAATTTTGAAGAAAAATGCTGCAGAAAATCTACCGAGCACTTCTGCAGTTACCTAATTCACATACTACACAAAATCATATTCTAAAAGAGTGATCTGGTTGAAAACCTGACAAAAACTAGATATACTGTTAGAGTTGATAATAGCTGAAGTTATTCATAGAAATACATTAATACTTTTCATTTCTATATGAAGGTAGGTTGAACCAGCTGTGACAATTTTCATTTTGTATGTGTATCTTGAGCTGCTGTAATATGAAAATGAAATCAATTATATGTCTATCTGTTTCGTTTTCTTTAGTAATACGATGCAAAAAAACTAAAGCAGAAAATCTGTTTTCATTTTATTGATTCAATCGTTTGTAAACAAAGAACAAGTCATATCATTTGGACTGATTCTAGATTTACCACATAATATAGCCTGCATTCAGCACTTCTTCACATAAATAAGAGTCCTTAAATTACTTATTGAGATGCCTATTTTTCCAGAAACTCAAGTAAACTTAGATATTGGTTTATTTTGATCCACTAAGCAACATACACTAAAATAACACAGAAATTATCCACCAGGAACGATTTAAAGTACGATTTCATATCGTTATCCAAACGAAAAGTACCTTCTCAAGAAATCTTACACAAAAATATAATAATTTCTTTAAATATTCAAGCTCTGCTTAATAAATATTCGTTCTCCACCACATTTCTAAGGTTTGTTTACATAAAACTACTAGCTTGGACAGGTTCCAAATTTATCCGTTAGGGCGCTGGCATCTTCGCAGAAGTTCCCAATACATTTCAAATAATTGTTGGAACACTTCGTAATGAAAATAAATATTTACAAAACTCCAATTATGTCAGTGTTTCATACACCGTGAACAAATACAAAAATTACCTCAGGGCATGTTTGTTTGCTTTTACTTTCATCTGTTTCTGGACTGTCCCCTCCATGTACGATGTCAAAGTGAAGAGCTTCGTAAAATACATCATGATTGTAACACTCGACTCTATGGTCTGCACTCATTTTATGTTGTATTTCCTTGTGATACCTCAAACTTTGATAAAATTTGAATTTCTTGTTGCACATGTCGCAATGAAATTCATTTACTTGAATTATCGCATCATTTGTTTTCGAATTGGGTTCAATATCTTTCAGCGGATCCTGCTTACATTGCAAAAAAATTCAATTAAAATTATAGAAAGCCAGTAGCAGAAATTTTTCTAATAATACGATCATCACGAAGTTTTGCAATAGCGTTTGTTAAGTTTCAACATAATCGGAGCAGTATTTAATGAGAAGAAAGAGCTTGAAGGTTCATACAGAATTTCGTGAGGATGATATGATCAGAAGATCGCAAAATAATGAAAAATTAAAAGCAAAAATAATTTTTTTTTTTTTTTCAAATTATTCAAATGGCACAGTCATCACGAAATTTTGCACAAACTTGTGTATCAGCATTTTCTAACTAGTAAGCGAGTTTCATCATGATTGAATGAGTATTTTTTGAGTTATTCAAGAAAAAAAATTTCAAAAAGCACTGCCGTGAAGGCAGCAACTTTTGCGCGCATGTTCAATGTAGATGACCGCTTCAGCAACGAATTTGAACGTGCGCGCAAAAGCTGCTGCCTTCACGGCAGTGCTTTTTGAAATTTTTTTCTGATAAATTACTGGATTTCAATTCGATCATATCTGTATTTTTGGACATATTGGAAAATTAAAATTTTGAATGGGTATATCTACGGAATCATTGGGCGGATTTCACCCATTCACGAATTCTACCTTCGTAAGTAAGCCCCAAACCTACTCTACAAATATCGAGTTTCTAAGTCGTTTCTTCCGGAAGTTATTGTGTTTACGGTCAGCCTAACGGCCGACTGCGTAAACACAATAACTTCCGAAAGAAACAACTTAGAAACTCGATATTTGTAGAGAAGGTTTGGACCTTAATTACGAAGGCCGAATTCGTGAATGGGTAAAATCCACCCAATGATTCCGTAGATATTAGATATAGGTATTAATTTTTTTTTAAATTTACTGACAATATTCTTGAGGAAATTTGACCTAAAGTTGCGCGTCGTTATACTCCACCAAACTGCCAAGTTTGAATCTAACCGCTTGAGTAGTTTCTGGAATAAAAAATAAATAACTTCAAAACTTCAAGTGCCTATAACTCCGAAACTATTCGACCGATTTTGGCCATCAACGAACTTGACCGCGGCATTCTGATGCGCAACCTATCCTGAAAGTTTCAAGTAGCTAGCTTGCTTCTGTCGACAGTTATCGTGTCTACGGCCGGCCAACCGGCCGGCCGGACAGAATCGATTTTGACACCGGATTCGTCATCAGTGAGTCCAACCTAGTCGATTGAGACCATTTTCGGCTCAATCATCCAAAATTACAGACATTTGGACAAAACGATAGCACGCTGTTCCCCTAGAACATGCGCGCAAAAAGAACGATGCCGAAGAAAATACAGGAAATATGGCATATTTTTACTAATTTCTCCAGAAATTATAACCATATTGAACTGAACTTTGGTACTCTACTGTGAAATATGAAGCTCAAGGTATGAAAGACATATCTTTCGAATTGGACAAATGGTTTTTGAAAAAAAATTTTGAAAGACTGTGGGTTATGTTCCAATTAACTGCCTGATTGTTGAAGACCATTTTTGGGAAGAATATTCGAAACTTACGGACATTTAGGCTGAACTATAGCACGCTGTTCCCCAGAACATGCACATAAAAAAAAATGGATATGAATCAAGTTTAAAATTACCTCACTGCAAATTTTGCTGATCGTTGTGTTTCCTACTTTTGCGCTATTGGCCGAATTCAAAGCTTTAGGGTCGAAAGCAGAATTTTCTGATGTTTCTACTGCCACCTCATGTTCCAACTCTTCTTTTTTTTTGGTTGTTACTTTCAATTTATTTCCATTCAAGGCAGCTTTCACTAAACTTTCAGGTAATTTATGTAACAACACACGGACCTCTTTGTTGGAATTTAAAACAGGAGTTTTTTCTTTCAGGTCTTCTGTTTTCTTAGCATGAATAATTTCTCTGGAATCTTCTGATATAATTGGGCTTTTATCGTCATCTAAATCAGTTATCGCATTATTTTCAGAATATTCTTGCGAACTTGTAGCAGTTTCTTCTTCAGTTTTTCTGAGCTCTGAAACACTGAAATATCGATAGCTTTTATGTGATCTTTTATCATTTCGAAGGTTTCCAAGCATGATTCCTAAATTGATTAATCTATTTTCACTAAGATATTTCTTCTATTCCCAAATTCCAATATATATTATTTTATTTTTTTTTTCACAGGACCCTTATTTTCCTATTTTGGTTTGTGGAAAGAATTTAATAAATTGAAATTTTCTCACCTGATATATTCACGTAAAGAATCTAAGAGAAGTAAACACGATGATAACATTTTAGTAGGTTGGATAATCAATTTCTCCTTAGTTTTTATATTCTCATTGTCCATGGACAAACTAATTGCGCATTCATCTATTCTGAATGTATGTCCTTTAATTTTCAGTACCTGATCAACTATGTTTTTGTTCAAAAAAGCTACGCTTTCAAAGAAACTCATCTAAAAAGTTAATATAATGAAAGGGAAGCGGAAAATTCAATTGACAGATATTTTAGTTGTTGTACCTGCTTGGAATTCTTTTCTTCATTCACCAAATCGAAATCATTCATTGGTTCAGTTTGAACTGCAATAGATTTAAATCTTGGAACAGTTATCTCCTTAACTGTTATTTCAGGAAGATAATTATTTTCTTCATGATTTGTGGTCTTTGCGAAAATTATATCTTCCATATTTTTCACTTTGAATCTTTGCATCATTTCTTTGGAGGAATGTCTTTTCCCCTTCCTTTCACCAAGGAAAAGGAACTCGTCTAATATTTTTTTCTTGGAAACCCTTCTTGAGATTCTCTGTGGTGATAAATTGGTAATTCTTGATGATGAATCTAAAAGAAAATACGTAGGTACAGAGATTTGATAATTAGTCTCAAAGTTAAAATTAATGGTAATGACAATCTTTTATTTGTGATGGTAAGTCACCAATGTGAAATCTACATTGATGAGAAAATGTAGTTTGGTGCCAAATTCAGGAACATTACTACAGTTTTAGCGTATTCACCTTTTCTACTCTCTGTAATAATTTTCCTTTTCTCATCACACTCAATAGTTTCTTTTAATGCTTCATTTGTTCTTGGAGTGCTTGTGGAGTTTTCAGTATTTTCTTTTTTACTTCTGTTTACAACTTTTGGATTTACATCTGCATTTATTAAATGCAACTTGACTTTAGGCACTACTGATCTCCCAAGCCGAGGCATTTCTGTTGGACAGTCTAAAAAGTTAATTATAGTATATTAACCATCATTATGCTCGGATAAAAACTCCAAATTCACTCTATTTGGCTCACCAGGTAGGATAAAATCATCTGCAGTAACAATTTTCGTGATTTCTGTCATTTCCAGTTTGATACTACTTATGCTTGTTGATTATGATATTCTCCAAGATTTTTAATTCAAGTTTCGTTGCTATTTAGGAATCTATTGTTTTGGATATCCTAGTCCTCAGTTGCTATAAAAACAGTATTATTTGTTTTGCGAAAGAATTAAAAGCATTTTAAAAGGTTAGAATTTCTGACTTTGTTACTTGACTTGTTAATATCACTTCCGACAGGGGTCGCAACTGCTCCTGTATCTGTTATAAATAACAGGTTTCTGTTATTGCTGTCAAGTGAAGCCGAGGAAGGTAGTTTATTTTTTCAATTTTGTTTATTTTTTATGTTAAGTACCGGCGTCGGTAGAAGGAAATCGCGAATATTCATTGCGGAAAAATCAATTGAAAAGATATGAATGACATATTGATATATACGAAATTCTCGGTTGAATATGATGGCATTTTAATCTTTCCATCTGAAATTTGAAAGAGACAAAATATCGGTATGAATATTCAAATAATCGTGAAAGAATAAAAATCTGATATTTGAAGTGGAGATATTTTTCAAAAATGGTGAAGTACTGTTGTGCTCCAGGTTGTTTGAATTATTGGGGACAAAGTAAAAATATTACTTTTCACAGGTTAGTGTCTTCTATTCACTTCTACTTTTTTCTCGTTATACTCTTCTATTTTTGATTAGGTTTCCCCACAAACGACCGGATATATTAGAGAAATGGATTCAAGCAACGAAAATGAAAAATTTCGAGGCAAATCTTTTCGCCATGATTTGCAGTGATCATTTCACAGCTGACTGCTACACAGAGAATAATCTACATAGGAGGATTTTGAAGAAAGAATCTATTCCCACTATTTTTAAGCATTTGGATATGAAAAATTCAGATAAAGTGAAGTCCACTGAAACAGAGGTGAGCTTGAAAATATGAAATGAGATATCCATTCATACATTCTACATTTCATATCATACCCTATCTTTATTCGAAATACATATATTTTTTCAGTCTAATACTCATTATCTCAAATTTGATACTTGGCATTAAACTATTGAATATTTCTTCTGTGAAGTTGTAGATCTATCTTCATCACAGATTACAGAATAAAATCTTCATCTATTTCAGACAAAGAATTCTGTAAATTTAATTTCATAGTTAATTTACAATAAGATGCAATATAGAGTTACTGTAAGTTGCTTGGATAGCTGGCGCCATCTATCTCCTAGAACAAAATACTATTTATTTGACTTTTTAAAAAATATTTAGTTAATCATATTTCATCAGAAAATGGTATTGGGAACTTCTGCGAAGATGCCAGCGCCCTAACGGATAAATTTGGAACCTGTCCAAGCTAGTAGTTTTATGTAAACAAACCTTAGAAATGTGGTGGAGAACGAATATTTATTGAGCAGAGCTTGAATATTTGAAGAAATTATTATAATTTTGTGTAAGATTTCTTGAGAAGGAACTTCTCGTTTGGATCACGATATAGAATCGTACTTTGAATCGTTCCTGGAGGATAATTTCGTTGTTATTTTATTGTACGTTGCTTGGTGGATGGAAATGAACCAATATCTAAGTTTACTTGAATTTCTGGAAAAATAGGCACCTCAGTAAGTAACTTAAAGACTCTTATTTATGTGAAGAAGTGCTGAATGCAGGCCATATTATGTGGAAAATCTAGAATCAGTCCTTCAGTTCTCTGTTTACAAACGAGTGAATCAATAAAATGAAAACAGATGTTCTGCTCAAGTTCTTTTGCATCGTATTTCTGAGGAAAAGGAAACAGATTGACATATAATTGATTTTATCTTCATATTACAGCAGCTCAAGATACACATACAAAATGAAAAATGTCACAGCTGGTTCAACCTACCTATATATAGAAATGAAAAGAATTAATGTATTTATATGAATAACTTCAGCTATTATCAACTCTAACAGTATATCTAGTTTTTGTCAGGTTTTCAACCAGATCACTCTTTTAGAATATGATTTTGTGTAGTATGTGAATTAGGTAGCTGCAGAAGTGCTCGGTAGTTTCTCTGCAGCATTTTTCTTCAAAATTCTCTTATTTTCATTCACACCTGAAAACATCAGGACATGAAGTTGTTTCGAAATGAATACATTGTAGGTAATTTACCTTTATGAAAATAAACATCTTCAGATAAATGCAGTGAGCATACTTCCATGTATTTCGTGACCTGTTTTCCAATCTTCAATTTCTAAAGCTATGCCTTTCTTCTATCATTGAGTTCCCTGCCAAATGCTATTTCCGAATTAACTTTACTTTCATTTTGCTTTGGAAAAAATGAAAACTAGAGGCACTAGACGATCCTTTCTTCTTTGACCATGAATAACATTGAGTTGAGGCCCACAACAATAGTCATTTCGGGAGGATGCCATTTCGAATTAATACAATCGAAAATTTTAATCGGAAAGAAAGAAATCGATTGATGAATATTACAAACATTCTCGGTATACCAAAATTTCAACTCTGAGAACAACACAAAAGCTCGAAAATGAACTCCAAAAGTAAGCAAATTACGTTAAAATAACAGGCACGTGGAAAAACTACTAGCTTGGAAGTGTTCAGATTTCTATCGCCAGAGGGCGTATCGCTTAGCAGTAGTTGCGAATACAGACTTTTGATTTAACGGTTCTGTTCAAAGATCGAACTAAATTAATTAACCGTTGGTTCTGTTATTTGAATTATTCTGAATTAGCAGGAAAAATGCATCTATCTTTTCTCTTTTTCAGCCTAGTTCATCCGAAAAATCAGAAGAAGTTACTCCAGAACAAATAAAAAATGATTCTAATGATTCTGAAGTTCAATCCAATCATGTAACAGAGGTACGCAAATCTTTTTAAATGAATACTGAATGGAATCTACAAATTATCAGTTCATTTGATTGTAATCTTTTTGAATTCGAAGGATTATCATCAGATAGACGATTGAAGATATGAATCGATATTTGAATATTCGAATAGTTTTTCACCGTTATCTATCCATCTAAATGAATGATAAGATGATTAGCTGACAAAGAAACTGATTTTTCTTCTAGTTCTTCAACTTACAATATCTTGTTTCAGAGTGAAGAAAAGATGGATTTCAGTGATTCCACCAGTGATAGGGTCAAAGATGGCTGGTTTCGTGAAATTAACGATATGTGGCCTGGTCAGCATCTCGCTCTTAAAGTCGATAAAATACTAAGTTGCGACAAATCGGACCACCAAGATGTTATGGTCTTACAAACGTGAGTGTTTTGAATATTTACTTTCCTCGTCACATTCATTGAACGAATTGTTTCAGGTCAAATCATGGCAAAGCCTTAATCTTAGATGGAATCATTCAGTGTACTGAAAACGATGAATTTGCATATCAAGAAATGATTTCATTCTTACCGCTTTGCGCCCATTCAAAACCGGAAAGGGTCCTTATAGTGGGCGGTGGCGATGGGGGCGTGGCTAGAGAAGTTACTAAGCACCCATTGGTTAAGGAAGTTGTTCTGGTGGAGATCGATCAGAAGGTCATAGATGTGTGCAAGAAGTATATACCGTCTATGTCGAAGGGATTTGATTCTCCTAAATTAGATCTCAAGGTAAATCTCCATACATACAGGGCTATACAAAGTGCTAAATATATCGAGAGCCAAGAAATATCTACCTATTTTTTATGAAACTATCTCAAGTGAACCACATCATTCATTTCTTCAAAATAATTTTCAACACAAAAATTGATTTAGGTCTGCGACGGCTTCGAGTACATGAAGAACCATAAGAATGAATTCGACGTAATCATTACTGATTCAAGTGATCCGATTGGACCAGCTACAGCTCTCTTTTCCGAATCTTACTTCTCGCTCCTGAAGGAAGCTCTAAAACCTGGTGGTATCATTTGTTCTCAAGGGGGTACAGTCTGGGCCGGTATGGAAATGGTTAAAAATACCCTGGAACATTGCAGGAAATACTTCAAGGAAGTTAGGTTAGCGTAACAATTGTTTCATCTCTGATCGTACTGAAAATTTTTTTTGCATAGATATCCTGTGGCGAGTGTACCGACATATCCAACAGGACAAATTGGGTTTTTCTTGGGGGCTCTCGACGAGAACACTGACTTGGCTGAGCCGAAACTCAAGTTTACAGAAAAAGAATTGGAAGAATACGAATTGAAGTATTACAATTCGGAAATTCACAAAGCGAGCTTTGTGTTGCCAAATTTTGCCAAGAAAGTTCTGTATGGTTAATTTTTTGAAGAAATATTGCATTCCTTTGTCTTCCTATATTTTTATAATGTAAGAAATTAGTTTTTTTTATATATTTAGTTTTTAATTTGACTTATATTTTACGACTAATTGTAGACTGTGTCGAGGGTATCCACTAGATTCGTGTTAGTTTTGCACTTGTAAACAATATGCTTTATATTTACAACAGTATTAGGGATGTAGTGAGAAGTTTAGTATTTTATACAAGTGTATACTTTAATGCAATTATATAAAAGTTGTTTATGTGAGAAATGGTTTTCAATTACTATATTCTTGAAATATTTGGGCGAGATACTAGTGCCAACAGATTTATCCATTCGAAATATGGACCCAATCGAATTGAAATAGAGAAAGTTTCATGCCAAATTTCATCGAAATCTAACAGATAGTTACCAAGATAAAAATTTTAGAAATTTTGAATTTTTTGAGAATTTAAAAAAAAATTTCTGACATTTATTGAATAATTTTAGAAATGCCTTGAAACTTTCGAAGTTTTTGAAAATATTAATATATTTAAAATTGAATTGAAATAGAGAAAGTTTCATGCAAAATTTTATCGAAATCGAACAGATAGTTACCAAGATAAAAATTTTAGAAATTTTGAATTTTTTAAGAATTTTAAAAAAAATTTCTGACATTGAATAATTTTAGAAATGCCTTGAAACTTTCGAAGTTTTTGAAAATATTAATATATTTAAAATTGAATTGAAATAGAGAAAGTTTCATGCCAAATTTTATCGAAATCGAACAGATAGTTACTAAGATAAAAATTTTAGAAATTTTGAATTTTTTAAGAATTTTAAAAAAAATTTCTGACATTTATTGAATAATTTTAGAAATTCCTTGAAACTTTCGAAGTTTTTGAAAATATTAATATATTTAAAATGGTTATTACTCTGTGTTGAAGGGATTTTACCCATCAACGGACTGAACCGAGATATTAAGAATCCAAACATACTTTAGAAATTTCAAGATCCTACAAGTTGAGAGCATGTATGGAAGGGCGGACATAATTGAATCTGACCACGGATTCTCAGTTATAGTGATATTTTCTAACCAAAATTCGAAAATATCAGATATATGGGCAAAAAACAAAGAAAAAAACACAATATCCTTAGGTGGATTTTGACCTCTAACCAACTCGATGGAAACATTTGGGTCTCAAACCTACCCTGATTATACGTTAACTGCTTTGTCAAAACTTTTTAAGGACTTTCTTTCTCGTCTTGAAACTACTAAAGAAAACATTTCAGAGTAAGTAAATATTTCAAATTCACCCATGATGTTTAGAATGTCAGCTATAATTTTTTACAATCAGAATATCTTCCATCATTTTATTATCATTAGAATAAATAACTGATAACAATCAAGAATACTTGAATAAACTTTTACAAACCTTCAACTTTTAAAAGCAATAAATATAATTTTAAGTACGTAATCAATACACAACTCATATAAAATCTAAGAATTACTTCTTAATTTTTAATATAGGCACAAATATTTTTTTTCTCTCAATCGTCATCCTCACCAGGTTTCTTTATGATACCTATTTTTTCCACATTTGCAAGAATTTCCTCAGCAGTTTTAGCTATTTTCTCCTCAGGCAACTTGGATAATGCCATCAAAATTTCCATAACGTTTGTCGAGATCAGCTTTTCTGCATTTTCTTTAGAACTGTCTATAATGTTCGAGACAGTACAAAGTCCCCTATATTGGATGCTCGGTTTGGGGTTCGCCAACAACATTTGTAAGCAATCTAACCAATTCATGGAATCGAATATTTTAGTGCAAATAATCGTGCTACTCCCTGTCAAGATAGCTAGACATCCTGAGGCAGCCATGGAAGTGTCTAAATCTTCATACATTGCTAAAGACACCATCATTTTCAATCTATCGTTTGGACCCTCGTATACTTTCACTACATCGGGGGACATGGCCATGTTTGTCATACATTGAGTTGCAGCTCTACACAAATATTCGTGCTCTTCGAAGAGGTAATGGTCGATTTTGGATAGACCTCCTTCGTTGAGGATTTTCTGTCTAACGGCTTCACTCACCTAAAGAGAAATCATTTTAGTTATAACCTAAGGGGTTTAGGCGAATGCAGTTTAAAAGAAAGAAAGAACTCTGTAATTAAGCTCCAAATCTGCTCTACATATATCAGGTTTCTAAGTTGTATCTTTCAGAAGTAATTGCATTCAGAATTAACTGTTACAATCCAATAACTTCCTAAAGCAACAACGACCTTTATGTAGTAGATTTAGACCTTAATTAAGAAGGTCCAATTCGTGAATGGGTGGAAGCCACCCATTTATTTCGTAGATATGCCCTTTCAAATTTTCATTTTCCAATATTTACAAAGTACAGATCGGATCGAACTGAAATCCATTACTTGATTGACAAATGACAGTTCGAAAGTTCATACAGATGTTCATTAGATATTCGGATCAATGTATGCAGTGGGTTCCTCTGAAAAATTTGGCAGAAATGAAGTTCAAAGTTAAATTTTAATGACATTTCTCTGCGGCGCCCTCTACAGAACGAAAAACGAAGTTACAGTAAAGTCGACTATGGTTGGCTACAAAAGCCATTAAAAAAATTGAATCGACCAATACACCAGGGTTTGTCACAACTACTCTGAAAGAAACTACTTAGATTAAAAGAATTCCTCACCTGCGCCAAATTGCACAACGCCAACAATGCCTCGAAATTCTCCAATCCACTACGATCAGGATGCAAGAGTTGAATAAGAGGCCTTACAACCTCCAGACATCTTTGTCCAGGAAAAGCGACCTCAGGATCGATCGTGATGCCGATTCGCGCCAAAGCTTGAGAAGCGTGGACCTTTCCCTTTATCGTACCTTTCGCAGCCAGGGACATCAGGGCCTTTGTCCCCCCTTGGGCTACGACCGTGCCTCTCAGCTCCTGTTCGCTGCACAGCGCGTTGAACACCCTGGATATCAGCTCTCTGGAGTTTTCGCTCTCGGTTTTCGAGAGGGCGACCAGCGCCCAAGTAACGCCCTCCTTACCCAAAATCATGATCCTTTTGGTTACAAAGTCTGGATCGTCCAGTTCGTGCTTCTCCGGAATATGCTGTTTGGCGAATTTGGCCAGTTCTACCATCTCAGGAAGGACCTGTAGATATAATCAGGGTTAAGATATTTAAAATATATTCATTATTCAACTGCTTTTGATCAATTTATAGCATCTATGAAAAATAAATGTTCTGGTTAAACAGAAATGAATTCAAATTGTAATTTTTCTTTGAATGTCTCACCTCCTGTTCCTCGTAGGCATTCAGAAGATTCATCAAAGTTGTAATAACACCATACAAGCAAGACTCGTCACCTGTTCTTGCCAATTCTATCATTGCCTGAATGCAGGCTCTGTCTTCTATCAATTTTTCTTTAACCTCTGCATCTAACGTAAGATATGCCAGGCCTTCTGTGGCCCATTTCCTGAGGGACATGTCTTGCCCTGGCTTAAGCATAAACCTATGGAAAAAATGCATACTAAATGTCTGCAGTACTATTTCTTCACATAAAAATACAGATCCTTCTTTTTTATTGTTAGTTGTGTGCTTGTATATATATTAAGATACGGTAAACCCGCAAGATTTCCCGTCGCCGAGATATTAAAAAGATATTCACATCATTGTACGCAGTGTGATTTTCTGAATAAAAAATGTGAAATCGAACATAGACGGTCTCCCTTAACTTGGAAGATATGAGCCCCCAAGGTTCCAAAATGAGTCGATTTCAGGTCCCTTTTCCACCATAAAAACGATCTCTCACTTCATCTGAATAGTTCACAAACCACCTTTGAACCTTCAACCAACAATAAGCCACACTTTTTTTCAAGAATAATCAATATTTAATGAAAAACTAATTAAATTACTGGACAACCACTTAACCTCTATTCCCTCTGATTTCGACTCAGACTAAAAGTGAAGTTTGGCAATGGCGCAAATTTCATCGGTCGGAATCGTGCCATCGTGCGTATTCGTGAATGACAGGTTATTGCTGGCAAGAAAAACGAAATATGTTCTTAGTTTTTCTGTTTACTGCGAAACTCTAAATCTTCCAATAGGAGAATGCGTTTCTAATGAAATCTACAAGGTTGACACACATAGTAATGGAATGAGAATACACTCTGAGATATATTTCAACGTACATTTTTTTCATATGTGATGGGTCGCGCCCTTCCCAGATTTCCAATGAAATCGAGGTTATTATATAACCCATTTCATTCGAATACCCTGAATCTCATTCTAAACTGGGACCATCTCGAAGACACAACAATAAACGAAGTAGATAACAACCTCCCTATTTTGAAGGGGATAGAAAGAAAGTTCAAACGAAAATATTGAGAGTGAAACCTTAAAGAAATATCCTCAATGATTTTGTTTTGATGTTAGAATAACCACCTCTTCTTCAGTAAATGAAGTATTTTCCTTACAATCATATCCTTCAAGTGTCCATCATTTCATATTTCCCGCCAGCAAATACCCTTCGGTCATAATACGTTGACCAGCAATGAAAAGACGCTGTTGCCAAGCTCCGCTTCAACATTGAGAAGTATTTCGTAGTAATATAGGTTAAGTTTTTGTCTAATATATTCACTTTTCTTCCTTTAAATAATGAATATTCTTGAAAGAAAGTGTCTCTATTCGTTGGTTGAAGGTTCAAAGATGATTTATGAACTAGATTTGGGAAATGAGAGATCATTTTTATGGCGGAAAAAAGGATCTGAAAATGCAACAATTTGGAAATTTGGGGGCCCATATCTTCCAAACAAAGAGAGACCGCCTATGTTGGCCTTCATATTTTTTGTTCAGGAACTCACACTGCTTACAATGATGTGAATATCTTACTTATAGCTTCGCGACGGGAAATCTTGCGGGTTTACCTAAGATACTTGTATGAACTCATAGTACAATTTCAAAGAGGCAAATTTTTGTTTCCCTACCTTCTGCAAGCTTCCGCTAATTTCACCATGGATCCCTCTGCGAATGGTCTCAAAGAAGCGTCAGTACCTGCAGAACTTCCAAGCTTGCATAAACCAACGAGGGCCCTAAGTCTTACTCCGTCATCTTTGGAAGTGTATAACTTCTTCAAGATGTCCACACCTTGTGCTATTATTGCTTTAGCTTTATCAGCTCTACTGGCCGCAGCTATTATACATTCACAAGCAACCTAAAGAAAGAAACCATCGAATATTTTTCCCTTCCTTATGTTGAAGATGACACTTACCCGTTGTTGAAGAATATCTTCCGTAGTAGCCATAACCAAAATCATTTGCATGATGCCCTCTTTTCCAATGATAGAATTCCCAACATCAAGGGGACCCCTTAATAAACTAGTTATAGTAGCAACAACTCTGACTTTTGATTCTATATCAGGACTCAGCAATTTGTCTTTAACGTATTCCTCAATTTTGCTCATATATTTTTCCTTAGCTTTATCGTAATACATGTTTTCGTAGACACGCTGTAGACATATGGATGCAATAGTACTTGTCGAACGTGTTATGTTCATTGCACTTTCATACTTGAATTCTTCCAATTCACCAGTGCATTGTAGCAGTTTTTCTACACCCCCTGAACAAAGACAATAATTCTATCACCTAACTTACTGAACTGCCAAATAAAAATAATTTACTTTTTGAAGATACATAAACCAGTTTCTTACTATACTGCTCACCTTGATCTACGAGTTGTATGGCCCAATCTAATGCTGTATAGTGCACATTTCTCACCACGAGCTCAATAATTGCATCTCTTGCAATTCCACTAATCAGTCTATTTGTAATGTTATTTATCAAAAAACTCAATATCAAATTGATATCTGTCTCATATTTCTTGACCAATTCTTTATCAGGTTTAGAATCCATTTTGTTCTTCATTCCTGATAAGGAATTTAAAATTGCTTGTAGACAATATTGAGCAGCATTTACTTGTTCTTTATTTTCTGAGTCAAGCATTTCTAAGAACCAGGGTAGTCCCAAAACTTGGAGAACTATTTTAGTTTTTTCAGATGAATGCTTGAATAGTTCACCGATTATTCTTATTGCTGGAAAAACCTGAGATAAAGCAACATTTTATGACTTTTCAATTAAATACCAACCTGTGATCCTTATTTCTTCATTTTTTTCAACTTTTAACAGTCTCCGTATTTGTTGTACAACCGTTGATTTAATCATCAATTCTGAACCAGCTCCTTCTCTTGCTAATACCACTAAGTTTTTCATTGCAGTCTCCCGTTTCTCAGTATTTTCAGTGAGCTCAAATGCAATTTTTATCATACTCTCCAATTTGGTGCTAGTTTGGGCATTTTTTCTTTCTTTCTCTTGCACAATTTTATACAACCGCTCAAGAACTGGTTGTATTGCTTTATTATTTGGGTCATCTTTGAAAATTTGTGTAGCATCTCTATATGCTTCTTCAAATCTCTGAGAATTGGGACAATATGAAATTTATTACGCAATTCACTACTAAAAAAGACATACCTCAAGTTTTTCTAAGGCTTGACAACGTCTGTACAATGCTTTTGGATCTGATGAAATTATTTTCAAACATTTGTCACAGTCGTTAACTACTTCTCCATAATTTTCAAGTTTGAGATGTGTAGCTGCCCTATTTTTGTAGTAAGTTGCTAAATCCCTTCCTTCTTCATTTTTTAAATTTATTGCCTTTGTATAGAGAGCTAGGGCTTCATCCCAATTTCCTTTCTTGAAGGCTTCATTACCTTGTTCCTTATATTTCTCTGAATTTTCAACTTCACCTGTTACCATTTTATTCTAGTTTGTGTCTTTTCCACAAAAATTGGAACCTATGATTGTACTCCTTATGGACATGTGAGAGTAGCGTTCTATCTAATTCCAGAAACCAAATCCGATTAATTTAGAACAGAAGATTAAAAATAGAAAGAAAATTCCAGTGAAAATCTGATACGAAAATAAGAAGTGTCAAATTATTAAATTAAGGTTATGTTTACGTTTCAAATTCACAGATGGTACAAAAATATTTCAAAAAATCTCGACGAAATATTTTTCCTGAGAGTATTCTCAAATGTTCATGTTTTCGGGGTCAAAAATGATTAAAAGCTTTGAAATTAATGAGGATTATTTTTTTTGACAGTTGTATTGTAGTTCATTCGGAAAATAGACAATTTGTGGGAGAAATAAGATGAAAAATTGACAGGTGCTTTTATTGCATTTATCATCTTTGGAAAAAGATAAGTGAACAAGTATATTTTGATATTGACCTATGACTAATAATGAATCACATTATTTAAATATTTAAGTTATTGTTCATCTGACCTGTGGAGTACTCAGTACAAGTAAGGTGATATTACATTCATTCATAATTGTTTTAACAATACAACTCGTTTGTTGTGATTAGTTTAAGTATAAATATTTAGAAACTTTCGCAATATGTTATTTGCTTTCTAGGTGTGACTGTCTCAAACTCATAACGTTTGATTGCTCAAGTTTGTAAAAATTATAGAATCATGAATGATTTGGATAAACAGTTGGCTGAATTGGCCTTAATGAGCAAGAAAGAGCTTGTACCAAGCTCTCAATCCAATTCAGGAACATTAGGGAGAAAAGTAGGTCCGGCTGTGCCTCCAAAACCCAAAAAACCTCAACCACAGGTAATATTCTTGCCTACATTCTGAAAAAACAAGTTTATCCTTTGTTTTTTTTTATTCAGGTACCCCAGTCTTATCCCTTGAAACATTCTTCGGAGCCTTTATACTCTTCAGGACTCTCAACCAACTCTGCTCTATATTCAAACGCAAGCAATGCTTCATCAGATTCTCACACATATGCTAACAGTGGACGTATCTCGACTAATTCCTCTAACCAATCGATGCCACAACAGAGATATCAAAATACATATGCAAATCTACCTAGAGATGATCAGAGATATAACAATCAATACAATGCAGGACCAACCCCTTCGCCTGCTCCATCTATGGCTGGATCAACTATGGGACAAAGAGGTATGCAAAGATATTCTGTAACAAGATCTACTTCATGACAATATTATATGATTTTTCTACCTTTTTTCTGGTAGTTAGTGGTTTATGGTTTCTAAAGAGGAATGTTTTTCAGCTTATGATACGAGGTCGGATCAAGTGACTTACAGTAACATCCAAGTGGGAAATAGGGGAAAGCCAGAATCCTTAGTTTATTCCAACTTGATGCAATCAAGAGGAGGAAGCATGTATAGCAATTTGAATGCTGGATCTCCTGCTCCTCCTTATGGCAATGGAGGTAAGAAAAGACCTGAAATAATTTTTTTTCTGACTATTAAAGCAGCTGAAAATTATTCGATTTTCAACCTTGATAGGGGCTGATGATCTACCTCCACCACCACCTCCGATAACTTCAAACCTTGGAGATTACCAACCATGTACGGTTAATACAAACTTACCCCCGCCACCTGAAGAACTAATTCCACCACCATCTCCTGTAAGTTCGAGCTATAGTGAGTTGAGAAGAGCCACGGGTAGAGGTCAGGATTACAGTACCTACGGAATGGGATCACAGGTAAGATTTTACAAATCTCACTACGAAAAGAGCCAAAAATTAAAAAAAAGAGGTTTGGATTGAGTTCTGTATTGACAAGTTTCATATATCTATCCCATTGTTGAATTAAATGTATACTTTTCTGTTTTCTTAGTACGCTGACTCTGATTTTGGATATGGGAATTCGTCCAAGGTAATTTTTGATCAAATACTTGTGATTATTCTCAAATTGCCCATTTCGATTGCAAAAGGGGCCTCTGCATTGTTATGTGAACATAAGAAACATTTTCATTGGCATAATGAAGAATATGGTATTTCACTGTTCAGGCGCCATAATACTTCCTTCTTAGATCTCAGACTGAAAGTAGTTCCTGAAATATTGAAGAAATAACCTTAAAATTTCGAATGACAATAACACCGAAGCCTTTGGCCAATCCACAGGGTTTTCCGTTTTCACGTTACCGTGCCTACGGTCGGCCCTCCGGACAGAATAGATTTTGACATTTGATTCGTCATCACTTGTTTTTATACTCCATTTACTTTTATAAACCATCCCGGTTGGCCATGACATTCTGACACATTTCACCGTGTATATTTTGAAAATGCTAGGTTATAATCATTTTTCTGTCAGATAACTACACAACGTTGTACATCTCTCTACATAGAGGTCCTAGTAATTACGTATTTTTCAAAATGTGAATTTATTTTGGGAAAATAATGAATTTGGAAAATATTAGGTATGTGAATTCAATAATTCCAAAGACCTGGCGAACGTTGAAGAAACTTTTTTCTCTTTTAACACTGGAAATATTTCATATATATAAACATGGTTGGAAGATTCAGTTATGCTATTTTCTTATATGGAAATCAAGAATCGAGGGTTTAAATTTTACTGAAAAATAATGGATAGAGTAGTCCATTACTTTGTGGTAGTTCATTCGAAAAAAAAATAAAAGTACTCGAATAACCCTGCAGTGAAACTTGTAAACAAACAGACAAACCTCTTGAATTCCCTACTTTTCGAAATTCTAAAGAAATAAGTCTACAAAAGAAATTGAACTTGAAATACTCCAGTATGAAAATGTAGTAGTACTACAAAACCTGTGTGACCCTAAAAAGAACTAACTCAATTCAGAAAGTTCTTGGGGAATCTATGTGAACGATATACTGGGTTTTCACTCACATACGTCGAAAAAGTTGGATAGCTTGTGATAAATTATTGTTTCCTAATTATCAGGGCTACTATCAGAAAAAGCAGATTTCAATTCTACATAGTCCTGATACTTTGTCTCTGCTTCTTCAAAACTACCTTCGGCATTTTTAGTTTCCAAGCATGATGGTTATGTTGAGATTAATAACAGAAATTGGCATGTAGCAACGTCGCTGAGAATTATTTTTGACATTACCGATATTTCACGAGTGCCAACCTCCGTCAGTTTTAAGTAAAAAAAAACTTGATAGACCTTAATCATGGCCAACCTGGATAGTTTATAAAAGTGAATGGAATATAGATCATATTCAGGAAAAAATTCAAACAATACATACATTTGGGCAAAACGAAATTAAGCTGTTCCCTAGGACAAAAGAACTAACGCAAAATTTTCTTTTGTTTTTTCATAATCCAAGAATCAATTTTTTTCATTACATATCTGAGGAATTATATTATTGATTCTATGTTACTTTCATCATGCCTATTCATCATTTATCATTATGGGGGGCGTTTCTGAACATAACCACGCCTACATTTTTGAAACCACACCCTTATCACACATTACAGTAAATTCCTCGTGTCTACCTTTCAATTAAATAGTTTGAATCATCGCCCTTATATACAGATTGGTCCATTTTTGCATACACATACTCCAAAGCGAAATAAAGGTGAAAAATCAAAGAAAACCATTCTAGGATATAAAATATCATCCAAATACTTCAGAGTTAATGTTGGGTTGTCGATTGAGTTGACAGTATCTTGGACGATCCCATTTCATAAAATTTTTTTCTAGGCTTCCTCAACATACGAGTCCATCTACGAACCGATCAATCCTAGGCCTCCGAGTCAGCTGTCCTCTCGCTCAAATTATTCCCTGTATGCCCCTTACGTAAGCGGAAGCAACAGCGTCATGACGGGACCTTCGCAATCTGCAAGCAGGATGGGTCTGAGCAAAGATCAAGAAGTCGACAGCCTGACTGATCTTCTGGTTCAAGATCTCGATAATGACGATGGCGGGATTTTAGACACCTATGGTCATTGTACGAAGTGTAAAGAAAAGGTGAGTGGTTTCAACATTGATTAGTTCCCCAGTCGACAAGATAGACGTAGATCTAGATATACTTGGTATTGTCACGGGTTTTCGAAGATAATGAATCTTCAGATATCAAAGAATTGTTTTTCAATCAAAATTATCAGATTGTTGGTTTGAGGTCAAACTCGGTACATCAGAACTACTAAGTTATTATAATGATAATGTAGTAACTGAAATATTGCTACGGGACTGCAGGTGGTTTTATGTATTGGAAAAATTGGGCGTTATTGAGTTAATGAGTATCGGCAACCACTACTAAAGATATTATTTGATACCGTAGTATGAGTCGCCTACAATGGTGGAAATAGTTACCAATACGCCACCTGTTGAATAACCTCTGAAGTACTGGTTACACCCCGTAGGTTCCTTTAATAGACGACTTCGGCCCAAGTTGCCAACCCACAATTTACTTAGCAAGTTTACTTTCACTGGGGAACGGGAATTTCAAGACAAATTCGACATGATAAGGTTCGCATTATTTATAAATAACCGTAAAACATGCCTCGGCTCTTCAAACCAGATAATTCCTTCCAAATATAGGTTTTTGTTAAGATCGTCCCCGATTGGCTGAAATTTAAGTTGGGATTCCTGATTTCATGCAAACAGTGTCAATTTTCATAGGATACGTTCCGAAAATCAACTCTGTTGTTTCGGTTGCCGATTTTCCGCTCCGTAAATATGAAATATTCGGATGGTTTCTGGAACAAGCGCGTGAAAAAGGTAATTTACGGAATCTGGTTGATGAAAATGCGGTCGATTTACTGTCACCAGAACGATTTTCTATGGTAAATATCCATAGCATAGAACAATCTATGTTTACTTTAGGTTTGTTTTGGTTCCGAGTTCAGAACCACTGACTATTGGTCTATGCTAGAACCGTCCCGAACAGATCTGAACTTGGAACCAAAACAAAACTAAAGTAAACATAGATTGTTCTATGCTATGGATATTTACCATAGAAAATCGTTCTGGTGACAGTAAATTGACCGCATTTTCATCAACTAGATTCCGTAAATTACCTTTTTCACGCGCTTGTTCCAGAAACCATCCGAATATTTCATATTTACGGAGCGGAAAATCGGCAACCGAAACAACAGAGTTGATTTTCGGAACGTATCCTATGAAAATTGACACTATTAACATGAAATCAGGAATCCCAACTTAAATTTCAGCCAATCGGGGACGATCTTAACAAAAACCTATATTTGGAAGGAATTATCTGGTTTGAAGAGCCGAGGCATGTTTTACGGTTATTTATAAATAATGCGAACCTTATCATGTCGAATTTGTCCTGAAATTCCCGTTCCCCAGAGAAAGTAAACTTGCTAAGTAAATTGTGGGTTGGCAACTTGGGCCGAAGTCGTCTATTGTATTCTCCCATCTGGCGGGTGAATGTCTAAACTTTCTCATAGTTCATAATATATTCAACAGATGTCAAGGTTTCTTCCGATCAAAATATCAAATATTGTTGGAGTGTATGCAAACTTCTTGACCTCCTATTTGTCTGAAAATTCCATTTTACCATTTTCAGCTGTAGAGATTACGCCAAATATCTACATTATGATTTATGTAGAATGTCATGATAAACAGAAGCGGTTGAAAGTTTGTTCTAAAAATATTGTATATCATGTCAACATCTTGTTAAAATTTTTTTTTTCAGATTGTAGGAGCAAGCAATGGATGTACAGCCATGTCTAGACTGTACCACACGAAATGCTTCACTTGTCATCAGTGTGCGGTCAATCTTCAGGGCAAACCATTTTACGCTCTGAATGGTAAACCTTACTGCGAAGAAGATTACTTTGTAAGCATTTGTCCATTCTCTGAACTGAATTTAATGTTATCTGTTCTTACCGATATTTTTCTTTCTTTTATAGAACACTTTGGAAAAATGCTGCGTTTGCCAGAAACCCATCATGGATAGAATTTTGAGAGCGACTGGCAAACCGTACCATCCTGGTTGTTTCTGCTGTATTGTCTGCGGTAAAAGTTTGGACGGAATACCGTTCACTGTAGATGCGACGAACAGGGTGCACTGTATTGAAGATTTCCACAAGTGAGTAGAAATTAGAAACCCCATTTTATCCATTCATTTCAACGAAAGTTCTGGAAATTGTTTCGAATAAAATGGAAAGCCCTACTCATGAAAAAAGGGTTGACTGTAAGGAAAAAATTAAGCTGAAATTTGTTGCACTATTGTTGAATATTGGCTTCAAGGTCTTCGGCAAATTTCGTAGAAATCTGATGGATAGTCTCGGAAAAAAATGTTTAAAAAAAAAAAAAAAAAAAAAAAATTGTTTATTGTCCAAACAGGTAAATCCCAATTACAAGACAATATATTATATTGTACAAAGTTGATGAACATGACAAAATTAAACGCTAACCCAATGAAAACAGAAAAAAAATTAAATGTACAGGCTAAAGATCAGTTTGCCCAAGACGCAGTAATTCCCTCAATTTAGCCTTGAAAGTTCTCAAACTATCGTGGAAGACATCAACATCAGCACATATTCCATTAAATCGTTGACACATCACATACATTGGTGATCTAATCATCATGTTAGTCCTCGGTTTGGGGAGGTAGAGCAAGTGTTCCAGACGACTACCATTGCGCGGAATACGAAAGCTCAGCTTGGCAAGCAAATCAGGACAATCCATAAAGAAATTGAGCAGCTTAAAAAGGAAAAGACATAAACTGTATACTCTCCTGTTCTCCAATGACAAGTATGAGAACCTATTCAGAAGCGAGGAATGGTCAAAACCTCGGGCTGGGTAGACACCATCTAATTTAAAGGATAAAAATTTCAAAAACTGCCTCTGAACGGACTCAAGTTGGTTGATATGAACACTGTATATTGGGCCCCAGACAAGATTGCCGTACTCGAGTCTGGAACGAACATAGGAATTGAAAAGGGTAGCAAAACAGTATGGATCCTCGAAATCCCGACATACCCTGAAAACAAAGCCAAGCATCCGCTTCGCCGCAGTTGTAACATTATTATAATGAGGAACAAATGTTAATCTATGGTCAAATTCAACTCCCAAATCTTTAATTTGCCGAACTCTCTCCAATGCTACATGGCTTATAGTGTAGTCGTACACAATGGATGTGTTCTTATGGGTGTAAGTAATTGTTTTACACTTATTGATGTTTAATGGCAATTTATTAATATGACACCATTCGCTCAGCCTATCAAGATCTTCTTGGAGCAGCCAACAGTCATGTAAGGTAGATATGGTCCTGAACAGCTTGAAGTCGTCAGCAAACAATAAAAAGTAGCAGAGTAGATTGTCACCAATATCATTTATAAAAATGAGGAAAAGTAGTGGCGCCAAATTACTGCCCTGAGGAACGCCGCTAAGCGCCCGGAAGGAACATGATCTATGACCTCTAAATTCCACATATAAAATACGATCAGTGAGGTAAGATAGGAAGAGCAATAGCATCCAGCGATCGAAGCCAATCCTCTCAAGCTTCTGCAAAAGAATTGTGTGATCCACCCTGTCAAAAGCCTTTGAAAAGTCGGTGTATATAGCATCCACTTGCAGCTGGTTGTCCACAGCCTCACAAACAAACTGAGTAAATATTGCTAAATTGGTAGTGGTAGATCTTTTGTTAATAAAACCATGTTGTCTATCCGATATGAGGTTCCTGACAGGGGGAAATATTCTGTTATATATGCACATCTCAAAAATTTTAGCAAAGTTGGATAAAAGAGTAATAGGCCTATAATTTGAAATGTCATCCATTTTTCCGGATTTAAAAACTGGGCATATTACTGAGGTTTTCCACAAATCTGGAAAGCAACAACTCTTTAAGGCTAAGTTATATATTGTCTGCAGTGGCTTGGATAAGATATAAGCACAGTCCTTCAGAAGAAATGCTGGAATGCCATCAAAGCCACTGGTGAAATTAGGCTTAAGTGCCTTAAGGCAGTTCAAGACCTCACATTCATCAAAGGACCTTAATGAAATAATTGGATTATCGCTGACTAAGGTTGGGAAAGAATTAGGAGCCGAAATATCAGTTGCGTTATCAATATATGCGCTACGGAAAAAATCAGCAAAAGCATTGACAATCGTAGGAGTTCTCTTTTTGTTGTGGAAATAGCTCCAAAAGGCAGATGGATCACCCTTTATAGAACTTTCCGATCTGCGTTTATAATCCTCATAGGCAGCCGCAACCTTGGTCTTAATTAAACTTCTCAATGATCTGAATTGAGCTCTCAAGCATTCATTGTTGGAATTTTTCAATTTTTTGAATACTCTACTTTTCTCCTTGATAAGGTTAATTATTTCTCTAGTGTACCATGCAGGATATTTGCTATTGAAATTTTTTTTAAGAGGAACGCATTCGTTGAAAATATTAAAAAGAGTATTATAGAATGATTCTACTGCTACGTTAACATTATTGAGGTTCCCCAAGAATGACCAATCTGTGCCCAGAATCGCAGAGTAGAGAAGAGGAAAATTGGATCTTGCAAAATTGAACTTTACTATTGATTCATCAAATGTGATACCAAATGTTGGCCTGGGACAAGTTAGTATTATATCCAGAGCAGGATGATATCCATCCTCCGGAACAAATGGAACTTCACTTTGGTGTACACAGCAGCCAGTATTTGAGAAAACCAGATCTAAAAGTCTGCCGGAGTGGTTCAAGATGGAATTGAACTGTTCCAAGTTATAAAAACCAGCAAACTGATCAAGCCTGAATAGAACATCACTATGCCTGCTCCTATCACCGCCAAAATCTGGTTGATTAAAGTCACCTATAATTAGTATTTTATTTCCGTATAGGTATTCTAGAGACTCCAGCATTTCAAACAGATTAAAAATGTGTGACAAATTTGCTCTTGGAGGCATATAGACAACAAATATGTAAAAAAGTTTGTGTTTGTGAAGTACCTTGCAGCCAACAACATCAATGGAAAGAAAACCAGCACGAAAACCCGCCAAGTCAAGCTCAATCACTTCACAGTCACTTCTCACCCCAACTAGCACTCCCCCACCACGAGAAACTGAATTGGCATCCAAGTTTCTGTCACTTCTCAATACAGCATAGTTGCTGGAAAAAAGTTCCATGCTGTACACATTTGGCTGAATCCAGGTCTCAGATATAGCTATAATGTGATATTCACCGGTTGAAACAGACCTGAAAAAGTCGTGAGTCTTCGTATTGAGTCCTCTTACATTTTGGTAGTAGCAATGAAGATTGAGCCCTGCCTGTTTAGACCGCCCAATTAGTTTTTCTGAATAATTTTAGGCTCTCCATGTATATATTTAATTATCAGGTTGACTTCACCCTTAGCAGTACGATCTCTGAGTTCAGCCCTAATTCGGCGGTATTGTTCCATCTGGCAAGGCGTCTTGTCAGATGTTTAGAAAAGAAATCGAAAATTTCGACTCTAATAAAAGAAAAATGCGGGCTAAAATTATTAGATCCTCACGAAATTTTTCGTGAAGTTGCGCGAAGGTATACCACTACTTAAAGAGAAGTCTTAACATCAGTTCTTCTTGAAGTATCGAGGATAAGGCTTGTAAATTTCATTTTGGTAAAATGATAACGCGCTACAGGCAGAACGAGTGCGTAAAAATATTGGCAGATTCTCACTTTTTCACTGGTTAAATGCCCTAAAATGTGAAACATCCTTCTGGTTAATTTTCTGACATTAAAACGTGAAATTACATCTATCAGTCAAGTGACATTGAACGCGAATCAGAGCTCATGACGTCATAGTTTGCAACACAAACATTCAAGAGCTAAGGACTTGTTGAAATTTGAAATTTTTGCTTTTTTCAAATTGTTCTAATGAGACGAAATTGTTCATCAGAATTTTCAAACTAGTTACTTAGTTGCGTCATGATTGAGTCAGTATTTTTTGAGTTATACCAAGGAAAAAACACGAAATTCGACTTATTTTTTCCCGATATATCCAAGAATTTTGATTGTATTAAACTAAAACTTGGTACACTTCTGTGAAATATGAAGCTCAAGGTATAAGAGGAATTTTTCTCGAATATGATTAAAAGTTTCTGGAAAACTGCGATCTTGACAAAATTATGCAAACAATGGCATGTCATGCTTAAACTACAACAACAACAACAAACAGTCTTTATTTCGAATCAATGATTACAATAATAAATACTGATAGCAAATGAAATGAAATAGTGTCAAATAAGCAGTTTTAATTCATGAAATCATCAAGACAGTAAGGTTCCAGACTCAGTAGAAGCTTGAAAATTTTCTTCCTGAACAAGTTGAAGTTGTTTTCCCTCTGTATTACCTCAGGTAGACTATTGAAAAGTTTTAGGCATCTGTATTGCATTTGATTTTGACTTGTCGTCAATCTATATTTAGGAAGGTTATATGATGAGGTTCTTGTATTATATCTTTCCTTAAGGTTCCTATACTTGCTGAACAATTCTTGGTTCTTATGAAAAAATAGGAGGCATTCCTGGATATATATCCCATAGATAGTCAAAATTCCTTTTCGTCTGAAATAACCGCGACATGATTCCCTATAACTCAGGTTACACATTATTCTGAGTGCCTTTTTCTGCAGGACAAATAGAGATGAAACATTACCACTGCCGTAAAAGGTTATTCCGAATCTAAGCTGTGACTCAATTGTTCCATAATACGCAGTTCTTAGTGTTGTGGAGACAACATACCTTGAGAGAATCCTTAGAGCGTAAACTGAAGAACTAGCCTTATTACAAAGTTGTTGTAAGTGTGAGTGCCAGTTCAGTTCCTCATCTATATGGAGGCCAAGGATTTAACACATCTTGATACTGCGTATTGTTCATTTTGTAACGAGATACTCTCTGGTGGTTGTATTCCAGAATTTACAGGATGAAACAGTACAATACCTGTTTTAATTTTATTCAAAATGAGGTTATTTCGGTCGAACCACATCTCAGCTTGCAGGAATACATACTCAAGCAGCTGCCTCAGCTCTGGCCACAAGGACTTTATCAGCAGGAGGTTTGAGTCATCTGCATAATTTACTCATTTACTCATTTGTGTAAAATTGTGAATTCTGTATGAAATCATTAATATAAATAATGAAAAAAATAGGACCAGCAATACTTCCCTGCGGAACTCCTAATTTCAATTCGAGTGGTTGAGATCTTACATAACCATTGTTGGTAGAAATTTCCACAAGTTGTGTTCTTCCTCTGAAATATGACCGGATCCATTCCATCGCTGAGCCAGCAATACCATACTTCTCCATCTTCTTCAATAAAATGTCGACACTCAAACTATCAAAGGCCTTGGCAAGATCTAAGAACAATCCCAACGCTAAGTCTCCTTCCTCAAAAGCATCCACTATCCTCAAGAGAAACTGAAACACAGCTGTCTGAATGGATTTTCCTTTTAGAAAACCATGCTGATTCTTGGAGAACAAGTTATTCTCTATAAAGTATTGGACAAGTTGGTTACAGAATGCCAGCTCAAAAATCTTGGAGAAAGATGGCAAAATACTTATAGGTCTGTAGTTCTTATAATCATTTATATCTCCTTTCTTATGGATAGGCTTGACTATAGCAATCTTCAAAGCTTCTGGAAATATTCCATGCCTCAAGGAGTTATTCACTATGAAGTTCAGTGGTTTTAATATTTCATCCCTCGTTTCTCTAACAATGTTATTAGATATTCCATCATATCCTCTTGTTTGCTGGTTTTTAACGATTTTATTATTAACATAAGTTGTTCTTCAGTAATTGAAACAGTTGACATTTCTGTGGTGTGTTGGTTCTCTGGTGTGGTGCCATGTCTTTCTTGCGTATTTCCTTTAGTGTTTATCAAGTTCGATGCTGCATTGACAAAGAAATCGTCCCTCCATGGGAAATTTGGTATCATTATTTCCATTCTTCAGGGAGTTAATTATTGTCCACACAGTTTTATTCTTGTTGTCTGACTTCTGAATCATTTCCTCATATAATTTAGATTTTTGTTTTATCAATAGCTGATCATATTGTTTCTTGACTTCTTTATATTTTTCTTTGTATTTATCATCTTTCATGCTGAGCAGAAGTAGTACATCTAGCTGATTTTTAAGGTGCGTAATATGTGGATCTCTGATGATCTTCTTTTGTTTACATTTCGTTGGTATTTTCACATTAGGACAGGCCATATTTAGATGTTCATTATATATTTTATAAAAAAGATTCAACTGTTCATCTACTTTATGTGTTTCCATTCTGTACAGTTCCAACCAGTCTTGATCTCTCAAACTTGCTTTGAACTTCTTTAAATTTTCTGGGGAGTAAATTCTTCTATAACTGAATTTGGGAATTGATCTAGCTTGTCTGAGCGATATCATTTGTGCACTGTGGTCTGATATGTGTGTATGAAGTACCTCAGTGGAAAAGGGAACTTCAAGTCGGGTGTATATACCATCAATCGAAGATGCAGTTGTTGACGTAATTCTGGTAGGTTCAAAAATATTCTGCTTAATGTTATAGGTGCTGAGAAAATTCAGCCATTCATTCTTCTTTCTTGTTTCTAAGTGCCAAGCTTCAATTTAATTGTCTAGTTCTTGAGATATCTGGAAAATAACCAAAATTTCTAGTGGCTATATAATATATAACACCGAAACCGTTTGGCTGATTTCGCCAAAGAGCTTAACCATTACATTTTAAAATGCAACCTACCTTGAATGTTTCTAGTCGATTTTGACACCAGATTCGTCATCAGCGAGTCCCACCCAATCATTTGAGACCATTTTAGACCCAAAATTCTGAAACAACATACATTTTAGTTAAAAAATAAGTTTCTAAATAGAGATATGGAACACTGTGCCACAGTTGCGATACCCTGTGTATATGAAGGGCATAAAAAACTGTTTTTTTTTTTTCAGAATATTCGCCCCCAGATGTTGGGTTTGCAAGCAGCCCATAATGCCCGAACCAGGTGAAGAAGAAACCGTCCGTGTGGTTGCCCTCGATCATAGTTTCCACGTTCAGTGCTACAAGTGCGAGGTATCTGATCGCACCCCCTAACTTTTCTACTCTTTCTTAACCTCTCTATTTTTTCATTCAAGGATTGCGGCCTAGTACTTTCGTCGGAAGCCGAAGGAAGAGGTTGCTATCCCTTAGACGGCCACGTCCTGTGCAAGAGCTGTAACGCTAAAAGAGTACAAGCGATTTCGAACAACATCACCACAGAGCTTTGAAGAAGCGACTATAAATGTATGTAACTACATTCCAAATTGCATTTAGCTACTCGATATTGCTTCGAAATGGATCCATGTGAAAACTGCCGTTAACAACGATTTCTGAAGAAGACATGATAATGTTGCCGGTGTAACACTGTTCCTAATTGTTTTTAGTGTTAGAACGGGTCGGAAGGCTCTTGAGCCATTTGAGGTGCACATTTATTTGATTACTCTACTCTACCAGTTTTGCGGAGGATTATTTAGGTCAATATGGACATAAAGTTCAAAAATTTGATCAGGAATCCTTTATTCCATTTTTTTCTCCATTTTGACCTATAAATAATTTTTTTGTGGAAATGAAATGTTCAAATTAAAAAGAAAGTTGTCCAACATTACTGATGAAGGTGAATCAAACAAAAGGGATTCCTTGACATGGAATGCGTTTTTGGCCACCCTGTGGGAAATTTCAAGAATTTACATTGATTGTTCTTGGATTATTCTTTATCATGAAAAGAAACGTCCAAATTAAGAAAAAAGTTTATCAACAATTAGTATCGAGAGAAATCAAACAAAATGGGTTTCTTGACTTTTTCTGTAATATACGAAGGCGTAGAAGGGCCACTCTTTGTCGACAAAAATTTTTCCACCTAATTCCGACTTTAATCTCGGAATTAGACTAATTCCGACTTTGAACTCGGAATTATAGACTAATTCTGACTTCAAACTCGGAATTATACATAATTCCGACTTTGAACTCGGAATTATACTAATTCCGAGTTTGAAGTCGGAATTATAGACTAATTCCGACTTTAAACTCGGAATTATAGACTAATTCCGACTTTGAACTCGGAATTAGTATAATTCCGAGTTTAAAGTCGGAATTAGTCTATAATTCCGACTTCAAACTCGGAATTAGTATAATTCCGAGTTCAAAGTCGGAATTAGTCTATAATTCCGAGTTCAAAGTCGGAATTGGTATAATTCCGAGATTAAAGTCGGAATTAGGTGGAAAAATTTTTGTCGACAAAGAGTGGCCCTTCTATGCCCTCGTAGTAATAAAATGAGTGTTTGATTACCCTGTGTAAAATTCTGAAAATCGACGATCATCAGTTTCTTTATTGTTCTTCATCAATGTATTTTATCGTATTTTTATGAGCTGAATTGATATATTATGTATAGTTATTGAGTAAAAATGAAAATATGTGCCATTTAGGGGGGGTTATATCAAATAAAAATATATGAGTAGATTTAGTATCCCCAGATAAACTTCATGAATGTAACCCGAAATAATATTTCGAAAGAATGACCTTTGATTTTATTCAATTTCTAATTTTTTTTCTCAGCAGTTTCATTTCTGTTTATTCTCTTGTGTATTTTTTACTATGATTGTGGCAACCTGTACACTGGTGGTTATTTGTTCATTTGGTATATTATTTTTTGGCTGTAAGAAAATGTATCTAGATTGTAACATTACGACTACTTAATATCTTTACAAAGTGTTTTCACTATAAGCGTTCCATTAACTTGACATATTGCTCAACTTTAAAATTGTTCTTTTCCAGTAATTGTTCTAGTTATGAAATTCACCTTATGCAACCGATATGTTGATTCTTTATGTTTCTGTATTTAGGATATTTTCATATTTTAAGATGTATCTGATTTTAGTTCGACTTCTTGCTTTTATCTGCATTTAATACTTTTATATTTATTGTATTTTATTATAAATTTTGCATAACCTGATAGAATATAATTTATCAGTTGGATTTTATCGTTTCATCATGTTTAATATCACTTGAACCTCTTTTCAAAGCACATTATTGAATATTGTGAGAATGATCAGTGAGTGGGAAGAGCTGCTTGGTTATATCATCTATTCCAAATTTCAACCCATTCCGTCCATCCTTAAGCGCTTTACAGATGGTTGACCAAATAAAAATTTTTCAAAGGGGTTGATATTCCTATGGAAATGTAAGATTGCTGAGGGCATTGAGTTTTGATTTAAGCATTTAGTGGAAGTAGATAGTTCACAAATTATAAGTGCTAGTTAGCCGTGAAAACTAAATTTGCTTTCTCACATCAATTTCATCAGAAATATCACGATCCGTCGCATGGAAAAAATTGAACGGCAACCAATGATACAATATACTGTATTACTAGTTGCCAAAAAGCTAGAGCGCCCTCTGTCGATTCTAATAAACTGTAAGCTCGAATTCATACAGAAATTTTTCAATATAGTTTTACTAGTAGAATGATAATTCCACTAGTCCACAGATGTCGCTTTGCTCATAGGCAACTAATAATACAATTCGATGTATCATTAGCTGCCTTATGATTTCTTTTTCAGGCGATGTATCTTAATATTTCTCTACATAGAGGAATAATGCAATACAAATTATTCAAAGGGGTTTACCTTATAATATTTCGAAGGAAAATTTTGAAAGTTATGAGAATGACTTTAAAATCGGTTAGTGGGAAGAACTGCTTGGGTTTATCATCTATTCCAAATTTCAACCCATTCTGATCATTTTTTAGCGCTTTACCGAAGATTGACCAAATCGAAATTTTTCAAAGGGGTTTACCTTACAATTTTTCAAAGGAAAACTTTGAAGTTTATGAGAATGACTTCAAAATCGGTTAGCGGAAAGAACTGCTTGAGTTTATCACCTATTCCAAATTTCAACCCATTCCGACCATTTTTAGCGCTTTACAGAAGATTGACCAAATCGAAATTTTTCGAAGGAAAATTTTGAAAGTTATGAGAATGCCGTCAAAATCGGTTAGTGGGAAGAGCTGCTTGGGTTTATCATCTATTCCAAATTTCAACCCATTCCGTCCATTTTTTTAGCGCTTTACAGAAGATTGACCAAATCGAAATTTTTCAAAGGGGTTAAACCTTATAAATTTTCAGAGGAAAATTTTGAAAGTTATGAGAATGAAGTCAGAATCGGTTAGTGGGAAAAGCTGCTTGGATTTTTCATCTATTCCAAATTTCAACCCATTCCGACCATTTTTCAGCGCTTTACAGAAGGTTGACCATATCAAAATTTTTTTAAGGGGTTAACATTCCTATGGAAATGTAAGACTGCTGAGGGCATTGAGTTTTGAATAAAGTATTTAGTGGAAGTAGATAGTTCACAAATTTTAAGTGCTAGCTAGCCGTGAAAACTAAATTTGCTTTCTCACATCAATTTCATCAGAAATATCACGATCCTCCGCCTTGAAAAAATTGAACGGCAACCAATGATACAATATACTGTATTATTAGTTGCCAAAAAGCTATAGCGCCCTCTATCGACTCTAATTTACTGTAAGCTTGAATTCGTACAGAAATTTTTTGGTGTGGTTTTAGTAGTAGAATGATATTTCCGCTGGTCCACAGACGTCGCTTCGCTTACAGGCAACTAATAATACAATTCGATGTATCATTAGCTGCCTTATAATTTTTTTTTCAGGCGATAAATGTTAATACTTCTCTACATGGAAGAATAATCCAATGAAAATTTTTCAAAGGGGTTTACCTTATAATTTTTCGAAGGAAAATTTTGAAAGTTATGAGAATGCCGTCAAAATCGGTTATTGGAAAGAGCTGCTTGGGTTTATCATCTATTCCAAATTTCAACCCATTCCGACCATTTTTCAGCGCTTTACAGAAGGTTGACCAAATCGAAATTTTTCAAAGGGGTTAACCTTATAATTTTTCAAAGGGAAATTTTGAAGTTTATGAGAATGACTTTAAATTCGGTTAGCGGGAAGAACTGCTTGAGTTTATCACCTATTCCAAATTTCAACCCATTCCGACCATTTTTTAGCGCTTTACAGAAGATTGACCAAATCGAAATTTTTCAAAGGAAAATTTTGAGAATTATGAGAACGCCGTCAAAATCGGTAAGTGGAAAGAGCTCCTTGGGTTCATCATCTATTCCAAATTTCAACCCATTCCGACCATTTTTCAGCGCTTTACAGAAGGTTGACCATATCAAAATTTTTTTAAGGGGTTAACATTCCTATGGAAATGTAAGACTGCTGAGGGCATTGAGTTTTGATTTAAGCATTTAGTGGAAGTAGATAGTTCACAAATTATAAGTGCTAGCTAGCAGTGAAAACTAAATTTGTTTGTGTTTTCTCACATCAATTTCATCAGAAATATCAAGATCCTCCGCCTGGAAAAAAATTGAACGGCAATCAATGATACAATATACTGTATTACTAGTTGCCAAAAAGCTATAGCGCCCTCTATCGACTCTAATACACTGTAAGCTTGAATTCATACAGAAATTTTTTGGTATGGTTTTACTAGTAGAATGATATTTTCACTAGTCCACAGATGTCGCTTCTCTCATAGGCAACTAATAATACAATTCGATGTATCATTAGCTGCCTTATAAATTTTTTTTCAGGCGATAAATGTTAATACTTCTCTACATGGAAGAATAATCCAATGAAAAATTTTCAAAGGGGTTTACCTTATAATTTTTCGAAGGAAAATTTTGGAAGTTATGAGAATGCCGTCAAAATCGGTTAGCGGGAAGAACTGCTTGGGTTTATCACCTATTCCAAATTTCAACCCATTCCGACCATTTTTCAGCGCTTTACAGAAGATTGACCAAATCGAAATTTTTCAAAGGGGTTAACCTTATAATTTTTCAAAGGGAAATTTTGAAGTTTATGAAAATGACTTCAAAATCGGTTAGCGGGAAGAACTGCTTGAGTTTATCACCTATTCCAAATTTCAACCCATTCCGACCATTTTTTTAGCGCTTTACAGAAGATTAATCAAATCGAAATTTTTCAAAGGGGTTAACCTTATAATTTTTCAAAGGGAAATTTTGAAGTTTATGAGAATGACTTCAAAATTGGTTAGCGGGAAGAACTGCTTGAGTTTATCACCTATTTCAACCCATTCCGACCATTTTTTAGCGCTTTACAGAAGATTGACCAAATCGAAATTTTCCAAAGGAAAATTTTGAAAGTTATGAGAATGCCGTCAAAATCGGTAAGTGGAAAGAGCTGCTGGGGTTTATCATCTATTCCAAATTTCAACCCATTCCGACCATTTTTCAGCGCTTTAAGGTTGACCATATCAAAATTTTTTTAAGGGGTTAACATTCCTATGGAAATGTAAGACTGCTGAGGGCATTGAGTTTTGAATGAAGTATTTAGTGGAAGTAGATAGCTCACAAATTATAAGTGCTAGCTAGCCGTGAAAACTAAATTTGTTTGTGCTTTCTCACATCAATTTCATCAGAAATATCAAGATCCTTCGCCTGGAAAAAAATTGAACGGCAACCAATGATACAATATACTGTATTATATTATGTCATCCTGACATAATACATGTCACAAGTTTTTCACTTTATTCCCGATATTTTATTAGATTTCTAGTTCGAAATGAACAATTATGGATCTATGGGAGATGATTCCCCAATAAAGGGGCCTGTAGCGTTCTTCGTTCATCTGAGGATCTGAAAATCATCGCTTGGAGGACTGAACCTGGTCGAAAGACCCTCTCGGTCATGAGCAAATGTAGGAAATATTATTTACTGCTTCCTTCTGGTTTTCTGTCCCTCTTTCTGTTTCAGATATTATGTCAAGATATTTTGTCGAAATGAATTCAAGATGACGAAAAAATTATTTTCAAATGAAAAAGATGCCATCCATCTTCTATAAACAAATTACTACACTTATGCGGGGAGACAGAATTTTTCCTGAGGTTTTTATCTGTGCTCTTGTATCATACGCAAATATGTATGGTACCCCGTTTACATTTCCTCTGCTAACACTGTGATATATCTTAGAATTGTAATGCTCGTTCTCAAAAGAATATATATATATATACTGTATTACTAGTTGCCAAAAAGCTATAGCGCCCTCTATCGACTCAAATACACTATAAGCTTGAATTCATACAGAAATTTTTTGGTATGGTTTTACTAGTAGAATGATATTTCCACTAGTCCACAGATGTCGCTTCTCTCATAGGCAACTAATAATACAATTCGATGTATCATTAGCTGCCTAATAATTTTTTTTTCAGGTGATAAATGTTAATACTTCTCTACATGGAAGAATAATCCAATGAAAATTTTTCAAAGGGGTTTACCTTATAATTTTTCGAAGGAAAATTTTGGAAGTTTTGAGAATGCCGTCACAATCGGTTAGTGGAAAGAGCTGCTTGGGTTTATCATCTATTCCAAATTTCAACCCATTCCGACCATTTTTCAGCGCTTTACAGAAGGTTGACCAAATCGAAATTTTTCAAAGGGGTTAACCTTATAATTTTTCAAAGGGAAATTTTGAAGTTTATGAGAATGACTTCAAAATCGGTTAGCGGGAAGAACTGCTTGAGTTTATCACCTATTCCAAATTTCAACCCATTCCGACCATTTTTTAGCGCTTTACAGAAGATTGACCAAATCGAAATTTTTCAAAGGGGTTAACATTATAATTTTTCAAAGGACAATTCTGAAAGTTGTAAAGCGCTAAAAGATGGTCGTAATGGGTTGAAATTTGAAATAGATGATAAACCCAAGCAGCTCTTCCCAATTAATCGATTTTGAGGTAATTCTCATAACTTTCAAAATTATCCTTTGAAAAATTATAAGGTAAACCTCTTTGAAAAATTTCGATTTGGTCAATCTTCTGTAAAGCGCTAAAAAATGGGTTGAAATTTGGAATAGATGAGAAATCAAAATCCATTCCAAATTTCAACCCATTCCGACCGTCTTTTAGCGATTTATAGAAGGTTAACCAAACCAAAATGTTTAAAAGAGGTCAACCTTGTAATTTTTCAAAGAACAATTCTGAAAACGCCAAAATCGGTAAGTGTGAAGAACTGCATGATTTTACCATCTATTACAACTTTCAACCCATTCCAACCAGCACATCGAATGAATTGTTTGAATTAATCCAGCATTTCAAATTATACCTCATTCTCTTCATTATTATAAGTGTTATACAGTTAATGAAACCGGTAATTTTGAGATCGATGTTTCTGTCCATTTAGCATAATGAAATAACTGTTCCATGCCACTTTCACATGCAGCTTATAGATCTTACTTTTCGAGAAAATAAGCATTCATTCATTCAATTGAAAAGTTATTCATGGTTTCCAAAAAAATATATTAAAACAATCTTATATAAAAACATTCACTAAATCTCTATACAAACTAAACAGAAACAAATTTTATCAGTTTAAAATATACAGATGCGCCATCGAACAAGAAATCTTCTCTCAGTCTTCTCTTTAAATAATCTCCTTCTCGAAGAAAATAGAATATAATGCCAATATGGAATATCCTTAAGAAAAAAAATAATACTTTTCGAGATAACTGGTTCCCAGCGAGATGCTTTTTCTAATGAGAGATGCTGGCTAAGCTGTGAGTTCAGATTTTATCACAGGCTCTTTTTTTCACAAACAGATCAGTCAGGATTATAAAAATTTCGTCAAGAAACGATTACGTTTCTAAAACTCCGCAGGATGTTTCTTTATGGACCTTTTGTGACGTGTAATTTTGGTAGCAGTGCCTTTTCCAAGTCTACAAGTTTCCTTTTCGTTGCTGACCTTGTGGAAAGTTGGTTCTTCAGTTTCATGTACGAGCTCAAACGTGCTGCCCCATATTCCTGTAAAAAGAATTATATAACTTTTCGTTTTAGCATGTTCTACAGTGACTTTAACAAGATACTTGCATGGAGTAACTGTAGTATCACAGATCAACCAGATAAACCACTCGCGTCATTTACTTAGGAAATCTATGTCAACGCAGATATGACCCTGAATCGAGCTAATCAGAATTTTAGCAGGCGTTTGGGGTGCTTTGGGGTGCCAATTAGATTGCAGGAATAGGATTACGTCACTCTCGGCGTTTTCGGACTCGCTTGAAGAGGTTATAAACATGTAAACAAACTGAAATGAATTTTTCATCCTATTAATTGATGAATAATTTCGTATCTATTCCATTTAAGAATATAATCCAAACATTTTTTCACAACCAAATCAATTGTTGAGTAATCTTTGAGGTTCTATTTATGAGTACAGGCCTCAATATATGTTTTAATTATACAACAAGAATTGGAATCGAACTTAGGTGGACTCATCCATAATGTTCATTTTATATAATATAAAGGAATCGCAACTGAAGTAAAAGCATTACAACCTCCATTATTCAATTAAAACGATGGGATGTCTAATAAAATTGTATATGATTGCACAACCACAAGGATTGGAATGGAACAAAGTTGGTCTATTCATAGTTTGATTTTATATTGAAATGAATCTCATTTGATGTGAAACTACAAAGATTCTCTGATTAAGGTAAACGGGTTTTCCATAACATTTTTCCAAAATTTTCATTTACTCCAACCGAATTCTTCTACAGGAGTTTAAGATGTGACAAAACACTCGCTTTGGTGTTGGAAATTTGCTTTTCAAATGGTTTCATCGAAAAATCTTAGTCTGATTTTGATTTTGTGATTCCTGAATCCCGACAAATCCGTTTTTACATTTCGATTTTAGATATTCCAAAATCAAGTATTCAATTTGACAGCTGTTTCGAGGAAGAAGAAAGTGTGGTTATGTCTGTTATATTTCTCAAGGTCAGAGAGACGCGATTCCCGCAAACGATGAAGTGATTTGTCTTGTTGGTCTGTGGTAGTATCATTGTATAAAGACAACAAACAAATTGTCTTTATACAATGGTAGTATGTTCTAGGGAACAATACACCTAGCGACATCTGCTGAAATTACGAGGAACTCAGATATCATCATTTCTGATAGTTCGTCATGATTTCAGCAGATGTCGCTAGTTGTATCGTATCGATTCTGTCCATCCAAACAGACGTCCTTTAACACGATAGATTGAGAATGGAAAGTGATAGCGACTTGAACCTTTGACGGACAGAATTGAATTTGACCACGGATTCTTTTTGAGGGAGTCCAGGACCATTATCGGCTCAAAATTCGTAAATTACAGATATTGTGACGAAACGATCAAATGATCCAATATTTACTCACCCAGTATCCAAAAGGTATCTGTGACGTCTCATCGTTCACAAAACCCCACAGAGTCCACAACAGATGCGATACCAAAGTGAAGAGCTCAACTTCTTTGAGCAATTTCTTTGGGTCCTCGTTCAGATTCCTTTCGGCCAAGTATTCCTCGATAAATCTCAGCCTTTGACTTTCAGATGGATAGTTTTCTTCGTCGATAGTGAAGAACGGATATTCTTTGTGCGTGTAATCGTAAACCCATTCTACGAAGTGATTGGCAATGTCGAAGGCTCTGTAATTGTACGAGCAATATTCGAAGTCTGAAAGGAAAAATTTAAATTAGTATAATTACTGCACTCCTGAAAAAAAAAACAGTTATTCTCTATCTGAACGATATATCGGGAGTTTTTTTTTTGAGTGATAGAACTTTAAATTGAAATAAAACACAATTAAATTAAGATTGAAGCCATTTTTTTGCGCGCTATCGTTTTGTCCAAATGTCTGTAATTTTCGATGATTGAGCCGAAAATGGTCTCAAACGACTAGATTGGACTCACTGATGACGAATCCGGTGTCAAAATCGATTCTGTCCGGCCGGCCGACCGTGGACACGATAACTGTTGAACGGAGTGAGCTAGCAACTTGAAACTTTCAATGTAGGTCGAGCATTGGAATGCCGCGGTTAAGTTCGTTAATGGGCCAAATCGGTCGAATAGTTTCGGAGTTAGAGCCACTTGAAATTTTGAAGTTATTTATTTTTTATTTCAGAAAGTACTTAAGCGATTGGATTCAAACTTGGCAATTAGGTGAAGTATAACGACGCGCAACTTCGAGCCAAATTTTGTTAGGATCATGTCAGTAAATTTTTCTTCAAAATTTTTTTCCAAAAAATTTTTTTTTCGAAAACCGTTCATCATTTCCAGAAAAAAATTCCACTCGGACTTTGGGCTTTATATTTCACAGCAGTGTACCAAATTTCAGTTCGATGCGATTATAAGTTTTGGAGTTATCGGGAAAAAATATGCCAAATTGCGAGGTTTTTTCTCCATATCGTTGCTTTTTTCGGTATAACTTGAAAAATACTGATTCAATCCTGATAAAACTTCGCAGCTAGTTTGAAGATACTGAAAGCCAACTTTATGCAAAATTTCGTGATGATCGTGTCATTAGAACAATTCGAAAAAAAAAATTCTGTGATTTTCTTATCATTTTCTTACGAAGGCGTAGAAGGGCCACTCTTTGTCGACAAAAATTTTTCCACCTAATTCCGACTTTAATCTCGGAATTATACTAATTCCGACTTTGAACTCGGAATTATAGACTAATTCCGACTTCAAACTCAGAATTATACATAATTCCGACTTTGAACTCGGAATTATACTAATTCCGAGTTTGAAGTCGGAATTATAGACTAATTCCGACTTTAAACTCGGAATTATAGACTAATTCCGACTTTGAACTCGGAATTATAGACTATAATTCCGAGTTTAAAGTCGGAATTAGTCTAATTCCGAGATTAAAGTCGGAATTAGGTGGAAAAATTTTTGTCGACAAAGAGTGGCCCTTCTACGCCTTCGTACCAATCAAATTACTTGATTTTGAGTCATGTGTCAAATTTCATACAATAACCCATGGATTACAGCGATAATAGTTTAGTTCCGATATTCCTGGCCAGTACTGGCCAGTAACAGTAATTTCGAAACGCTTCGTACTGATACGAACAGTTACCAAAGCAGTGCCAGTAAAATCAAATGTTAAAATTTACTGGCCAGGAATATCGGAACTCAACTAATACCCTACATGTGGTGTTTTCAGTTTGGTGTTTTCGACAAGGAGGATCATCAAGTTCAAATTAAACGTTAGATTGACAATCAATTTTTTGAAATCTACAAAGTGAAAAATTATCTTATCGAATACCCCTCGGTCCTTGTAAAACCTCAAAATTTTGTCATAGAAAATCCTTTAAGCGTGTTGCTTTCAGCATTCTCTATGACAAGATTATCTCGGTATTATCAAGGCCCTAGGGGTATTACTGCTGATAATTTTATGACATTTATGTTTTAAAAATGATTTCGGCCATATGTCCACCACGACTAGCTCTGAGGAACTGCATTCGACCAGACCAATTTTGGGCCACTTCTTCGAGTATTTAATCAATAACAGGAGTTATATTGGCTTCCAAAGCGTCTATTGTTTCTGGTTTACTAGCATGAATCAATTACTTGACTTTAACCCAAAAAAAATAATCTAGTGGAGTTATGTCGCATGATCTTGGAGGCCAATTCATTGGACGATTTAACGAAATAATGTTATCGCTGAATCTTTCTTTCAATGAATCAATTGCTACTGTAGCAGGATGAGGTGTAGCACCATTTTGTTGGAACCAAAACACTTCTGGGTCGACACCATTCAAATTTTGAAACAAATAATCATTGATCATCGATCTGTAACAAAGACCATTCACTGTAACATTAGTTGATAGTTGGTAAGGGGTTACGTTCCACTGCGACCTTAAGGTCTATTGTGCCCCCTTGTCAGAGCTGTTTTCGCAACCTACAGCTCGCCCTCCAGCTCAAGAGCTCTGATGAATTCTAATATCTGTGAGGGCTTCAAGGAGGCTAAGTTCTCATTCCTCCTATAATGCTCCTGTCCAAGGTATCTTTTGCGCAGGCTCACAATGGCGAGGCATTCTGTGGTCAGGTGAACAGGGGTTTCCTCCTCCTCCCCACAAAATCTGCACTCGTCAGTTTCTGATAAGCCCATTCTCATCATGTGCTTCCTTAGGCGACAGTGTCCTGTGAGGAAACCAGTGAGGAAGCGTAACTTATTCTTACTGAGATCCAGATGATTTTTGGATCTAGCAATTTCAAAGTTCCGAAGGAACTTTTTAGACTGTTCCATTCCTGGAGAATTCCTCCACAGTGCCCCTCTTTCATTTTCTTCTTTCTCCAAAAACTCTTTCTTATAGGTACATTTGCCTATACCACAGAAAGGTTCTGGGCCAGTAGGTAGCGTTTGTGCTCCCTTTCTGGCTAGAGTGTTGGCCTCTTCATTTCCTTTGATTCCTGAGTGCCCAGGAACCCAGACTAAGGAGACCTTGTTATTCTTGCCTACTTCATTGAGTTTCCTTCGGCACTCCCATATCAGCTTTGAGTCGATGACATAGGAGTTCAGTGCTTTAATAGCAGCCTGACTATCAGAATGGATCACTATGTCACACCCTTGATAGTTTCTTTCCAGGTTTATGTCTATGCATCTTTCGATAGCAAGTATTTCTGCCTGAAAAACACTCGAGTAGGAGCCTAGCGATAGTGTACATTTAGTTCTAGGCCCGTATACTCCAGCGCCGGCCCCCGTCGTGGTTTTAGAACCATCTGTATACCATTTAACGGTATTTGCTTTGAGTTTTTGGGTAGTGTATTCCTTTTCCCATTCTTCCCTTTTACATAGCATTGAGTCAAAGTTCCTCTCGATGCTTACTTTTTTAATCATAACATCACTAGGTAGGTTCGCTAATGAGATGTACTTGTTCAGGGAGGACCAGGCTCTCTGACTTTTGATTCTCTCATTCCCTGTACCTTCCCTAGAGATTCTAAGGATAGCTTCATGGGCTACCCTTCTGATCACTAGATATAGAGGACTGAGATCTATGATGACCTCAAGTGCTCTAGTCGGGCATGTTCTCATAGCCCCAGTGATGCAAACACAGGCAAGCCTTTGTAACTGTAACATTAACTCCAACATCGTTTTTAGAGAAGTATGGACCGATAAAGCCTCCAGTGTGTAAGGCACACCATACAGTGTATATTTTCGAAAGTAATGAAACCTATAGAACTTCTTGAGAATTGTTTTCACTCCATATACACCAATTTGGCTTGTTTACATAGCCGTTCAACCAGAAATGAGCTTCATCACTAAACACAATTCTACGATAAAAAGGTGAATCAACTTGAATCTGTTCTAGGGCCCAATCAGCAAACAAACGACGCTTATTATGGTCAAGTGGCTTTAGTTCATGAACCAGTTGGATCTTGTATCGGTATAAACCAAGATCTTCACGCAAAATTTTCCATGTGGTGGATGCACAGAGTCAAACTTGTTATGAACGTCGACGAATGGACAAATCTGGATCATCATTAACACTATGACTTACAGCAGCGATATTTTCTTCTGTACGTACAGTTCTTTGTCTTCTTGTTGCATCTAGTAGAGAAAATGTTGCTGAAATCTATAGATAGTTCGACGAATGAGCTGCTCTGATGGACCATTATGTAAACCATGAATTTCACGAAGTGCTCTATAAGTTTAGAACACTGATTTTGAAAATAAATTTCAACAATTTGTAAACGTTGTTGCGGCGTGAGTCCTTCCATGTTAATTTGTCAATGCTTACTGAACAGAAATGTCGAAACAACATGCCTTCTACTTTCTGTCAAATCACAGTTATCTCTATCGAAAGTTCTATCACTCTAATAAAAGAAACACCTGATACAAACAGTCGATGTATCAAAGTGACTCACATTACTTGAACAAATCGTCATGAATGCGACATCACGTTGAGTGACAAAAGCCTTACCTATAAGTACAAGTTTGGGGTCCTCAGGATCACAATCTTCACCTTGCTGCATCAGTATGTTCCCCTCTTGCATGTCGTTATGACAGAACACAACCTCCGTGCCTTCCCTCTCTATCCTTGCCCTCAACCAATCCAATTCTGCCCTGAGGTCGACATTGGGCAGCTTGGTTGCGAATTTTTCAGCTTTTTTAGGTACCGTGCAAGTGGACAGCCATCTTTCCATGGTGTTCCACAGCCAGCTTGGTTCTTTGTCCAGTGGCACCTAAAACCATATCGACCATTGAAGGTTTGAAGCACTCTTTGGGGACATATGGTAGTTTTATTTGTCAGAAGACTACATGTTTTTTGCACACTCGATATCTAGTGACTGAGTTTGTGGAATGGATATATTTGCGATGTGAATTGAAAAAAAGTTCAGATGTGCAGTGTTCCGATTTCTCAAATTGACGAAATATTAAAGTATACTTTAAATTTTTGTTGATCAGTTGTGGAAGTAGAGTCTTTGAGAAATTTGTTCTTAATGACATATTTGTATTCATTTGAAATTGGAGAATATATGCAATTAAGAATATCGAGCTCTGTAAAGATGGCACAAGATAAGTGATCTCGTTGCTTGGACACAATTTTTTGAGATTTTGATAACTCATGAAGCATTTGAATTTGAAAAAATTAGAATAAATCCCTCATTATGTCGTCATCTTTGCAGCAACGTTACTGCTCAGAGAAGCATTCCAGGGCGCACCACCAATGCAACTGTTTGTCTTAGATTGAGGATCAGCACAAAATGTATTACCATTAATATTGGACCGCCCTGTATATTGTTTTAATATTGAGTCAAAAGTTGTGGATATCATCCGAGTCAATACTGAAAAATATACCCACAAACTGTACTTCCACACTCATTTAAATAATGCCAATAAAAACCCATAATATATTAAAGAATCATCTGAACATTTTAGCAGAAAAAATGTGTGTCACAAAGCTAATCACTTCGATTTAGTTTAATACAGGAAATATAAATATGAAATTTGCTTTAATTATCTGAAAAAAACAACTTGAAAACTGTGATGAAATTTTATTGAATTGTTCAAGTGTGATTTTTTTATTGCAAACCGGTTGAATTGCTACGAGTAAATAATCAGCAAAATTCTAGAGAGTCATTGACGTGAGGTCTGGAGATTTTAAGCGCTTGTTCAAATTCTAATCCTTAGATCAACACGAAATTTTGCACCAACTTGCGCGTTGGTAATTTTCACCTGATTAAGAAGTTTCAATTTGATTGCATTTGTACTCCTTGAGATATTGCGGAAATAATATTAAAATTCCGAATAAAAACGAAATTTGGCATATTATTTGCCTTATATCGCCGAAAACAAATATCACATCGAACTGAAATTTGGAATATTGTTGTTAAAAACCAACTTCAAAGTTTGCGCCAAGTTTCGTTGGAATCTAATCAATCTTCCCAGAAAAATAAAATTTTTTCATCAAAAATTCGGAAAATTTTCGAATAAACATTTTTTAAAAACTCTCTGACAGCTGGATCAACACAAAATTTTGCAATACGTTGCGTGTTAGCATTTCAAAACTGTTAACAAAGTTTCAATCTGATCGATTCAGTACTTCACGAGATATCAAGGAATTATTCTCAAAATTTCAAATCGGCCTAACTCCGAAACTACTCGATCGATTTTAACAATTAACGAACTCAACTGAGATATTTAAACTACAAACCTAATTTGACAATTTCAAGCGCTAGGTCTTTTCCTTCGAAAGTTAGACAGAATTGAATTTGACCACGAATTCTTGATCAGGCCAATCTTCTAAGATCATTTTCGGCTCAGAATTCGAAAATTGCAGACACTACGACGAAACGATAACGTGCTGTTCCCTAGAACAAGCGCATAAAAAACAAAATTAAATTCGTGGAACGTATGAATATCCATTACTTTATTTACAGGGATTCCAAGTAAACATCACGACTCTCAAAATATTAGTGGTAAATTCCACCGCTTCAAGTATCAACCTTCGGATTGTTTACTGTTTGTGACACACATTCTTATTGATTAATTTTCCTTGCAGTTCAAAAGTATGGCGAATCTTTATGAAGGATAGGAATCAGATAAAGACTTGAAAAGAGGATGAAATTAGTATATCAACTAGCAAAATTCCGGCATTTCAATGGCAATGTTCAAGATTAAGAATAATATAAAATATTTGAATTATTTTTTACATCAATTTTTTGATCACTTTAAATAAATAAATAAATAACTACATCGAAATGTCGAAAAATGCCATTTCTTCAAGCACTTATACTCTTACTCAACTTTTCTACACTCTTTCTAACTGATAAATTGGGGGTTGTTTAAGGAACTATGGCATCGTCGTGAGACAAAAAACATGAGTCAGGACTTTCAAAAGAAACTAAATATATCATTTGAGATCCTACTGCGGTCAGAGGGTCCTCTTAAAGAGTCTTTCGGCGCCATATTGTACGGCCCTCAAGTTTCAGGACGCACGGACTGTTCATTTTAAGAAGACATCACCTTGCTAGAACAGAATAAGAAACATACCCCATATGTGTGTGACAAAAAAAATTTGAGAGATAGGGTTATACATTGGGGCTATGCTGAATCATACGTAGGCAATTCTGGAAAATCTCTAATTTGGAACGGAGAATCTACGAGAGAAAGCATTCCAAAAGAATGAAAAAGTATTACAACAATAAAAATCGTACTTTTCCTTTAATTAACAACTACGGAAATATGAACATATTTTAATTGTTTATATAGAAACGATATCGCACAAATATGTTCCTAATAATAATAAAAATAATTCTCAAGAATTCTGAAAAAAAAATATTCTTCAAAATAATTCATTAATTAGTTATTGATTTTTATTTTATTCTTTTTTATACTTTATCGAACTTTTGGTGAATCGTTAATTTAATTTCGAAGGTTTTAAACGAGAGTAACTTATTTTTAAAATTGCTGCTTTTATTCAAAAAACAAAAAATAAATAAAAATATCAGAAATCATCTTTTATTTTGAAAATTCAACAGAAAGGACCAACAGGAATATGAAATTGATTTTTTAAATAAAAATGAATTGAGATTCAAATTATTTTCGAATAATTTTTGGACGATACACAATATTATATTTCCTTGGCCCCCTCTTTTAGATTCTACTCGTAGATTCTCCAAAGTGTTTTTAAATTCTTTAAATTCATCATTAATTTATCTTGAATTTTCCTAGTCGTTGTTGAGGCCTCAGAAAATCATGAATTTAATAGCATGAAACCTGCATTATCTATAAACTAATATAAACTCGGAGTCTAGGAAAGTGATAACAAAATGAATTCGCATATAATTGAGTTCAAACTGAACATCAAGGATGCGATTTTGCATAATAGCCAACAATTATTATCGTAGAAGTCAAAATTGAACAAATCAACAACTATTAATATATGCGTAGTTTCATTTCTCCGTAGCTGATACGAGATGTTTACAGTAAAATGTTGAATGTTCAGTTATTTTCCTCTTCAATTAGATGAATCTATTATCTATTTTTGTTGGAAATTTTCCATGGTGTTTATTCATTTCGAATGAACTATTCTGAGGAACATGAAACGTTTTACGATATTGTTGGTATTTAATTTTACATAGATGTTACAATTTTACCCAAAACGCACTTGATTCAAAAAATTTTTCTAGGAACTATATTTTAATAATTTAATATTGTTAGAAGAAAATTTTCGGTTGGTACGAAAAAAAGTTTATTTGATTGAAGGACATCTTATTTTTTGATGGTATTATTATCATGTTTATGATAAATTTATAATTTAGATAAACAAAGATTTTTTTAACCTTGAGGTATATTTGATAATATAATTTTTTCTTTGATCTATTAAATTTGAAGGTTTTTCATGGAACTTATCAGTCTGGAAACTTTCCAATAAATGAGTGAAGCATTCGACCTACATTCTTGATGATAAGCACTGATGGAAATTTTCGAAAATTCTCTTCCTCCACAATATCAATTTCTATAAATAATTTTTACCTAATTTAATGGTATTTTTTGTTGAATTTCGAAATGCCAAAAATAGATAAACTGCGAACAGATGGAAGCGAAAAAAATTATTGTGAAGCAAATGAATTAATTTGGATGAGTGTTTGAGATCTTCAGAATATAAAAATTTCTCAGATTGAAAGTTTACAGCTACTTCATGGTTTTATATCAGGTAAAATTCCTCATTCAACCCCGTCTAAAAGAAGAATGTTTTTAGGGGATTGAAAATTCAACAAAACCTGTATTAAAAAGATTCTTTATTGTGTCCTTATTCACCCTGACTTAAGACATTCGAGGGTGGTTTAAAACGTTATTCTGAAAGTTGACCCCATAAATACCTGGGAACTGGTTCTGGATCCCTTTGTTCATTGTATGGTAGTATATTGGGTTTGAAGAATTTTGAATATGTGTTTTCAATTTGTTCATTCAACTGAGTATAATCTTTATCTCTTATTTTGATGCAAGTTCATGTTTTTAACAAGCAGTCGTATATAATTTGAATTAATAATTAATCTAAAATTATTGTAACCAGGATCAAACTATTAATAATCGAAGCTATAAATGCAAACTAGATTATTTTCCGCGATATGAAAATTAGAATGGCATGATAGTGAAACAATTGACAATAAACCGTCGAAGAAATTATTCAAATGATTCAGGCAAGTTATTCAATTCCGAAATGATTGGCTGTATAAAATGTTTTTTAATCTTCTTCCGTTTCAATAGCGAGCCGTTATCAGCGAATATGTGAATAATTATTACATTTTCCTCAAAGGACTTAGAAAATAGAAATTGGAAATTGAAAAAATATTCCTCAAAAGCTCATCAATGGATTCAGATGTTTTCACGTTTCAATGCTGAATATAAATAAAAATAGTGATTTTTTAAATTAAAAGTATTGAATAATGGTAATATAAAATTTTATTGGAGAGAATATCTGTAAACTTTGAAGAAAGCAATTAAAATGAATTCGCAATAATTCTTGATTAACAATTCCATTTTCGAATTCGTTCTACCTCAGAGAAATTAATGAAAAAAATAATAACGAACACGGTTGAACGTTGATAAGATATAGCAAGTTTAATTGCTTTCAATTAGTATACTTTTTCCATAACGATTGTCCAAACAATAATTCGGTTTGATAGTTTATTTCAACAATACACGAAATACGCTCATGTCGGAAGTTCAATGTTTATTTTTACGGTTTATTTGGAAAATGATAAATTTGTGTATTTTGGAAAGATAATTAGCAATGAATATATGTATATCATTTTGACACTCTAAAGCTATTTGATTTTCGAAGAAGATGTTACTCTAAAACTCATCCGATCCAGTTGAAATTTGGTACACGATCGTGAAGTTTCGGCTCGTACGTGTTTGTGAATGTTTGGCTGAATCTGACATTTATTTTCAGAATATAAAATTTTCGAGAAACAATTTTGAAAATTTTTGTAAAACATTTTTTTTGAAATTTGCTAAAGCAAAGATTTCGATGAAATTTTGCTCAACTTTGTGTCTCCGCCTTCAACAACTAATGAGAAAATTTCAATCTGATCGTATTCGTATTTTTCGAGTTATCCATGAAACAATCCAAAAAATTTTTAATGGTTATAGCTCCGAAACTATTGGATCGCTTATGCCCATTCTCGAACCCTTATCGAATTGAAATTTGGTACACTCTCGTGAAATATAGGGTTTAAGGTTTGTGCGAAATTTCGTTGAAATCTAAGGAATAGTTTTCGAAAAAAAAAAATTTAAGAGAAATGTCGAAATTTGTTTTTTTGCTTGTTCTAATTACACGAACATCAAGAAATTTTGCACAATGTTGTGCAGGAGCAATTTTCAATAAGGCACCAATTTTTTTTATGATTGAATTAGTATCGTTCAAGTTATTCTGCAAATATCAATAGCGGGAAAAACCAAAAAAAATGTTTTTCTGAAATCTTTTAATGTTAAATTCGAATGTAAATGAAACTTGGTATATTATTGTGAAATAGTAATGGGGTTTGACGTCTGTACAAAATTTCGAGTCGGAATCTGATGAATGGTTTTAGGGAAAAAAAAATTCAATAAAATTTCAGAAATTTTTTTAAAATTCACTAATGGTACGATCCCGAAGAATATATTGAGGAAATAAACTCAAAAGTTCAAATGACAACCAATTCGTCCGATTTGGACCCTGAACTGAACCGTCGCACCCTAAAAGTTTCAACAACAGAATAGATTTTGACCTTTGAATAGAAAACATTATATTTTAATATAATATTATATTATTATTATACTATAATATAATATATATTGTATTAACATTATATTATATTCAAAGATTATGACATTGGATTGAGCACATTTCGACAAAACGATAACACGCCGTTCCCAGAACATTCGCTCAAAAATAAGAAGTACATGCAACTCAACCCAACCGAAAAAAAACTCAAGATCTCTCTAAGAATCAATGAATGTTCGATGTTTTCGACAGAACCAAACGCATGATTCAAGCATAGCATCATGATCGACGGTGAATTTTAATAAATAAAAAATATTTTTTACCTCAATCCTGGAAGGAAAAAATCAACTAAAAACAGAAAAAAATTAATTGCCTTGAGCGGCTATCTCACCTCCATCGAGTGTATTTTGCCCATCTTCTGAGCAATCATGTTGGACAACTTCTCGTCGGCAAGTTCCCTATTTTTGAGAGGTCTGGCGTTTATGTACTGCTCTATTCTGCCCCCTGGAAAGATGCCGTGAAGTTTTGGACCTAGGCCTCTCTCTGACAGCAGGGTGAAGATGACGGACTCCGTGATGATGGCTTCAAGTGCACCTTCACCGTGGGTCTGGCCGTAGACTCGAAGGAGGACGTCTTTGGGCTCGTCTTGGATTTTCTCTTGGAGGGTGTCTGGTAGGTATATATGGTACAGGAGGTTGGAAAGACCACCACTGAAAAAGGGGGTTTAGGGTTAGTGATTTTTGTTTGAATATTCGAGGATATAAATTCGACACGATTTGATGCAAACTTGGTAATTAGTTAGAGAAGATCAGAATTTCTTGAGAATCGAATTTTTAAAAAATTCTCTTTTTTTTTTAATTTCAAATTTTTTCTTGAATTTTTTTTTCTCGGAAACTTTACGTCGGATTTCTTTTATATTTGGGGTTGAATTTTGATTCGCTATTCATCAATAGTCTATCGAATCTCAGCTCGATCGGATATGTACTTTTGGAATTATTGGAAAATTAATACCTATTTCTAATGTCGGAATTTATTGGAGGTAAATAATGACTCGATTACATTCAAATTTGTTCATTAGTTGAAGAAGGACATAAAAAGATATATGGACAACGCGCAAACCTTTTTATATAATGCTATTTTTAGAATTTTTTTTCAATTTACGTTTTGGAAAAATAAAATTAATTACAAACCTGAGGAAAATTTGGGAATTTTGGAATTAAGAAGCTATAAAATTGTCCTATAAGCATCGAGTGTCCATGTTGTATTTATTTTGTTTAAGATCAACTTCAAGGCCGATGATATGGGTACATACATTGACGATAGAATAGGTTAAGGGCCTAATTAGGAGGGTCCAATTCTTGAATGGGTAAAATCCGCCAAACGATTTCGTAGATACCCATTAAAAAATTAATTTTTCCGATATTTCAAAAATACAGATAAGATCGAATTGAAATCTATTACTTGGACAAAAAACGTACCTACTAACAATGCATGCAAACTATATATATTCTCTTATTTTCTTAATGATGCGTATCGAACTATATTTAGGTAGCGGAGGCTAAATTACGTCATCACCGACGTTGAAAATAGAGTAAAATTTAGGTTAATCAAATAGACCTACCCTGGTAATTAAATAAACAAGAAGATAGGTCAAATTTCGATAATCCACTATGAATTTCATCAATAACTCTTGAAGATCTTGACTGGCCTACTCTATCTATCCCTATCACTCAATTTATAACGAGGCAAAAACGAGATAATATCATATCAGGTAAAAAAAGAAAAAATCTCACCTTATGTGTTTGAAGCCAATATTGTTGGCATTAACTGCCTTCCAGGCTCCATTTAAGTAATCCTTGCAGATCCTTGTAGCAAGTTCCCTCATTTCGGCGGTGTCTCCACACATCTGCGTGTTCAAAAAACCATGAAAATATTTCAATTCGTATGTTTTGACCCTGGGTTTAGGCATCCAGTTTTTAAATTATTTTGCAAGTTGAAAATTAAAATGTTATTTGTTAAGTTCGGTGTTTTAATTATTATATTTTTTTAAATTTATTTAACAGTATTATTGATGATTGCTTAAAGCAAAGTTTAGTTGATTAATTTGTTAAAGTTCACTGATAAATTTAGTTCTTTACCATCGATTTTATTATTTTCGGTTTTTTTGAAAATATTATTTGGATTTTCGTGAAATTTAGAAGATTTCTGAGCATTTGCAGCGCTTCAATGGGGATATAACGTACAACTGAGTATACAGAGTATTACGTGGATCAATATAGATACGCAGACGTAGAAGAAATATTTTCACACTCATTTTTTAAGTTAATAGATAATGTGTCCAATTTAGATAACATATTGCCTATTCTCAATTAACGCTCCAGAAATAAAGTGTTATCTTATTCTGGGAAATAATGACTAGGTTGACGTTGATCTTGAATAATGACGTCGTGTTAATTAAGACTAATAAGGGTTAATTGCTCTCCACAAATTGCGATATGTGACTTATGCATTGAGGTATTTCACTAATGAAAGATGCTTGTCTCGTTGATATACTATTTTTTTTTTGAATTGAATACAAATGGGAGATTAATCCATAAACATCAGTTGCACAATTTATTAGATAGGGCTGTAGTTTTTGAAAAATATATCAGCTCGATGCAAATTAGTACACTTCATGAATTATTTATAGACTCTATTAGTTTTTTTCAAAAGCAGACATATCACCAATATTAATTAGAAAGGTTATTATTATTATTTTTAAAGCAGAATGACTCAGTTAATTATAAGACATTCATGTTTTTTACTTGCATTCGAATAGCTTTGTGTTGAATAAATAAAAATCAAGATAATATTGCAGTGAGATATCTGAATTAATTCATAGAACTGCATATGAAATTCAGGTCAAGTAAGTAACTATAATGAGTTCATGGAACTTAAATATGGAAGAACTTTTTTTTGGTTTAAAATTTCTGTTTGTCGGAAAACGAATGGAAAATTCGCTTAAAATGTCGGATCAAATTGAATTATATCAATTGTATTGTTGCCGATTAGTGAAATAGTATATCTTCCTCGACAATAAATAACAATAGAAAGTTCTAGAACGCAAATATAGCAGAGTTCAAAGCGAAAATAAAACGCAGAATTAAAAAAATTGAAGGTTCCCGTTTAGAGTTAGACAATAAAAATGAAATTGTAGTGCATTTATTTTTTATTGACCTATAAACCTTTTGTGAAAAAAATAAAGAGCTCACCTTAATGTTGTTCATAACACAAGCCATCGTATTTTTCGGAAATAAAAACTCACTCTTTAGAAATAAATTATAATTTATATAAAATATTATAAATTTACGTTAAACGTAAAAAAATTCACAATATAGGTATAAAAGAACAAATTTGTCCTATAACAAGTCCGGGGTCAGAAATATCTCAAAATCACAAAAAGAAATATTTTTTTGTAGGAAATTTGTATCAAGTCACTTAACGAATGGTAAATAAACCAACTTCTAACAGCGAACTCCTGATAGAAACTAACTAAACTCTGGACTGAAAGAAATTTGCTTCGCCTGTAAACCGGATTCTAAATTAAATTCTCAGTGGGGGAATCCAGTCAAGTCAACTACAATAAGATAAGTCATATTGCAACCTTGCCGCACTTATTGATTTTTCTGAATAAAGAGGATAATAGGTATAAACTTTTTTTGGCTATTATAAATATCATATTTAATAGGGATTGCACTATATATGCAAGTGATAAACCATGTGTTTTATTTGATGGCACATGGCTACTTTCAATACCATGAAAATAGAATAAAAATTACTGTTCAATAGATTGTATTGTTTGTTCCAAGAAGTGGTCCTTTTTGGGAGATCAGAAAACAAGAAAAATACTAATTTCACATATAAATAAATATGCTATTAGGTGCGCAACTAAGTTCTCGCTGTTTTTTCGATGAAAATATAACTTTATTATAAAAAAATGGTTACAAATGAATCATTCAAAGTATTGCCCATCGCTAGACACAACTTTTTCCCATCTTTCTGGTAGAGAAATAATACAATTGTTTCACTACACTCTGGCTTCTTCAAGTTTACATTTAGGAATATAAATTCAGAATGTAAACCCGAGAAAGTCACAATATGGTGGGACAATAGTTGTAATATACAGGGTTAGGATAAACTATGAAACCAAGTAAATATCTTTTGAACGAAAAGGACAATATTTGTGAAATTTTGCAGGTGAGTACAATGGCGCATAATACATCTGATGTACATTTGTTTGTTGATAATATACTTTCGGTTGAACCAGAAATACCCTCAACTTTTTTAATGCAAATGGGACCTCCTGTATATCTTTGAAGATGTTGAATTTAAAGAGCTTGGGATTTCGAATGCGCACATACTGGGTTTAGTGTCTTTAAACATCTGCAAAAATACACGGTAGGTCCCATATAATTATAGGCCCATAGGACTCCTCTCTTCTTTCGCAAAGGTGTTTGAGAAGGTTCTGGCCAATAGGTTGTTGAAATTTTTTCGGAAATTCAATGTTTTTGCAAGCTGCCAGCATGGTTTTATGAAGGGAAAGAGTACTGAAACAGCTGTTTTTGAACTCACTTGCAAGATCTTGGAAGCACTTGAGAAAGGTGAAGTTCCCATAGCTATCGTGCTTGATTTGGCCAAAGCATTTGATAGTGTAAATCATAAACTTTTACTCTACAAGCTAAGTGTATACGGCATAAGGGACAAGCAACTTGAACTAATTGAGAGCTACCTTAAGAATAGAAAACAAAGAGTCCTTGTTTCTGAAGGAAATCGAGATTACATATCTTCTGAGAGACTTATCGAGTTGGGCGTGCCACAGGGCAGTATCTTGGGACTATTGCTATTTGTTATTTTCATCAATGACCTCCCTAACATCTTCTTTTCTAGTTTCATCAGGTCTCTGTTGTTTGCTGATGATGCTGATATCATCATCTCTGCATTGAATATTCTGAGCGGTATAAGGGAATTTAAGGATGCTATGGATAGAGTAAATGAATGGTGTATTGAAAATCAGCTAGTAATTAATAATGATAAGACCCAATGTATTATTTTTAAGACTGATAGAACAAATCGTAGCTATCCAGAAAGCATAAACTACAATAACAATGAAGTACCGATCAGCGAATGTGTTAAGTTTCTGGGAGTTCATATAGATAGTTTCATGAAATACTATACCCATGTCGAAGAAATCAATAAGAAATTGAAATCGGTTATTTATGCTTTAGGGGTTCTTAGAGATCAGGTGGATATTGATGTATTAAAAACGGTTTACTATGCTATGTTCCAGTCACAAGTAAGTTATGGCATTATTTTTTGGGGAAGCAGTTCTGGATCACATAGAATTATGAAAACACAAAAGTTGGCCTTAAGAGTAATATTTCGTTTGGGTTTCAGAGAATCATGTCGTAATAAGTTCAAGCAAAATAACATTTTGACTATCTATGGACTGTACATATATAAGATCTTGATGTTCATGCATAAACATCAGCATTATTTTCGTAGTCATTTAAATGTGAATAATACTAGAAGAATGCACCCATTTGTTTTTCCGGTGCATTCTTTGTCTTTAACTGAAAAGGGACCATTGTACATGGGCATTAAACTATTTAACAGTTTACCGGTAGAAATTCAAAGATTATATGGTCATGTGTCTTTCGGGAAGTCTCTGTATCGTTTTCTTTTAATGCTTGAGCCATACAATATCGAAGAATTTTATTGTAGGGATATTGTAGCGAATATTTGAAAATTTTTGTTTTTGTATGACCTGTTTTCCTTTCTACATATTTTGTATATATGGGAAATCAATAAATTATTGTTATTGTTATAAATTAAAAAAGTTGAGGGTATTTCCGGTCCAAACGGAAAAATACTATTAACAAAAAATTGTACATCAGATGGATTTTGCGCCATTGCACTCTCGTAATGATCTTGTCGTGTGAAAAAAAAAATTAAAAATATTATTTCAAACACGAATTTGAACATGTGCAAAAGCTGCTAACTCCACGAAAGCGCTTTTCTAAAATATCTTAAAATGTGATTCCAAGAAGAAAATTTCAGACGAACCTATATGTCCCAAAAACCTTTTCACTTTTGAGATAGAAGGTGGAAAAGTTTTGAAAAAAAGTAGTTCTTCTTATCTGCAACTTTCAAATATAAAGTGCGCGTCAAAATTATGGAACAAATTAATTTTTTCAGAAGAAAAATATTTGGCAAGAAAATCCTGAAACATGTCAATTTTTGTTTCACTTTTAGCAAATTTTTATGCATTTTGAAGGATTTTTGTAGCATCCTGTGCCATCCCCATCAACCCTCTGAATTTTTTGAATAGGGAAAGTGGGTCATGTGGTACTTTTTTGGCAAGGTCTTTGTATCTTGTTTACAGGCGTGCAAAAATTTTCAAGGAAATTTTTTTTTTGAAAAATGAGTTACTTCAAAGGGGTTTACAGTATGTACACTTTGTCATGGCTCATGTACTTTGAGACGATGATACCTGATGAAATTTATCACCGAATGAAAGTCGACCATTACGGTTTTGTTCATGCACAACTTTCAACTCCTACGAACCCTTTAATGTAGAAAAAATTGAGGGGGTTGAAAGGGGTTGGTGCATGAACAAAACTGTAATGGTCGACTTTCATTCAGTGACAAATTTCATCAGGTACCATCGTCTCAAAGTACATGAGCCATGACAAAGTGCACATACTGAAAACCTCTTTGAACTTACTAATTTTTCAAAAAAAAATTTTTTCTTGAAAATTTCTGCACACCTGTAAAGAAGATACAAAAACCTTGCCAAAAAAGTACCACATGACTTACTTTCCCTATTCAAGAAATTTAGAGGGTTGATGGGGATGACACAGGGTGCAACAAAAATCCTTCAAAAACGCATATAAATTTGTTAAAAGTGAAACAAAAATTGACCTGTTGCAGGATTTTGTTGCCAAATATTTTTCTTCTGAGAAAATGAATTTGTTTTCCATAATTTTGACGCGCACTGTATATCCTCAGCATAATTGCAATTTTATGATGCAGAAGATGTTCAAATATCTCATACATTATCAATTTTTCATCCAAATCCTGATTACCGCGTAAAAAACCTACACATTCTCATTTAGATTGCTCAACTTTTTTTGTTGGAATTTGATAAGATGACCTCTTCCGGTATATTCGGAATTTCGATCTCCTTATACCCGATCGAAATGAAATCTGGTACTTATTTGAAAAATTACTGCTTGAAGGTTCATACAAAGTTTCGTGAAGATTGCAAAATTGTTTTATCGTAGACCAATGAAGCTGTCTTGGACTGGACCCAAAACCTGGATGGGCGACCGCCCTAGCAACGATTCTAGCAAGTTTTAAAAGAGTTCTGTTCGCAATTCGGTGTATTATAAGAATTTATCATTTTTCGGTGTAGTTTTTGCATTTTTTCATTAGAAGATTTTCTCGCATTTGATAAAATCTGAGACATTCCACAGATTTTCCTCAGTTTGATAAGAATTGAGATGAGATGTGACTAAGACAAGCGCGTAAAAATGAGTATTTTTTTGAGTAGGTACTTGGCAATTTGATTTATATCAATTCTAAGCCTAAGGTACTTATGAGTTCTTGATACACTGATTCATTCACGCTGACTCAATTCAAGAGGTTCTGTAAAATTCCACTATTAAAAGTGAATTTGAGAGAGCTATTATAAATATTTCTCAAGATAAAGGGAAATAGTTACTTATACAGGGTGATTCCGGAGGAGACCGTCAGATTTTGGGATAAGTTTACACTAGTCATGACAGTCTCGAAACAATGTTTGGTTTATGGTTGGGGGTCTATTGAGAATATACAGAGTGATTTGTCCGATTCGACTGATTCTACTTTCATTGATAACTTTGGTATGATTCATTCGATTTTAATGAAATTTTCAGCGAAGTACAATATTGATGAGCACATCCATTGATTCTAAATTTTTCTTCAAAATAAGTGGTAATTATTGTGATAATTCCAGATTGATCGTGCATTTTGAAAAAACACCCTGTACATCGCGTTTCCAAAACTACGCTATCTGTTTACGATTCTACTATAATGAGTCATCATTTGAGAGTTTCTAATTCTTTTGGCACACTTTGAGTTTCCCGAGAAAATTTTATCAAAAAAAAAATGTCGAAAATTCGCTCTAATCGATTCTACTTTTATTAATAACTTTGGTATGGCTTATCCGATTTTGATGAAATTTGCAGTGTAGAACAATCTGAATGACTTCATTCAATAATTCCAGCAATCTCTCAAAATACAGGATTGGTGGTTGTGATAATTTTAGAATCTCAGATTAATTCTGCACTTGAAAAAAAAAAGAGCCTGTATATTGCTTTTTCAAAAATTTCATGTTCTTTTCAGATTATACAATAATATGTCATTATTCAGAGGTTTTTGATCACTTTGGCACACCACCGGGAAAAATATTTGAAGAAGAGCATAATCAAAATTTGGCGCAAAAGCAGTTATAATATTCTGCACTAAGTAGTAAAGCTATATATTCCAAGAATGCAAAGCAGTTCTTAAGTTCTGAAATATTCTTTTCAAATTCCAAATTCATATTTAGTTGCTCATATTCTGTATGAAATCATTCAATTCAGAATATATTTCAAATTTGAAAAAAATATTTTAGAAGTGACGAACAACTTTGCATCCTTGGACAATGCAGCTTTCCTACCTAGTGCGGAATACTCTCACTGCTTGTGAGCCAAATTTCGATTATGCTCTTCTTCCAAAATGTTTTCTAGGAAAACCGGAGGTGTGCCAAAGAAATTAAAAACCGCTGAATAATGACATATTATTAAAAAATCTGTGAGGAATAAGAAGTTTTGGAAAAGCAATGTACAGGCTGGTTCTTTTTTCAACTGCACAATTAATCTGAAATTCTGAAATTATCACAATCACAACCCTGTATTTTGGGAGATTGATGCGATTATTGAATGTACTCATTCAGATTGTTCTACACTGCAAATTTCATCAAAATTGGATGAGCCATATCAAAGTTATCAATAAAAGTATAATCGATTGTAGCGAAATTTCGACAATATATTTTTTCGAAAAAATTTTCTCGGAAAACTAGAAGTGTGCCAAAAAAATTAGAAACTCTCAAATAATGACTCATCATAGTAGAATCGTAAACAGTTAGCGTAGTTTAGGAAACGCGATGTACAGGGTGTTTTTTCAATCTGCATAATTAATCTGGATTTATCACAATAACAACCGCTTATTTTGAAAAAAACTTTAAAATTAATGAATGTGCTCATCAACCCCCAACCATTGTTCCGAGACTGTCTTGACTAGTGTATACTTAACCGAAAATCTGACGGTCTCCTCCGGAATCACCCTGTATATACTGGGCGAATACAGATAGCAATGGGGGGTCGTGATGTATGAGGTCGGGGGGGCACAAGTGGTTAAGATTATAGGTTGAACGGCATGGGTAGGAGGTAAGCTCGACGTCGGCGGCAAAAACTTATTTTTAACATATTTGAATCTTTCAAAAAAAGAGTACGACAGCACAGAACAATTTTTTCAGGAGAAAATTTGAATTTTTGTCAAGCTCGGCATCAAGATTAATTAACTGTTGAATATTCCTTGATTCTCAGAGCAGTCTCTTTCATCGTGACCTCTAAGGACCAAATAAAAAGTACTACAAAATTTTACGTAATGGATGATATTTTTAAATGTGTCTATTTTTTTCGACCTTATTTTTATGTAAAATAATGCTTTCACTGTACGCAGAGCTTAACTGGGACATAAAACTTACCTTACCAAGTAATGAAAAGGCAGTACAAGTTTCGATGTGGTCACGAGACGATTCATATTTCCTCCTGTATGGTCACTTAGTTAAAAAAAAAATTTTTTTCGAAAAAAATGGTTGGAGTTAAAGCCATTATAAACTTTGAGGTTTTTTTCCTGATATTTCAGGAACAACTTGAGAGATTGGATTGATACTTGGCAGTTAGTTGGAGCATGGCGACGCACAACTTCAGGCAAAATTTTGATGGGATCGTAGCCACTAATAGAAAAAATATTTTTTCGACAAATTTTTTTTTTCAGAAACTATCGATCATATTCGAGAAGAATTTCGTTCATACCTTGAGCTTCATATTCCACAGCAGTGTACCAAATTTCAATTCGATACGGGTATTAGTTTTGGAGATGTTAGAAAATATGTAAAATTTCGTAGTTTTCTTCTCGATATCGTTGTTTTTTCGGTGTGACTCAAGAAATACTGATTCAATCATGATGAAACTTCGCAGCTAGTTTGATGATGCTGTGGGACAACTTTGTGCAGAATTTCGTGATGTTCCTGTCATAAGAACAATTTGATAAAAATTTTTAAATATTCTGTAATCATCTTATCTCCATTAAATTCTGTATGAACCTTCGAACTGTAATTTTTCGATAAAGTACTGGATAGCTACTATACATTAATAGGCATTTTCTGATTTAAAATAAATCAATTCTATTTCATACACACAGTGGCGTTCGTGGAGGGGGGGTTTAATTTATATTATTTAAGATAAATATAGTACGCCTCTGCTTTTCCCCATAATATTGTTCAAAACACTTGTGCTGCATACTCAATTCCAAATTATAAGGATTTCAATTGATTTTTCACTGCTAGTTGATAGCAGAAATCAATGTTATTTCAAGTCCAATTTTCAGGAAACCTTTTCTTGGCTAGTGCCTATTGCTTTAGCTTCTTGAATAGTGAAATTCTGTTCTCTAATTGTTTCTATTTAGACACTTTCGATTAAGCCCTTACTAGATTGACATTATTTCATATATTATTCTAATCTCTTCTAGATTATTTTCCAGTTTTGTATTTTGAAACATCAACGCCAGACATATGTTAAAAAAGGTACTTTTCTGAACAAAAGACCCAACAAATCACCCCTGTTGTTTCGTATCGTAGTTAGAAAACACCCTGTAAGACCTATTAGAAACATTGGAACCGAAAAAATCGATAGCTGATATATCGCGTCATTTTGCGACGTTGCCATACTTATTTCCCAATATCTCGCTATTTCATTGAGAGTTCTGTTTTTGCACGTGATCCATATATTAGACTTTGGAATCTACAAGTTGCTAATTTCGTAACGCTATCAATGGATGGCAGAATTATTTATATTTCTGCTGACTGGCGTCCTACTATCGCAATTGTACTTATCGGCGAAGAAACATTAACATTCCTGCGCACCTGATTGTTTATTCTTAGTTGAGGTTTCGATAGACTCTCCTTCTAACCAGCTGTATCAAAATCTCACGTCTCAGTCAACGTTTGAAGTCCCCACTCAAGCATTTTGAGATCCAGTTGGCTTGGCTCTTTCTGCCAGACAAAGTCTCATAATTTATAAGATCAATTACATTAATTGAAGTATGATATCATCGTTTTAACATTGTATAAAGACAACTTGTCTTTATACAATGGTTTCGATGTTCATATTGGAGTTCACATATACAGGGTGTCACATTAAAAGAAAAAACAGAGGTGTGTTCTAGTAGATAAATCAATATTTTGGAAAATCGATAGGACCTGTCAATTTTTATTTTGAATAGGGAACATGGGTCGTGGGATATGTGGTTGAAAGAGACACTACGCAGAAGGGGAAAATTTATTCAGAAAACTAGAAGAGTGTCCAGAAAAGATTAATCTATCAATTGCTCAAATTCAGCTGCGCCAACTTCCATACAAATGGTTTAAATTTCGCTCAAACTTCCGCATCACATTCTGGAGCATCTTCGACTACATTCGTAGATAATTCTTTCAGAGAAGCGCATTCTGTGGCCTTAAATTTCCTCACGAAATCTTGCATGTGTCTTCATTCACTGACAGATTCCAAATTCAATCGGATCTGTATTTTTGGAAAATGAAATTTCGAGAATGTATATCTAAGGAATTATTGGGTCGATTTTACCCCTTCATGGATTGGACCTTCGCAGTTATAAGCCCCAAAAATACTTCTCTTCAAATATCACGCACTTACTCTCGAAAACACAACTTAACGACTCAAGAACAGGTTTGAAATTTGATAACGATGGTAAAATTTAAAAATGGGTAAAATTAACTAGAATATTCCGTCATTCGAATTTTTTTTGTAATAACACTTATCGGATCGAGTAGAAATTTGTTCAGCATCGACAAGAAAGTGTTCGCGAAATCTTAGATAGTTTGCAGAATAAATATTTTCAAGGATGTCTTAAATACATTTTTTAACGTTGTGATCCTCACTAAATTTCCTCAAGTTTGTGCTTCGACATTGTACAACTGGTAACCATGTCCCATTCTGATCCCAAATGTATTTCATGAGGTACTGAGTGAATAACCTCCCAATCTTAAATGAACGTAACTCCAAAATCGTTGTGCGGATTCATCTCATTATTGAAATTAACCGTCATATTCAGTTCCCAAACCTACCCCGAAATTTCCAAGGCTGTAGGTAATTTCCTTCTGAAGTAAGACCATAATTGAATTTCACCACGAATTTTAAACCCGAAATTGAAAAATTTTATGCCCCCTGAAACAGGTACGTAAACCGTGACGGCCCCAAAACAGTACCCTGGGGCACTCCATATGCTATTTTCTTGCCCTCTGTTTTTTGTTCGGGATATAGCACAAAGACAATCAAAGTCGAAGCCTTCGTGTTATTGCAAGGAGAAAATCTCATAACCATATTATTAAATTGAGCTTCACCAACATAAAATGCTTGCAAAAGCTCCAATCAATGCTGAAATGCTTTCAAGAAAACTAAATGAAAACCAGTAATATTTAAATATTTTTTATTTAATACTGTTTTAACATAAATTTACAGTGCACATCTCAACTGTATAAAAACTAGAGTTTGTTACAATAATATAGATAATACACAAATTTAAATTACTCAGAATGAATAGAACACAATAAAAGGTTGTGTTACATGCACATTATCGCTTGGATTATAAAAAATATAATTGAAAAAATATATTAGGTGAGGTTTAAAATTATTCGCACACATTTTGAGATCCTGTATTTGTGGGATTTCTATGTTTTTCATGAAGAGGATGATTTTAATAATTTCACATGAACTAAATTTTCTTATTTTTTTTCAGATCTTTCTTCTTTGGTTACTCGTCCTTTAAAATAATGGGAGATAAATATTCAATATACAAGTCGAATACATATTTTAAACGAGAAACAAACCTACATAACAAGATATATTCAGATTCTCAAATTTACAAATAATTGATTGGAAGAATATAGTATTATTCTTAATTCTCCTCTTCTTTGGATGAAAAACATATTTTCAAAGAAATCATAATCCTCCATATCTCATTATGTCTTATACATATATTATTATCAGTCAGTGATATTTTAAGTCTTTATTGCTTAAAATGTTTTTTGTTGTATCAAATCAAGGTTAAACATAATTCAAATATTCTCAAATGTAAACCGTTCAAGAATACAGTAAATGAGACAAAAAATTAATATTCACATTCCTTCTGATTGCTTTAGCTAAAATCTCAATCACAGTTCCAATAAAATATTAAATGAAATCCGAGTAAAATTAAAAATAAATAATTCATGTCAACACAGTTCCACAGTGCTTTTCCAAATAAAAAATATCAATATTATCATTATTTCTTTCAACTTTCGTAGATTCGCTTAATTCTTATTCGTTCAAAATGTGAATTTTCTTACTGGGTCAGTCAGTATAAATATTCTGTTAAATAAAGCATTCTCAACTTATTACCTAAAATGAAAACTAAAAAATTTATCACAAAATATACATTTCATTTAATATTATTACTAATTACTCACTTAGATAAAAATTAGGCCAAGTTGAAGCAAATTTGAAACGATTCCTTACACGTAATGAACTTAAAACTAAGAAAATCTTTGATAACAGACTAGTTGTGAGTAGCGTGAACTATTGAGGCTGAATTTCAGAAAACCTGGAAGAAAACGAATGAATAAGACCAATATCTTTGAAGAATACCAGAACATTTTCAAACCAGAGGTGCATTTTAAGTTCTTGGTTCAAACCCAAAGGCCTAGAGATGTCTTGAATTTCAGGATGTTTTTTAGAGACAGAAAAATTGGCACCACTGATTTCTGTCACGGGATATTCTACAGTTCTCCGTGAAATGACATAGTTTTTCGATAAAATCTATGTTTCAAGCAAACATTGAAAATATTCGAAAGGAAACACCTCGAATCGTTGTGTGAAGGTTCAAGAATCTGTTAACCAACTGTAATTAGGAATTTCACTGATAGAAGTCTTCTTGTATCTACTTGAGGGGAAGATATCCACTCTTCTCTCTCACTGTCACAGCTTCTCGTTCACAAATTTGAAAGAATGATGCAGTCGTTTCTATGTTTTGGGTCATGACATAATGTGTCAATTTGACAGCTTAAATGTCACGGAATTCAAATCTTGGGTCCTCATTAAAACTTTGGGGTTTCAAGGAAAAACTCCGAAATATACAGGATGTTTCTTAATGAAAAACCTTATTTCTTAAAGTAAGTGACACTTTTCAGAACACCATCTTGGAATGTTCACACTGTGAAAAGATCTTTCTCCTTGACAAAAAAATCTAGAAAAGGCGGCGATGTGAAGTCAGCAGCTTTTGCGCGCATCTTCAAATTCGTCCACAAAGCGGTCATCTTTTAACGTATTGACCCCGCCTAACTGATAATCATGAACACAATAACTTCCGAATGCAACAACTTAGAAATTCGAATTTGTATTTTTTCAAATTGTTCCAATGACACGATCATCACGAAATTCTGCACAAAGTTTAGGAGTAGCATGTGTTATCCTGATTGGGATATTATTTTCATTTTGAAATAACAACGCTACCAAATAAAACACCATGAAATTCGACATCTTTTTCCCAATATATCCGAAAATTAAAATCGAATCAATCGAATTTGGCACACTTTTTGCGCGCATGTTCTAGGGGAACAGCGTGCTATCGTTTTGTCCAAATGTCTGTAATTATGGATGATTGAGCAGAAAATGGTCTCAATCGACTAGGTTGGACTCACTGATGACGAATCCGGTGTCAAAATCGATTCTGTCCGGCCGGCCGTAGACACGATAACTGTCGACAGAAGCAAGCTAGCAACTTGAAACTTTCAGGATAGGTTGCGCATCAAAATGCCGCGGTTAAGTTCGTTAATGGGCCAAATCGATCGAATAGTTTCGGTGTTATAGGCATTTGAAGTTTTGAAGTTATTTATTTTTTATTGCAGAAACTACCTGAGCGATTGGATTCAAACTTGACAGTTAGGTGAAGTACAACGACGCGCAACTTTGAGCTAAATTTCGTCAGGATTATATTGTCAGTAATTTTTTTTTCGGAAACCATTCATCATATCCAAGAAAAATTATACTCACGCTTTGACCTTCTAATTTCACAGCAGTGTACGAAATTTCAGTTCGATACGATCATAAGTTTTGGAGATATCGGGAAAAAATATGTAAAATTTCGAGGTTTTCTTCTCGATATCGTTGATTTTTTCGGTATAACTCGAGAAATACTGATTCAGTCCTGATTAAACTTCACAGCTAGTTTTAAGACGCTGAGAGACAACTTTATGCAAAATTTCGTGATAATCGTGTTATTAGAACAATTTGAAAAAAAAATTTCTATGATATTCTCATCATATCATCCTCATTAAATTCTGTATGAAACTTCGAACTGTTATTTTCGATGAAGTACTGGATTTCAATTCGATCTGATCTGTATTTTTGGAAATATTGGAAAAATAAAATTTTGATTGGGTATATCTACGGAATCATTGGGTGGATTTTACCCATTCACGAATTCGGCCTTCGTAATTAAGGTCCAAACCTTCTGTACATATATCGAGTTTCTAAGTTGTTTCTTTCGGAAGTTATTGTGTTTACGCAGTCGGCCGTTAGGCTGACCGTAAACACAATAACTTCCGGAAGAAACGACTTAGAAACTCGATATTTGTAGAGTAGGTTTGGGGCTTAATTACGAAGGTCGAATTCGTGAATGGGTAAAATCCGCCCAATGATTCCGTAGATATACCCATTCAAAATTTTATTTTTACAATATGTCCAAAAATACAGATATGATCGAATTGAAATCCAGTAATTTATCAGAAAAAAATTTCAAAAAGCACTGCCGTGAAGGCAGCAGCTTTTGCGCGCACGTTCAAATTCGTTGCTGAAGCGGTCATCTACATTGAACATGCGCGCAAAAGTTGCTGCCTTCACGGCAGTGCTTTTTGAAATTTTTGTAATATAGAATTGAAAGTCTGTGCAAAAGTTTGTTGAAAGATTTCTTAATTCACCAACCAAAAAAAAAAAAAATTGCATGCAGCTCAATTTACCGAACTGAGAGAGAGAGAGAGACTCACCATTGAATTGACTAGTATTTCGACATTTTCAACCTTCCTATAGTGGCGTTTCCCTCCTCCAATGAAAACTATTCGTCTTCGAAGCGGGATTTGCTGAAGAAGTGGACTTCCTAAGGTTAGCGGCTGCTGAATCTAAACCGTTCTTGACATTCGCTACCAATCTCAAGGCCGGATTCGTCACTATACCATTCCTCTTTCCTTTTTGATTACTACAAAGGACATTATGAAGACAAAAATTGTATTAACTATACTCCATGTATTTTTATAAAGTCGCAATATCATAATGCAAACCAAGGTAAACTTCAGGTCATTTTATACCATTGGTTCGATTTGTATCAATTCTGTGATGATAGCAACCCCTTAAATCTAAACTGGGAAGGGGAATTGAATGACACCTTTTTCCAAAGGCGATTTGATTAGGCTGAAAAGCCTAATAAGTACCTACCTTTTATTTTTCGAACTGTCTTCTTCGTTCTTCTTATCGTTCTTACTTCCCGGCGAAGAGCTAGAATTCCCCAATATTATCCTCATATGGGTATCTCTAGCGAAATGAGTGTCTGGAGCTTTAGCAAAGTTATGTCTAAGTACAGGCTGATAGATGTTCATTGCACCTAAAATTCAGATCAAGATGAAATAAATTACGAAACGATTTCCTCGATCTAACATACCGAAAATGTTTGGGGTATCGTGTACTGGACTTAGAGGTGGTGATGCATATATAGGACTTTGTGGTTCACTCTGTAGGGGCGATAATACTTTGCTTAAAGGCCTAGTTTTTGCACCTCTAGAACATTGCTGAAGCTTTTGCGTGAAAGACAAAGGCTGCAACAAAAGAAGTAGGTTAATTGGTCTAATTGGTTTCGTGCGTCGTTTGACATTTGTCATACCTTGGAGGTAAAACAAACTCACTTTCCCGCTTTGTTTATGTTATAAAATGCAGCATTTTCAACAATTTCAGGATAAATTCACAAGTAAAAATGATTTATATTCATAGAATTGGTGAATTACTAGACCCGTGAGGCCAAGTTATTGTGTCGTTGTGAAATGCAACATAAATACACCGAGAGACCAAGGAATACATTCGCTTTGTTTACATTGACGAAGAGCGATTATTTGGAGATTTAAGTGATTTTATTCATTTTACAAGTGAAATTTTGTGATAATGGATCTGATTAACTGATATTCAATCTCAGATGATAATAGTTCAAAACGATATAAATGAAAATTGCAGTATTTATCTTTGTCTTCTAAAGCCTAGAGTATCCACATTAGAGATAGCATTTATTATAGGTATAACTATTGAAAATGAAACAGTAAAATGTTTGGCTCATTAATTCCTGAAAATAAACAGCAGAATGAAATCCAATAAATGTATGGAATGGAAAAAAACATGGGTTCCAGAGAACTTCATGATGCAAATTATCAAATTACTACAATATTGGTCTACAGTTGCTATGTCAGTGCTATCATAATCTTCAATTATATTTATTATACTAAATATATGTTACAAATAAAATAATTCATATGAAATTTTTTCCTTGAACACCGATTTCGATTCATCCTCAAAAAATTCTTTACTATCCATATAAAATGCTTTTTTATCATGCAGATGCAACATTAGAGCTTTCATAATCTTTAGTAATTGACAATAAGGTCAATTAGAAACATATTACCAACAACTAAATGTAGAAGTTCCATCCTTGAGTAGTCGAGCCACATCGGAACGTGTTCGGTTGAGAACATAGAAAGTTATCTGGTTCATTATTATAAAATGCATGCAATATTTTGACAAATCTATCACATAACGAATTGCCTTGATTGGCTTTATATAACATATAGAGATGTGAGTGGTAACCAATCAGGATGGGTTTGTCATTCATAACGCCAGCTATTATAGTGTGGAGAAGATATAATTCTTGAAATGTGTATAACAAACACGAAATATTCTTATCATACTTATCTCATCATGAGTCAACTCATTAAACAGAACAAATTAAATAGATAGTCTAATATAATTCCTTAACCAGTGTGAAAATGCCTCCAACAAACTCTACCATAGTTTGTTACTTTGTCAGAACAGTTTTTTCAATTTATGGCGTGAATATAGGATGTTTGCCATCTCTGGGATAGTTCACATAGTATTCTATTTCTTCGAATACCAGATAAAACTTAGGGGAATGGGTCAAAAATGCAAATATTCAAATATAAAGTCTACACTACAATATATCTGAAAAATAGGATTCCTTCGTCTCTCGGTGTATTTATGTTGTATTTAACAACGAAACAATAACTAGGCCTAGTTATTCACCAATTCTATTAATATAAATCATTTTAACTTGTGAATTTATCCTGAAATTGTTGAAAATGCTGTACTTCATAACATAAATAAAGCTGGTTAGTGAGGTGGTTTTACCTCCAACGTATGGCAAATGTCAAACGACGCACGCAACCAATAAGGTTAAATGAGGTGATTAGAATAATAGCCCTTTTAAAATGATAGAGTTTTTTCATGATCTTCAAGACTGAGAAAGTGACTGCTAAAGATTTGTTGTTCATAAAGGTTTTCTAGCATTATTACGAATCAAATCTAAACAGAAAAAAGAACAAAATATCCTGTCGTAATTTCCAAACAGCGCCACTTACAGTGGAGAAAACGAATTTCTGCGGATGTCCTTAAAATTTACGAAATAAAGCGCATTCATTACATCACCTTGTTTCTAATCACCTCAGGCGTCTAAAACAACACTGAAAAACTACTAACCTGTGTGTTTTGAGTATTTTCCCTTGAGCATTCCCCATGTCTACTCGAATGACTAGAATTGGTAAGATTGGAGCTTGATTTCGAGTTGGAGCTGTGATTTCCCAAGGAAATCATGGACCTCCTCTGCTGTTCGGGCCAGTCGCTCGAACTCGGATACAATATGGCACAAGAAGGCTTCGTTTCGGCTGTGGATGCTTACAAAATAATCATATGTTAAGAACAAATCGAATTGACTGGAAGTCCACTCATTTTTTTTAAGTCAGTCGACGGACGATTCAAAAATGGCACATTGTGTTCTGTATAATGTCAGAAAGTGAGGTTACAGTCAATAACCTGTCAACCTGTCAGATTACTACAAGAGGTTATCAGTTTTGCATAAAGATTGTGCAAGTTAAATAAACCACATACGTGTTGAATCTATTCTGATTTGAAATATATCGCGTTTCGCAACATTGTAAATTGTTAAGATGTTAAATAGCATCATTAATTATTTGACATTTCTAGACTGCCAACCTTACTAAGATCTAGTAACGAAAACTTGATAAAACTATTTTAAGGCCTACCGACTGAGTTAATAGAACCGAATGAAGCTCAAGAATCCAACTAACCTGATGTGATGGAATTAGCACTACTACTCGTGTGAGCTACCTTGTGGGTTCTAGGACTATACTCTTCGAGCAACCTGACAACGCCCCGATGTCCTGATTTGGCGGCAACCCTGAGAGCGTTTCTTCCGCATGCGTCCGAGTGATTTGGGTCAGCACCATGTTCTAAAAGAGCAACAACACATGCTTCATGACCCTCTTGAGCTGCTATTCCTAAAGACAACAATTACGGGAGTTACAAACATTTAGAAGTATTGGAAAGTAAAATAACAAAAAGGTCTACGTAAAACGAGCATTGCTGCTTAAGTTTTGACATGTGGCAACAGTGTGGATATGTCAAATGTGACAGTTTGAATGCTGGACCTAGATGGTGTTGTCAAACAAGTGTTATTTGTGTTGTTTTAAACAGTCTCCATGATAAGGCACTCTCTCAAACATCAGCCCAAATAAGAACCTTTATGAGCAGTCAAGCTATCGGACTAAATGATCATCCTCCAGATAAGTTTGTTATGGCGCCCAACGATTCCTTCTTATTCTCGTAGATGTAAAAAAAATTTAGGTAATTGTCTAGGAGATCGCATAACGCTCTAAATTTCATGAAAAAATCAGTACTTACTAATTTTAGTATGAAAATCACAAATCCGAAGTCGAAAAAGGTCGCTCGCTTCTAGTTTTTCCAAAAAAAATTCATAAACTTCTTCGAGGTCACTGAACTTTTCTCGCTGAATTTCGCTATTACACTCTATCAGGAACCATTCCCTTGATAGCTATTGATTATAAAAGCATCAATATAAAGATTTCAAGCAATTTTCGTTACAAAAATTACCAGGAATTGTTAAAATAAATTGATATCCTCATTGTTTACAATTTCCCTTTTTGACGTACGCGAGTACGCGTACAGCACTATATCATGCAGGGTTGCCAGTGCCAGTCAATTTCCTGAATCTATTATGCCGGGGAAATTTTGAAGGATATTCATTTTCAAAATTGGTTTTTAGTCAATATAAGTTGTTAAAGTATAGTTTTCTTTAAGTATTATATTCCAAATTTCCATTTTCGAGTTCAGGTTATTCTTGCTTGGTTCGAAATACTAAATTCTAACGGTCGCCCTGCCATGGGTGAACACATTCGCGTTAGTCACAGGTGGTTTAATAACTAATCAAAATGTTTAGTTCAGAAGATATTAAGTACTTGGTTAGGTTAGGTTAGTTTAGTTTAGGACAGTGCCAGTTCGAATCTGAAGAGTAAATTAATTAACTCTTCTGATTCGAACTGGCACTGTTCTAAACTAAACAAACCTAACCTAACCAAGTACATTAACCTTATTTTTCCATTGTGTGCTTTCACCCATGGCGGGGCGACCGCTAGAATCTTGTGTTCCAAATTTCCCAACTTCTCTCCATAACCCAAACTTTCCTCTTTTCCATTCTCCTTTCCTGGCAGAGTTGGTCCACACCTGCTCGTTATCTTTGCTGAATAACTTTTCTAACCATCTCATAAATTGTACATAATATAATAAAATAATTGCATGATAGAATGTGTTGGAACAAGTTCACTGTTCACTAAGTTGGGCCTAGGGAATTTTTCCTATTCAGTCTAATCGGGAATGTTTTCGATCCGGCAACACTGTGAAGTAGTAGACTGAAGTTGCTGTCAGATGTCGTTCTTCCGAACTTCAAAACCATCATGGCCGAATATATGCCGAAAATAAACAATGAGCAAATGAATGTAATTTCACAATTCCTGGCAATTTTTGTAGTGAAAATTGCTTTAAATCTTTATATTGATGCATTTATAACCAATATCCATCAAGGGAATAGTTCGAGATGGAGTGTAATAGCGAAATTCAGCGAGAAAAGTTCAGTGAACTCGAAGAATTTTGTGAATTTTTTTTGGAAAAACTAGAAGCGAGCGACATTTTTTGACTTCGGATTCGTGATTTCTATACCAAAATTAGTGAGTACTGATTTTTTCATAAAATTTAGAGCGTTATGCGATCTCCTAGACAATTACCAAAATTTATTTAGAGCTACCCCAATCTGGAGGAATCTTCCAGGAATGGATCATTCAAACAGTTCCTTCAGAACTTTAAAATTGTAAGGTCCAAGGGGACACAATAGACCCTGAGGTCGGTCGCAGTGGAATGTAACCCCTTACCAAACTATAACTATAAACTACCCCAATCTGAACGCAAAACTTCGAAACAATAAATCCTATTCAAATAACAAATATTCGTTTTTCTGCCAATTTCAAAACTCAAGCAGCAATCCTTCTAATAATTTAATCGGTACAAACCTAACGCTGTAGCCCCCTGGTTACATGTATGATCAGGCATTGCGCCGTTCTCCAAGAGAACTTTAACAATCTCGCTATGACCTTGCCAGCTCGCAGAGTGCAGGGCTGTCCTATTTTCTAGATCACAGGCGTCTACTTGTACCTTTCCGTATTTCAGTAACAAATTTACCATTTCTAGATGACCTTGCCATGACGATACATGCAGCGGGGTTCTTCCCTGTCGAATAAATTAAATTGAATCAATTATTTTACATATACAGGGTGTTAGGTAAGGAGTACCAAACATTATAGAGGTAAATATTAGTTACTGATGAGTGCCAGAAAAATTATGATCAAAAATTGTATGATGGTGACTCTCTCAAACAGTACATCTAAAATTGGGCAAAGCTGAAGACTGCTAAGAGTTCTAATATTATTTTGAAGTGGGACCAGATCAACAAACTCGCCGAATAATTGAAAAAATTCCAACTAACCTCTAAATCCCTAGTTTCTACATCGGCTCCCTGTTGAATAAAATATTTACACATAGCCAATCGATCGTCCAACGATAAAACGTAAAGCGTACTTCTACCATCAGCATCTTTGGCGTCTATATCAGCACCGTTCTGAAGTAACATCTGTACAATATCATAATGCCCCTCTAAAGCGGCCAACCTTAAAACCAAATAGGAAAATAAATGTCAAAAGGACAAAAATTAATCTAATGGATCTAACCTCAAAGCAGTCTTTCCATCGTGTGGCCTCTGATCGACAGGGGCACAATATTTCTCTAAAAATAAAGTAACAAGGGAGGTGTGACCCCCTTGTGCGGCAAGAACTAAGGCAGCTTTTCCTTCGTTATCTGTTTCGTCTATTCTACCTCCAGCTTCCAAGAGAGTCTCGCAAACGTCTTGATGACCTACAAACAACAATTTTCATCGTAATGTAATGGCAATGTGGGTGGGTTGAAAGTGAAATACAGCTAATGACATATAGACTACAGAAGTCTACTGTAAGAATTATAGAAGGAATATAATATACAGGGTCTTTCACGAGGAACCTCACCCATATTTATACGGGAAACTACTGAACGTATTTTCATGAAATTCAGCACTTATAAGTATTTCACGATGCTGATGAAATCTAAAATATTTTCAAGGCATGAGCACCTCCGGTTTTTCCGGAAATGACGTCAACTTCCGTTTTTCAAATTAGAACACCATTTTTTTATTGCAGAAATAGATTCCTTAGAAAATTTCAATTCATTTTGATGTAACATTTTTCAGTTTTGGTTGGAAAATTCTCTCTGAGCGGGAAAATTCGAAAAAAAAATCGAAAATAGAGCTCCGCTGAAACAAGAATAACTTCGAGGTTTTTGGATGGAAAATTTTCATTTTTGGGATTTTTCAAGATGTAAGATTGATGTATCCACTTTAAAAATCGAAATCGCGATTCATGATACAGAGGGCGAAAAAATCGCTTTCAAAGTTAGGGATGACAAAATCGTGAAAAATCAATTTTTTCAAATTAGAACCCCATTTTTTTATGACAGATATTGAATCTACGTTAAAAAATAATGTGAGTGTATGCATCACACCCTTGCCCTAAAGTGGATATTTTCTGAGTTATTCACAAAAAACTGTTTTTCGTCTTGAATTTTCAGCTATTTCTTTTCCCTTCACGCCAAAAAGATGAAATTTTCAGGAACTGTTACTTAAACCATGTTTTAGATTTTACTACCCTAATATGCAAGAGAAAAAAGTTACAGGTTGTTCCTAAATAGATGGCGAATTTGGATTCGAATTTGTATCGGAAACCTCTTTATTTCAACTAATCGGCCATCGGTTTTCTCTCCAGTGATAAATAAATAATTCCTTATGAACCATATGCAAAAACTTACCATGTTTTACATTATTTTTTTTAATGATAGATATCATTAATTACATCTGCCAAATTCCTCTTTATTCAGTAGCATTTTGGGTTTACTATTAATTTGGTGATAATTCCTATTAAGTTATAAAATCGATCACTATGCCTAATTTTACCAATGAAGATTATTTAAATCTCATTCTACTTCATGGAGAATGTAATAAAGTTGTAGATAGAACGATTCGACTGTTCATTGAGAGGTTTCCTGACCGACCCAGACCAACGAGAGATACCATTAACAGAACCATGACAAACTTGAGAAATGTCGGATCTTTCGTTAAGAAAACTACACACAGAGAAAAAAATGTAGTAGAAGATGAGAACAATGAAATTACAGTTCTTGCATATTTTCGTGTGAATCCTCAAAATTCTCTCAAAGATGCCGAGATTGATCTGGGATTATCTCAATCGAGTGTTTGGAGAATATTAAAAAAACATAAAATGCACCCATATAAATTCAATAGGGTACAGCATTTGAAGGAAACTGATTTCGTCAGGAGAACAGAGTTTTGCGAAGCTATGATGATTCGATTTCAAGAGAATGAAAACTTTTTGGACTGTATAATTTGGACAGATGAATCTAAATTCACAAAGAATGGTTCTTTCAATAGGCATAACAGTCATTATTGGGATGAAGAGAACAACCACCACTTCAGACAATGGAACTTTCAAGAGACCTGGAGTTTCAATGTTTTTTGCGCCATCAAAAATAATGCAATTCTCGATGTTCACATTTATGATGGGACTTTAACTGATAAGATAGAACACTACACATGTTTGCATTATTTAAAGAATGTTCTCCCTTAGGAGATAGATATTCTGACATATTGACTCAAATAATTGAGCCGCTAGTACAGAACCATAATGACTTATGGTATCAACAAGATGGCGCGCCTCCACACAATTCACTCAATGTGTCAAATATCCTCTACAGGCTATTTGAAGATCGATGGTTGGCGAACAATGGTCCACATCTTTGGCCACCACGTTCTCCCGATTTAACTCCTTTAGACTATTATGTTTGGAGTAGGATAAAAAATATTGTCTACTCAACTCCCCTGACTGATAAAGAGGACTGCATAGAACGAGTCAGAATTGCGTTCAGGTTTGTTTAGATTTTTAGATTCATAGTTTTGAAACTCAATTTGGTTTTTAAACACTTTTGCAGATCTCTTCCTCCCGATGAAATAAGAAGAGCAACGCATGAAGCATTCCTGAGACGTATAAATAAATGTCTAGAAATTAACGGTCAAAACTTTGAGCATCTTCTCAAGTTATAACTGCGAGAGTTTGCCATGGTTCTCCTAATAGTAACTTGAAGTCGGTTTCAAGAAGGGGTGAAAAATCTACAGCATGGTTCAAATAACAGTTCCTGAAAATTTCATCTTTTTGGCGTGAAGGGAAAAGAAATAGCTGAAAATTCAAGACGAAAAACAGTTTTTTGTGAATAACTCAGAAAATATCCATTTTAGGGCAAGGGTGTGATGCATACACTCACATTATTTTTTAACGTAGATTCAATATCTGCCATAAAAAAATGGGGTTCTAATTTGAAAAAATCGATTTTTCACGATTTTGTCATCCCTAACTTTGAAAGCGATTTTTTCACCCCCTGTATCATGAATCGCGATTTCGATTTTTAAAGTGGATACATCAATCTTACATCTTGAAAAATCCCAAAAATGAAAATTTTCCATCCAAAAACCTCGAAGTTATTCTTGTTTCAGCGGAGCTCTATTTTCGATTTTTTTTTCGAATTTTCCCGCTCAGAGAGAATTTTCCAACCAAAACTGAAAAATGTTACATCAAAATAAATTGAAATTTTCTAAGAAATCTATTTCTGCAATAAAAAAATGGTGTTCTAATTTGAAAAACGGAAGTTGACGTCATTTCCGGAAAAACCGGAGGTGCTCATGCCTTGAAAATATTTTAGATTTCATCAGCATCGTGAAATACTTATAAGTGCTGAATTTCATGAAAATACGGTCAGTAGTTTCCCGTATAAATATGGGTGAGCTTCCTCGTGAAAGACCCTGTATACTCCATTCACATTTATAAAGTATTCCGGTTTGCCATGACATCCTGACAGATTTCACTGTGTATATTTTGAAAATGTTAGGTTATAGTCATTTTCCTGTCAGATAACTACACAACGTTGTCCTGTCTACAAAGAAGTAGTAGTAATTACTTATTTTTCAAAATGTCAATCTATATTTGGAAAGCAATGAATTTGAGTAAATATTATGTGAATTCAATAATTCCCAAGACCTGGCGAATGTTGAAGAAACTTTTTTCTCTGTTAATATTGGAAATATTTCACGTATATAAACATGGTTGGAAGATTCAGTAATGCTTTTTTCTTGTACGGAAATCAAGAATCGAGTGTTTTGGAATTTTACTGAAAAATGATGGATAGTGTAGTCCATTACTTCGAATTCCCTACTTTTCTAAATTCTCAAGAAATAAGCCTACAGAAGTCATTTAAATACCTTGTTGCACAACTTGAAATATTCCATCATGAAAATGTAGTAGTACTTCGAAACCTGTGTCACAGTTAACCTCAAAAGAACTAACTTCATTTACAAAGGTCTTGGGAATCTACGTGAATGATACATACACTGGATTGGGATCAACATATTTCTAAACTGGGATGCAGCTTAGCTTATTCAGTCTGTTATCTTTGGGTGTAATGACAAGATATCTGGATAAATTCTCCATGAAAACTACCTATCATGCAGTACTCCAGTCAAAAGCAAGATATGGAATTATGTTTTATGGACATACTTTGAAGTCAACTCAAATATTCAATTCCCAGAAAAAACCAATTCCTAAAATATTACAAAAAATAGCATTGAATGAGATATTGTATAATTCATGTTATTTTCGTGCATAAAAATTCAATGTTCTGCCAACATAGAATATACCAAGTTCATTTTCACTGTACTACTTCCTATGGAAACAATTCCACGAAATATATAACTTTTGAAATTATTCGTTAAGGAATTTGTTCAATTCAAACATGACTACCTACTTAAGGCTCAATACAATACAATCAAAGCGAAATGTTAATTTATTAGTTTATCATGGCTGAAGCTGAATTGTTATTTGTTATTGAAAGAGACTAAAAATTGGCAACCTCGCGTCGAATTATTTTGACATTGTCGATATTTCAGGAGCGCCAACCTGCCTTGGTTTTAATTACAAAAACATGATAGACCTAAATCATGGCCAACCGGGATACTTTATAAAAGTGAATGGAGTATAGGTATACTTCATTCACTTCAATGAAGTCAGTTAGTAGGCCTTGGATTAGGTCTATCAAGTTTTTGTAACTAGCACTGAGCCAGGTTGGCACTCGTGAATGTCGTCAAGGTCAAAATGAGGGTACGCTCTCAATTCGTACATATTTTTATAGATGATTAATTTGGTTTGGTGACATCTTTGAGTAGAATTGACATCACTTGACAGAAAAATTACTATAAACTAACATTTTTCATGTATACAGAGTGGAATGTGTCAAACTTTCATGGTCTACCGACTGACTTCCTGAATGTTGTAATGTTTCAGAATGATAATAAAAACAACATGTTCCCCAATGAATAAAGGATTGACTTGACTCTAATAACATTGGATCATACCTTCGAAAGCAGCGTAATGCAGTGGAGTCCAACCAGAATTATCCCTATGTTGTTCGTCTAAACCTCTATCTAAAAGTTGTTTAACAACTTCAACACAACCTAAAACAAAGTAATTGGTAATATAAACACAAATAAGAACATAATCGACTTCCAACCTTGAGCAGCAGCTACAGATAGCACAGTCCGACCTTCAGAGTCCATAGAATCTATACAACACCCCCAGAATAACAAAAGAGCAACGACGGGGGCGTGGCCCATGCTAGCCGCCGCCCACAACGGACTCCTCCCACTGTGATCGGTATGATCGACATCAGCCTCGTTTTCTAGAAGTATCTCACAAACATCCCTATAAAAATTTATATTTCGTATATTCAATCCCAAAAAGAATGAACTGCACTCACCTGTGACCTTCAAACGAAGCAACTAGCAACGGAGTCATCCCTTCCTTGTCTTCATGGTCGACGAAGGCCCCCCTTTCTAAGAGTGTCGATACCACATTCACTCCTGGCGATCGAGGGGCACATAAAGCTGCTACACTCAAGGCCGTTCGACCATCAGCATCAGCGTGATTGATATCAGCACCGTAGTCAAGTAGGTGTTCGACAATTTCGTTGTGACCCATGTATGCGGCTGCTATCAAGGCAGTTCGACCTTCGTGATCTGTCAAATTGACTTCCGAACCGTGCTGAAGGAGGATTTTAACTATTTCTTCGTGCCCCGACCAAGCCGCTGCTCTTAGAGCGGTTCGGTTTTCCGCATCGACACTGTCGAGGGTGCAGCCGTGTTTGACTAGAAGTTCTACGACCTAAACATCAGAAATATAGTGATAAATAGAGATAGAACAACTGAGTGAATTAGGACGCTTTGATTCAACTTGAATTCAAGTTTATGACAGATGACCGAAGAAGCGGTATCCAAGGAGAAAGGTTACAGCTATTTCACGGTTTTTACCGATCTTCAGACCACCTTATGTCTTCTTCACTTTTTTTAGGTTAAGTTCTACCAACCTCTGTGTGTCCACCCCATGCGGCAGCTCTCAAAGGTGTCCAGCCATCCAGATCCGCATCGTCCACGCCAGCACCAGCTTCCAGTAATATCTGTGGAAAGAATATCTCAGATTTTTTGGAAAATGCATGAAATTCTCAAGTTTTACCTTCACTACTTCGTTTTGACCTAATCTAGCTGCTACGTGCAGTGCCGCTTGACCATGCAATTCTTGGAGATTGAACAGGGGATCGGGGCTTACTTCAGAAGACGTTGAGGCCAAAGATATCTGAATTAACAAAGTGAGAAATTGAGAGGAAAGAACTACCCCTAATCTTAGGATTCAAGGCAAAATTTCACTAAGCATTTTTATTATTTCAAATATAGGGTGTCCAGGTTAGTTAAAACACCCTATATAGTTGACTGATATTATTCACACGACAAACTATGAGATGTAGATGAAAACATAACCTTAAATCCCCTGAAACCAATCAAAATCATTGTCGTGATGACTTAACAGTTTGGCGCCATTCAGGGACGTTTTAATTCTATGGTCCATTGTTTTCATCATATTTTGTCCACGTGAATGACTGAAAATGCCCTTTAAAATTCTTCCGATGTAACTTACCTGGCTTTGGTAATCACAACCTTCAACGTCGGTCTGTTCAACTGCTCCGGCCTCTAAAAGAAGCTTCAGGACTTTCTGATCGGTGGGTAAAAAAGCACCAAAATTGACACCAGCCATCTCGTTACCTTCTAAAAGACATTCCTCGACGTTGCAACCGCTGAGAATCAACCAAAGCTGGATTAGAGTGTGGATGTCCAAAGTTTTCGGATCCTCCTGTTAATAAGGATGGGATCAGTAGTTTGAGGAAAATTTTGACAAGACATGAAGTTAGCTACAACAAGAGTTATGTCAGGTGCATAGCGACAAGATGCTATTTTATTTCGCCAATCTTGATGATTTGCTGGAAATTCTTTTTCTCCACTATAGGTGGCGCTATTTGAAACAATGACAGGTCAAGTCAATTGTCATTTTAACATGATAAGCTGAATAATTTTAACGTACGTGATTACTACAAACGGCAATAAGCAAGGAAGTATGCAAGCACAAATAAAATGTTCAAACAGAATGTTCAGCTCCGAAACCTGTTATGAAACCAGGCATCAAGTCGGTTTTTCAATTTAAGTGAATACAAATGTAACCTATGTCAATATCTATCTAATAAGAAGATTCCACCCACCTGAACACTGGACTTCGATGTGCTGACCTCGTTCGCAACAGTCGTCTCGAAATTCTGCGGCAAAACAGTGGGCAAGTCGGTATTTTGATGCAAAAACCCCTTCGCCTCCTTCTTGACCTTATTCACCTCGGCGTAAATATCTTTCTCCGCAACGGGACTCTTGAGATTCAAATTTTCGAAATTGTCCAACTTCTTCAACTCCAGATCTAGGTTGAATTCGCAATGGTCGCTTTTGGGTGGATTTCCATCTAGCGGCGTGGAATTCAAGCTTGTCTCTTTGATCGGCAACTTGGCCAATTCTTGAGGCGACATCTTTAGGTCGGGGTAATGATCGGTCTTGTCGCTCGTGTGAGTATTCGAGGAATGTTTCGTACTCTTTTCGTGGGTCAGTTTATACGATAAACTCTGGGTTTTTTGAGAATTTTGTTCGGTTAAGTATTGCTCCATTCTGGTCAAATGGAAGGCGTAATCGTAGATTTCTTGGTTGTTCAAGTATTTGGCGTGTAGCGTATAGTACATGGCAAGAATACAATGTCCGTGAAAAATGTTACAGAGATACTTTTGTGTGCAATGTTTGATGTCCAGCAACCATTCCGCGAACGAATGATGGAACAAACTTATGTTCCCAGTCTTCGAGACAACCAATACTCTCCTCAGCAGGTCGAATCGTTTCTTGAAATCTTCCGTGCTTATTTTGGGGTTATACACTTTGATGATGTCAGAGAGCAACGATTCGGTAAGTGAACATTTCGCTGCTAATATAACGTTAAGCAGAGGTTGCACTTTGGCGAACTGTTTTCTGTTGAATAATCTTTGAGATAACCAGAGATAGAGGCCGTTAAGGGTACCTGGTATCTCCCTGACCTCTCTTAGGATTATGAATTTGTCAGAAACGCCATCTAGCACCTGAAACAATCAACAAAAGTGAAATAACGATTATTTTTCAAATTTTCACGTCGTATTGAAAGCGACTCATAGCGGTGACGTCACAGTTTGCAAAACAAACACACTGTCCTACTTCCAGTGTAAGTTAAATCGTGTTACCGTAATTTTTCTATAATATCATAGCATATTATTTCAAGAGGTGTTCATATAACAAACAACAATACTTATGTTAGAAGCAGGTTTTTAGAGGGCAACTATACTCCATGCACTTTTATAAAGTAGCCCAGTTGGCCATGATTTAGGTCTATCATGTTTTTGTAACTAAAACCAAGGTAGGTTGGCGCTCCTGAAATATCGAAAATGTCAAAATAATTTGACGCGACGTTGCCAATTTTTACTCTCTTTCAATAACAATTCGGTTCCAGCCATAATAAACTAATAAATTAACATTTCGCTTTGATTGTATTGTATTGAGCCTTAAGTAGGTAGTCATGTTTGAATTGAACAAATTCCTTAATGAATAATTTCAAAAGTTATGTATTTCGTGGAATTGTTTCGATAGGAAGTAGTACATTGAAAATGAACTTGGTATATCCTATGTTGGCAGAACATTGAATTTTTATGCACGAAAATAACATGAATTATACAATATCTCATTCAAAGCTATTTTTTCTAATATTTTAGGAATTGCTTTTTTTCTGGGAATTGAATATTTGAGTTGACTTCAAAGTATGTCCATAAAACATAATTCCATATCTTGCTTTTGACTCGAGTACTGCATGATAGGTAGAGAATGGAGAATTTATTCAGATATCTAGGCTTGTCATTACACTTAAAGATAATAGACTGAAGCTAAGCTGCATCCCAGCTAAGAAATATGTTGATCCCAATCCAGTGTACGTATCATTCACGTAGATTCCCAAGACCATTGTAAATGGAGTTAGTTCTTTTGAGGTTAACTGTGACACAGGTTTCGTAGTACTACTACATTTTCATACTGGAATATTTCAAGTTGTGCAACAAGGTATTTAAATGACTTCTGTAGGCTTATTTCTTGAGAATTCAGAAAAGTCCGGAATTCGAAGTAACGGACTACTCTATCCCTCATTTTTCAGTAAAATTCCAAAACACTCGATTCTTGATTTCCGCACAAGAAAAAAGCATTACTGAATCTTCCAACCATGTTTACATACGTGAAATATTTCCAGTATTAACAGAGAAAAAAGTTTCTTCAACATTCACCAGGTCTTTGGAATTATTGAATTCACATAATATTTTCTCAAATTCATTACTTTCCAAATATAGATTGACATCTTGAAAAATAAGTAATTTCTACGACCGCTTTGTAGAGAGGACAGCGTTGTGTAGTTATCTGACAGGAAAATTACTATAATCTAACATTTTCAAGATATACACGGTGAAATCTGTCAGGATGTCATGGCAAACTGGGATACTTTATAAAAGTGAATGGAGTATAGCTGTAATTTTCCCAAAATTTACGTTATAATGCAGTAATAATGATAATTTTTAGAATGCAATGTTTGAGGTAATTTCAGAACACTTGTTAACAAGAAGAATGGTTGTTTTGCAGACTATGACGTCATCAGAGAAGCCATGACATATTGGCGAGTTTTCTACAGAGATTATGTGAAAATATTTTATTTGAAATAGCTTTGAATAATCAATAAAAACCATCTTTTCCAGAATTTGAGAAGTTTTGATTTACCTTTTCCAAATACAAAAAGCACCCGTTGCTTTTTATATGTAACTGATTCAACATTTCGGCTGTATCCCTGCTGATGTGCTGTCTTAAATTTTGTTCTTGATCCAATCGCGACAAAATATACTGCTGGACATCCCTCACAACTTGGCTCTTTCTCAAATCGTCCAAGCTCAATTTTCTAAATCCTGGAAATGTCATCGTGAAAATCGATATGAAGTATTCATGTCGAAAATAATCGATATTTTGTTAAAATGTTACCTGATGTTTCAAGTAGTCATTTCATGATAGAGAACCTGATTTCAATGTGATGAGAAATGTGTTTTTACAAATAATTCGGAACAAAATTCAATCATGAAGACCTTTAATTTTAAGAATGGGTTACACTAAACACTAATTCTCACCTGTGAACATCTTAGCTATGCTTTTAGACTGTTTTCTAGCCGTACAAACTAAAAGCAACCATTGTGGAAAGAGATGATGATGATTGGCTAGCAATTCAGCTATAGTCTTGCTTTGTGATGTCCGTTCCCTCGGTTTACACCTCGTCAACGTAGAATTCGAATAATTAAACGAGTGTTCATCTATCGAATCGATAATAATGAAGAGAGAAGTCTTTGGAGGCTCTATTTCGAGTAAAGGAAACAGCAGGGCCCTCTTCAGACAATCGTCAGGATTCATCTCTATATTTTTCGCTCTCAACGCTATCTGAATTTCGCTATCGGACTTCAATTTCTCCAAATAAGCATCGGCAATTACAGTACGAGGATTCGGTGGTAGATTCGGGGTAGCAGGCACAAACTTCTTGCTTTCGACACTAGGAGATAACACGGTTTCCGGAAACACATTACTGTACAAACTTTCTTCACCGTGGTCGTATAAAATGTTAGTGGCAGCTCCGGCACTGTCTTTCGTGTTGAAATCGCTCTTTCCATCGCTTGAGATCTTCTTTCGGAGCGATCGCTCCTTATGGCTTTCCGTAGAGTGGTTCAATATTTGAGTAACTAGAGATCTAACGAATTCGCTTAGGGAGAGGCTTTTCTCGTTATGACCTTGAAGAAAATGATAACATAGAAGTCTTCTATTTAACGCCCTCTGTTGCCTTCCCGATAAACCTTGACTTGGCCAGCACAACTCGGAACAAAATGTTGTCTTGCCACACCCAGCACTGCCTAATAGAAGTGCCCCGCATGTCTTAGATATGGGACGCTGGTCTAAACAGTGTGACAACTTTTGAAAGGCCCATTCTCTACAGTAAAATTTCTTTTTATCCCCTTGCTGTGCCATTTTTTGTTTCTTATATCAGTTATTTGTTTCTGTTTACTTCATTAAAATATCATTCTCTGTTTATCTCTATATCAGTCTTGTGTTTTACGTATGGGAAATGTTTGGAGGTGCTTTCGTTGGGTTACATCTTGTGCCTATGTAGGGTGTTGCATTAGGATCTTGCTTAGAATCTATATGAAAAAAAATTGAATTTTAATAAACTCTTTTTATCACACAGCAAGTTTTCAGTTAATTCTTTCAAAATATAAACAAAAACAAAGATTTCTGGAAAACTTATATCCTATATGTATCCTATATATATTCAATTGGTTGACTCTTTACAGCGTATATCTTAATCTTGAAATACTATCTCACTACTTTACACTTCACAGGAGAATTTCCTGTAAAACTTGAGTTTTAACCAAGCAATAATAAACTTTTTTTCTTCATTGAAATCTAACATTCAGAATGGTACAGGACAAATGTGCATTTATCACTCTTATCGAATACTAAATATGATTTCCAAAAGCACCTGCAAATGTTATAATAAATATACACATGATGAATAAATTATAATGCAAAATTCATAAAAGACAAACAATGTATGAAATAAACATGATTACAAATGATAACAATGAATTATCATATTCAAATACATAATATGGTGACAGTTGGCGAATTTCATTAAGAACAGGATTGTTTGAATACTGTAAGAACAAGAAAAGTTAAAATTTGAGAAAATAAATACTGGACATAAAGATAATCTGAAGATTGAAATTGATCATTTTCATTCACCATATACTGGCAGTTTCTTCATTTTTGTCCAGTGGTAAATAATTCAATAATCATTCCATTCGAAAGGGTCAGCTACAAAAATAAAAACGAATGGATATGTCTTTAAATTACAATTATTTTGATCCATTAAATTATTCAAACTGAAATAAACTCCAATTCTGCCTTAAAAGGGAACTGATTCATTCAAAAAGTATTGAATTCATCTCCATAATAACATAAGTTCAAGTAGGACGAAACGTGAGACATGTCTGTCTTTATGTTAAAAAGTTGACATAGGCATACATTACAGGTTTCAGATTGATTTTCCGGATGCTTCGAAGAGGGAACTTCCACTTTCCAATAAACTCATAACAGTTCCTAGATTCCTTATCCAAAAATAACCTATTACTTATCTTAACACTTGTATTATGTACACCCACACTTTGACATTAAACAACAAATCGTTCTCATTTTAAAATGAATACTGACCTCTTGATACATGGTAATGGACGATAAAAACTTCCCGCAGTTGTCTTTTCGCGAAAAAGGCGAGGGTTCAAGATAATATCTTCGATAATATCAATTTTTTAATGGGATTTTCTTGAAGATAGAACGGGATAAGCTTTTTTAATTGACAGATAATAATGACACTTGCGTATCACAGAGTAGCGATGTATGTGCAAATAAGGCTTCTTTCAATGGCTGGTTTTGGAAACTCAATGTAGAGCATTTCGCCAGCATAAAAATAAAAAAAAAAATATAAAGTATAATTTCGCACAATGCAAACGCAGCTGTGAACTTCCATAACGGATTTTCTTCATTTTAAAGCTTAACATCACCGTCATTAAATTTCCACTCAAATTTTCGCTGCTGAAACTGATTCACATACCGATTTTTTTAAACCTTCAAGATATTTTTCTTTATAGCTCGAAAAGAATTGGTCGTAGGACATTTCAGTCAGGAATTGGGGAATCGGAACATTAGTAGAAACATTCTCTAAATTTCATGGATATCTGCCAACGAAAAAACTTTTGAATTTCTGTACATAATTTTCAACCCTTGTAGGGTGAATTGAACAGGGTAGTTTTGGTGTACATATATATGCGCTTGTTATGTTGAATTATAATGAAATGATAGGAAAATGATAGATTTTTGTAAACACGAAGTGAAATTTGAGGATTATAAATTATATGACTTGGTTCATCCACACTTGCCACTTCGTGTGGAATTTTAGGGGTGCATAAGGTAGGGGGTGATCTTTTAGCCTTTGTCACGCTATAAATCAAGTGCAAAACAAAAACAACATGCGACAGTTAAGGTCGGTAGGCAAAGAGAAGCTCTGACACATTTAAAATGATGTGATATTTAGAAATGTCGAGGAACTTTGAGAAAACATCTGCTAAATAGATTAGAATCTGGTAATTGAGATTTGAGTTTATGATTTTGATGATCTCCAGGGGCGTAGACGATGGCGAGATAATTCTATTCGAAGAAATCAGTTGTAGAAATCATGTTGAAATTGAATTTTTGTACGGATTGTCGGTTCCTTTATAATCGTCATATATGCAATTAACAGGCCTGTATACAGGGTGTGCTATGTAAAACTTAAGAAAATGCGAATCAAAGAATGAATAACTACTCCAAAGGGTAATATTTTCCATTGTGGAAGTTTTACTGATTTCTAGTTTTAAAATTAGGGAAGAAGTGTGTTATCATTTTGCCCAAATATGTTTAATTTATAATTAAATTGCCCGAAAAACGAAGAAAAATTTAATTTGGATCCACTGATGAACCATCCGCGGTCAAATTAAATTCTGTCCGTCCGCGGGTCCGTTTGTGTGATCATAATGATGACAGCGGTTTGGGGATTGAATACGAAGGTCGAATTTTTGAATAGGTGAAATTATATGTTAGATATATGCATTCGTTATTTCATTTTCCCGATATTTTCAAGAACATTGAATTTCATGAAAAATGAAGGTTTGAATAAGATCCATGCGAAATTTCGTGAGGATCATATGTTGACAAGATGTCAAAATCGTTTTATCACGAGTAAGACTGCGTTGGTTGGAGTCAATACAAGGATGGAAGACCGCGACTTCACGTCAGCGCTTTTTTAGAATTTCCTCGCCGAAAGTTGGGGCTCAAATTTCAAAGCTAAAATATGATCAACACGCCACTGGTACTACTTCCTCTTGTTCCTGAAGGAATGGTCAAATACAGAAGCCGAACCACTTGTTCCAGAGTTCAGAATGAGACTTTGACTCAAACAGAACGCGGCTTTTGAAATAAAACTGACTAAAATCATCAAAAAATTCATCTTCGTAGATATAACTCATAATTGAGAAGTTTTCAAGATCGAAAATAATCGAATCCTCTTGAAAAATTGGAATCTATCGAGTTAATCGAAAATTTAATTGTTATGGAGTTTGTCCAGTGTGACGAACGGATTTATATGGGTGTTGACCAGTATGAAGTTAGCGGTGGTAGTTGTAAAAGAAAAGGGAAAGGTAGAGGTATGATGAAAAGTGAACCCCTTGCTCCTCCAAAGCAGAGAAATCAAGCAAATGCAAGAGAAAGAGACAGGACTCAAAGGTGAGTAAATTTTTGAAAATTTGAAATTTTATTTTCATGTTTTGAAAATTTCAGGTCTATTTAGACCTTCTGAATGAGATCCTTAGAGACTAGCATTTCGATAATTTACCTTTTCGATATCGTTAACACAAACTTATTTTCAAATTTTTCTTATGAAACAATCATTAGGAAATTTTGTTAAAAGTTTACCGAGGAATATTAAAATTTTATATATTTTTTCTCTGACGTCTCCGAAAATTAAAATCTAATAGAACTCAAATTTAGTGCACCGTTGTAGAGTATTGAATTCAAGGTTTGTGCGGAAGCTCATTGAAATCTTATGAATAGTTTCCGAAAAAAAAAATCAAAAAAATTTGGAAAATGATCGATCCTAACAAAATTTTTCCATCAATTTCGCCTCATATATCATTTTACAATCATCAGTAACCAAGATTCAGTCTGATCGCAGAAGTGTTTTCTGAGATATAACGGTTCAGGAGTTATGAACAACTAAAATTCTGTTTTCTCAAAAAATCGAAAAATACCAACCGAAAATCGTATGGAAACAAGATGAGTACCCAGGTGTAAGGTACAGACTCACAGAGTTGCGCAAAATTTCGTCAGGATAGTATCAAATCAATGTACGAGCGAAAATTTTGCCTAATGATTCTTTGATCAAAAGTTTGAATTTGGAAGTCAAGCAGCGTTGGACAGTCTTAGCACTTGAATGGGCGACCATGAATTTGAAGTTTTCCTCCAATTTTTAATCATTTTCATCAATGTTGTAACTTAACTGGCTTTTATATGTATTTGATGAATCTTCCGAGAGGGATTTTTTCAATTGCGTTGTTTTCAGATATGCAACAGAGCAACTGACAGCTTTTTCGAAAAATTCAAAAAGGAATGATGGGTAAGAATTATTATATGATTAACTGGAGATTCAAATCTAATTATCACAGCTTTGTCGACTAATCACAAACACAAAATAAATTTTATATTGGTCTCTGGCTGAGTTGGGAGCAAAATTCAGAACTTGTGACAAATATCTTTAATTAAAGAAACTGCACTGCGTAAAATTAATCGTAAGATACTCGACTTCATACACTTCTTTTTACTATCGAATGTGATATAATAACAGGAATTATTTTATTTCAATTAATTCTGAAAATTTATCAGTTGCCTACTGACTTATTTCAAATAATTTTCAAATTCCCAGCATTTTCGAGATATAATCATGAGATACGCATATTGAAAAAATCCTTCTGAATTTAGATAATTTGAACCAGTACCCTTATACATATTATCTGAGCCGTAGACTAGTTAATTTTCATGAATTTTTCAGCGTCAATACAGCATTTTCCATACTAAGAACTCTGATACCCACTGAACCAAAGGATAGAAAATTGAGCAAAATAGAGACCCTCAGATTAGCTTCAAGTTACATCTCACATCTAGGAACACAACTGGTTACAGGTGAGCGTAAACTATCGAATTCAAACATATGATTTTGAGTTTCCTTTGTGCGTGAATTTTCTAGGGGAAATTTCGAATTTTGAGCCGAAAATGGTCTCGAACGACTAGGTTGGACTTACCGATGACGAATCCAGTGTCAAAATCGATTCTGTTCGGCCGGCCGTCTGTATGCACGATTTCGGGATATAACCAGAAGTGAGCATGCCCCAAAAAGCTGCTGACTTCACGTCCAAATCAACCTGTTCTCGAATTCTCACCAAAAATAGTTCAATCCATTCATGAAATCAGCTTTCCTTATCAAGCTCTGAACCTGAGTCTCTAAGTTATTCTTTTCGGGAGACGTTGGCGACCAAAAATTACGTATTAATACTGTCATCTCAGGTCACTTTTCTGCCTTGGGGGAAGTGTTTCGTCGTCCCAGCGGCTTCATCAGATTGTATTTTACGAAATACTGAATTTTTAAGAAGTGATAAGAATTATAACGATAATTTCTAAACTTCTAGGTTCCATGGAACAGCCTTGTCTTCAGATGTTCAAATCTAGTGGTAATGACAACAGTTTCAACAGGTCACAAGTCTGTACGTTTTGTATGGCAGGCAAAAAATTACCAGTGAGTAAAATTGATTTCGAAAAATCATTCGTCATTTACTTTGATTATTGTTTTCAGAAAATGTGTCACGTGGAAGATTCGTATTCAACATCTAGTGGAGAACATCAGTTTTACTTCGATCCAAGTTCAAATGCAATTGTTCTGACAGAAAATACCTCAAATTATAATCCAACATATTTGATCTGAAGGAGATTTGGCGGAATATTTGTAAATGAGACCATAGGGAAATTTAAGATAATTCGGATATGAAAGTTTGTACATATCTTTGTAAATATTTTTCATTGATGAAATTTATATTTTGAACAGTGAATCTACGATGAATTTGTTCTGTATTAAATTTGTTCTTACCAAGTCCTCATGTTAAAATGATTCTTATCATTCTTTCCATTTCAACCACAAACAAATCTGTGAAATTAGCGCATCCACCAAATGAGTCTATGTTGGGTTATCTATGACGAGGCGTAGTACCTGAAAGCTGTATTTTTTTTATGAAAACCCAGATAAGAGTGGAAAACATGAAAAAAGGTTACTATATGAGTATTTTAAAAGGAATAGAATAATTTATATTGGGTATAAAGCCTTTCTATTAACAGATTGATCATGAAAATATCTTTGATTGAAAGTCAAAAATTGTGATTTTCTGGCAATCCAGATTTTATGATTCAGATCCGAAATTATTCTCAGTGCCACATAGCTCAGCTCATACTGTGTATGTTTTTTTCCAAATTCTAATGGTTAAGTACGGATTCTTTATGCTCCAGAAAGTAAAATCCTTCAACAATACACCAATCTGTGGAATTATCGCATCCACTAATTGAGTGTATGTTGGGTTATCTACGCACAGGCGTAATACTTGTGCGTTTTTGATAATTAATTAAGATTTTGCTGAATGTAAAACTAGGTTTGCGTGGAAAACTTGAGGAAAGGCTTTTATATCTATCACGAAAGAATTAAAATGAATTATATGAGGTGTTTAAATTCTTTCTCCCAATGGAGTGAATTCTCGTAATTGTATCATAATCAATGTAATAATAAAAGAAGAAAAATATTCGTATTGAAATAATCATATTCAATCATTTTGAAAGACAATAAAACAAAGTCATAAAAGGTTTTTTTTTATTTTTCTATACATACACTTTTTAGGATAATAAATAATTAAATCTATGAACAATTATAAATATAAATTTCATATAAGGCACTTCACTAGAACAATTATTTCCTTTAAATGACAGTTTTATACAAAAAATCGCTTAATCTATAAGTCTTCATATTATATAAATATACAAAAAAGGCAGATAGAAAAACATACAATTTTATATCATTGTATAAGTCTTTATACAATGTTCATATTGTTTGGATTCCAGTTAAGTAAATTAATGTTAGTTTTCACTTATACAAACTGACTTTGGTATCTGAAAATATCAAAAAGTTTCTCAAAGTTACCAATCCAAAATTGATCATCAACAATGATCACATTAGTCATCATTAATTCACGATATCTGGTACAAGAATTCCAACCACTGGTGAATTCTCAAAAATCAGATAAACAACAATTTTTGAGCTTAAAATATGAATGGCGATTATGTCGATAATTTCAAAAGTTTTATCTTATTTAAGTTTTGTCTGAGTAGGCACTTTAGGAAGTCTTCAGCATGATTCATAGATGATGCCAAAGGTGAATTTTCGACTAGCCTTCAGACTTCAATTAATCCAGGCCTTTCTTCTTCAATGAAAATACTTCTATTTAAGGCTAAGATGAAATAAGCAACCGCAAAATCTGTATTAGGTAAACATCGCAGAATCTGAGGTGTATTATGACGAGAATTTCCAAATATTTTCACTTTATCAAACCGTAAACTTCCAAAATCACCTATATATGATCCGTTCCAAGTTATGTACAAAATTCTCTAAATATCTCAAGTTCCTAACTACCCTATAAAACATCACAAATTCGTTGCCAAGTCGATTCAAATGTACAAAAGCACTTAATATCACAAAACACTCAAGTTTGTTACAGGAACTAAAAAAATTGAGCCTTTTCGTTTATCGTTTTCCACTGTCTTTTTCTGTGTTGAAGAAACCTAAAGTCCTTAATGTAGTACTGACCCTCTGTATCAAGACATCTTTGTATTTCCAAATAGTCGTGTCCATAACACTGGTTTTTCTAAATTCTTCACAACTCTTCTTGAGAGTCTTAACACAGTCTGCTCTATAATGATGCAGCTGGGCATCGTCAACGTCTATAGGATAAGAAGTGCACCCAGTGCCTAAACAAGATAGAGGAAAGTGATTATGCAGTGTCAACACCTTTTCAGTGTTGTGGAAACACTTGACATACTGCCCAGGCTTGGTGAAATTCTTCGCCCTGTATACATGCTGAAGCATATGCATGTATTTCGGCATCTCTTTGAACCATCCATGGTTATGTATGAGATCGTCCAAGAAATACACGTTTCTGACGTTGTAAGAAGCTCTTTCTTCCTTATTGATCTTCAGAGCTTTAGGAAGGACAATATTCATCAGTTCTTTCCAGTTTGAAGCATCTTTAGGCATTATCACTTCATCAATGTCCAGAAGAGCTATGTATTTGTATTCGTACATGTGTTTGTAGAAGCAATCGTTGTATGGTATCAATTCGTTTTGTCTTTTATGGTTAGTTTTCTTTGTTAAGTACAAATGTTGAAAGCTTGGAGCATTTGGTTGGCCCCCAGCTAGTATCAAAGGGGTTAGATGTACCTTTCCCTCTCTTTGGTAATGTTCAAGAACCTTAGTAATGTTTGGATGTATCTGTAGCTCGTAAAAGAAGATTTTGTCAGCTCCTAGTACGTTTAAGAGTTCGATCCATTCCACCAGCCTTACTGAAAGGTCTTCGTGGAGGAAATCAAGTCCTTTAACGCACACTGCAAAATCCTTTCTCACCTCTGGCTTGTTGTAGATGACCCTCAAGTTGTTGGTAGCGTTGTCACAGCTTTTTTCTACAACTGAGACAGACTGAGGAATTTTTTGTTTGTAGCCTTGAGGTAACACACAGGCTATAAGGTAAGGTTGATATATTCCTTGTTTGTAGTTGCCCCATTTCTTGTACCAAACATATTTATATTCGAAAGTCTTAACAATGACAGGTTCTTTCTTACCATCGAACCAAAACTGGCAGAAAGTCTTCACCGTGGGTTCTATTCGATCTATCATTCCCAGAATTCGAACAGTGGGACCTAGACGATTGTTGGCTCTGTTATCCAGGTACGCTCCGAAGAACTGGAAGGTCCCATTGGAACTACGCAAGGTTTGCCAGTAGATGTTGTTGAATTCTAATTCAAACATACTGGGAAATCTTGCACAAGTCTTATTTAATCCCATGGGTTTATTCTTGTTCTTGTTCCAATAAACTATAGGTAAGTTTGGCATTCTCTGTTGGATGTCTTCTACAAGCTTGTCTTCTGATGGACTTGGTCTTCTGTCGATGAATGGATCGATGTCGTATCGTTCAGTGGTGGCGCTAGTGTAGGGATCGAAGTGTTTTTGGAGAAGGAATCTGCTGTTTAGGTGAGGCACTGGTACGTCAAGGTCCATTTTTCGTAGTTCCATTATGGTGAGTACTGCCACACCCCATAGCATGACAAGAATGATGACTTTTGTGAAGAACCTTCCTCTGCCAGTGGTTTTGAATATGTTCATTGCCATTTTGGATGGAGGATCTGGAAAAAAGAAGAATTGAAATATGTTAAAATATGTTTTCTAGGAGAAATCGATCTTTCGGTGGAATTGTGCAGTCCCTGTCTTTATGTCTATGGTTTTGAAGTGATTTGCTCTTTTTTAGGAAGAGGTCTACTGCACTATGTTCATAGACATAGCGACATGATTTTATGTCTATGACTATGTTAGTGTTTTTTTGTACTCTTGTGTATCTCTAGTGCCACCATATATAAAGAGATCTGAACAATAGAATATGAGTTTCTTTCAAGAGAGTTCAATTTTAACTGACCATCAGGCAATATCTATTCCAAGTCTTTATGTTACCACTTTTCGGTCGGTTTGACCAATCTATGGATATTTTACACCTAATTGCATAAATAATCTACATAGCATACATTTTTTGAGTGTGGAAATAGTTACTAAACTAAGTTTAGTGATTCGACTAATGAAGAGAATGCTAATTTTTCATGTTTTATTCGTGAGAATTTGACGATATCCATGCTGTTTCTATGATGAATATGGAAACTATAGGGGTAGACAGTTGATTATTTCATTAGTGAAATAGATAACATTGAGTTGATATAAAATATGAGGGTACTTATTGGTTGTTGTAAAACTCTTGCTATATAATAAAATAATCATGGGAACCTTGGGGCAGGCTCATCAAACTTAAGGTTCATGTTAAAAGAATACCAATAGAGTCTGTGTTCTCCAGATATCACTAGTATTTATCTGCCTTTCGAGCTTGTTTTATCGAGTTTTTATCACTTGACTCATTCAATACACAAAGGAACATATATAAAACTCAAATATTATTCATAACTCTTTGGTTTTTCACAACACCATTCGCTTCGTTTTTCTTCATAACTCAGGGACCACTGGTCGGAAATCATCCGGGTGAACATTTTTAGGTTGAGTTGAACAGTGGTCAACGTTGAGATTTTCATGAAAATTCACTGGCAAATTTTCGAGAAATAATTTTTTTCCTGCCACCCCCAGTTATGAGCCCTTAAGTTAAACCGATCCTGCTGAAAAGCTTGGAGGATCAATCTCGAGCGACACAAGATTATTCTACCGATTCACAGCCCAACAAAAAAAAAAAAAATTGTCTTGCTGCCAAAAAAAATTAACTGATTTTGTTTGATTCACCTGTGCTGATTCCAAAAATACAAACCTTTTCTTTGTAACAGCTCTAGTTTTTGAGATATAACATACCTATGAAATACTTAAATATTCTTACATTTCTGCATATTCCACCACTATAATTGCAATATGTTTATGAACAAACTTAACAAATTCTAATAAAAATGCATACTAATGACTTCTAATTAAAGTGTACTCATTGTAAATGCCCATAACTTGAAATTAGCGCTTATTGCTTCTTAACTATTGTCCGATAAGTAAACAGTATTTTCTCTGAAATTTCTATAAAGTCGACTGCATTCTATTGTAAAATTTAGTCTGAACTTGAGTTTCGTTGCAAGAGTTTGTTTTTGACAACTGAAAACCATGGCTTCTACAAGCAGGCGTTGTTGTGTGAATAACCCGGACGATTCTTGCTACATATGTGGTGAGTATATTGTGAAGAAAAGTAGAAAACCAATGTTTTGATTTTATAAAAAGGGCATATCAAGCCTATTTTAGTGTTAATTTAGGAGATCAAGGTAAATCCTGGGCTCCACATGTAGTGTGCAAAACATGCCTTGAAAACTTGCGACAGTGGACGAAAGGACAACGAAAATGTTTAAAGTTTGGTGTTCCAATGGTATGGGGGGAACCAAAAAATCATTTTGACGATTGCTATTTCTGTCTTGTGAATATAAAGGGCATTAATCGTAACAATCGACATACGTGGACATATCCTAACCTGCATTCAGCAAAAAGACCAATTACACATCAGCTTGGCCAGATATCCATTCCAATATTTAGCATCCTACCTACGTTACCAGAGCATAATATCGAAACGTTATCTGACGAACTACAGATTAATAGATTTGAGGAAGACGACAGTGACTTTGAAGGGGATTCAACACGTCCTGAGCTCTTTACTCAGGAAGAGCTAAGCGATCTTATTAGAGATTTGAACCTTCCAAAGTATTCTTCCGAGTTGCTTGCTACCAGACTAAATGAAAATAATCTGCTTCACCCAGACACCAAAATTACATACTACCGTAATAGTTAAGTTTTTTTGGCAGATATGTGTGATGATTTTTGTGAGTACATTGTTGTACAATAAATATCTTACTTTTTATTCGTGTTTCGTTTATTTGATGGATAGCAGCACTACATATATGTAGGTATTGCTGCGTTAAATTACCCTATATGTTAGAAATGTGATCTGCTGTCGTATTTTCTTGAAACGATCTGATGGAGCAAATCTGGGGGCATTTTTGGATTCAGCAGACCCAAATTACCTAGAAATAGAAGAAAAATTTCCGGCAGCAAACTGTGTGTTTACCAGTGATCAAATCCAATCCAATTATTATTATTATTTTATTATTATTAATCACTTCAAAATATAAACTGTGAAATTTTCTGGGGGGTAATTTTTTTTTTTGGTCGGTTTATTATTTGATTCTATCAAATAATAAACCAAAAAATTGAAGCGAATTAGTTGAATGGTTCAGAAGCTATGGCCATCCAAAAGTTCTGCCTATGTCAATAAATCTCAAAAATCATAAGGTCTTAGTTATTTTCGATGAACGGTTGGTGTGATGTACAATGTACAATGTACAAAGTGTTTGTAACACCTGAAATTAGAACTCGAAATCTCCTAGTCCTGGTCTATACTATTTTGGTATGGTTCATATGAACAGTTCAGTGGCCTGAGTTGTCAATACCTGCTAAATTTGTAGCGAATACTTATGAGTTGAAGACATCCTCAGGTTCTGCAGAAATAAATAAATCACCCTGTACCTTAGAAACCAAAAGCCTAAGCACATATTTAAATGTTGCCTCAAAGTAAGAAAAGTTCAGCAGCACCAGTTCTTTGTTTTCAGAAATTCTTTCTTGGCTTTGAAGCCTTTAAACGCCTCCAACAAGAATTTTCTTCACACGGTCCAAATATCCAATAATTTCGATTTAAGGAAGCATCATTTTCTAGCGCCACGCTATGTGCAACTTATCTCTGCAGGGACTAAATCTCGGTTATCATATGGCATATAACGGAACCGCGTGTCCAATCAAAGAATCCACGGTACCTAATTAGTAAAACAGAGGAAGTAGGACGTCTAAGATGACCAAGATGAACGTAATAAGTTGGTACAGTTACAGGTACTATGGTTGTCTTCTCGGATTATGGCAAATGGGCATATGATTAGAAACGAGCGTTGACCCGAAATCTTACAGGGTGACCCCAAACAGGTAAACTAGCGACGATTGCCCGATTGGACACGCCATTGTTATTTCCTTTGACGCAAGGAATGTTATAGTGCCATTGAGATTGAGAAGTTAATTATTAAATGAGATTTCAAGTGGTGGATCACTGAAAATGTTGTTCTGTTGCTTCGAAAACCTGGCAATGATTTGCCAATTATCCAAGGTATTCAGAGAAGGCTGTGGAAGCTGATTTTTATCGTTCTAGTTCAACCTTAATTGCTGCTAATGATAATAACATCAATCTCACTGTCAGAAGAGAATAATCTTAGAACGCCTTTATGGTTGGTTCTATAAGAAATCCAGAAAATGTATTTTGATATAATTTTGTACGCTTGTTTAATGGAACAAGAACGTCATCATTTCGCCCTGTCTGTTATTTCCGGCAAATTGGTTTGGACTCTCTGATGAAGAATCTTTGATCAAAGTCAATGCTTGTTGGTAACACATTTTGTAAAATATCGTGAGGATCGTATTGGAAGATAAATAATTATTTCTCTCTGAAGGTTGAGCAACACTCGACGAGACCAGTACCTGAATGAGAAACCGCTCAGTTTACGACACTATGGTTTGAAACAAACGACTTGGAGTTCTTGACTTCGCTTCAGTGCTTTTCTTGAATTTTATTCAGGCATTTTGGTTTTACGTCGCGAGATTGCAGTTTTTTTCTTACTGATTCGTTTTGCGCGCATGTTCTAGGGGAACAGCGTGGACACGATAATTGTCGAACGGAGTGAGCTCGCAACTTGAAACTTTCAGGGTGGGTCGCGCATTGGGATGCCGCGGTTAAGTTCGTAAATGAGCCAAATCGGTCGAATAGTTTCGGAGTTATAGCCACTTGAAGTTTTGAAGTTATTTATTTTTTATTTCAGAAACAACTCGGGCGATTGAATTCAAACTTGGCAGTTAGGTGGAGTACAACAACGCGCAAATTTGAGCCAAATTTTGTCGGGATCATACCGTCAGTGAATTTGAAAAAAAATTTTTCCAAAATTTTTCCGAAAAAATTTTTTTTTCGAAAACTGTTCATTATATCCAGAAAAAAATTTCATTCGGACTTTGAACTTCATATTTCACAGCAGTGTAGCAAATTTCAGTTCGATACGATTATAAGTTTTGGAGTTATCGGAAAAAAATATGTCAAATTTCGAGTTTTTTTTCTCGATATCGTTGCTTTTTTCGGTATAACTCAAAAAATACTGATTCAATCCTGATAAAACTTCGCAGCTAGTTTGAAGATGCTGAGAGACAACTTTATGCAGAAATTCGTGATCATCGTGTCTTTAGAACAATTTGAAAAAAAATTCTGCGATTTTCTTATCATATCATCCTCATTAAATTCTGTATGAACCTTCGAATTGTAATTTTCCGATGAAGTACTGGATTTCAATTCGATCTGATCTGTATTCTTGCAAATATTGGGAAAATAACATTTTGAATGGGTATATCTGCGGAATCATTGTGTGGATTTTACCCATTAACGAATTCGACTTTCTATATTAAGCCCCAAGCCTACCCTACAAATATCGAGCTTCTATGTCGTTTCTTTTAGAAGTTATTGTGATCATCGATAATTCCATTTTCCCAATATTTCTAGAAATACAGATTGTATTGAATTTCCAAAATATCTCCGAAAATGCTAACTGGATCGAATTGGTATTTAGTACTTGATTGAAAAATTAAAACTTGAGGGTTCATGCAGGATTTTGTTGGGACCAAATGAAAAGAAGATACCCAAATCTCTTCATTAGGGAGTGTAGCAAGTTTTGAAGGAGGTCAATACTTGAACAGATGACCGCTTTGACAACGAATTCGAACATAGGCGCGAAAGCGGCTGACTTCACGTCAGTGCTTCCCTAGAACTTTTTATATATGTTTTCGTTCCCTAGAAAAACATGTGAAACACTTCGGATTCTCAAGATTATCACGCAAAAGGTGTTTTCTTATGAACTTTCACCCACTTCCCTCATTGATTTTTTCGGCATACTATTGGCTATAAAAGCAAACAAATTGGAATCATAACAAGAAACATACGAACACTAACTTCATATAGAAAGTGTCATAAATATGCAACAATCCGTCATGTCACGTCAAAATTCACAATCTCTGGTTGGTGCCCATCAGCATAGATGGCGCAATATGTTAGACATTTTCTATGGAGCCCTCTACAGGAAGGAAAAGAAAGTAGCAATGAAGTTCCCAACGAACTCAAACAAGAATTCTTTCCAATTCATGATCAAATAGAAGAACACTGTTGAATGTCAGAGATGCTACAAACTCGAGAGCACAGATTGATCTTTGCTACAGAGAGCATTAAGAACATCTGGCAAAAAGATGCACCTTGCAGAGGATGGCGCCTAGTTATATTTTTTTCAATTAAAAAACGTCGATATTTATTAACGAAAAGTCAACCATTTTCAAGACCTGATCATTATCGACCGACTATAAATAATCGATATTGCAGGTGATAGGATCTTAAACTGTCTCCGCCAACTTTGATCTGCATAATCCCGCAACGGAAAACCACAGAGGACGACTCGCATGTACTTCCAAGCATATATTTTATGGTCTTACTCTTCGGGTTCATCATCCTCCGTTTCCGAGTTCGAAAAAATCCGCAAAACAGTTCAGGGTGGGGCGAACGGAAAGGTAACACCGGCATCACTTAAGCGCCGTTAATTCCAGATTAACTCTGAGGTAATAATCTGTTTTTGTTAATCTTCTTATGGCATGGTAGTTTCAGATTCGTAGTCAATGGTTGTTTGAACGATGATGGCATTCTATGGGATGTAGCAGATGCGAAGTAGGCGGTTTTGATAGGAAATGAAAAATTTTCTATTGGGGTTAAATCTGGAGAATTTAAGAGACAGATGCCCTGCAACGTGAGATGGTTTAAGTTATTGATTTGGGATACAAATAGGGAAAGGTGATTACTTGGTGCAATTTGGCAAATAAATATATTCCACTTCAAAGTTTACAGTAGGTGACATCCGAATTATCTTTGAAAATATACAGGGTGATATTTTTTGGAGCAATGTCCCTTCTTCGCTCTAGATAGTTTGTAGTGCGCTTCTACTAGTTTCTAAAATATGTGAAAGAATTTTTGTTTCATCTATGAAACTTTTGATTTCCTGAATTTCTTTCTTGTCTACTACCGTTTTTAGAAAAAGGATGTAGAACAATTTACCTGTTCACCTGTTAACTGATTGACGACTTGGAGAAAACTATAACATATCTTCCTCGAAGTCAATACTATTGGAAGTTATATTTAATTTTTCAAATAAGCCAGTCAAGTTTCTTCTTGTTGGCTTTAAAAATATAGGTTCGAAATAAAATTTTACACCTTTTCCCTGAAATATACGGATCCTCTAAAGTGCGAGTACTCAACTGAAAAATGACGACCTTAAAGTATTAAAGTTTTTGTCTTCAAGTCAAGCAGCATTGGACTCGGTCAGCGAATGAATGGATGACCGCTCGAAAAGTCGTTGTCCTAGAATTTTTTAACAGTATTTTGTTTCTTGTAAGTATCGTAATTTGTTATGTTTACCCAGGCTATCGATACATCTTCGAACTGATCACGACGGGGCTAACATAGGCCCTCAAGAAGTACTCCAAATACAGGAGATCCTCAATTCTTCTCGAGCAGTAAAACATCTCCAATTCAAATATAAATGAGTATTCCTTACTCCGGATCTTATCTCATAACCATCCGTGATTCTCAACTTCTCTTCAGAAGAAAATAAACAAAGTACTCCAACTTTCCTAATGGTGTATTATTATAACTCGAAATGCAGATAGATGCACCGTCTATACTGCTTATCGATATCTTATGTATGCACGTATGATGTTATGCAGTCGTGTACCAAAGTTAGATATGCAAAGTCCTCTTCAATAGATGCACGCAATCTTCGAAGTCACGAAATATGCAATTTGCGGAAAGTTGGTCGTGCAGAAAACTCCGATAATATCGCCGTGTTCGAGAAGTTGAATTTTGACTAATTGAGTCTCAGGGTACTGGTTGATTGCGAGCTTGTTTACCATGCTTTTAGGACTCGAGAAAAGTATAGTGAACACAAGTTGTTTCAGCAGAGTTGGTGCTGAATACAAGGAGATATATCTCATAGCCATTGGTGTCACTGGAATAATTTAGAAGTGTCATGTCTCTCTTCTAATGGTGGAAAGATTGGCATGTCGACATGAAGAATATCCAGAAAAAAGAACATAAGAGGACATCAGCAATCAGAGTGCAAGGCTATCTCAGAGCTAAATATACCATTTGCTAACCTTTCTAGCAATTCAACACTGAGCATTTTGGACCCAAAGGTGCTTTACTACCTCACTCAGCAAAATAAATGCATTATAACTCTAAGATAGCTCCCAGGAGTCTCTACCTGCTGGGCAGATAGGTTCATACGAATAATTTTGAGAATATCAATCGGAACCAACTGAGGCTAAGCGGAAATCAGCAATCAGAGCTCCTGGTCATCTTGTAGCTACAAGTCTCATTTGAAAGCCTTTCCATCGAATCAATACTGAAAATTTTGAGGCTCAACTGATTTGCTGAGTGGGAAGAAAGGCTGCTGAAGGGACCAATACTCTAAGAAAGCGTTCACTTCTCTATTCTTATTGCTGGACTGGTTGGCTCATCGAAATCAGAGTTCCTGGTTATCTTGGAGCTTGTAGTTTAATTTGCGAACCTTTTCAGCCAAACAATAGAGCAAATTTTGGGTTTCAAAGGTGCTCAACTACTTTTGCTGGGCAGGAAGGAATGCTAGCGGAGATACCAGTAATAGAAGATAGCTCCCACGTCTCTCTACCAAGACAGATTGACTTATCCAAATCACTCTCAAAATTATCAGGGGAAACAAAGAACAATTGGGATTTGAAAGGCTCTTTAACACTTCCCCGAGCAAAAAGAAATGCTGGCAAAGGTAATATTGCCATTATATAGATACCACGTCTCTCTACGTAATGCTGAAATGGTCAGCTCATTTATACATTTCTCAGAATATCCAGGGCATTCAACAAGCTGAAAGAAAATCATGAATCAGAGTTCCTGGTTATTTGAGAGCTCAAAACCTCAGGAGCACAGGTGAATGCTGGTGGAGGGGACATAATTATATGATAGCTCCCACGTCTACCTAACTAGTGCTGAACAGATTGGCTTATCCAAATTACTCTAAGAGTATTCAGGGAAACAACAGGCAAAGAAGAAACCACGAGTTAGAACTTCTAGCTCTAGAAAATTTGGATTTGAAAGGTGCCTTAACACACTTTACTCTTTGATAGCTTCCACGTCTGGGTAGGTGAGTTTATCAAAATCATTCCGAGAATATCCAGTGTGCAACAGGATAGGAGGAAGTTAGGAAATCCAGGTTGTTTTGGACCTTGAAGTATCATTTGCGAACCTTTCTACTGATGAAATTCTGAAAAGTTTGGAGTTGCCTGAGGACAGTTGAGCAACAACTAAATCACCAAAGAGTAGATTAACACCTTGGCAGTTCATAACTAGTTATCCAAACTGTTACTAACATGAGTAAGAAGCCCAACCAGCTAATTTCTCTTGCTTCGAAGATATCCAACAGCTATTCACTTAACCACAATGTCAGTATATTTGTTGATATGAAGAGGATCCAAAAGTTTCGAGATGAAAGTGAACTTGGTCAGTTAATCATTTCGTATAGACACATGCTCTATCCATTCAAAGCCAATTTTTTCAAGGAAATTTTCACCAACGAAGAAAAAGGTACACATCATCTGAAGAGCAATTATAGTATTCCTCACAGAACCTCCGTTATACCCAGTACGCCTCTGCACTGGCGGACATCCTCTGACGACCTTCGAAGGCTGTGTTCGTCAATTTATAATTGCCCAATTCACAACGATATCACGCACATCATGGGAAGAAAAAGAACGACCATGCATAGATGATGAGATCTAACTGAAGCATAACTGTACTCTTATTCTATTTGAAAACTAATTTATTTCTTTACATTACATATCATCCTCTCCTAAGTCGAACCACTAGAGTGAGCAGAAAGATTGAAAACGGTAATTATATGATGGGAACATCGATTTGAAAGTGTAGCCTTAAGGTGATTTTTTTAAATTGGAGCATAGAGGAGGTAAAGATATTCTTCTGGAGATCTGGGTCGGAGTGGGTTTTGCTATGTAGAAAAAATGAATTATTTAAGGAATTATTAATGTATACTTGGGTTGATAATTGATTTTTAATTCGTTTTTTTGGTTGCCCTGATTTTGAAGAGTTTTTTCGACTCCGATATTCAGGTTGATCGGTGTTACACCCACATGAATTTTATTTTTTGAGAATCTTATTTTAATTCTATGTTTTACCATAACAGTCAAGAAAGAAGTAAGTTGAGTTAGATTAGACAGCACTTCTGGACCACAGTAAATTATATCCTTTCAATCGAGGTAATTGTAGGGAAAATATCTATGTCTTCATAATTTTGGGAGGGCCGACTGTTAAGTAAACTAAGGCTAAATTTGACATATTTCCGAAAGCGAATATTGGATCGAGCTGTCATCTGGGACACTCTTGTTGAATATCAACCTTGGCATGTGTGCAAAATTTCATTGAAATCTGATAGGATGTATTTTTTTCTAGGAAACAGCGCGTTAATGTTTCATCCAAATGTCTGTAATTTTAGGATTTTTTCCTGAAAATGGTCTCAATCTACAAGGTTGAACTTACTGATGAAGAATCCGATGTCACAATCGATTCTGTGCGCCCCTTCGCGTTGCTACGATAACTTGGGAATGGGAGGAGCTAGCTACATGAAACTATTAGATTACGCTACATTCAAAAATGCACCGGTTGAGCTCGTTAATCGGCAGAATCGGTAATAAGGTTTCAGAGTTGTAGTCTTTTGAATTCTTGAGGTTATTCCCTCAATATCTCAGGATCGAATTTAAAGTTGCAGCTGAAAGTTAGCAGAATATCAACACGAAACACAATTGCTTTCAAAATTGTGTTGGAATCGAACAGTAACTGAAATTAAGAAAAACAATTTCAGAAACATTTTGAATTTTATGACAAATTTTTAGAGAATCAATCCATCATATTTGAATTTTGCTCAGACCTTGAGGTCAATATATCTCAACAATGTACCAGATTGCAGTTAGATTTTTAGAGATACTGAAAACGAAAATATTGTGAAACTACGCGAATCGTTGTTATTTCTGGAATAACTCAAAAAATTCTGAAACTACAGACATTCAGACAAAACGACAGCACGCTATTCCTCTAGAACATGCGCGCAAAAATACTGATCCGATTATGATGAATCCTGGTGATTTGTTGGAAAATGCTAATGAAAAATTCAAAAAAGAATTCGATGATTTGTGCATGCGCGTTAAAGGTGCCGACGTCTGTGATTCTCCAGAATTTTTTTCGATATATGCTATGTTGCAGAATTTTTTAAATCGAGATTAGGTTAATAACTTTGATGGACTATTAGACAATATAAAATGCTTAAGACATCTCGTCATAAATAGACGAAGGCCTCCCAAACATACACTTGTTATAGAAATACATACAAAACCACTTAAAGACGAATGCCCACAATCCAACAATTAATTAAATTAATTACCCACTTAATTAACTACTATTTCCTCCACGAACAATAAACTTTCATTGCGTTAACGTTGAAATAATACAATATGGCCCCCTAATAGAACAGATTTATTCGGCTCTATTACATAAGTTGGAATATGAAGCATGCGAAAATCTTTCAAGTTACGTCTTCGAAAGAGATAAAAGTGCAGCCAGTGTACACGAAAAAGCAATTCAGTTATCAGAATAACGCTCGAACAATTCTCGAAACGTACCCGATGTGATTTCACTTTCATGTTGGTCGTGAAGTTTGCCAGACGGCAGATGGTCCATGCAAAACGATGAGAAGAAATGGAAGATTTACCTCATGGATGCTTTGCTCTCGAAACTCGAAGCATCTCATGAAGACACCGAGAAAAACAATGAAATACAACCCCTTTACCGCTTATACTTCTCGATGGAGTCATAGAGGGCGCTATCACTTTAATATCACTCAATGCTCCCTTTCATCAGCATTCAAAGGTCTATGAGGTTACGTCTACAAAATGCCACGATACTAAGGAACAGGCGACTACAAAGTTCTACACTAAGTCACACATTATAACACGATATAGACTTGAATATTTTCTGGTCATTGAAAAAAGGAATTTCGACTTAATTTTTCCCGAATATCTACGAAAATATAATAAAATGAAACCAGAGTAAAATTTCGTACGCTCTTGTTGAATACTGAATTCAAGGTCTGTGTATTTCATTTCATTGAATTCTGATGAACAGGTTTTCATTTTTTTTCGTTCTACCATATGACACGATTTCGACGAAATTTCGCATAAAGTTTTTGGACCATACTCTAGAACTAATTACGAAGTTTTAATCCTATCGCATTGGTAGTTCCTGAGATATCGAGGAAATAACCGCTACAATTCAATTTTCCCTCGAAGTTTCATGTCCCTATCTCTTTCTGCTCTCAATCAATCAAGACATGACAGAAGCAATTTTGGCATTTATTCTTCACCAGTTATTCCAACCTAGTCTATTGAAACCATTTGGAGCTCAGAATTCGAAAATTACATACAGTTAAGCAAAACTAGAGCACGCTGAGAACTTAGAAAATAGCGATTACAGAATTATGCATGGATGACACACCTCTGCTGGATTCAGCAGTTGATCTGTAGATCTAAATACCTTCCTATTTCTTCCAGATTAAACACAGTAATCCTTGATTATCGATCTGACAAAGACATAAAGTATAAAATCATAATAAAACGATATAGACTTGAATACCTCTAGGTCACCGAAAAAAATCAGCATGTATGTTGTTAATGGACATAATGAAAAAGAAGAAATGAACTAGATGCTCTAGATCTACAAAAAAATATCAAGTAACTTACTGTACGAACTCTGAAATGATCGAGAGAAATGAAGACGTCAGCTAAAAACCAATCTACCAAAATGATTAATTTTAACTACCACAACGTCTCACGACTAGCCTGCAGGCGTTTCACCTACAATGACCACGTGAAACAAACCAGAACCAATAAAGATAATGAGCTACATCAATAGGATACATATCACACGTTCGAGATGATAAGCCTATAAATAAAAAAATGTTGTAATAGGCACATGCCCAATAATCCGCAAGCAAAATGATTGATAGATATTTTGCTGTAGGGCATAATGAAAAAATAATAACTTCTATTATTTCATTGTTTGACACAGCTAATGAAACAAATTGTTTCCGGTAACCTTACTCGAACGTACGACATGTTAATTTGATGAACGAAAAATTAATATGATATGATACACCGGATAAACATGATAAATGTTGTCGTTGTCATTTCCAATAGTTTCTTCGTCTTGGACTGCCATTTCAGCAAGATTGTTGAATGTTTGCAAGGTCATGACGAAAAAGGTAGAAATAGAAAATTGTTCGAGGATATTCTGGAGTTTCCCATAAATTCGTTGAATAATACTGCGACCGATTTGGGGGTTCCGCAAGGGTCTAATCTGGGACTTCTTCACTTTTATGTGTTCATAAACGTATACGACTTATTCGATATAATTATATTGAGAGGGCTTTTAAGTAAAATATGATTTAAGATAAGAGAGTTATCGAATGAATTCTTATAGCATCTCTCTTCCCTTTGAATCTTCTTTGGAAGGATCAAAAAAGATTGGTTGAAGTTGGTTACGACAAGAAATTCTGGTTTTAAGCTTGTCGGGAAATGCAAGAGTATATGTTTCTCTTCAATTCGATCCAGTTCACCGAAAAAAGTATGAAAAAAGTTGATGAACTTTAGAATCAAGCATTTGAATCATATGACTGTTCGTGAACCAGTTCAGTATGAGTTTTTAAACCTACTGAAGTTGGTTCCTGAATAAACAGACTTGTTTGCCTTGAGTATCAATGCATGATATATTTTTTCAGGGGAAAATATCGACAATGTAATCAGACAATGCAACTGATAGGGACGATATCAGACTTTTTCAGCAGATTTTGTGTTGATATATTTTTCAGGGGAAAATAACGACAATGTAATCAGACAATGCGACTGATAGGGACGATATCGGACTTTTTCAACAGATTTTGTGTTTATCTACTCTCTATAACGACTTCGCAGATTCAATAAGATGTTGGAATATTTCAAACGGTATTCAAATATTCAGCAGAGACTTTTGTCAAATTGATAAAAACATGTCAATTTGACAGAAGTCTCAACTTAAAACGAAAAATCGAAAGGAAATAATTCTAAAGATTTTCTTCTTTCTCTGATGAAAGAGTCAGATTTGTACTCTGAAACGTCACAGTTCGCTTTGTTAATCGTTTGTATTGTTCTTGTATTGTTAATTAGGCATTCTGTTTTCCAAGAAACTGCTCTTGACAAATAGTTCAATTCTGCAATCCGCAGGGCGTTTTTCATGAAAAAACAATTTTATTTCATTTGACTAGTTCTGTTTCAGATATTGGGAGTGAAAACTCAGAAAAAAACTGAAAACATCAAATAAATTCATTTTGAACAGTGCTGCAAATGATAATTTAATTTCGGGAAATTTAAAAAACTATCCAGGAAAATTTTTGGGTGTCTAAAATATCTGCGGCGCAATGGCCATAGTATATCAGATACTGAGGGCATTGTACCCTTACAACACATTCAACTGATCCAGAACCTAAAGATAAAACACCTTAAACAACGACGTGTGTTCGCTGAAAGGGTTCTAAAGCATTCGAAAATTGACCCTAGTTTACATCAAATAATCATCTTCAGCAAAGGGCACATTTAGGCCTGAATTGGACGCCAACCACATGTGGTACTAACATGACGGCGCTACGTGCCACAAAACGCTGGCCACATAAGACATTCTGCACGCAGGATTTGGGGGCATAGTCGTTCAAAGTCGAGGCGACAGAATCGGCCCCCAAGATCGTTCGATTCGACACCGTTACACTTTTTCTTATGCGGTTATCTTAAGCAGCAGGGTTATGAGGATATTCTACGAAGCCAACACAGTGACATATACACCGTGGTCCTACATTGGAAGACAAATGAAGAGGGAAGATTGAAACTTAACCCTGTCTCTAGAAAACGAAACGTTTGCCTTCCCATATTCATGGAACTTTCTTTCCTTAAATTTACACACACACACACACACACACACACACACACATACACACACATACACACACACAGACACACCACACACACACACACACACACACATTTAACTTTAAAGCTAGACAGCGTTTATGAAAGACACCCATTTCCTCCTGTGATTCAGGAAAACTTCAAACAAAAAAAATCTATCTCAATATCGATCTACTGAAACGGAAACACCAACACAAATCATCAAGCTGCTTCTTCTTGACTAATTGCTGATTTTTTAGGTCTGTCAAGGATTTAGTTACTAAATGGTGTCAAGTTGATTCTAAAAGTTAACTTATGAAATCATCCCATTGTTCTGTTTATATATTACTCATATAAACATTATTATGGTAATGAAAAGTGTCTGGAATATCTCGGAAAGTATTGAAATCTAACACTGGATATACGAAGGAATTTTCAACATAGCTGACTCCCACGCATGTTCTAGTTCTGTGGTCTGCAGGTCTGTAAATATTTAAAAGTTCCTGTTCGTTGTGAACCCAATTTTCTATTTATTGATTGGAATTTCTTCAAGTAGGTGCAATTTGAAGACACGACAAGTGAAATTTTGTTGGAATAACGTTGGTGAATGCCAATAAAGATGTATACAAGGTGGTACAGTTTGCGATGCGTGAAATTTTTTAGGCGATATAAGGCATCGAAGTAATACTTTTGCAAGGAAAAATATTATTTTTGATTGTAAAGCTAAAATTTGACGCTTGTTTTCGAATCGTGAATGATGAAGGGTATTTCAATTTTTTAGAAATAAGGTTCTCAATATTTGGAACAAATTATATACAAGGTGTTCCGAAGTTCCTAAAGGTGGTAATTGAATACCGTTGATTTCTCATATTTTTTTTTCTCTCCAGGCTTTCGTTTTTTAGGTACAAAAAATTCTTTACTTTCTGCCAATATCCTTGGAGACATCTGAATGATAGGTCTGAGCTTTTCGACAGAGATTATCACTGTTAATAGTGGTAAGCTGTGCACAAGAGCTCATGCTTATAATTCAAACGGTTCCTAGGACATTGATTAAAAAAATTAATTTTTTTTGAGTTCGCGAAGAAAAATCATGGACCAGAAAAATATTTATTTTTAATGGGAAATCTACAGTTTGTCGTTGCTTTACTCATTCAGAAATATTCTGTATAAAACTCCATATATATATGAAGCCACATGCGAGAATTCGTTTCAAAGTCATGTTTTTGGTATGTTTCAGGAAATTTTCACAATTTTTCAACGGGAATTTTCCAATAAATACTTTATCAACGGTCGTCGTCGTTTCAATTCAGGGAATAATTACTCAGAAACGAAAAAAGGTTAATTTAAAAAAGATAAGCGCATTGCCCTGATTTAAAATTTGAAACGTTAATCATGTAAATTCCCCGTGTAAAATACTGTACTCGATTTACATAACTCATTTGAATTTCCTTTCAGATAAGGTGTTGTTCAACCTCGTAGTAAGCAATTCTCAGTGCAAAGAAACATGGAAAATGTTTTACTTGCTTACTAGAATGATTTTGCTAGTTCATTAATGTTTAAGTTTGTGGGAAAAACTCGGAAACAACTTGTGACAATTTCGTGATGATAGTTTCATTAGATCTATATTTCGCTATCTTAATATCATATTATTCTCAGGAAATATTGCATGAATATTCAGGCTGTGGTTTTCGAATCAAGTACTCGATTTCAATTACATATCTACGAAATCATTGTGTGGATTTCACACATTCATGGATTCGGCCTTCGTAATTAAGGTCCAAACCTACACTGCCAATATAAAGTTTCTAAGTTGTTTCTTTTGAAAGGCATTGTCTTAACGATCACAATAAATTCCGGAAGAAACAACTTAGAATCTGGATAATTGTTGACCAGATTTAAAGCTTGTTTAAGAAGACCGAATTCGTGAATGGATAAAATCCACCGAATGATTCCTTAGATACACCCATTCACAATTTTATTTTCCGAATATTTTCAAAAATTAAGATTGGATTCAATTGGAATCTAGTATTCGAATAGACAAATGAGAGCTTGAAGGATCAAGCAGAATTTTATGAGGACCATACGAAAAGAAGATCGCCACATCTTTCCATCAGAAATTGAAGCTGCCGTTGGCGGGATCAATAAGTAAAATCTAGAAAAGCACTGCCGTGAAGGCGGCAGCTTTTGCGCGCATGTTCAATGTAGTTGACCACTTCAGCCACGAATTTGAACCTGCACGCAAAAGCTGCCACCTTCACGGCAGTGCTCTTTAATTTTTTTTGGTAAATTACTGGATTTCAATTCGATCTAATCTGTATTTTTGGAAATATTGGAAAAATAAAATTTTGAATGGGTATATCTATGGAATCATTGGGTGGATTTTACCCATTCACGAATTCGACCTTCGTAATTAAGCCCCAAACCTATTCTAAAAATATCGAGTTTCTAAGTCGTTTCCTCCGGAAGTTTTTGTGTTTACGGTCGGACTAACGGCTGACTGCGTGAACAAAATAACTTCCGAAAGAAATAACTTAGAATCTCGATATTTGTAGAGAAGGTTTGGACCTTAATTACGAAGGCCGAATTCATGAATGGGTAAAATCCACCCAATGATTCCGCAGATATACCCAATCAAAATTTTATTTCCCCAATATTTCCAAAAATACAGATCAGATCGAATTGAAATCCAGTACTTCATCGAAAAATTACAGTTCGAAGGTTCCTACGGAATTTAATGAGGATGATATGATAAGAAAATCACAGAAATTTTTTTTGTCAAATCGTTCTAATGAAATTTTGCATAAAGTTGTCTTTTAGCATCTTCAAACAAGCTGCGAAGTTTTATCAGGATTGAATCAGTATTTCTCGAGTTATACTGTAAAACAACGATACCGAGAAGAAAACCTCGAAATTTGACATATTTTTTCCCGATATCTCCAAAACTTATGATCGTATCGAACTGAAATTTGGTACACTGCTGTGAAATATGAAGCATAAAGTGTAAGTGGAAATTATTTTTTGGTATGATTATGGGTTTTCGAAAAAAAAGGTTTTGGAAAAAAGTTTCGAAAAAATTTTTTTTTTTGATTTACTGACAATATGATCCTGACAAAATTTTGATCGAAGTTACGCGTCGTTATACTCCACCTAAGTGCCAAGTTTGAATGCAATCGCTCAAGTAGTTTCTTAAATAAATAATAAATAACTTCAACATTTCAACTGGCTATAACTCCGGAACTATTCGACCGATTTGGCCCAATAACGAACAGCATTCCAATGCGCGACCGACCCTGAATGTTTCAAGTTGCTAGCTTACTTCGTTCGGCAGTTATCGTGTTCTCGGCCGGACAGAATCGATTTTGACACCGGATTCGTCATCAGTGAGTCCAACCTAGTCGATTGAGACCATTTTCGGCTCAATCATCCAAAATTACAGACATTTGGACGAAACGATAGCACGCTGTTCCCCTAGAACATGCGCGCAAAAAGATCACATCTTTGGCAACGCATTTGAACATGCGAGTAAAAGCTGCTGACTTCACGTTAGAACTTTTCTCGATTTTTTGTCTGTGTCATGGATATTCTTCAGACTTCCATCTGGAATATCCTGAACTGTCGTTCCCTCGTGATCCCAGTTGCAAAAAATTCGCAACATATTACATTATAACATATCGTATAATACGTCAAGCGAGATATTAAAACAATTTGTCTGCCATCTATCTGTACGACAAACATATCCTGTCCTTGGCCTGTAGACTTTCCCATGTGCAACGAACGAAAGTAAATAAAAGTATATCGGTAAGAAATTGCTACAGTGTGACTACAATAAGACAATATCATGTTCCACATCGATATCTTTATCCAACGCATTTCGAACTATACATAAGTGAAGGTAGATCTATAGCCAGCTTGCGATCTTGAATCATCCTTTCTACCACTCTAGAAATGGAAATAGATCTTCGTTTGCTTTCATTTAGATCTGATGGATTGCACTCAGGTCTGGTGAATGTACTTTTTGCGGAATTGTACAAGTACGAAGTTGGTACACCTGCGGGCTTGACTTGGTACGAATGGTCTTTTAAGGTCTCAGGGGAAATTGGTGTGTTCGAATTGGTGGAGAAGTTATTAGAAAGTAATTCTTATAGATACATGGGAGTGAAATCTGGATATATTGAGGGCCATTGTTCGACTGAATTGTCAATGTTGAGAAAAGAATGGAGTGTTGGTCGAAAGAATTGACTAGTGTTCAGGCAGATAGATAAATTCTGAAAAATTTCTGTTGAAATATTTTGGAAAAGCACTGACGTGATGTCGGGAGCTTTCACACTCTTGTTCAAATTCGATGCCATTCCCCAAGAAATGGTCATACATGTGACCGTTTGTGAACACAATAACATTCGAAAAGAGTCGATTTTTACACTCAAAATTGATAGAGCACAAATGGAGATCCAATATCGAAGTTCTCGTTCAAGAATGGTAACATTTCATCCTTCGAAATATTTTTTTTTGAATATTTCCCAAAGGACAAACCCGTTCGAGCTGAAATTTATTTCACTGTTGCTGAATATTAACTAGAAGGTTTATTTCAAATTCAATAGAGATTTAGAGCTTAGTTTCTAAAAAAAATGTTATTACAAAATTTTGAAATTATTTTTCAGAAATTATTCTAACCTTCGATGAATTTTGCCCATCCACGTACTCAGCCGAGATATATGGTATTTTATATGGTTGTTTATACAAAAAGCACTGTTATATTTCCGTAGCCTAATTAGAGAACAAACACTTCGAATGAAAGTTACATCAAACAGACTGTCTTATTTTATTCCGTCAGATAAAGACAGAAGCAGGGCAATATGATGCACCTAATAATACACACAAGATATTTCGAGTTGTAAGGAAGATGTTAATTTTAATTGGATTATGTTTGTGTGGTAATACTACATTGTCTGAAGAACAAGAATGATTTCGCACAAATCGTGTGAGAGATCGAAATGTTTCCTGATTCCTCTGTTGCTTATTTTATGATGATGAGGGTTTCTTGAAGTGATAACAACATCAACCACATGACAACAGCTGTCATTGAAACTTCTTAGATTTCAATCCGGTAGCCAATTCAATGCTGTTTCGAAAAATATGGTTAAATTTGACGAGGCTGTAAAAATGAAGAAGGTAAAATTGGTTGTATGGAAAATATTTGTGGAATAAAGAAATTCGAATATATTACAGAAATGGTTGATATATTTAGTGCTTGCATCGTATGTAATACCACTAAAACTTGATCTATAAGAGGCGGAAATATTACCAAAAGAGTAGTGCTTCGAGTTGCCAAGATCTGTCCTTATCTATTCCCAAATAAAATCAAGCACTGATTGAAGAAAAATTGCCTTTACAGTTTATTGCGAAAAGAAAAATAGAATTAGAAGCATTTCATATATCCAGCAGGTCTGGGAGAAAAAGAGAAATCTAAAAACGAATGAGCAGTTATATCATGCCCACTTCCAAAGTTTTCAAGTAATTTAAAAAATTTCCCAAAATCGACTCCAAGCATGAAATTGAAACTGGCCCCTTCGCCAATTTGCCTTCCACAAAAACAGATGCTTTGTGGAGATTTCCATTATCATAAAAAATAATAAGCCCTACTGATCATTTACATTTTCATTTCATTCGAATATGAATGAATCGAAATGTCAATTTGACAAAAGTCTCAACTTAAAACGAAAAATTGAAAGAAAATAATTCTTGAAATGTTCTCCTTTGTCTGATGGAAGAGTCAGATTTGTACTCTGAAACGTCATAGTTCGCTTTGTTTATCGTTTGTATTGTTCCTGTATTGTTCATTAGGCAATTTCTTCTCCAAGAAACTGCCCTTGACAAATAGTTTAACCCCACAATCCGAAAGGTCGTTTCTCATGAAGAAACAATTTTATTTAATTTTAATAGTTTTGTTTCAGGTATTGGGAGTAAAAACGAAATCCGAAATCTATACTGGCCGATTGACAAATCCAGGACTGCATGTACATAAGGAATCACATTCACTAAATTGGGTTTTACCATGGCTAAACCTTTTTTATCCCTACCGATACCCGAGTTAACCTTCTATTAAAATAATTGGTCAACTACCACATCATTACACCTCGATCCAATTTTCGGCCGTTAAAATGCACATAAAATTCGCCTTCTAGAAGGTTCATTGTCCAACACACTTCATATTAAAAGATCGTGATGTAATTGTCAAAGCGATCGCAAAAAATAATTGAAAGTTAATTTAGAACATGCTTCCTCACTTTCACAATCCACCCTGTATTGCGAGCGGCAGAGCAATCTATCTCTAGACGTGACAGTACCCATCTGTCAAAGAGAAGGGAATCTTAATTCTCAATGTGAGTCTCATCGTAACATCCTTTCTAAGCCGACTTTGCTCTGCATCGGCATGAAAAGCATAAGAACATCGTTTGTTCTAATTGCATAACAGACTATGAGTAGCAGCATTATCTCTTCATCTGGAGCAGTTGGTATCAATTAAGACGATGCGGGGGACGTTCTTGAGTATATCAGAATCATATGTTGGAACAAATCTCTGATTTTTTTTCAGTCTTATTCAGGGGGTTTCTTTGAATTGATAGTGGGAAGTAACCTATTAGTATACGGAAATTGTGAAAAAATTACCAAATTTGGGTCAACTTTGAGACGTCGTGCCGACCAAAATAATGAAGCTGGGTGATGTCGAATTTTTTTACGTGCAGTTCGATCCTTTATCTATGCAATAAAACAGAACTCATCGTCCTACTTTCATCGAGTCGGTAATAATGATTTTTTGAAAAAAGGTCCAAAATTTTGGAACTTCAAGGACCTCTCACGTCCAGTACGATTTTTTTTAAAAATATCTGACCTTATATTCTTGTTCTACGCCCTCAAATTAGTAAGTGTGCCAAATTTCACGGCGATAGGAGTCGGAAAATTATTTTTCGAAAATTGAGAATTTTTAAGGCTAACCCCTTAGAATTTTACCAAAAATCGAAAGTTCTTTGATCGACCTGAAATTTGAAACATATACTAATTCTAGGGCGTAGATAAAGAAAATCCAATCAGAATGTTAGTGGAGAGTCTGGATCGTTTTTTATGGCCAGAAGAAAATCGAAAAAATTGGACCTTTTTTAAAAAAATCATAATTTTTCAACTAGAGGACTTTCGTCTATAAAATAAGTGGCTACGTACTCACAAAGGACCCAGATATGACCAAAAAAATTCGATATTGTCCAGCCTTACGCGTTTGATCTGTACGACGGCCCAAAGTTGACCCAAATTTCGAAAATTTCTCACCAAATCAGGAATATTTTCCAAACCGAATCAGTTACGCAAAATCTAATTACAGATTCGTAATCTACGTGTTCGAATCCATAATATATGATGTGCATATTGTCATAGCTTCAAAAATAAAATTTCGCACGGAATCGCCAATGATTACCCCCCACCCCTCTGCGTTTTGATGAAAAATTTTTTAAGTCCCAAATAATTTTTTTTTTTCGAAAATCGTCGACCTTGTTATCGTTTCCTATTAAATCGAGGTCGTAGATCACGAATATGTCATTAGAAATCGTTCAGTGACAACCGTTTAGAAATTATGGCGGAAATTGTGAAAAAATTACGAAATTTGGGTCAACTTTGAGACGTCGTGCCGACCAAAATAATGAAGTTGGGTGATGTCGAATTTTTTTACGTGCAGTTCGATCCTTTATCTATGCAATAAAACAGATCTCATCGTCCTACTTTCATCGAGTCGGTAATAATGATTTTTTGAAAAAAGGTCCAAAATTTTGGAACTTCAAGGACCTCTCACGTCCAGTACGATTTTTTTTAAAAATATCTGACCTTATATTCTTGTTCTACGCCCTCGAATTAGTAAGTGTGCCAAATTTCACGGCGATAGGAGTCGGAAAATTATTTTTCGAAAATTGAGAATTTTTAAGGCTAACCCCTTAGAATTTTACCAAAAATCGAAAGTTTATTGATCGACTTGAAATTTGAAACATATACTAATTCTAGGGCGTAGATAAAGAAAATCCAATCAGAATGTTAGTGGAGAGTCTGGATCGTTTTTTATGGCCAGAAGAAAATCGAAAAAATTGGACCTTTTTTAAAAAAATCATAATTTTTAAACTAGAGGACCATATGACCAAAAAAATTCGATATTGTCCAGCCTTACGCGTTTGATCTGTACGACGGCCCAAAGTTGACCCAAATTTCGAAAATTTCTCACCAAATCCGGAATATTTTCCAAACCGAATCAGTTACGCAAAATCTAATTACAGATTCGTAATCTACGTGTTCGAATCCATAATATATGATGTGCATATTGTCATAGCTTCAAAAATAAAATTTCGCACGGAATCGCCAATTACCCCCCACCCCTCTGCGTTTTGATGAAAAATTTTTTAAGTCCCAAATAATTTTTTTTTTTCGAAAATCGTCGACCTTGTTATCGTTTCCTATTAAATCGAGGTCGTAGATCACGAATATGTCATTAGAAATCGTCCAGTGACAACCGTTTAGAAATTATGGCGGAAATTGAGAAAAAATTACGAAATTTGGGTCAACTTTGAGACGTCGTGCCGACCAAAATAATGAAGCTGGGTGATGTCGAATTTTTTTACGTGCAGTTCGATCCTTTATCTATGCAATAAAACAGATCTCATCGTCCTACTTTCATCGAGTCGGTAATAATGATTTTTTGAAAAAAGGTCCAAAATTTTGGAACTTCAAGGACCTCTCACGTCCAGTACGATTTTTTTTAAAAATATCTGACCTTATATTCTTGTTCTACGCCCTCGAATTAGTAAGTGTGCCAAATTTCACGGCGATAGGAGTCGGAAAATTATTTTTCGAAAATTGAGAATTTTTAAGGCTAACCCCTTAGAATTTTACCAAAAATCGAAAGTTCTTTGATCGACCTGAAATTTGAAACATATACTAATTCTAGGGCGTAGATAAAGAAAATCCAATCAGAATGTTAGTGGAGAGTCTGGATCGTTTTTTATGGCCAGAAGAAAATCGAAAAAATTGGACCTTTTTTAAAAAAATCATAATTTTTCAACTAGAGGACTTTCGTCTATAAAATAAGTGGCTACGTACTCACAAAGGACCCAGATATGACCAAAAAAATTCGATATTGTCCAGCCTTACGCGTTTGATCTGTACGACGGCCCAAAGTTGACCCAAATTTCGAAAATTTCTCACCAAATCCGGAATATTTTCCAAACCGAATCAGTTACGCAAAATCTAATTACAGATTCGTAATCTACGTGTTCGAATCCATAATATATGATGTGCATATTGTCATAGCTTCAAAAATAAAATTTCGCACGGAATCGCCAATGATTACCCCCCACCCCTCTGCGTTTTGATGAAAAATTTTTTAAGTCCCAAATAATTTTTTTTTTTCGAAAATCGTCGACCTTGTTATCGTTTCCTATTAAATCGAGGTCGTAGATCACGAATATGTCATTAGAAATCGTTCAGTGACAACCGTTTAGAAATTATGGCGGAAATTGTGAAAAAATTACGAAATTTGGGTCAACTTTGAGACGTCGTGCCTACCAAAATAATGAAGTTGGGTGATGTCGAATTTTTTTACGTGCAGTTCGATCCTTTATCTATGCAATAAAACAGATCTCATCGTCCTACTTTCATCGAGTCGGTAATAATGATTTTTTGAAAAAAGGTCCAAAATTTTGGAACTTCAAGGACCTCTCACGTCCAGTACGATTTTTTTTAAAAATATCTGACCTTATATTCTTGTTCTACGCCCTCGAATTAGTAAGTGTGCCAAATTTCACGGCGATAGGAGTCGGAAAATTATTTTTCGAAAATTGAGAATTTTTAAGGCTAACCCCTTAGAATTTTACCAAAAATCGAAAGTTCTTTGATCGACCTGAAATTTGAAACATATACTAATTCTAGGGCGTAGATAAAGAAAATCCAATCAGAATGTTAGTGGAGAGTCTGGATCGTTTTTTATGGCCAGAAGAAAATCGAAAAAATTGGACCTTTTTTAAAAAAATCATAATTTTTCAACTAGAGGACCATATGACCAAAAAAATTCGATATTGTCCAGCCTTACGCGTTTGATCTGTACGACGGCCCAAAGTTGACCCAAATTTCGAAAATTTCTCACCAAATCCGGAATATTTTCCAAACCGAATCAGTTACGCAAAATCTAATTACAGATTCGTAATCTACGTGTTCGAATTCATAATATATGATGTGCATATTGTCATAGCTTCAAAAATAAAATTTCGCACGGAATCGCCAATGATTCTCTGCGTTTTGATGAAAAATTTTTTAAGTCCCAAATAATTTTTTTTTTTCGAAAATCGTCGACCTTGTTATCGTTTCCTATTAAATCGAGGTCGTAGATCACGAATATGTCATTAGAAATCGTCCAGTTACAACCGTGACAACCGACCCCAATACAAGTGAGTTAATTCTTGAAAGTCATCGAGATATAATTCAGATTGCTATAACCCTGAATCTATTGGACCGATTTTACTCTTACTATCGATGCATTCAGACCTCGAATCCTATCTGAAAATTTTAACTTTTAAGACTTCTTCATCACTGTCATTTTGACAACACGATAAAACTCTGTCTCAAGAATAAGCGTGTAATTAGTCCGACCGTAAATACAATAACTTTCAAAAGAAACAACTAAGAAACTCGATATTCGTAGAGTAGGTTTGCACCTTAATTACGAAGGCCGAATTCGTAAATGGGTAAAATCCACCCTATAACACCTATTAAAATTTTAGTTTTCCTATATTTCCAAGAACACAGATGAGAACGAATAAAAATCCAGTACTTCCTCGAAAAATGACAGTTCAAAGGTTCATAAAGAACTTCATGAGAATAATATGATTAGAAGATCACAGAAAATGAATATTTGCAAAAAAAATTGGTGTTCTAATGACACGATAATCACTAAGTTAAGAACAAGGTTGTCCATCATCATTTTGAAACTAGGTACCAAGGTTCATCGTGATTGAATCAGTATTTTTTGAGTTATTCCGAAAAAACAACGATATCGAGGAAAAACCACGAAGTCTGACATATTTTTTTTCAAATATCTCCAAAAATTATAATCGTATCGTACTGAAATTTGGTACACTAGTGCGAAATGAGAAGCTCGAGGCGTAGAATAAATTTAATTCGGACTATGATGAAAAGTTTCTGAGAAAAAAATCTTTTCGAAAAAAAATTCGATGAAATTTTTTTGGAATCTACTGACAGTACGATCTAAGCAAAATTTCGAGGAAAATTGCGCGTCGTTCTACTCCAACCAACCGCCAAGTTTCCTCGAAATTTCAAAAGGATCTAACTCCGAAACTTCTTGGCCGATTTTGCTCTTTAAAGAGCTTAAACGTCAACCATAAGGAGAGGATTTGCAGAAAAATTTTGCTTTGAAAAGTGTTCAAATAGAAAATTTTCTTTAATCCGCCTTTGTAGAATATTCTGAATCCTGTGAATCGTAAGGGCTTTTCTATAATTAACAATTTCTATTCAATTTATAATGGCTCTGTCTAAAGTATTGGGATTCAAGACCTAGAAAACACCTCAAAATTAATGAAAAGTCCTACCGAAATATCCTTTAATCGATAGAAAAAAAATCCTATGTCTTTCATTTCAATCCAATGTCCTTTATTTTGATAATTGAAAGGTGGCAACTCTGCGCAAAATATTCAATGAATCTTCGCAGTTATGAAACTCTATCGAGAATATTGAATTTCATCAGTATGATGCAGAAATCGACACCGATAAAGGCAACTTTCAAAAAGTCAACGCTCGATAGGAAATTAAAATACAATAGATTCTATTATGTTACAGAATATCTATGTATTTTAATATTCATGAATTATCGAATGGTATTTCTCTATACATCACAACGGAAAATAGTTCAAAAATGCATCGACCCATTATTCTGATAGTGAAAAATGAAGAGACTGTTCTGAACCGGCCTTTGAAACAATGCACAATGGCATTTAATTTTTCTACCGTGACATAAGATTTTTTGAAATTTTATCAAAGCCGAAAACTCGATTAGTTATACATTGTGTCATGTTTGAATGGAAATAGACGTCATTATTGGTATGAAAATGAGAAATATTTCATGAAAGTATTGTATTTCCTCCTGAAACACTTTCGTTTGTCTTTATTGACGAATGAAGATAAGAGCGACTCCGGCTGGTGGCTATCAGAGTAACCTGAGATAGTCAGATTATCATTGACAAGATGAAGAAATGTCAAGAAAATTACAAACTTTATGCATTTTTCTTGGCGTTTGTATTATTTTATACGTGTTTTTACTGAGGAAAAGCGAACTCGAATGTCCCTTCTCATAGATTTTCACAGCCCGGTAAAGAAATTCCTTTAGGAAGTCAGGCCTGAAAGTTTTGAAGAATCGTTAAAAACCTTGGTAACTTGTAACTTGCATTCGTAAACCAACAAACAAGAACTTATGATAGTCTATTACCTGCATTTCACCGATGATTATTATTTTATAGGGGTAAACACGAATTGCTCATGAAATGTTAGATCACATTCATGGAGACAATTATTTTCCAGGTCCCTCATCCAAGCAGAGAAAGTAACTTAAGAGGAATCTTCCTGTTGAACTGATCATAAAGGAACAAAGTAAATGTTTAGAAGTAGAACTGACCGATTGAAACAAAGGAGTCTCAACAAAGAAATATCTGGTGATGAATACTTTTGCTCAAAGTGCTTTTACCGACGGGATCGAAGGAATACAAGGCTTATTACAGCTTCTTAAAGATCAATCTTATGAGTGTTGGGAGGATCTGTTCGTCTACTCATAATGAATAAGTCTTACGGTACAAGTAGCATTAATATTATGTGATTGTATTAATTTTATTCACAGTATATTGTGTGAATTCAGTCCTTCCCTATATAAATAGTGAAGTTATGAGTCTATTATTCCAAAAAGTGTGTTTTACAATACTATATGTTTTTCAACTTTTTGAGCAAAAGATTCGAGGGGGTATTTGAAAAATGATCAATTTGAGTGAGTAAAAAGGTTGAAAGTTTATTACTTTTGCAAATAATATGCAACATAATATCACATTCATCTTCCTGATCACTTCTAGCTCCGGTGCCTCCAACATACTCTGCTTCACAAGAGTTAGGGATATCGTATTCAATCGTTTTTAAAAGTATGTAATCTTCGAGAAAATCGCTGTAAAATCATTTAAAACTCAATAACAACTTGAATCGATCCAATAAAAATCAGTATGAGACATCTCGTCAATCTAGTCGTCTTTTTTCTGAAGTTTGGTTCTTTGAATATGCTTCATGAATGTGCTTATTTTGAAATGAAGTCAGTTCATCAACTGCTTCGATTTGAAACGAGTTTTCTGAAAATGCCAAGACGTAAATTAACAAACGCTGAGGCTAATAGGGCTATCGGAATGCTACAGGGTGGCCTATATCAGGTTGTTGTAGCGGAAAGGCTCCAAGTCAGTCAAAGTGTGATATCTCGACTTTGGAATAGGTTCAGGGAGACAGGTTCCGTGTTGAAAAGACCAAGGCTTGGTGGGCGACGAAAAACAACACCTGCTCAGGATCGTTTCATCACCGTTTCGGCGAGAAGAAACCCTACATCTACGTGTAGAATGCTACGGAATACTCTTCAAAATGCAGATGCGGTCCAAGTTTCCATCGAAACCATCAGACGACGTTTGAGAGAAACGTGAGAAAAGGTGAATCTAGGTTTTAAACGCCCATAAAGAGGAGTTCCATTAACACGTGGCCATAAGCGTCAAAGACTGGAATGGGCAAGGCAACATATCAATTGGAACGATCAATAGCGTAGTGTCCTTTTCACTGATGAATCCAGATATGGACGATTTTCAGATTCTCGAAGAATAAGGACAATCCAACGCATACCCAGTAATCGTCGCTATGTCCAAGAAGTCCATCCATTCCGAGGGGATAGTATTATGTTATGGGCCGGGATGTGTTTCAACGGGCGCAGAGATCTACACATTTGTCCTGGGAATATGACCGCCTTACACTATAGGAAGCATGTCATTGACAATGTTGTGCCAAATTTACACGCTGCTATTGGTGAAACTTTTCAATTTCTAGACGATAACGCTAGACCGCACCGTGCAACCATAGTTGAGAATGCGCGCGAGGAGCTTGGTATTCCACATTTACCAATACCTCCGCACTCTCCAGATTTGAATTGCATAGAACATGGATGGGATAGGCTCCAAAGAAGATTAGATAATCATCAACCTACCCCAGAATCCTTAAATGATCTGAGAGAGCTTCTGCCCCGTTTATGGAACCAAATTCCTCAAGAAATGTTCAACAACCTCGTGTGTAGTATGCAAAGAAGATGTCAAGCTGTTATTGATACCCGTGGAGACCATATATTGTATTGATAGTCTTAAAATGCTTGAATTCTCTGGAAATAAAATTTCGATATTTTACTCGATTTTTCTTAACCACCCTGTATACGCTGCCGACCTAAAGTCTAAAATTAAATTGCAACTTGAAATCATATTAATATGAATTTCCATCACAAAAATCTTATTTTAACTATATTTTTATGGAATCTAAGTCAATATCCCTAACTCATGTGGAGCAGTATATTTTGAAATTCATCTCGCCATTTAAAGTTGAAATTAGTTGATGTTGAAATACTTTCAACAGTAATTGTAGCATTGCTACTCCGAATTAGAATAGATAATGCATAACTATTTCATAATTATGCACAGAATCACTTCTGTCAACTGAAAAAGTCTTCTTACAAATTGTAAAATCGAATTTTAATCAATCAAATGCTTGAAAACCTAGCCCTTATCTGTCTTTTTAAGATTCTCCAACTGGCCACCGTGGCGCTGCAATCTTAAATTCAGACGCCAATTATACCTTTACGTACCACTATTCTATACTAGGTATACTAATTGAATAGGGTGCGCATTCGCCATTTTGCAGCATTTGACAATCTAACCGCTAGGTCTTTTACAATGCTGTCTCTGACAGTTAGAAATAGGCGAATATATCTATGAGGCAATTATATGGCATACACTAGTAACGATAGTACTAAAACATTCTACCTAGCTTGAACCTAGTGTTTTTACTATTTCAACAATTTTGTTTTAATCCCTCTCCATCAGATATTTTATCGCAATATTGTTTTTATTTCAGTAATAAAAGACGAAATGCAGCGTTTAAGGATATATTCGTTTTTTATTTATCGTTTCATTATTTCTTAAGCTGTTAATTTCAATTATAATATGCAAGTTATAATTTTAAATTTGTCATTCGTGGTACGTTCGAGGATTGTGAACTAGATGATAATATGTCAATATCGAAAGATATCTTGTAATGATATTACAGAAAAATGCGTCTTATTGAATGAAAATATATCAATAACATTTTTTTTTGCTTTTTGCCCGACCGAGACTGTATATTGTTAGCTTAATTCTTCATGTCACAATTCTAATCGCAGTCTTCTCTTAAGATATAGAACATCACGATATGGAACTTGCATAAGAACCAGAAACTGTTTCTGCAATCTGCAGTGCAATCAGAAAGTAAAGAGATGACTGGGCTCAAATTAAAATGACGATAATCTAGATATTTCTTCGGACGAAAGAGATTCTTATAGATCGGAATACTGTCGATCAGACGAGACAAAAGAAGAAATCATCTACTTCGGTGATTTTGCATTACCGGTTTGCTGCAATATTGTTATTATTGTTTGGAAATGTGTTCGATGCTATCGAAGATATTTCATTTTAAATGTTTGAGTTTGTGGTGAAATTTCTGTTGGATATTAGTTTTGGGATAATGACGGTATTTTGAACAATGCAAGTTGTTCCGCTTCTTTAAAATCGATCGTGTATCTTTATTATTACGCGCTCGTTCCCGCAACTTTAGGCAGAATTCCGTGGGGACCATTTCCTAAGTAAATAAAAATCTTCATCTTCATTTTCCCAATAACTCCCAAAATTTAAACTTAATAGGGCTAAAATATTGTACACTGTTGTGAAATATTGTCTCATATGCCTGTGCTAGTTTTCATGAAAATCTGCTGGATAGTTTCCAAAAAAAATATTTTCCAAAAAAAATTTGAGATATAAAAAATATCCCATATATTTTTTTGGAAACTATCCAGCAGATTTTTATGAAAACTGGCACAGACATATGAGACAATATTTCACAATAGTGTACAAGATTTCAGCCCTATCAAGTTTAAATTTTGGGAGTTATCGGGAAAAAATGTTGAACTTCGTGTTTTTTTCTTAGGTATCGTTGTTTTTTCGGAATAACTCAAAAACTACTTATCCGATCATGATGAAACTTGGTATCCAGGTGGCAAATGTTGATGCATTATTCTAGGCGGAACTTGGTGATGATGAAATCCGCCTGATGAACTTGAAGATTCAGCCATTAGAACTTTTTTTTTCAAATATCCAAATATTGGAAATCTAGCATTTGGGTGAGAAATGACTGATGAAGGGTTGATATAAAATTGGATGATGAACTGATATCTATTTGAACAAGCGCTTGAGACCTCCTGACCCCTCGTCAGTGCTTTTATAGAATACTTTTCTATTTGTTTGCCAATTTTCAAGATGATCTTTGCTCACCTTAATATTTTGATTTTCTTCATCAACTAGAGTTGCGTGGCTCTCCTATTCAATCCTTCACTTTGGGTAGATCTGTAATGAATGAAGTGTGATATTAGTGTTTTATTTCGATTGAATTAATTCAATGAAAAAGTTTGGAATCAAGAAATACAAATCCACAAAAATATTGATGAAATTCTCAAATTTTCGTCGGAAGAATTTCTCAAAAAATTGCTGATTATTTCGAGGAAAATTACAATTCTTCAGAACGATCAAAAATTGAGAAACTTGAATGGTAAATAATAAAGACAAAATAAATAAGGAACAAACAAATAAGTTGAATTCTACAAGTGGGCTATGATAATTGCCTTATGGTTTATATTGAACATACTAGAAGATCTTTCAAGAAGAGAGTACGAAAACACCAGAAAAGCTATACAACACATACCTTGTACTCAGCATATGCGAACAATTTGAAAGAATTCAAATATAGTTCCAACAACATCCGTGAAACTCCAGGCTTAAAATACATAAATCCCTAGAAATCAACTGGTACAATTTCCAAAAACTGCTACTAAACGAACAAACAGATCTCAAAATATCTCCAGATAATTTGGAAATACCAAAGGCAAACCCCAATAAAACTCACAGCCATTTGTATAATATTCAATTTCACTTCTTCCGCAAAACCGAAGATATATCAGTTCAAAATTGAATCCCGAACGAGCCACAGTATGTGAAACAATTGTTGAAATACATTGAAATTGGAAATTGCAACTTATAATTTATTTACAATTAATTTTCACGAAGAATGGACTGTATGAATCGAATACCTATGTGGGATTGATTTTCTGTAATTTTTAGGTTAGTTATGAATTAATAATAAAAAATAAGCTTTCTTTCTCAGGAACGGACACGCAAAAAGTAACAAAGCTAGGTGCCATGAAATTGCCATGTCTGTCATCCTTCAAGTCTCCCTGAAACCATCCTGTTACAAATATTCCCATCGTTTCTGGTACAAGCAATCAAGGAGTACCATAAACCAAGTCGGCTGCAGGAAACTAAGCATTCCTACCGCTCCCAAGCATTGCTCTAATGATATAACTCAACATAACCTATCAATTTCCTACGCACATGCTATCATTGGTATTTTTGGAATTCACATGCAGCAGAAAATCAAGATCAAGTCAAGATCGGAGATGTGTGCAGCCGTGGGCTATCTGATGGTCTCCTTTCCTACCGGATCGTTTCAAGATCAGACCAGAGACCATGCCCATGAAATGGGTACATACCAACATCCATTGGTGTGTCGATGATGATAAAGAATATCTTTGATTATTTTAAATTCACTTTCTAGACTTGTGGTGGGTTAGGATGGAGTTCAGTTTGTAAAATAAGTAGGGTTTTTTTTGTTGATGATTTTCACTTATTAATGAATAAAATAAATAAGAGCACTGACGTGAAACTTTGATGCAGTTGTTCGATTTGGAATCCAAAATGATTACCCATTCAGGATGCAGCTATATCACATACAGTAAATGAATCTGTTCGAAGAAGGAATTTGATTATTTATATCGAAATTTTTTTTTTATTCATTTTTCTGTAACCACCCTTTGGATTACAATGAAATTTGGCGCAATCCATAAGGTTAAAATGTTACAAAATCGTGCAGAATTCAAGCTCGATTCGATATCAATTTTCAAAAATTTTGGGAAAAAAATATCTATCGAGAATAAAATTCATAGACTTATATTAGTTTCCGTTGAACTTTAACAAATACTTGAATAACTGCTCATCATTTCTAAACATAGGTCCATATGTTCAAAATAGGTCGTAGAAAACTGTGACACAATTTCTGTATAATCTCATTATCGAACCAATCAATATTCAAATGAAGTAAATCGACAGAAGGTGAGCATATTACCTAGTTTTCTTCCTATGAAGTTGAGATAGTTGAATAAATTAATTATGGCAGAAAATTGTTCCTGAATGGGTGTCATCTGATCAAGGCTTTCAAAGATAATATGAGTGGTTTGTATTTTACAACATTTATAAAAATGGAACGGTACAGACTGGGGAAATATTAGAAAAGCATGTGCGGTTGAGAGCTTTCACTTGCATGTTCAAATTAGTTTTCAAACCGGTCACCTATTCACTATCGACCCCGCCAATCGCAGCTTTCCTTCCAGATGCATGCAATATGCAATATTTCATTCATAACTTATTTTGTTATCAAGCATAGCAAGTACTATTTTGAGGTTGCTAAGATAGCAATTGATAGCAGGATTCTGGCTAAACCGACCGATCATACTGCACAGATCAGAATACTAATATTTCTAATCTTCGTATGGAAGCAATATCTTTTTCAGTAATATTGCTATTTGTAAACAGAAGAGGCCTGATATGAACTTCTACTCTATAAATCTGAATAAGATTATTGATAAATTTTCGTCTCCTTAGAACCAAAGACTGAATATTTATGAATTTTTTGTTGGATTATGTCGACAACCTACAACTATTACAATACCTATAGCAGGTAATTGTATGGTTATTCCACAAAACACAAATTGAAAATTGGTTGCTTTAGAATGGGATTGCTTCATCTTGAGCATTGGATGGATCCTTCATTTCATCTTTACGAAGGAGACAATTGCTTTATAGTATAGGTTACTGCTAAATATTATTGGAATTATAGTAATCTAGGGAATATTATACAATTCTGGCATAATTAGCTCTACATACAATTAGCAATTTATCGCTGAATAATAGTTGGTATCAAGGAACGTATTTCGAATATACAGAGTGTAACAGCCAAATGGAATAAATTCGATAACGAATAAATGAGGGGGTGTTAGGAAAAACGCTCGGACACGTCGATTTGTAATTTTGAATGTGCATACCTTTCAAAAAAATAAAATTATATAGGGTGTTTCATGCGACCGTTGCCAATACCAACTTTCTTATTTCAAATGTAACCCCCTGTATATTATTTATTTTTTGGATTCTTCAGAAAATTCTAGACATAATTCATGTACAATGTCCTATACCTATCTTCAACTTTTTCGGAAATATTAAGTGTTTTCAGAAATGTTGATTAACGTTAGAAGACAATTCTACACCAGATTAGCATGTTGCCAAGACGTTCGCGGCGAGCATTTTGAACATTTCCTACATTGACATTAATGTTTTTTTTTGTTTTTTTCTAATTATTAAGAAATAATCAGTATTACTTATTAGGTTTTAAGTGTAATGTACCGAATTTGTGAAATAAAATAATTTTTATTTAAAACGTTGATTTTTGCACTAAATCTGAAAACACTTAATATTTCCGAAATAGTTAAAGATAGGTACATTGTGCATGAATTGTATCTAGAATTCTCTGAAGAATCCAAAAAATAAATAATATACAGGGGGTTACATTTGAAATAAGAAAGTTGGTATTGGCCACGGTCACATGGAACACCCTATATAATATTATTTTTTTGAAAAATATGCGCATTTAAAATTACAAATCGACGTGTCCGAGCGTTTTTCCCAACACGCCCTCATTTATTCGTTATCGAATTTATTCCATTTGGCTGTTACACTCAGTATATCAGACATGTTTATCTCATATACAAGGTGTATGTTAAGTTATTGTAAATATTAATATTTCAACTATAAAATCTCTAGTACTAAATATGAAGATTTAATACGAGTGACTTACAAAAAATGTCTTCTGTCTGTGATACAGGTTGTTTCATTTCATTGCAGTTAATACGCAAAGTGGATTTGAAGGGTAACCAGAATCGTCCAGTAAGCATAATTTGAGAGGGTTTATAGTGCCTACACTTCCTGTCGTTCATGTAAATAATTTTCGAAATAGTTTGAGTGAACAAAAATAATTTATGAATTTTGAAATAGGACACCATGTATCTCGTTGAAATATTTTACAATAACTCATGAATATGGAACCATAGGAAAGTGATCACATGAGGCTCATTCATTTCTTTAGAAAAAAAGAACTACCACGAGGTGGGTCTCGTTACCACGAAAGATTGAGAACAATAAAGAAAACACTTTATGGCTATATTACTATCGTTTTTTATAGACTAATTTTGTCGAATTTGCGATATCATATCGCACTACATATTCGTCAATATTTCCCAAACAAATCACGTAATATACTCTAAAACTCTTATCAGAGGCAGTTAGCAAAGTATCGATTAACAAACTGTATTGAATTTGGGACAATTTTAGAAACATTCAACTTTGAATAATTCATGAAATTCCAATGCGCTCGGATGGTAAATCCGTTTGAATTTTTGTTACTCAAGAATTTGTGTCGACCAACGAAAAGGTAATGATTTTAATTATCGTCTAACGATGGGGAAAATAATTAATTCGTAATCAACTTCCGCCTCACAGTCTTGTTCATTTCGGAAGTAATTCGGCTAAATTCGTGAATAATTCGCTGATGGAGTAATCCTTCAAAAGAGGCGCCTTCTGTTGCATCAATTGTCAATTTCAAGTGACTTTGCGAAAGGAAGTCTAAAGGGGACAGATCTGACTTACCATTACATAGAACTCCTCCGACCAATCTACTGGTTTGGAAAGTTCATATGTATAAATATTCTGATATGAATTTCGCAAACAGGCTATTGTTTTTAGGGGTCTTTTCTCTCCAGTCTTTTCATTGGAAGAATTGCCACAAAATGGAAAAATTGTCGAATTGTTTACGAATGTAGGTATCGGGATTACTCCTGAAATTCTCAAAAATGTGAGGCGGAAATCAGAGTTGAATTTATATCGAAAGCAAAAATTCTGTGAACTTTTTCGTTTGTCTGATGAAAGAGTCAGATTTGTACTCTGAAACATCACTTTCACATCTTCTATCATTTGTATTGTTTCATTAGGCAACCGGTTTTCCAAAGAACTGCCCTTAACAAATAGTTCAATCCTGCAAAGTTTAAAAGTTCACTTTCAGATATTTGGAGTGAAAACCCAGAAAAAACCTACAAAATGATGGAAATCCTTACAAAATATGTGCATACTCCTGTTACCATACTCACCTGATGAAGTCATGTTATCATGACGAAACAATTGTTGTGAAAATAAATATATAAAGCGGAAATAAGTTATTTTACTTTTTAATCATCATGCATACTCCTGAGCTGAGAAAGAATGCATTGATAATTCAGGAGGTACCCCAAGTGTCAAATGAATAATTGAAATAACACAAATTGTCGTATCACCCGGTATATTCCTTTGTCAGCTTACTCTCAGTTCAAACATGATAACAAACTTCTTACGTATGCCAACCTTATTCAGATAGCTTGTAGAACACTCTGTATATTGAGCTGACATCTTTGACGCACCAATTGATGTAGTTACAATTCAAAGAAATCAATGTCTACATGGTGCTAGGATAGGTAGAAAACTGAAAAATAATTGGTGTTTGTCCTCCAAAAAATTTTCGTAAAGCCTTTCGATATCAAAGGCCTTAAAGAGAAAAAAAATATTCACAAGAAAGAAAAGCCTCGGAGAAAGCCCGCAATCCCAACTTTTTAGCATGTATCCTTTTAATCGATAAGGTCTTGTTCACGCGGTGAAATTTTTAATTCACATTATGCTTAGTGATAATTATAATAATGAATATAATAATAATTGATATAACCGTGTTACTAACGCCCCCTATGAGAATCAGAAATAAAAACAAATTCGTGGGATGTATTACCTTCCAAAACTTATTCGAATAAATTTCATTACAATGTTGTCAGTAGTTCGCAAAATCGTAAAAAATGTGTATGGTTTTTTTTTTCTTCAACGCCCCTTATCTTGAAAATGGAGAGCAAATTAGAGAGCAAACACTAATTATTTTTCAGTTTTATTCATATCCAAGAGACGTAGTCAGTTTTCTGAAAACCCTGTAAAATAAAATTGTTTATATCGACTCTAAATATGTTTCCTCACAGGAGTGACTAAATTTGGGAGTGCACATGTGCACTAATAACCAACCCGCCATTGTTAAAATAAATATCTTATCCGTTTTCACTTGAACGAACCATAAATATGTATCAAAACCACATACATTTCGGTTGATAGAACTCACGCCGTTACGGCAGTTTTTTTCTGCAGAGTTCAGGTCGGGAACTCCACCAGGCCACCACATGCTACTCACGTAGATCCGTTCTATGCAATCTGATACTTCCACAGGATTCTTCATGCACACCTCTGGCATAATAGCGCCATTTACCGGTAATCTATCCGAACAAATTGAATTATAATCTACCATAACCGTGTCCGTCCGACCTTATGTACTCACCTATGGCCTGCTTTTTACCTGTGATGGCTTCGTGAGTTCAAATCATCTCTTATGGATTGAACTCCGAGGAAATAACGGTGCAGTCTTCGGCAGAAATAGTTGAGAAGTCGTTGAGATTCATTGAGTGTATGCATATAGCTGGTTATTCTATTGGTTTCTTGTGTACGTTTCGAGTGCATAAGATTTCAGAGACAATAAGATTCTTAGTCTGGAGTTCAACGAATCGTTATTGAATTCAATTCAGGAGATAAAGTAACGAATTTCAAAGGAATACTGTTCATTTCGAACAGTCAAGCTTTATCGGAAATAGATAATAAGTAGTAGAAGATATTAAGGTGAACTTGGCTTAAGGTCAATTGATTTATGGGACAGATTGTTTGGATATCAGGGAATAAGTTCTTGTAATCGCTTCGATTAAGATTATGTCGAGTTCATCGTTGAGATTATGAAAGTTCTGGAGGTGAAAAAAGTAGTCAGACCATAGAAGTTAGTGTTAGTTGTTTGCAAGACTGGGTTTGGATCTGTAACAAGTTCCATGGCCAAACGGGCACCTCTTATTTACATCTAAGATTGACATATTTCCTTTTTTTGCTCTGCTAATAACTCTATTCAAAACTATATGTCGGACATATATCAGTTTCATACATTTAGTATCAGATTAAAAAAAAAAACGTGTTTCCAATACTATTTACACAAGCTATTTATCATTAGAATAATTATTCAAATACATTTTTTGAGATATATTTCTAGGATATATGCAGACATGCATATTTACCCAGCCAAAGATTTATACATTCACTAGCTTTTTCCATAGAACATAGGTGTTATTTCTTTGTTCCTTTGTCTATTATCATCGGAAACTGAGTCGAAAATGGTCTCAAATGATGAGGATGGACTTCCTGATAAAGAAGTCATGTTAAAATTCAATAATGTCGTCCTGTATGTACCGTTACTCGCGAAAGAAAAAACCTAGGGACTTGGAATTCTAAGAGTTGGTCACTTGTGCAAATTCAATATCTCTTAAATCACTTGGTTAGCAGACGTCCATTACTAACTTGTACAAAGTTTCTTGAGGATGGTGTCACTAAAAAAATTGATATCTCAAAAGCAATCTACCATATTCCACCAAAATCTTGGTGTAAATTTCAAGACAGCATTTCGAATGTTGAATACATAATTCAGCCCAATCGACCATGTATTTTTGAAAGTATTGGCCAATTTAAGTTTCTGGTGGAAACATTCAAGGATCTTACCCATTCACAAGATGGACTTTCATAACCTATTCTTAAGATATTTAAATTACAAGATTGTTCTGAAATTTAATTTTAACAATATTCCAGAAATATAGATACCTACAATCGAGTTGTGAACTGATTTCTCAAAATCCAGAAAAAGATTGATACCATTTCATTGTAGCTAGAAGGAAATACTCATCCTGTCAGATGAGTTAGACCATACCATAAAAAATATTTCTGGCAAGTGAACAAACTCAGGTTACTCATATTCCTAAGAAGAAAGAGTCTTATCTTAGAAGATTTCTGATCGTACCATGCAGGATATGAAAAACCAAAACCAGATTTGAATTCTAAATTCCATTCAGTGCTTCGTTGGGAAATATCGGTAGAATTCGAGGCAGGGTATTTATCCAGAAACCATGATTCAACTATCGACAACTTCACTATATTATGCTTCATGATTTTTTTTGTGTCCCAGTCAGTAGAGTTATTGTGAAAGCTTCTATACACAAGGTATAATGTGTCAATACATCCTAGGAATCAATTGAATAGATGGAAAACAACCTTCTTACCATAGAAGAACTCCTTTCTCTCAGTTCATTACGAATTTCAGAAGATCTTGTGCAGTCTATTGTAGCAGTCAACCCTACTGTTTTCAGCACTTTCTCAAGTTTTGCAAAACTCAGTGAAAGCTTGTTACCTTTCGACTGAAGTCAACATTCTTGCGAATGAAAATTAATATCGCTAGAAGAGTATAACCATTCTAGAAAACCATGAAGCATGTCTTTAGCAGATTCCCGAGAAGAAGTATGCTAAAGCCTTTCGAAGATCGGAGGATCTCATCATTCCATAGCGTCTCCGAATTGGTAGGAATACCAGAGATACATTTAGTTCCTGCATTGAAGTCAGTTTTATTCCTGCATCAGAAAGTATCCTTATAATTCCACAAGAAGTCCGAAGGCTTCTGACAGCTTCAGTAAGCTATGCCTCATGATTTATTCCTGCGTCCTACTCAGTAGATATTTCGTTGTATCAACTACAAACGCGACAAAGTTTTCGCCTTCTTTGAACGTGGTACATCATTGGGTCCGAAATGGAACCTTGAGGAATCCCCTACATTTCCCTTTATTACAATGTCACCACTCCTTACTAGGGCAGCATGAAGTATCAGTTTGTCCGGTAGACAAAATCTTAATTCCTCTTCAAGGTTGTCAAAGAATATCCTGATACCCCATCAATATCTCATACAGTATAGCTGAAGGCACCATCTCGTTAAAAACAAATTGGCCTCCATATATCTTTCAACAGATCGATTGAACGGAGAAAGATAGCTAGGTCATTTCATTTAACGACCTAATTGAATCTGCAATTCGCGTCGAATGATAACTGTGTCCTATGGCGATGAAGAAGTTAAAGTCGATGCTACAAATAGATAAATTACGATCGATTATATCGATGATTATTGACGACGATCAATATTGAGATTTAGAAGATATGCTGTAACGGAAATCTATTTAAGGATCAAGGAGCCGTTTTGAAATATACCGCGTATATAATTGATTCGCCAGATGCGGAATGTGACAATTGTTTATTTTCTATGGCTTTCAGCTGTTTTAGAATGGACATAAACTGTCGGATTTGCGCGGTTTGAGAGTATTAATTACTGCGGAGTACTGCAGTATAAGATTTTCGTATACGCCGCAAAATTAACCTGAATTAAACCAGTTTATTAAGCTCCGTGACATGGAATTTGCAAAACGGAGGAAAGGTCTAAATCTCAACTTTTCAACATGGCCTGGCGGAATTCGAAACTTTATACTCAAACTTGAAAACTCAATTTTTTCGGCTGAGTAAGTTTCATCTCGATGTTTTCGCTCGAAGATCGAACTCATGAATGGGTACAATATAGGTACTCAGATGCAACAAAAAGGCTCGAAGATTAACGCAAAATTTAATTAACTCAATTCGAAAAAAAAGTTTAGAAATTTCCTTCGCAAACAGTACCTAGTCGAAATTCCAGAAATCAGGAATATCATCTTCCAAGTCCAAAAACTAAACTCAAATGCAATTCAGACTGGAAATGAATATATATCTATAAGGTAAAGATAAAAATACACTTCATAACATCTTCAAAGTCTATCATATATTTTCTTCGTCTATTACCTATTTCTAAATTGGAACAGAGATGAAAGATAAAGACATGAATTATATTTCATATCGTCTTCTTAGTCAGACCATTACCTTGAACTTATTCAACGACTGAAACGGTATATAATTTCATGTATCTAATAAATCTGTTCGCTAATATCAGAAGAAGACATGAAATATACTTCATATAGTCTTCTGAGTCAACCTCCAGTCTCAAAATTGGCATTTGGATCGTCAAAAACTAACATGAAACAATATACTTCAAAGAGGCGAACCACAATTTGAAACTGGCACTTATTCTTCAGAAGACTGCAATAAGAAGGATTATACAACTTCGTTACCCCTTAAGTGTATCACAGATGAAGAACACGTCTTCTTCATATCGTCTTCTAAGTCAGACCACTACCTCAAATACATGCAAAGACTCAAACGAAGGAGAACAGAGTAGAGCTTCATGAGTTCTTGTGTGTAAGTATTCGCTTATCTCAGATATGGCTTCGTATAGTCTTCTAAGTCGAACACACTTTCGGGGACTGACATGGCAAAGATCATAAGAATTCTGAGTTCTCAAGAGTTTACGTAAGTCAGATAAAAGACATGAAATAAGCTTCGTATCGTCTTCTAAGTCAGAGCTTCTAAGTCAAACCATAAAATCTGTTCGAGTACATCAGGTAAAGGCTAAAAGTATACTTCTTAACGTCTTCTAAGTCAATCCAAACTGTGAAATTCCAGAATGACGATCATAAATTTTTTTGGGTCCTCAAGTGCATCCAATTACCATTCGAATTCAGCTCAAGGCCAAAAAAATTATTACACAACCGATCGATTTCAACGAATCGTAATAAAATTCAGGATGAGTAGTCTAAAAATTCAGCTAAGAATAGATTCTCAATATATCTTGCATCAGCAAAAATGATAGACCATGTACAACTCTAGAATATCAATTTGAACTGGGACCAACTGATGGCCTTTGATGCATTCAGATGTGGACTCCTTAGCGGGTTTACGATATTTGAATTTCAATTGGATTTCATGGCAGTGAAAAGTGTTGAATTTGAGATATAGCGGTTTGTTTCGACCGAAACTGAATTTGATTGGCGAAACAAATTGATTTTATTCGGAATACATTAGATGATGATACCAAACGGTCTGCCATAATATTACAATTGATGTCTTTCGTTGAAACGCGTTACCGTTCCTCCCTGATGTCTGTAAATTTCGAATTTTGAACCGAAAATGGTCTCAAATACTAAAAAAAAAATCCAAAAATTTTCCTGATTTTAAGCATCGATCAAATATTATTTTGGTAGGATTTTGCATAATTCTGGGGTTGAAAGTTGTGCATGAACAAAACTGTAATGGTCGACTTTCATTCCAATGAAATGACCAATTTCATCAGGTACCATCGTCTCAAAGTAAATGAGTGCACATACTGAAAACCTCTTTTTTAATTTTTCAAAAAAAAAATTTTATTGAAAATTTCTGCACGCCTGTAAAGAAGATACAAAGACCTTGCCAAAAAATTACCACATGACCCACTTTCCGTATTCAAAAAATTGAGAGGGTTGATGGGAATGGCACAGGGTGCAACAAAAATTCTTCAAAAATGCATAAAAATTTGGTAAAAGTGAAAAAAAATTGACCTGTTTCAGGATTTTTTTGCTAAATATTTTTATTCTGAGAAAATGAATTTGTTCCATAATTTTGACGCGCACTGTATACGCAAAATCTCATTGCAAAATGCTCGACATTAAAAAAAAAAATTCAACAAAAATCGGAATGTAACGAAAAAGCCAAAAATGTCAAGTACCCCCACATACTGATCGTTCGGTTGATTCAAACCCACTACCCCATCTGTCGCAAAAACGTCCACCCCCTGGTTCTTTCAATTATGCTTCTGGTGCCGGTATTCATTGGCAAATTATTCTTTAATGGGGTTGTTGAAATGTCAGCCCCTACTAGCCAGCCTAATTGAGCTGACCGAACGAATAGTGCAGTTTTGCACGAACCTTTGTTTCCGGTTTCCTTTGAACCTTTCGCGCTATTCATCTTGTATGATTAGTCCCCGATAAAGTGTGCAGAGAAATGTTTAGGGGCAGGGCACCCCAAATAACTTGATCTTCAGGTGTTCAGGATAAAAATTCGGCATGTAAGAAATACAGGATATTCAGAAATAGAGCGCCATACTTCTTAGAAGATACCGATGAACAACTCCGTGCGTTCCGTGATGATCGCGATTTAGAGCAATTCGAAGAGAAGATTAATTTTTTTTTAGACATTCTATCTTCTGCGATCTTCTGATCATATTTCCTTTACGGAATTTTGTATGAACCTTCGAACTGTCATGTTTCAATCGAGTACTGGATTTCAATTCGATCTGATCTGTATTCTTGGAAATATTGGGACAATAAAACTTTGAATGTGAATATCTGCGGAATCTTTGGGTGGATTTTAGACATCCACGAATTCGGCTGTCATAATTAAGGTCTAAACCTACTCTACAAATATCGACTTTCTCTCGGAAGGTGTTGTGTTCACGATAGTCCTCGAGTATTATTATCTCTGGAGAATTAATGAAAATATCTTAACTCGAACAAAAATACAAAGAATTAATTATGTAGCACACAGAACGATAATTCTTTCTCACACAGTAAAATCGATAGTGAATTTAATTCATAAAATGAAAGAGGATTATTGGTCTATTTGAGCCTATTCCAATATATCCCGTCTGAAGCTTGTTAAGTATGTATTCTTGAAAGCTACCACATGGAACAAAGCTTTAATTGAAAACACCATGATCATCAATTATTCACTTAAAATATGCTAAATCATTCATTGATGAAATACCAGAAGCATCTGACATATTACCGTATTATCAAATGCTCTAATTCTTTCTTTCAAATCTCGTGGCAAAGCTGGCATACCTGATTTTCAAGTCAGTATATTCGTTTAAATTTTTCAATATTTCCTTCCATTCGAAATAGCTTGGAAGAATCAACACAAGAAGAATATTTTATGTTGTCCATTCAAGGCAGAAATTAATTGTTACGAAAAATAATGATTGCTTAAAGTAATGAATGCACATTCTAAATCAGTGACATATTAAATGCATTTGTATTTGGTGAAGTCTGCTGAGATATTATTTATAATAATTCAAAAGTTTGGTGAAAACAATTGGATTGTATAATATGATAATAAGAATTGATTAATAGATTTATATAATTTCAGAATAAGAAATGCGAATAATCATGAATTTATGTATTTCTACCCATGTAGACATAATTATGAAAGTTTATCGTGTTGTAGTCTGTGGCTCCTTGGATCCAGGAAGATAATTCGTATACAGAGTAATTCTTCTTCATGAAAATGTGCTGAATCTTTACAGTTTTATCCTCTCTTTCGAAAATGTCCTGAAACGATCACGTTGGTCTCACTGATGGTTAAAATCAATTCAGTCGAAACGCAAACAATATATTGGATGAAAGAGGGGTCTTGGACACTTGAAATTTGAAGGAAATATTTGGGGCTTGATTACGAAGCACGAATTCGTAAATGGGTAAAATCCGCTAGAATATTACGTAAATATAATCACTCGGAATTTTAGAGTTTTTAGAGATCGAGTTGAAATTTGGTAATTGGATTTAACAGTGAGCACATTCTTCACCTAGTTGTTTAAATAAATGAAAAATAATGGAAAATCCTATATGATCCTAAATGACTCTGTTTCTCAAGAACTTCAACGATGGAAGATGGAAAGAAATTTCTAATAATGAGAATCTATAAGGCTGTCATCTTTGGTGATCTTTTAAACATATTAACCTCTAGAACTTTTGAATAAACCTTCAAGCTGTCATTTTTCAATGAAGCACTGGATTTCAATTCGATTTATCTCTTTTTGGAAATTTTAGGTGAATAAAACTTTGAATGGGTATATCTACGTTATCATTGGGCGAATTCCACATATTCACGAATTCGGCCTTCGTGATTAAGCCCCAAACCTACCGTTTAGCTGGAGACCTGAGCAAAAGTTTCTTTGAAATTCAATGAAAAGTTGCGGAAGAAGTTTTTTTTTTTTTTAAAATTGGAATTTTCTTAAAATTTACACACTACGATCTCAACAGAATTTCGATTCAAGCTGCGCGTCGTAATGCTTCAACTAACTGTTAAGTTTCAATCCAATCGTTTCAATAGTTTCTGAAGTATTTAGGAAATAACCTAAAAATTTCGATTTCGCCCATTTTCGTACGTAACCGTCGCATTTTGGAATGCAACCTATCCTGGAAGTTCCAAGTCGATAGAGTCCTCCCTAGGCCCGTGATCGTGCCGTCGGTTGAACAGACAAGATCGATTTTGACACCGGATTCGTCACCAGTGAGTCCAACCCAGTCGTTTGGAATCATTTTGGGAAAAGAATAAAAAAATTACAGACATTTGGACAAAACGATAGCACGCTGTTTCCCAAAACATGCGAAAATATTTAACTGTATCTTGAAAATGAAGTGTACCCATGTTTATGGGAGTTTTGACCTTTAGCTTTAGATCATCTAAATGATAACCTTTTTCCATTTTTAACTTTAAGAAGTCAGGAACATCCTGTATAGTGTATACTCAACGGAATTTTTGAGGTCAAGTCTTAACTCAATATTTGAAAGAAATGGAAATAAGGCTAACTTTTTGAGATTTTCTGAAAAACTCTCAAAAATCATATGGAGCAGAAAAATTAATTAATTTTATTGAATTATTATTCTGGAACGAAGAATCACAGTTCGGAAAATTTTCCTGAATAAAACTCGAAACAAAACTTCAACTCACAATAGAAAGTACAAAAACAATACAAATTGCTCATCAAAATAAAACAACGAAATCAATCGAATCAATTTCCCATAAAAAAATCAAATTACCGTCTAGTGTACCGAAACAGCTGTCATTTCCCCAACAACACACTCTAAGCTCGAAAAAACCATCGGAAATTCAACACAATCCTAGAAAAACTGGCATTTCAACTGGAAAACCCATGTTTTCCACGTGAAAACGTCCCGCGAAACTAACAGCGCTCGGAATGTTGACGTTCTGAACAACACAAACACACCGTAACCCAACAACTACCAAAGTCGGCGTTGGAACCTCGACTGACAACTTTTCAGCGTGCTCAACTTCTCTCGAACCCAAACCGATCAACGTCTGCGATCGGCTTAACACACGCATGACCTACGTCGGAAGACAACGCCACCGCGATCTTATCATTCTTTTTCGGAACTAGCAGTTTGAGATATCCTTTTTTTTGAGATTTGGAAAATAAGTTGGTCTTATCAGAAAATGGGTGAAATCTGCTCGATAATTCCGCAGATATTTCCATTGATAATTTTATATCCCGATATTTCCCAATATGAAGAACCATTAGATTCGCACGAAATTTCGCATGAACCTTCACGCCGTCATTTTTCAACCATGTACTAGATTTCAATTCTATCCTAGCTCTATTTTTGCAAATATAAGGAAAAAAATATTTCGGATTTAATAAATTCATCAGGAATCATTCTGTAGGTATTTCACGGATTTTACTACCTATTAGAATTAAATGAAATTGTTTTATTATGGAAAACACCTTGCGGATTGCAGGTTTGAATTATTTGCCAAGGGTTGTTGCTAGGGAAAAGGTTGCCCAATAAACAATACCGGAACAATGGAACTGATCGTCAAAGTGAAACTGTTACGTTTCATAGGGAACAAAATCGGACTCCTTCATCCCGAAAAAGTCTCACGAAAAACCTGAAAAAATATTGTTCATTATGCAACCTTTTCCCTAGAAACTGTCCTTGACAAATAGTTCAATCCGCAAAAGTCTTTATCATAAAAAAAACAATTCCAGTTATTTTTTATAGTTCTGTTTCAGATATTGGGAGTGAAAAAACAGAAAAACCTACAACACGATTCAAAATCCTCCAAGATAAGATTTGACAGATATTTCATCAGGGAGTTAAGCTACTCATCCAAAGAGGGCGCATTGCCTGTGTAGCACTCAGTGGGTCGAACCAAGTCATCTTCATACCTTCAGGAATATTTCTATATTTTTTATAGGCGACTCTTGTGAAGAATATCTATTTATCGTAGCCATAAATTCTCCTTTTTTGACAGTTCAATTATTATTATCAAGTGAAATAATCGGCACCAGAATAATATTCTGTAATTGGAAAATGGCGCAGGGGCCGGTTTCGATCGCATACTGTGTCGATTTCGAGAATTTTTCGAAAATGCTTGGAATCGTTCAGGTTTGTTAACTTTCTCGCAAAAAGTCCAAATGTCACCCAATTTTTGCAACTTCATCTCGCCCCATTTCATTCCTTATCCAATCATTATAATATTGAATTGGATATTATTTCGTCGATGAAAATCTTAATCAGAGTTGTTCTGAAGATTTCTTACTGATCAAATAATCAGCTTCGAAGCTGCTAGGTAAACATTTCAAAATGCACCAGACCAGTTAAAATAGTGTCTAAGGATTGTTGAACATCTACCTGTATACAGGATGTTTCGAAATTGAAGGTGCAAGCGAAGACAGTCCGTTTTCGAGTTAAAATTCGACTGAATTTGGCATAGATTTTTTTCAGAATTCACACAATGTGACCTGACAATTTCGATTGCGAATTTACAGGATGGTATTCTTTCAGGAACACTGTGCCCGTATATCTTCCCGAACTTTTTTTTTGGCGAGCCACTGTTATTTTGGAAGATTTTCAAAATAAGTCTTGTTATACTGAACCTTATAGTCCTCTCCAATTTTGTTGCTGCTAATTCCGAGTTCGAGGAAAAAATTTGATTATCGAAATCCTCTAAAAACTCTAATGATCATGAAATCCTGTCAGTAAGGTACGGTGAATAAATTTATTATTATTAGTTTTTATAGATATTTTCTGTTCTGTAGCAATGATTCATAAAGATTCTTTAAACCTGTAAAATCATCTTGTGAAGTGCAGATAGCTACTTCAAGAACAAAACTTGAAGAAATTCCAACTTTAACACTATATATCTTTTTTCCTTGAATTTATGCGAGAAATCTGCCCTCTTCGTTTGTACCTGCAATTTAGGAACACCCTGTATCTATATGTACTTACGATACTTCTGTATCTCCACTCATTCCATCAAAGAGTACCTGAAAAGAAAGAAAAGATATAGGTTTCATGAAATAATTGGTCATCATGTTTTTCATAATTGTTAAGTAAGATTCATCATGGAAATTTATGCTACAAAATACGCTCTTTTGGGAGAAATAACAAGATAAAACTATTCAGGACACTCATCTGGGTTTTTTGAAAAAATTTTCCACTCCTGCATGATCCCTTTGAAATTGGTAATCAGCTCTAGTTAATTGGGTGATATCGATTAAACATTATTTTGGTAGAATTTTGTATCATTTTTTCGGTTTTTCTGGGGTTTCACTCTCAACATCTGAAATAAAATTGTTGGAAATTAAATAAATTTGTTTTTTCGAGGAAAACGTCCTAGTGGATTTGCAGGTTAGAACTATTATTCAAAGCACTTCTTGGAAAACAGATTGCCTAGTGAACAATACAGAAATATCCCAAACGATAAACAAAGCGAACTGTGATGTTACAAAAACTGACTCTTTCATCAGATGAACGAGAAAATTTAAAGAATTATTTGTAAAATTTTCGTTTTGAGACTTTTGTCAAATTGACAAAAAAAAACGAAAAATCGAAAGAATAATTCTGAAAATTTTTTCGTTCGTCTGATGAAAAAGTTCACTTTGTTTATCGTTTATATTATTCCTGTGTTGTTCATTAGGCAATCTTTTTTCCAAGAAACTGCCTTTGACAAATAATTCTATCCTGCAATCCGCAAGGGTGCTTCGCATAAAAAACAATTCTATGTAATTTTTAATGATTTTGTTTCAGATATTGGGAGTGGAAATCCAGAAAAACCCAAAAAAAAGTCGGGTGATTATTCATTTTATTACATAAAAGAATTTCCTTCTCGAAAACAAAATTAACATGCAATTTTCGAAACTCTTGATTTCTGTACACGAAACTATGGTGATCAGAAAACTGTAGAATGCATCAATTGTTCGAAAACTTCTGACGTCAAGTACAAGCTATTTTCCAGGAAAAAGGTGGTAATTTCACGATAGGAGGTGTGCGTGTTATCACAAACCATTATAAGCAGCCGTGAATTCGAGGAATTGGCGTCATCTGATTGGTCATTGTGAGTAGGGTCACGCGAGATTTAAATCAATCTGATCCAGTGAAATACATAAATTTTTAAGTGTTAACGTGCCCGTTTTCATAAAATTGTAGAAGAACCATGCCAATTTTTCCGGACTTTGTTGTTTTCCATTACGTTGCTCATGTTTTCTGGTCGATACGTTTCAGTTTTTCAGCTTTAGCAGTTTTTTCGAGATAAATGTACCACATATTCAGAAAACTGAGCCTTAAGTAAAGGTTTCAGTCCTGAAATAAATACTATGTCTCGAACAATTATCCGGAAAACAGTGAATGAAATTTTGTGTTAGTTTCTTTCTAGAAATAACTTTCTAGAAATAACTTTTCCACCACAACTTTGTTCTGTTGGTTCCTGTTGAATAAGCTAAAATAAAATTGAGTACCATGAATGTGGAATGTTGCCCTTTTTCGTTAAAAGGTAGATTTATGCTTGCACGACCAGAACCATGGACTTCGAGGAAAAATATAATGTCAATATAAACGACCTTAATTAGGAAGGAAGAATAAGTGAATGGGTGAAATCCGCCCAATGATTTCGTAGATATATTAATTCAAAATTGTATTTTTCCAATATTTCCAAAAATACACATTGGACCGAATTCAAACCCAGTATGTCCCCTTATGGACCAAAGTTAACCTCTTTTTGCATTTTTCTGATTTTTCATTAAGGCCAATTAAAACTTTTTCAAATTTACGCACTTCACACGATCGTTTCTAATTCGGGCAACCATGAATAGGTGGCACTCATTCTAGAATGCGCTCTTTTGAAGATTAATCCAGAGTGAATCAAAAGAACCTGTATCACGTAAGTTTATGGTCCATTGTGTAAAACTAAAAATCCCTTACAACATTCACGAAGCACACAGAACCTGTTCAATCTCTTAAGCATCCTCGTTGTTTCTCTACAACCTATAATTTGAAACAAATCGAAGCAACCTCTGGTAATTACTGGAACATGCCGTTCGACATTTTTCTCAGTTGCGCCTCCTGCCCCAATCGAAGGTTGATGCACTTCACTTTCTTCGAAATCGTTGGAGTTCCACGGATTTTCGAAGTTTTTGACCATCGAGCCCCAGGTGCAGTATAAGTGAATTGCCGGGAAAACCACGAGAGGTTTTTTCTGAACTATTTGCCAATGGCAGTTTTTCGTAAAACAGATTGCCCAATGAACAATACAGGAACAATACAAACGATAAACAAAGCGAACTGACTCTTTCATCAGACAAAAAAAAATTTTAAGAATTATTTTTTTTTCGATTTTGATTTTTCAGTTGAGTCTTTTGCAGGGCCACAGCTTGCGTACGGCAAGGAAGGGCAATGCCTTAGCTTCAAAAAGCGAAAGCTAAGTATTCAAAACATTCATTAGATCGATGAAAATTCGCACTGTCCTATCCTCAATCTCCATTACCCTACCTCAAAGTCATCTCTTGCTACGGCCTTGTTTTTTTGTCTCAACTCAAAGAAGCTCTGAAAAGAACAATTGAAAATTGAATAATATTGTTTTTTCATGAGAAACGCCCTTGTGGATTGTACGATTAAACTATTTGTCAAGAACAGTCGCTTGGAAAACAGATTGCCTAATTAGCAATATAGAAACAATACAAACGATAAACAAAGCGAACTGACAGTTCGCTTTGTTTATCGTTCGTACTGTTCCAGTGTTGTTCATTAGGCATCTGTTTTCCAAGAAATCGCCCCTGCGTCCGCAAGGGGGTTTTCCATGCTGCCTTCACGTCGGTGCTTTTCTAGGTTTTTGTTTTGGCTGCCAGTCCAAGATCAAACCCGACTAAATAAACCAGTGCAAAATATAGTTGATTTTGGGAACACATAGTGTAAAAAGTTGAATTAAGTTTTAGTTTCCAATAAATATTCTTTGCATTGCTGACATTTTGTCGGAATATTTGATGAGGGAGCTTTTTTGAGGCGCAAAACAGAAATCTGCTCTTATTTGATTATAAAATTATGTATCATACTTAAAGAAAATAAGCTGAAAATGTTAAGTTGAACAGTTAAAGTTTCAGTCGACATTTCACAAAACTGAATTCTTGCGGTTCAAATGAAAATTATACAGCTTATTCTTCATATAATAGCAAATATTAGTGAAGTGTGAATCAAGATTTTCAACCAATACCTATATTTCCAAATAAGCGCGAACTGAAGAAGTCATCTCAACTCAAAATAGCAATAACCATTAAACCTTCTCATCACCAAACAAATTGATCACCCAATTCCTTGAAAACTCATAAGTTCCACATCTATTAACCAGTTCTCGACTTCTAAGAAAGCCGGTTCTGTTCTTTGCCTATCGATCGCAGATGCCCATGATAATGAAATCGATAAAAAAACATGAGCAAATCGAGATGAGTAAAAAACAATGAAGCATCCGCTGTACAACGTTAAGGACGGCCTTGATTACACACGTCTTCTTCAAATAGAAGATGAAATCACCAAATGAAGACTTGGAAGCTGTCTCAATCATCCATGAGTCGATGGCAAGGTTAAGAATCGATGAATTCGATAATGAGCGGGTTCCATTGATGTTGGAACAACGGGGTTGAGGCTTAAGGTTACCAGGAAGAAGACGAGCGTTGGGTATTAACTTGGTGGTTTCTTATTCTTCATTTTTAGTGTCCCAATTCCCTGTAAGATTTCATTATAATATTTTTCTTGATTAGTGAGGGCTTTCTATGAAAACCCCAAAAGCCTCATCATGATCGTCGATTCTCATCCCCTCAATTTGAGCTTCGTGTTTGAACGACCACCTTGGTAACCCACACAACGAGTTGAAATTGGCGGTGATTCTCGATAGTCCCGATGAGTATATGGATACACATTTTATGGCATCATATTCTGAAATAGTATAAAATCTCCTTTAATGTCAACATTTAAGATGCATCCAAGCCGAACATTACATCAGTAAAACATTAAAGAAAACATTTGGACCACCTGTACTTCTTCGTATTAGAGTGAACCGACAAAGACAATGATCTTACGTTTATTTCGATCGAACATAATGAGGTAGTTCTTGCGTATTTCCGGTGATTCACTCACGGCGATTTTTCAAGATCCAGCCAAGTTTATTGTCAATAGACATCAGATGGGGCTAACTTGAAGGTCACGCTTCCAGGTCTGCACCAAGAGGCCGATACAAGGATGATTTAATGCTACAACTTGAACTCATCATTAAATAAATATACTCTTGCGGTTCTTGGATATGAAACGAACGAATTTTGCGTTCAGACCATGGATAAACAAAGTAATTACAACTTGAAGGTCTGGCCATCATGAATGCTTACCGATGATATTATTCGGTGATTCCAAACCACAAATCAAAGAATTGATAGCAATGATTATACCCTGAAGATTGCTATTTTTCAGATGTCGGCGAAGAGTAGAAAAAATATTTTTTTCTCTAGGGAGAATTATTGAATGTGGTTCTAGATATAACCGACAACGAATTTAATTTAGATATTCGTGGATTGATCTACGGCCAAATAATCAAATGACGTCATTACTTGCTCTAAAAAGTTATGGCTATGGCAGCTAATAAAAAAAAATTCATCCGTACATCGTCCGATGTCAAGGGCATTTCTCTGAAAGTACTGAACCGAAATCCGTGAAACTTGATAGAAAAATTGTGTGTCGCTCGAGGTTGATCCTCCAAGCTTTTCAGCAGGATCTGTGTACACTAAGGGCTGAATATTGGGGGTTGGAGAGAAACAAAATTATTTGTCGAAAACTTAGCACCGAATTTTCATGAAACTCTGAACGTTGATTACTGTTGTATAACTCAACCTAAAAATTTTCACCCGGATGATTTCCGACCAGTGGTCCCTGAGTTATAAGGAAAAACGCTGCAAATTTCTATTATAATAATTCCTAAAATGAATATCGCATTCGGTTTGTTTGTTTGGAATTCAGTGGAATAATCGATTTACTACTAAAATCGGAAAAAATTATTATTTATAGAAATCGCCCTGCGGATTACGGGATTTAAGATTAAATTTTTTCATGAAGCTCATTCATATCTTAAATAAATTTATATATTATTCATAAATCATTGGTTTTTTCATTACACAAAAACCAATTCCATGAAAAAATTCATTTGAAACATTGAAATCCCAATAAATACTCTTGTATAACTGAATAACACTTTCACATACAGAACGCGAATTAAATCCGATATTTTTCTTGTACTGAGAGTTTGAAATAAGGGTGAATATAAAAGATAATGGGCATGTATATGATAAATAAAATTGGAGAATATATGCAAAAAATCAATAACATATCGGAAATGTCATCAATTTTCGAGAATCTAATAGGAGCCTTAGACTAAGTTAGGAGCCGATGATTCACCTGTTCTGAATGTAGTCTGTGCCGGGTAGTGACCTAAGACAAGGGATATAGCGAAGACAAAATATATTATAAATAAAAATATAAGATATCAATGGTATTCGGTTATTCAACTGAGGAAATAATATAGTGATTAACCATAATTGCAGCTTTTTTAGGCGTTTGTTCTGGGCAACAAGAGCTTTATAATTTGTCTGAAATTTTCGAACCTAAGATGTTACTGAATGGATTGGAGGATTATCAATGGTCAATAACTCCAAAATACTGATCCTATTGGGTTGAAACTCGATAACTTGGAAAAAATCATGAAAAATAACCTTTCAATGCCCTCACAAAAATTTCATTAGGTAAGTTCTCCCAAGAAATTTTGTTGAAAAACTCTCAGAAATTTCATTTGATAAATTAATTTTTCATCTTAATTTACTGATATTGTTCTCTAAATTCCTTCTCGCTCTTTCTCCTAACACAAAAGATCAAACGCCCAATAGCCCACAATACAAAAATAATTCCTTTCTATTTCTCAACTATAAGGCTTGCCCTACATGACTCACTCAATATCAACATACATATATCCGCCTAGTCGAAGGAACAGTTAAAAAAATCCTTTTGTAAACGTTCGGGTCGTTGGATTTAATAACTCATACATTTACTCGATTGAAAAATATGACATTCGGACATCGGACAGCGGTCTAATGTCTACCATGTTAATCTGAACGATCTTTAAATGTTTAAGTGAAGGTCAGGAATGGGAAATTGACCCAGATTTCAGTTTCTTAAGATACTCAATTTATTGCGGGGAACCGCTAAAATTTAATTGCCATGGCTATCAGCTGATTTGACTGCTATGGCTGGCTAATTGGGAGAGAAAAAATTGACATTGAGTTTGTTTCAAATTGTTTTCCTGAATTATTTTGGTTCTATGATGTTCTCTGAAACATAGTTCTTCTTCAAAATACAGATTAGATCGTTAGTTATTTTCTATAAACTATAACTACAAATTTTTTGTAAGATGGACGAAGCCATTCTGGATTTATTCTTGGAAATAATGGTGATATACACCCCCATGTTGTCTAGTATCAATATGGAGGATTATAATAATAATAATATGGAGTTTATTGGTTCAAACTACAAACAAACTCCAGAAAAAAACTGTGGAGTTCATGCTAACTGTGTACAGCTATTCCAACAAAAAATTCATTTTATAAAAAAAACTAAATAATTGAATACATCTACCCCTAATCCTAATCCAAAAAATATAATTATTATTTTCTATGTCATCATCGGTGGTCTTTCTCTTCTTCGGGTCTAGATTGTCTTCATCGGTGGTATATCTCTTTTTCTCTCATCGGTGGTATTGTCTCATCTGTGGTATCGTCTTCATAGGTGGAATCTTACTTATTCGTGAGGTTTATGTCATGTCTTGATTGAAAATATCTTCTGCATTTAGGTGATTTAAGTCCAGTTATGAGTTTATAACTTTCATAACCTTAAATAGAATTGATATTTCTGTGGATTGTTGATCGATCCCCCTCAATAAGCCATTTTTTAATTTCTTTTTTGAACTTATTTTCGTTTTTTATTTCTTTGATTATGGTTGGTACAATCGGGTATATTCTAGATGCTATATATGTACAACAACGCTGGCCAATTTTTTTTTCTGCTCTTATCCTTTCGTAATTATCCAGCCTCGCTCTAGTATTATATTTATGTTCTTTCAGTATGATCGGTATTTTATTCTGTATATAAACTTCATAACTTTGAAAAAATGTGTAGCACAATAGAATCCAATCCAATCGTGTTCCCGACATTCAAGTCACCAACATTTGACATACTATTGTTGTCCAAAGAATGCATACAAAAAACAATCAATCATCAAACTCATTATTTATTGATTTTCCAAATAACAAAACAAACTATTTGTCAGATGTGCAAATCAACTTGGTCATTCGATTTCAATCTAACATTTCTTCATCGTCATTTCTGTGTAAACAAGAAGACAAATTTTTAACCTTGTCGAACACACAACAATGGTAATTACTCTGTGCATTATCATCCTAAATTGGAGACTGACTTCACAGCAGCGTATGAAAAAGTAATTATGTGAGTCCATTGAGGAAAATGAGGATTTGATGTATGAAGATGCACTGTAGGCTCATCTACTTGTTGAAGAGTCTAATTCGATCTTAGAGCAGATGATCGAATTCTGACAAGGTTATTCTGGATTTTATATTCAAAATGTACCTACTTGGTTCTTTAAGTGATGGTAATGAGTATTTCAAAATAGATGATTGAGGTTAATGTGATAATTGATGAGGGAAAATTAATTATGTTGGGCTGATAATGAGTGATTGATGATGATACAAATTGAGGCCGAATGAGTATTGATGAATATTTTAACTTTATAAAGAACACCGACGATAAGTTAGGGAAATGTTGTTCAATAATTACTTTTAATAGGAATGGTAATCTACAATTTCTGGATTTTTTATTCGTTGGCCATTTTCAAATAAAAAATTAACTGGCATCAAGGAAATTTTCGTATCCATGGTGTAACGAGTTTTGAAAGATTTCTTTTATTTTTGAACCTGATGGCAAATCTTTCGTACTCAATTTAATCTTCTATTGAGAGAGAAGACGCTAAATCGATCGAATTATTGATTGAAAATCATGGTAAAACAAGACATAAGAATGCTTTCATTATTGGAAGAAACCATAATGAACTGTATGCGCATCTTTAGCAGTATGTAAGAATCTTATTCATAAAAAATATAAAAAGCATGACAGGAGAGAGCACAGATCAATCTACAATGATTCGTAGATCGAATATCTAGGGGAGTCATCTCTCTAGTCAAAGCTCAAGTACGGAATTGCAAATTTCCCAAAAATATTCCTACGAAAGGTATTCGTGGGACACCCGGTATATTGACTGCTCAAACTCATGACGAAGATGAAGAAATTATTTCACAACAATTTGCAATGATTCATCGGTCAATTAGAGTTCAAGACAAATAGAAAAACCTAGAAAAGCACTGACGTGAAGTCAGCAGCTTTTGCGCGCATGTTCACTTCTGGTGATATCCTTTGAACATGCGCGCAAGAACTGCTTACTTCAATTCAGTGCTTTTCTAGGTTTTTTTTCGTTGAAGTACTGGATTTCAATTCGATCTTATACAGATAAAATCGAATTGAAATCCTGTATTGTATCGAAAAATGACAGTTCGAAGGTTCATACAGAATTTCATGAGGATAATATGATCAGAAGAACCAAGAGTAATGAATATTAAAAAAAAGAAATAGAATTTTTTTTTCAAATTGTTCTAATAAAACGGTCATCACGAAAGTTCTCAAAAAGTTGTCCATCGGCATTTTCGAACTAGCTGCTTAGTTTCATCATGATTGAATGAGTATATTTTGAGTTATTCTGGAAAAAACTGAAGAATACTGAGGAAAAAATCTCGAAATTTTACATATTTTTTCCCAATATCTCCGAAATTTTTAATCGTATCGAGCTGAAGATTTGTACACTGCTTTGAAATATGAAGTTCAAAGTTTAAGTGGAATTTGTTTTCAAATATAATACACAGTTTCCGAAAAAAAATTTTTTCCACAAAATGTTGAAAATGATTTTGTTCTAGATTTACCGACAGCATGATACCAACGAAATTACGCTGAAGGTTTCCTGTCATTATACTCCAACTAACTGCCAAGTTTCAATCCAATTGCTCCTGTAGTTTTTGAAATATAAAGAAAATTTTGAAATGTCTATAACTCCGAAACTATTTGGTGGATTCAGCCCATTAACGAACTTCAGCGCGGCATTTTAATGCGCGTCCTACCCCGAAAGTTTCAAGTCGCTGGTTCACTCCGTTTGACAGTTATCGTGTCCAAGGCCGACCAGACAGGTATAATCGATTTTGACACTGGATTCGTCATCAGCGAGTTGAATCTAGTCATTAGATACCAATTTCGGGACCGAATTCGAGAATTATAGACATTTGGACAAAACGATAGCACGCTGTTCCCCTAAAACATGCGTGCTAAAATTCAACAAAATGTCCAAACTTCCTCATCATCTAAAATCACCAAGAAATTCAATATCCATGAATCTTAATTTTCAATTAGATCGACCAGCACGAAAAACTCCTGTAACGTCAGAGAGTAATGTAATTCAATATTGACAGCAACACTGATAATTAAAATTTGACACCCTTCCGTCTTCATTTCGCAAACGAAAACTGAAACGAATCGAATTCGATACCGAAGAGTCATGGATGTCTGCCCCTCGTATCGAATTACACGTTTCGGTTGTTTTGTCATTCCTCAGGGCAACATGCGCCGTTCGTCATAGATGAAAATTTTAATGGCACGTCGTTTTTGAGATGACTGTGTCTGTGAAGTTTTATGTGCTTTGTTTTTGTTTGGCCTGTTTGTTCCTTGAGAGTGAGTAGGATTTTAATGGTCATCTTTTTATTTGGTGCTCGTTTTTCGGTTGATGTCGTTTTGTTTAGATTATTTGTTTTATGTGAGATATATAGGGATATTTTGGAATTCAAAGTTTAAGATTTCATAAGTTAATCAAGAATGTTATGGGGATGGTCCCCCTTGAGATTTGGTTCATTATTATTTCGTTCTTTTGGACTCCAAACATAATCTGACAATTTCAAGTCACTAGGTCCTTTCTTTCGAGAGTTAGATCACTACCGGAGGCCGGACGAACAGAAACAAATTTGATCACGGATTCTTCTTCAGAGTGTTCAACCCAATCGTTCAAGACCATTTTCGGCTCGAAATTCGGAAATTACAGACATTGTGACGAAACGATAACGCGCTGTTCTCCAGAATAAGTGCGTAAAAAACCTTCACCTTCGATTATTTTCTGATAATAAGATACTTAAATTTAAAATCCTTCATTGTCATTGCCTTCATAGTCTAAAGGTTAAACCCCTTTTTGAAGAAGTTAATTCATATCATTTTGTGATAGAACGATCAGGCATTATTTTTGCAATTTAATAGTTTGGCTAAACACGAATTAGCTGAGACCATTGCTTGTTTATAACCTTTAACGTTTTCCTTAAAACGTTGATTAAAGGAAGAATTGAACTTGTATTGCAATCAATGCAATCAACCTATCCGTAGATATACAAACAAATTGATGCTTTGTTGAACGATTGTCTCTATAGGATGTAATTAAATTGATCAAAACGATTTCCTTAATTATAGGGCATGACACGTTCTTTGCAAGGTTTCGCAGGATATCTCAAGGACCTCTAACATAAGTTCGCACCAATAAAATGTTTCAATAGTCAGAGAAAAAAATTCTGAGGAAAACATTGACGTGAAGTCAGCAGTATTTGCGTGGGTGTTCGAATTGGTTGCCAAGGCGGTATTTCTTAAAAGGAATGTCAGATCTAGCTTAAATTTGGTGCGTTGTTATAATGTATCAACCTTGAAGTCTGGGCCAAATCAGTCAAATTCAAATGAGCATAACTCCTGAACCATTTGGCAACATTTGCCCATTAACGAACATAGCCATCGCATTCAAATGTGCACCTGGCCCTGAAAGTTTCCAGTCACCAGCTTTTTCCTTCCTCAAGTTATTGCCTGAACAGAGAATCAGTGAGTCAAACCTTGTCATTCAAGGCAATTCCGGGAAAATATTCGAAAATTGCAGACATTTGGTCAAACACTAGCACCCCGTTTCCTCGAACAGGCAAGCAAGAACACTAAGCCATAGATTTCTTTCATCGAAAAATTAGAAATCTTTATATACTCTTAAATAATTCTTTCACTGTAATGTTCTTATTGAAAACTTCTACACGAAAAGGAATAGTTGGTGTAGCAATATTACTGTTCATTCATTCAAGACTCATATATTTCAATATTTATTTTAGATACAGGACTCAAACACGTTAAAGTATGGAAGCCCAATACCAACATTCTAAATAGAGAGAACTGGATCGATCCTAATTCTCAAGAACACTGCAATACAGTAGAGTTTGGTGAATATAATTCAGCTCCTATCTACATCGATAAACTTGTTGCTCATGAGTTTGTCCTTCCATACTCCGGAGAAATAAATATTTTGGATGGTGGATACTTGAGAATCGTCGACGAGAACATCAAGGAAAAGACTAACTGTGAGTAGATTCCCGTGAAAAAAATTGTAGGATTATCCAAAATTATGTACTCCAAGACCCGTTTTGCATGAAATATTAGAAAGTTGAAAAACTTAGAGCGAGCACAATTCCTTCAGGAGCTGCAGAACTGAAAGTTGGACACCTAGAGTAGAAGCTAGGGGTTCTAGAACTTGAGCTCAGAGTTACAGTTGAACCAGTTAGCTCAAGGGATAGAGCTAGGAGTTTGAGAGTAAGAACAAGGAGCTCTAAAGCTAGAGCTAGAAGTTCTGAGAGTTCTACAGCTGGGACTAGGAGCTGTAGAGTTACAGGTAGGAGCTCTAGGAGGTTTTGCGTCTCCTACATATGCATATGTGTGTTTAGGAGCTTTAAGAATTCTACAGCTAGAGCTAGGAGCTGTATAATTAGAGTTAGAGCTAGGAGCTCTAGGAGCTTTTGCGTCTTCTGTATATGCATATGTGTATTCAGTCTATAATTGAATTCTTTGAGGTGAACATAGGCCAATATTTCTTTCTTTCCAGGTCTGAAACTCAAAGAAATACAGAAGTACGATTACCTAGATCCCAGAAACTGGGACAGTGACGTAGCTAACAATCCTGCTGTTCCTGATAAGGAAAAACTGCCATGCAGGGATGATACCATCAACATACCCAACAATTTATATTCAGGAATGGATGTCAGCAACTTGCATGGATACCACACAGTATCTTCAGTTTCGACAGGCAAGTATAAATGTAGATCTGAAATAGGTATGAAGATTAATTACCCTAGTCCACAGAAATGAGCAAGTATTCCCCAAGACAGTGGGCATGCGTGAAAAACATTTTATGACTTCTCTCTGAGCAAAAATTACGCATTTCTTAAATTAAACTCCCTTCTCTTCTGATACAGTTTTTCTCAATAAAGATTCAATTGAATTTCAGATGATATTTCTCGAACAATTGGTGCTCAAAGGAAGTGTCTAGATCCAACAGGATGTCTCTGCAATGAAGAAGAATTCGTTGAATGTCCACCATCGAAAACACCTGATTGCTTGAGCCCAATACACCCCATCGGATTCTGCCATGCCATTTGTGGTAGGTTAAAAGGTTTAAAACCGTTGGTAACACTTAAATCAATGGACATTGCTTATTCTAGTAAATTCAAGGGCATAGTTGAACTAGTTGATTTGAGTTCTTTCGATGAAGTTTCATTCAGATCAACCTGAATATTATCGAAGACATTAATTATATTGAAGTAAGTAAATGGTTCATCAGAACTGCTCACCTTGCGGAATGCCAAAATAGTTCGAGATACTCAATAACTATTTGGCGTGGTGATTAGCTTAGATCAAGATGGAATATTTTTTGGTTAATAGAAAAGTATTTAACCTTGCGTTGATGTTAGTTTATTATTGAGTATATTTCTTTTATTTGCATAGGAGCATATACTTCTTTCAAATCAACACCAGGGTTCGACATTCAAAATATTGAGCAGGTTCTTAAGGACTATAGTGATGTATTTACCCATGTCAGCAAAGTAGATGATGATATAATTCAGGTAGTTTTCGCAGAAAAGGAATATTCTGGAGATAGTGTGGTCTATGCAGAAAAATTCTTCGAGAGACTGCAAGGAGGCAAGTATTTGATTTAATTGAAACAGAACATTGACGATTATGCAACAGATTGAAAATTTCTAAGATTTAACGTTTTTGTATTTTTTTTATTTTTCTAGTGATAGAACTCCCTCAAAATTTCGCAATAGTTTCCGAGTCAATTTTCTTCAACCAACTAACAATTTTCCATCGACGGGTTCGGTTATTAGGAAAAAATTTACATATGTCGGCTAGGAATCTTTGTGACAAGCACGAGATATTGTTTTCACAATAATTTCTAACCTATATGTCTGATCGAGCTGAAATCTGGTACTTGGTTTTATAATGACGTTTTGAAGCATCAGGCAAAGTTTCGGACCAATTCGATCTATGAATTCTGATCTACAACTTTAAACTTTCAAGACTCTGGGTTTTTTCCTCCGAAGCTCAAAGTATATAAGGCTATCCGGAGTTTAACATCTGGGCAAAATGATAACGTTCTCAAAAACTAGTTTATAAAGGACATATATCCGTCGACTCTCTACTTGATCGACATATATCATAACAGAGACTATACTTCATTGAAAAAGTGAGGTTAAATTCTTGCTTGCAACATATCATCGCAGAATGATATATACCTGGAACTTTCATGAAAAAATCGAAGAAGAGCACCATAAATATCACGCTCTATCCAATAAATCCATAGCCGATAGCCTCTGGTGGCATCCTCCTTGACATTTGCCGGTTTCTAGATATGCGAAAAAAATGTGCCGGTATCGAGATAACCCAGTTTGAATTATTCAAAAATGAAATACGGCCAGTATGCGACATTTGAATATATTTCTGAAATCGGCATTTCATGCGGGCCCAGTTGACTCATATTTCGTTCGAAATGTCAGTGAGCGTTCGCTTTTTTATTGCACCAGTTTCAACTGAATTTGTATATTTTATATGTCCTGTTCTGTGGGGAATTATATGTCGTTAGATTTGATGTTAGAGGATTCCGCTTTGGTGGAACTTGTTGGAACGAGGTTGTAGAGCTTGACATTTGATTGAATTGAGGCTTCATGCGAAAATTTGAAATTTTCTAGCAAAAAATTGCCGTGAAGATAGCGGCCATCACGCGCATGTTCGAATTCGCATCCTTACTTTCTTGTGGAATTCCGCATAAAAACCATCACGATAATATACATTGACACATTTTTTCCTGAGATCTCCGAAACTTAATATCGGAACAAACTGAAATTGAAGCTCCTGAATCTGATGATTGTTTTCCGAAAAAAATGTTCAAGAACACATCCGAGAATTTTTTCGAAATAATTTTAATGACACCATTATCTGGTGTATTCGACCAGTTCATGAAAAACTCTAGAGTTAACCTAGCGGTTGACTAATGGGTGAAATCCAACCAAAAAGTCTGCCATTCGAAATATTATTCTTCCAATATTTCCCAAAAGTCCTTTCGAGCTTAATTTTGGTACTATCTATAAACTTACGAAAACATATATAGATCTTTACTGGAAAATCTCATCAATTCGTACCTGAAACAAAAGAAAAATATATGAGTAATGGTGATAATTTTTCAAAAGCTTGTTCATATTTTCATTTCAGAATCGAGAAAATTCAGGATATCTGACTTGAAGGCTTTGAAAGCATCTGGAGCACAAACAACTGGAAACGCTTCTTTTGCAACCGTGTTTTTCACGAGTTTATTTTTTGTGCTTGGACTGTTTGCACTCATCTTTTTTGTCTATGGTGATCGAAGATGGTTGTCAAATGTCAGGTAGGTAACGGAAGTTCCAATGATATATTTTCACGAACTAACCATACACATTGGTTGTTTTTTAACAGAACAGAATGTGCTAGAGATTTGGAACTTCTAAGGCCGGTTGTGTATCAAAATGTAACAGTTAGATATGTTCATGGGCGAAATCAGTCGAATGGTTTCGTAGTAATACTCATATGAATTTTTGAGCTTATTTCCTCAATATATTGAAACTTTGTAATTGCTTGTATAATATGGACTCGTGATTTTGTGCGCTGTTCTATGAGGATCATGCAGTTGGAAGATCAAAAAACAATTTTTTGATAATTTTCCGAATTCGAAGATTAACAAAAAATGTTTGTTTATTTTTTATTTTCCCTGTATATTAAGCCGAAGACACGAAACTTGGTAAATATTATTTGTCAATAAAACTACACATTCTAGAATATTTTCAACCCATAAGTATGCTTAGAAGGTGTTAATTTGGTTGGCTGTTGTTCAATAAAATGCTATTTAACATGAGTTATGTTTTTCTCGTAAATTCTTCAGTTTTCGAAAAAACTTGTAGAATTAAAAAAGTTAGTAAATAAATTGGGCTCTTAAGTCATGTTTTTTTTCAAGGAAAATTTTCATCCGAAAAAGTTGTGAGAAAAAATAGAAAATATCTTAGGGGTTGACTATTTCAACCCCTTCTCAGCATACTTTAGGGTTGAAAAAATTCTAAAATGTGTAGTTTCATTGACAAATAATATTCACCAAGTTTTGTGACTTAAGCTCAATATACAGGAAAAATAAAAAAGAAAAACAATTTTTTTTTGTTCATCTGAAGGGGTGTAACTTTTCACATGAATGACCCCTTACATTTTTTCGGTGTAATTTAGATCCACCCTGTATAATTCTGAGGAAATAAGATTTGACAAAAACAGCTAAAATCCGATCTCACAGATGAGCCGATAATAAAATTATATGCAACATTGCATCGTTTCCTGAAATGAACCGTTAAACTCAAGAATCCATCTTCCAATCTCATAATTCCGCCTGCAACCACGACTTAAACATGTTCTCCATCTAATTATATGTTGCTTTCCACATAAACGCGAACTACGAAGAGCAAACCTAAAGTATGCATAATAAAACTAAATATAAACGTTAGCCTGAGCACCCAACAGACATGAAGCAAATAATTTAATAAGCAGTTCTATTTTTGGCTGCAAAGGATGTACCGTAGTTGTTGCACTTTGAGAGGATTGCCGAATGATTAAGGCAATTATTATACAGCGATTGCCTTCGTAATAAAGTGAAGGAATGTAAAGAGGTGAACAGCAGCTTTCTTCGGAGGAGGTGAAAGATTTCTTCTCCTTACAACTGAGGAAGGAGTATTATGAGAGTGTTAAGTTCAAAGGTAAATGAAACCTTGCGATTATTGATCTGTGCACGATGCTGTAGTCGCTTCGTTGAAGAGGAAGACACAAGAAGTACAACAATAAGTAGTAATATGGTTGCATATGATTAGATGACATCAGTACTTATTCTACACTTACGATGGAATCTACAGAAACTATGAAAACTGCGGCATTTGGAATAATCACAGAGTGGAGATTGTTTCTCAAATACTTTGAAGAACAGCCTGCAATGAAAATTCATTCAAATATCATCGACTCTCCCTAAGTTCGGGAGTAGTTTGATAACACACTATAGAAATCACAATGTTCATTAGTAACAAAAACAGTGTGTAACTACTCTCTAATCCACTTACACTTTCTGCGTCTAACGCACGTTTTTGATACCACGTTTCCTTCGTCTAGAGATATGACGTTACTTACTACAGGTACAAGTTCACATGCTGAACGAGCGGGGAGGGTGGTATACAGGACCAATAGGGAAAGAATTGTTAAAAAACCATTAGGGTAGTGCTGGGCTATCAAGGGTGAGTCAGGTGAATCTCAAGATTAAAGGAACACATGAGCCATCTCCCCAACAACCATAGCTTTCCAACAAAATATTAAACGATCCATCTTCTCTATTCCAATTTGAAAGATTGGGATTGCCTCAAGAAGAAAGTTGACTTTAACGAGTCACTTGCCAAATTTTCGATTTTTCTACAGAAAAAAAACCTCTGTTTCCCGTTCAATTTGACACTAAAAACTGCTTTAATTATAATCATCAATTTCATAATATTCGAGCCTCTCGTTGGGCGCCAATTTATATAAGTAACCTGACTCAACCTTGATAGCCCAGCACTACCCTGATGGCCTTTCAACAACCCTTTTCTTATTGGTCCTTCTTACCACCCTCCCCACTCGTAAAGCATGTGAACTTTTACCTGCAGTTACTAACGATATGTCTCTGGACGAAGGATCCTAAACAGAATAACTGCCCAAAGAAACGACCTAGAAACTGTAGAGAATCCCACAGAAATATTGATGAACTAGAAGAATTGATGGAATGAAATAAAACTGAACGATTGAATCTTTTATGAGAGTAGTTTTGTAAAGCTAATAAAGGTCACTAAGTGCAACTGCAAGTCGCATTGACAATATTTATGATGGAATCTTATCCCATTTCCATTAATGTTAAGAAGAAACTTATTCTCTGCATGCAGTGTTTTCAATATTCACCAATGCAATTCGTGGAAAACTATGATTTCTAGTTATCGTTCGATAATGGAGTTTGAATTATTCAGAACAACTTATCGATTGAAAACATGCGATATGCAGATACCATTACGAGTTTCTAAATTGTCTATTTTGTGCAATTCTAGCTCAAAGAATACAGTGTGACTTCGAAATAAATTTTAATAGATACTCCGCCTGATTTTCTGTTGGTATGCATTCTCCAAAAATAATACAGGAGGTGAATTCATCTCAATTTCGAGTTCCATATCATGGACTCATCCGTTCTTTGATGTTTGTCTCTTGCTTGAAAGTAGCAGTCGAAAGAAAATAGATTCAAAGCCCCATCTACATAGTAGCCGACAATTAATACGAGGCCAAACATTGATACTTGGGGGACACCCAGATATGCTTTCTTGGCCAAAGGAAGGTGTGATGTACTCGTTCGCGCAAGAAAATGGTAACTCGTGGGTAAAATGTGTGGGTGTTCTATATTCCAATCAGAACTTCCCGACGCAATATAATAATTATATGCTTCTTTAATTTCAAGAGTTTTGGACCCACGTGTTCAGAAGCTTATCCACCTATTAAGTCTAATTATTTGGCAATTCCAGTCCTGGTTTGTGGAACTAGCTTTCAAAGCAAACTCTATAGCTCCAAATCTCAATTTATTTTGCTAAGCAGCAACATCAATGATCTTCGTTTCTGATCGATATACTTCAATAAAGTCTCAATAACTTTTCTGATTAATTCTATAGTTTCAGATTCGGAACAGTCCCTTCATTTCCTCTAACCTCAACCTACAGAGCGAGATTCAGCAGTAGAGAGGATGAAAGTGGACTCATTTTTGACACACAGTCTTTGGCAGGATCTGTGTTGAATTTGCGACAGTCCTTCGACAATCCAATGTTTGGTGAAGCCTCCAAGGCCGAGGATAACACTGACATTGAAAAGGTGAGTACCATTAAAAATAATCTTTAGACTAAAGCGAAGAACCCAGAGGAAGAAGTAAGCATATTTGTCTGAAACGAAGCAAGAACCTTAAATGAGGTGCGTTCCCAACAGCTGACCACGGTATATTTTTCCATGTATGGTTTCCTATGAGATATTCAGATTTTCAAGAGCCAGAAGGCGTTGAAGCGATTTATGATCCACAAATTAACGAAAAATCTGTAGCCTATGCTAATTTTTTCCACGTAATAATGTAATAGATACCATCTCAGAGGAAAAGGAAATTTTATGAATTTAAATATCGAGTTCAAACCGGAACTAGTTCTATATTTCCTCAACATAAAGCTTTAGTAATTAGTGATATTATACTAGAATGAGTTACACTCATTACATCAACGTGCAACGCGAGAATAATGGAATAATTGAAGCAAACGCTTGACATTCAGCGAGAATTTATTCGATGGAACAAGCGTAACAATGCGAGCGTTAAATCAATTTGCAGCTCATAAATCCTAGGAAATATTTCATGTATGAGGGGGATATCTTGACAGATTTTAAAATTTTCCATTTGATCCAGATTCGGAGCAAAAACTGCAGTGTTGTCTGCCAATTAAAGTCAAGACAGTTGAAGGATTTGAGAGTTGAAGGAAAATAAAGGGACTTGAATAGAACCTTGTGGAATACCAAAGTTAGTTTGAATACTATCTGCGGGTTCCTTGTCAAAGTTGATACAGCCCTAAAGAGGAACATTCTTTACCAAAGACACGAGTTTTTTGGTAGCACGAACCAGTTTTGGAAGGCTGAGATCATTTCGAAGATGAGCCTCGCTCAGGAAGGCATTCACCCTCAACAGCCAACCAAGACGTCGTTTGAACATAAAGATCATGTTTTCTGCCAATCTGGTGCGTGAGGACCTATCAACTGAATTTCTATTCTTCTTCTGTCTATCTGGACGACCGAAGAAATATTTGTATTGATCTTCTCGAAGGGGAAGAATCGTTTAATTTGAGTCTTGGCGACTTTATCTCTTTTTTGAATTGAAGAATGTCTTTGGAGGACTCCTTTTCAGTACTGTGGACACAATTTTTTCAATTGTGGCTGAAATGTTGATATCTGATTTTGATAATCAATAACACCTGCTATCGATGGATATGAGTTCTGAATTTTCACATGAAAATAGGTTACACTCAAGATCTAAAAAATTGTGAGGAAACCTTCAGCCTGACTTGTAACAGTTCCAGAACTAAGAACTAGATGCTTTTGAGATAGGTCTAGTTCAATTAGTTTCCATATTATTTCTTGAGATGGTCAGATCGTCATAACTCTGTCAAGTGAAAGGCTTTGGCTGAATAATGAGAGTCAGAACAAGGTCACTCTTCAAATTAAAATTTCCCCATTCCTCGCTGTCTGCAGGAATAAAAGAGAACTAGCAGTTATCTCGAGTTTGAGTCGCATTCAAAGCTGAAACAAAAAAGATTCGGTAGTGCCACCGGGATTCTAGACTCCTCAGTTATACCATTCCACTTTTGGACAGCCTTCCATGTAACAAACATGTTTTCAATGGTTTTTTAATGAACATGGAGCTGCTTGTGAACTATTAATTAGATAATTCATAGTGTTTAATATCATATTGCATTCACCTATGATTTATTGAACAAACATGAATTTGCTAATTATGGCCCAACGTTAGGATATTATTCTTGAACAAAGGGGTTCACTCCCGCCCATGGTTTATTCTCAGAGAGGTTGCCCAAACATTGTGGCTAATTACCATTTTTAAACAATAAGTAATTATCGCTAAGGAACGAAGTTTAGTAGCGCTATGTTGAGGCTCTTCGTGAAGCCGAAGAATAAAGTAATAGTCTTGACGGAGCTTTGATGTGAATGGTGTTCTAAATAAATGCAGGATTTGAATTTGCCGTCATTTGTACAGTGCAGATTGGCAACCCTAGAAAAAAATTGGCCGCTGTCAGTTAAGGGTTTGTAAAATTGTGCGTTTAATAATAGAACCATGTGAAAAATCCAGGAAGACCGAGACTAGATCAGTTGAGGACCCTGAACACACTGGTCCGTAAAAAAGAGGTTCAAATACAGGGTGTCGTTATTTCAGTAGGAGAATCAATATTTTGGAAAATAGCAGAGAGGCACATTTAGTGGCCAAACAAAAAAGTGCAGAGAGAAGAGATCTGGGGATCGAATTGGCCATTCCATAGGACCCCTCCGACCAATCTACTGGTTGGGGAAGTTCTTATCTAAAAATTGTCCCACAGTAGCCTAATGATGCGTAACTCCATCTTGCTGTGAAGGCGACGTGGTTCGAATAGCGATTGTTAATTTTGGGACAACCTCTGTATAAACAACTCATGATTCATTTGACACTTAACCCCGAATTGCGAGGTCAGGTCAGTGCTTGGAGTTGAGTTTTATTGAAAAGGCATTTAAAGAACATCGTTCAACTAAATGGAGTCGGTTGCTAGATTGTGTCACATTTCAGGAGAAAAATAGACTTCGAATTCGCATATTATAATATAATGTGGACTGAATGGGAAATAAATGCGATCATGTGCGTGTCTAGCATGCATCAGTGTTTCGGCGTAAATCGTTTTATAATTTTCTTATCGATTTTCATGAGTTTATGAGAGATTTTTGTCGGAGGGAATTCTTATTTATGAAAAACCATTAGAAGCTTTTGTCAAAAAAAAATCATTTTTTTTTCAGATATTCGATATTCTGATCCTATTATCCTCATGAATTTCTGTATGAACCTTTGAACTGACATTTTTCGATGAAGTATTGGATTTCAATTCGATCTAATATTTATTTTCGAAAATATTGGAAAAATAAATTTCGAATGGGTATATCTGCGGAATAATAGGGTTAATTTGAGCACACCTTTGACACATATAATAAGTCAGATTTTACAAACAGGAAAGTATCCACAGAGGTACAAGAGAAGGTTTTGAAAACTATAGACCTATATCACTACTATCTAATGTTAACAAAATTGTAGAAAAGATCATCTTTGATAAGTTCAATAAGTTCTTTGAAGAAAATAACATCTTCGTCAAACAACAATGCGGTTTCAGACGGGGTAAGTCAACGATAAATGCAATTTACCAAGCACTACAAACCACCATAAAAGCGCTGAACCAGAAACACACTACAGCAGCTCTATGCTTGGACCTGTCAAAGGCTTTTGATAGGGTTGATCATGAGAAGCTATTATCCAAAATGGAAAGGTATGGGATAAGAGGTGTAGCACTGTCTCTGATAAGGTCATATCTAACAAACAGAATGCAGAGGACAGTCAGCAAGGGGAAGGATGGTAACATCAAAACATCTGAACTGAAGCAAGTAAAGAGAGGGGTTCCACAGGGATCTATCCTGGGTCCTTTGCTGTATATAATTTATACAAATGACCTAGTTCAGTTCATTGACAATAGTGCTGTTATGTTTGCTGATGATACAACTATCATAACTAAAGCTGAAAATGTAGATGAGTGCAGAATTAGTCTTGAGAATGATATGAAGTAAATGAACAAATGGTTCAACGAAAACAACTTAATGCTCAATATAAACAAAACTAAACTCCTATTGTTCAGAGGTGAGGGACCAGCACAGCTTGATCTAAAATACCAGGACATTAACATCGAAACAGTCTCAGGTCTACCATTCTTAGGAATAAATATCGATCAAAAACTCAACTGGAAGAGTCAAATTGAAAAGCTAGCACCAAATATAGCACGATACTGTTTTGCATTGAGGATCATCCGAGACACAGTGGGAGTGGATGCTGCATTGTCTTCCTACCATGCTTATGTGCACTCTAGGATAAGAAATGGGATTATTTTCTGGCAAGATCTCTAGAAGTTGAAAGAATCTTCCTATTACAAAAAAGATGTTTGAGGGTAATTTTTGGAATGAAACAAACTGAAACCTGTAAAACTGTATTCAAAAACCTCAGCATACTAACTATGTACAGTTTGTATATATATGAGTCTGTAATATTTGTCATTAATAATCCTTCTGAGTTCAAAAATCTGCAACACCCATATATTACCACAGGGAAAAAATATCTAATCTAATTGAGGATAAGTCAAATTTTTCATACTTGCAAAAAAATGTAACATATAGTCTCTTATCAATCTGGAATAAATTACCAGAAAATTTTAAAAATAGATCTTTTGGAGTACAAAGGAGGAGCCTTAAAAGATTTCTCGTAGAAAAATGCTATTATAGTTTAAGTGAATTCCTAAATGAGAGGCATTTTGAGCGACTGTAATGCTTCTTTTTTGTAATTGATTACTTTTCTTTTTGTATTTGATCACTTTTCTTTTTTGTGTTAAATTGTTAATTGTATTTTGACAAGATCAACACTTGTACTGGTCATAAGATCGAATAAAGATATCTCTCTCTCTCTCTCTCTCATTCACAAATTCGGCCTTCGTAATTAAGGTCGAAACCTACACTACACCTACAAATGTAAAGTTTCTGAGTTGTTTTTTTTTTGGAAGTTATCGTGTTTACGATCCGCCGATTAAGTGAACATGCGCGCAAAAGCAGCTGACTTCACGTCAGTGCTTTTCTAGGTTTTTCAAGGTGGAATATTTGTTGATTTATCGCCAGATATTCGTCATCAATATAATATTAATATGTTCATTTTCAGATTGATACAACTGAAGCCAATGTTCCAGGAGCGAAACCGATTGAAAATTCTCAGAATGATCCACTGCTCGATTTGGAGAAACTCAATGGCGAACTTAATGAGGAAATTGGTTCGGACATAATGGAAGATTTTCAAAGTTCGATGAATTTCAGGAAGCCCCTCGTAGATGGCATTCTACCACTGATAGAGGTGGAGGAAATTGAAGACTAATAGTGTATAATTATGAAACAAGTTATGAAAATCCATAGTTTCCTTCTTTTCCTAAATTTTTTCATCATGTTCAATATATACAGTGTGAACCGCGTGGAACTGTAGTGCTACCAGAAATACGGGAGCTCAATGGAAATTTCAAACCACGCGAAAAGTGTTTTATTTTTCATTGGTTACATACAGGACGATTTGTACTATTCAGCCAAAAATTCTTTCACCCATAACCTCAAAACCTCTCCTTCGATTAATCCCATTTTTCTATGGTATATATAAGTTCTTTTGAGCAATGAACTACTTGTCTTAGAACTAGAAAATGCAGGACCATCCTGAAAGTTGTCTATTTCTGTCTCAACGCCAAGTAATTCACCCTGTATATCTTTCTTAACTGTCTACAGAAATCTTTAAACTGCACTAGTCAACCATTACAATGATCTACTTCTGTTGACATTTACACTTGCATATAGATTCTCAAAAAAATCATTATATTCGAGTAGTTTAATACAAAAAACTGTGATTGGGATACCGAAGAAGAATGGATAAATATACCTAAGACTTCAATTTCCTAAAAAAATTTGCTGAATTCACATTCTCATCGTTGAATCTCAAGATTTTTCTACAAATTCTGGCGTTTTCACGTTCGGTTGAAATATTCTTCTTTATAATCTCCAGGGGATATTGATCACACTGTATATCTTTTCTTAAAAATATATTTGGGCTTTTCTAATAATTTAATTTCATGTGGGATCGTAGGACATCGTATTCGAAATTAAAATCATGAATTTCATTTTGAAAGTTTCAGCTCTTAAATATAAGTACTTATTTCATGCAGATTAGTATAAAATTAAGTGGAATATATAATAGGGAAAAATTAGCAGGATATTCATTGAACGAACAAACCTGCTCAAAATTATATGATTCCTTCAAACTTTTGAATTGAAATTTTACACGTTTATAGTACACTTTTTCCTTAAATTCATGCGAGGAATCTCCTCTTTTCGTTTCAACCTGAAATTAAGGACACCCTGTAGTTGAAATATTCTATAAGTTATAAGCATTGATATGCTAGAACAATCATTGTTCAATCTAGATAATTGCAGCATTCTTTATGGAAGAATGATACTTAATGATTAATTGGAAAGCGAAGGAGATCGATGAACATAAAATGAAATCATGATACAAATTATCGAATACGAGTGTCCAAAAAAAGTCATTCTCTTCTTACCGGGATGAAATCGAACTTATTTGGCATCTATGGTTTGTTTTTTAAACGCTGAATCCACAATATAAAACCAATTCACCTTCCTCAACATTTCAATCAAATTAGAATGATGGCATAATATATGTGTTCAGTTTTGAAACCGCTAACGTATGAAGAAAGTTCAGGAAGATGTGTTAAGACTATTATTTTGTTACCATATCGTTTAAATAATTAGTGGGAATCGATTGGTATTACCACATGATGGTAAAATATCTGGAATATTGTTATTTTATACGGAATCAGTAAAATGAAATCTGTTCGTATTGAATTGAGGTTAAAGGTGAAAAGGTGTTTCGGAAGACGTTCAATATATTCTACGAATTAAATTTAAGAATGTTTCTCTGTTTGTTATTATAATGTTACATAAGAAAATTCCAACAGGTCTTCACGCAATCTGTTGAAGACTGAAATTGTTGTAGGGGAGCATTTTATTTTACCTTAATTTGACAATTGGGGAATAATATTTTCTCTATGGTTGAAAATACAGTAAGGAAATCCTGAAATTTATTTAATGCATAAAATTCAAACAAAGTTCCTTAGTCCCTTAGTAGTTTTTTGGGTAAGGTGTAACGACCGATAAATTCTTTTTTAAATTTTTTTGGTAATGTGATCCCCACAAATTTTTACATAAGCTTTATGTTGGTATTTTAGAACTAAGTACAAAGTGTGAATTACATTGGATCGGTATATTTCGAATTATTATTTTGGTTAATAAATAACTAGTAGTTGTCCTCAAATTTTCACTTCGAGTTCAGATCACATTTATATTTTTCAAGTTTTGTTTTAATTATCGAATTTCTCTAAATAAATACCTAGTCAATTCTGCGTCATCAAATGTATTGTAATCAATTGAAGACAAGGAAATATTCATTAATGATCGCCCTTGGAAATGTGTGCATCATAAAATGCATTAATGAATTTTGAACAAGACATATACATAATTTTTCTTGATTATTTACGTATTGAACTACGCGAATGCATAGCTAGTTGAGCAAACATCCGTTTTCATTATTACAACCACAAGGAAATTTGATGATTTAGAGATTACACTTTTACACTCGAACTGGTGACTATTAAGAACGCCATTGTATAGATTTATTTCATTTAAATTTTCATGAGAATTCAGAAAATTTTTTTAGAATTATCGTTGGAATCTTCGTGTGTTCAGCATCATTGATGGATTTGAATGAGGTAATATTGAAGGTATTTTAAGGATTTATTTTGTGATTGAATTCATCCACAAGAATTATGGGAAATCACAGAAGTGAAGTACTAGATTTCAATTCGATATAATTTGTATTTTTGAAAATATTGGGAAAATAGAATTTCGAACGGTCATATTCACGAAATCATTGGGCGAATTTCAATCAACGATTCCAGAGATACCCATTAGAAAATTTATTTTTCCAATATTTCCAAAGATTTGTGTTAGAGAATATAAAAACACGAGTAAAAGATTTCGATAGTGCTATGAACCTTTGTGTGTACATTGAAGCTCTTTCTTATTTTAAATCTAAAACACTACAGATAGTAGTATTTGTAACAATTTTTCTTAAGGTCAGAAAGAAACCTTGAGAAAATATGAAACTACGATTTCCCCAATACGAAGCATTCTGAATCATGTGAAGCAGTTCACACAATTTGCATATTACAGAATAAATTAATTAATTATAATAAAAAGAACGGAACCTTGATCTAGAACGTGTAGAATTAAACTACTCATTACGTGTGTATGAGTAGCACCAAAAATTTTTAACTTCCTCCTTATCACAGGGAAATATTCAAATATGTCTTCAACCACTATTCTGTACAACCTTTTTCTAATAGTGTTCTCGTGTACCTTGCACTTTAGATTGGGTGTGGTCTGATGATAACGTTTTATGGTATTTCTGAAGGGGAACCAGATGACAAAAATGTCCGGAGTGAACCCATTATTTTTTTAAATGGACTGAAAACTGGTTGAGATTCAAGGCCTTGTCATTTCCTGAATATAAAATGTGTAAAATGTAGGCGGTAGATTTGGAAGTATAGGGTGGGTTGATGAAGAAATCTGATGGTATAAAGCATGCCCCAGATCTAATAATTTCATCATAGGAAAATGCATGAATGAATGATAAATAATACGATAAAAGTTCCTAGAATATTTCATTAATTTCATCTATGGTGAATTGGAATTATCAGGATAGGTTTAAGGTCTGAGTGCACAGGTGAAATTCATTTATGGGTATAATCTGCTCAATAATTTCGGTGTCATAGAAATCTTGAATTTTGACTCAATTACTCAAGAATTATCGATCTGATCGTAATGAACCTTGAAATGAAATAATAATAAGAATAATTTATTGATCTTTTGGACAATTCAACAACGTATAAGAAACGTGAGATATGAACCAGTAGGTGAGCCAAAATAGAGAAAATGAGCAATAACGAGACAATTACAAAAGTTTAGAATATATAGATAAAATGTCCCAGATCTAATAATCTAATAATCTTTGGATCTTTCAACAATGTGTAAGAAACGTAAAATATAAACCAGAATATTAGCCAAATATAATAATAAAAATAAATAATAATGAGCAATAACGAAAGAGTTTCAGAAAAATTAAGAATAGACATAACAAAAATTAAAAATTGCAGAAACCAAAGTTGGGTTATTAACACATTTTATCGGATAAAATTCTCCCACACTATATATAGAAGCACTTGTTTGATAACAATAAATAAAAAATGGTATTCCAAAAAGATTCGTCAATTTACGCAAAATTTTTACTTCGATACAAGTTTGAAACCTTTCTCCCAGGTGACAACAGAATATCGAAAAAATCTGATGAATCCTGGACCATCTCAATAATTTCAAGCAACTTAAAAGATAATTCTACTCAGATATGTCTCAAGAATATCCGATTTCATAGTCTATGAGAAAACTCATTAAACTCAATCAATTTTCTTGTCATTCTGTCTGGTGCATACGAACATAAGCAACGAGCCAATCTATTCTTGTCGCGCTACAAGTCTTAAAAGTAGACAGCTGTGGATAACTTAAACTTTCGTTCAAGAACGTTATAAAAGTTGCAGAACAGATGTATAAGTGTTATGGAAACATATAATTATTGAATACGTGGGAGGGCAGATTATAAGCTGAGCTACGAAAGCTATAGGGATTGTTGGAAAGGTTTTATTTCATTTTGTTCGTCTGGATGTAACTACGATGTTGCACTACTAGCTTGACTAGGGAAAAAGTCTGTAATTTTCGAATTTCGAAAAGAAAAGAGCCTTAAAAGTTAGTGTAATGTGTATTTGAATGTTAAGGTTTGTCTCACTGAAGAAATATCCATAGGAAAATTCAATTCTTTCGGGCTATCTTACTGTCTGTATCTCAAATCAGAGATCGTTGCAATTTGACAGCTAGTGTAAAGCAAAACCACAGGATGAAAACCAAACTGAAAGTTTCCCAAAAACGGGGAACCTATTTGAACTGCAAAACCTGCAATAAAAATCCTTCATGAATGGTTTAATCTCAACGAACTCCAAGAAAAATGAATGAAAATAAATGGAAATACTAACATAATCATACGAATATCTGTCGATAAATACACCAATATCCCACCTTGATCAGAGATGATCATCCAATCAACCAAGTCATCTACGACGAAGAAGCGGATCCAAGGAGATTGACTCCAGCTGTTTCACAGTTATTACTGATCGACAGGTCAACTTACCTTGGATAAACCGCATAAGAAATCTCGATATTTGTCACCTTTCAGATGGATCGCTGCAGTATAACAACGTCCAGAGCGCCATCTTCAGGAGCATCTTGCGAATCCTTCCTTCGAGTACACTGATCGATGTGTATGACGTTCAGTGTAGATGTTTTGGTTGATTGGATGATTAGCTCTGATCAAGGTTGACTTGTGATTAAGTTGGTATTACTACTGGAGCTCTCTTTCCCCATGAACCAATTCCTATAAATGGAAATGTCGAAAAAATTCAATCGAAATACTTCATTCCTTGATCGAATATTCGTGAGGAGAAAATGCTTATGACATATAAGTTTTCAGACTGGAGATCTTTACAAGAACCGATCATTTGCCATCTTGTTGTAGCAAGAACAAAGTTAGAACAATAATTTCTCAATTTCGAACCAAAAAAATCCTCATATTTTCCCTTATTCAGATTCAAACCACCTTCTCTACCTCCTGATGACATTCCTTCTGTTTTGACCCGAATTGGTTTATTCAGGTGTATTGGGGTTTCAATAATAGAGACCCCGTATGGATTAATTATTCGCACTTGATTAATTCTGTCGTTATCAAAATGAAGACACGACCGACGAATATTTTCTGATCTTTATCAGAAATGTTGATGCTTCTAAAATAAGCAGATAATTGAAGAACTTATTGACCAGTTGATCAATATCGTTGCACTTATGACACGAAGATGTTGTTAAGGTGTATTAAAAACGCACTTTTAACAAGTAACAAAAATGTATTTTCTTGTATCTGTATTAGATAACAAGACCGAAATGGTATACAAGTGATTTGCACAATAGAATCTTCCTTCTATATCTTATTCGATAGCAAGGTCGAAGCGACTTTCAAATGAGAAGTTACGATTTTTACAATACAAAAATTAACGTATAAGTCTTGTTTGTAAATACGAAAGCGAATTGTTGTTTACTATACAACGGTCAAATGAAAAGTGTCTAAAAACTAACTAAACCCAAATTAAGAAAATTCCCTTCTTCACATTTTAGAGGGAGAATATAAATTTTGATTGGTTTTTTTGAATTAAGCGACGCCCTTCTAAAATCCGAAAAAACACCTCGGATTGGCTGGTATGAAAGAGAGAGCACAAATGTGTGAAGGAAATTTCCCTAAATGGTCTAAAACGATAAATTCTATAAACTGTCACATGTGATGTCTGGATTCTTCGAATAACCGAAGTATTCCACCCATCAAGCTCCGATTCCTGGAAGACTAAGAGCTTGAATTTCATCTGAGTGTTTTCTTTCATGCAAAATTATACTTTATTGTTGGCTTGAAATAAAATGCTCTTAAAGCCGGTGTCAATTGATTTAAACCAAAAAATATTGAATTTCGGGCATATTCCTGGGAACCAAAGAATTCAGACTCCGACGTTGGAAAATCAAGAAAAGACAATATATCATAAAATGCTGGGTCCAGGATACGGGACACAACAAATAAATCTTCATATTTTCAATTACATATTCAGATTCAAACCACCTACTTCACCTCCTGATGGCATTCCTTCATCGAAACTCCTAACTCCACCTAGCAATTAAGGTAATACGAAATCAATAACACACGATAACAATGAAGAATAATCACTTTTATACGACCAGTTATTGTATTAAGTGTGTCATTCACTTGTGGGACATTTTATGCCGCCGTCTCCCATTCGTGAACGACTTCAGCACGACCACACCTATCATCCAAGGTGAGATGGCCACAGATTTCAAGATAAAATACGTCCACAGTTTATTGACAGCGATTTTATGACGTTATTATCGGGTTGAAGACAATAAATAACTGTTTTCTCTTGTTCATCGTTTCATATCGATGGAATGCGACGTGCTTCTTTCAACAGTTATAATTTCGTTTCGTTTTTTCATAGAAAGCGCGATTTTTCTAATAGCTGTTATTATTGTTTTTCTTCTCGTGGGTACATACCGCAAGTGAACACAATGTTGTATGTGGGCGTTATAGGAAAGAAGAGAATAGCTGTTTGTGCAATTTTTTCCGTGGATTCATGATACAAAACATGTGTTTGTAGTATACGTTGGTTGGGAATACGGAAAAGGCTTGTTTTGAATTGGTATACAGGGTATTCCTAAATTGGAGGTTCAAACGAAGAGCGGAAATTCGTAATTTTGAGGAAAAAGTTCCATGAACATGAGACCGCAAAAGTTTTGTTTTCGAGATATAGACTTCATACGATCTTCATGAATTATTTATTGCTACAGATCTGGAAAATATCCATAAGAACCAATAACGAATTTATTCAGCACGTTTTTCCTCACAATAGGCTCGTGAAATGGAATTTTGTATTCATAATATGTTTTTTGAAAAGAAAGAAATTTAACTCTGTGTACAATTTTCACCATTCTTTCTATTATATGCACAATTCCAATAGGAGTCATCAAGTCACGTTCTCTTTTCAAGATGAATCAACATCTTTTCAACACCAACATGGATAACGATAAATATTCCGATAAAACTGTATACCGCGTCGATATCTCTATACAGTTGAAATATTTATATTCTTATCGACACCAGAACGTATTGAAGAATCCCTTATAGCCACAGGAAATGCTTTCAGTCATGTGATATATTGCGGTCTACCATAAAAGCTGTCTATACATTCGTCGAATCGGATATGTGTGCTTCCAGTAATTAAAGAATCGTCCTAGTCTGGCCGGAGGATGTCCATAAAGTTGTCTTGATTCGAATACCATCGATTTTAATACCGACAACTATATTTCATCACGAACCACTTAATGTTATTACTACATTTTGATGTTGGAACAACATGACAAAAGGATTGATTTATATCTCTGGAATCATTAGGTCCCAGATTCTGGGAATCATTTAAGTGAAGAGAAATATCTGAAAAAGATCTGGCATATCAAATTTTTCATATCGTCATTTCGAAAAATACAGGGTGTTCCTGAATTGCAAGTTCAAACGAAGAGGGGAAGATTCCTCGCACGAATTCAATGAATATATCAAGGTATTAATGTCAACATCCGATTAACAACGGAATTTTACATATTGTTTCAATGAAATTCTTGAAAAATGAAAATCTGGTTTGAATATAAGTTAGTTTGTCCTTTGTTCGCTCAATAATCATAGCAATTATCGGAATTGTTCCTCTCAATGAGTCGTTTTCTCCATCTTCCAGCGGAGGAAATATTATAGACTCATTCGGTTGCATCTAGTTATGGAATTCCCCAGGGCCTGACCGTGGACCAGTTTTATTCTCGCCCTCCTTCCCAAACTGTTTCGTACGTGACACTGAGTAAGCTTCCTTTTAAATTCTTAAAATTAGTGTTTACCCGGTCAACTTGACATTCAATATTTTATAATCGTCAAAATGTATCCTCACATTCGGTTCTTCAATTGATTATATGTACATTTTTGTTAAACTTCACCACACTTCTGATGTGTGTTATTCAGTCTAGTCATCCTAGTGTAGCCCGAGGATGTCCATAAAGTTGTATCGATTCTTATAACAAGGATTTTGATACCAACAACGGTATCTCATTCCAATCCTGTTAATATTATTACTATATTTAATGTTGTAGCAGCGAGACAAGAATATTGTATATGAGATTTTATTAATCCCAACATTCATTCGATTTCGATTCTACTACTTATTGATAAATCAGAATATTTTCTGAAGAGTTAAGAGGAAATATACATTTTGCGAATATTAGTTATGGGCTATAATCCGAAAATGTAAATAATTCTCTTCAATTTGAAGAAATTCACAGGTATATAAAGGTCAAAATCCCCAATTTTATGATCACATTTTCGTGCTGGAACAGCGTGAGGTAGAATGTTGAAACTTCTTTTTATTGCCATTTTTATTAATCTTATTTCTCATTCATAATTTGTTCCTAACTGTTTTTTTATTTATTATCGAATAATTTGAGCTTTCAGTAACTGGACTTTTCGGAATAATCAAAAACTTCATATTCATCCCAGTAAAAGAAAATACGGTTTTAATATTCCCATAAATCACGAATAAATATTTCAAGAAGTTAAATCGAGTAGTTCATCGACTCATTCATCCTATTTCGAAATTTAAACTGTTGATCAGTCACTTTTTTATTCCTCGTTCGATTAGTAATATGGAAAGATTCATCACAGTATATTTTATTTCTATTTATATTGCTATCTTCTCTGATAACATCCCAACCAATATGCAACCAATAAATTTTCGTGATAAGATATTTACTGAAACTAGGAATTTTTGTTTTCTACCACTCCTTACAAAACAATTCATTTTATACTCATATATTTCCCACTCATACCCATAGAAAAACTTCTTTTTTGAGAATCTCTTCACGTGCTATGAATAGTTCTCACTCCTATTAATGAGGATGCCAATATAATGGCTTGAATGAGTGAGAAAGCATTGTTACCATCTGCTTAGACGGTATTAAAATCGAAATGTCAGACTATTAGAGATAATTGGATGAATTGGTAAGGTTGATAACACTGATGGTACTCATTAGAATTGATGAAGAGGTATGATTTCTAATTTTGACTACTTCGAGAATGCTGCAGTAGAGAAATATAAATGAATCTTTCATAATAAACAGATGAAATTCTAAACTATCAATGATTTTCAGTCAAGAGCTGTAACATTCTCGTGCAGTTTTATCTGAATTATTCTAATTCTTTGGTAATCACCAAAAAAAACTGACACATGAAGTGAGATGGATAAACCAAGAGAGCTTTTTGAGACAGTTCTATAATCTACTCATTAAATTTCAGCATTTTGGTTTTTTGAATACTCGTAAATTCTTCACTCCAGATCAGTTGTAATGCTTTTAACGGATTGTGCAAGTTTACCAAAAATGAATTTCACTACAGAAAAAACTAACAAAATCTCTTAAGTACTAACTTTCCCCTGTTTTTAGATTAGAGCATACTTTTCACAGATCCTACACATCTTACAATAGCAAGAAGTCTTTTTGGGATGCACGATTTTTTAGCTAGTTTTGGGTAATAAATTGATTATTAGTTTGTATCTCATTCTGGTACACCTCAAGGCGCGTATCTTGGACCTACTTTATCCACTTGATAGAAAAGTGACGGCGACGTTATTTGCAAAGCACCAGGAGGCTAGATCCCGAAGGTAAATTTCATCAATGGGCTTACATTGCAATTCGGTAATATCTGTATTTTTGGAAATATTCGAAAAATATAATTCGGAATGATTTTAGAAATCATTAGGTGATTCGGTAATTAAGCTCTACACATATCGAGTATCTAAGATATCTTTACGATCTTCCGTTAGGCTGACCTTTTCACTTATTGCTGAACTGTTTGTAGACAAATAGAGTGGAATGTCAGACGAAATTTTTTGTCAATATATCAACGCCTACTACATGAGCACTCAGCGAAAGCTGTACAAACTCGTATACATCAACCAACCTAATTTTTTCGTCAAGAGTCCCTTCGATGACCCCACCCACATCCATTGGTGGTGCACCTTGACAAGAGCCTTGATATTTCTCCAACCATTTCACTCAAAAAATTCACGTAACCCAAAAACCGAACGGGACTTCGGTATTCCCAAACGCGTCTTGCAGAATGAATCACCAAGCGCCATCGACCTCCCGACAGTGTTGCCGGGCTTACCCCCATTCCGCAGATGACCTATAGACCAGTATAGTACTGTTTCTTCACAATGGTACCGATGATAAATGTCAACTCTTACTTTCAAAGATCCTCCGTTATGTGGAGAAGAGAACATCACTTTTTTCTAATGAGTATTATTAGAGTAATTCCTGGTGTGATCATACGATCGAGGAGCATGCTTATTTGTTGAGATTTCGTCCCGCTGGTGTTGCGGTGTTTGAATTCCGCTTCCGGTTAGGTTCTCAGAATGTGTTAATGGCCATTGGTTGGTCTAGAATATGGTTAAGTTTGAATCTAAAAATTCGATATTTTGAATTGGATACACTGTATATTTTCGCATTTTGGGGTTTGCTTTTGCTTTTCGATTAGATACCAAACTATACCTTCAGTAGATTTCGGGAAATTTCTTATTTATTGTGGAAAACATGGCTGCATTTGAATGTTCTTAACTCGCTGTATAGATTCGTAGAATACTGAAATTTTGTGAATAGTTCAAAAATATTTTGTGTAATGGTTATATTCGAGGAAATTTGTCGTACATTATACGGGGTCGCTCAAAGGGTGTCATCTGACGTCTAGATGTTGAATACAATATGTTATAGAATATATTTATAGACAATCGAAAAACATTCAATTTATGAATTATCTTCCAGCATGAAAATCATCGGTGTGTTGAATGAAAACACTTTTCTGTAGAATTATATTATTCTGTCATATTTTGTTTCGGATCAGTATTTTTTATTGGACATAAATAAAATGTTCTGAAACGTATTCTGACAACTCGAAAAATAATAAAAACCATAGCTCTCTCTTCCTCAACAAGAATACAAAAAATATAAAATATCCTTCGAACAGTTATTTCCTCGCGTACGTAATTGAGCTCAAAATTTGCTCCACAAATATCAAGTCTCTCAAAGATGTAGCCGTTCGAAATTTCGTTTTCCTTATAATTCGAAAAGCACAGATTTTATTGAAATCATTGATTCAAATTTGTCCAAAATATGAACGCAGTGAAGGTTCATATAAAAATCTGTCGTGTATTAACACAATATCTTTCAAACTTCAACTTATGATCCTAAAATTACTAGAGCACTTTGAAGCTCACCCTAAAAATTTCGCCATTCGCAATATTATTTTTTTAGTACATATTTCCGAAAGTATATATCGGACGAAGCTGAAAATTCGTACAATGTTATCGAATACCATCTCAAAAGTTCATGAAAAGTTTAATTGGAATCTGACGAATAGTTTCCTAGAATTTTTTTTTATTTTTGCTGTATTCTATTTTCTCCAATAAAATCCGTAATGTACATCTATTTCTCACTTTGAAAATCTCAGTTGAAACCTATAATCGATTACCAGTACAAAGTTATGTTAACAGAAAAAAATACCATACAAATATCGATATTCTATGTAACTGCTTCCAGATATCATTAAGAGTTGTGTTCACGGCCAGCCAACCTGCCGTTTGTTAACACAGTATCTTTCGAATTTCAACTTATGGGGTCCTAAAATCCCTAGAGCATGTTTGGAGTTCACCCGAAAATTTTTCCATGCGAAATATAATTTTTTTTTAAATATTTCCGAAAGTACAAATCGGATGAAGCTGAAAATTGGTGCAATGTTATCGAATACCATCTCAAAAGTTCATGAAAAATACAATTGGAATCTGACGAACAGTTTCCGAGAAAACTTCGTTTTATTTTTACTGTATTCCAGTTTTTCGAACAAAATCCTTGTTTTGTTGAATTTCATTTTTAAAATCGTTAATGAACACCCATTTCTCACTTTTAAAATTTCAGTTGAAACCTATAATCATCAACAACCAGCACCAAGATATGTTGAAAAACAAATACAACTTAAACTAATTAAAATCCCATAAGACGATGCGAACATATCACGTAACATTTCAGATTCTCTTGCCAATTCAACTAATTCCTACCTCAAAAAATTATCACCAGTTAGGTTAAATAGCTCTCCAACCACAAGATAGAAAGATAAACACAAAAAATACACCTCAAGTCAAATTACATACATCCCAATAAGAAAAGGCACAAATTCCACATGTCTCGGAGGCAATATCTATCAACGTTCGAATCTCATACACGACACCGGTGCCAAAAAACGAGAATTGCCCAAATCTCCTAGCCGGTGGGTTATCTTAGCGGTTCCGAACCTGACTGTCAAAAGATTCTCAAGACATTCATCGGAAACCGCTTGTGAGTCTGAACCTGAACTCCATTCTCTATCCATCCAGTAACAAGCTTGATAGGTATTCCATTCGTAATTCCTTTAGATTTGTTATCCATCTGCTGCGGTTTACGGTGACCGCGCATGCGCGACTTAAGTCTGGTCGGAAACGTTCGAAGCGTTACAGAAGCGATACTTATGTTACATTTCTCGAGTGGCGTTACGTGCACATCTGGGTACTCTGATGATTGTTGCCTTTTTCACAATAGAAAAAAGCACTGATGAAGTTTGAGGTTTTTGCCTATTTACGCCTTGAACTGGGCTATTTTTGTTCAAAGATAATATTCGTTAACCAGGTGCTGACTCGTGCCAAGGTGCTGGGCTTCCAGTCAAAACAGTTTTTCGATCTCCTGACCATGATCCTCACGATACTTTGCATACACTTACAAGACATTATTCCACAGGAATGGTCTGAATTTGCACCCGATCATTTTTGTATTTTCGGTAATGAGGTTGGGTGGAAAATCTGATTATGAAAAATTAAGGAAAGGCACTGAAGTAAGGTCAGCCGTTTAGGTGAGTATGTTAAAAATTGTGGGCGAAAATAAATTTGAAAATAATTTTAAAATTGTTCTTATGGCATAATCATCGCTGTTGTAATATATTGACTTGAGGGACCGCATTCCATTTATCAGAGAAAGAAGATGGTGTAAAACTTGATGACAATATTGTTCTATGCACAATTTAACAAGCTTGCCAGAAGGTCTGTACCACCTTAGTTGTTCGCAATCGAGTCTTCGTTAGTACACGTTGTGAGATTTTGGCATATATTGTAGAAAAGATGCTACTGATGATTCTGAATCGAAAGATAAAAAATTTCAAAAAGCACTGCCGTGAAGGCAGCAACTTTTGCGCGCATGTTCAATGTAGATGACCGCTTCAGCAACGAATTTGAACATGCACGCAAAAGCTGCTGCCTTCACGGCAGTGCTTTTTGGAATTTTTTACTGATAAATTACTGGATTTCAATTCGATCAAATCTGTATTTTTGGAAATATTGGAAAATATAATTTTGATTGGGTATATCTACGGAATCATTGGGTGGATTTTACCCATTCACGAATTCAGCCTTCGTAATTGAGGTCCAAACCTTCTCTACAAATATCGAGTTTCTAAGTTGTTTCTTTCGGAAGGTATTGTGTTTACGCAGTCGGCCGTTAGGCTGACAAAAATACAGATCAGATCAAATTGAAATCCAGTACTTCATCGAAAAATAACAGTTCGAAGTTTCATACAGAATTTAATGAGGATGATATGATAACAAAATCATAGAATTTTTTTTTTCAAATTGTTCTAATGACACGATTATCACGAAATTAGCATTAAGTTGTCTTTCAGCATCTCAAGACTAGCTGTGAAGTTTTATCAGGACTGAATCAGTATTTCTCGAGTTATACCGAAAAAATCAACGATATCGAGAAGAAAACCTCGAAATTTGACATATTTTTCCCGATATCTCCAAAACTTATGACCGTATCGAACTGAAATTTGGTACACTGCTGTGAAATATGAAGCTCAAAGTGTGAGTGGAATTTTTTTTGGTATGATGAATGGTTTCCAGAAAAAAAAAATTGTGGAAAAAAATTTCGAAAAAAATTTACTGACGAAATTTGGCTCAAAGTTACGCGTCGTTATACTCCACCTTACTGCCAAGTTTGAATCCAATCGCTCAAGTAGTTTCTGAAAAAAAAAATTAATAACTTCAAAACTTCAAGTGCCTATAACTCCGAAACTATTCGACCGATTTGGTCCATTAACGAACTTAATCGCGGCATTCTGATTCGCAACCTATCCTGCAAGTTTCAAGTTACTAGCTTGCTTCTGTCGACAGTTATCGTGTCTACGGCCGGACGGCCGACCGGACAGAATCGATTTTGACACCGGATTCGTCATCAGTGAGTCCAACCTGGCCGATTGAGACCATTTTCGGCTCAATCATCCAAAATTACAGACATTTGGACAAAACGATAGCACGCTGTTCCCCTAGAACATGCGCGCAAAAACACCTTGTGTGGAATTGTTTTTGTATTGTTTTTTTATCATCCTACCGATTCCTGAGGTTTTTCACTCCAATCATTATATGCCAGTTGATATAATAATTTCAACAAGTGGCATACAATGATTGAAGTCAAAAACCTAAGAAAACGGTAAAATGATAAAAATCATTACAAAAATAATTATATCAACTGGCATATAATGATTGCAGTCAAAAACCTAAGAAAACGGTAAGATGATAAGAAACAATACAAAAATAATTCTAGACACGGTGTTTCATCTTTTATCTTTCGATCGCTATTTACAAACAGAAAAGGCCTGATTATCTTTCGATATTTAATAATTATTATTGAATATCGAAAGATAATCAGGCCTTTTCTGTTTGCAAATAGCAATATTGCCAGGGAAAATATATTGCTTCCATAACAAGATTAGAAATATTGGTATTCTGATCTGAGCAATATGATCTGTCAATTTGACAAAATCTTGAAATCAATAGCAATCTCAAAATAGGATGATAAGATGACTAAGAAGTGGAATATGGCAGAGAACCATTTGTCCTTCAGTATTATTTCTTCAAAGAATTCGAAAATATTTAAAATAGGAAAGAGCACCATATTCTGAGAAATTTAAGCCAAAATATTCATTTTTGCGAAATTATTTTTCCGAAATTATAAATATAAATCTTCACCCAAATTTCAACATAGCATAGAATTTCAAAAAGTACCCTTTAAATTCTATTATTATGTTCCAAGAATATCCTCCCCATTACTTATTAGGTAGGAACCACCCTGTCTTCATCGTCAAAGAAATATCAACAAAACATTTCCACCTGGCGCTCCTTTTCAAGCTTCCTGAAATTCAATAAAAGCCCCAAGTATAACTCGAAAGTAAACTTTCTAGAACATTCATTCATACTCGACTAATCAATAGGACAGGCCTTTTACAACACTGTGTAGACTGGGACAGGTGACTCAAATAATAGGCACCAGGTACCTACCAGACTCACCCTCCTGTACGAAAACATCGATATTTTACGACAATTAAATGAAATTCAAATAAAACATTACTCCCCTTAGTTGCACCTTTTGATACACGGTTTCTTCGGTTCACCCCTCCAAGTTACAGCGTTGTCAATGTGCACATTGCACAACTTCAGCTTGTTGAACATCTGAATAATGAGTTAGGAACGCAGAGGCATCATTTGGGTGTTTATGGATGTCAAAAAAAAATTTTTTTTTTAAATTATCAAAATCATTTATATTCATTATATTTTGAATGGAAAATATGCAGATGAAGTTATGGAAATTCATTATCTGAAATTTTCTTGAAAAAAATAACGGCCGACTGCGTAAACACAATAACTTCCGAAAGAAACAACTTAGAAACTTGATATTTGTAGAGAAGGTTTGGGGCTAACGGCTGACTGCGTAAACACAATAACTTCCGAAAGAAACAACTTAGAAACTTGATATTTGTAGAGAAGGTTTGGGGCTAACGGCTGACTGCATAAACACAATAACTTCCGAAAGAAACAACTTAGAAACTCGATAATTGTAGAGAAGGTTTGGACCTTAATTACTTGGCAGCTAGTTTGAAGATGCTGATGGGCAACTTTATGCAACATTTCGTCTTAATCATGCATTAGAACAGTTTGAAAAAAAAAATTCAAATTTTTTTTTCGAATATTCGATATTCTGTGATCTTCTTGTCATATTACCCCAATTAAATTCTGTATGGACCTTCGAAGTGTCATTTTTCGATGAAGTACAGGATTACAATTCGATCTAATCTGTTTTTTTGGAAATATTGGGAAAATTTTGAATCAGTATTTCTGCAGAATCATTGTGGATTCTACCCATTCACGAATTCGGCCGTCGTAATTAAGGTCCAAACCTTCTCTTCAAATATCGAGTTTCCAAGTTGTTCCTTTCGGAAGTTACTGTGATAACGGTCCGGCTGTTAGGCCGCCTGTGAACACAATAACTTCCTGAAGAAACGACTTAGAAACTCTATATTTGCAGAGTAAGTTTGGGGCTTGATTACGAAGGTCGAATTCGTGAATAGGTAAAATCCGCCCAAAGGTTCCGTATATATACCCATTCAAAATTTTATTTTTCCAATAATTCCAAAAATACAGATTAGATCGAAAAAATCTAGAAGAGCTCTGCCGTGAAGGCAGCAGCTTTTGCGCGCATGAAAAGCTTTTCTAGATTTTTGTAACTAGAACTGTGTCAGGTTGGCACTCTTGAAATATGGTCAAGGTAGAAATAATTTAGCTAGAATTCAAGGACTTCCATAGCCTACCAACTGACTCAATGAAAGGTGGCGTAGAAGAGATAACTACAAGCAAAATTTGATTCAAGTTTGCCAACTATTATCAGTTACCAAAAAATTGGAAATCCAGGCAGCCAATATTTAAAAGCGGTAAGAGATATTCTTAAAATATTTATTTATAAAACCAGAAATGCTTTCAACTGAACAAACCAAGAAATTCTGTTCTTAGCCGATTCAATGTAATCGGTATATAAATGTGAGTGACCATAAAATATAATCTTTCGATTCTTCGTCTTCACTCTATTATGGTCCACTTGGTGGAGGTGGAGTATATGTTAGATCATCTGTTTTACATTCTTCTTGCCAGTTTTGAGGTATCACAGGTTTTGTTAAATCTACCAATTTATCCAAAGGACAAAAGCTTTGACATCTTGGTATTGTCAAGAGGAATGGTGGTGATGAGGTAGTGTTTCTCAAGAAAATCTACGAAGAAACAGTTATGAAATATTATCATGAAATAACTCAAGTTACTATGAAGCCAAAATGGTACACACTACGTTTTTCAGGGAATCTGAATTTTATATGAAATTCTCATTTTATATTCCTAAAATGCATGCAGTTCATTTGGCAACAATAAATCAAAATGCACATTGCTTTGATGTTGATTCACAACCTTCTCATATCTTTATCAATAAAATGAAATTACCTTCTTTAGAAGGCACTTACTTTATGAGTTTTATTTTAGATTACTACATGTTATTTTTTCCTTAAGGAACTGAATTGACAACCCAAAGCGGAACATATCAGATATTGTAGTATTTGGACGCCATCTACTATCAACTTTCTTCATTCATCTACAGAATCATCTACCAGATTTCACTTATTCACTTCATAATGAATACCAATTCTAGCTCTTGGCCTACTTCAAGTATCTCTTGGTTCTCCAAAATACATACGAATGAAGCTCTCAACCAATACCTCATGTTTAGGTCCATTGATACCAATTTGAGGCCTTTTTCGAGTGTAATTTCGCATGTTTGGGTTGTATCGAACAAATTTATATCGAGTCAAATGCATTGGTAAGTATTATAAAGGCACAGAACAATTACCAAACTCACCTCAACTCCTACTTCTCCAGTTTGCATATCTCTGGACATTTCCAACATTACTGTAATCCCATATGCTGGTATTTGTGGATCCCACACTCCCAAGGTACTGAGAAGGTTTGCGATGGTAGAATCGTGTCCTCCATAAAGGAAAGCTCTCCTCTCTTGTGGTGTTAAAGAATTTGTAGATTTTTCCTTCCAGTCCTTGATGAGCTTTGCCAGTAAAACACCTCCAGGAAAAGTTAGGTCAGTATTCTAGCTGAATCTGAGTCAAGAGTATTTGGGTACCTACCACCTTTAAGTCTCTTCATTTTATCAGTATATGAGTTGAACACGTAGGAGAAAATTGTTGGTTCCTCAAGTTTATCAGGAAAGAAAACTTTCGTCCATTCTGGTAAGGTTAGATTGAAATTTTTCTGGAAATAATTTACTACTAGGATTGAAGACATAAAAATTCGATGTAAGCATCGGTAAGATCTAGTTGGGGTTATTTTTACTTACTTCTGCAAGAAGTGTACTGTAGACGTCCTCAGCATCTGCGAAGTCCTTCATTTTAGCACCAGTATGTTTGGAAACTGCTTCGAACGTTTCTTTGAAATCCCCCAATTTTTTCTGTATCTCTGGAAGATTTTTCACCCGTTCTTGTTCCAAGGAATACTGAGCACAAGGTTTTCTTACCAGTAGCAGCTGAAACATGAATAGAATCAAGATATATAGTTAAAGAAAGAGATTTGAGCCATTTTGTATATGGTATTTGCTATTCTTTTCGTATGGGTATGGTTATCCTAACCCAACAATATTGACCAAGATTTCAATAGAAGGTGATAGCCTACTGCTCATTTAAAATATTGACTGCTGCGACCGACACTAGCTTTAAAAATACCGGAATACTAGATTTAAGAGTTTATAAACCATTTGGCTGGAAGGAGAAAGTAGGGAGATGTCAGTTATAAGCAACAATAAAAGTAATCTTCTGTGAGTGTACATTTTCACATCTTCAAAAATCAGAGGCAAGTTTTTTAGGAAAACCAACAAATTTGCTAACGAGTTTATTTACCTGAGTAATTGAAAAGTTTGTTCACCAACAAAAGTCTTATCTAACTAATAAGTTGAAGAATATATTCATAAAAGTTATGTTGATATGAAACTGAAATTGTGAAAAAAGTCCAAAAAGCACTGCCGTGAAGGCAGCAACATTTGCGCGCATGTTCAATGTAGATGACCGCTTCAGCAACGAATTTGAACGTGCGCGCAAAAGCTGCTGCCTTCACGGCAGTGCTTTTTGAAATTTTTTTCTGATAAATTACTGGATTTCAATTCGATCATATCTGTATTTTTGGACATATTGTAAAAATAAAATTTTGAATGGGTATATCTACGGAATCATTGGGCGGATTTTACCCATTCACGAATTCGACCTTCGTAATTAAGCCCCAAACCTACTCTACAAATATCGAGTTTCTAAGTCGTTTCTTCCGGAAGTTATTGTGATTACGGTCAGCCTGACGGCCGACTGCGTAAACACAATAACTTCCGAAAGAAACAACTTAGAAACTCGATATTTGTAGAGAAGGTTTGGACCTTAATTACGAAGGCCGAATTCGTGAATGGGTAAAATCCACCCAATGATTCCGTAGATATACCCAATCAAAATTTTATTTTTCCAATATTTCCAAAAATACAGATCAGATCGAATTGAAATCCAGTACTTCATCGAAAATAACAGTTTCGAAGTTTCATACAGAATTTAATGAGGATGATATGATGAGAAAATCATAGAAATTTTTTTTTTCAAATTGTTCTAATAACACGATTATCACGAAATTTTGCAGAAAGTTGTCTTTCAGCATCTTAAAACTAGCTGTGATGTTTAATCAGGACTGAATCAGTATTTCTCGAGTAATACCGAAAAAATCAACGATATCGCGAAGAAAACCTCGAAATTTGACATATTTTTTCCCGATATCTCCAAAACTTATGATCGTATCGAACTGAAATTTAGTACACTGCTGTGAAATTAGGAGGTCAAAGTGTGAGTATAATTTTTTTTGGTATGACGAATGGTTTCCGAAAAAAAAATTGTTTTGTAAAAAAATTTCGAAAAAAATTTTTTTTAAAATTTACTGACAATATGATCTTCACGAAATTTGGCTCAAAGTTGCGCGTCGTTATACTCCACCAAACTGCCAAGTTTGAATCCAATCGCTTGAGTAGTTTCTGAAATAAAAAATAAATAACTTCAAAACTTCAAGTGCCTATAACTCCGAAACTATTGGACGGATTTGGCCCATTAACGAACTTAACCGCGGCATTCTGATGCGCAACCTATCCTGAAAGTTTCAAGTAGCTAGCTTGCTTCTGTCGACAGTTATCGTGTCTACGGACGGCCGGCCGGCTGGCCGGCCGGACAGAATCAATTTTGACACCGGATTCGTCATCAGTGAGTCCAACCTAGTCGATTGAGACCATTTTCGGCTCAATCATCCAAAATTACAGACATTTGGACAAAACGATAGCACGCTGTTCCCCTAGAACATGCGCGCAAAAATGAGATAACTCAAGGTTCTATTCAGCGACCCTCATTTTTGTCTGCGCTATAAAACTTGGGAAACAAGCTGTGTAGGTTTCAAATAGACTTTTTTGTTTCTTTAGACCTAAACCAAAAAATCCTTACCATATCCTCATCCAACGGTTCAGAATGAACTGGAATGGGTTGCCACTGGAGGGGGCCCCATACTTGATCTCCTTTGGGTGGCCATAGACCTGCGTTCACCAACTGCATGCTAGCTTTGGTCCTATCGACATCAGTGGATTGCGTATAGAAAAGTTCAGGGGTATATCTGTCTCCCAAGAAGGTATCATAGCGTTGTCTCAGGTATTTGCCTGTTTCGTAAAGGTCACTTTTACCTTTCTGAAAAAATCGATTCAGATGAAATCCAAAGGACAGTTTTTGAATTGCCTTACGTTAGTGAGTTGGCCCCAACCTATTGGGTAGAAGGTAGCATTTTTATAAGGGTCCGTTGGGTATGTGGAGGCTGGAGTCCTAGCGCCATGTCTCATGACCTATTGATGAAAAAATGTTTATATTTCAAGACTGTTAAGAAGATATCAGGAATTGATCATTGGAGGAGCCTTCTGTAAGGGATTTTCAGAATAGGTTACGAGCAGTTTTGACAGTTGGGAGAGACTGGAGGACCAACAATAACCTTAAATGCATTGTTTACTATGGGAAAAAGCGATTGGGCTTGTGATTTTGTATGAATTTGGACATTTCGGACTGAAATATTCACTATTGCATTATCTAGGAACTATATCCAAAGTACTTGATATCTTGTAACAGTAACAGCTTGACTTAATTTATGGAATTTTTCGAATAAATACAATTCTTGCTGGTTGAATGAGTTGTTGCATGCTGCTTGGTTTAGTAAGGCAAGAAATACAATTTAAAACCTTTTTTTTAAGTAAATTCAGGTATTCAAGGTCGAATAATCAACATCAAATCGATGAAAACTACCAATGAGTTGTTGAAGTATTTTCATTTGAATGGTACGTACTAACCAGATGTGGAGAGGAACTCAATGTATCCATTATAAAAGAGAGAAATAAGAATATTCTATCGGTTCTGAAGGAGAAAATCATATTTTCTGAATTAATTCAATAAAGAACTGCGCTCTAAAATGGAAATTCACAGAATAAATGTTACTTTGCAACTTGTCAGTTACCTTGGCAAAGAACATAGGTTGTATATTAGTCTGGACAATCAATAAAACTTGAATCAGATAGGATTGATTCATACCATTGACATTCAGGTATGCAATGACATCCTAATTCAGCTGATTTTCATGTTTAGTCGAGTAATATCATGTAGGTTATTTTGGTAGGGCATACCAAACGATTCGGGTTATGGAATATTTGAAAATCATAAGTTCTTAATAAACATTTCTTTATTACTTGAACAAGACAGGATTTATAAAAGATATTTCCATTCAGATATTCAATGCAGGCAAATTTTTAGATGATTCTCAATTAAGGTGCACTATTACTACTGCCAATGTTTTGTTTGGGTATGCCGATTGATACCAGGTAGGGAATTTTCGTAAAATCGTAAGTTTTTGATATACATTCCTGATTGTTTTCACAAAAAAAGATCTAAATCACCCTTGAGTCGTATTTTAGGAACAAAAATCATCCACTGTGTCAATACACTGTTCCTATCTACTACACACAGAGAAATAACTGGCAGTATCTAGGAATGAAAAATTTATTAGCACTATGATATCACAAAATGTTTCCGCAATATTTTACCTCCATATGAAAGTAACAAGGTGCCTATATAATTTACTACAACACACGAAAAGACTGTTGACTGAACTAACCAAAGGTCTGTTTATTTGCCTGTATATGAAGTCAGGGACTAATTTCATAATATGTATACCAAATTTATACTATCCTTTTCAAAAAAAAGTGAATATATCAATCCAAAATTTCCAAATGAATACGAAATCACGAGAGAAATCGCTTTTTCTCATAGTAAACAATGCATTTTAGGTTATTGTTGGTCCTCCAATCTCTCCCAACTGTCAAAACTGCTCGTGACCTATTATCGCTGAGTTGGTACAATTATCTGATATACTCGCACGGAGCTTTGAAGTCATCTGTCATATTCAACAGAGTGAGTTTGCGAGATTTTCATTGCAGATGGAACTCTGTATGTTAAAGGAATTGTCTATAGGTATTTTCCGGACAAACTTTAGTATTGTTTGCTCTTAATGGCGAGCAATAAAGTCAGTTTCCCAACAAGTTTTTGATTCGTTTTCTTAAGTAGTATTTTTTTTTTGAAAAGGCCGACTGATTTGACCGATTCCTGGTAATTTTACAACACTATTATAGAACAAACCTACTTACCACGTGTAAAAGCAACAGTTGTTTGCCATTTCCTGTTTCTCCTGGATTTACAGCGGCTAAAACAGCGCACAAAATTGCTGCCAACAAAACAACACTTGCCAAAACCAATTTCATTTTGTGTACCTGCATAAGAAGATATTCCATTATATCTGAAGTGATTTTTATATTTTATCATTTTAATTAAGTGATAAACAAGGAGAATAATTTCTTGAATTGTTTTCTAAACAAAACTATAACTCATCGAGTGGATTGAACGATAACCTTAAATTCAGATAACACATCCGATTTGTTCTGTAGTGGGTATGTAGCTTTATTCATATTGGCGCCAACTGACGAAGTAATCACGTATATATCCTCTTGCAGTTGAGAACATTTCGGGTGAAATCTTCAAAATCCACTTGGAATACCATCACTCCCTTTTATTTATTGAAATAAAATCTTCACTGGCTCTCACTATGGTCAACTTACATGCATGCTGGTAGGAACGGTGTTATCTGACTAACCGGTGGTGTAGTTTAACTTCCTTCAACTGTTTTTTTGATGGCATATTTTGTACCCTATTCAAGAATAAATACAGTGGCGTACTGGTTGCTTGTAGGCTAATCGAATTTAGTTTCAAAGACAGACTAAAAATGAAACTACGTTCGAAAGAATCAAAATTTTCATTCGGTTATGATAAACTGATATACAGGGTGTTCTAATGAAAAGGAGTCACTCCTGATTCCTTACAATCATTCATTGTGTGGAAGCGAATGGTACTAAATTTGGACATTCAATTCGAATAAATGTGGGCTCAAGTACACTAGATCGAATGTGAATATCAAACAGATGGGCTAGACCACTGCTCTGGAAATATCGACCAGGCCATTTCTGCAAAGGAAATTTAAAGCTCAAATTATTTTATTATATTATTAGAAACCGCAGAGGTTGCTTCTTTTCATTGGGACCCCCTGTATGTATCTTTATCGTTCTCATTTTTGAAAAAAAAATGTACCATACACACCACATTCCCCAAAACAAATGGACATAATAATTTAATAATATTCCTTCCAAATATGACACCACAAATTTGAGCGGAAATAACTCTATTTGGGGAAAGAATAATCGTTAGTAACTGAATCGAGTAGAATGATAATCTGAATCTGTTATATCTGTTATTGAATCTTCTTGAAAATATGTATATTACGCCACTGTGTTATAAACAGGTTCTGGATGGAATCATCAATTACTTCATTTACATGCATATATTATATGGAGTCTTCCTCTATACTTTATTTTTATTTGATATCATACAGATTGGATGAAGATTACCAGGTTTTTATCTTCGATGCAACTATACAAAATTCCACTATGTTCGTTTGCAACTGTAGTAATTTTTTTGTGTTTGGGAAGAAAATTACCATTGAATTATAATAATCCGAACTGTTGGTTTCCTAGATACAATATTTTTTTTACTGGTTCACTGCTTTGGACATTGGGAAAATAACATTTTAGATGGACATAACTCCGGAAGCGTTAGAAGAATTAAAGTCATCTGTAGTTATAGCGAGATGAGGGCCCAGCTGACATAATTTAATTCATCAGTAGGGCAAACCAAATGATTTAAGATGATTTCACTTCGAAATGAACAAAAAACTGATAATTGAGCAAACATATCACTTTAGTTCCTTGAAACAAGTGGGTTGAAATTCAGCAATACATCGAAAATTTTGTGTTTCTTTTTGTGTAAATTTCTGATTGTGCAAAATAGGAATCACTTTCACAAATTTGTGAATGGAGTAAATACAAGTACATATTCAAGGTGAATATTTTCTAAATAATATTCGAGTGTTTTTTCGCTACGAATTTGAAGATGCGCGCAAAGGCTGCTGACTTCACGTCAGTTCTTCAAAAGAATGTGTCCATGCTAATGAAATCTTTCCTCGTTATAGTTAAGTAACCTCCAAACTTACCTTGCATATTCGAAAAGTATCCATCTTTTCATCATACCTAGTCCACTCTGTATACGTTAAATGCTTCTTTGTCCAAAACACAGCGGCATTACCTCACATAAATCGAAGAAAACACAAACAAGTATTGCAATTTTTAACACTATTATCAGTCTTTAATTCCACAAATTAGTAAACATGTGATAAGAACCCACAACCTGACTATTATAATTTATAAATTGATTATACAGTTGCCGAAAATCCTGCTGTGCCGTGAACAAAGTCAAGGTTTCTTCAGTCTTTCAATTTAAAAATACTCTCGTTTTCATTCATATTGCAGATGAAAAATTTCCGAGATAAAAATATAATTTATCCTCTAGACGACAATAAAGGAGTTCATAAATTCAACTGTGTTGAGTTATAAGTTGCTTCTTTAATTCGTTCAATCAGAATAATTCTGCTCATGATATTCATCGTTGAATTGATGAATAGAGGATTATCTAGACGAATAAAAAAGCCAGAAGATTTCGTTGAAATTCGGGAGTTTTTTTTTCATTTCCTATTATTTTCATGACACGATCACTCCGAAATTTCGCACAAATTTCGGCACCAGCATTTGATCAGTAATTACAAAGTTTCATCATGATCGGATTAGTATTTGCTGAGGTATTCCAGAAATATACCGAGGAAAATAACACGAAATTTAAAATATATTTTTCTAAATATCTCAGAGAATTCAAATCAGATCCAACTGAAATTTGTCACATTTTGGGAAAATATTTATTCCAATGTGTGTGCCTAATCTCATCGGAATCTGATAACAATTTCCCGAAAGCAAATCTTCTCGAAAAAAATTCGGAAAATGTTCGAAATAGTCTTTTTTGAATCTCATTAACTACATATATGATCCCAACAAACTTTTGCCAGTAGGTTCTTCGATATTCTCAAACCGATTACTAAATTTCAATCCGATCGCCTATGTATTTCTGAAATATTAAGGAATTAACCTCGAAAATTCGAATGGGCTTAACTCCGAAACTGTTTGGCCGATTCTGAAACGCCATATATCCTAAAAGTTTCTAGTCGCTAGCTCCTTCCGATCTCAAATTATCATAGCAGGGTACAGCCAGACAGAATCGCTTTGGACATTGGATCCATCATCAGTGAGTCAAACTTAGTTTATTTTCGGGGAAATATCGAAAATAACAGACATTTGGACAAAACGATAGCACGCGTTTTCCTTAGCAATGATTCTTAGATCATACTGGAGTTGAGTACTTCAAAATTTCATGATTATATTCAAATAAATTCTTTTCGTTATTTCCTGAATTATTGATCAAAAAATCTGGGAAAGCTCTAACACTATTCTTTCGAAAAATGTTTCTCAACGGCTCTTCAACTGTATTACCCTGAAGATGAATTTTATCCATTCTCTCCAGAATTTACACAAAAAAAATCTTGAGATTTGGTATGACTCCTCTTAAGTTTACTCAAACTACAACTGTGAAAATACCTTGAAGATTTTGAACAGGTGTACCTTAAACTACAGAATCAATTAGTTGAAGCCCTCAATTTTTTCGTACCTCAATATTTTTCAATTTTGAGGCAATATTTCTATTATGAGAAGCTTTGGAATAACTCTACTCGAAAGCAGTGCTTTCAATCAAGGAAATAGAATAGATTTGTTATTTTTCAATAAAACACATTGGGCTTTTGAAACTTGAAATGTTGAGGTACAAAAAAGTATTGGAGGTAGTGGATTCACGTGGAGGTTTCCATGTGAACCAAAAATTGAGCGGCTTTTAGTTGAAAATAAAAGGGCTGTAACAGTCAATCAATATTTTCTATTAATTTAGAAAAAGTCCTATAATTGTGGCCCATTCTGCATTTGATACAATGGAATTGTTGCTATCTGCTCTTGTGAACAGATAAAATAGAGCAAAACATTAATTAAGTAAACTTTTATTATATATTACAAATACAGATATTCAAAACGAAAAATAAAACTGAAACAAATCAATATCAATAGGGATGCAGTCTAAAAATAATTAACAATAATAATATCAGCATATTTCTCCAGCATTCATTAATACATAATATTAATATCTGTTTTTTTTTCGTTCACTAGTTTAAAATTTTCTTTAGTTTGACTAGAATTAAGTATCTACAATTGTAAAAATAATAATATCTTGACTAGATCAGCGTATCGTTTATCATGAATATATTACATCAAACGAAACCAAAATAATTCAAATGAATAAAAGAACCCTTTAAAAATCAGCAACAAAATAATCCAATTCAGAAGTATGATCAACAAATGCATCTAAACAGGTTCGTATTATCTTATTTTCCTCCAGCACCTTGTAATCTTTATATATCATTCGATTTTGTAAAAAAACTGAAGATGTTTTGAATTAGTTTTAAATTTTTTTCATCTTGAATTGACAATTAATTTTATCTCTTCTTCTAACAATAAAATAATGGAAAAACTCTTTGATACGAAAAAATTGACATTAAAAATCGTGTAGTGCAAATTAAATAAAAACCTTATAAATTCTTATGAGATAAACAGTTCCAAAAATTATACGAGATATTTGTGATAATTTTCAGTTTATATCTTATGAATCTTATATTTTGGTCAGTGTTGCAAAGTTCATATGAATGAATAAGTTTTTTTATTTCACGTTAAGCCCACTTAACACTTCTATCCAGCTTGTTTCTGATGAGTTGAAGATATCGATGGGGTCGCCAATTTTGAGGTAAACAAGGTCGGGTCAATTGACCTCAAGGTATAACTGGACATAAGTGTGAAAATGGCTTCATTCGAAAATTCCCGTTAAGCGAATTCATCTTCGAGTTTCACACCGAATTTAACTTCGAAAGAGTAAGTACTTATATCCAGATCACAGCTCAACATTATGTTATAAAATTTGTTTAAAAGAATTCGAATGGTATTCGAGTATGTAAGGTTTTTCAATAACTTAGATTATAAATGAAGACACATTAAGCTGAGAAGCACTAAAAAAATGTTTTTGGTTTTCATGTAAAGAACTTGCTGTGCCAAAATCGTGAGAAATCGATTCATTTGTGTCAATATTTCATGTGGGCAGCCAGAGAATAACAGGTATTCCTGTATCTATGGGGAAATCCTCACAATAAATCTCGGTGGGTGTTTGCCTTCATTTTGCTTTGCAATTGCCCGACAATCAACTTGAATTCATATGAAGACATGTGCCGTTTATGCACAACGCATGACAGGCCAGCACAGATGGAACTATGTGACACCGCAAATGTCTGAACAGCGTGTACAAACTATAACGTTCAGATTTTGACACAGTAAGCTTTCTCAAACAAATCACAACTCTCCAGATTTGTCAAATCATTTTGATGATATCATCAAAGAACTCCTGAACGTGATGATCATTTTTGAGAGTCTCTTACGAATTGAGACAGACGAACTTCATTACAAGCAAAAACAAAGTTCAGCTCAGAAGCCCTGAAAATAATATCGAAAGAACATTTCGTTCTTTTTTCGAGAAACGGTGTCAAAAAATCATGGTTTCCGTCGAAATCTCTATACATACGTTGATCACAATGCAATGTGCAAAATAGAGTTTACCAGGCGAAAAGGGGGCAATTATTACAATAAATTTACAACAATATAGAAAAGAGCCAACGTCTGGCAACATCTGCCACTTCATAACATGGCACACTGTATCTTAACCACAAACTCGTTCAACAAATATGTCAAACTGATAAAAAGTAAGGTTACAAGGACAGCAGAAAATGTAGTTTTCGATTTAAGAGTCGCTGAAGTTCCAAGCGTTGGGATACTACGTTTTTTTCGATTTTTTTCCTAAGTTTTTGAGAATATATTTGTGAGTTTTTCTCTTACAGTAGACCCTACCGAACACCACATTCTCCATCCGACTTGTTGTTTGTTTTTTTTTCAAAACTCTAGTTTTATATCGTTTTCTGCCTAATGGGCGATGCTCTCCAGCAGATCCAGACATGGTTGTCAATTGATATCGAACAAGAAATCAACGGGAAGGTTCACTAAGTTACTGGTCTGAATCTCCTACATCTAACCTGGCTTTCTGGTGGTGGGCTGCCCTCTGGTGGTGGAGGTGGTGGACCTTCTGATGTGTCGGGAGAGCTCTCAGTGCCGCCCCCTATGAGGCAAGTCGGAATTCCTCGAGATCGAAGACCTAAACAAAATAGAGGTCATGGTAATGTCGACTTGATTAAAACTGAGATAATAATAATAATGATGTCTTTATTTCTCAATACACCTCACATCCTTTTTATTTTAAATTTTTCGAAGAGTTTGACATCTCTTGTCAGCACATCTATCTGCCATGGCTTCTAGGATTATGTCATAGTCAGCGAAACTTACGTGTGCTTTTAATTATTTATAAATTATATCCGAGAAATTAATCATAAAAATTAATAATTATAATGAATATTATAAGTACTTTAGTGCCGCAATGTAAAAGCAGATAGCAATTAAAATATCTGAATATCTCTAAGCTTCATTTCAAACTGTAATGCAGGGTGTTAGAGGAAACTAGTATAAATCTAGAGTGCAATGAAAATTGAAAATGATGAGGACTAAGCAAGGAAGGACACCAGTTTCTTCTGAAAGGTTCCTGATGCAGTGGATCTCTTCACCCAGCTACATCGAACACGAGAAGTTAAGATAAATCCGTTGAAGAGAAGACATGCTCAAATTAGTTGAAGATTTATCTACAGTGTTCTGCATTCAACCAAGCAAACAACTTGAAGAGACCGCATCTTCTGTGTCCGGTAACCAACAACTAAAATTCACTGACCTCCTCCGACAGTTGAATGTCTTTTGAATTTCAAGTTCAGCTGACTGGGATCGGTGACGTACTTCTCCCCCTGCCTTCTCCTCCTCAATCCTGGGGTCAAGTCACCTGACCAAGACATGCATTTTGAAAGCCTCTGCCCTGTACCAACAGCTACAGGTATCTTGGACAGTTTACCACCTTCCAAGGCAGGACTGGTCTGAAAGATACAAGTTATGGATGATCTTGGAGGTCTATTAATGGTTAGTGTGTGCATGAAGGAGCATGTTAGTGTTCAGTTGCTCTTTTTAACGATGTGTCGCTCAGTGTCTTTGGGTGTACTCACCGATAGCTCTCTGAGTATCTGACTAGCGTTATCTACGCCACTGTCTTCGTCGTCTGGTTCCAATCGTTTTTCCTTTGGGTTTTCGGTTGCGTCGAAATATTCTGATTGTTCTTCCATGCCTGGGCTAAGACCGTTGGCAAGGGATTTTTTCTCTTTGCTGAAATGATGGAAGATGATGTATGATATATGGTTTGTCTAGATCTAAAAGGAACATATTGGTAGGGCTGCTGATTGTATGGAATCGACAAACGGCTATAATGATGAAGGAGGCTTATATGAATAAAGTGAATAGCATTTTCCTCTCATATAAGTAGATTTAGGTCGTCAACGAGGTCAAATTTTGAATCTGAATGGCCATTTAGATAAAGCAGTAGTGTGATGTGTAAAACATCGTCAACATAACCTGCAACTATCACATTGTTTCGAATGAAAATAAGTGGCCATCGCTCTGACACGTTGCTTTCAGCGGTGGCTTCTTATCATTCTATCGCCATCGTGCATAACAAGACATAATCGCGATATTCGTTACTGAATACTTGATAATCTATTCTGACTCCAACTACTGCGTTTCTATGCACCAGTTCAAAAGGCTGCCTGAAGCAACTACGTTGACATTCTGTGGTACGCTTCGGTTGACCATTCTTCTTCGACTTTGGGGCAATAACGGAAAGTCACTGCACCATTTAGGTTTCATGGACTATTTTCTTCACGAACAGAATGACTAAAACATTTCTACATCCGAACTTAAACGTTTATATAGTTTTCATAGCATGCTTCAAATATGGCCATTCTATTGACAAAAAATGAAGTTCGCGAAGTAATTTCTTCTAGATTTAACACTTATAATGACACTGAGTTATATAAACCAAATAGTTCTCAAATAGCGAATGCCATTTTTTGCAATCACGCCACAACAAACAGATCAAAATCCTACCTTGGATCTTGAGTGATAGTGTTGGAATACGACACAAAAGTGACATTCGGATTCGAGGTCAAATCCACGCCAGGTGAGCATTTGGGTTTCTCCAGAATCCCATTCTTCTCTATTCCGTTCTTCTCTATCTCCCTCTTCTTTCCATCGATCGCATGCCTGACATTCTTCAAACTCTGATCGATCTTCTCCTTCATGCTGGAACTGGAGTCTGATTTTCCTTCCGTCCTGAGGTTCTCTATGGCATCCCTTCGAAGATCTGGCGAGCGTGTTTTACTCGAGAAATTTAAGAATTTATCACTATCTCCGTCTTCTTTCTTCGACTTGTTGCTCCTGCAACTATCGGACTTCGAGTTGGACTCATGGCTGGCTTCTTTCCTCAGTATCGAATTTGGTGCACGCTGTTCCTCCACTACTTGTTCTTCGTTCTCTTTCTTTATCTCTATTTTGATCTGGTCATCCAAACTAACCCTTTTCTTCATCTCTACATGTGGGCTGTCAATGAAAGCTAATTGTTCTGTCTTCGGACTGGGCAGGTCACCTTCTATCTTGTCTTTGCTGGTCTGTTTCAAGATGCTCTTGGTCTTCTCCGCTTTAGACCTTCCGGTCAAACCATTGAGTTGGAGATCGGTTGGATGAGCTTCTCTCTGTATAACTTTAGCGATGAAATTACTGGAGTTGCTCTGTTCTTTTGGCACTACTCTTATTTCCAATTTACCGGCGACCTTGAAGAGAAGAAGTTAGTTCAATAAAAGTATAATTGAACGGTTTGAATTTGTGACGACCGATTATTCTTCCAATTCAATAGTTGGGTTCAAAATGAAGCCTAATAGAGCGAATAATTTTGACAATCAAGCCCTTGATCAGGCAATCAAACTTTCGTGGAACCAGCTTTAAGTATATATATATATACTTAAGCATATTTTCAACTTACCTCTTCTAATCCTTCTTCGTTTTGGGTCTCGTCCACATCAGGAGTTTTCATTCCTTGTGCATCATTCATTGATACATTCGGCAAACTACTCCATTTGGTGATTTTACAAGTGGTATCATCTTTGGCGGCCTCAACCTCTTTTTCGAGATGCTTGGAAGCCACATTTCGCATGACGTCTACCTTGAAAATGAGATCGTCCACAGCTGCCTCTTGCAGTAATGGCGGCTTCAATCCTGACCTCAGTGTGAGACCTAAGGAAGGAGTAGACCACGCTCTTGGTAGGCCACCTGAAAAGCCGGGAATACATCGGTTAGCTTTAAGCGATTTGATATGAAATTTCTAGGAATGGAAATCAATACTTACATTCATCCCTTAGCTTTTCCACTACATGTGATATTTAAATCTTAATTTTCATTTTCAACAATGAATGATTATGATTTCCTATTCTTATCATGAGTGAATCGCTATTTTGCTATTTCCAGCTATACTCATCGAAGCAATAATGAATGAGTTAAACGACGAAAGCAAGGAGAAGAAAATAAATAGAAATGAACATCTGTTTAAACAATATATTTAAAAAACAAAAACAAAAAATCATAACAAACTGAAATTTACAAATACACATAAAGCAAGATTATCACAAGTATTACATTTACAAATCGTGCTGATGTCATGAAGCCAACTGCTGATTTAACTGAGCCTTAAAAAATCAAAAATATTGATCTCTGCATGATCTGCCAAGCCCTTGGGAGCGAAATGTTAACAATAAAGTATCGATATTATCGGTTGTAAATCAACAGAGACTATAGCTGGAAATAAGCAAAACAAACGTTGTGGGAAAAGATGAAGAAAAATAAAGATTATCATAGAGTTGATTTGAACTTAGATTATTCTTAAAAAGTTGAACTTATCACATAGTACAATCTACTAACGAGGCTATCATCAAAAACTTCTACTATAGAACAATTATGGCATCATTTCTGAGTAAACTCAATGGCAAGTTAACAAATATTCTTATACATGAACTGATTGAACTTAAATGAATCTCAGTATCATAGGCTTCCTACTTTATTGTTAACAAACGCAAGAGCGATGTGATGTTAGGCCCTCTCGATCAAGCTGCAAATAGAATTTTCTTACCCATTAGTTGAGGGTAGTCTTCTATGCCCACTATATTAACGTATTTTCTGTGACTAGTCCTGGAATCTTCACTTATTCTACTCAAAACTGGTGGTGCTGTTGGAACTATATTTTCTAATGGAACGCCCAAACCGGCTTTGTGTTCAGGTGATTCAGGTTTCCATTCGTTGTCTGTGGTTTCTTCGCTGTCGTCAAACTGCGATTTCCATTGGCTGGCGAGTGTTAGCGCTCCTCCTCTCGTCACCTGCAAGAAAACACAGCATGAGCTTGGCTACCAAATCAGAAAAATTCAAATATCTGATGATACCAAGATGAGTCTTAACAATATACTAACTTGTTGGCTAACATTTTCATCGTCTATAAGAGCAAACTGGGTCAGACTCTGGTCTCTTGCCCCAGCTCTGGAGCTCCTGGCAGCTGAAGGCTGTCTTCTCCTTGGTCTCTCTTGCTCAGGAGTACTTGAAGGATCTACCAAGCTAGCTGTCGTAGGAGCCACCACTCTGAGTCTTCCTACTGTTGCAACACCACTTTGACTCTTTCGCAGAGGAGCCGCTTTCTGATTAACGTCTGATATAGATTTTGCTGAAGCAACTGCTTCGTTATCCAGTCTCTCTGGTGGTTGTTCCAGATGAGAAGTTGCTCGTCGTCTAGGAGCTGAAAGGCAAAATAGTGTAACACACTCAGTATGAAAGTTATAGCTTCAATTCTTCGGGATTACCGGGTGTGAAAGTTAAACGGTGCAACTTAAATTTCAGAAAGATTCTTTAAAGGAAAGGACATGATAAGGGTAATATTTGTAAGCATTTGCAGCAGGAACCATTTCATACCTTGCAGGATTTGTTCCGTTGAAGTAGCATTGCAGTTCTTATCAACGTTTGTTCTTGCAGTATTCGTTTGCAATTCTGTAGGAATTGCAGCTGTGCTTTCTGTTTCAAGTCTCTTTCTTCTGGCATCTTGAGCCTGCAAAAAAATTCAGAGGAATCAGTAAAATACAAATTGAAATGCTTTAAAATATCTGGCTAACCAAGGGGTGAAATTAATAAAAAGTGCTAAATACTTCTTGAGTACCTATGACCAACAATCTTAAATCGAATGGTTCTCACCTCCTTGTTATCTGTTGGCTCTATATTCTCTTGATTATTATCTACCGCGTGTTTTATGTGTTTTGTATTGCTGGTTGGAGCAACAGGCGTGTTGGGTTGCGTATTTTGGGGAGGTGTTATTGTTTCTGCAGTCGATGTTCGTTCCCAATCGTAGGGATCTGATTCCTTAACTCCCCTCCTCTTCATACATCGTTCGAAGAGAGAAATAAGCATCTAAAAAGTCACAAAAGAACGTTTTTACCAAATGTTGATGGTATCTTCCAAGCAAATATAATGCTTACCTGATAATCCGGCTTGTCTGCATACTCCAAACCCATAATATGATCCAGAAACTGCTTCAGGTCTGATGGCAAATGCTTCAGTAATTGTTTATGGTCATATTTCTCTTTCATAAGTCCTACTTGTTCTTTGTCTTTGACCTTTCTCCAAGGCAACTGACCATTCACGAACTCGACTAGCATGTAGAAGAGACTCCAAAGGTCATCATGTCGTCCCATCTCTGATTCAAGAGAATTAATTTAATTTCTCAAGAAGAAACATGTGAATGTGGCTTTTAGTGAGGCTGGATTCAGTGAAACTCACCTCTATTTTTGTGTGCATTAATACTGGCGTATCTGACTGTCCCTCTGAATCCAGCAGCAGCTCTTGGAGCTCTAACCTCGCCTGTTGCTGTCGTGTATTGCCGAGCGAGACCGAAATCTAACATATATACTTTCCTACAATTATATGGCAATCTTCCCATTGAAAAATTACTCTGAAAGTGTAGAAGTTAGAGATACGTTTCGTTAGTCTGAGAATTTACTCACAGGTTTAATATCACGGTGCAGGAATCCTACAGAATGTATACTTTCTATAGCTTTGAGTATTTGAAGTCCTAAACGAAGTGTCGTCGATAGACTGAATGAGGCGCGAGGCTGAGACCTGCGGAGTTCCGCAAGGTTCCGTCCTTGGAGTTGCATCACTACGTAATTAAACCTGTCGTTCCTACCACAGCCAATAAATCTGTAACAGGATTATCGATGAAATAACTTATCGGTCAGCGAGTTGTTGAAAGATAAGGCATTCAAGAATATGATCGATAGTTACTTTTCGTTCGAATTTGGCCAGTATGCTCACCTACAAATGTGTTCTTTTCCTTGCAGTTTCTTGAGGACTGCTACCTCCATTTTGAGTACTTGTTTTGGTTGACGGGCAGATTCTACCTTCAAGGCAACGTGTTCTCTGGTGATCAGATCCAGACCCTCGTATATTTCGCCGAAACCACCTCCACCGATTTTTCGACAAACCTGTGAGGAAGAGAAAGCTGTATGTATGTTGATGTTTAAATACACTGTTGAGCAAAAAAATGGACTCCTTTCATTTTTAGACATCCAAATGGCTCTAGCACAGAAACAGAAATCGAAATTTCATTTTTGTTGGTCAAAACGTGAGTGTTGAGATTACTTGACAGGTTTTGATTGATTGCCAAAATACTCTGTGCTCTTTTGCAACAATGTGTGCTAAATTGAGACAAATAAAAGCTCTTTTGAAGCTCAACCCTCATGAAAAAAAACTGTGAAACTTCATTGAATTCACGTCTCCAACCACATAATATCATTTCGAAGTGGATGGAACTACTGGAAAATCTGCCCAAGCAGTTGCACTATTGTAATATGGACTGTATAAGAGTCAGGCAGCCAAATCCAGAACTAATAATGGTTAAATAATAGTCGGAATTACGTTATAGTTTCCTTTCAGCTGTTAACAAGTTCCAACAGTAGTTTTTCAGTTTAGGCACAAAGATAGTTCATTCTATTGTTTATCTACTAAATAATTGTGCAAATTAGAATGATATACTGTTATTTCATAGATCAAACCCAAAGATTCCAAAAACTCAAATGAAATTTCAATTCTGGTTTTTCAAACTAGAGTTGTTCGAAGGATAGTGTGGTCGTTTTTTGGAGATTATTTTGAGTATACTCAAAATAAAATGTAAATACTGGAATCATAAAAAAAACGAACATTAAAATATTAATTTCGTATAATTTGGAATCAAGTAGGAAATTGGTGAAAGTAATAGCTGGATTACATCGTTCGGTATAGAACAAAATGAGGATAGTTTTTCGTGATTTTTGGAAAAAAGTGGTGAAAGTTTGCCAAACGGTCTTGGTTGGAAGAATTCGCTTCTGTCAGGTTGCCAAAGTTGATTTTGTTTATTATTCAGTATTTCTCAGGATCTCAAGCGCCTGTGTCATACTCAAACTGACACTAATCAAACGCACTCCTTCTTACTAAAGTACATATCAATCGATATAAAGTCTAATTCGTCAATGGGCGAAATCCACAAATCGAATAAACCAAGACTTACATCAGATCGAATTGAAATCTAGTACTTTATTGAAAATCAGGAAGTATCAGAAAAAAAACTGCGTTAGGAAAACTATTAGTCAAATTTCGTTAAAAATTTGAATGAACCTCAAGCCGTCAATTTTTAAACAATTACTTGACTTCAATTTGATCGCAGTTGTATTGTGCGGGGAAAAGAAAATGATATTTTGGACGAATTTATCTACAACATGTTCAGGCGGAGATTTCACCCATTCACAAACTCGATCTCTCTTGAGGAATTGATTATCATATCGTCATCAAGCTCTTTTTCGCGTAAATTACTGACATATTGAAAAATATAGGTTCTTATTTTAAGATCTTGAGTTTTTATGTGTACAAGTTGATGATCCTTTCAAGAATGTCCTGAATATTTTCGACCCAAATAGCAAACATCGTTATAATACAACACTTAAATTTCACTGAAATCTTCGAGTCACCATTTCACAAGCTAGTCCTTTATTTCAGCCCAATCAGATTTCCTGATTTGCCTGAAGTACGAATCAATAGAAAAATTTAGGAAATTTCTTTCAGAAATTCATATATTTCAGAAACCATATCTCCGAATCCGTTGAAATTTTACTCTTATCGTCGTCGGAGACTCTATTTCAGTCCAATACTATATATATTCTTTGAATTTTCCTAAACGAAAGATCTAGAGTTTAGAATATTCGTTTACATCAACCCTTCACGACATCTACTGGTGAATAACCGAAGCATTTACTGGATCCTACAGTGACTACAGTGACTTACAGTCGTCTGTTCACACTCTATGCTTCATGAGGTGATTCCCTGGAAGTTTTATCGGTACTACCCCATAGCGCACAAGCAGTGTATCGTTATCGTCTACTATCTACTATCGACTGGCTCAGACCTTGAGGTCACTACTGAACAGCAGTGTTTCAAATTTCAGCTTGATCGAATATTCGTCTTGGGAGTTATTGGGAAAAGATATGTCGGATTTCGTGCTGATTTCGTGAGAATCATTGATATTTCCGAAATAACTCAAAAAATAATGATCCGATCATAACGAAACTTGGAACTTGATGCGCAAATACGTGCAAAATGCTCGATCATTTCATCGGAACAATTCGAAATTAAAAAATTTCAAAAAACACTGCCGTGAAGGCAGCAGCTTTTGCATGTTCAATGTAGATGACCGCTTCAGCGACGAATTTGAACATGCACGCAAAAGCTGCTGCCTCCACGGCAGTGCTTTTCGAATTTTTTTTTTTGATAAATTACTGAATTTCAATTCGATCTAATCTGTATTTTGGAAATATTGGAAAAATTTAAGTTTGAATGGGTGTGTCTACGGAATCATTGGGCGGATTTTACCCATTCACGAATTCGACCGTTACGGTTTACGGTCAGCCAAACGGCCGACTGCGTAAACACAATAACTTTTGGACCTTAATTACGAAGGCCGAATTCATGAATGGTAAAATCCACCCAGTGATCCCGCAGATATACCCATTCAAAATTTTATTTTTCCAATATTTCAAAAAAAACAGATCAGATCGAATTGAAATCCAGTAATTCATCGAAAAATTATAGTTCGAAGGTTTATACAGAATTTAATGAGGATGATATGGTAAGAAAATCACATAAATTTTTTTTTCAAATTGTTCTTATGGCACGATCATCACGAAATTTCGCATAAAGTTGTCTTTCAGCATCTTCAAACTAGCTGCGAAGTTTTATCAGGATTGAATCAGTATTTCTTGAGTTATACTGAAAAAAACAACGATACCGAGAAGAAAACCTCGAAATTTGACATATTTTTTCCCGATATCTCCAAAACTTATGATCGTATCGAACTGAAATTTCCTACACTGCTGTGAAATATGAAGCTCAAAGTGTGAGTAAAATTTTTTTTTGGATATGATGGATGGTTTCCGATAGAAAAATTTTTTTTTCAGAATTCACTGACAATATGATCCTGACGAAATTCAACTCAAAGTTGTGCGTCATTATACTCCACCTTACTGCCGAGTTTGAATTCAATCGCACAAGTAGTTTCTGAAATAAAAAATAAATAACTTCAAAATTTCAAGTGCCTATATCTCCGAAACTATTCGGACGATTTGGCCCATTAACGAACTCAACCGCGGCATTCTGATGCGCGACCTACCCTGAAAGTTTCAAGTTGTTAGCTTGCTTCTGTCGACAGTTATCGTGTCTACGGCCGGACAGAATCGATTTTGACACCGGATTCGTTATCAGTGAGTCCAACCTAGTCGATTGAGACCGTTTTCGGCTCAATCATCCAAAATTACAGACATTTGGACAAAACGATAGCACGCTGTTCCCCTAGAACATGCGCGCAAAAATCATATTGTTCTGGGCCACAGCGTGATGTAGTTTCATCACAATATCTGTAATTATCGAATTTCAAACCGGAACTGGTCCTAAACAGTTAGGTTAGCCTTTCTGGGGAAGAATCCGTGATCAAATTCAATTCTGTTCGGCCGACCGTGTGTGTTCTAACTTTCTAAGGAAAAGACCTAGAGTCTTGAAATTTCCAGCTTGTGTTCGGAGCCTGAAAATCTCGGTTGAGTTTCAAATAACTCAGAAACCGTTGAGCGTTCACCCAAGGTATGACATATTGATGTAAATTGCAAAGAAAGCTATCTTCTTTCGCTTAAATATACTGGGTGTGCATTCGAAATAAGAAAGTAGCAGACCATCGCGGTGAATCACCCTGTATTATCCCTCTGGCTCGAACTGGAATATATTTTGATGGCCTAAAGCTTTTAGATTTCACCCTCCTCAATTCCATACAAACCAACCTACCAAGCCTCTATTCGATCCATGTCTTCTAGCATTTTCATCGAGATAGAAGCGACCTTGTAATGCATCAATGTCATTTATATCAGTTTTTTTGCGCTATTACCCTCAAACATCAATTTTTATTTCGTACAACATGCGAACTGAAAGAATCTCGATATCAGAAAGTTGCGCAATTTCGTTTCATGGCTAAAGTTTATCGATTTTGAAATGGCATCATGCAACTTTTGAACAACTTGAATTATGTTCATCTTTGCGTATGTTGCTCGAAATGGAAATTTGATTCCTGCCAGTACATACCATTGAGGATCAGTATTAGAAAACTTTTTTGACAGGTAGGAAATCGTAAACTAGACATCAGATGTCATAATTTTTTCAGTTCATTACTCATATATATTTTCAGTGCAGATTTTCAGCGAAAAGTAATGAATAATGAATCTATGGGAGATGACTTCCCAACATAAGGGGACTATAGCATTCTTTTTTCACCCGAGGATCTGAAAAACCACCGCATAGAGGACCAGACCTGGTCGAAGACCCTCCTAGTTAGAGAACAAATGTAGGTTATATTATTTGAATTTAGGGAAGAAAAATTTCTGTTCCAACCAAAAAGATGTCACTCATTGTGAATAAGTTCAAACAAATGCGGATTGTACTACACTTATAGAGTACACCAACGATTTTTTTTGTATCGTTTCATCTTTTTTGATCGAGCAACTATAAGTACAACTTAATGGTGTTTTTATCTTCTTCATATCAAGTTTTGATCTTGAGGAGAAAACTGAAGCCAATGCTCGATATAAAAGATGAAAGCACAAAAAAAAACATGGCATAATTTTCATTCTCAATATATTTTTTTGGACTTCATCTCTGGACACATGTTCTTAGAACCCTTTTTTTAGATGACCACCCCTTATATTAACAGCGGAATAAAGGTTTTCGAACTCTACTCTTCTCTATATTCTTTTGGCCTGCACCAGGTTATTGATGCGATATATCTCATTCACAAAATTCTATTTTAACGAATTCTCTGTGAAATAAGAAATATTTTTCAAAAGATTTTTCTTGATTTTTTTCGAAATAGTATCATAATAACTTCTTCATGTCGGTACTTGACTTCTCACTGAAATCCAATTCGTTGAAACAACTATATTCTAGTTGGCTTCATCTCTGAAACCATTAAGCGCATTGGGTACCCTTGAAATTCTGAATCCCCAGATCATCATCTCTTCCCTTTTTCAGTATAACCTGATTCGTTAAGGCTATTTTCTGCTCAAAACTCGAAAATTACAGGTATTCGACCAAAATAAAAAGGCTCTCGTTACCCACAAAAAGCGTGCAGAATAAGTTGGTGTGAATGAAAGGAATATCTCTCCCTTTTTGGGACCCCATTTTGAAATTTATTCAATGATGACTATTTTTGCGTTTTCTATTACATAGAAATTTTATCAATGAAATTATTTCTTTCTCAAAAAATTTTCTCTTCTTTAAAACAGTCAGCCTGGTTGATGTTGTTCTCATAATTCATAGTGGACATTTCATTAATTTTATGGAATTGCATAAGGTATTTATTTCGGTTCCATCCCCCTAACATCCCGGCAGTTTTCAACGACTCTTGGACAATTATTCAAGCATTTTCAAACTGTAAATCTCCCATATATCCTCCCAAAAATCATTGTTAATGCATAAACAATCAAGAACCCTTCAAATGAAACCATGAACGTTTCTTTTTTGATTCGTTCATCATCAGTTACCCTAACCAGACATATGACATATGATAGTTTCAACTCCTCATGAATCATACCGTTTTGACATCAGGTCATTCAGACCTTAATTTCCGATTCTGTTCTGACCCACATCCAAAAATTACTTGATCACAATGCGCACATTATCATTTTGCAGAACTTACCTTCCATCTTTCCTTCACAACATGTCCTGGCTGCAAGAGATCCTCTGAAGTCATGGTGATATTGTTATTCTGATCCGTCGAGTCGAGATTCCCTTCCCAGCTCAACTTCTTCGGCCTGGAAGCAATAAAAGGAACGCACTATTAGACATCGCAAGCAACACACGGTCACCCACGCATTTCTTGAAGCCCAATTGATTAGGGCCCCCACATTAACCCAAACCGCAACCATTAATACACGCGCACGTACATATCTCGACTTTATCAGAATTGAAATGGAAATGACCGCGGATCAGCTGAGAATCCACCTAACGCGCATGCGCCGGTTTCTCCGTTTGGCCTTTATTCGATACGCCCTGAGGCACCGTCTCTGTATTGATTTTTCGAGAAATTAAAACAACAAAAGGACACAATACAACGGAATCAGAGGTTGAAAATTCGAAAAATTTCTGAATATACATTGAATAAATGATACTCGTGGCACACCCAGACGAACAATGAAACACATACAAATTGTTTACATAATTTGATTGGTTAATCCGAGTCGAAGGACCAACAAAACAACTAACCTTAAATCATAATAAAGGAGCAAATCAAACCTTCAAATATCAAAAATCACATTCTGAAACCATGCCTGTGACGAAAATAATCTAGGAACTATTTTTAGAACCTTGTAGGCAGGTGAAAATATACGGTATACGTACAAACTATCAATTTTCATAACCAAAAAAATGGTATGTGAACTGTATGAAATCAATTTGAAATTCAGGAAAATAAGAGTAAGCTTTTATTGTCCAGCAAATGATAATTCTCTCGTGCATTGTAATTAATTGGTGAAAATTCAGGTTTAGAAAGCACAAAAGCAGGTAACATAAGTCAATCAAACAAAGAAGGTCAAAAACTGTGAAACTACGAACACTATCATGCTGAGGTATTGGTTAATTACTTTAAAGGTTTGATGAAGGTTTAAAGTTGAAAAAAATTGTCATTGTATATCTTCTTACGGGTTTTATACAGTGAGGATCGATGAGACAGCCATGTTTTCTGCTCACAGGCGTGAAGTTAGACACGAAACACACTGGTGGCGCGATATTTGAATCGTGGATTATGTCGGGGTCTGTTTTTGGGCCCTTAGAGTTATTTTTCCGAGAGTTTTTGATGTTTTCAAGATTTGTGAGATTTTGACACACGCTCTGATTGAACTGACAATTTCAAGGTGATGTTTTGGTCTTGTTGTGTTTGTCAGCGTACTTACGTTCAATGTCATTCTGAACAGCAGAGTACAGAGAGTGGAATACGGGATCAGTGGCGTAGCGTGAGATCAGGATGAGGGTGGAATGTCCGGTATAGGATTTGATGGGGTTTTAAGGTTTTTGGTGTTGCGTTCAGCCTAGAACTACGTTGATATATTTTATTGATTAAATTTTAATTCAGTATTAATTTAGTGAGGTGAGTTTCACGATTCGAACTCAAACAAGATATTTCATCTAATTTAAGCTCGGTTTTCTCAAAATGAACTGTTAGTTCCGTAGTTTGGATCAATAGTTGAAATATATTATTTTTCATCTATTTCGGAAACGACTCACTCTATTTCAATAAAATTTCAAATTCGAATTGTGTTTTGCATCTCAAATTTACCTTCATAGTTAACTTCATTGTAAAAATTCAGTTTCACAGGAAAAACAACTTTGTTTTCTTGCGTCAAAACTACTCAAGAAAGTTCAAGTCTGTGGGTCATTTCTTTCGGAAGTAATTCCCACTGCCACAAGTATTTTATAAAATACTTTCTGTTTTTCAACTTTTTGAGCAGTAAATCTGAAGGGGTTTTAGGTCAATGATCAATTTCGGTGAGTAAAAAGGTTGAAAGTTTTGAAAAAAACAAGCAACATTATAGCACGTGCATCTTCCTGAACACTTCTAGCTTCTAAATTAATCTTGCCATTCAGAGTAGAAAGAGGTTGATATTAAAATAATTTTAACAGTATTTGTAGCATTGCTATACTCTCAATTTGAATCGATGATACATAACTCATAAAAATGAAATATGTATACACAGAACTACTTATGTTTACTAGAAAAGTCTTTGATAAAATTGAAAAATTGAATTTTAATCAATCAAATATACAAGCAAACACTTGGAAACCTGGCTTCTATCTGTCTATTTAAGGGTCTCAACCTGGCTACTGTGGCGCTGCAATCTAAAATTCAGAAGCCAATAAACTAACCTAAACATTAACGAATATCATCGATGAATAAACAATTATTCAACCTTGATCAGAGCTGATCATCCAAATCCAATTCGGTGTGGATATTTTGGTTTATTGGACGATCAGCTCTGACCAAGTCTTTGCTAGTAGTTATGAACGTTCAGGAACAATTTTGTGAGGATCATATGATCAGGAGATCGTGAAATCATTTATATTAAGTAGTCTCGCAACAAATTACTTTAGTCAACGCATTTTTGGACTTTTCCTGCATGATCTTCCGCCCCTGATCCAAAATAGGAACCACAGAAAAAAAATTAGATTTCATTATGCCACTCGATTCTGATAAGAGTTGAAAATACCCTTATCTAAATCGATGTCAAATTGCTGTTTACATTTTCTTATCAACACTGAGTAATTCGTAATTAGTGTAAACAATATACTTGTTTCTCCATTACTTGACACTCATTTGACCCATAAAATTCAGTTGCCTATGGTAATTACCGAGAATCCGATGGCCTGAACTGAATAAGAGGAATTGTTCGATCAATTTAAATTAAATTAAGAATTATTCCTGAAATGTGGTTTTTATGGACTATTGACACTGAGTTATCATGTATTGTTATTGTTTTCATTGTGCTTTATTTCATTATCTCCATTGATGGTGGTTGGTTAATTTGGGTTCGTATTTGGCGATGAAAATTATTCAACACCTGTCTTTTCGGTTGATTGATGAGGTACCTTTATGTTGAAATTATACGGGTGTTACAAAAGTCGAAAAATTAATTTTTATCTCTATTTCAGGGTGGAGTATCTGGGTCTTTGATGTCATTGTTTGTTGTTATTACTTTTGGATTGTCATTTTTACGCCCCTGTTTCGGGGGAACAGTACAATATCATTTTGCCCAAATCTCTGCGACTTCTGTACTCACTGATGAAACATTCGATGCCAGGATAAGTTTCGACCGGAAGCAGCAATCGACATGAAATCCAAAGAGCAGGATTCTCATCAAAATGCTTCGGTTGAAATATTCAGGTTGTTTCGTCGATATCTCAAGAAGGACTGATGGAATGGATTGCAATTCCTTAATCACTTTCAGAATGGCAGCAGGCAATTTCTTCGAGAATTTCGCTCGGATCGTATCGTCAGAAACTCGAAGAATTTCTTAAGAAAATTCTCGACGTCAATGTTCAACAACCAGTGAACCGGAAATATGGGAACTTTACACGAAATTTCGTGAGGTATCAAAAGGATAATTTGGAAATTTTTTTTTCTGAAACTTTTCATCAGATTTCTATGAAATTTAGCGGAGATCTTGAAGTTATTACTCATCAACAGTGCACCAAATTTTAGTACGATCCAATATTCAAATTCAATATCGGAAATATTGAGAAAGGTATGTCAAATTTCAGTGCTTTTCAAATTTTTTTCTGAAATTTTTCTCCCTTGCAAATCCTAATAAAAGAACAATTAAAATAGATCCATTAGCTTCTGTTTGTATTCTCGACGCTTCCTTAGAACCCAACGCACAAAATCAAGGCCTCTCTCACATTCTCAATAATTCAATTCTGAAACCTATTCATATTTTAGAGGAATTTGCTGAAAGCTTCACGCAAACAATGAAAGCTGAATTTATTGTTCAATATAGTTTCCTCGATAATATTTACGCCATTGTTGCATCTTAATAGTTCCAACGAAAGCTTTATTAATGCTGATATGTTCGAAATTTGAAATTGGGCCGTGTGCAATTTGAATAGTTATAAATTTGGGAACAAGACGATTTGGAAATGTCTATAGGTTCATTGATCCATCGCATTCTGGCATTGGCGGTCTATTTTTTCCCAGATAACATGTGGATTCAATGCTCGAGGGAATTTAATTAGACATGGTTGGAATAAGTTTTCTCGGAATTGTGTATTGGCTTCGATCTACGTTTAGAGCCCTTGAAGGTTCATTATTTTCCCAGTTAAATAACCTAATACCAGTGATATCCTAAATAAACGATGTTTGAAAATGAGACTTATGTGTAGAATTTAAATGAATTTTCACAGGTCTAAGTTTTTCTTCACGAAACAAACTTTTCGGAAAAAAGGCCAACTAGTTTCAACTTTATTCTTAAGTCTTCATCAGGGCTCTGAAATGGAATAACATGAACTACATGAAAATTAAGATGTCTAAAAACAATATTATTAAAATCTTAACATAAAATTCACAAAAACACGCATAATTCACAAGTGAGGAAACAAGTTCGGATAAAATCATAAATAGCAATTTTCACTAACATTTTCTCTTTGTTTGGTCTCGTTGTCAATAATTAAAATCTTTCTCGAAATGATAACAACTACTTGCATGGGATATCATTAAGAAGTGAGGTTCACAAAGTAACTGGTTTATTGGAATATGCGCGGATCATGACGGCAGTTAAACACCTGGGATTGAACAATATCCTCCTATTTATCTTTGATTTTTCCAATTAAATAATAATATGCTGTATTCAGATTTTCTATATCATTTCTCTTATTTATCGAATTTTCGTCCTGTTTTATGGATATCATCTCGTGTAATAACCGTTTTTTTTAATTGGTTTGCTTACCTAATATTTTCATCGAGCCTGGATCAAAATTAAATGAGTGTAGGAGATCCTTTACATGTTCAGCTAATGCCGTATTATTTTCTTTTTTGTTCTTCAAAGGATTAAGGATGTTCAATGAGTCTCTTTTGTGTTCAGAAATTCGGTCTTTAAGATAACGACTCGTTTGTCCAATATATGTGGTAGGACAATCTTCACATGATATTTCATAGATTATATTACTATGTAGTTCTTTTGGAATTGCACTCTTAGTTTTTCTGAAAAGTTTTTTTATTGTATTGTCTGATTTGAACGCTATATTCTTGTTCAATTTGGCAAATATATTTTTGATCTGTTCTCCATTAGCTGAACGTGTAAAGGATCTCCTATACTCATTTAATTTTGATCCAGGCTCGATAAAAATATTAGGTAAGCGAACCAATTTAAAAAAACGGTTATTACACGAGATTATATCCATAAAACAGGACGAAAATTCAATAAATAAGAGATATGATATAGAAAATCTGAATACAGCATATTATTATTTAATTGGAAAAATCAAAGATAAATAGGAGGATATTATTCAATCCCAGGTGTTTAACTGCCGTCATGATCCGCGCATATTCCAATAAACCAGTTACTTTGTGAACCTCACTTCTTAATGATCCCCCATGCAAGTAGTTGTTATCATTTCGAGAAAGATTTTAATTATTGACAACGAGACCAAACAAAGAGAAAATGTTAGTGAAAATTGCTATTTATGATTTTATCCGAACTTGTTTCCTCACTTGTGAATTATGCGTGTTTTTGTGAATTTTATGTTAAGATTTTAATAATATTGTTTTTAGACGTCTAAATTTTAATGTAGTTCATGTTATTCCATTTCAGAGCCCTGATGAAGACTTATGAATAAAGTTGAAACTAGTTGGCCTTTTTTCCGAAAAGTTTGTTTCGTGAAGAAAAACTTAGACCTAAATTCCAGTGAAAATTCATTTAAATCCTAAATAAAACTTATCCATAACTCATTGGTTTTCCACAACACAATTTGCAGCGTGTTTCTTCATAAATCAAGGACTACTGGTCGGAAATCATCCGGGCGAAAATTTTTAGGTTGAGTTATACAACAGTAATCAACGTTGAGAGTTTCATGAAAATTCGATGGTAAGTTTTCGAGAAATATTGAAAAGCTTGGAGTGTCCATCTCGAGCGACACACGATTTTTCCACCAAGGTACTTTCATAGAGAAGCCCCGGACAACAGATGGCAGACGGACGGATTTTTCTTAATTAGTTAATTAGTAACTCTACAGACTTCAAATTTAAACTGTGAAATTTTCAGGGGGGGTGTCATTTTTTCTTTTTTTGGTCGGTCACTAGGGTTTGCTATTCGATTTTATCAAATAATCAACCAAAATCTTGGGATTATTTGTGGTTTTCGTATGTTTGGCAGATAATGTTCCCAAACCATTACACTTGGATAACTGATGAAAAATTGTTAGTCAAATTCAATCGATATATACAGGGTGTTCATTAATTACAGGTACAAAATAAAAGGGGAGATTCCTCACATAAATTCAAGAAAAAAAGTCCTATAAACATGTGACCGCAAATGTCTCGTTTTTGAGATACAGGGTGTTAAAATTTGAATTTTCTGAGGTTTTTATATAATAGTATCTGCACTTCACGAGATAGTTAATAGAATCTTTATGAATCAGAAAATCCATAAAAACTAAAAATGAATTATTAATATATATTTTCTGTGAATTTCCAGCAGGAAATCAATTTTTATTGTTGAAATCGGAATCAGGCGCGACAAAATTACAAGGGGCCATAAAGTTTGGTAAAACAACAAAGCTTCTTCTGAAAATTTTTCAAATTAACATTGGCCCACCAAAGAAAAGTTCTGAAGAATATCAGACACATGAGTGTTCTGGAAAAAATATCACCCCGTAGATTTGCTATCGAAATTGACATATATCACATTGTGTGAACTTTAAATGTAATATCTGTGCCAAATTTTAGTGGAATATGTTATGAATGCAGATACTGGAAGAAAAAAACTTGAACACCCTGTGTCTCAAAAACTGAACTCTGCGGTCTCATGTTTTTCAGGCGTTTTCTTTGAAATTATACGGAGGGGATCTCCTTTCTTCATTTGTAACTCCGATTCAGGAAAAGCCTGTGTATTGATTGATTATATTAGTTCTTCCAGTGAGGCGCATTTTGTAGCCTTGAATTCCGTTTTTAAGAGGTACAACAAAAAAGTCCAAGGGGAACAGATCGGGAGATCTGGCTGGCCATTCTATAGGGTCCCTTCGACTTGTTGGGGAAAATGTTGCACCCTGTACACTAATTGATTGAGGAATGATTTGGAGAAAGCTTAGTTTCGAAATCGAAAATATCCAACGAAATATTAAATTTCCTAGCTTTCATAGAACCAGTGCCCCAAAATTCATATTTTTACCTTGAAGATATCCATGTTTCAGCAGAGCGCTATTTTCATTTTTTTTTTCGCAATTTCACGTTAAAAAGAAATTTCTATCGGAAATTCAAAAATTTGACATTGAAAGGAATCTATTTTCATTATAAAATTTGGGGCTTTCCATTTGAAAAACGTAAGTTGGTGTCACTCCCGGTGAAACCGGAAATCTCAGGAATCCCAAAAAATTTACAGGGAGTCATCTCTCTATTCAAAGCTCAAGTCCGAAATTGCAAACGTGAATTTCAATTCCTTCCCAAAAATATTTTAACGAAAGGTATTCGTGGGACACCCGGTATATGATGAATATGCGATTCATATTGGAACCACTAATTATAATTATCTACAATAAATTTTTCTACGCTGTTGACTGAAACAATCTACAACACTTCCACATCAACATCCTTTTCAATGAACAATAAAGCCAAATCTGAATGTCTGTTTTGATTCATAGTCGTTCTCATCCAATTAAAATTCTCCTCATGGCAGAAAAAGACCTCTCGCATGTCGCACTTGAAATAGGCAAAATAGTTGCAGCTCTAAAAAGCTGGTAGTAGTTTGGGGGGGCCAGAGGTACATCAGGGGGGGCCTGGCCCCCCCTGGTCCCCCCCTAAATACGCCAGTGGTTAGAGCACATATAAACGGATGGCCAGACAGACGGACAGACATATGGACGGACGGACGGATAGAATTGAATTTGATCAGGAATTCGTCTCCAGGGTGTTCAACCGAATCTTTCACGACCATTGTTCTATAATATTCGCATTAGCAGCTTCAACAGTCCTGTATCAGAATAACTATCGACCTCCGTAATCCCTAATCGACCAAATAATACCTCTTCCCCCATTCTAACGAGGTAAAACAACCATTAATGACTCAATACATCGGAAAACACATTGGAAATACAAGACACCCTAAATATCCCATATAACATTTTACTATCAAGTTTCTGAGCACGTACATCAAGCTGGATTTTTTTTCACGATCGTTTAGCTCTATAAATAACTCACATAGTGAGTTATTCTGGCCGATTTTCGGTCAAAGGAAATTGGTTAGTATCGGTCCAACGGGTTTTCCATGTGAAACCGGCCTAAAATCGGTGTATACTTCGGCTAGACTGCGAATAGTAGACAATACGACGCCCCGTTTTCAATTTCTTGCGAACACGGTTGATATCAGGAGAATCCATTAGTCTGGTGCTTTCAAGGTTGGTCAAGGACGCAGCAGGGAGAGATCCCGCGAAAAATACGCGATGCATAGGCGTAGAAGTGAGTAGTTATACTCCATTCTTTTCTCTAAAATCGGGGGGTATACCATGGAAGTTAGGCAAATTTCACCCTGTATAATTAAAAAACATTAGGTCATAATAACTTCCTTGTCAGATTACTACGCGGCGTTGTCTCCTACACAATGGTCAAAACACTGACGTGTACTCCATTCACTTTCATAAAGTAAGTCGATAGGCCATGGAAGTTAGGCACCTTTCACCTTGTATAATTAAAAAACGTTAGGTCATAGTAACTTTCTCGTCAGATAACAACCCTTGTAGCGTTAATTCTTCTCAAGATATTAGGAAAATAACCTCGAAATTTCAAAGAGCCATGAATGAGAATAAATGTCGGATCAAACTTTGTTACTTATTTCATGGAAATGTAATCAATAGTCTCCGAAGAAAACAATCTGTTCAGACAACATTTCGTGAAATATTTTTTTTTTTTTTTTTTACATTCTCAAGAAATACTGCTCTGAGTTGCGCGTTTTTATTCTTCTGTAGCGAACGCGATCTCACAGTCCCAACTTAGGAGATGCGCGCTCTACTTCATCTCTTGCGTCGGGAGTACCCTACATATGACCGCCTCGTGCAGGGGGCACTAGTGCTCACGATGCACCTCGTAGATCTTCTCAAGATCTCGTGAGACTGCGCGTTTTTGACTCTAGTACCACAGACCAACAAGACAAATCACTTCATCGTTTGCGGGAATCGCGTCTCTACGACCTTGAGAAATTTAACAGACATAACCACACTTTCTTCTTCCTCGAAACAGCTGTCAAATTGAATACTTGATTTTGGAATATCTGAAATCGAAATGTAAAAACGGATTTGTCGGCATTCAGGAATCACAAAATCAAAATCAGACTAAGATTTTTCGATGAAACAATTTGAAAAGCAAATTTCCAATACCAAAGCGAGTGTTTTGTCACATCTAAAACTCCTGTAGAAGAACTCGGCTGGAGTAAATGAAAATTTTGGAAAAATGTTATGGAAAAACCCGTTTACCTTAATCAGAGAATCTTTGTAGTTTCACATCAAATGAGATTCATTTCAATATAAAATCAAATTATGAATAGACCAACTTTGTTCGATTCCAATCCTAGTGTTTGTGCAATGATATACAATTTTATTAGACATCCCATCGTTTAAATTAAATAATGGAGGTTGTAATGCTTTTACTTCAGTTGCGATTCCTTTATATTATATAAAATGAACATTATATGAATGAGTCCACCTAAGTTCGATTCCAATTCTTGTATAATTAAAACATATAATGAGGACTGTCATCATAAAATAGGACCTCAAAGATGACTAAACAATGGATTTGGTTGTAAAAAACTGTTTGGATTATATTCTAAAATGGAACAGTTACGTAATTATTCATCAATAAATAGGATGAAAAATTCATTTCAGTTTGTTTACATGTTTATAACCTCTTCAAGCGAGTCCGAAAGCGGCGAGAGTGACGTAATCCTATTCCTGCGATCTGATTGGCACCCCAAAGCACCCCAAACGCCTGCTAAAATTCTGATTAGCTCGATTCAGGGTCATATCTGCGTTGACATAGATTTCCTAAGTAAATGACGCGAGTGGTTTATCTGGTTGATCTGTGCTAGTACATTCGTATTATAGCAGTTCAGAGAATATTTATACACTTAATGGTCGTATACGTATCTTGCTTAGTTGATGCTGATGTTGACTCCCGCCAGTTTATGCGGAATAGGATAACCTGACTTCCTAGTCTCACCTCAAGATATGATATTGAAGTCGGTTTCGGTAGACACTAACCAATTTAGAAACGACAAGAAATTCTTGTTAAGCACTGACGTGAAATCAGGTCCTTTAACGAGATTGTTCTAATTTTAAGTATTAGATCAACCAAAATTTTGAACCTTGCGTTAATATTCTTCAACGGACAGACAGAATTGAATTTTAGCACGGATTCTCCTACAGGGTGGACAACCAAATCTTTCAAGACAATTTTCGGCTCGAAATTCGAAAATTACAGAGATTGTGACGAAACGATAACGCGCTGTTCTCTAGAAAATGCGCGTGAAAAAGGATAAGGAGGGGACTGTTTATCCGTTAAATTCTCCTGAACGTTGCAAATCGATTGAGATACAGCCAGTGGACCTGAACTGTTTTAAAACGTTGAATCAATTAGGTAAGAGGAGAACAGGAAAGTGGAAGTGTGCATTTCCAGATGTTGCACGTACAAACGAAATATAAATAGATGATAGATTGGTTTGCATTCCTGTTATTGCTTTGTGAATCACACCTTGTTGCCTTGGATTTGGAAAAAGAAACGATTGACTGCCAGAAGTAGGTAGTTATTAACAGCGGAAAAAATGTTCTTTGATCGCATATTCTGGAGAAGAGCATGCTGACGTTTTGCCCAATTGTCTCTTATTTTCGTAACTAGTCTCAAACCATTGATAGTCGATGTCAGAATCGATTCTTATATATAAATATATAGTTTAATCCAAAGCACTTGAAATTTTGTTCGTTAGGAAATTGAAAAAAATCTTTGAATATTCCAAATATTTGTTTCGAAAAAATTTTGGTCCCGGAAACCTTGAATCAGATTTCAATGAAATTGTGCAAAAACTTTGAAGTCAGCATTTCACAACAGAGTACCATATTTCAATTTGATCTGATTTCAATTTTCGGCGATATTTTTTTTTTGAAAACTTCCTTCTAAGAATTATTTTTTGACATCATTCCAACAATAAACACAACATAGACAAGCCAAGAAGCAGTCTTCGCATCGATAGAAAAATCAAATCATCACTTCGACATGAAATATCCATGCCAACTTGTCGAGTTTCCTTCCCAAAACACTACGAAGGTCTCTCGAACATATATATTTGTTTCGAAACTCTGTACCAGCAATTATACGTGGCGAATGTACACACGTAATAACCCGGAAGAGTTGGGTTTCGACCCAAGGCTTCTTAGTAGGTCAGCACCTCGTCAGATCGTCTGTCTATCCGTCCGTACCGACCTGTTGTGATGAACGAAACGTCGTTTATTTTTAGATCGCTTTGTTCCGCTAGAGTATTGGAAATTATGATTGGTGATTCTTATTCTACGATTTCCAATGAATAGAGACTGAAGGAATTCTAGAAAAACACTGGCGTGAATTCAGCAGCAGCAGTTTTCAGAATTTTTTCGAATCCACCAACGATACGACCTCCAAAAACTTCTACAAGCAGTTCTGATAGTTGGGCGAAACCATAGAATGCTGTTCTCTAGAACCTGCGTGCAAAAATATGATTTTCAAAAATTATTTTTTAACCGGGTTGAAAATTTATTTGAAATTAAAAAATAATTTTTTTTTATATATTAGTAATAATTTGATTCTCACAAAATAAGTGGTTGAATGTAGTCGAAGAAAAGTATTTCGTCAGAATTTTATTTTATTTCATATCTATCACGGAAATTCTTTATTTTTCAATTATAAAAATTTGGATCCAAATTTTTTGCATTATTCAAATGTAGCTACATTATTTCTTAGGTTAGTTTCAAGGATGAATATTACTACTTGTCTTTTACGTGTGAGAACCACTAGTTAGATGATAAGGGTCTATTTTCGAACTGATTCCGTAATCCGTTAGGTAATTCTCAGGAATTTTTAAAAATTAAATATATATTGGATGCAAAAACATCAATATATTGAAGTAATTTGGAAAAAACAAAAAATTTCCTTCAAAATTGAAAATTTTGTAATATTTTTTCGAAAATTTCGAGAATATCTATATTCTAGAAACTGAAAAATTTCGGACAAATTCGGAATGAAGCTTCAAGGTATAATTTAACTACAGGAACTTGATTTGATCCGTATTTTCGGAACTATCAGAAAAATAAAGTATTCAACTTAATGTTATGCCATATAAATTTTTTCAAAATTTACTATTACAAAGCCAGCTGGCTTCAGAATACTTATTCAATATTGTGGACGATGTACTTATCATAATTGGCGCTTGTGGATGTTTACAAAAACGAGCTTAATTAATTGTCAATTTTGCCTCTGTTGTTATGAAAAAAGACAACAGGTGTATTTTAGTTTGAGCAATGTGCTTGATTGACATTTAAAATTGCCATGAATCCTGTGAAATACGACGTCTGGTTTATAATATTTAACTCTAGATTTCGGCATCTTTTGAATATAATATTTACGATGACTGAAAATCCACCCACGCATTCCATTTCGAAGATACGATATAAATGGACTATTAAAAGTTCAATTCGAATGATTTCACATAAAATTCGATTTTGTAGGAATTTTAAACGAATATTATAGCTGATTACTCTGAATTTCTATGAAATACAAAAGAAATTTTGGAACACTCATCTCAATTTCAAACAAAAATACAAATAGAAATCATCAAATCAAAATCGAAATGGTTATTTGAGTAAATTCCAAAATTCATTTGAAATACTTCAATTAACCGTTTAAACATTCGGAAAAAAGCATTCTGAGGCCGAAAATTCTAACCCTCTTCATAGAAAAAGCGACCTCCCATCTAGATATTGAACCCACGAAAATGCTCTTCTTTCAAATAAAAATAATTTTGATGTGTTCTGATCTTCATGATCTCCGCGAAATTCTGCATGAACCGTTTGCCGTACTTTCCGATATATTAAAAAGTTAACTCGACATTTTTTCTCCGAAAATGAAAATTTTATCGAGCGGACACTCGAAAAACTATTGATATAAATGGTTCAAGCTCTGTGCAAAATTTCGTCAAAATCTTATGGAAAGTTTTCAGAAAGAATCAGGTTTTTCGAGATAATTTCGAAAATTTGAATGATAGGATTTAAAGTGACATAAGATAATTATTTCAAGTGTGACTTACAGTGACTCTATACAGGAGTTACTGTAGTGGGACTCTCCCTAGAGCGCCATCTACATAGGGGAAATGGGAGTGACAGTGAAGTTGACATTTGCTATCACCAGATACAACTAAAAATAAAACCTGTCAGTGTGCATTTCAGCATTAAAGATATCTTAAAATTAGGTACGCATTCACCAACCAAAATACTCAACATCTGAACAACAGACTCCTCGAAATGCATTTTTTATCGGACTAATTTCACTTTCTCCTATCCAGATTTCTCTTTTATTTTTACGACAGCTCTAAAATTAGACCTTTTCAGCAAGAAAAAAATTACTCCGACTAGGTCTGCCAAAATGCATACGCCTGAACGATTGGAGTTGAAACAACTTACAAGTTCCATAAATTAAAATGTTGTGTAGACTTGATTTCGAGATCTGACATGTTATTCGACTTCGTTGCTAGATTGATATCGAAGTTGGAAAATGGAAATCGTGGATGCCGGTAAACAACAGTACGGAATTAAGTATTGTATTGAATTAACATAAACACAAAGACGAATGTCTGTCGATTAAGCAAAAATCATTCCATCTTGATCAGAGCTATTCAACCAAAATATCTACACCTAAGAAGCGTCGTCCAATGAGAATGGTTACAGGTGTTTCACAGTTTTTACTGATCGTCAGACCAACTTACCTTGAATAAAACGCAGTTAAGGTATCTAGATCCTTATCAACTCTCGAGAACCGCTAAAAACCAATTCCTTTTCTAGTATTCTTAGTCAGATGTTGGACATTAAATTGAATGTTTGAGTACGGAACATACACAGGGTGTTACCAGAGTAGGTTGACAAACTTCGGAAGTAGTTCCTTCGAAATGTTTCAGGGCGAAACGTTCATAAGTTCATAGGAACATGGCCCAATTGGTTTGGTTCTTGAGATACAGGGTGATCAAAATTATATATTATAGTTTTTGCGCGAATGTTCTGGTGAACGGAGTGCTATAGTTTCATCCGAAACTGGTCTCAAATGACTAGGTTGGATTCACTGATGACGCATCCCATGACAAATCGATTCTGTAAGGACCAGCCTGCCGGCTGCCAAAGGACACGATAACTGTCGAAAGAAACGAGCAAACGACTTGAAACTTTCAGAGTAGATCTCGCATCTGCTTGTGAATTTTTTTGGGGATTATATAGTAAGAAAATAAAAAAAAAATTTGTTTCTAAATTTTTTTTGAATTTTTTTCTCGAAAAATATGTATCAGATTTTGACGGAATTTTTAAAGGTGCTAGAAAGTTATATTTCACAACAGTGTACCAATTTTCAGTAAGATACGATCTTAATTTCTAAAGATATTATAAAAAATATATCAAATTTCATGGTTGTGAAAATAGTTAATCACAATCAGGTCGATTCTGTTTGCGTATTGCTATGAACCTTGCTATTCTAGTCATATTGCTATCTTTCTAATTTATAGCAATATGGCCATGATGTTACGTATTCTGTTTCGAGGCTTATAGCAATGTTTGTTATGAATTTTGTCATAACAATATTGCTATCATAGACTTCCATAATTGGTGATTTTAGAGCTGACAACACTGTATTTTGTGACTTTAGAACTACAAGGAAAAAGAAAATAAACCTAATTCGTGAGTCTTCTTTATGGTTTCGCATACATAACCTCTATCTACGGCTGTACGGCTTTCTTTATTCATGTAAACATAAAAAATGTTAGGAAATGAAACGAGTCAAATTGACCAATAACCAATTTCCTGGATACCAATAAAATAGTGGTTATCAGAAATCGAATGCAGCAATTTTATTCAGGCGTTAATAATTCGAAATTCGATAAACTTTTTCGTTGGCACTTCAAAAGGATTGCTGTAGTTGAGATGATTAGAACAATCATCTCAGCTGTTGCCTATGCCTCTATCTTAGTCTAAGAATTTTCCTTGAAATTAAATAATATTCTAAAGAACCTTGAACACATTTCCATTAGCATATACTTTTTTTTATTCATGTAAACATCGACTTATTCGAAAATGTTATGAAACAGAAAAACCAATTGAAGTCAAATTGACCTATTTACTGGATACCGATAGAATTTTGGTTTCCAGAACTCAAATGCAATTTTATGCAGGCGATAATAATTCGAAATTCGATGAACTTTTCCGTTTGGAATTCAAAGGATGGCTGTTGTTGAGATCATTAGAATAATCAGGTCAGCTGTTGCTTACTATGCCAGTGTTTTATTCTAAGAATCCTCAAAATTAAATATTCCAGAGAACCTTCAACACATTTCTATTAGCACATTCTTCCCTATCTTCAATATTTTCGAATTCTTGGAAGAAATAATACTGAAACAAATGGATCTCTGAGAGATTCCTTTTCTAAACCTTCTTGTTATGAAGCATAGCAAGTACTATTTTGAGGTTGCTAAGATAGCAATGTTGATAGCAAGATTCTTGTTAAAGTGACAGATCATATTGCTCAAAATGGTTGATCAGAATACCAATAATTCCAATCTTGTTATCATAGCCATATCTTTTTCATAGCAATATTGCTATTTGCAAACAGAATCGACCTGAATATGTGACGAAATTTTCATGAAGTTGCAATATTCTCATCATTCATTCTAGCCGTGTAAGGAGAGAATGAGGAAGAATATCAGCAAGAATATCCATCAACCTGATTGACGCAATCTGTATTTAATGTAGAAAATCAAATTTCGTTCTACGATTAGCCAAATGCCAACATTTATTTCGGATGTTATGGTCTCAATAACTTTTGAAACGATTGTGATTAGGTTGTTGTCCTCAAGTATATGGAAGTCCTTGCTTTGCCCTGCTAAATTAGAATAGATCTTTGGCATCTTTATAGTTTTGTAGAACTAAATGACTCGAAACCTTGCTTTAAATTTAATCATCTATCCATCTACTTCCCTCTTCGAAATACTTCTCTATTTTATAGGTGAGAATCGATTTATTCTATAACGATTTTAAGTTAATTGTTTTTTTCGTGTTGACAATCTGCGACAGATTTATTCATTTATTTATCGATAAATTTAACATTTTATACGGGGTGTATCAGAATAATGTGCAGGTTTTCGAGGGTGAAAATCCGTAGGTTATTTTAAAACTTCGATTTTACCAAGGCATACTCATTTAAATTTTCGACGCTATTTCCCCTATATCTCAGAAACTACTGATGCGATACGGTTGAATCTTGATTATCAGTTGTAGAATGCCGACGCGCAAATGCACGAAAAATTTAGTTGGGATCGTATGAATTTTTTGGAAAATCCCCTAAATGGGTTTTGGTAATTTTAGTTTCAGAATTTGTTTCTCAGATTTCAATGAAATTGTGCTTAAACTTTGGACAGAATATTTCACAACAGTGCGCCAATTTTTAGTTTCACCCGATTATAATCATGGGAGAATTTGTCACCATCATTTTCAAGGAAACATCCAGCTGGAACAAAGTGTCATTCAGGTTAGCTTCAATACTAATCTTCTAGGAATTTCGATAGATCAGAACCTGAGCTAGAGTTTACACTGTGAAGCCTTGATTTCCAAGCTTAATTCGGTCATTTAAACTTTGAAGGCCCTGAGAGATCAGTTCGATGAAGACACATTGAAGACAGTCTATTATGCGAACTTCCAGTCAATATTGAGTTATGGAATTGTTTTCTGGGGGAGCTCTTCTCACTCAGAACGAGTGTTTATTACTCAGAAAGTAGCCCTTAGGGTGATCTTCCGGATGAGTTATAGAGATTCCTGAAGAGGCACCTTCAGGGACAACAACATACTTACACTTCCGGGACTTTTCATATTTCGAACACTATTATTTTTCCATAAGAATAATCATTACTTTGAAGAATACAGAAATTCAAATGCTAGAACTAGAAGAATATGTCAGTATTTTTTTCCAGCCCATAGATTCAATTTAACTGAGCAAAGCACGTTATATACAGCAGTTAAATTGTATAACTGTCTTCCTGTTGTAATTAAAAGTATAACTGAACACCAAGCATTCAGAAAATGTATATATCTGATGATTGTGAAATGTGAACCATATTCATTAGTTGAATTCAAGACTTTCTGTGCTACTTATTCGTGACACTGTGACTTGTTTTCACCTTATTGTTTGATAATAATTCTGGAAATAAAAATATCTATCTATCTATCTATCTATATTCGGCTATAAAAATCATAGTACTTATATAGTGAGAACTGAATATCACTAACGGTTTTCTTGCCCTGTTCTCATAAGTTTATTTCACTTTTATATATATTCCCTTTAGGTCATTCTATAAAATATAAAGTAGGATATCTACCATACCACGTTTTATTCTGTACTATACTAATTGAATAGTGGGTGCATTCGCCATTTTGCAACATGCTGTCTCTGAGATTTAGAAATAAGCGAATCTATCTCTAAGGAAATTATATGGCCTACACTAGTTTCAGAAACTATTTTTAAAGCGATATGAATCGAGGTTGTCGAACTATCATCTGCATCTAAGGTGCAGGTGATTTCCTCATTCTGATTGGTGGGAATTTTGGCTCGTTCCAATTTGGATGTTTATCATTGAGTGGACTACTTCTCAGGCTGTCGTCATTCTTGAAATTCAGACCACATGTGTATGACGTTAACGAACAACGTTTATTTACCGAAATAATAACAATTCTAAAGAAGATAAAAAAATTTAAATAAAATTTTTGACAATTTGTCAAATATTTTTCAGAGTGAATTTGGCGCAGACCTTGAAGTCTGAATTCACCAATAGTGCTCCGAATTCCAGTTTGGTTCGATGTTTAGTTTCAGAAGTATCGAAAAAAAGTATGTCAAATATTTGAAATTTCGAGATTATCTTCTCAATATTTCGAGAAGAACTGTCACCATTGAAATTAAACTTTATTTTTAGTTGTAGAATACAGACCCACAAATTTTAGGCAGAATTTCGTGGGAATCATTAATGTGGACATTTTTTTAAAATTGTTTTTTGAGAATTTTCCAGATTTTGTTCAGAAAGTTTGTTTTTCGATAGTTTTGGCACAATCGTTGGGGTCACTATTGATCAACAGTCTTCCGAATCCAAAGTTCCAATTTACCATTAGAGATGTTGGGAAGAAAATATGTTATACGTTAACATTTATTCGAAATTTTGTAAGGATCGCAAGGCAACAAGAATTTTGGGAAATTTTCAATTCACAGTTCTTTTAAATCGATAATTCTGTCAGCGTTATCAGGCACCATAATATAAAAAAAATTTCAGAAAGCACTGCCGTGAAGGCAGCAGCTTTTGCGCGCAGGTTCAATGTAGATGACCGCTTCAGCAACGAATTTGAATATGCACTCAAAAGCTGCCGCCTTCACGGCAGTGCTCTTCAATTTTTTTTTTTGGTGAATTACTGGATTTCAATTCGATCTAATCTGTATTTTTGGAAATATACTCTACAAATATCGAGTTTCTAAGTAGTTTCTTCCGGAAGTTAATGTGTGTACGGTCGGACTAACGGCCGACTGCGTAAACACAATAACTTCCGAAAGAAACAACTTAGAATCTCGATATTTGTAGAGAAGGTTTGGACCTTGATTACGAAGGCCGAATTCGTGAATGGGTAAAATCCACCCAATGATTCCGCAGATATACCCATTCAAAATTTTATTTTCCCAATATTTCCAAAAATACAGATCAGATCGAAATGAAATCCAGTACTTCATCGAAAAATCACAGTTCGAATTACGGAATTTAAAGAGGATGATATGATAAGAAAATCACAGAAATTTTTTTTTCGAAATGTTCTAATGACACGATCATCACGAAATTCTGCATAAGGTTGTCCTTCAGCATTTTCAAACTAGCTGCGAAGTTTTATCAGGATTGAATCAGTATTTCTCCAGTTATACTGAAAAAAACAACGATACCGAGAAGAAAACCTCAAAATTTGACATATTTTTTCCCGATATCTCCAAAACTTATGATCGTATTGAACTGAGATTTGGTACACTGCTGTGAAATAAAAAGCTCAAAGTGTGAGTGGAATTTTTTTTCGGTATGATTAATGATTTCCGGAAAAAAAATTTTTTTTTTATTTACTGACAATATGATCCTGACAAAATTTTGCTCAAAGTTGCGCGTCGTTATGTTCCACCTAACCGCCAAGTTTGAATCCAATCGCTCAAGTAGTTTCTGAAATAAAAAATAAATAACTTCAAAATTTCAAGTGACTATAACTCCGAAACTATTCGACCGATTTGGCCCATTAACGAACTTAACCGCGGCATACCAATGCGCAATCTACCCTGAAAGTTTAAAGCTAGCTCACTCCGTTCGACAGTTATCGTGTCCTCGGCCGGACGGACGGCCGGACGGACGGCCGGCCGGACAGAATCGATTTTGACACCGGATTCGTCATCAGTGAGTCCAACCTAGTCGATTGGACCATTTTCGGCTCAATCATCCAAAATTACAGACATTCGGACAAAACGATAGCACGCTGTTCCCCTAGAACATGCGCGCAAAATTTACAGTATTTTGTAAATACTGTAGTTTTCGGTAATTCTACAGGAAAACTTCAATATGAAAAATTATTTCGAATTGATTTATTTCGTAATAATTTTCCTTTCAAAATGGAATGGTGCAAACCTTCTCAGTTGATTTGTTGAATGAAGATGCTAATGTACAATTGCATGTAATCAATCAACAATTATCACTTAATACTTCATAGTGCTTATTTGTGCTCGCGTCATAGTCAGGTGCTATAAAATATGACTCCAATAATTCACTCTAATTACAAAATACACTGTTTTCTCATAATAAACACATTCATTATGAACACGTCACATACGCATTGTAAGCTTCGTGAAAGAAAGAATATTTGGCATCATTTTACGGAATCAACTTGGAATTTTTGCAACAAGGTTGGAAAAATGCAAACTATTCACGTATACTACTGTATACTGTATACTGTATACTAGAAAATCTGTCTGCACCACGTTCGGTCCAAGGTATTCTGAGATGCAACATAACAGTTTTCTCGTAAGATCAATCTCGTCAATCTGGGAACTATAAAGTGCAGAATGTTTACATTACGCAGATTTACATCAACTGAATTGAATTCAATCCAAGTAAATGGTTTTTATCATTTTATCGATTGGAAATTCTCGAGTTATTATGACAATTCTGGCAATTTCAGATGATTGGGAAATTCCAATATAAAATATACAGGGAGTATCATTGAATATATTTATACAGGGTGAGTCTTTAAGTTGTACATTAATTTCAACCCTAGATTTCTTCATCAAATAAATCACTTTATCATCTAATTAAAAACGGTTTTCTGGTTATTCATTCATAAAACTATAAGAAATAAGCATGAAGAATGCAGATGAAGTTTACCTTAAGTCATCATAAGAATCCTCAATCATTTTAGAATACTCAATTATTCTTTATTAAGTCTCCTCAAACCGTTTTCGAAATATTCCACGGTGAAAGTTATAAAATCTGATAAAAATTCGAGAAATTTCCCTATTTTCGTGGATCCACCCCTGAGCTAGTAAAGACTGTGAATTAAGCTCCACTCACGTTCACCGGGAATACAGAATACGCAGAAATATTCATCTATTTCGCATGGACCATGTATTAGGTCTATGCTATTTCAAGACCGAACCACAGACATAGTCCATGTCTATGGACCTTTCCATGGAGTTCAATTAAGGTTTTTAGGTTAGTTGAGTGATTCATTTATAAATTCGATGAAAATTAGGACAATTTTCGTTAAAATTCGACAGTTACAGGCATCTTTACCAATTCGAGATCTTGCTCCAATAGACGACTTCGGCCCAAGTTGCCAACCCACAATTTACTCAGCAAGTTTACTTTCACTGGGGAACGGGAATTTCAGGACAAATTCGACATGATAAGGTTCGCATTATTTATAAATAACCGAAAAACATGCCTCGGCTCTGCAAACCAGATAATTCCTTCCAAATATAGGTTTTTGTTAAGATCGTCCCCGATTGGCTGAAATTTAAGTTGGGATTCCCGATTTCATGCAAACAGTGTCAATTTTCATAGGATACGTTCCGAAAATCAACTCTGTTGTTTCGGTTGCCGATTTATCGCTCCGTAAATATGAAATATTCGGATGGTTCCTGCAACAAGCGCGTGAAAAAGGTTATTTACGGAATCTGGTTGATGAAAATGCGGTCGATTTACTGTCATCAGAACGATTTTCTATGGTAAATATCCATAGCATAGAACAATCTATGTTTACTTTAGGTTTGTTTTGGTTCCGAGTTCAGATCTGTTCGGGACGGTTCTAGCATAGACCAATAGTCTGTGGTTCTGAACTCGGAACCAAAGCAAACCTAAAGTAAACATGATTGTTCTATGCTATGGATATTTACCATAGAAAATCGTTCTGGTGACAGTAAATCGACCGCATTTTCATCAGCCAGATTCCGTAAATAACCTTTTCCACGCGCTTGTTCCAGGAACCATCCGAATATTTCATATTTACGGAGCGGAAAATCGGCAACCGAAAAAACAGAGTTGATTTTAGGAACGTATCCTATGAAAATTGACACTGTTTGCATGAAATCAGGAATCCCAACTTAAATTTTAGCCAATCGGGGACGATCTTAACAAAAACCTATATTTGGAAGGAATTAACTGGTTTGAAGAGCCGAGGCATGTTTTACGGGTATTTATAAATAACGCGGACCTTATCATGTCAAATTTGTCTTGAAATTCCCGTTCCCCAGTGAAAGTAAACTTGCTAAGTAAATTGTGGGTTGGCAACTTGGGCCGAAGTCGTCTATTCAGCCTACCTGCAAGTGTGCTAGCCTCAAAAATGGAAAATCAAAACAGGTAAAAACGATCAACTCCACAGATCTTGACCCATATTTCAATCTTTATATAAGCTTCCGGTGAAAATAGGCCAATCAGTGTTTTCCCAACCCAATTTTTTCAGTAAACATAAAGGGTAATTTGGTGGAAAGAATAGAGCATCTTGTTTCGTGCAATTGAGCACTTGAAGTGTAATGAATTCCTGGCAAGGATCTGAGATCGATTACGTTCGACCGTGCAAATAAATTGGCAGAGTTTTCGACAGTTGTGAAGAACGTAAGTTGTCTATTCTTTATCATAATTTCTTGTGGCAATGCACGGATGTATAATGGTTTTGCGCGAAGATTTAGGATTTCTTTGAAGCGTGAAATATGTCACTTGTAATGGGTTAGCGTTTCGTCTAGATATCTAGTGAATATGAACATGTTTTTACTTCAAATGATAATAAAAAAAATTTTACAACTCGCGATAGTAGGTGCTTTTGGAGGTAACCTTCAGGCCGTCACTTTTGCGCGCATGTTATGGGGACGGCGTGCTATCGTTTTATCCAAATGTCTGTAATTTTCGCATTTGGATTAAAAAAAAGTGGAGAAAAGTATTGAGGTGAGGTCAGGATTAGCTTTTACGCGCTTGTTCAAATTCTAACTATTGGATTAACCAGAAATTTTGCATCTAGTTGCGTATTGGTAATCTTCACCTGATTACGGAGTTTAAATCTGATTGCATCTGTACTTCTTGAGATATTGCGGAAATAACGTTAAAATTCCAAATAACAATGAAATTTGGCACATTTCTTTCCTTATATCTCCGAAAGTAAATATTTGATCGAATTGAAATTTGGAACATTGTTGTAAAATACTGACTTTAGAGTTTGTGCCTTATATTCTATTGAAATTTCATCCATATTTTCACAGAAGAAAAAAAATTCATCAAAATTTTGAAAATTTTCGAAAAAAACTATTTTGTAAATTTTCTAACAACTGGATCCACACGAAATTTTCCTCTAAGTTGCGCATTGGTATTCAAAAAGTGTCCACGAAGGTTCAATTTGATCGAGTCAATACTTCATGAGATATCGAAGAATTTACCTCAAAATTTCAAATGGGCCATACTCCGAAACTATTCAACCGATTCCACCCATTAACGAACTTAACCGGGATATTTCGACTCCAAACCTAATGTAACAATTTCAAGTATTTTCCTTCGTGAGTTAGAGCACATACGGAAGGACAGCCAGACAGAATTGAATTTGACCACGGATTCTTCTTCAGGGAGTTCAACCCAATCGTTTAAGCCCATTTTCGACTCAAAATTCAAAAATAACAGACATCGTGACGAAATTAACGCGCTAAAAAAAAGTGCGTAAAAATGGTATCAAAAGTTTAGGTTGGACTCCCTGATGACGAATCCAGTGTTAAAACCAATTCTGTCCAACCGGCTTTCTGTAGGCACGATTACAGGCGTACAGAGAATCTCATCGACTTTACACTGCCAGGATAGGCTGCATTTCAAAATGTGACGGTTGATTTCTTTGATTTTGAGGTTATTTCCCTGATATTTCGGAACTTTTTGAGCGATTAAATTGCAACTTGGCAGTTAGTTGAAGCATAAAGACAGGCAACTATTGGCAAAATTTTGTCGATATCGAGATATAGTTGGAAAATAAAGAAAACTCGAATCGAAAAGATTGCTCAGACCTTTAACCCTATATATACTTCAAGGCAGTGTACCATTTCTCAGTTTGATACGATTATAGTTTTCGGAGATATTGGGCAGAAATATGTCAAATTTCCTGTTTATTTGCCGGTATCGTTGTTTTCTTCAGAATAACTCAAAAACTACTGAACCATCATAATGAATTTTGGTACCTATATAGCTCGAAAATGTCTATAAACAACTTTGTGCAGAGTTTCGTGATGATCGTGTCATAAGAGAACAATTTGAAATAAAAATTTCAAATTTTTCTTCCAAATATTCAATATTCTGTGATCTTCTTATCATATCCTCGCGAAATTCTATATGAACCTACAAGCTATCACTTTTCAATTGGGTACTCGATCAATTCGATCTAATCTGAATTTTTGAAAATAGTGTGTAAATAAAATTTCGAATGGGTTTATCTGCGGAAATATTGGGTTGATTTTACCCATTTACTAGTTTGGCCATCGTGATTAAGGTCCAAACCTACTCCACAAATTTCGAGTTTCTAAATTGTTTCTCTCGCAAGTTATTGTGCTTACGTTCGGTGGTTTTAATTGTGAGTGTTGTTGAAACACAACACTATAATAGCATTCGAAAGGAACAACTTGATACTTGTAAAGAAAGGTCAGGGCTTAATTACAAAAATAGAATTCGTGAATGGGTAAAATCCATCCAATGATACTGTAGTTACATTCATTTGAAATTGTATTCCCTAATAGGATGGTTTTAATGTTTATGCAAAATTTCAGGGGATCGAAGAATTACTTATATAAGAAAGTAACGCTCATTGACGGTCATGGATGTCATGAGGACTAATTGAAAAAAATATTTCCTAATCTTCCTATTAGGTAGTGAAATTGTGTTTAGTGGAGTCAATACGTGAATAGGTTACCGCACAAGCTTCGAATGTGAACAAGAGTGCAAAAGCTACTGACTTCATGTCAGTACTTTTCTAGAATTTTTCAAACTCAAAAAACATTGTTTTTCCCGATTAGTTTTGAATATGCTTCAAAAATCAAACGTGATTTGAGAGTTTACATCCTTCAAGATTATAAATATAATCATTTCATAATATAACTAAAATTCGATGCTGTGCGTTATTTTTGGGATGTCACATAGTGAAAATTGGCTGATACTTTGTTGAAACTGAAAAACTTCCGAACTTGATAGTTTGTAAAGTTCCGCCGGTTGAATGATGAGCCTAATAAGAAACCCACTCATTAAAAAAGTCATCAGTCTTCAGTTTGAGACCCCTTGGAAAAAACTCAAAACTTACCATTTCATGGTCGGCAACTCCACACTGCCCCCCAGTTTGGCAGATTCAACACTTCAACACCTCCGGAAAAACTGAAACCTCATACAATTTCACTGAAAATCGAGAAAAATCCAATTTTTCATTGAAAACCAGCGGGACTTTCTGTCTTTAATGCACCTGAAAACTCGCGATTTCAACAAAGAAAAAACCGAAATAAACGTTTTGTTCCTATCGGCAGTCGCGGGAAAGATTATTTAAAAAGAGTATAGTGGTATTCAAAATTAGATGCCGGCTAGCTTCAGTCGAGACCTGCTGTGCTGTTTGTGACAGGGATCCCTACCCAGAGCTCGTATTTTTAGATGAATTATATGAAAATTCACAGTTTCCAAGAAGAATTTATCAAACTGAGGTGTTATTAAGTTTATTATTCCAGCAGAACCGACCTTCGATGTACCGTAATGTTTGTTATTCATGCGGCAGAAATGGTAGATATAAAAATTTGGAAAAGTCGACTTTTTCGTGGGTTTTACCGGTGTTGACTCTCTGATTTTACCAGGTGTAGAAATGAGATAATAAAAGTGTCAGTTTGAAGATATAAAATGAGATCGAATAAATTGGTGGATTTTACGCGTTTCTTTCGGGACGGAAGCATTATTATCTTTCTGCAAATGTCTGTTATTTTAGAATTTTGAAATTTCCAAAGGTGGGTTGCATTTCAAGAACTACCCAGACTATTGGATTGAATCTCGATAGCTAGTTGGTAATTAAAAAAAAATTTAAACAATTTTTTTTGTATTAAATTCATAAGCTGGTTCTTTATGGGGTGCTGACCCTACCAGTCTTCGTACGGCAGCTTTGGCTTTGTTTTTTTCTGCTGCTTAATATTGTTGACCAGTTTGGTTCGAAAGCGATCATGTTAGTAACATTGATGCATAGCGTAATCATTGTATAAAGACATTGTCTTCATACAATGGCTTAATGTTGCCATGAGAATCATTAGTGAGACCATAAGGTTCACACCTCTACAGTGGTTAACAGTTCTCTCAAATATTTTACCGCCCCATATTCGTAGACAGCTTGCTGTGATAAAGTCTTGGGATAAATATCATTTCTTTCCGAATTAATTCCCAATCATGTCTTATAGTTTAAAATTGCTATATTAAAATCTCGTAAACCTTTATGGATTAAGGATTTTCTTTATTCCAATAAAATTGACTAAGAAAATTGGCGTTCGGAATGGAATTCGTGTAATATTTCTAACAAAGGTTTGATCTGCGATCCTTCAGAAGAAGTTCATGGTTTTAATCTTCCTAGGAAAAGAAGAGAAAACAATACAACATTTGGTTAGTCCAATATATGAATTCGATGATGGCTTCGAGGCAATTCATTCGATGTCTGATTCTTTTTTGAGGTGGATTGTGGTTTTTTCGTGTTTGTTTTGGGAATCAGGGGCGTTTTCATTCCGCAAATGTCTGATATTCTCGAATTTTGAAACTTTCAGTTGCATTTCAAGATGAGACTGTCTAGTACGTTAATGGCCCAAATCGGCCAAAAAGTTCTGTAGTTATAACAATATGAATTTTGAAGTTATTTCCTCCAAATCTCAGGGAATATACAGGCGATTATTTTTGATCTTGATTGTTAGTTAGTTGAAGCATATCTACCGACGTGCAATCCAGAATTTCATTTTACTGGGCTTAAAATTTGAATAAATTTTTTCGGAATTAATCTTAAAAAACATTTTTAATTTTTTTTCAAATTGTTTTGATTACACCATTATCACGAAATTTCGCGAGAAGTGGTTCATCAGCATTTTCAAACTAGCTGCCAAGTTTCATCATGATTAAATCAGTATAACTTGAGTTATTCCGGTGAAAACAACGATATCCAGAAGAAAACACGAAATTTTACATACTTTTCCACAATATCTCCAAAAATTATTATCATATCGAACTGAAATTTGGAATACTGCTGTGAAATATGAAGCTTAAAGTATTATAAAAATGTGTAATGAATAATTAGAGAAAAAAAAGATTTTGTTCGGAAATTCTTTTTTTTTCAATTTAAGTACTGACTGCACGATCTCGACGGAATTTCGCAAAAAGTTGCAAGTCCTCAAGCTGCAACTAGTCACCGAGTTTCAATTCAATCGCTTCCGTAGTTTTCGAAATATCAGGGAAATAACCTCAAAATTTCAAATTGCTCTTACTCCGAAGTCGTTCAACCGATTTTGCCCATTAACGAACTCAACTTTCGCATTCTGATATGCAACCAACCCTGGAAGTTTCAAGTCGATATAATTCTCTGTACGCCCGTAATCGTGCATATTGGGCGGTCAGCCGAACCGACAGCCGGACAGAATGGATTTTGACACCGGATTCGTCATCAGTAAGTTCAACCTAGTCGTTTGGGACCATTTTCGGCTCAAAACTAGAAAATCACAGACATTTGGACAGAAAGATAGCACGCTGTTCTCCAAAACATGCGCGCAAAAATCGAAACATTATAATCTTTGTGGTACGTTATCCAAATGACCAATCGACTGCAGGTAAACTCCCGATTCCATGAAAAATCTTCAAGAACATTTGTGTCATAAATTACCAGCTTAATTATCAGTAACATTTCATTTTCAATGAGGTCCTTGAAATCGCAAATACGCGTTGTTTTTGGATCATACTCAAGTTACCTGCTGACCCAGATTAAATGTTGGGTTGTGGCAAACACCTATTTAACGTATCGTCCTTAGCATTAATTATCTCATGGAAATCTCCATTCGATCTTAAACCCAACTGAAAAAAAATTTCAAAAAGCACTGCCGTGAAGGCAGCAACTTTTGCGCGCATGTCCAATGTAGATGACCGCTTCAGCAACGAATTTGAACGTGCGCGCGTACCAAATTTCAGTTCGATACGATCATAAGTTCTGGAGATATCGGGAAAAAATATGTCAAATTTCGAGGTTTTCTTCTCGATATCGTTGATTTTTTCGGTATTACTCGAGAAATACTGATTCAGTCCTGATTAAACTTCACAGCTAGTTTTAAGATGCTAAAAGACAACTTTATGCAAAATTTCGTGATAATCGTGTTATTAGAACAATTTGAAAAAAAAAATGTATATGATTTTCTCATCATATCATCCTCATTAAATTCTGTATGAAACTTCGAACTGTTATTTTCGATGAAGTACTGAATTTCAATTCGATCTGATCTGTATTTTTGGAAACATTGGAAAAATAAAATTTTGATTGGGTATATCTACGGAATCATTGGGCGGATTTTACCCATTCACGAATTCGACCTTCGTAATTAAGCCCCAAACCTACTCTACAAATATCGAGTTTCTAAGTCGTTTCTTCCGGAAGTTATTGTGTTTACGGTCAGCCTAACGGCCGACTGCGTAAATACAATAACTTCCGAAAGAAACAACTTAGAAACTCGATATTTGTAGAGAAGGTTTGGACCTTAATTACGAAGGCCGAATTCGTGAATGGGTAAAATCCACCCAATGATTCCGTAGATATACCCAATCAAAATTTTATTTTTCCAATATTTCCAAAAATACAGACCAGATCGAATTGAAATCCAGTACTTCATCGAAAATAACAGTTCGAAGTTTCATACAGAATTTAATGAGGATGATATGATGAAAAAATCATATAAATTTTTTTTTTCAAATTGTTCTAATAACCCGATTATCACGAAATTTTGCACAAAGTTGTCTTTCAGCATCTTAAAACTAGCTGTGAAGTTTAATCAGGACTGAATCAGTATTTCTCGAGTAATACCAAAAAATCAACGATATCGAGAAGAAAACCTCGAAATTTGACATATTTTTTCCCGATATCTCCAAAACTTATGATCGTATCGAGCTGAAATTTAGTACACTGCTGTGAAATTAGAAGGTCAAAGTGTGAGTATAATTTTTTTTGGATATGATGAATGGTTTCCGAAAAAAAAATTTTTTTGTAAAAAAATTTCGAAAAAAATTTTTTTTTAAATTTATTGACAATATGATCTTGACGAAATTTGGCTCAAAGTTGCGCGTCGTTATACTCCACCAAACTGCCAAGTTTGAATCCAATCGCTCAAGTAGTTTCTGAAATAAAAAATAAATAACTTCAAAACTTCAAATGCCTATAACTCCGAAACTATTCGATCGATTTGGCCCATTAACGAACTTAACCGCGGCATTCCAATGCGCGACCTACCCTGAAAGTTTCAAGTCGCTAGCTCACTTCGTTCGACAGTTATCGTGTCTACGGCCGGCCGGCCGGCCGGACAGAATCGATTTTGACACCGGATTCGTCATCAGTGAGTCCAACCTAGTCGATTGAGACCATTTTCGGCTCAATCAGCCAAAATTACAGACATTTGATCAAAACGATAGCACGCTGTTCCCCTAGAACATGCGCGCAAAAAAACGCTGCAAATTGTACACAAGGGTTTATTATTTTCTCAATTAAGGTATTTTTGCGCGCATGTTCTAGAGGAACAGCGTGCTATCGTTTTGTCCAAATGTCTGTAATTTTGGATGATTGAGCCGAAAATGGTCTCAATCGACTAGGTTGGACTCACTGATGACGAATCCGGTGTTAAAATCGATTCTGTCCAGCCGGCCGGCCGTCCGTCCAGCCGAGGACACGATAACTGTCGAGCGAAGTGAGCTAGAAACCTGAAACCTTCAGGGTAGGTCGCGCATTGGAATGCCACGGTTAAGTTCGTTAATGGGCCAAATCGGTCGAACAGTTTCGGAGTTATAGCCACTTGAAATTTTGAAGTTATTTATTTTTTATTTCAGAAACTACTCGAGCGATTGGATTCAAACTTGGCAGTTAGGTGGAGTATAACGACGCGCAACTTTGAGCCAAATTTTGTAAGGATCATATTGTCAGTTAATTTAAAAAAAAATTATTACGAAATTTTTTTCCGAAAAATTTTTTCCCCGGAAACCATAAATCATCCAAAAAAAGTTTCACTCACACTTTGAGCTCCATATTTTACAGCAGTGTACCAAATTTCAGTTCGATACGATCATAAGTTTTGGAGTGATCGGGAAAAAATATGTCAAATTTTGAGGTTTTCTTCTCGGTATCGTTGTTTTTTTCAGTATAACTCGAGAAATACTGATTCAATCCTGATAAAACTTCGCAGCTAGTTTGAAGATGCTGAAAGACAACTTTTTGCGAAATTTCGTGATGATCGTGTCATTAGAACAATTTAAAAAAAAAATTTCTGTGATTTTCTTATCATATCATCCTCATTAAATTCCGTATGAACCTTCGAACTGTAATTTTTCTTGAAGTACTGGATTTCAATTCGATCTGATCTGTATTTTTGGAAATATTTTAAAAATAAAATTTTGAATGGGTATATCTGCGGAATCATTGGGTGGACTTTACCCATTCACGAATTCGGCCTTCGTATTTAAGGTCCAAACCTTATCTACAAATATCGAGATTCTGAGTTGTTCCTTTCGGAAGTTATTGTGTTTACGCAGTCGGCCGTAAGTCCGATCGTAAACACAATAATAATAATAATAATAATAATAATATGTATTTATTTTCCAAATCATCATCATTAAGACAATAAAGAGAAAACAAGTCAATAGCATTACAATTAATAAGAATAAACTACTAAATTGGCACTCACAGACATTGACATATGTTCTTAAATTCTACAATTGAATAGGGCTCAGATTGATAACTTGATTTACGAAAATGATTATAATTCTTTATAGCTCTAAGTTCGCTTGGGAGAGAGTTGAACAATGTTATGGCAGTATACACAGGGTTGCGTTCTGTAAGGGACAGCTTATGACGGGGGAAGAAATATTCAATCACTCTCCTAGTGTTATTTGAATTCTTAAAGTCCTGAAAATACCGCCCGTTTTTGTGAAAGAAAAGTAGGGTTCTATATATGAAAAGACCAGGTAGGGTGAGCATATTTTGGGACAATAACTTCCGAAACCGTTCGACTGAATTTGCCCATAAACGAACTCAACCGTCGCATTTTTAAACCTAATGTGCAAGTTTCAAGTTGATAGGATTCGCCGTACGCCTGTAATCGTGCCTACGGACAGACTGCCGGCCAATCGGCTGGACAGAATCAATTTTGACACCGGGTTCGTCATCAGTGAGTCAAACCTAATCGTTTGAGAGCATTTTTAGCTCAAAATTCGAAAATTACAGACATTTGGACGAAAAGGAAAATTTACCCAGTTTCATTGAAAATTTTATCCCCGAAAATGTTCATCAGATTTCGATGAGATTGGATACAGACCTCGAGCTCTATATTTCATAACAGTGTACCAAATTTCGATGCGATACGATCATATTTTCCGAAGATATTGGGAAAAAATATGGCAAATTTCGAGATTTCGTTCTGGTTTTGTTACTTTTGGGCTTACTCAAGAAATACTCACCTAAACAATCCTAATGAAACTCGATAGTATAGTGTGAAGTGAAGCTCAATTAATATCAATCTATTTATTTTTTTGCAGATATTTGTTGGATAACTTCGTGAAATGAATATCACCATGAGGAACTGAAAATAATATCAGGAAACTTCCTCATTCACTAGATATTTTATAGATAACCAAAATTTCTGGTTGTTGATTGACCGAAAGATTTAAATTATATAAGTTGTTTTGATTTTCTTTCCTCCATTTCCCAATATTTAGATCATCAAGATTTGGAAATCAGTGAAAATTTTAATCGAAAGAAGTTTAAACAGCTTTCAATTCACTAGGAGCATCGCCGATTGAAATGAATCCTCTAACAGAATAATGATTAAACGTGACACAGGGACGAATATCTGTCAATAAGTAAACAAGCATCCCTCCTTGATCAGAGCTAATCATCCATTCAACCAAAACATCTACACCGAAGAAGCGGTGTTCCAGGAGTACGTTTAATGTAGAGGTGGGTAGTTCGTGAACGAACTAGTTCAAATGAACTATTCTTTATGAAGAACGAAACGAACTAGTTCCTGAAGTATGTACAGAATAGTTCACAGCGACAGAATAGTTTACCGGGATCGAAGACATGAACGAATACGATCCATCTGACTCGTTCACTGTGAACTATTCTTGATATAAGTGGAATCGTATCGTACCGACTAATTATGAATGTGGGCAAGGACCTGAGCTTGAGGACGGTTATCTTTTGAATTCTACGTTGCTACTTCCAGATACTATGCTGGATTAGATATTTGGATTTGGAATTCGCGGTTGTAGAATGGGCAATGTTTGAGCGTAGTCAGCGCTCATCAGCAAAGCAGCGGCCCTATGATAACAAATTATGATCTTTATAAGCCGCTGTAAAATATTTTTCAACTATTTCACCGTCGGCTCATTCCCTCGCAGTTTTTATCTTTATATTTGACGATCTTTTTTTTTGCACGCATGTTCTGGAGAACACGTGGTTTCTTTTTGTACAAATGTCTGTAATTCTTTAATTTTTTCTCGAAAATGGTCTCAAACGACTAGGTTGGACTCAATGCTGACGCATCCGATTTCAATTTCAATTCTGCATGACAGTCGTCTTGCAGAGGACACAATAACTGTCGAAAGAAACAAGCTAGCGGCTTGAAACTTTCAGAGGAAGTCGCATATCAGAATGCGACAGTTAAGTTTGTTAATGAGCCAATTAGGCCGAATGGTTTCGGAATTATAGTCATTTGAATTTTTTAAATCTTTTCCTTGATATCTCAGTGAGCGTTAGGGTTGGAACTTGGTAGATAGTTGAAAGCATACCGACGCGCAACTTTTTTTGTTTGGATCGTTTATAGTTTGATTGATTTGAGTCGAATTGTCCAAGACCTGAAATCCCCTGATAATACCCCGTGAACAAATTTTTCCCCAGAAGAAATACCGAAGAAAAAAAATACCCAAAAAAATTTCCAAAGGAAAAAAATCCCCTCAATTTCGGGGAAAATCCCCTGATCTAGAAACCCTAATTTCGCATTAAACATTTTTTACTTATTTAATATTATATTTTATTGAATATTTCGTCATATCTCAGAACCCTTCGAAAATCGTTCCTCGAAATAACGAGTAATTTCACTTATGTACGTATCTCATGAAACCTAATAGTATCAATCAGAGCAAAGATTATAGAGATCTTCAAATCAAAGTTTATTTACTTCTGTTTATATAGTTTCATGGTCTTTCTAAGAATCACGTCGCGATTCCTATTCGCACGATGCCTGTATATGTGCGTGAGCCGTGAACTATTGTGAACTAAAGAACTAGTCAGGTGAACTATTCCCAACAGTGAACGAGAACGATTGAACTAGATCCTCTTAGTGAACTAGAACTCCCAACTCTAGTTTAATAAATGAAGTTCCACGGTTCTTACCGATCTTCAGACCGCCTTACATTGGCAACATCAGATAAGGCTTTAGCTACTTATGACCTATTCGATGTAATGCTGCAGTATTAACAACATACAGCGCCATCTCCCAGGAGCATGGTTCCATTGTATAAAGACAACAAAGTTGTCTTTATACAATGATGTTACTACGAAGCTTTACCTTCGAGTGCAGAATACTTTGATCTATGTGCATGATTTTCATCGTATTGTCGTTTCAGGTCGATGTATCTGCGTACTTCATTTAGTACTGTACACGATGCATTAATTAAAATATCGAACAATGAAAACTTTTTACATTTGGATGTAAATGGATACAAATATGATATCTTCACTTATAATGCCTATCAATTTTCATTCGAAGTTTTCCAACTGTGCATAGTGTGGACTACAGTGACTATACAGGTTGTTAAAGCCACTGCACTGTAGTGTAGATGATGACCAGTATCGCCACCTGTTGGATAACTGCTGAATCATCGGTTGTGTGAATTAGGTTTATGTACGCTCGTCTCGTGATTTAGAAGTGACATCTGAAAGTTATTTTGTAGTTTGCAATACTCAATGTAGATGTCACCAAAAGGATTATTCCACGAAATCAAAAACGTCTAGAATGGCAACAAAATCGGCATATTCCAAGAGTTTCTTGAACATGTACCATATAGTTGTTATTAGACAACCAATTATGAAGTTAAATTGGGAAAGATCTGTAATTTGTGTTGCCTGCTTAGATTCAGATAAATCAACGACGTGTCATACGGTTTTCTATGGTGTTCATAGATCTCAAATGATAACAATCTGACACGTCCAAATATTTTAGGTTAGTAGAAAGTAAATATTTTCAATTTTCCCTTAGTTCTGTTGAACCTGTGACCAATCTAAAATGATTCACAGCCTTTTTATTATAAACTCCTCTGGTGATGTATTCCTCGAAAAACATTGGAAAAGTGTAATATCTCGTTCCGTATGTGACTATTACCTAGAAGCTCAACGAAACAACCCCTCAAATATCCAACCTGTAATTGCCACACCACACCACTATCTGATATCTATACAACGAGGAGGAGTAAGTTTCGTTGCTGTTTGTATGGAAGAAACGCCCCCATTGTTTGTAATTGAATTTTTGCACAGAATAGTGGATATCTTTCAAGATTACTTTTCCGATTGTACCGAAAGCATCATTAAGGAACATTATGTTGTTATTTATGAATTACTCGATGAAATGTTGGATAACGGATTCCCTTTGGCCACTGAAAGCAACATTCTCAAGGAACTTATCAAACCACCCAACATACTCAGGTCTATTGCAAACACAGTAACTGGAAAATCGAATGTTAGTGACATCTTGCCAAGCGGTCAATTATCTAACATTCCATGGAGAAGAACCGGAGTAAAATACACCAATAATGAAGCTTACTTTGATGTAATTGAGGAAGTTGACGCTATAATCGATAAAAGTGGCGCTACAGTATTCGCGGAGATCCAAGGTTATATCGATTGTTGTATCAAACTGAGTGGAATGCCCGACTTGACTTTATCATTCATGAATCCTAGAATATTCGACGATGTTAGTTTCCATCCTTGTGTAAGGTTCAAACGCTGGGAAACTGAACGTGTATTGTCGTTTGTACCTCCAGATGGTAACTTCAGGTTGATTTCGTACCACGTAAGCAGTCAGAGCATTGTAGCAATTCCTTTATATGTTCGTCACAATATATCGATAAAATCCGGAGAACAGGGAAGGCTTGATTTGACAGTAGGCCCTAAACAGACTCTAGGAAGATGTATTGAAGCTGTGAAACTTGAAATATTACTACCAAAGTGTGTTTTGAACTGTGTTCTTGTAGTGAATCAAGGAAAGTATAACTTTGATACTGTCTCGAAAATTCTCCACTGGGATGTTGGCAAGATTGACCCCACCAAACTGCCGAATATGAGAGGTAATATTTCTGTCGCTACTGGTGCGAATACGACAGATCTGAATCCATCAATTAATGTACACTTCATGATTAATCAGTTGGCTGTGAGCGGTTTGAAGGTTAATCGATTGGATATGTATGGTGAAAAGTATAAACCTTTCAAAGGTGTTAAATACATCACCAAGGCTGGACGGTTTCAAATTAGAATGTAATGTTGATACTTACAATTATTATTACTTGTTAAATGTATATATCCACATCGATATTGTGTTTTATTTCTAGACTGCAACTGAAATCATATATAATATATTTTTATTTTGTTTATTTTTATATGTGACTCATTATTTTTCTTTATACAGAGTGTAACAGCCAAATGGAATAAATTCGATAACGAATAAATGATGGCGTGTTGGGAAAAACGCTCGGACACGTCGATTTGTAATTTTAAATGCGCATATTTTTCAAGAAAATAATATTATATAGGGTGTCCCATGTGACCGTGGCCAATACCAACTTTCTTATTTCAAATGCAACCCCCTGTATATTTTTTATTTTTTGGATTCTTCAGAGAATTCTAGACACAATTCCTGCACAATGTCCTATACCTATCTTTAAATATTTCGGAAATATTAAGTGTTTTCAGATTTAGTGCAAAAATCAACGTTTTAAATAAAAATTATTTCATTTCATAAATTCGGTACATTACACTTAAAACCTAATAAGTAATACTGATTATTTCTTAATAATTAAAAAAAAAACCAAAACAAAAACATTAATGTCAATGTAGGAAATGTTCAAAATGCTCGCCGCGAACGTCTTGGCAACATGCTAATCTGGTGCAGAATTGTCTTCTAACGTTACTCAACATTTCTGAAAACACTTAATATTTCCGAAAAAGTTGAAGATAGGTATAGGACATTGTACATGAATTATGTCTAGAATTTTCTGAAGAATCCAAAAAATAAATAATATACAGGGGGTTACATTTGAAATAAAAAAGTTGGTATTGGCCACGGTCGCATGGAACACCCTATATAATTTTATTTTCTTGAAAACTATGCGCATTTAAAATTACAAATCGACGTGTCCGAGAGTTTTTCTTAACACCCCCTCATTTATTCGTTATCGAATTTATTCCATTTGGCTGTTACACTCTGTATATATCCCTGTTTATGTTATGTAAGAAAGATGGTCATAGTGTCTGTGATGGAAGAATTAAACTATAGTAAATTTGTCATCACTTGAATCTCAATAAATTACATGATCTCCTGGTTCAGTTTGTGTTATATAAGGATTTAATTTTCATAATTTCATGTTTTACGCTCTGGTTATCATTTTTTTTAATGGCTGTATTTTCAAATTCTGAACCGAAGAAGTCTTAGATTCTATCCCTAGCCATGATAACTTCAGAACAGTACCAGTTAACGAATTCAAACTCTCAGGGTTGGTTACAGTTTGTTGATAGGCAAGATGGACCCAAAAAGCTTGGGAGTTATATTCGTTTTTAAGTTGGAGGTTATCTCTTTAATATCTCAAGAAGTACTGATGCGACCGAATTCAAACTTCGCAACCAGTCGAAGAAAACGGACGCGCTACTTTGTTTTAAATTTCGTTAGGATCGAATCGGTAAAAAATCGAAAAATTATCTTTTTTCTCAAATTTTACAAATTTTGTTGGGGTTTTTTCGAAACTTTTCCTGAGATTTCTTTGAAATTTTGCATGGATCGTCAAGCCGATATAAAATATGAAAATTTCGTAGGTTTTTCCTGAATAAAAAATACATTGTTTTATTGACACTTGCAATATATCGACTGAAAGATATCTTGGAAGGGTTTCGCAATATTCTGAACGTTTTCTTGTATTAAAATAATTCTGATGATTTCCAATAAATTGTCTGATGAAGAAATCAGATACCCGACTCCGAAATAACGTCACAGTGCTATTCGTGCTTATTTTTTTCAGAATATTCATGCAGTAGTGCTGCTTTACTTACAGATGACATTCCAACCTTCTTATGAAATTATAATTTTTTCATACACCTTCGTCAGTATTTCACAGTTTCAATTCGATCTGACAGGTATTTCACGAATTTTTGCAGAAGCAATCAGATTAATTGCTTCGTATCTCCGAAACCATTAGGCGAATTTTGTTGAAACACGAACTTAACCGAAGCATTTAAACCCACAACCTATCCCTGAAGTTTGGAATTTCTGGGTCAATTCTTTCGGGATTTATTGTGTGGATATGATGTAATTTATCTACTCCTATTGAATTATATATATGCATTATCCAACTGCTTTTTAGCAATCAGTAGAATCTGGAATAACTGGAGTTATTATAACTCACCTCAATAAATAGGAAAACCGAAGGCGCAAATGAACCGTAAGAAACAGGAACGTTTCTCAAATGTCCGAAAAATTCTGACAAATTTTGTCAATAAAGTTCTTTCCCTGCGATTGAATCTTCGTATTTATTGTTGTAGTCGTAGATAAAGTATAGTATATTTAACTTTAGCGGTAATTATCATAAGTCACTTGATGAATTACTTCGTGAGTTATGACCTAAATTCTACATTACTGCAAAAATATACTATATTAACCAGGAAATCTATAGAAGTGACTCTGACCCCCTTTATATGCTCGAAATCTGGAAATTTGATTCAGATTTTTGGGCAGAATATCTCCATGGCTTCCTAGAACAAGCGAGCGAAAATAAACAATCAGGTAGAGCTAGTAAATCTTGAGTTTCTATTCGTCTATCATATAAAAGCAGGAACAAAAATACATCAGCTAATAAATCTCTACTTAATAAATGACCACAATTAAAATAAACAGTCTGGTTTGTTTTGTGTGAAACGAAGCCAACATTAGGCTATAGACCATGAATTTGATGCTTTTTAGATACACAAACAAATTCCTACAGTATCTGGCTCAAAACTTTCTGACATGAAAAAGTGATCTGAATGTGCGTGAATAGTTTGATTCAGTTCGAACTGATGAAAATTGGACATTTTGTTTTTACTTACACTTCAGATAGTGCGGTTAAGAATATATCACTCATAATCTCTGATTCTTTTTGAGATTGAACATTTTGGTTAGATTTTGATGAATCTTGTGCTTATAATAAAGAAATCCAAGTCTTGAGAAATAAACCCTGTACACTGTAAGTCTTTTATAGAAAGAATATGAAAATATGCTTTGAATCTTTTTTGCGCGCATGTTCTAGAGGCAACAGCGTGGCATTGAATTGCCCAAATGTTTGTGGTTAGTGGTTATCGAAGGTTTGCACGATAACTAGGGAATAGAAAAACCTAGTGTCTTTCAAGGTAGGTGGCGTATCAAATTGCCATTGTTAAAAAAATTTTTTTCGGAAAATATTCTTATGATTTAAATCAAATTCAGCTTTAACTTTGAAACCGATATTCTACAATGGTATGAAAAGTTTTAGTTTGATTCTATATTTCAATTTGCGGAGATATTGTGAAAAAATATATCAAACTTCGTGGTTTCTTTTCCGTTTTCGTTTTTATTTGCCGAATAACTCAAAAATTTTCTTCCAAATCATTACAAAACGCGTGCAAAAGCAATGAATGAGCACATGTTCTTTGTGCTGGTGTTGACCCCACAACCAAAGTTAACACTTGTGATGTTTGTCAGTAATATGTGCCATTTTGCTCTATGATATTTCAATTTGATAGAATATTTTTATTTTTTATATTTTAGAGTTTATTTTTTTTAGAGACGACTTTAATTCCTAGATATTCCATGAAAAACAGATTCGATCAGTTTAAAACGGTGTTGTTAATTCTTGAATACCGACGCGAATCTCTGTGCAAAATTTCGCATGGAGCCAGTAGTTAGAAAACTTCAAAAAAATATTTATTCGAACATTTTAAAAATTTTTGTTGAAATTTTTTTTTCTCCGGAATTTCAACGAAATTTGGAGTGAACCTCACAGTCCGTATTTAACAACAATAATTCAAATTTATTTCAATCCGATTCGATGTTTACTTTCGGAGATATAAGGAAAAAAATATGCCAAAGTTCGTTGGTATTTGGAATTTTAACGTTATCTCTGCAATATCTCAAGAAGTACAAACGCAATCAGATTGAAACTTCGTAATCAGTCGAAGAATACCAACGTGCAAGTAATAAGGTGCAAAATTTTACGTGGGTCAAGTACTTAGAATTTGAAAAGCGCGTCAAAACTCCTGACCTCCACGTCAATGCTTTTCTAGTTTTTTTTCATGGATGAATAAATTTTAATCAATATATGCTGTTTCAGCCAACTTGGGTACGTAAAATGAATAACGCAACTCAATAGAGCTTTATCAAAAAAAAAGGAAATGGAAGCCTATTTTACTGAGATCTAATAAATACTATCATGACTGGCTGTCAGTAGCATCAGGCACTTTTCAAATAGGACGTCTGAGAAAAAATATAGCTGTAATAAATAATGGTATGATGTTTTAGGCCAGTTTCCCCTACCTCCAACTGTAAAAAGTGTAAAGTTTGCAGTATTTTTGGGACAGCTTGTATCTATATTAATCGTTCAATAACTCGTGTGGCTATTGAAGAAGATAACAGATATGGATTCTACGAATCGATTCCCGAAACAATAACTACTCACCGATGTTGTTTAGTTAGAAGTGCAGATCATTCTGAAGTAGGTACTTTTCAATGACAAACATGCGAAGCTTCGATATAAATGAAAATGTATCATTGGAAACGTATATCGCAACTAATTACTTCCGCCAATATGCGGAAATATTCGTCATTACTAACTAGTACATCCATCAATGACCTTCGCGGTCAGTTTAAATGAAACCACAGTATCAGAATAATAAAGTATAGATCATAGATCTGAGTTGAATTTTGATGTTGAATTCAGTAGAGGAATTATTGGAAAATATTCTAGAAATGCAATGACGTGAAGTCATTTCAGCTTTTGCACGCATGTTCAAATTCGTTGCCAAGGCGGTCATCTTTTCACATATTGATCCCGCCAAACGCAGCTTCACGTCGTGATGGAAAAATTTGACGATCTTCGAACCGCATCATCCTCAAGAAATTCTGCACGAACATTCAAAATGTCATTTTTCAATCAAGTGCTGGTTTTCAATTCGATATAATCCGTATTTTTGTGAATATTTAGAAAATCAATTTAGAGTCCATTTGGTTGTTCTATTCTGTTATTGATGGATCTGCGCGCCATCGTTTTTGACATTTACAATTTGATTTTTTACAATTTTCAGATTGATTTTGCATAAATTTTCTTAGGATGAACCTCGAAATGATATCATACTATATTTCCCACAAAAAAAATTATCAAGGGTAACTAAAACATAATGGGAAAGAAACTCGACCGATACGAATAAATAAGATTGAAGATAACACGTCTCTAAGTAATTATATAGATGTTGAATTTTCACATTCTGTATCTTGTGCTATCTAGGTTAAGGCAAATCGACAAGTGAATGCGAGATTATCGTTATCAAGGTATGGTACCAAGCTCAAGTGTCAAGTTTGGAATAGGAGAAATTCCATTTGATAATTTTGATCAACTTTTTTTTAATTAAAATAAGTGAAAGAAAATTGCTGTAACTGATGTTCTCCAACGAAGATTGATTATATTTTCGAAATAATACATTATTTATTGAAATAAAAATTTAATAATTTGGGTTCCTTCTGTGTGCATGTTGTGGGGAACCTAGCGTATGCTATCATTTTGCCCAAATGTCTACAATTTATTTGAAACTGAAAGAGTACATCGGAAATAAGAATGAAGCAGCTAATTTCGGAAATTGGAAAATCAGCTTAACAGATTTGGAGCTATAACCCGCCTTTGAGTTTTTGAGGATCCGATACTTTAAACCTCAATATCTCAAGAAATATCTTTGCTATCAGATTGGAAACCGATGATTTCCTAGTTGTTAAGTAATTAACACGAAACTGGTAGCAGTATTCTGTTGGGATCCTATTGTGAGTTAATTTCAAAAAAATTTCTTGAAATTTTCAAAATTTCTGTTGAAAAAAATTTTTTTTTTGGAAAATTTTGAACGTATGTGGATGAGATTGGGCAGGAACCTTCAAGTTAATAATTTATAATAAGGATGAAAATTTCAGTTCGATCCGATTTCAATTACAGGAGCTATTGGGGAAAGGAATATTTCAAAATTGAGTTTTATTTCCTCGTTAAAGTTGATGAATCTGGAATAACTCAAAAGATACTGATCTGATAATGAGGAAAAATACCTGTTGTCCTGAGTTACACTTTTGTGCAAAATTTTATCATGCAATTAGAACAGATAAAAAAAAATCTGAAGATTTAACTGAAAATTTTTATTTTAAATTCTGAAGTGAATTTCTTTTATTTTAATCGATAAATTTTAACCAGATCGTATCTACTTTTTTCCGAAATATCCAATATTTTAGCGTTATTGGGGTGATGAATCCTCGTGATTTTGCGAAATTACAAATACATAAATTTGAAGTTTATATTTTAGGTAGTAATATAAATTATATAAAGTACGAGGGCTGTCCAGTGACCGGACAATATTTTATTATACCACGGATTCTTCATCAGTGAGTGTAACCATTGTATAAAGAGGGACCCTCCCTCTTTATACAATGGTCTAACATTATCGTTATGACCATGAAAAATTCTACTCAAAATTCGAAAACTGCAGACATTTGGGCGAAATTGTTACGCTCCTGTCCATATAACAAGCGCGTATATATAATTCTGGTAATAACAATAAAAATAAGCATAAATGAAAAATGCCAAGCAAAACTTCGATATTTGACTTCAAACCAATTTTTCGAAAAACAGTTCGGTGAATCTCTAAAATTCCATAACCAAAAACTACATGAATAAACGAAAAAAACAATTCTCCAATTATTTGAATTATTTCAATCAAGAATACCCGTCCTATTGGAAATACACTTACCGACAAAACAAAGGAATAATTCAACCTCAAAATGATCCGCACATCTTCAAGTGTCACTGATAAGAAAACCCACCTGTTACCGCGCATGCTGAGATCGCCATTTGCAGTATCCCCATTTTAATCACAATTTACACTGTCCGTCACGCGAGTAAAGAATCAAGATTGTTTGGCTTATAGGTGGTTCTTGTTCAGTTTATCATGTGATATCGTTCAATTCAACCCGAATATACGTTTGTTTTCGAAAAAATCGCAAATTTTGAAACATTAAAGAAAGTTCTGTGGTAGCGGACGTGCGGTGCGTAATTTTGGCGGTTGAAGGTTAGTGATGCCACTTAGTTCTAATTTGTTGTTAAGGCCGTTTAATTAATGGAATATTACTGAGGGAATTGTGGATAATTTTGGTTTTGTATTATGTTTTTTATTTTATTGCTCATTCAGATTTGTCCTACTTGATTTTTTGTATGAGTGTGGTTCAAAATTTGCGATGTCACCTGTTGGTTCGGGATATTATCTTTTTGTCCCTTTTTTGAAGGGTTGCCCATTGGGCTTAATGCGGTTCTGTAAGGGTTGAGGATCGAACCGTCTACTTTAACGTTTTTGAAATGCAATTATTTGTCCAAAAATGGATGAGATGAGATGAGAGATCACGAGATGAGAGTCATGTGATTTAATTTTCAATATTGTAAATGGAGTAACGCCCTGAATTTTTTCAGTTTTCACTTTCAAAAATAATAGGGAGTATACCAATTGGGCAAGACTTTTTTTTTTTGCTTATATCGTGTTTTTATGTTGCCTTCATTAAAGGGTAATATTATTTTATTCTTTTTTAATCACCGTAACTTATGTCTTTTCGAATTGTTATTGTTTTTGCATCGTCTATTGGTAAATTGCGAAATATTTGTTTTTTCTGAGAATTACATGGGAAAGGAACTCAATTTGTTAGAAATCGTTGAAAGTTGGAATTTTCGGAAAATCTGGAATGTTAGTTATATACTTATGAATTCATGGTTTAATGACTGAATATATTCTTGTTGAGGAGTTAAAAAATCCAGTGTTTAGTTTTGTATTCCGAATCGAGAATACTTTTTTTTTGACAATGTTGTCTGGCTATCTGTTCGCCACAATCTCAGGTAGACTTAATATCTGATTTATCGTAAGAAAACCTTGTAGATTTCCCGAATTTTATGTGATTTTGTTAATGAATTCTTTGGGAGTATTTTCTCCACTCTTCTACTCCGTTTCTCCAAGAATATAAGAAAGTCTGTGATTTCAGTGACATATTATTTTGAGGATTCTTGTTTGCTTAGATTTCAAGTATATGTAGATATTTGTTCAACGTGTTTGCTTAAACGGGCAAATTACTTTTCCTCAGGTAAAATGGCTGTGTAAACTCACGACTTAAAATCTATTTATTTACCTAGATTGAAGGCATTCACCGATACAATAATAAATATTGGAAGTAATGAAAAAGTCGGAAATATTCGATTGAATTTAATTTGTTTATGATATGGAAGTCACTATATTTTCGTGAATGATGCATTGGTTTTCAAGGTATTTGCTCATAACTCAAAATTTTCGATTGATCGAGGAACTATGCAATATATTTTTGAAGACACTCCATATAAAATACATTTGATTTGATTTGGTGTTTTTATTTAAGAACATCGAAATTTATGTTTCGATCCTGAAAACTGCTGGAATTGATGAGTCCCTAGGGTTCAAAATTTAAGTTGAATCATAAAAAAATCAATTCAACGTAATTATACAAATTATACACATTACTATCGTTGTATTTACTTTATAATCTTAAATGTCAACTCGAATACTTTCGGATTGTTCATCTGCTTCGAGAATTTTAAATCTCTAATGTTTTCCTCTCGAAAATTTTGGATACTCATTATAAGACGGTACACCATCCAGATAATGTCCCTGCCAAGCCCTGCTGGGCTCAGACTTCCAGATAAACACTTTTCACAAGTTTAATACCGATATGATTAAGATGAAATTTCGTACGAATCTTCGTGTAGTTATTCTACAACTGAAAACCATGTTTCAATTCAATCGGTAAGATATTTGTTGAATTATACGTACGAAATGTTCAAATTATATTGTTATCAAAAGTATTTTATACTTATATCCAAAACTGCATCTTCGGATATTCGATGAGTCAATGCCCTAGTACCAAGTATATGTTTCTCCCATTCTGAAAGCTTCACATTCTCGTACTAGTACGACATGGTAGTCGTGATTATTATTCTCAACAACAAATAAATGATTGTTCTTCATATGGTCTCGAATCATCAGTCTGATCAATGCCTTACCTTGTTATGGCATGAGAGCCTTGACTTCGAATCTTGTCTATATATCTTGCCCAGTGGCGTACGAATCATGTAATGTAAGAAGATATAATTGTAGGGCATATTCTCAACAGAATTTCTATTTTCTAATTTTTCGAGTCCACAGCTTCATTCCTGGGGAGTCAATTTCATGTGATGCAAATCTTTTTTTATGGTGGTGTCATTTCCTATTAAATTCAAGAAATTTTAATTATAAAAATTTGAAGTATAATGACTTCAACTGATTACCAGATTTAGACTTGATCGTATATGTTTTTCCGAGAAAATTGTGAAAATCAATGAATACAGGTATATCCTCAGAATCGTAGGTCGGATTTCATCTATTGATTAATTGCACCTTTCTCATTAATAAGTCCCAAACCTACTTCACTGCAACTATTTTTCTCAGGTAGTTATTGCTCGGAAACTGTCTAGCTGATTCCGTCCAATAACGTATTAGGGCTTCAAATCTGCTCAGCAAATTTCAGATCTCTGGGAATTTCCGTTCAAAAGTCACATGGTTTATGGCTGGCTGACAAAATTTAATTTAACAATGCTTTTTTCATCAGTGAGTCCAATCTTCTGTTTAAAGATCAATTTTACACATTAAAATATCATCTCATTTTCAGATTAATCAACACAATCACACAATATGAACTCTGTTTTTATTCGTCTGCTATATCTCAACTCAATGGTTTCATAATTGTAATTAATTCAAACAAAAAAAATAGAATCAAGATATCTTCGAAATCAACAGGCAGATTTTAGAACTTGATATCCGAGGAATGATGTTTGAGTTGAAAATATTTTACTTAATCTATTCATATTAGTTTAGAAACTAAAAAAAAGAATATATATATATATAGTTTGGAAACCTTTTCGCAAAGTAAGCAGTTTTTTTGAATATTTCTAAATAATCAAAAATAATATTTTCACACACCTACACATGTGGTTGTTTAGAAAAAGTATTGGGTAATTTTGAGCAAACTTAGTTATTTTCGTTCTCCAGAATATAAGTTATGACATGATGTTTATTCTATATACATTTGACCGACTTTATTTATGAAGTTTTATGAACTATGAAAGAATAGGGTAATACACTCTCACCATGACGCTGATAAGAGATAAAAGTGTTTAGAATGGATTTACTATGTTTTGGCATGTCTGTGAAACAATAAGAATAAATATTCGTTCGATATTACTCGGTTCTCAGTGAATAAATACATGTACTTGAATCTGGAATGCCAGAGGAAAAAGACATAAAATTTGTATGAATTTAAATCTATGGCTATAATACGTAAAGAAAATTCACTATTTAAAAAACCATCTCGAAGGTATAGATGTAATTATTGCTGTCAAAGGGTTGTTACAACTATTCACTATCGTCACGAAAATTTTGAGTGAAATCTGTGATTCAGTTTGTTTACAGTGCTTTATTCTGTCAATTCATCTCAGATGTGTTTTGTGATTTTTTCAACGAATAAAATTATTGAGCAATGAAACTGTCCTAACTTTCGATTGTGAATCGAATTTTTCAAAAAAAACCTGGGGGGAGAGGAACGCTGCCTTGTCTCAAAAAACCATCAACGGATATTCTTCATGGATCTCATATTTATTCACAAAAATTTTCAACGACTATTGGTTTGCAAAATATAAAGAAAATATGTTGATTATATGCTATCACATTGAGGTTACATGAAAAACTAAATCTTTGTGTGAAATTTGCAGTATATTTTCTATATGTTTTATCTAAAAAATGAATCAAAATGAAAAGCTGTGGAAATTTCTGAAGAGTTCGATGATTTTTTTCTTCGCTCAGTTTATCATTTTAACAAAACTGTCATACATACAGCGACCTATTTTAAAACATATCGATTTGGGAACTGGTTATACTTAATACTGTGAACTCCCAACCTTTGTAAAGGTTAGACAGTATTCCTCTGTATCATGTTTATTAACTGAATAAACAGAAATATATTTTTACTCCTTCCGATTGACTATCGATTACAGTCCTTGTGAATTTTTCACATTTCTATTGGGATATAATTTATCTGAAATTTATAAAATCTCTTTATTCAGGATTGATGAAAATTCATCGATTGAAGTATTGTTTTGTCATTAACTTCTTAATTTTGAATGCCACTATGTTTTCTATTATAGTTGCTATTTTTATTTCAGCTGGTACATATTAATTCATTCATACATGAATGCAGTTGGTCGATAATTAAGGTATACCAGTATAAAGAAATCCATATTTCTTAAATTTTATTTGAATACAATTTTCGAAATAGTTTTATTTTTTCAAATTTCGTAGTCTTACTCATTTGAAATTCTGTATTTTTTCTCTTATGTCAGGAAGTACTTATGAAATCGTATTGGAACTCTAAAAAGTTCAAGAATGACTCACAACTTCGTGCAAAATTAGTAAATGTGGAACAAAATTTTAGGAAATTTTAGTAGGTCCACAACATGGCGTATTTTACACAAGGATTTAGTTCTGAAGGCATATAAGGTTCAAATAAAACAGGAACTAAAGCCATTAGATCATTTAGAATGTCGTTCATTTGTCAATTTCATCAATGAACAACCAGCTGTTTCTTCTCAAAAAATCATGTTCTCCGATGGGGCATATTTTCAACTTGGTGGCTTTGTTAATCAACAAAATTGTCGTATCTGGGGTGAGGTAAATCCACGAATTATTCATAAGGAACCTATGCATCCTAAACGAGTCACTGTTTGCTGTGCATTATGGTCAGGTGGTGTAACTGGACTTTACTTCTTTGAAAATGCTACTGGTGAAGCTGTAACTGTCAACGGTGATCGATACAGTCGGATGATAATCGAATTTTTGTGGCCTGAATTGATTAATATTGATCTAGAGGACATTTGGTTTCAACAGGATGGCGCTACACCTAACTTTGCAAATGACAATTGATTTCATTGAGACAAAAATTTCCTGGACGAATAATCTCCAGAAACGGTGACGTCAATTGGCCACCAAGATAATGTGATTTGATGCCGATGGACTATTTTCTTTGGGGTTATGTGAAAAGCTAGGTCTATAAGAATAATCCACAATCGATTCCTGAACTAAAGGATGAAATTATTCGTGTCATTATCATTGAAAATGTTAACAAAAGAGTGGACGTCTGTAGAGCTGCCAGAGGAGGCCATTTGACAGATATTATTTTTCGTATATAAATGTCATAACTGATACTTCAATTACCAATAAAAATTTTTTGAAAATGATTGCAAATTATGTGTTTTATTTATTCTTAAAAAAAAGCGCAATTTGGAACACCCTCACAAAAAAGAGCCCCCACGACTATCTTGACGTCAGTAGGTACGTTCATGATTATTCAAATGCAGACAATGATACTGAAAAATATACAATTGCTTGCATATGCATACATGCAAGTTTACCAATTTTATTCAGCCAGCTCACTGAACCGAATACCTGATCAAATTACATGCATACTTCTAAAAGTATCTTGTTATCAAAGTGCCAACACAAGTGTTCAATTCGTCCAGGAAAGCTTAACTTGTGTAATATTATATTAAATATGTAGAGACGGAAGTTTACTTCATGATATATTGGGTTATGCAATGTGGTAAAAATTTGATAAGATAGTTGGTCTCATGTTTTACGTCTTTGAAAACACTGCAAGCTTCACTTTTAAAATTCTTGTTTTACCCTCTTTGGGAGCTTGATTGAGAGCGTTGTCAAATATTCACAAGAAACTTAAATACAATAGTAGAGCACTTAAAGTAGATTTAGGGCTTAATCAGAAGGTCGAATTTGTGAATGGGTACAATCCAACCAATAATTCCGCCTATATTTACGTTCTGAAGTTCATTGCAATGTGGGACACCCAACCAATGATCTGTTTGAAGGTTAGTACCTCATAACTCTGAACCAGCTTTTGACTTGTTAGTTTTTTTTCTTGAATAAATATTTTTCAAAGTAAGTTACGCTTAATGTGTGTTGTTCAATTTGTTACGTTTGTAACAGAGGATAGTCGGGAGTGATCGTCATATCAAGAAAAAATTGGAAAACCCAATATTTCTCTCGTGAGAAAATTGATCTAGATGATGAATATTGCAATAGGATGCATCAGCCATTATAAGATATGAGTCTGATTCATTCAAGGTAACGGTATACGTACGAGATGAATTGTGTCAAAAACAACTTGAAACTGATGGGTCCTATGAATTTTTCCAGTTTTAGTTTTTTTTTTTTGGATAAATGAAACTGCAAGTATTCAATTTCGTTTTCGAGTTGAGCTGAACATTAAATTTGTTATGAAGAATTAATTCCTGAATATCTCAAGAAGTTCTGATGCGGTCAGGTTGAAATTTTGTGATTAATTGAAGAATACCAACGAACAATTTCACGCGGAATTTCCTAGGATTCTAATGTTGAAGAATGTTTGAATTACGTTTCTTCCAAAATTTTCGAAATTTTATTCACTGTATATCTCGGGAACTATCAATCACTTTCCTATGAACATCGGCACAGATCTTGAAGTCAATATTTAACAAAACTGTACTTGTTTCATCAAGATTTATTATCATAAATGTTGAGAAACAAAAACGTCAAATTTCGCAGTAGCAACGTCAGTGCTTTTTTCAGATTTTTTCTGGAAGCAACTCAATCAACAATTCCTGCACTGAAAATTCTACCATGCAAGCGAGTTCGATTTTGTATTCCTCAAAGTAAAGAGAAAATTAACATTAACGAAATGGCAACTAATCAACATTCCAACTTGATCTTGAATCAATTAATTTACATGTTTCTAATTGAATTAACACCGCATTTCCGTACGATCAGTGTCTTGAAAATGATTGAAAAAGCAAAGAAAGTCAATCAACAAGAGAAGATAGATGAAGAAGCTCAAGGAAGTGTTACTCGTTGGAGTTAATATGCATGTTTGGAATTTTAAACTTTGTTGAATTTTCATGCTCCTACAAAGCTGGAATAAGCAAATTACAGGGTGATAACAAAATGTAATGACTCTGCTACGGATAGTATTATCAGTGAAATTGTTTTTGTATGACTCATATTTTCAGAAATCACATTTATTGGTAGTTTCGAATTTATTACTAATAAAATAAACCAGGAGAACAATTATCTGTGCAAATATACTAATAAAACTTTGAAAACAAAATAAATAGAGGTGAAACTGAAATAGCAACCTATACACATCAGCATAGTTCATCTTGAATCTATCTGTTTTTCTTTTTGAAGTTTTACGATCGAGTTCATTGTAAAATCGAATTTTTTCAACTTCATGAATCTCTTGAATTTATTCGAAACAGGTAGAGCTGAAACATTCATTGTTTTTCAAGGTTGTTGATATAAGCTAGAATAATTGTTAAAGACTGTTATGATTCAAATTTGCGGAATCTCAGCAGGAGGGAATCTGATAGCAGAGTTCATTCGAATTTATTATTGCCATAGTTTAATTTTGTGGTGATTGTTTATGAATAGAGGTTAATGAAAAAGTTTATGGGATTGATCTTGAAATAGTGGTGACCTGTGCGATATTTATAGTTGACTAATTCCGATAAATACTTTTTATTACTTATTTGATTAGAATTGGAATTGGTTTTAAGGTGCAGGAATTAGTGATTCAAATTGAAGCATTTATTTTTCTGAATGTTTTTATACATCTCATAAGTAAAATTTAGTCTTGTTAAATCTGGTGATCTAGCGGACCACCACAGTTGAAACTATCATATCAATATCAAGCCGATGAACGAAATCATAGCGAAGAAATATGAATAATTGATATTTTCCATGAAAATAGCTGTTTGACGTAAATCTAGTGAACTTAACCATAAGGTCTGCCAGACAAATTTTGTAGAGCTTTTTTTGGTGTTTCTTATGGATCGATGAAATATAGGGTGTTCCATTTGAAAAAGGAAGATTCCGCTAGTATTTATTTCCAATATGTGGCAGGCTGTTTTTCATACCCTGTATATTTCAGTTCGATTTCAGATATACCGTTTGAGAAAGTAACCAATGAACAATATTCGACCAGAAATAAATTTCAATTGAACTTGGCACAACTCAATAATTCAAAATACTCTTGAGTGGCGAATATTGGAGAAGAACACAGACATGTCAGACAGACCATCTCGAAAATTCTTGATATTTTTAGGTTAAAGATATGTATGAAGTGTATTTTATTTTTCATGTAGAAACCGAAAAGTAATAAATGCAGGTTACCATTTAAAAAAACAAAGTTGTGACCCGCCCAGAAAAAATGAAACACCCTGTATTGCCGAAAACATTTTTGATTTTTTGAGTTCGATTAATGTACCATCATAGAAATCCATCTGTTTCCGAACTAGAGAAATGGAACACCTACCCACTGATTGCAGGACACTGTATATGTATTAATGTTCCAATATTTCCGAATATGAATATTTGATCGAACTGAAATTGGATGCTCTGTTGTGAAATATTGACTCGAAGAAATGTGTCAAATTTTGTTGAAATCTGAGGAATAGTATCAGGAAAAAATTGTCGTCAAATTTTTGAAAATTTTCGAATTAATTTTCTCAATTTTGCTCAGCTTTTCGTGTCGTTATCCTGCAACTAATTACCAAGTCTGATTTCGATATATTTTCGAGATATTTAGGAAATAAATGCTCAAGATTCAGGTAAAACTTCCTCCGAAAGTTAGAGCATATACGACTGGGCGGACAGATTTGAATTTGATTTTTTGTAAGTGAGTCCATCCTGATACTTCTTGCCCACTTTCACCTCAAAACTCGAAAATTGAGGACTCTTGCGCTAAGCGATAACACTTTTGTGCCCTAGAATTAACGACTCGAATTTGAGACAATTCAAGAGAATTTATACAAAAAATTACACAGTTAAATATCAGGTTTTCTGCCTGTTGAGAACGAATATACGAAAACAGCTAATTTTTTTTTCATTCCGCTCATCATTAAAAGTTAAAATGTCCGCTCATTGCCAACCATTTCAATGTCGTCAAGCGATGTCCGTACAAGCAATTGCGATGATAAGAAAATTAATTCAATTAGACCAATTACGGCTAAAACAACTGAATAGCCGTTATTAAAACCTCTTATCGATTTGTTTTGGTGATAAAGCACTGGTCATTCCAAATCAATAAATTCTCCTTGCCTCATTCTATAAATAAACACAAAATGATAGAGAGCCACGCTGAAAATTTGGGCAAAGTGAGAATATAGGAAAGTAATCCTTTTCTTATAATTGATCACATTTAGCTTGCATTTTTTTAATTCTTCGATCTTGAGGAACGAGGTGGCAATGACCGTAAAGGTCAAAGTTATGGATTTCGTGACAAATGTGTGGGGTTTAACGTTCTTCGAGTAGTTTTGTGCCCTTGGGTTAGTTGAACGGACAACACTCTGAAGCCTTCGAGTGGTTATGAAGTGAAAGACCTTGGTACTTGGATGATTTCTGCAAAGAAGTGTGGTTCTCACAATGATATTTGTGGTTGTCGATTTTGCATATTTATCCATGCGTTCCAGTTCGTGAATGGGTAATATACACGAAAAATTCCACTTTTTGAAATATAATTTTTCCAATAATTTCGGGAATACATATTCGTTCGAGCTATAACTGGATGCACTCTTGTTGGTGATTGACTTAAAGGTTTACAGCCAATGTTATCTAAATTATTCCACAAAAATTCAGGATTTTTTTTTTAACAATACGATTATTTTGAAATTCAGCATAGTTTGAGCTCCAATAATCTTCAAATAACTACCAATGAATCTGAGTGCATCATAAAATTTTCGATACCACACTGAATATCAGAAATTTCTTGCCTCTTTTTCTATTATGCAGTGTGGTATCTTTCGATATTGGTATCTCTGGATATCAGTTATCGTCTTGGAAGCACTGATTTCAATGACAATATGTCAGTTGATGGGAATTCAATTTAATCATTCTTGAAAGATATCACTATGGGAAAGTTATAATAGAATTATCTGTATTATTTCACCAGAATATACAGGGCTGCGGGAAAGCCCTTAATGAAATTAATGTCTTTCAAATCAGTGACTCAAAAAAATTCTGAAACATTAATAAATTAAATATATTTTTGGCAATAAATGAAATATCTTTCTTCAACTCCTTAGCTACTACCCCACCTAACTTTTTTATTCAAATGCAAACATATGTGTGTGTAGGCTCGTTGAAAAGCTCATGATAGATGGAATCATACCATACTATTTTTATTTCACTTATATGGTTATCAGGGAATATGAAAAAACTTTTTGAAAATCTAAAAAAATATTGATAACTTATTGTGCATTCGCCATTTTGCAACATTAGACAATTCAATTGCTTGATCTTCTAAGATGCTGTCTGTGACATTTAGATGTAGGCGAATCTATCTCTAAGGAGATTCGATGGCCTACACTAGTTTCCATTCTAATCCCATCAGAAAAACCAATTGCTTTGGATCTACTAATCCCCACTTATTCTGATTATTCACAATAATTCTTCCTTGATTTGAAATTTCGCTAATTACGTTAATTGTTTGCATTCTCTACTGAAGTTTTCCGCCAATTACAGGTATCTACAACGTGCACCGATAAAGTTGAATCTATTACTGTGCAACCGGTATATAATCAGTATCTTTCCTGAAAGCATGAACATACATCTTTCTGAGAAGTAGTTGTTAAATTGAGCTTTCAGTATGGTGTTCCACCTTGAAAATTTTTGAGGTCAATTGTGTATTATGCTGATACCTTCTAAGAATTTTCGAAGGAAAAACTGAATTTTGATCATAGGAGTAAGTAACACGAAAATTTATGAAATGCAAATATTGTCATATGATAGTATAAGATCGATCCTTTTTGTTTTAGAATTTTTGAATTTTTTTTTGAAATTGTTAATTCGCCAAGCTGCTGCACACTTAGTTTCGAATAAAGATCCTAAAAAATTTGAAATTCCAGCTAGGTTAATGACATGAATTTTCAGATAACAATTGTGAATAGGCTCAACTGAAATCCTTCGAAGTTTAACTATCTCTCAAAAAGTAAACAATACCAAACAGATTTCGATGGAATCTTCTACCAAAACAGCAACATACAAGCGTGAAAAATCATCAGATTCTATCCTCAGAGTGGTCGCCCATCCTGGTCTTGATATTTCTGATAGTTTTTCTTCAGTTTTAAATGATAATAACCACTAGATTTCTATCAAATAATTGTCGCCAAAATATTCGTATTTCAAGGTATTAAAATTATCGTATATGTAAACAAACCCCTGATATTTTAAATTTAATATAATTCAAGTAAAAATTTGTTTACGGGACAAACTTTCACTTGACGCGAACAATAGTAAAAACAGGATTGTAAGTTTCGGCTTTCAACTCTAAAACGAAAGAAATTATAGGAATGCGTTTAATGGCATCGTGAATTTCTCGAAAAGAGATAACAACAAAGGACCATTCATTTTCCTTTATCTTGCAGGGTTAAAAGGTTGTACTTTTGGTATCACCGAATTTGCGCATCTGTAGGTAGACACTTATCAATTTTATGTCTGATATGTCAAGTCTCTTTCATGTCATGTTAAGTTATTGGTATCTTTTCTATGACGAAAGCTTTACTATACAGGATTTTTTGATTATAGCCATATGATTAGAAGGTCACAGTTTTCAAACTTCTCAGCACTAAGTAGGATTGAATATCAATATTTTTGTTCCAGGTGTTGAAAATACTTCACTGCCATGGGGTCAATGTTCCGGAGCGAGGAAATGTCCCTCGCTCAGTTATTCATACAACCAGAAGCAGCCTACTTTGTGATATCTGAACTCGGAGAAACTGGTACCGTCCAGTTCAGAGATGTGAGTACATCTCAAAAATTACATGTATCTGTGAGGAATTAAAACATATACAAGCTGACACATTGAAAACATTATAGACGTATTTTCATTGGAAAATCAAGATTTTGGAATTTTTTTTTCGAAATTTCATTCGAATAATTTTTTTCCGGAAATAGATTATTGAATTTGAGGAAAATTCATGCTCATACCTTGAACATCATATTTTTCTGCTTTGTATCAAATTTCATCTCAATATGATTATAACTTCTGGGGATATTGGAAAAAAATATGTAATATTTCGTTTTCTTCTCGATGTCGTTGTTTTTTCCGGAATGACTCAGAAAATACTAGTTCAATCGAAATAAAACTTGGCAGCTATTTTGAAAATGCTATTTGGCAACTTTGTGCAGAATTTCGTGACGATCGTGTCATCAGAACAATTTGAAAAAAAAATTTTTATTTTTTTCTTCGAATATTCAATATTCTGTGATCTTTCGACCATATTATCGTCATTATATTCGGTATGAATATTTGTACTGTAATTATTCGATAAAATACTGGATTTCGATTCGATCTAATTTGTATTTTTGAAAATATTGGAAAAATAAAATTTTGAATTGGTATATTTGCAGAATCATTTGTTGGATTTTACCAATTCACGAGGAATTGAAATCCAGTAGTTCATCGAAAGAAAGCTTAGAGAAGTACTGGCGTGAAGTTAGCAGCTTTTCTAGGTTTTTTATTCCGATCTATTTTTTCATAGTTGAATGAAAATGTGAACGCCTTCCAAAAAAAATTCGTCACTGAGGTCAGAAGGTGCGATGAGATGGAGAGAAAGTTGAGATACATCGAGGCCGAGGTGAACAAAGATAAGGTTAACATCCCAGATGTCAGAGAATTGCCAAGGGCTCCAAATCCAAGAGAAATCATAGATTTAGAGGTGAGGTATAGTTGTAGACCTTGATAATTTGCGAAGACTACGATGTTCAACTGAAATTTATTCATATGGAGGAGCTCATTTCCATAAAATATTCCAATTATTTTGTTATTTTGTGATTTATGTGGACTTATGTTGGATGAGCTACCAGGAAATGCGATGCTCAGAGATTTAATTTTTGAGTTTTTCAGTTTATAAGATTTTACTGCATGAAAAAATATTTTTCAATATATTAAATTGACACAGAAAATATTCCGGTATTTTTTTGACAGGCTGAATATCTGTGAAATATAGCCTTTTGGAGATTCACTTAAATTCTAGAAAAGCACTGACGTGAAGTCAGCAGTTTTTATGCGCTTGTTCACATTGCGAAATGGCGACTTGGAAAATTCAGTGAAATTTAAATTAAATATGAAAATTTAAAAAAAAAATTGTTTTTCAACTTGATCCATGGATAATTCTTGTTATCGACACTGTTCATCTTCATTTCGATCAGTTTAACTTTATTGAGTTATTGAAAAATCGAAATTTCAAATAGCTGTAATACAAAAACCATTCGGCAGATTTGGCCCATTAACGAACTTAACCGAGATATTCAGGATCAAAAGCTAACCTGGAAATTTCAAGGTTCTAGGTCCTTCCTTTCGGAAGTAAGAGCACACACGGACGGACGGCCGGCCGGACAGGACCAAATTTGAAAATACGAAGGCCGATTCCTTAGAACCGAATTTCTTGTGGATTCAGTGGTTAGAAAACTTTTAAAAAATTTTCATTTCAAAATTTTTCAAAGTTTTCGATGAAAAATTTGTTTTTCTCTGAAAATATTGATTTGATTTGAATGAAATTCGGCACAAATCTTAGAGTCAGTATTCAACAACGATTTTCTAAATTTCAATTCGATCCGATATTTACTTTTGGAGATATAAGAAAAAAATTGTGCCAAATTCCGTTGTTATTTGGAATTTTTACGTTATTTCCGCGATATCTCAACAAGTGCAAATGCAGTCATATTGAAACTTTGTAATCGGGAGGATATTACCAATACGCAACTAGGTGCAAAATTTCGTGTTGATATAATAGTTAGAATTTGAACACGCGCGTAAAAGCTCCTGACCTCACGTCAGTGCTTCGCTAGATTTTTTATCGAGTACTAGAATTAAAATCGATACGATCTATATTTCTTTGAATATTGGGTAATGAACTCTTGATTTATATTTTTGCGGAGTCATTGGGTGGATTTCACCCATTCACGAATTCAGCCTTTATTATCAAGCTTCGAACCTGAGCTTCAAATATCGAGTTCCCAATTTGTTTCTTTTTCGGGAGTAATCTTTTTTTTTCATCATTATCAGCAACAAAAAGTCGAAATGAGGAATAGTATGAGCAATTTCACATGCTTGTTCAGTAATATTCGGATAATTTCCACCATTTAGCAAAATTATTCCCTACATTATCGACACTCAGACATTGATAACACCTTCAAATTCAAGTTAAATACTTCTTATCTTCAATATTCACTCTCATCCTCCAACCGGCCAATTTCAAATTTAATTTCACCTCGAAAAGGCTCACTTGGAGAAGACAGAAGCCGACATCAAAGAGTTCTCCGACTCTGCAGTAAGCCTCAAATCCAACTCCCTCGAACTAACCGAACTCATGCACGTTTTGGAAAAGACCCAACTTTTTTTTAATGAACAAGACGACGTTTCTGGAGCTCTGGATAACAAAGCTCTCATCACCGAAGAATCACAGACGACCTCTGGTAGAGGAAGATTGGGCTTCGTTGCTGGAGTCATCAAAAGGGAGAGAGTACCAGCTTTCGAGAGGATGCTTTGGAGGATATCTAGGGGAAATATATTTTTGAGGCAAGCTGATGTTGGTATCGCCCTAGAGGACCCAATAACAGTAAGTATGTTTGTGGTATCACAGCTAAATTACTCTAAAATCTACAGGAAGTCGTATTCTTGGTGATTATAGACAATAATTGAGTCACATTGTTACCATTAAAAGACATCAGGGTTGTCTAGGATTCTCCATTTTCAGGCAACATACTTACCTTCGTTAAAACTCCATTTTGTGTCCATGAGGTAGCCGGATGTCCAAAGACGTTGTATATTCATTGAATGGATGTTCAAAGGACTTCCAAATTCCCATTTATGTTGGACGTCCATGTGGTGTCTTTACAATGACATCCAAATTTATCGTACAATGGACGTTCCTTACACATCCAGTAAAAAATTTTTCAAAAAGCATCTTTTGTGCCGAGATGCGCTAACGATAAGTTATATCCGAGTTGTCGGGATCTATCGGTCATGAAGGTGAATTGTTGTTCCTTCGCTTGGCCCAAAAGTTACTGCTGTCACGGTGGACAATTTACATTAATTTATGCTTATTATTAACAGTCTAGATCGAAAAGACACCTGACGGAATTGAAAGACATTGGTCTATGTAGTGAAGCCTGATAAATGAGTTCTAGACTATATTACAACTCCTACTCTTATTGCAAATAGCGGATCGACCAATTCGAGTATAACTAGTATTAATTTTTCACTATATCGGTTGACTACACCATTATATTTACCATTTATAGATATTGCGTGAACATGAAATGGACATTTATTGGATGTCAAATAGAGTACCACCTAAAATGAATATTCATTGGATGTCCAATGAAAATCCAACTGAATTGGACATGAAAAAAATTATATCCGATGGGCATCCATTGTACTTCCATTGTGTCGGAATCACATCCAATGAATGTACATTGGATCTATGCTAGAGAAAGCAGTACATCCAATGAATGTCTCGGAAGTCCATAGCCAACGTCCAATGACTGTCCCAAGAATTCACTTGGGCTATCTGGATATGTGTCTTGGTTTTGGGAAAGACATTGATGTCCATTGATAAATTAAATATACTTTGAATGTGAATCGTTTTGTGAGGAATTTGAAATATTGAACTTCAATAAGTGAAACTATATGCGCTTCATTTTGGGTTTTCGAGAATTTTCGTTTTATCCTACGCTACGCTTGGGCAATGAAATCATGGGTTACAGAAAATACTCTTCATGGGGCGAGATTGAAAGATTTGAAATAAAAAATGTCAAATTTCACTAGGACAATGATAGTATCGAGATATCAGTGTTGCCATATCTTCAATTTCAGTAGCAATTCTCTAATATCATTGCCTATTTCTCACGCTCAGCAGGAAGAGTACAGGCCCTCTGTTGCTCACCCAAGTCAGAACGAAACGTGATTTCCCATAGAGGCTGAAACTATCTTTCGAACCTTCGAAAAGCTTCACTTCTGTATACAGGGTCTTTCACGAGGAACCTCACCCATATTTATACGGGAAACTACTGAATGTATTTTCATGAATTTCAGCACTTATAAGTATTTCACGATGCTGATGAAATCTAAAATATTTTCAAGGCATGAGCACCTCCGGTTTTTCCGGAAATGACGTCAACTTCCGTTTTTCAAAATAGAACACCATTTTTTTATTGCAGAAATAGATTCCTTAGAAAATTTCAATTTATTTTGATGAAACATTTTTCAGTTTTGGTTGGAAAATTCTCTCTGAGCGGGAAAATTCGAAAAAAAAATCGAAAATAGAGCTCCGCTGAAACAAGAATAACTTCGAGGTTTTTGGATGGAAAATTTTCATTTTTGGGATTTTTCAAGATGTAAGATTGATGTATCCACTTTAAAAATCGAAATCGCGATTCATGATACAGGGGGTGAAAAAATCGCTTTCAAAGTTAGGGATGACAAAATCGTGAAAAATCAATTTTTTCAAATAAGAACCCCATTTTTTTATGGCAGATATTGAATCTACGTTAAAAAATAATGTGAGTATATGCATCACATCCTTGCCCTAAAATGGATATTTTCTGAGTTATTCACAAAAAACTATTTTTTGTCTTGAATTTTCAGCTATCTCTTTTCCCTTCACGCCAAAAAGATGAAATTTTCAGGAACTGTTATTTGAACCATGCTGTAGATTGTTCACCCCTTCTTGAAACCGACTTCAAGTTACTATTAGGAGAACCATGGCAAACTCTCGCAGTTATAACTAGAGAAGATGCTCAAAGTTTTGACCGTTAATTTCTAGACATTTATTTATACGTCTCAGGAATGCTTCGTGCGTTGCTCTTCTTATTTCATCGGGAGGAAGAGATCTGCAAAAGTGTTTAAAAACCAAATTGAGTTTCGAAACTATGAATCTAAAAATCTAAACAAACCTGAACGCATTTCTGACTCGTTCTTTGCAGTCCTCTTCATCAGTCAGGGGAGTTGAGTAGACAATATTTTTTATCCTACCCCAAACATAATAGTCTAAAGGAGTTAAATCGGGAGAACGGGGTGGCCAAAGATGTGGACCATTGTTCGCCAACCATCGATCTTCAAATAGCCTGTAGAGGATATTTGACACATTGAGTGAATTGTGTGGAGGCACGCCATCTTGTTGATACCATAAGTCATTATGGTTCTGTACTAGCGGCTCAATTATTTGAGTCAATATGTCAGAATATCTATCTCCTAAGGGAGAACATTCTTTAAATAATGCAAACATGTGTAGTGTTCTATCTTACCAGTTAAAGTCCCATCATATATGTGAACATCGAGAATTGCATTATTTTTGATGGCGCAAAAAACATTGAAACTCCAGGTCTCTTGAAAGTTCCATTGTCTGAAGTGGTGGTTGTTCTCTTCATCCCAATAATGACTGTTATGCCTATTAAAAGAACCATTCTTTGTGAATTTAGATTCATCTGCCCAAATTATACAGTCCAAAAAGTTTTCATTCTCTCGAAATCGAATCATCATAGCTTCGCAAAACTCTGTTCTCCTGACGAAATCAGTTTCTTTCAAATGCTGTACCCTATTGAATTTATATGGGTGCATTTTATGTTTTTTTAATATTCTCCAAACACTAGATTGGGATAATCCCAGATCAATTTCGGCATCTTTGAGAGAATTTTGAGGATTCACACGAAAATATGCAAGAACTGTAATTTCGTTGTTCTCATCTTCTACTACACTTTTTTCTCTGTGTGTAGTTTTCTTAACGAAAGATCCGAAATTTCTCAAGTTTGTCATGGTTCTGTTAATGGTATCTCTCGTTGGTCTGGGTCGGTCAGGAAACCTCTCAATGAACAGTCGAATCGTTCTATCTACAACTTTATTACATTCTCCATGAAGTAGAATGAGATTTAAATAATCTTCATTGGTAAAATTAGGCATAGTGATCGATTTTATAACTTGATACGAATTATCACCAAATTAATAGTAAACACAAAATGCTACTGAATAAAGAGAAATTTGGCAGATGTAATTAATGATATCTATCATTAAAAAAAATAATGTAAAACATGGTAAGTTTTTGCATATGGTTCATAAGGAATTATTTATTTATCACTGGAGAGAAAAGCGATGGCCGATTAGTTGAAATAAAGTGGTTTCCGATACAAATTCGAATCCAAATTCGCCATCTATTTAGGAACAACCTGTAATTTTTTTCTCTTGCATATTAGGGTAGTAAAATCTAAAACATGGTTTAAGTAACAGTTCCTGAAAATGTCATCTTTTTGGCGTGAAGGGAAAAGAAATAGCTGAAAATTCAAGACGAAAAACAGTTTTTTGTGAATAACTCAGAAAATATCCACTTTAGGGCAAGGGTGTGATGCATACACTAACATTATTTTTTAACGTAGATTCAATATCTGCCATAAAAAAAATGGGGTTCTAATTTGAAAAAATTGATTTTTCACGATTTTGTCATCCCTAACTTTGAAAGCGATTTTTTCACCCCCTGTATCATGAATCGCGATTTCGATTTATAAAGTGGATACATCAATCTTACATCTTGAAAAATCCCAAAAATGAAAATTTTCCATCCAAAAACCTCGAAGTTATTCTTGTTTCAGCGGAGCTCTATTTTCGATTTATTTTTCGAATTTTCCCGCTCAGAGAGAATTTTCCAACCAAAACTGAAAAATGTTACATCAAAATAAATTGAAATTTTCTAAGGAATCTATTTCTGCAATAAAAAAATGGTGTTCTAATTTGAAAAACGGAAGTTGACGTCATTTCCGGAAAAACCGGAGGTGCTCATGCCTTGAAAATATTTTAGATTTCATCAGCATCGTGAAATACTTATAAGGGCTGAATTTCATGAAAATACGTTCAGTAGTTTCCCGTATAAATATGGGTGAGGTTCCTCGTGAAAGACCCTGTATAAGGTGCTTATTACTTTTTTCAGGGAAATGAAATAAACAAAACCGTTTTCGTTGCATTCTTCCAAGGAGAACAGCTGAAATCAAGGATCAAGAAAGTATGTGCTGGTTTCCATGCCTCAATGTACCCGTGCCCAAGTACAATCCAGGAAAGGGAGGAAATGTTGAACGGAGTCAAGTTGCGCTTGAAAGATTTGGAAATGGTAAGAGTCAACCTCGACCTCTTCAGGAAACCTACCAACAGCACGATCTGATTTTTACAGGTTTTGAACCAAACGCAAGATCATCGTCAGAGGGTGCTGGTGAGCGTTGCCAAGGAGTTACAAAACTGGAGTATAATGGTTTCAAAAATGAAAGCTATATATCATACTTTGAACTTCTTCAATGTTGACGTTACCAAGAAGTGCCTTATTGGAGAGTGTTGGGTAGCAACCAAAGATATTAGCATTGTCCAAAAGGCCCTCGTTGACGGCTCAGTGAGTACTGTATTGTTAGTTGTGTTTGTTTATATAGTTACAAGACAGTCTCAAAATTTTCTAAACTCGAAGATTAATATTCGTGAGGTTAGCACTTTACGAATAGCATAAGATTTGCATTTGAATCATTTGAGTCTTACTGATGATCGGCAATAACCGAGAAACTACAGTATACGAATTCTTTGAATGATGCTAGAGGATGGTTGATTGAATGCTCAAATCAAGGTGAAATATTTTTGGATTTGTCGACATGTTTCGGTTCATGCTAGTGAATAATATCTCGGAAATAGTGTTGAGTGAAGATTGTTTCCTGTGAAATCAACTTGAAAGAGTTCTTTTGAGAATCGGCATCTCACTTTGGATTTATGATTTCAATTTTCTATTTCTAGTCAGTTAGTGGGAGCTCAATACCTTCTTTTATGAACATCATCGAAACTATGGAAAATCCACCCACATTCAACAGGACAAACAAATTTACTAGAGGCTTCCAGAATTTGATCGATGCTTATGGTGTTTCATCTTACAGAGAAGTCAATCCAGGTAAGAACATGAAAATACTTTCATTTCTTATTCTCAACAGTGGACTTGAAGTACCTAATTGAAAGCTTAAATATCAAAAAGAAAGATTTCAATACTAACTACCGCAAGAAAAATCAGCTTTTTTCAGCGTCTGTCCATTAATATATTTTGTATTAGATTATTCCTGAAATTCATAAAAAATCACCTGTATGAATCTGTACTTTATTTATTTTTTTATTATTTGATCGAATCAAATAATAAACCTTAGAGATCGACAAGAAAAAAATAACCCCCCTTAACATTTTGAAGTATGTAGATTTGAAAGGACTCTTAAAAAAAATCCGTCCGTCTGCCGTCCGTTGTCTGGGGCTTCTCTCTAAAAGTACTGAACCGAAACTCTTGAAACTTGGCAGAAAAATCGTGTGACGCTCGAAATTGATCTCCAAACTTTTCAGCAGGATCGGTGTACCCTAAGGGCTCTAAATTGGGGGTTGGATGGAAAAAAATAATTCTCGAAAACTTACCACCGAATTTTCATGAAACTCTCAACGTTGATTACTGTTGTATAACTCAACCAAAAAATTTTTACCCGGATGAATTCCGACCAGTGGTCCTTGACTTATAAAGAAAAACGCAGCAAATTTTGGGGTAAAAAACCTATGAGTTATGAATAGTATATAAGTTTCATTTAAGATATCAATGGTATTTGGATATTCAAATGAGGATATAATAAACCCTTATTTAAAGTTTGAAACTTTTTATTATAACTTTCATGTAGTTTCTGGAAGAATAGAAAAACGTTCTTAGGATTACACCTGTTCATCATTCTTCACATAATTAAAATATGTGAGAATTTAATTATAATCAATTATAATAATAGTCATTCGTGGTTTCACACATAATTATACTTGGTGAACATACATATTAATGTTATGTTTATTATTACATGCATTAGAACATTTGAATAAATTCCCTGTCAGTCGATTCCTAAATATCTCATTAACTACTTATGTAATCGGATTGAAACTTGGTAAGTAGTTGTAATATACTGTCGCCCAACTGCTCATAAAATTTTGTTGGAATCATGTGGTTAATATAATTTGTAACAAATTCATTCCGAAACTCCGGAACTATTTGGCCGATGTTGCCCATTAACAAATTTAATCTTTGCATTTTGAAATGCAGACAACCCGGAAATTTTCAAGTTGATTGAATCCTCCGTACGCCTGTAATAGTACATACGGACGGCTGGCCGGGCAGAATCGATTTTGACACCGGATTCGTCATCAGTGAGTCCAACCTAGTCCTTTGAGACCATTTTCGGCTCAAAATCCGAAAATTACAGACATCGTGACATAATGATAGCACGCTGTTCCGCAGAAAAAGCGCGTAAAGATGTGTTCATACAATATAACACAAGTTTCTGCCCATCAGGACCTGTAGAAAGATTGTTTTCTTTAGCAGGTCTTATTCATTCCCCAACAAGAGGCTATTTGTCTGATACTACATTAAAAAATCTTGTGTTTCTGAAAGCGATAGCACGCTGTTTCCCAGATCTCACGTTAGTGCTTTTTCTGAGAATTCGAAACAACACTTCATATTTTTCTTTCAGCTTTGTACACCATCATCACCTTCCCCTTCCTCTTCGCCATCATGTTTGGTGACGTCGGTCACGCCTTGGTTATGTTCGGATTCGCCCTGTATATGGTTTTGGCGGAGAAGAAACTAACAGCAATGAAGAACAAGGGGGAGATAGTCAACATCTTCTTCGCTGGTCGCTACATAATTCTACTCATGAGCATCTTCTCAATGTACACCGGCTTCATCTACAACGACATATTCTCAAAATCCATGAACATCTTCGGTAGCAAATGGCAGAATCCATATGATCTTCAAACCACTAATCATGCAAAAGCCTTCGATTTGGATCCTGCTGGAGCCGCCTATAAAGGAACACCATACTTCTTTGGAGTTGATCCCATTTGGCAGGTTAGTTCTTAAATGCAAATTGTGTTGGCCTTTACTTTATAGAAACCCACTCTAAAAACTTCCTTCGGAACTTTGAAATTGCTGGATCCAAAAATCATCTGGATCTCAGTAAGAATAAGTTACGCTTCCTCACTGGTTTCCTCACAGGACACTGTCGCCTAAGGAAGCACATGATGAGAATGGGCTTATCAGAAACTGACGAGTGCAGATTTTGTGGGGAGGAGGAGGAAACCCCTGTTCACCTGACCACAGAATGCCTCGCCATTGTGAGCCTGCGCAAAAGATACCTTGGACAGGAGCATTATAGGAGGAATGAGAACTTAGCCTCCTTGAAGCCCTCACAGATATTAGAATTCATCAGAGCTCTTGAGCTGGAGGGCGAGCTGTAGGTTGCGAAAACAGCTCTGACAAGGGGGCACAATAGACCTTAAGGTCGCAGTGGAACGTAACCCCTTACCAACTATCAACCCACAGTTCACTCAATCAGAGACACATATAATATTTGGTTGGTTTCTACTTCATTATGAATAAAAAACATGACATGTTTCAATATATTGTTGTTTCTTCAGATGCTATGTAGCAACTGTCTGAAAAAGTGTGCAACAATATTATTTGAACGGTTTATCTTGAAACTTCTATGCGCTTGCTAGTGTTGAATGGTCTTTCCGTTTGATCTATGTACTGAAATTTTTGCTTCAAATGGAAGCTGATAGAGCAATAGAAGGTTTGACGTTGAGGACCTTCTACAAACCAATTTTCATTGATTATAAAATCCTGACTGTAATAGCTGAACTGACAATAAGATTGATAGTTGAAGTAGCTGAAAATAAAAGAGAATATGACAAGGGATGTGACTATCACTCATACAATATAAGATCCAAAGAGAACCTTAGCATGAAGGGAACTACGCTTAAAGCTACTGAAAGGGAATCTACCGGAATAAAGCTCTACAACAAACTTCCTGTAACATGGAGAGAACTTGAGGTGGAATTTCTGAAGAAGAAGAAGAATACAGCAGTTTCTTTTTCAAAAACTAATTAAATTCCACTCACGCTAAGCATTTAATATCAGAAAAGCACGAGGTCGACGAAAATTTCAAGATTTCAAGACACATCCAGAACAAAGGGCAAAATTTGAATTTTTTGGAGGCTTCTGAGGATTTATTAAACGACCAGGAAGGAGCCCGGTGGACTCTTTCGGAATTGACCTGAAGAAAACATTTCAGCACCTAAAATATTGGTTTATATACAGTTGTTACACGCTTTTTGAGGCAGTTGTTACATAGCATAAGAAGAAACTTCAATATAGTGAAACGCGTCATGTGTATATAATAAAGTTATCAATACTCATAAGTGCCAACAGGGTAAAGATATCATTTCCTCTCAATATCTCGTAGTGTATTGCCTGTAAACAAATCATAAACAAACTCCTCAACCATTCATATTGCACCCTTCGTGGCACCTTCCAGAACATTTCAAAAGATTAAATATCTGAAGCTGCCAGGAAAAGATCAACAAGAGGTGTAGAAGGCTTTTTGGTCTTTCCATTCTCTTAGTGGTTAATCTTTTGGTACTCCCTTCCATTTATTGAAGATTAAATTAACACATATAAGATATTCCTCAATGGTACTTTTCTTTTTCAGTTGGCGAAAAATAAGATCATCTTCCTCAACTCATTCAAAATGAAGCTGTCAATTATTTTCGGTGTGTTCCATATGATATTCGGAGTGTGCATGAGTATACCCAACTTTATGTAAGTCTTTTCATCCGCATAATCTCACTGTACGTTCTCATTTATGAGCATTTGTTTACTTTCAGACATTTCAAGAAGAAGTCGGACATTCTGCTGCAGTTCATCCCACAAATTGTGTTCCTCTGTTGTATATTCTTATGGATGGTCATCATGATCTTTATAAAATGGATCAAATATGCCGCCGATAAAGATCTTCCAAGTAAAGTTTGAATTCGCACATAAATATCATCCTTAATGATTAACCACCGAAATCAATCATTTAAAACTGATATTCCCTTTCATTTTCAATTCAAAGATTTTCTTCTACTCTCAGATGAATAATTTCTGTAATTTTTTCAACACAGTTCAACTTGGTACATCATGTGCACCATCTGTACTCATCTATTTCATCAACATGATGCTACAAAAGAAGCAAGATGCTCCAGACGCAGGTCTCAATCATTCCCCTGCCGAAAGTTGTGATGCATACATGTTCGACTTTCAACCCACACTTCAAGTTATTCTTTTTGCGGTTGCTCTTATCATGATACCAATAATGTTATTCGGAAAACCTCTCCATTTCAAGATGACACATGGTAGTAAAGCAAGAAAAAACAGTACGGTAAGTCACAAACCTTCAAAATGAACATCTATGTGATGTCGCATTCGTGTTGATTTGTGACATAAAGTAACTCTTCTATCAAGACATGTAAGATGTGTTGAAGTTTGAATTCTGCCTCGTTTGTAGTAGATAGTAGACAGATATCACATACTTTGGTTTGTGATGGAATAAGAACAATCTAACTCTCACGTAAATCACATTGATGTTTCTCCTTTCATTTTGAAAATAATTCACATAAAAGATTACAATCTATTTTTCTATAGTTATCGAGAAATGGTGGAGTCCACCCAGCCCAAGACCAGAGCTTAGAACTCATAAAGGTCACCCATAAAGAAAACTCAGAAACCAACGGAAATGGTATGGTTGACAAAGATAGCAATGTTGCTAACCAAGAAATGGAAGTGGCCTTCAAACCCCTGCCAGTACAAAAGAAAGAAGAACATGGTGATCATGAAGAAGAAGAATTTGGTGAGATAATGATACATCAGGCTATCCACACCATAGAGTACGTCTTGAGTACGGTATCTCACACTGCTTCCTACCTTCGTCTATGGGCCTTGTCACTTGCCCACGCACGTAAGTTCGGTGGGAAATAGTTCTTCAATTTTCAATCCTAATTCTCTGAATTTTCTTAGAATTATCCGAGGTATTATGGAGCATGTTGTTCAGCAAAGCATTCACGATGGAGGGATATGTAGGAATTGCAGCAATCTATGTTCTGTTTGCAGCTTGGGCTTTCTTCTCCGTAGCCATTCTTGTCCTTATGGAGGGATTATCAGCTTTCTTGCATACCCTCAGGTTACATTGGTAAGTAGAATGCATAGTAGCAGAGAGACTTCTGGGTTTCGCATGGAATTGTTGGGCGAAAAGCAGAGGACTATAGAGATTACAGAAGCCGGGAAGTCTTGTTTGTTTTGGTGTTATATAATCCTTTTAGTTATCAAGTTGCAGTTGTTTAATTTTAACTAAACTCCATTTGATGTAGAGTCAAGAATAGTGCTTCAACAATGAATGACAGAGGGAAAAAGAAAAGTACCTAAAAAAGTCAGCAGCTTTGGCAGCGAATTTGAACATGAGCACAAAAGCTGCTGTCCTCACGTTAGCGCTATTCTAGGTTGTTTTTTGAGTTTTTTCGCGCAAAAATGAACATACCACTTCTCTCGGTATGTCGTAAGATTTCCAGATCCAGGAGGAAACATAGTGTCACGTATGTGAGGTTTCATTTCAACAAAGATTTCATCGGTCGAATTTATTTCTGTTACAATAAGTTTTTTTTCAGGGTGGAATTTATGAGCAAATTCTATATGGGAGAAGGACATGCATTCCAGCCCTTCAGCTTCAATACATTCTTGGAGACTGAGGGAGAAGAATAGGAAGCATCAGTATCAGTACGATTGTATTTTACATTATAGAGATGATTTTATTTAGTGATGTTGTTTGAAAATAAAAATTTTCCAGTTTTAGTTATTAATTTGCTTTTCATTGATCAGGTTATAATCGTTGCTGACTGACATAGGAATTGAATCATGGGGAATAACAGACATTTTTGAAAATAATAGATTTGTTTTCATCAGAAGTGATAAAATGGGTCTTCTGAAAGAATCTTAAATCTAGAAGAACCAGAGAAAACTCTATATTTCTTCAGATAACAATTCATCAAAAAGAATTAACACGTATTTAGAACCGCCTTTCGTCATAGGTGATATTAATCTCATAAAATGTCCTTATGAGGTTCATAGTGATTTTCGTCAGAAAACTACGAACACACTCTGCAAGAATTATTAAACACTGCGCGTCAAAATTAAGGAACAAATTCATTTTCTCAGAAGAAAAAGATTTGGCAACAAAATCCTGAAACAGGTCGATTTTTGTTCCACTTTTACCAAATTTTTATGCTTTTTGAAGGATTTTTGTTGCACCCTGTGCCATCCCCATCAACCCTCTAAATTTTTCGAATAGGGGAAGTGGGTCATGTGGAACTTTTTTGGCAAGGTCTTTGTATCTTCTTCACAGGTGTGCAGAAATTATCAAGAAAATTTTTTTTTTTTGAAAAATTAGTTCAAAGAGGTTTTTAGTATATGCACTTTGTCATGGCTCATTTACTTTGAGACGATGGTACCTGATGACATTTGTCACCGATTGAAAGTCGGCATCACAGTTTCGTTCATGGAGTGCGTTCACAATTGTCAACCCGAGTTGTTCGTCTCACCTCGGTTTAATGTAACGGACGACGCACGGTAAATCATCCTCGTTCACGATTCGGTTGTCAAACTTTCGTTTGTTATCATAACATAACCTAAAAAACTGTTTTGATTTTGACTAACAAAATTTAATTCGATTTTATTTTTGGAATGGATCCTGCAGTTGCATTTTTTTGTTTGGAAGATTCGTCCTCAGATAGAGAGGTAGAAGATGATTCTGTTGTGGAGATGGTTGCATTAAGTTGCAGTGCACTTACGCAATGTGTTAGTGGAGAGCCAAAAAAAAAAGTTGATAGAAGAAGCTGGCTTTATGAAAATATTGACGAATACTCTGACAAAGAATTACAGCAGCACTTCAGAATGAGTAGAGAAGCTTTCCGCAGTACCGATTGTCCATCCTCTGAAATAATTGGTAACTTAGTATTTTCGTCAACTACCAGATTGTGGGAGTTCGTTGAAATAGTCTCCATAATGATGTATTATCAAATAATAAAATAAAGACCGACTCAAACTGTTGTGATTTCGAATTGACAAGTAAACTGCGCAGCCGCGACAAATTTTCACCAACTATTTTCTGGGTTAAAAAGTTGATCGCTCGGTGAGTTTCTACCCGAATCGCGGACGTAGATAAATTTCACCCGACGACAATTGTGAACAGTCGCATGACCTCAGGGCGTCGTCGTGCGATCGTTAGACGATAATTGTGAACGCACCCATGAACAACTTTCATTCCTCTCACGTGAAAAATTTTTTTTCTCCATTAAAGGGTTCGTAGGGGTTGAAAGTTGTGCATGAACAAAACTGTAATGGTCGACTTTCATTCGGTGACAAATTTCATCAGGTACCATAGTCTCAAAGTAAATGAGCCATGACAAAGTGCACATACTCAAAACGTCTTGAAAATAAGTAATTTTTCAAAAAAAAAAATTTTCTTGAAAATTTCTGCACGCATCTAAAGAATATACAAAGACCTTGCCAAAAAATTACTACATGACCCACTTTCCCTATTCAAAAAAATTTGAGGGTTGATGGGGATGGCACAGGGTGCAACAAAAATCCTTCAAAAATGCATAAAAATTGGTAAAAGTTGAACAAAAATTGACCTGGTTCAGGATTTCGTTGCCAAATTTTTTTTTTCTGAGAAAATGAATTTGTTCCATAATTTTGACGCGAAATGCACACGTGTCAGAGATTATGAATCAGCTGAGTCTGTTGGTAATCAGGTTTAAGTGAATACACGTGGTAAGATTTTGACATACAATATAGAATAGATGCTACTGAAGATTCTAAATAGAAACATAGAGGATGAAACACTGTGTCTTGTATTATTGTTATATTGTATTTCGTTATATTACCGACTTCTCAAGTCTTTCACTTCAATCTCTATATGTCAGTTGATATAATAACTAATTTTGTCATTCATTCGTTGTACTTTGAAGATGATAAAAGTATATCGAAAGATTTCATATAAAATATTACAGAAAAATCTGTATTTTTTAAATGATTGAAAGAAGAAGACTAATCTTAATTCAAAGCTACTCAAAGCGCACCTGGAACAAGCGTCTAAAAGCTACTGCCTTCACGCCAGTTTTCATTTATTTTTCTTCGCAAAATGTTGGTTTCTGTCACTGAAACGCACCAGTAATCCAACTTGATTCAAGAAACATTCCAGAAAAAAGTGTTAACATCGAAAACAAATAAATCCGTTTGTTTACCAAGCAACTTAGACCAATTCAGTCCAATAGGGCAAGCTCTTCAAGCAGAATGAATTCATCAATAATACAGTTACAACAACGTTGAACTATCTCAGAGTATTATTGATTCATACTCCAAGGATTTTCTAGCCCTATTCAAAAAAATTTGAGGGTTGATGGGGATGGCACAGGGTGCAACAAAAATCCTTCAAAAATGCATAAAAATTGGTAAAAGTGGAACAAAAATTGACCTGTTTCAGGATTTCGTTGCCAAATATTTTTTTCTGAGAAAATGAATTTGTTCCATAATTTCGACCCGCAATGTATAGGTGCCAGAGATTATGAATCAGTTGAGTCTGTTTGTAATCAGGTGTTAGTGAATACACGTGGTAAGATTTTGACAATATAGAATAGATGCTACTGAAGATTCTAAATCGAAACATAGAGGATGGAACAATGTGTCTTGTATTATTTTTGTATTGTATTTCGTTATGTTACCGACTTCTCAAGTCTATCACTTCAAGCACTATATGTCAGTTGATATAATAATTAATTTTGTCATTCATACGTTGTACTTTGACGATAAAAGTATATCGAAAGATTTCATAAAAAATATAACAGAAAAATCTATATTTTTCAAATGATTGAAAGAAGAAACTACTAAGCGCACCTGGAACAAGCGTCTAAAAGCTACTGCCTTCACGCCAGTTTTCATTTATTTTTCTTCGCAAAATGTTGGGTTCTGTCACTGAAACGCACCAGTAATCCAACTTGATTCAAGAAACATTCCAGAAAAAAGTGTTAACATCGAAAACAAATAAAATCCGTTTGTTTACCAAGCAACTTAGACCAATTCAGTCCAATAGGGCAAGCTCTTCAAGCAGAATGAATTCATCAATAATACAGTTACAACAACGTTGAACTATCTCAGAGTATTATTGATTCATACTCCAAGGATTTTCTAGCCCAAATGTTCGCCTCGTAGATTCTAGATTCGAACATTGTATAAATATTCAGATCATGAAATTATATCAGTTCAAGTTCGAAATTAGTGCCTTGCTTGTGTTTGTTTTGAGTGGAATCGGAGCTTTAGGTTCGATTGGTTCTGGAGTTTCAGCACGAGAGAAACGTGCGGTGGTATTCCCTTTGGGTGGAACCTTCAAGGTCTGTTCACAATTTTTTTCAAAGTCATGATAAAGGTACTGAGTGACAAACCTAAGTAATAATAATAATAATAATTTCACTCCCAATATCTGAAAGAGAACTATTAAAATTAAATAAAAATTGTTTTTTCATGAAAAACACCCACGCGGATTACAGGATTAAACTAGGTATTTGACAAGGACAGTTTCTTGGAGAACAGATTGCATAATGAACATTACAGGAACAATATAAACAATAAACAGAGGGAACTCTGACGTTTCAGAGTACAAATCTGACTCTTTCATCCGACAAATGAGAAAATATTTACAATTATTTTCTTTCGATTTTTCGTTTTGAGTTGAGACTCTTGTCAAATTGACATTTTTTTAGAAATTCTGGCAACACAGATTCATTTGGTTTGAAAGTTCATCTATTCTACTCCTTTTTCAAGTAAATTCAGCCAAATAGGGTCCATTTCTTCAGAACAATGAGCAAAATTTCTCTCTCCATTCAACAAAATGCAATAGGACTCTTTAATTTTTTGCGCGCATGTTCTAGGGGAACAGCGTGCTATCGTTTTGTCCAAATGTCTGTAATTTTGGATGATTGAGCCGAAAATGGTCTCAATCGACTAGGTTGGACTCACTGATGACGAATCCGGTGTCAAAATTGATTCTGTCCGGCCGGCCGGCCGGCCGTCCGTAGACACGATAACTGTCGACAGAAGCGATCTAGCTACTTGAAACTTTCAGGATAGGTTGCGCATCAGAATGCCGCGGTTAAGTTCGTTAATGGGCCGAATCGGTCGAATAGTTTCGGAGTTATAGGCACTTGAAGTTTTGAAGTTATTTATTTTTTATTTCAGAAACTACTCAAGCGATTGGATTCAAACTTGGCAGTTTGGTGGAGTATAATGACTCGCAACTTTGAGCCAAATTTCGTCAAGATTATATTGTCAGTAAATTTTAAAAAAAAATTTTTTCGAAATTTTTTTACAAAAAAATTTTTTTTTCGGAAACCATTAATCATATCTAAAAAAAATTATACTCACACTTTGAACTTTTAATTTCACAGCAGTGTACTGAATTTCAGTTCGATACGATCATAAGTTTTGGAGATATCGGGAAAAAATATGTCAAATTTCGAGGTTTTCTTCTCGATATCGTTGATTTTTTCGGTATTACTCGAGAAATACTGATTCAGTCCTGATTAAACTTCACAGCTAGTTTTAAGATGCTGAAAGACAACTTTATGCAAAATTTCGTGATAATCGTGTTATTAGAACAATTTGAAAAAAAAAATTTCTATGATTTTCTCATCATATCATCCTCATTAAATTCTGTATGAAACTTCGAACTGTTATTTTCCATGAAGTACTGGATTTCAATTCGATCTGATCTGTATTTTTGGAAATATTGGAAAAATAAAATTTTGATTGGGTATATCTACGGAATCATTGGGTGGATTTTACCCATTCACGAATTCGGCCTTCGTAATTAAGGTGCAAACCTTCTCTACAAATATCGAGTTTCTAAGTTGTTTCTTTCGGAAGTTATTGTGTTTACGCAGTCGGCCGTCAGGCTGACCGTAAACACAATAACTTCCGGAAGAAACGACTTAGGAACTCGATATTTGTAGAGTAGGTTTGCACCTTAATTACGAAGGTCGAATTCGTGAATGGGTGAAATCCGCCCAATGATTCCGTAGATATACCCATACAAAATTTTATTTTTACAATATGTCCAAAAATACAGATATGATCGAATTGAAATCCAGTAATTTATCAGAAAAAAATTTCAAAAAGCACTGCCGTGAAGGCAGCAGCTTTTGCGCGCACGTTCAAATTCGTTGCTGAAGCGGTCATCTACATTGAACATGCGCGCAAAAGTTGCTGCCTTCACGGCAGTGCTTTTTGAAATTTTTTTCTTCTCAAATTATCTGATTCCCACATCAGTATTTTTGTATTGTCCCAATCTATCTTGGGATTCCCAATGGTCGAACATACCTGGTTTGCTATTTGGGATTTTTGTATTTCTCTATTCCTTAGTGTTTTTGTGCTCTCGTTTTTTGATATCTAAAGCTACCTTTTGTGCTAGGGAGATTCGGGTATTTGGGTAATCGGAGATTCTTCACTATTGGCCGACAACGCTCACGTGACCGTCATCGACCAATAGGGTGAATCTTTCGACCAATAAGGTGAATCTCCGATTCCCCAAATACCCGAATCTCCCTAGCACAAAAGGCCCCTTAACTGTCGAGACGTTTCCCTGTATATGTCTTTCCACGAATACAGGGAATACTATAAACACAATTTTTTGATTTTGTTTCTCGTTAATTGGTTAGTTATTATGGATCTCAAATCATTTTTTAATTTGAAAACTTTTCTTATATAATAATAATAATAATAATAAATAATAATAAATTTATTCTTCCAATCAACTATTACATTTTTTGCCATGAAACACAATATAACACAACCAATATTTGAACTGGTCAATTCAGTGATCAACAGAAGAACAGATAAGAATTAAACCTGTCTTACACCTAGCTAACTTAATAGCTGTATGTGCATATCTTAATTTATTTTTTTATAAGCAACTGAGAATTAACATGGAAACCGTTTTTTCCCAACAAACTCAACTCATCAAAATCCCCGAAATCCCGATCCCCAGATCCCTATCTTCAGCAGTGAAAACCAAACATTGATGCATTAGTCCACACAAAAAAGCGACATGCTCTACTGAAAGATTTTATATTTGCAGTGTTCCTTATGCTCAGTGGAATAATATTATAAAACTTTGGTCCCAGGTACCCTATAAATCTATGACCTGTTTCTTTTTTTGTTTTTGGTATTTGTAGTTTTCCGTTGGCTCTATTTCTGGTATTATATTGATGATCAAGACATTTCTGTAAAGAAGTTTTTTTATGAATATATATGCATGAATTTAGTATAAAAAGCAAACGTATATTGAAAATTTTCTCAGAATACAGCAATTCAGTTGAGTATCTCTTTTTCTTTCTATAAATGATCTTCAGAATATAATTTTGTGTAACATTCAACCGCTTCAGCTCATTCCTACACATACCCCCCCAAACAACTATTCCATACCTTATCATGGATTCTACCAGAGTTTTATAAACATTCATCAATAATTTTTCGGTAAGAATTTCACGTAATAGATAAAATCGATAAATGAGTTTTCGGATCTTTGCTGTTAGTCCCATCACTTGTGCATCCCATCTTAGGTGGCAGTCGATAACCAGTCCCAAGTTTGAACCCCTGTGATTTCAACACCATCTAATCCTAAAGTTTCAAAAGCTGGTCTGTTCATGGTTGATATTGAAAACGCTACATAGTGAGTTTTCCCTATATTCAGTGTGAGTTTGAAATTTTCCAACCAATTTTTAATTTCAATAAGGCCATTTTCAGCCAGATGTTTAACCTCCTCCCAAGAGTTACCGACAAACACTATAGCTGTGTCATCTGCATATGAAATGACAGAACCATTTCGAATATCTAAACTTGTTAAAGAATTCATATATACAACAAATAGAATTGGTCCCAATACAGTTCCCTGGGGGATACCAATCTTTACATGCTGTGGGTCACTCAAAATATCACCAATCTTCAAGACTTGTACTCTTTCCTTTAAATAATTTTCAAAAATTTTCGAAGCAACTCCTCTAATACCATAATTACTAAGAACGTCTACCAACTTTTCATGAGGTACAGTATCGAACGCACGAGCAAGATCCAAGAATAACGTTAGACATTTTTTCCCTTCGTCAAGATTTCCCGCAATAGTATTAACCAACTCACTTATGGCATCTGTTGTACCAACACCTCCCAAAAACCCAAATTGTCTGTTCGAAAGAATATTATTTTGTTTCAGAAACTCCACTAACCTACTCTTCAAACATTTCTCAAAAACTTTCGCAAAACTATTTATAACGCTAATCGGACGATAGTTCCCTACATCAGTTTCATCTCCAGACTTGAAAACTGGTGTTACTAAAGATATTTTAAAATACGATGGAACCTTACCGGTTTGAAAGATTAAATTTATAATAAATACCAAGGGTTTCAACAAAAACATATGGAATCTTTTGAGGAAATTTGAGTCCAGTCCATCTATTCCGGGAGAACAACCATTTTTCAACGTGGATATTTGTTCAATGAGTTCCTTTTCACCTACAGGTCTTATAAACATTGAAGAGGCGTTATTATGTTTTAATCTAAATTTAGTTTTAGGTTCTTTTATTTTTTTGGCCATATTGACTGCATTTTCAACAAAATGTCTGTTACAGTAGTTCGCCAGATTCTTAATTTCCGGAAATTCCCTACCATCTTCTTTTATTCGTTCAGGGTAATTTTGTTTTTTCGCCGAGCGGTTCGATATCTCATTTACTACCTGATACATTTTTTTTATATCATTTTTTGAGTTGTCAATTTAATTCCTATAAAAATCACTTTTACACTTATTTATGAGCTGGTTAAGCTGATTTCTATACTGCTTATACCGCTTCAGACCATCTTCGGTAGAATTAACTAAGAGATTTCTTTTCAATTTATCCCTATACTTTATAGAAACGATTAAAGCAGATGTGATCCAAGGTTTAATTCTCCTCCGTTCCTTATATTTATATACTCTATGATAAGTGGACGGATCCATAATATCTTGAACAATATTCTTAAAGTTGCAGGTAGCCTGCTCTACATCTGAACAAATTAATACAGTTTGCCAGTCCTGTCTTGCTAATAACTTTTCTACTTTATTAAAATCTTGTTTCTGAACCCTTTTCAATGTTTCTTTTGTCTTTTTTGTTTTATTTACAGAGTCCAAAGAAACATTCAGCATTATTGGAAAATGATCAGTAAGATGGGCATTTATTATATATATATATATATATATACTTTTCTTATATAGAATTCGGCTTCAATTCTTCTGATTTTTTCTGAAAGTCCATGTACATAAGGAATCTCATTCAATAAATTGGGTTGTCCATGATGGTTGTTCTGTTGATTTGGTTGATAATTAGAAGAAGATTCCAAATAAATATTTTTGGGGACCAGGACCATTTTCAGACTGCAGCTTTATGACAGAACACTTTTGATGTTACCTTAATTAATTCTCCAGATTTGTTTCGAAAGGTATAAGGTAAACGACTTATTCAATCTTATTTTCAGCTTGTTATAGGGGTAGGAACTCCAATAAAGCTAAGTAAAACAAGAACCATTACTGTTGGATGGAATTTCCAATGGCAATATCCTCTTCCTGTTAATACAAGTGTGATCAAAACTTATCCACCAATATTATCTAGGAAGACGAGGGAAGATATTGAAATAAGAAGGAAGGAAATTTACGAGGCAATAGATAATTTCTTAGTGGGGTGAATACCAAAATATAATAGTTGTCATTTATTGCAGAGCAAATGGCCATCGACCTTGGGTCCTTCAGCCATAATATATTCTCTTATTATTCATTAAGTCCAACGTTCAATCATTTGACGATTTTTTTTCAGACAAAGCTTGAGTTTGAGGGAATGTCTGGTAAGATACATCTGTGAAGAAGCATATTCAAGTTTCAGACATACCTCCAATGGTCCTTACGGGGAATTACTTCATATTATCCTATCGTAAGTAATGCTGTTGATCAGAATAAAATAATAGCACAGAGGTTCCTCGGTTATTGGGTCTTAACGAAGGATACATGTGCCCATGAGACACTAGCCAACTCTCTCTGGGGTAGAGACACTAGATTTTTGTGCTCAAGAGTGTCTGAAAAGAATACTCCATGAAATGAAATGAGTGCCCCTCATTTAAATTATATCCGATAGCCAGGCAACACTGAGGTCATCAGTTCAAACGTTGACGACATTGATCCGCAGGTAGAGACAGCACTAATCGTGGACGGTATAAGAAGATTCCAATTGAAAGTTCATATCGTTTACAAAACTTGCTTCGAATATGGTCATTCTGTTATTCCGCAAAATTATTCCTTTTGGATGTAACCTTTCTAATGTCACTGAGTATACCATGAATCAACTAACAAGACAAGCCTGAAGGCCTATACCTGCTGGACCAATGTCCTTCATTGGTAGTTGAATATACAGGGTTTTTCATCAAGAACTTTGTTTTTCAATGTGGTAACACCGGCACCACATGACAGTTTTGACATTTAGTTTTTTGACGTATTCGCAGTATATGCTTTGGCAATTGTTACAATGAATTCAATTTCGCTCGAAAATCGCGTTAAAATAATTCAAATCCACTATGAAAATGGTCGTTCTGTTAAAGTTACATTTCGTAAAATTCGTGATATTTTCGGACAACATAAACGCGAGATGTTAACAACTGAATTTTGGCCTATTATTGATGACATGGATGTCACTGAAATGTGGTTCCAACAAGACGGTGCCACATGTCACACAGCCAATGAAACGATCAATTTATTGCAAACCAAATTTCCCGATCGCATAATTTCGCGAAATTCAGCTGTTAAGTGGCCGGCCAGATCGTGTGATTTAACACCACTGGATTATTTTTTGTGGGGCTATGTTAAAGACAGAGTTTATACGGAGCCAATCGAATCGATTGCAGCCTTAAAACTCAAAATCCGTGATGTCATTAACGAAATAGACCCTCCATCTTGCCAAAAAGTGATTAAAAATTTTGATGAAAGAATCAACGTCTGTCAGCGTGGTCGTGGTGGACATTTGTCAGATATCATTTTTCATTCATAATTGCCGAACTTTTCTCTTTGTAATACAATAAAAATTTTATTCATTTTCCACTAAATTCTTTGTTTTATTTTGTTTTAAAAAACAAAGTTCTTGTTGGAAAACCCTTTACCACTACAGGGCAGCATTCTAGCAATAAAAGTTGAAAAACAGAACAGCTCTTTGAGACTTGCATAGGCAGAAAGATCCGTGGATAGAAACAGATTAACATAAAGTATCCAAATGTTCAGAGAGCCAGCTCAAGAATTTTACATAGGTGAGCCAGTTCAAAATCCTTACGCCGTGAGAGCCAAGGCTTCTGTGGGCGTCTAACGATTTGTGAAAATCATTGACGATGGCCTTAAGAACTGGATAAGTAGGGTATAAATAAAAAAAATGTTCGTCGTAGTTCTAGAAGGCTGAATCAAGCCATAATATCATCAAATATTGATAATAATAATATTGATGTTGACGCTGAGCTCATCTCAAGCATATTTTCCAGAAGAATTGTGTCTATCCTGTTGAAAATTATCCAACATTTCGATCATCATATTGATAATAATAATAATGATAATAATAATGTTCATTCAAATTTCAAATAGCACAATTCCAAAAGATACAATTAACTATAAACAAACATGAGTTCCCCACTAAAACCGAAGTTGTGATATCTTCATGTATTCTATTTTTCCAGACCAGATGAAGAGGATGAACTCGAACTCGATCAGGTTTATCGAAATGCACGACAGGCTGGAAAATTTGGTGCCGAATGTTCGGAGTTATATCCGAATTGCGAAGAAAATTTGTTGATGAATGGATTGTTCTCATTAGATTTTACATGAAATGAATATATTATGAACAGCATTGTATTTATCATTTTCTCCTCAATATACAGGGTGATTCATTAAGGTTGGCCACCGGCCGTATCTCGGAAACCGTTTATCCTATGACTTCCGGAAAAAAAATCTAATGGCAAATTCGGCCCCTAGAAAATGATTCAAAATATTTTCAAGTTCGTAGTTCCCCACTAGAGGGCGCAATCTATCACTTGTAAAATATAATCTCATTTTTTACGAAATATTCTCCAGCTAACAGTGGTGAAAAATAATAAAATAAGAATCTACTCTTTCTATTCAACAACTTTTGTATCAGTAATTTTTCTATATTTCCTATTTTTTAGTGATGGGATGGATAAACTTTTCTTCACGAAAAAAACGTTCTTACTCCTGTATGGGTGAACCGATTTTCACGTAATTAGATTTCATTCGAAGGCCATCGAAAGCAGATCACAGAAACATATGACAACAATATACCGGGTGATCCAATTGAAAACTACAGACTGTTTTATGTCACTTCGCCCTATTTGTGCGTTTTACTCGAAAATTTCAAATGCAATGCTATGATTCTAACCAAGTGAGAATAAGCCAAGCATTATCACCTACTGACTTTTTAAAATCGCAGACAGATATCGTTGGTCGTTTCGGAGTTATTGAAATTTTTGTAAATTTTGATAAGTATTGATCAACCCTGTGAAATGCAGGAGGAATTGAGTTATTTCATCTCTAAACAATTAGATGAAAGGAAAAAACTCATCAAAACAACGAAACGAGCTGATTTAGAACCAGTAAGCTTTGGCGATACTGTTCATTTTCGGTATCTATAGCTGTAAAAGTTTTTTAGGACGATTGCAAACCACTATTTTATGATGCCCCATTATTCAAATGAAGAAGCATATGATATGCTTAATGTTCATTTTGAATGTTTAGAAAATGCAGTAGCTGAAAGGGAATACCCGATGCGATATCCTGAAAGACGTCGTCATTCCAAAAGGGTATTCAAAAGATTGACACGAAGAGTGCGAGAAGCTGGATAAGGTTCAATATGTTGGAAGAAAAAATAGAAAACGTAGAAGCCGTAATGAGGATAATATCATAAAAGTTTTGGCTTATTAACAAGACAAAGGTGCTTGAAATTTTAACGGAAGATCTTCCAATTCTTTTGGAAAATATTGCTATTCAAAGCAGGTTAGATATGTGGTATCAACAAGATGGTTGCCCGGCGCATTATGCTGCTAATGTTACGGAATATTCATATAACGTCTTCTCAAAGAGGCATATTGGACGAGGGAGTATTTTTCCATGGCCAGAAAGATCACCTGACCTCACAGTATTAGATTTTTATTTTTGGGGGAGAATAAAGACTTAGTTTTCCGAATATTTGAATTGATTAGGTGCAAGTGTTGTTTTTCTGTTCAAATATTTTCGTTGTTGCTAATTTTTGTTTTATTTTATCGCATCATTGTTATTTCATGTGTGTTGAGTATTTTGCTGCGTTGTCATGAAGCATAAAGTCACTTCCTTGTTTATTCAAGCTCACAGAAAGTATCAACATTGATCAAAATTTACAAAAATGTCAATAACTCCGAAACGACCAATGATATCTGTCTGCGATTTTAAAAAGTCAGTAGGTGATAATGCTTGGCTTATTCTCACTCGATTAGAATCATAGCCTTGCATTTGAAATTTTCGAGTAAAACGCACAAATAGGGCGAAGTGACATAAAACAGTCTGTAGTTTTTAATTGGATCACCCGGTATATTGTTGTCATATGTTTCTGTGATCTGCTTTCGATGGCCTTCGAATGAAATCTAATTACGTGAAAATCGGTTTACCCATACAGGAGTAAGAATGTTTTTTTCGTGAAGAAAAGTTTATCCATCCCATCACTAAAAAATAGGAAATATAGACAAATTACTGAAAAAAAAGTTGTTGAATAGAAAGAGTAGATTCTTATTTTATTATTCTTTACCACTGTTAGCTGGAGAATATTTCGTAAAAAATGAGATTATATTTTACAAGTGATAGATTGCGCCCTCTAGTGGGGAACTACGAACTTGAAAATATTTTTAATCATTTTCTAGGAGCTGAATTTGTCATTAGATTTTTTTTCCGGAAGTCATAGGATAAACGGTTTCCGAGATACGGCCGGTGGCCAACCTTAATGAATCACCCTGTATAATGAAAAACCTAGAAAAGCACTGACTTCAAGTCAGACCTCAGAATTACTCGAATTATTCCTTGATAATTCTCGATTCAATATTTCTATTATTTTCTTTTATTGGCATGAATCGTACTTCTTCTCCTAACCTTATCTACGCTACTGATTTGAGGAAAAGGGTTCATTGATATTCTTTCCTCATCTCATCGATTCTTCACCTCTTAATTTCTTTTGAATCAGTTTCTTCCAGAATTCTCACAATAATAATACAACTTCCAAATGTTCAATGAATTGGAAAGAAAACCTGTTTTCATGGACCAATGATCATATTTTTCTATCGTCAAAAATTCACAAGGCGGGATTGAAATTTCCGCACTTTGTTAACAATTCTGGGGTGAAAACGCCTGATCGAAATTGGGGTAGAATAAGAAATTAGATATCCTGAAAAATCTCAGAGAAAAGTGTGCAATTTTCAAGAGGAATGAAGAATGCGATTTTCCTGCTGGAAAATTTGAGATACCCAACTATGTCTGTCTTTTCTTTGAGCTTTCAGTTGAACCGCTCCATTAAAATTAGAATCGCCCGTATCCTCCGCCATTTTGCAGTACCAGAACATCTATTGCGGTCTTTTTCATTTTCAGCATATTGGATTTGTTGAAACATGCGAAGAAGCTTCGATGATCTCACTAGTTGCCACTTCTGAAAAAACTAGCGGAATATCCATGAAAAATTTCGTGTAATCCACACTATTTTGAGTTGTGTCTCTCTAGAGCCTTGGTTATGTCAATTTGGCATGTCATAATACGTCTTTCAGTTTGTTGCCGAAATTTCATTATAGTTCAAGAAGAAAGAATTGAAATATGGTTTGAGAAGCGATGATTCCCCAATAAAAGGGGCCTGTTCTGTTCTTCGTTCACCTGAAAAATCATCGCTTGGAGGACCGGACCTGATCGAAAAACCCTCAAGGTCATAGAGTAAATGTAGGTGATATTAATACTGTTTCCTGTTGGTTTTGTCTATTTCTTGAACGTTATCATTTTGTAGAAAAACCACATGAACCGAGTGTTTCCATTAAAGTCGTTACGGACGTTGTAAAACTGAAAAACCGCAGATGAAGCGACCTGATACGACAAGGTAAGATGGCCTGACGATCAGTAATGTCTGTTAGAAAGCTGTAGTTATTATCCTTGGGACCGCTTCTTCAGTGTAGATGTTTTGGTTGATTGGGTGATCAGCTCTGATCAAGGTGGAGTATTCGTTGATTTATCGAGTGATATTCGTCCTTGTGATTATGTTACTTTATTATAACTGAAGTTCTCTTTCTCATCGAACCAATTCCTATCTTTGTTATACTAATTTTCAAAATAATATGAGACCTGGATGCAGAGCTTTGACTTCGAACAAGATTGGTGTGGTAAAAAGAAAGGAAGTGTAAAATTTCCTGATCACTCGACAGTATTTCCTTCGAAATTTTGAATAACAAATTGCAGTGAGGACCAACCAACTTTGATTATAATATTTTTTTAGGTGAAAATCTTCATTCCAAACCTAACAAATTTGAACCAACAGAGAAATTAATATTGTTTTGCAAGTAATCCTTTTTCTCCTACTCTATTTATTACATCCAACGAGAGAAAAACGAAACGCAGACCGAATTTCTAATTTTCCTTCATTAAAATGTGACCGATGTTCGTTTGACCCTTAATTTCGCAATTCCCGAAGTTTCCTCTGTTTCTCGAATTGATAATGATGAATTTGAGCAGCTCTCGTGGTGAAGTTACGACTTTCCGATTCAATAAAGAAGAAATACAAATGACGAGGTGGAATCAGTTACGTACAGGGCCGTACTGGCCTAGATTTTGATTTCTACTCGCCTGTTCGTTGTTCATTCGGACGAAATAAGCAATCGACTTGAATTTGCCAGAGTTGATTTCACATTCTAATGCGATATTGAATTCCCTTAATAGGCAAAATAAACTTAACTGTTTCGGAGTTCCAAGCATTCAAATTTTGGGGATATCTCCCCAATATTGGAAACCAAAAATGAATTTAAACTTGGTGAGTAATTGTGAAATTCACACACGATTACTTGTGCAAAATTTCGTAATGATTGCTCTACAAAATATTTCAAAATTGCAGGTACGAACGAAGAGGAAAGAATACTCGCATAAATTCAAGGAAAAAAGTTCCATGAACCAGACGGCAAACGTTTCGTTTTCGATATACAGGGTGGTTTGAATTTTCTCATAGCACCTATCTGCACTTCACAAGATGATTTTACGAGTTTTTATGAATCAATGCAACATACCAGAAAATATTAATAATAATTAATTTTTAAACCACAGCTTACTAACTGGATTTTGATTTTGACTTGAATTTCAAGCAAACAGAATATATTTTCTGAAAATCAGGATCAAATACGACAAAATAACCAGGAGCCATAAAGTTGAGTATCACAACAGAGCTCCGTTTTAAAAAATTTCAAAATAACAGTGGCTCACCCAAAAAAAAAGTCTGGAAGATAACAGTGCATAGTTTTCCAGAAAAAATATACCCCTGGTAGATTTGCAATCGAAATACGCATGTCACATTATGTGAACTCTTAAATGTAATAACCAAGCCAAACTTCAGTATTTATGGGATTCTTTTCGTTGAAATTACGCAAAAGAAATCCTTCATCTTCGTTTGTACTTCCAATTCAGGAAACCCCTCTATAGGAACAAATTTGGGGATACATTTTTAATGAGAAATTGTGCAATAACATTTCAATCTGGAAAGAAAATTAACAAAATATATCAATCAGAAATTATGTGATATTTTCTATTCTGCGGCCAAAAGATGTGTTGAAATATAGAAAAAAACTCATGCCCACCCATTTGTGAACTTGATTTCTCGTTCAAACTTGCAAATGTTTACTTCAGTACGAGCTAGTTTCGATGAAAACGGGAAAAACTCAACAAACGATGACTTGAGATCAGGAACTTTCTCGCACTTGTTCAAATTCGTGGAAAAATCAAGATTTCAGCATACTTTTCCCCCAATAATTCCAAAAATGAATTTCTTATGGATATTTAGTACATTATTGTTAAATATTAACCTCGAGGTATGATTATATTTTCTTACCAAACTGATGAACAGATTCCAAAAAAAATTTCACCGAAAATTAAAAAACAAATTTTTTCTTAATGTTCTGAAGATACGATCCACACGAAATTTTGTATGAAGTTTTGCCTCAGTATTATGCAACTGACTACGAAGTTTCAATTTGATCGCATCATGTCTTCTTGAGATATTGAAAAAAAACATAGAAGGCCACCTAGGTTATAACAGAGGCTATTACACGCTTGTTTGAATCGCCCATATATACAAACCAGCACATGGACGATCACCGTCAACTATCGATTTCATGATAACAAAAAACACCCAACTAACCGAACCATTCACCATAGAAGAATTAGATTCTGATCATTTCCCAGTACTGGCCACCATTCCCAAATCTAATACCTCCTGCATACCGAAACCAAAAGTAACCTTCAATACCAACTGGAAACAGTTCAAACAAATCCTTAACAAGAACTTAAACATTAAGACCAAATTGGATACTACAGATGACATCAACAAATGCATTCTTAGCTTAACTAACCTTATCAAACAAACCCTCCACCAAACAACAACCAAAATTATTCAACCCACTGACCGCATTGAACTCCCATCTCACGTTTTGAATTCAATAAAAAATAAAAACAACCTGCGAAACGCCTTCAGCGTAACTATAATATAAACCTTTACCAAGAATATAAAGACGCAATCAAACACACAAGAAGCGCAATAAATTCGCTGAAAACGGAGAATTGGGAAAAATTCACAAAAAATCTCTCAAATTCGAATGATATACGGAGGATAATGCGATCATTAAAACAGAAAGAAAAATCATCTGGAATCTCAACACTAAGCGGTCCCCAAGGATTCATTTTCGACAACGAAAACAAAGCCCAACAACTGGCCGAGACATATTATAAAATTCACCAAACGACTCTCGAAATGTCAGATAGCCAAACAAAACGGACAGTCGAAGAAAAGGTTCGATCGTTCCTATCGCAATCCTACAATGTCCCAACAGAATTCCTAACATCCCCAGATGAAATCCGACAAATAATTAAATCATTCAAAAATAGAAAAGCTCCTGGCGAGGACAAAATAAGTAATCAAACCCTAAAAAATCTTCCCCGCAAGGCCATAATCCAACTCCATTACATTTTCAACAGCTGCCTAAAACTAAACTACTTTCCATCCACCTGGAAAAATGCAATAGTCCTTGCCTTTCCCAAACCAAACAAAAATCACAAACTAGCCTCAAATTACCGTCCAATCAGCTTCCTCCCAACTATGTCAAAAATACTTGAAAAAATCATTCTTAATAGAATAAATGACCACGAAAACACCCATCAAGAAATTGCAGAGGAACAATTCGGCTTTAGAGCTTCCCAAAGCACTACCCTACAGTTAGCAACAATCACCGACCAAATAACAAAAATTTCAATTTCGATAAAATAACAGCTATGCTTAATTTGGATATAGAAAAAGCGTTCGACACCGTATGGCACGATGGCCTCATATTCAAATTACTCCAAACCAAACTACCCCCATACATCATTAAAATTATCCATTCATACGTCAGCGACCGGACCTTTCAGGTAAGAGTAGAAAATAAATTATCGAATAAAACCCCTATCCCGGCCGGAGTTCCCCAAGGAGGCCTGATATCCCCCACACTATTTAACTATTATATTAACGACATACCGAAATCAAACCGAACAAAATTAAAAATTTTTGCAGACGACACAGCAGTAATTTCAGAATCCACTCAACCAAAACAGGCAAACAAATACATTCAGGACCACCTAAACGAACTTGACAAATATTATAACAAATGGAAAATCAAAATCAACACGGACAAAACTACTCTAATCCACTTTACCCACAAACGTAAACACGCAAAAAACTCGAACTAGGTTACATTCAAAGGAATTACAATCAAAACTCAAAATTCGGTGAAATATTTAGGCGTCACCTTGGACAAAAAACTGAACTACAACACACATATAGAAAACTCAATCCGTAAAGGACAAACAATACTTCGAAACACGTACCCATTAATGAGTTATCAAAGCAGACTCAGCAAAAAATCTAAAATTCTACTATATAAACAGAGTATTAGGCCTGTATTCTTGTATGCAAACATCCCATCACATTGTCAGATGATACTTCCCAAAACACTTTCATCCTATCTGAGACGTATATGTGTTTTTTTTGACCTACATACCTCTGGAAAATAACAAACTGTTATAAACACTCATTGCTCTTAATAATACCATACCATTAGGTAAGATCATACGATCAGGAACTAATTGTAAACCAAACCATAAATCTATATATCTTGTATATTTCCCCATGTAAATATTCGTGTATATATAATTTTAGGAAATTCAAAATAAAAAAGCTGCAAAGCAAAAAAATTAAATTATGGGAAAATGACCATCAGATCGAATTCATATTTGATATACTATTCTTAACCCAACCCAATCGTTTCAGACCATTTTGAGCTCCAAATTCAAAAATGATTGTACGAAACGATCAGGCGCTGTTCTCCAGAACAATTGCTTTAACAAATTTGATTTTCAAATTAATATATCTTTGAAACCTTTAGGCTGATTTTACCCGTTTATAGTTTTAATCGAGATATTTCTTTTCCAAACCTTCCCTGACATTTAAGGTACGTTCTTTTCAAAAATACAGCGCATACGGATCAGTAAGTCCAACCTAGTGGTTCAAATCCGTTCGCCGCCAAAAATTTCAAAATTACAGACATTTGGTCCAACCGATAACGCTTCGATTCCCAGAATAAATCTGAAGAAATAAAAAAAAATAACTTCTCATGTTCCTAATTACGGAATGTGACAAATGCTCATTCAAGGAGAAAGCTTAAGTCAATCAATTCACCATCTTGACATTTAAGATGAACAATTCCGTAATGATTTTTTATTCGCCGAAATTAGTGGCGTCAAATGCACTTTCTCTTACGTGAATCACCCGGAAAGTCGTCAGAGATTGTTTGCAAAAATTCGCAGTACATCAGACGGTCACGTATGTTGATCAAACAATAATGATAATTAACCTGGAAATCAACTGCAGGAATTGACGCATTCACGGTTCGTACTGATGCAAATTTAACTCAGTGGGTGTTGTATAAAATCTTTGTGATGTCTTCAGGAACAATTCACCTTTTTTAATGATACAACGATCGCATTGAAACTTGGCACTTACTTGAAGCCTAATGACACGCAACTTTTTGAAGAATTTTGTTGAAATCGTAATGCCAGTTAATTGGAAAATAAAATTTTTTTCGAAATTTTTGCGCGCTGTTCTAGGGGAACAGCTTGCTATCGTTTTGTCCAAATGTCTGTAATTTTGGATGATTGAGCGGAAAATGGTCTCAATCGACTAGGTTGAACTCACTGATGACGAATCCGGTGTCAAAATTGATTCTGTCCGGCCGGCCGGTTGGCCGGCCGTATACACGATAACTGTCGACAGAAGCAAGCTAGCTACTTGAAACTTTCAGGATAGGTTGCGCATCAGAATGCCGCGGTTAAGTTCGTTAATGGGCCAAATCGGTCGAATAGTTTCGGAGTTATAGGCACTTGAAGTTTTGAAGTTATTTATTTTTTATTTCAGAAACTACTCAAGCGATTGGATTCAAACTTGGCAGTTTGGTGGAGTATAACAACGCGCAACTTTGAACCAAATTTCGTCAAAATCATATTGTCAGTAAATAAAAAAAAAAATTTTTTTCGAAATTTTTTTTTCAAAAAAATTTTTTTTTCGGAAACCATTCATCATATCCAAAAAAAATTAAACTCAAACTTTGACCTTCTAATTTCACAGCAGTGTACCAAATTTCAGTTCGATACGATCATAAGTTTTGGAGATATCGGGAAAAAATATGTCAAATTTCGATGTTTTCTTCTCGATATCGTTGATTTTTTCGGTATTACTCGAAAAATACTGATTCAGTCCTGATTAAACTTCACAGCTAGTTTTAAGATGCTGAAAGACAACTTTATGCAAAATTTCGTGATAATCGTGTTATTAGAACAATTTGAAAAAAAAAATTTCTATGATTTTCTCATCATATCATCCTCATTAAATTCTGTATGAAACTTCGAACTGTTCTTTTCGATGAAGTACTGGATTTCAATTCGATCTGATCTGTATTTTTGGAAATATTGGAAAAATAAAATTTTGATTGGGTATATCTACGGAATCATTGGGTGGATCTTACCCATTCACGAATTCGGCCTTCGTAATTAAGGTCCAAACCTTCTCTACAAATATCGAGTTTCTAAGTTGTTTCTTTCGGAAGTTATTGTGTTTACGCAGTCGGCCGTTAGGCTGACCGTAAACACAATAACTTCCGGAAGAAACGACTTAGAAACTCGATATTTGTAGAGTAGGTTTGGGGCTCAATTACGAAGGTCCAATTCGTGAATGGGTAAAATCCGCCCAATGATTCCGTAGATATACCCATTCAAAATTTTATTTTTACAATATGTCAAAAAATACAGATATGATCGAATTGAAATCCAGTAATTTATCAGAAAAAAAATTCAAAAAGCACTGCCGTGAAGGCAGCAGCTTTTGCGCGCACGTTCAAATTCGTTGCTGAAGCGGTCATCTACATTGAACATGCGCGCAAAAGTTGCTGCCTTCACGGCAGTGCTTTTTGAAATTTTTTTGGGAATCTAGTTATCATAGCTGAGAAAAAATTCTTTGTAGACCTTGAGCTTCATATTTCACCGACGCGACGTGTGCTAAGTTTCCGTTTGATACGATTAAAATTCTTGAAGAATATGCCAAATTTCGTGATTCTTTACTAGTTTGAAAATGCTGATGAATAACTTTGTGCAAAATTCCGTGATGATCTTCCCATCAAAACGATTAGAAAAAATTAATTTTCAAAATATTGTTTCAAATATTTTATATTCTGCGATCTTATGATCATATTATCGTGTTATTTCGTTGCAAAACTTTGCATATTGTCAGGGTGGATCTCGATTGCTTGTATTTCCATGGTGACATAACAGAATTATTATCTAATGGGATTGTACTTGCTTGACAAATTTGAATATCTACGTAATGTATGGGAATCTCCATGGTATTTGTTAGGTTATCACGATGAATCATAGTTACGTCAGTTTCAAAGGACGAGACATCGATCCAACGCAATAAAATAACAGTATCATGAGGATGCCCTTATGTTTTATGCATGCATTTTTGGTTTCTCCCAAGTCAAGTACCAATATTTATAGATATTGACTACTAAGAAGAGCAGAATGATGTGATTGTCATTGGAAAAGTCACTCGTCATTAGACTATCTTTGAGCTCAAATAAAACAAAGTATGTGAGAGATATCATCGAAATTTTTTATTCTTTTAGAAGGCCCACTGATGCCGTTATCTTAAGAATATAACGTCTTACAAATATACGCGGTAGTTCAGATGCATGGCAAATATCCGAAATGTCCTATGTTCCTCGACTTTGGCTCTAAAATGAGGCAGAATTCGACTGGAGGCATGGGTATGTTGCCTTTGAGGACCTCTACGGTTCAAGACTTATTTGCATATACTTACGGTTCAGATTAACCCAACAAGAAAAATTCACATGGGGTCAACTTGCCCGATCTCTGAGGCCAGCTCAGATCCCCTCCACGGGAGATGACCTTACTCTCAAATCACTGGTACAGAATGTCTGATGTGGCATGAGCTGTGTGGCACGTAGCGTCTTCCTGTGGAAACTACATATCGTCTAATTTAGGTAAAGGAAGTTGGTTATCATGGTTGAAAGTTCCTAAATGTCCTATTTTACATGACTCTGACGCTAAAATGAGGCAGAATTTGACCGGAGGCATGGGTTGTGTTGTCTTTGAAGGCCTCTATGGTTCGAGACTTATTTGCATAGACCTAAGGTTCAGATTAACCCAACAAGAAACTTTCAAACGGGGTCAAATTGTTCGATCTCTGAGGCCAGCTCAGATCACCTCCACGCGAGATGACCTTTTTCTCAAATCAATCGTACAGAAGGTCTGATGTGGCATGAGCTGTGTGGCACGTAGCGTCTTCCTGTGGAAACTAAATGGCGTTGATGCCCATATCGTCTAATTTAGGTAAAGGATGTCTAATGTATAATGGACCTATTGGCTCTACGTTGACGGTGATGGCTTTGCAGACGTCGTTGTCAAAATGATGTGGATCTTTGACACCAGCTCAAAATCCACAACAAACAGTAACTTTTTCAAGAAGCATTGGGAGCTTTTGGATCTCATGTGTATTGATATAGTCCCAAATGCGACAATTTTGTTTGTTGCCAACCAATCCTTCCAGAAATGAGCCTCATCGCTGAAGATGATTTTTTATGATTGGAGTCAGCTCCAAATTCCCCAAAGCCCATTCAGCTAATACAAGTTTATGGTCTTTTAGCTTCAGTTTCTTGGTCAGTTGAGTTTTGTACCTATGCAGGCCAAGTCAGTGTGAATTTCCTGGTTCTTGTGAGTGACTTGAAGTCGACTGTATGGAATCCTTCTGTACACTCTCACGGATAGTGGCGATGTTTTCGGCAGATATTGCGTTTCGTCGTCGTGAAGGTGTTGGTTGAAGAAGATATTTCACACAACACGAGCACGAAATCTTATCAGAGAAAAAGGCAGTCTTTCAAGAAATAAGTTAACGCGTTGGTATCAATCTTCGTTAACGGTTTAATGAGCTTTAGCAAGGTGGAGGTTGATCTAGACCTCAGTTTTCTTTAATTTCTCAGTTTATTGTCTGCAACTAAGTCATAAAAAAACTTCATGATCATTCAAATTCATTATTCAATTCAACTATGAAACATTCTATAGATACTCTTTGTGGACACCGTGTATTATTACAATTTATGTCCCTATGATAATTGTGGATATAATTATATATATTTCCTGTTTCGTGATGAAATTCTCTTATTTGTTATTGAAGCAATCAGACTGCACACCATCATACCTGTTTATTTTCTATTCCCATTAAGATGAATATTTGTTCTATCCAACTCTCCCACACCAAACATAACAGAATTTTAGACTGGAAATTCTGGAAGATATTCAGCAGTTTCGAAACCTTGGTAATACCCAAACAAGCGAATTGAAATACTAATTGAAGAAGACGCCAACAATGAAAACTGTTAAATGGAAATTATTAAAGGCTAATTTCCTTCTACATTGTGTGCATAATGAAGTCGAAAATCCGTTTTTTTTATTCGGTATTCGTGCCCATCGATTCTATGAAAACAGACTCCCTTGCTGTGTATTTTAGCCCTGGAAGCACCCTATATTTCGAGGAAAAAGAATGCGCTCTTTATTTATTTCTAGGGTGAATCTTGAGATGGTGAGTGATGTTGTTGAACTTGGAATGTAAGCATTGAAGAATTTACAATATCAGTAAGTTTATCTACGAACCACTTAATCAATCGGAAAACTTCAATTCACAATTTTGTGTTATTAAACGACTTTGGAGATTTTGTTGTACAGGGTTATCTGAAAATAATTGTAGTAGATTGAATTTTATGGTCATTTCTCGAATATACAATAAATAGTTTCGATACATAAAATTGTTAATTCTCTTGACTTATCCTATTCGCCAGTTGTCAAAAAGAATCAATAAATATTATTTTTATCATTATAAAATACTGATGAGATCAGATTCAAACTTGTTAATTTTTCGTAGATTACTGACGCGCCGACCTATGCGATATTCTATGAGTTTGAAAATTTAAACAAATGTTTTCTCGGAAAAAATCATTGAAAATCTTATTTTCTGGTGGATTATTCGTCGAATTCCAATGAAATCTACCATAAACTTTGTTCTGATGATGAAATAGCGACTTGCAAATTTCAGTGAAATCCAAATGAATATAAAAATTTTGAGAAAAAATGTTTGTCAAATTGTGCTATAGATAACTCTTCTCCTTTATATTGTTCATCTATCAACCAAGTTTCATTCCGATCAGATTCAAATTTTTCGAGTTATTGAAAAATCAAAAATTGAGGAAATTCAAACCTAACCTGAAAATTACAAGAATCTAGGTTATTCCTTCCGAAAATTAGAGCACACACAGCCGGACTGGCAGAATCAAATTTGACGACGGATTCTTCATCAGTGAACTAGTAAATTTCAGACATTGTGACGACACGATAACCCAAACTCCCTTCCATTTAAGATTTTAAGAGTTGCTGTCATCATACTCACAGGATGGATGCAAATTGATTGATTGGAACCCATCGCTTAAAATACCCTATAAGAATCAAAGTTCACCTATTTTCCCATTTTTTCTGATTTGACATGGGGGTGAGATATCAACGGTGTTACCTTTTCAATATGACACCCTATAGAAAATCCCATGAAATAGGACTAAAATGAAACACGATAAATTCCAAATGAGGGTGGGCGCACTCATATAGCCTCCTTAGAGCTGCTGATACTAATGAGTAATTTCACTCGTTTTCGAACTCTTGAAGTAATTAATGATTATGACATTCATTTGATGTTCTTGAACAGACGATGAGATGTTGAACGTCCACTTTTAACAGACCTCATCTAATGAGAAAAGAACAGATGAAATACACTGCCCGGCAAAAAATGAACCATTCATTTGAAGACAATGTTTCATTCCAGATAAGTCCCATAAGTTCATTCAAAAATTCTTCCAAGTATGATGTGTTGTTTTATTCTACAAATTTGAATTTTTCAAGGTTTTTCCAAAAATACGGATCTAATCGAATTGAACTCTAGTGTTTGATTGAAAAATGATAGCTTCAAGGTTTAGCAAAATTTCTGTAGGACCATATGAGAAAAAGATCGACAAATCTTTCCATCAGGAACTAAAGCTGCGTTTGTCGGGGTCAATACGTAAATAGGTGACCGTTCTGGTGAAAAAGAAGGACTTGAAAGCTCCTGACCTGACATCAGTGTTTTTCCAGAATTTCTTCGAGCAACAGGAGTTCTCAAACATGGAAATTTAATTCTGCGTTTTTGAAACTTTGTGTTGACACTCTTCGACATATTTTGGATCCAAAATGAGGTCCAAATGTTGTCAAAATACAGCTTCATTGTCCGACTTCAGTTTTCGCCGATAGATGCCGGTATTGAGAGATCTGTCATGTAGAATCTGAAATATATTCGGATGTTACCGACATTTCATATCAAAACTAGTCAGATTAAAGCTTAGTTTTGATTTTCAGAGTTGGACCATACATTATTTTGAAGAAATTTCCGGAAATGAATTCATTTTGGTGAAAACATATATAAATATTTCTACGATTAATTTGTCGGGTTTGAAATTCTTCTGAGAAATTCGTATGAACATGAACAGCAAAGAGAATTTTTCATTTTCCAGTAACGATGAATATTCGAAATATTTTCACAAATATGTAACTGATTCCTAACTTTTGAATTAAATATTTACGGTACATACAAAAATTATAAACTATATTTTTATGAAAGGAGATCAAAACTATGCCATGAAATCAATGAGTAATATATCAATCTCCCGTCCCGTTTTTACTGTTGTTTTGGCTTCGAACTGAATTCTTGTATCCATAAAAGTCTTGCACATTTGTTAAACTCCTCTTAGAAATTATTAAAAATCCATCATTCCAAATATCTAATTTATATTTCGAGGAATAATTCCATCAGATCTAATAGATTATAGCTCAATTCGTTTTTATTCAGCAGAATTAATTGTATGGACTTGACAAAGCGACCTTAGTGCCATCTTCATTTACAGAGCCAAGAAGTAGAATATTTGACAATTAATTCTAGGACCGCGTTTTGGACCCAAAAGTTTAGTGAGTAATAGAAGGAAAGTGTCAACACCAGGGTTCCTTTTCTTGCATCGGGGAAAGGAGAAAATAGGCGTGTCGACGCTGTTGTCAAGGAAACGAGGTCCATTTTTGAAGGAAACGTTCCTTCCATCACATTCAAGAATAGGTTCCCAGATATATTCTATGCTTCCTGGTTTGTGTCAACTGTCATCGTATAGCTGAAGCCCGAAAGCTTTGTGAGATCATGCCCCTATCAAAAACCATCACGTCCTCAACATGATTCAACAAGAAATCCTACTAACGTATGTCCCAACGAACGCACGTATATAGTTCCGGGAAATACGGCGGCACAATCGTACCACCTCACGAAATCAAACATTGTACAATGAAACTTTGGCGCCGACCTTGTCCTCTCCAAGCAATCCGGGACACATTTTTATCTAGAGACCATTTTTTTCTAGAGATAAATTCGCGGATGGAGGTGCTCTCTGACGTCATCTTCAAATATGGAGGTAGGTGTAACAATGATTGTAGATAAAGGTTCATGGTGAGGGGAAATACGTTCAGTGACGTGTGGGTGATTGTACTTTGGAACTGCAAACGGATCGAATTTGGATAGGTGAGAATTTACGTTGGTATGAATGGACTTTGGATCCTGGGAAAGTCATACTGTTAAATATCGATTGAAGGATACTTTGGAAGAATTTGGATTATTTTTCAGCTGTTCCTGTGTTTTTACTCCAAATATCTGGAAAGAAAACCAGAAAAAATTAAATGAAGTTAATATTTATAGAAATCGCCCTTTTGGATTGCAAAATTCAAACTATATCTGTCAAGGACAGTTTCTTGAAAAAAATGTTGGCTATTGAAAAGTATCGGCATTTTATAGTATTGTGAATAATTCTTAAAATATTTCACAAACGCCAAAAAAACCGCCCAAACATTCTCCATTTTCTTGACATTACTTCTAACGTGTCTACGATAATCTCACTATCTCGGGTTACTCTGATAGCCACCAGAAGGAGTAGCGCTTATCTTCGTTCGCCAATAGAGTGAAATAACCAATATGGCCTCCAAGTAATTTTATCTGCGCAATTTCAAATTTTTTTGTCGATATAAAACGCCTTAAAATAGAACAATTCCGTCAATCAGCTTCAAGCTGATGCAAGAAAAATGTTTGTTTTAGAAATCGCAAATTGATAACACCACGACATGCCACTACTTTCTTGTAAAATCGTAACTCCGCCAATATTTCGCAATTACAATTAAGAAACAATATTTACATACAGGACTATTGATCTGATAATAAAAACATTCACGTTGGATTGAGTAATTGAGTGTTTGGTTGACGGTACAGACAAAATATGAACTCAAGATTTGCTAATGTGAATCGTTTGTTAGGGAGAATCTACCTTTGAACCTGTTGAATCTTATGCGGTCAATACTCTTTTATTTGAGGAAATGGACAGATATGGATAACAAATAATATCCTTTTTTTGCAGATATTGATAGAACAAGTATCTCACTGAGAATTCGAATGAAGCACTAAAACTTTCGAAATTGTCCTTTGAAAAAACGCTAGGTTAACAAACCCTTTGAAAATTTTGATTTGCTCAACCTTCTGTGAATCGCATGAGAATGCTCGACCGGGAGCATTTTGTGTATCTGAGATAGAACACTTCAGTGCAGCGCCCAAAAAATGTAGTAGCTAAAGAGATATATACCAATGATATACCAAAAAGCTCATGCAGCTTCCACATCGAAGGTGGGACAACTGACTGAGAACTATTGGTAAAAACACCTCTTGTACCACATGAGAAGTCAGCATATGATATATGCAGGATGAGTGTCAAGTCTTCCAAGGACGTCATCAGATTTATTTACATCATTGACGACGTCCTAAGCACTAAATAAGGTGAGTGAAAGAACAAAATAAGGAATCGATCGCTGTGCAGAGAGGCCGAACATCGGGCTGAACCAAGCCACACGACCTCGATCTAATAATGATATTTATACCAAGGGCTCAGTGTTTGGTCCAATATAGAATGGATGGGGTGGGCTCTGCAACCACACCACAGTGAAATATTTGTCCTGAAACCGAACCCTGGGTTATTGCTATGATTCTACCGGAGTCATGTAGCTTGGTTTATCTGCAAGAGCTGATACTCAAGAAAAAACCCAGATAGCTAGATATAGAGTGGAAGGTAAGATCAAATGTATTATTAGGCTCTTTCAATGACATTGAACCACCGAATGCTTCTGCTGGACCAGAACCATTCTTTGGACCTGTAGAAGACCACTTCAAGACACCGATATAACATTATGGGAGCTGAATAACAGAACAACCCATTGGAGAATCATTTCAGGCACAAATATTCGTGCCAATCCCACCATTCTATACCAGAAAGCTCCTTTAGCTACCATGATGTGGGGCTGCTGACAGGGCATTGTCGCATGGAAAGTCAGCAGATGATATCTGCAGGCTGATTGTCAAGTCTTCTTAGGATGCTATCAGGTTAATTAACATCATTGACGAAGTTCTAAGCAATGGATAAATTGGGTTATAGAACAAAATTAAGTATCGATCGGAGCATAAAGAGGCTGATGAAAGCCACACGACCTCTGTCAAATAATGGTAATTATACACAGAATCCATTGTTTGATCCATATAGAATTGATGAAGAGGGCTCTGCAACCTTTTCGCAGTTAAATATTGGTCCAAAAACTGAACCTTGGGGATTATTGGTATCATTCCACCGGAGTCATGTAGCTTGGTTTATCTGCAAGAGCCGAAGCTCAAGGAAGACAGGCTGTTTTTAATAACAGTGAACTTGCGGATATCTCAAGAGAAGGAGCTGCTGGACAGAACCATTCTGTGGACCTGTAAAAGACAACTTCGAGACACCAGTCTAAAAATCTGGGAGGTGAATAACAGAACAAATCATTGGAGAATCATTTCAGGTACAAATCCCACCATCTTATTCCAGAAAGCTCCTTTAGGTACCACAGTAATGGCGGGACTGCTAACAGTGCATTGTCACATGGGAAGTCAGCAGATGATATGTGCAGGCTGATTGTCAAGTATTCTAAAAACGCCATCAGATTAACTATATATGGATTAGTTGGGTGATAGAACGAAAAGAAGTATCGATCGTAGAACAATTAGGCTGGAACCAAACCACATGACCTTGATCGAATAATGATAATAATCCCCAGGGTTCAGTGTTTGGTCCAGCATACACTCAACCCCATTAAACACTATTCCTCCAGAATAATACCTTGCCATGAATCAATCCTCACCAACCAATCTCACCTAATAATAACGAAGTGACGCCATTGTTGGAACAAAATGAGACCAAAAATCAACGCGATTACGTCGACTATCGGAAAATTGAGGAATTACTTCCGGGCCGTGAGACCGGAATATGCCAGGAAGAAAATAGGATTGATATTATGTCGGCTGAGCGCGCCCAGATGAATTTAGCGGTGAGAGATTAAATATTAAGCCGCGATGTATCTGCCAGCTATCGGGCATAACGCGTACCATGATTGATATGACGTCATCAATAGGCGGTTTGGAGTTTTTTTCGGTCACGTTCGGAGTTTGTGACAAATCTGTCATGTCTGGTGAAAAAGAGTAGTTGAAGGTGGGTTTTTATGGAATAATTGATGCTTCTGGAGGTAGATCGATGCATTGAGTTCTGGTACTGTATCTGTCAATGACTACTGTTGGGGAAAAATTTAGGGAAAGTGCGGTATTGAAGTCAGGAGCTTGCAGGTGCTTGCTCTATTTCGTGAATAGAGCGGTCGTCCATCCAGGTATCAATCTCGCTGAACGCTGCTCGTTTTTCAGAGGAAAACTGGTACGTGAAGTTCTAATCGTATGTTCCTCACGAAATTACGCACGAAACTTCAAGACTTCGTTATCCGAACAAGCACAAGATTTCAACTGGATCAATCCTCTGTTTTTGGTGATATTGATGAAATGAAGTGCCGGAAACATCTATACAGGATGTCACAATTTGAAAAGAAAAGGTGGGTCATGTGATATGTTATTAGAAAGTGGTGGGGTCAATAGGTACAAAGATCTCCCCTTTGGCAACTAATTTGAATATGCTCGCGAAAGCTGCTGACTTTACGTAGTTTCTTCTAAAATTCTATTGTTGGATTAAATGGATATTATTTGAGATATTTGAAAACAATATTTCAAAAATTGTATTGGGAACTTCTGCGAAGATGCCAGCGCCCTGACGGATAAATTTGGAACCTGTCCAAGCTAGTAGTTTTATGTAAACAAACCTTAGAAATGTGGTGGAGAACGAATATTTATTAAGCAGAGCTTGAATATTTAAAGAAATTATTATAATTGTGTGTAAGATTTCTTGAGAAGGAACTTTTCGTATGGATCACGATATAAAATCGTACTTTAAATCGTTCCTGGAGGATAATTTAAGTGTTATTTTAGTGTATGTTGCTTGGTGGATCAAAATGAACCAATATCTAAGTTTACTTGAATTTCTGGAAAAATAGGCACCTCAGTAAGTAATTTAAGGACTCTTATTTATGTGAAGAAGTGCTGAATGCAGGCTATATTATGTGGTAAATCTAGAATCAGTCCAAATGATATGACTTGTTCTCTGTTTACAAACGAGTGAATCAATAAAATGAAAACAGATTTTCTGCTTTAGTTCTTTTGCATCGTATACTGAAGAAAAGTAAACAGATAGACATATAATTGATTTCATTTTCATATTACAGCAGCTCAAGATACACGACAAAATGAAAAATGTCACAGCTGGTTCAACCTACCTTTATATAGAAATGAAAAGTATTAATGTATTTTTATGAATAACTTCAGCTTTTATAAACTCTAACAGTATATCTAGTTTTTGTCAGGTTTTCAACCAGATCACTCTTTTAGAATATGATTTTGTGTAGTATGTGAAATAGGTAGCTGCAGAAGTGCTCGGTAGTTTCTCTGCAGCATTTTTCTTCAAAATTCCCTTATTTTCATATACACCTGAAAACATCATGACATGAAGTTGTTTCGAAATGAATACATTGTAGGTAATTTACCTTCATGAAAATAAACATCTTCAGAGAAATGCAGTGAACATACTTTCATGTATTTCGTGACCTGTTTTCCAATCTTCAATTTCTAAAGCTAGGCCTTTCTTCTCATTGAGCTCCCTGCCAAATGCTTTCCAAATTAACTTTACTTTCATTTGGCTTTGGAAAAAATGAAAACTGGAAGCACTAGATGATCCTTTCTTCTTTGACCATGAATAACATTGAGTTGAGGCACACAACAATAGTCATTTCGGGAGGATGCCATTTCGTATTAATACAATCGAAAATTTTAATCGGAAAGAAAGGAATCGATTGATGAATATTCCAAACACTTTCGGTATACCAAAATTTCAACTCGGAGAACAACACAAAAGCTCGAAAAACGTCTAGCTTGGAAGTGTTCGAATTTCTATCGCCAGAGGGCGTATCGCTTAGCAGTAGTTGCGAATTATGATCGCCAGGTAATCAGGTGGAGATTACCAACAACTAGGTGCAAAATTTCTTGTTGATCTAATAGTTAGGATTTGAACAAACGCCCAAGAGCTCCTGACCTCACGTCATTGCTTTTCTCAGTTGATTGGTACAGCTGAAAGGCTCAGAGGATCGTTTCTGGGTGATATGAAATTTTGTATCATGAATTTCTCGTTTCAGATTTCCGTGAGTTCATTACAACAAAATAATGAAACAAATCTACCGATTTAATATTTGAAATGATACGGAACAAGTATGGTACTTCAATTTTCAAAAATTAATGACTGTAAGAATTAAACGAGTACTAACGAGGTGATTTTACCTATCTTTGTCGATAGGTAATTGCACAAATACCATTCGAAAATATTGCACTGTCTATATTTTACAATTTTGAGCAGAAAATAGTCTTAAACGATTGGGTTGGACACCCTGAAGAAGAATCCGTGGTCAAATTCAATTCTGTCCGTCCGTTTGTATGTACTCTTACTTTCGAAGGAAAAGACTTAGAGACTTGAAATTGTCAGATTAGGTTTGGAGTCCGAAAATCTCGGTTAAGCTCGTAAATGGGTGAAATCGGTTGGATAGTTTCGGAGTTAGGCCCATTTGAAATTTTGAAGTTAATTCCTCGATATCTCATGGAGTATTGATTCGATAGAATTGAAACTTCGTGGACAGTTTTAAAATACCAACGCGCAATTCAGAGCAGAATTTCGTGTAGATCCGATCATTACAATATTAAAAAATAAATTTTTGATGAAAAATTTTAGTGCGTAATTTCCGCAATATCTCGAAAAGAATAAGATTGAAACTTATTCCTTATCAGGTGGAGATTTCCAACACGCAACTAGTTGCAAAATTTCGTATTTATCTAATAGTTAGAATTTGAACAGCGCGTAAAAGCCCCTGACCACACGTCAGTGCTTTTCTAGGTTTTTTCTTTTATATATTTCGTGTTGCTGTTTTCGATGCAAATTATTATATTGAGTCTATCAAGACGTACATTCTAGGAAATGAAGTGTGTCGTAAGATATCTATATCGAACAGTATAACAGAAAAATCTGTAATATTCAATGAAAATTTTAATATTCATATTCCCTAAAACAACCGCATAAAAAGTATGATACCTTCTTCAAGACATTTGAACCTTTCTCTCACTAATAATTATTTCAATCGTTGCTAAACAATAAAAAAAAATATATTGAAATTAAGCTTTACAATTCTTCCGTTTTAAGCTTATGAGAACCACACCAAAGCTATGAATCATCGAGACCAGTTCAATTCATTAATTCACATAAAACCTTATTGGAATATAAATCAATTACGAGTTCATCGATTTATCTTAAACTCATGACAACCTCACATATCTAATAATCAAAAAACTACATACAAATCATTAAACGAAATCCTCAGAATTTAATCAAAACATTCAACATAATAATGCATAATAATAACTCATCACGAAGATAACGAACCGATCAACTACACACTACAAATCCTGTTTCTGAGAATCGATCTCAGAAAAAAATTCAATGAAAATTTGATAAGCAGATCTAGAGAATGTAGGGAATTCGCAATATTATGTAGCTCTAGAGCGGTAAATCCGAATATACTGGGGGACATTAGAACTGTTACACCCAAAAAGAATATCTTTATTCTTTGGCATTGTATTGTTCTCACACCAAGAATAAAACAGTAAAATGTTATTCCCTTTTATGCAGAAAGAACTACGTACCTGAATACACTCTTCTACACTTCCAGTCATGAACGAAAATAAGATGATCAACTACCTCGCCAGCCTTTCGTCGATTAAGAAATTGACTAGTATGCTGAAGGTATTGGGTTCGAATCCCGACGAGGATATGTGTTCAGTGGCGTGTCGTGCTGTATGACATCGGGAGGGCGCAAGTAGTTAAGATTGTAGGTTGGGCTGCATGGGTAAGAGGAAAGCTCGACGCCGGCAGAGAAAACTCATTTTTTCCATATTTGTATCTTTCAAAAGAGAGTAGGACAGCACAGAACATTCATCTCAGGAAAAATTTTTATTTCTGTCCAGCTCTGCAGTAATATTAATTAACTGTTAAAATATTCCTTGATTTTTACGTAATAGATAATTTTTTTTAAATGTACCTATTTTTTTCGACCTTATCATAATGTAAAATAATGCTTTCACTGTATGCAGACCTTAGCTGGGACATCAAATTTACTTTATCAAGTGGGGCAAAGGTAGTGCAAGAATCGATGTGGTCACGAGACGATTCATGTTTCCTCATTTTTTCTGGAAGCCTGTGTTACTCACTGATTCCTTTTCTTGCCCAGTTGGGATCCATTCTTGGGTCAACTATATGAAATAATAAACACGGAAAACAATATAACTCATTTTTTTCCGCACTCACATATCCAGTTTTTTTTTTGTAAATGTCTATTGAAAAAACGTCGCGTAAAGATCTGTTATCGGCTATTCGTTTAATAGTCCATGATAACTTTATAACTGGCAAGTTCCGGCCCAGTTCCTCAATTTTTAATTAATCGGCTAATTGTCAATCAAAATTTAGTTCAAGAATGTTGCTGAATAAATTCATTATGAATCCTAACACACAAAGAAAATTCCAACAAGGTAAAGTCTATAACATCAACCCGATAAATAATAAACACGAAAATTCGCGAAACACGTTCGTCAACGCAACGAACAGCAGTACCGAATCCGACTACACCTGAACTCGAACTGAAGCCGCAGAAATTCCGCGGCCATGATGTACTTATAGTTCGGAGTTGATCGGGGTCATTCGCCAACATTCACTGCCGGTGCAAATTTTGCGCGCCCGAGATACATTTTCGATATTTCCACGGTAAATAAAGACGTATTCTGCTGGGGTGGATTGATGTATCGTCAGAAAGAATTGACGTTTGTGTTTTCTGTTGGAATATTAATTAAAGGTTGCTGTTTCCTAATAAAATATTAATTATTTTGAAAAGAATTCCGAGATTGTTTTCCTGATATATCAAGAACTGCAAGAGCGATTGGTTTGAAACCTGGCAGTTAGTTGGAGCATAATGACGCACAACTTCAAGCAAAATTTTGTTGAGATCGTGCTGACAGTAAATTAAAAAAAAATTAAGTCAGGAGTTTTTGCGCGCATGTTCAATTTCGTTGCCAAAGCGGTCATCTTTCCACGTATTGACCCCACCAAAAACACTTTTGGTGATCTCCTTTGAACATGCGTGCCGAAGCTGGTGACTTCACGACGCTGCTTTTTTAGTTTTATGCTTAACTGCTTTTAATCACTAAAAATAACTGAACTATTTTGGTTTCATTTCTGCTGAAAAAATGGAATCCTCAGAGTTATTCTTTTTGGATGTACCGCTTCTAATGTCAATGAGTATATGTAACTCTAGAGAGGCAAATTCAGATATTTCCTTATGAAGCTTGAAATGTAGCTCGATGTTTCATCAGAACAAGGTCAAAGCACTGCCGACTCTCATTGTATTTTTAGACAACCTTGTAGTACCGCATCCACTGCCCACCTGATTCAGAGTTCATCGTAAAAAAATGTGCGAGAGTAGTAGTGAATGATAATGAAAGAGAAATTATCTTTGCCACTTGGCGTATTTCGTGAACTGTTGATCACGAGGTTAAGAATTGGTTTCGCGAAACATTGATATTTCTTGATAGCGAAGTTGCTGAAAATGCGGAATTTAGTATGACGTTCTAGTAAAGGCAGTTCCTTCTCGGGTCAGCTCTCCGGAACTGTTCTATGGAACTGTTCCGGGGAACTTTTTTTTCTCGAGCATGTTCTAGGAAAACGTGCTATCGCTTTTCTGAATGTCTGTGATTTCAGAATTTTTTCCGAGAAGGGTCTCACCCTTGGACTTATTGTTGAAAAATCCGATTTCGAATTCGATTGTGTCAGCCACGATAACTTGAGAAAAAATCAAATCAAATCAGCCAAACGGTTTTGGAGTTATACTGATTTGAATTATTAGGGATATTCCCTGAATACTTCAAAAACTACTTCTGTGATCACATTGAAACTTGGTAGATAGTAGAAACTCGTTTCTCAAGTAGTTTCATGTATGATGTTGCCCTGGTGCTTCACCTTGTTTTTTGATGTTTCTAATTTTATTGACGTAGTCTGTACAATTTAGTTAACTAGCTTTGATAAAGGAGAAATTTGTCCTCGAAACGTTGGCTTTGTTATCGAAGTAGCAGACAATAAATAATCAAAATTCCCAATACTGCTCTATTTATGTTATAGATATAGACCGACACAAACCTATCCAAGTCAATATTTTTCCATAGTGTATATTGGGTTTCAGTTTGATTAAATTTTAATTTTTGGAGATATTCGTGGAAAAAATGTCGAAGATCCTGTTTTTTTCTTAGTATCGTGGATATTTACAGAGTAGGAAACTGAAAAAATACTTCTTTAATCATGATGGAACTTGGTTACCTGTTAGAAAAAATTCTGTGCGAAAGCGGCCATGATTTCACGTATTGACCCCGCTATACTCAAAGATTTGGCAATCAGATTTTTATATGGTCCTCAAGAAATCATAACCTTTAGGTTTTAATTTATTAAATCAATTGTACAAATATCTGTCCTCCAAGTAAATTCTTTCACAAGAGAAGATATTATGTGACAGCGGACCGTATATAGACACAATAACTTACGAGAGGAATATCTTGAGACACGATATTTTTGAATGAGTTTGAAGCTCAATTACGTGAGTAGAATCCACTCCATGATTCTGTAGAAATAAGCATTTTCAACCCAATTTCAAGGAGATTTTCGAAGATACAGTTCGTATCATGTTGCAATTTATTGTTGGAAAATGATAGTATTGAATTGCATGTCAAATTTGAGATAGATCCTAGAATAATTAATTGATCTCCTCAGTGGAACGATTCTGAGGAGATTCCACAGGAATCTTCGTGGTTGGTTGTGTAATAACTTTTCAAAGAAAATGATGATTTTTTGAGCAGGTGTGGAACTCGATAATGAAGGTCGCATTCGTGAAATCCACCCGATGATTCCGTGAACATACTCGTTGTAAATTTATTGGGCCTATATTTACAAAAATACAGATTGGATCGTGTTGAAATCTAGTTCTCAATATCGAAAAATTACGGTTATAGGTTCATGAAAAATTTCGTCGTGACCCTATGTTTAGAAAAACGCTGAATCTATTTACAATGACGTAAGGCTGCGTTCGTGTAGTCAATAAGTCAAAAGATGTCAACTTTGGCAAGCAATTTGAATAAGCGCGATGAAGCTTGTATTTCAATGGTCATAATTTCTGTCTCGGATATTGGAGAAGCGAAATCCCATTAAAAGTTCACAGAAGAAATCGGTATTAAGGAATAAGGACATCCATATTTTTGAAGAATTATGCGAATCTCAATTTTGCATGAACAATTTCAATGGATAATTTGTTATTATACATAGATACAACTTCTTATCTGACAAATATTTGGATTGTGCAACATGCCACAACAAGGTATTCGAAATAAAAGGAACCCACACTATCAGATAGTGAAACAGTAGGTGTGTTCTAGTATGACTCAGACACAGCGTTATTTGGACAAATGAATTGCAGAATCTAGAAACTGAACTGCTCATTAGATATGCATGGTGTTGATCGATGTGAGATCTCGAAGGCCGAAAGTAGCCAGATTTCGTGTTGCTCTATGATTCAAATTCAATTCTCAAAAATTTTTCTCTTCTGAATTATTCGCTACCTCAAAAATAGACTCGTACAGATTCTGCTGTAAGGCATATTCCTATTTTCAGGGATTTAAATAAAATCGTTATTTATAGAAAACACCCTTGCGGCTTGCAGGATTGAACCTAGTTGTCAAGGGCAGTATCTAGGAAAATACTTGCACAATGAAGAATATTGGAACAATACGAACGGTCAACTGAGTGAACTTCAACGTTTCAGAGTCTGAATCTGACTTCTTCATCAGACAAACTAGAAAATTTGAAGAATTATTTCCTAGAAACTGCCCTTAACAAATAGTTTCAATCGGCATCGGTGTTTTCTTTGAATAACAATTTCAACGCGCTTGTTCTGGGGAACTCATGTCAAAATGTCTGTTATTTTCGAATTTGTAGCTGAAACTGATTTAAATGATTAGGTTTGACTCCTCAGAGAAAAAACCTCAAAAATAATGCCAAATCTTCTCGAAATAGCTTTAATCACTTTTTGAGCATATTCTTCATTGAAATGTTGACAATCCAGAAGAATATATGAAGTATGGTTTATTTCCAATTCCCATAAGTGATTAAAAACTGAATAATTGGTCCAGTTTCACCTTCCCACATGCTCTAGTGTAAAGCTCCCATCTAGGTGTAATAATAATTTTCATGGGGAAATAAAGATGCACTTAAAGTAATGGATTCATATAATTTCTTGTATTTATAGACCACCCACATTATTATTTTCATTAATTACTCGATCCGGAAAAGATTGAGGAAAGCAATCATTGAAAACTTTCCCTATTAACGTAGGTGTCTCTTGTGTTCTGTTATGAGAAGAAGATGAACAAGGTTCTCATAGAATTTTGCATGTCGAAGTTTTTCTGAATAAAAAAATATCGATTCGATTAAATCAAAGAAGTTAGTTGTGATATAACAACAGAAAAATTTATATTCGTTTTCGTTGAATTCTTATAAGGAAAATTGAAACATTTTTTATCTAGATACAGACCAACACAGAGCATCAGATCAGATCAGATTATCCTTGATAAATGTGCAATTTTTGGAAGATACAACTGAGAGAGCTGATATTATTTGACAGGGGTAGAATTGCCACCTAAATATAGTCTTCGTTTTAGACAAATGAAAGTAGATTTACACTAAGAAAACTAACTCTTCAACCAAGGAATTGAAATTATAAAATCAGCTGAAATATTCAAAAATATAAGGGTGTCCTTTTTGAATGACAATAATGACGGTATTACCTGTTAAACTGGAAAAAGGTACATTATGGACATAAAATTACTTTAGATGTATTTTGCCCCATTCATTTCGTCTGCAAACTTTCATAAATCTCTGACTTTTTTGTTTTGAACATATTATATTAACCTGATGGTTCCAGACTCTACTCGACCCTGTATAGTAAATACATTCCGATTACAATATATCCCATTTTATCTTAGGAATTCTACTCGATTGGATCTAAAATACACATTGTAGTATGCGATGATGAGCACACCGAATTTTTATCATTGCTCGTGACCAAATTCCGCTACGCATTCATTCATTATTTTCCAAAGATATTGCATGCGCGCTTCCACAATTCAAATAAACCAGAATCATTGACGAATAAAATTTCGAATCGATATATCTGAGGGTTTATTGGGTAGATTTCACCTATTCACGAATGCAACCTTAGTTATTAATCACCAAATCTGCTCCACAAATATTAATTAATATCAACTTCTGAATTAAACTATTCGATATGTTTGGATCATGTTTGGATTCTTCTAAATTCAGCTCCAAAGTTTCTCAACAAATGATAAGTCTCTCAGTTGATTATATTGGAACTTATTACATTTAAGATCATGGAATCTACAGTTAAACATGAATTCCTGAAGGAAACTACTTATAGACTCAATATTTGATCGGCCTAATGATTCCGTAGATATATACAGGTATTTCAACCTGATTTCGGCCGACTGTGAACACGAAATCAATTAAACTTTATTTTGGAAATACTTTGCATTATTTTTTAGGTGGTTTTTGAGTTTAACTCCCAATATCTGAAACAGAACTGTTAAATGATTACATCCCCTATGGATTGCTATTCGTCAAGGGTGGTTTCTAGGAGAAAAGCTTGCCTAATGAACAATACCGAAACATTGCGAACGCTCAAGAAAATGAACTGTAACGTTTCGATGAATTTGCAAAAGAAATAATTTAGAGACTCAAAATTTTCATTGAAAATTGAAAGCTTTATTGTGAATTAAATTCAGAATGCACAAAATCCGCCTAACGGTTTAGTGCATAAATATTGAGTATTTCAAAAATAATATCAACTAAAATCAATAACCCCAATTTGTTGATGTATTTCCAATTCCACAGATTTTCATTCATCAAGAATTCATTATCAAAATATATTTCCGAAAGAACAGATCAGGTTGAAATGTATCTATTGGTGTCAAATAAATTTTGGCAACTTATTCTTCTTCACTGAGTTGTTTGAGACCATTTTCGGATCAAAATTCGAAAAAAACAGGCATTTGGGCTAAACGATAGCATGCTGTTCCCTAGAACATGTACGCAAAGAGCAAATTCAATTAGTTTCAATTAATATCAAAGTGAGGTCGAACAGATAAGCTGATTTTCAAAATTGATTTCGAAGTGTAAGCAGTTCCATCAAAAATTATTCAAAACGCGTGAATTTGGGACACATTAGGACTATTATGAACCATTTAAATTTTCCACTATCAAAAAAAAAACCTCATTCATGTATTGCATTATACAATGGGGAATCCTTCATCGATAATTTTAACTGTGAACAGTATCAAAACATGGGTACCCCGTAATTCGCTGTAAAAATGGTAACTATTGGTTAACGTTTGTTGTTTATCGTAGGTCATCACTATGGAATCTTTTCTATGGTACAATTCCCATCTGAAACAATGTGTTTGGAAAATACCCGTATCATTCTATGAACCGATTTGTACCTGTATTAATTTTAATAATTTGCACTATTATTTTAAACTGCTAGGTCGAACAGAGTAATTTCTCCTGAGCATAGGTTATTTATTTTCTGGTACGTTTTATGGGTCCCCTTGCATTTCCAGGATAAATACTGGTTTAGTTAATTTAGAATTCATGGAAATTTTAAGACGCTCTTCCGCTCTAGAATTTGGATCAAATTACAATCGATTTCATTCCCCTGATGGTCCTCAACTCAATTATTTTTGTGATTTTTGAAGTTATAAAGTTGAAAAAAAATTGAGAGCTTCTGCAGGCTTTATTTTTTAAGTTATTGTGTTGAAAACTTGGAGACTTGGTATTTCGATTTTGGTATTGAATCTGAATCATTTGAAACCTTATTCGTCCTATAATTGGAATATTACAGAAAAACAATTACGCAAAAATTAGAATTGCTGATAAATATTCAATATTCCCTGTAATGGACGTAATCAATTTCTATAAAAAATTTTCCACTCCTTATTTTTCCGAATTTTTTAACAATCCGGGAATTACTGACCTTGATTCGATACAGTAGGAATATTTAATCCACCGTGACAAAACTGATCTAATTGGACGATGTCAAAACATTCCTTCATAGCTGAATTTTCCCCAATTTCTGCCAGATTTCGGCGAAACTTCTCATGCTATAAAGAAAGTAAAAATACAACGACGTCGTGTCAGGATTGCCAGTAGGCTCGTGCAGTAATAGTTGTATGATTCTGGTTTCTACCACATACCAACTGTTTTGCACTTGTTGTTGTGAATAAAACCCTTTCTTGCTTTTTGTGGACTGTATTTCTGATTGCACTACAATAATTGTTGTTGTACAGGAAGAATTTCTTTCCTTTATGTATGATGCAATGTTTGTTATAATACGTGATTGTTGAGAGATGCAACGTACGGCATGTCAACTCTGTCCTAACTTAAGAGGAACTGACTACAAAAAACTATACTGCGATTCGTGTTCATTCCTGCAACTATTCGCTAAGTGCGACGTTGCCTTGTTGCTAATTTGTACGCAACACCAACTCGTTTGTTTCAAATTTGAGTTATTTATACCTTACAGCGGGTAACGATACTCTGGTATACAAATAGATCTGGAACCTGACGCACGTTTATTTGTGGACCAGGGTGTAGTAACACAATATATTGCCATTTCAACGTCACTATTCTAAGAATAACAAATAGTGGCTTTTTCTTCTCATTTTATTTTGCTCATACACTGTATTGAATATTTTCATACTTTCCTACTAGATCTAAAGGAAATCGAACAGTGAATTGGAACTTTGAAATAATTCTGATCTTTGAAATACCAACTGAAAAAGACCCTTCTTGGTTTGATAAACGTTAATTGAATATTTTCAGTGAAACAAAATGGTGAATGCACCGGTCAGCTATTTCTCTGGCGAAGACAAGCTTAATCTATCTAAATGAAATTCCAGGAAAGCACTGACGTGAAGTTCAGAGCTTTTACTCGCTTGTACGAATTCGCTGACAAAGCGGTCACATATTCACGTATTGTCCCCGCCAAACGCAATTTTCACTTCCTGATGGATAGATTTGGCTATTTCATTTTCGTTGAGACCTCAAGAAAATGAATGAATGAAATTTCAAGCTAACGTTTTTCAATGAAGAACTATTTTTTCATTTTTGGAAATATTGGAAGAATAAAATTTTGAATAGTGTATCTACGGACGGATTGTATAGTACTGCTCAAGGTATGACGGAAATTTTTACAAAATGTAATGAACAGTTTCCGATAAAAATTTTGTTTTCGGAATTTACCGATGTACGATCTCAACGAAATTTCGCAAAAAGTTGTAAGTCCTTATCCTCCAACTAACTGCTAAGTTTCAATTTAATCGCTTCAGTAGTTCTCGAAAATTTAGGAAAAAAACCTCGAATCCTCCAAGTGCTATTGCTCCGAAACCGTCAACTGATTTTGCCCATTGACGAACTCAACATTCGCATTATAAAATGCAACCAACCCTGAAATTTTTAAGTCGGTAGATTCCTCCGTACACCTGTAATCGTGCGTAGGGATGGCCGTCCCTGAAAGTTTCAAGTTGCTAGCTTGCTCCGTTCGACAGTTTTCAGATCCTCGGCCGGACGGAATAGATTTTGACACTGGATACGTCATCAGTTAGTCCAACCTAGTCGTTTGAGACCATTTTCGGCTCCATCATCCAAAATTACAGACATTTGGACGAAGTGATAGAACTCTGTTCCCTAGAACATGCGTAAAAAAACCACGACATTCGACATATTTTTCCCTAATATCTCTAAAAATTAAAATCAAATCAAACTGAAGTTTTGTACATTCATTGGATCAAATTCGAATCAGTACTTGATTGAAATATGATGGCTTTAATTCTCATGCAGAATTTCGGGGGGATAATATAATTAGAAGATCACAGATTGTGAAATATTCGAAAAATTCTGAAATTTTTCTTGCAAATTGTTCTGATGACAAAATTATCACGAAATTTCGTACTTAGTGGTGCATGAGCATTTTTCAACCAGATATCCAGTTTCAATATGATTCGATGAGTATTATCTGAGTAATTCAGGAAATATTAAAAATACCAATGAATAAAACACGAAATCCGACATATATTTGAACAATATCTCCAAAAATTCGAATCGGATAAAACTGAAATTGTTAGAATGAAGAAAATATCACAAATCTCGAATTTCGAGAATGTATCATTCGTTCCGGGAACTATTCATCAGATCTCAACGAAATTCGGTGAAGTCAATATTTGACAAAAGTGTACCAAATATCATCTTGAACTAATATCTATTTTCGGAAATATTTGGGGGAAAAATATGTCAAATTTCGCTTCCCAACGAATTCGAACGAACACATTTAAAAGCTCCTGACCTTACTCGAGTGTTTTTCTAGAATATTTGAGATATTATGCATCCTTTCCTGATGCATTCCAAATTCCACACGTATGATGATATTGACACAATATATGGTTATAAAATTGTAAAATACAACAAAACCTTGTTTATCTGATTTAATTGTTCTCCAAAATCTCCTCCAGTGAAACAAACTGCTCGCAATAAAACTAATCTACGATAATTTTTTCAAATCCAGGATGTTGCATCACCTTATGAAATTCATCTTACTCTGACTTTTTCTCTTCATAGGTTACCTCAAAGAGCGCCAACCAACTGTTTAGCACCTCTCCATCAATCTCTTCTCAAGAGAAAAAGGAGTTACATTTCTTGAGGAGCTTTTCCAATAGCGACGCTTCCTGATAATTCCCCCCTCCCACCTTCACGATCCTTGCTATAAAACAGTTGAAAGAGCGATCCTGTGCATGATATTTCGTGTGGCGCGAAGTCGCGAGTCATAGAATCGCGGTTACCCTGAAGATTGACGCTAAATTGGAGCGAAACTTATTAAGTTTGGTTTTTGGATATTTTTGTTTTGTTTTGAGTTCTTGAAGGTGTTGGAGAGATGCAGACTGTGATTATGAAATTGGTTCTGTTTTTGTTCGTTCTAATCGGGAGTCAGTATGTGGTGGCAAAACCTTTCAGTGGAAGGTGAGTTTTTTCTTTGATTGTGTGGTTTTTGGAAGTTTTGTTTGAGGGATTTGTTGTTCAAGACGTTTGAGTGTGACTTTATTTCATGGAAATAGATACTTTTGGTTTGAATGTTGATTTTCTGTCATTTTTATGGAAATTTTTCGGTATAGAAACTCATACATTTCACACCAAGTTACATTATTTTTTCAAAGACATTCCATTAAGCACTATAAAAATTATAGTAGTCATTTATTATTCGGAAGTTCGTTTATTTGGCAGAGAAACATACAAAGTTTTCATGCAAAATTCAAATGAAAAATTTTTTAGAAGAACACCAATTTGAAATCATCTGCTTCGGATTTTTCTATGAATTGTAATTCCACGAAATTTTGCACAAAATTATTCATCACATTTTCCAACTAGTAACCATTTTTCACCACGATTGGTGTATTTTGAGTGACGGAAATAAAAACGAAACCGTGAAAAATACCCACGAAATTTTTCATATTTTTCCCCAGCATCTCCGAATATTGGAATTGTATCGAACTGAAATTTAAGCACTGATGTGAAATATTAACCTCAAAGCATGTGGTAGATTTCGTTGGAATCTAATGGGAAGTTTTTGAAAAAATATTGTCAGCAAAAATTGAAACTTTTTGAAAACTTCTATTTTCGATTTACTTATTATACGATTCTCACAAAATTTTGCAAGCAGTTGCGCTTCTGTATTTTACAAGTAATTACCAAATCTCAATTCGATTCCGAGATTCAGGAAATAACCTCAAAAATTAGAATGATTGTAACTCCAAAACTATTCGGCAGATTTGGAACATAAACGAACTCGACCGTCGCACTTCCATGCTCAACCAACTTTGAACGTTTAAAGCTGCTAGCTCTTTTCTTTCACAAATTATTGTGGCAACTGCCGGCCGATCGAATGGGAATAATTTTGACCTAGTAGTTTGATACCAATGCCGAAAACTACAGACATTTGGACGAAACGATAGCACACTCTTCCCTAAAAAAGTGTACGCAAATTTCGTGGGGGACTCTTTAGAGCATATATGTGTTCTCGTTCCTAGGAATACTTGAATCATTGCGGTCATCTATCAATGAATTTGTTACAACCAATTTTTTCACACTTGCTATTGAATAGTTTGGTAGATTACACCCATTAACGCCTGAAACCCGAGAGAGATGAAAACAATTTTAGAATGGTGCGACCCTCATGAAATTTTTCATGAGCCTACAAGCACATATTTTCTAAACAAACGCAGGAATTCAACTGGTTCGAATTTGTAATTTTGGAAATTTTCGAAAAAATAAGTTCATGTACAGCCCCAAATATATTCTACAAATATCAAGACTGAGTCGATTTGTACGGTCCCCCATTCAAATACTAATTATATCCAAGGATGCTTCACTTGGGCCAAGGTTGCCAATTGCTTATAGAAGCAATATTGAATATTACCCGGATTTCCAGCAGAATTTGGTGAAAATTCAACAGTATTATAAAATATTCGAATTGATTATTTCATGTTTCTATAGAATACAAATCCCCAAGAAATTTTGTATAAATCTTCCAGTTTTCTTTCAACATCTACCTCTTTGAACTCATCACATCCGTATTTCTCAAAATATTCAGAAAACATAATTCAAAATGGTTGTAATTCCAGAAAAACTGAAGAAATTAACAAGTTAACGAACTTGATCTTTACGTTCTCGCTTAAAATTCACCATGCAAAGTCTCGAGTTGTTGCATTATCACGTTCGAAGATATCGTGATTATATCACAAATTTTAGCTTCCTAGAATACTTTTAAACACGAAAATTACTTCTGGGCTCACCCCGTACAATATTGCAAAATTGTCTCATTTAAAACTACCAACTAGCCAATTATTGAATGCCCTGTATATAAAACATTGATTACATCCCTTCGAAAATCAAGTTATAAGTCTAATTAAACTTCATATTTCCAACATCCATCAACCTATTTTAGGACATATTTCACCCAGTTCAGAACTCCAATAACTACCTGTTGAATTTATTGCCTCCACGACCGCTATATGACAGGAAATTCCTTAGCTTCTGAAAAGATACACCCTCTGGAATTTTTCTGCTCATACTTATCGACAAGCTAGAAGATACCTTGATAGATATGACTTCAAGGTGTGTCATATATGTTATTTCACATATGACGTTCTTTAGCAAAAAAAGGAAGGATCTTGATATATGCAGGATATTTTGAGATGTAGCTCTTTTATTCAAGAGAGCGAATAACACATTGGAATCAACCACTCCAAAAATTGCTGTGGTATAAGATGAGAAAAATATTATATATCGAAAGATCAATTATTGTATTTTGTCAACTTAATAGACGGAGCCATATGAGATTGTTATCTTGTGAAATTGAATCATTTGTGTTTCCAACTTGGAATTCAATACTTGGTGGTAACATAACGGGTTGAAGATTTCTGCAGAATCCACTGAGAAACTTTCGATATGTTCGATTTCGAAAGCTTAATTTTAGTTTTCCAAAGAAACTATTATGACGGAGTTAAAATCTTCAAGTACGCACCTTAAAACTATCCACTAAGTTTAGATTGTACCTGATCAGTATTTTGAGAGACTTAGTGAAAAAAGTTCGGGTAGTCATGACCCTGAAACAATTCGGCAAATTTCAACAATCAAAGAAAACAACCTACACAATTTGATCTCAAACAAACCCAAAAAATTCAAATATCTGTATCCTTTCTACCTGCAGAGTTGTAATATTAAAGAGTGGCCAGAAGTAATTTAAATGTAACCAACCTTATCCAGATAATCGTGACAACAAATGCGTAATAATGTTATATCACATGAATGAAAAAAACAAGCTTTTTATCAAGCATAAATGTGTTTATGGGGAATTCTCTAGGTCTTGAAATGCCCTCAAATAAAATTACGAGGTGTTACATAACAGTCATTGGTTTTATCTGAGCGAATAGCTCAGATGCTCGCATTTTTTCAGGGGATAAATGGTTTGTTTACTATGAATCCTCTTATCCTGGTAAGAAGATCACAACAATCGCATAAATTATTTTAATGTTTTATATCTTTTGAGAACTATCAAGTTCACCATGATCATGATGGCTTTAATTATGCAATATTTACAAAGTTTATTACGATGCGTAATAAAATAGTGAGAAGTGTTATTATTTTCTTGAATTACCGTCTAGGTACATTCATGGGAACATTAGTTTGTAGATAATCAAATTGTCCGATACAATTTCGTCATCCTTCGTCCTTTTTAACATTTAAATATTTTGGAAATTTTATACAACTGGAAAGAAAAGTTTTTGAACAAATTCGTCATATTCGAAATATTCAGATTTTGACAAAAAGGAAAAATGAGCAATAACAGCAAAAAGCTATGATCCATGGATATAATTCGTTGATAAGGCGGAGTTAAATAATCGGCTGTGATATTGGTGACAGAAAATTTACCCCTTTTTCAGTACCCAAGTTCCGTGAATAACATTCTCTATTTATTCAAGAAACAGAAAACATGCAACTCAAATAACCGAATTGATTCAGGAAACATATCCTATACAAACTACATTGACATTATTGGTGATAAAACAAGAGCTCCAACACAACTTTCAGCCAATCAGACATGATCTTTACAAATATCGATTTTTGGATCAAATTGCCTGGGTTGAAGAACCAGAGCATAGTTTACATATATTTACAAATAACCCTAACTCCAACATAAAAAATTCATTTAAATTACCTTTTCCGAGTGGTAGAAAATTTTCAAAATTTGTATCGAAATATTTCATTCCCGAAGTATTTTCTGTATGTTTTGAATCAGTTCTGTGATTTTTTTATGACAACAATTAAAAAATACAGATTTTTCTGTATTACCTTTACATAATATCTTTTGATATTGATTTGATATCTTACAATATACTTTTATGTCTTCGACGTACTACGTCTTCAATGACAAAATTATTATATCAACTGGCATATAAAAAGGAAAAAACTTAAGAAAATGGTAAAAAAATGAAATACAACCTAAAAACAATACTGGACATGGTGTTTCGTCTCATATCTTTCGATTTAGAATCATCAGTAGCATTTATTCTATATTATATATCAAAAACTCACCACGTGTTTCTAACGTACACTTCACTTCAACGGAAATAAGCAGATTTAAGTCCATACGCATGCTTGTTAAAATTGTGCATAGAAACAATAATGCCACAGATTTTACTTACATCTTCTTCTTTCCTTGACAAATGAAATGCGGTAAAAACATTTTCCAAAATCTTTATAACCTCAAAAATTAAATGACAGTTGATATAAACCCTTGAAAACTATAAGTTTTCATTCAAATATTAAATTAAAAAAAGTCTACTTGTTAAAGGCTATTAATACAACAATAAAAAATACAGATTTTTCTGTATTACCTTTACATAATATCTTTCGATATTGAATCAATATCTGTATTTTTTAATTGTTGTGTTAATAGCCTTTAACAGGTAGACTTTTTTGAATTTAATATTTGTTCATGACATCTAATTTTCTGTTAGATATATACCATACCTCCCACCTGGAAATACAAAAAATCCATAATTCCCCATTTCTCCATGAAAAAATATAACGGCCATTCCTACAGCCAACTTCGCACATCACTCTCAAAATTTATCATGTTGTAACTTTAAGTGATCGTAAACTGACCATATCAGAACTTTAATTGACCTTTTGCTGGCCATTTAGATACCGCAATATCTGAATGAACGCATAAAATACGTTTAACGTAAAAGTTTGAACATTGCTCTTACTTACGAAGCCACTTTCGATGAGATTTAGAGTCAATATGTTGAGGAATAAATTATGGCAAAAAACAATAAAGGGTGGATCCTATTTCAGTGAAAATTAATGTGCCTTATAATTCTGCGGTCATAAGTATTTGAAATATCAATTCTTTTCTCGATTATTCGGAAGATACCTATTTGATTCAATTGAGAAAATCGACATGGAAGCTTATGCAAATTTTCGTGAGGGTCTACACACTAAAATATATCCTTCGGAAATATTCGATATCCCAGAAATCATTCGCCACAAGAAATCGAGATTAAGGAATCGTTTTCAAGTAATATCGAAAAACACAGGTCTGATCGAATTTAAATCTAGAACTCAGCTCAAAAGTTCCTGTGAAATTTCGTAATCATACGATCAGAAGATCTCAAAATCGTTCATAGTAGAAAATCCAGCAAGATGTGACAGGATCACTGTAAGGATGAGTGTTCACCCTATATTTAACATTCGAGTTTCTGACGCATTAATCTTAAGGTTCTGATATTTTTCGATAATTCTGAAGGAAGCCCTCCATACATCATTTCAGTAATTTTCAAATAAAAACGCTTTATATGTCATGGCTTCCGATAAATTTTAATATCGTAAGGAATTGATAGCAGGGCTTTTCATTCATGAATTTATATCGTGATCAAACTAAAATCCAGGTTACTGAGATTAATACTTGGCCAATGTTCAATCCCCATTACCGAAGTGAAATAGAATCGTTTTTATATTCAGAAGGTGTGCCAACAATGATTCTTCGTTCAAAAGTCAGAGAGCTTGGTCCTCCCTGAACTAGTACATCTCATTAGCGAACCTACCTAGTGATGTTATGATTAAAAAAGTAAGCATCGAGAAGAACTTTGACTCAATGCTATGTAAAAGGGAAGAATGGGAAAAGGAATACACTACCCAAAACTTCAAAGCAAATACCGTTAAATGGTATACAGATGGTTCTAAAACCACGACGGGGGCCGGCGCTGGAGTATACGGGCCTAGAACTAAATGTACACTATCGCTAGGCTCCTACTCGAGTGTTTTTCAGGCAGAAATACTTGCTATCGAAAGATGCATAGACATAAACCTGGAAAGAAATTATCAAGGGTGTGACATAGTGATCTATTCTGATAGTCAGGCTGCTATTAAAGCACTGAACTCCTATGTCATCGACTCAAAGCTGATATGGGAGTGCCGAAGGAAACTCAATGAAGTAGGCAAGAATAACAAGGTCTCCTTAGTCTGGGTTCCTGGGCACTCAGGAATCAAAGGAAATGAAGAGGCCAACACTCTAGCCAGAAAGGGAGCACAAACGCTACCTACTGGCCCATAACCTTTCTGTGGTATAGGCAAATGTACCTATAAGAAAGAGTTTTTGGAGAAAGAAGAAAATGAAAGAGGGGCACTCTGGAGGAATTCTCCAGGAATGGAACACTCTAAAAAGTTCCTTCGGAACTTTGAAATTGCTAGATCCAAAAATCATCTGGATCTCAGTGAGAATAAGTTACGCCTCCTCACTGGTTTCCTCACAGGACACTGTCGCCTAAGGAAGCACATGATGAGAATGGGCTTATCAGAAACTGACGAGTACAGATTTTGTGGAGAGGAGGAGGAAACCCCTGTTCACCTGATCACAGAATGCCTCGCCATTGTGAGCCTACGCAAAAGATACCTTGGACAGGAGCATTATAGGAGGAATGAGAACTAAGCCTCCTTGAAGCCCTCACAGATATTAGAATTCATCAGAGCTCTTGAGCTGGAGGGCGAGCTGTAGGTTGCGAAAACAGCTCTGACAAGGGGGCACAATAGACCTTAAGGTCGCAGTGGAACGTAACCCCTTACCAACTATAACTATATAACTATATGATTCTTCATGCGCTTCCATAAAAGACACATATAATTTTACTATAAGTTAATTTAATCATGGAAAAAAAGTGAAAAATTTCAGATGTATCCTCATTTATGTCTACACTACAAATTGTTCTCAATGTCAGCTGGAATTTCGACCTCTTCAAAGAATTGATGCTGACTTGAAGCTATCATTACTTAAACAAGTTTCATGAGTTTTTAACTTCTTTTTTCCCTCAATATCTCACAATAGAAACTAGATAGTCAGTTGTTGAATTTCTTGTTTTTCTACGTTGTGATTTCCGGAATAACTCGAAAAGTACAGATCCGATCATGATGAAAGATTGGCAAATCAAATGCTGATGCAAATTTTGTACAAAATGTCGCGATGATCTGATATTAGAAGGAATTTTTGTTCTACCCCAATTAATCACTCAGTAGAATATTTCATGGAATAACATATATATTAAAAGTGAAGATTTATTTATGTCAACCCAATATAAAGTGCCAATGCAACGAAATATTTCTCTGAAATCCCAAGAAAACGTATTGTATACCTACTCCAAATTATCTGGTTGTAAGGAAACATGATTTAGGTCATGTTTTGATTTGTATAAACTTTGCCGTTCCACTTCTCTATACTTATATACTAAAATAAATAATTGTTACTTCAAATTTTCTTTTATGCCAACTTCATGTAACCCAATACCGTTTTTAAGTGATGTGTGTTAACCTCAATTCATTTTCTGTGAGTCTATTGAATTTCTCAACTCTCATCAAATAAATAAAAAATAATAATAATAACAATACATTATAAATAACCAGAACTCTTTTTCATCCTTTTTTTGCTTAACTGACCATATTTTCCTTATGAACTTATGTATGAACCTTCGAACTGTCATTTTTCGAAAGAGCACTAGATTTCAATTCGATCTAATCAGTATTTTTGGAAATATTGGGGAAATTAAATTTTGAATGGATATATCTGCGGGATCATGGGGTAGATTTTAACCATTCACGAATTTGACCTTCATAATTAAGCACCAAACCTACTCTACAAATATCGAGTTTCTAAGTTATTTCTTTCAGATGTTATGGTGTCAGGTCGGCCTGACTGCCGACCAAAAAAATAAATTATTCCAGTAGGTAGAAAGGAACTTGAATATCACCAGAATTTGTACAGATGCCACACTTGAATGATAATTTTCCCGCTATTTTTGAAAGTTATTTTCACCACTTTTGAACCTTCTTAGAGGATCAATAGTTACTTTCTACTGATATTTCAACCTATACTCACCATCTCAATATGGTACACCTTTTTGGCGACTTTATTATCCTAAACCGGATCCAAACTGTACAGAAATAGGTTCAATTTCCAATCGTTATCATCACCTCAAGACATGAAAACTTTATTTTTTATGGGTTCAAAGTGGGTTATCACACGTTAAAAAATTGCGATCAAATTTATGCGCCTTCAAGAAACTCGCAAGATTGAGTTACAAAGTCCAAGGTCATCTGTGTGCTTGGGAGTGAGGCGTAGATTATTCTGGAACATTGGCTCATACTGAGGAACATTTTTTCACTGATTTCCACGTGGCAAAAAAAATTGAATACAATGATGTAAATATAAATAAATAAATCTTCTGTTGAAGAAATTGACATAAGTGGCAAGTTTGGGGCTCATTTATGAAAGTCATCTTCATGAAAGGTAAAATTAGCCTTATAATTCTGATGATATACGGAGATTTTCTGGAAAATGTATGTTAAATTTCGTGGATTTTTCGTTGGTGTCGACGATATTTCAGGAATAACTCAAAAAATACTGATCCGATTACGACGAAGTTGGTAACTCTTCGCAGAATTTCGATTCAAATTCTTGTGCGGAATTGAATTGGAAAAAATTTTGGGCCTTGGGATTTCAAAAAAGGTACAAACTACTGACTTGCGTCAATACTCTTCTAGAATTTGTTCCTTTCATAAGACTCATCTATATAGCTTTGGTAATCGAAATAAACTATAGGCGCGCTTTGTGAAATCAAGTTTATTTTGAAGCAATAGAAATACTTTTTGTATATGAAATCAAAAACTAAGACCAGCCGATGATCTCTAATAATATTGTGACTATATTTCATCACCTTGTCCTACTTAATATTTGTTGAAAAATATCAAATAGAAGAGAGCACAAACTCCATCAATACAGTCATTGTAAAATTTGACCTGACCTTGTATATATCTCATTAAAACTACCAAGATTATTTTGGATGATAAATTCGAATTATCGGAATGTTGTACCGGATAAATCCTAATATTTATCAAAAAGATCATCACCACAGGACACAACAGAGCGTTGACCTCAAAAAAAGAAGATATTGGAACATACTGTACCAATGAACTTTTTCCTAGACTAATCAATTAAAATCATCAATGACGAAAAATATGAATTAATTCGGTTTTAATCATATTTCCAATTGACGAGAAATTTAAAAACAATGAAAGAGAAATACTTTGAATAGTAAAACTACAACAGTATCGATACAGTTCTACAATAAGTATAATGAAAATTATAAAGTTAAACTTATGAACAAGATTTTTGTGATCATTAGATGTATGGAAATTATCACTTTTGTGTTGAGCCAATTGCTAATTTTGTTGTAACTACTTCATTTATAATGTGTTTCTGTTTATTTCATTTATATATTTTTGTTACAGGATCAAGAGATTTTCTGATCAACATTTAGCTGATTTGGAGACACGAATAGCCCTTAATACAAAATATAAGGGCATAGCAATCACCATGCCAATTGGAGGTGGAAAATATGGGGTAGACCCATGGAAATTGTAAGTTTAGCAAAAGTATTTTCAATTTTAATCATGCATTATTAGAATTATACGATAAATCTACTTGTGAGAAAGCAGGGCGGTCTAGTTTTCAATGCACAAAAGTCAGGAACGATAGAACCTAATACAGGGTATTTTTCATGGCCTATTAGCTTTTCCTCCTCAGATATCGGAGAAACAGAGGGCTCATTATAATGTTCTGGATACTGAATATTTTTATCACTCAGCATGACTGAATTTTAATTTAGCTTCGTCTGTAAAGAGGCGTAAAATGAACTTCTCACACTGATGAGGGTTCTGAGTACCAATTTGTAGACAAGGTGGTTGTTATGGAAAATGCGTTTCAACGTTCAATTTCAAACACTTCTAAAAAATCAGATGCCTCAAAAAGTAAACCACAATAAAATTATTTCAACTCTGTGAGGATGCTACTCGGCATTGTTGATTTTCTTTATTGAACCTTTTCATTGGTATTGAAACTTGGGTGTAGAAAGTAACTTTACTCACAGTAACTCACAAAATATTGGTGAAATAAAATGTCAAATTCCCTGTTTTTTTAGGTTTCGTTGATATTCCTCGATGTAACTCAAAAACTAAATCCGATGAAACTTGGCAACTAGGTGGCAAACGCTGATGCCGTTTTTTTTCCATATTCATGATGATGTCGAGAGAACAATTCAAAAAAGAATCAGAATATTTTCTTTGATTGGGAGCTACCGCGTATTCAACCACGTGCTGAGTTTTGACCAAATATTATCTGCATTTTTGTGAATATTGAGATGACGAAATTTCAAATACTCTCATCTAGTAAACCCTTTTGCGAATCTCATTCATAAATAATTATATAAATGAATAAATACATAAATAAATGAAGAACACAATAAATTTTAAGTAATAAATAAATTCAGCAAAAAAAATCATTGAACATTTATGATTCCACACTGAATATATTATATGTTTCTGTAAAATTCTTAGGATCAATATAAAAAGATTACACTAAACCGCAGTTGAAACCAATCTCATTTAACTTCAAATCTTGAGGTGAGTTGTAGACCTTTCATCAAAGTGGCTATTTAATTACTTTTTGAAACCTGTTTCACATCAAAGTAACCAAATCGAGAATCAAAACTTAAGTGATGTGGAAAAAGATGAAATAGAGAAAACTTTTTTTTCTGTTTATACAATTTATAATAAGGTTTCTATGACCAAAAAACAAAATGTACCTTTTACATATCCTTGATTCCGAATGACATTCTCTCTGAAATTCTTCTAATTGCGGATTCCGTGAAATAAACTTCAGGACAGTCTTTGAAAATAATTCTAATGCAATGATTTCCGCATGGAATAAAATAAACGATGAATAGATATATACGAGGGCAATTCAGAATCTAACCTCCGGTTGATTGAAAAAAATACACCAAGTTAAGTAAAAATATTTTAATATATACATCTTACAACTACATCTTTGCACTATTTTTCGACATAGTCTCCATAACGATTGAGGCACTTATCGTATCTCTTCACAAGCTTTGAAATTCCTTCTGCATAAAAATCACCCGCTTGTGCCTTGAGCCAGCCTGTGACCGCATCTTTGAGCTCTTCGTCGTCATCAAACCGCTGGGACCCGAGCCATTTCTTCATATGCATGAAGAGGTGATAATCGCTTGGCGCCAGATCTGGGCTGTAAGGTGGATGGTTGAAAACGTCCCACTTGAAGTTTTCTGCCAGAAAACTGATGGCAACGGTGTTTTGGGATGCCAAAGGGGTGTTGTTGGTTGAATTCATGGAACGTGGGACGACCATTAATCAAGACGTGTACTGTGAAACACTAAAAACATTACGACGGGCTATACAGAACAAACGCCGTGGTATGCTGACTTCCGGTATCGTTTTTTTGCAGGATAACGCCCGTCCTCACTCTGCTCGCAGAACAACAGCCCTTCTTGAGTCCTTCAAGTGGGACGTTTTCAACCATCCACCTTACAGCCCAGATCTGGCGCCAAGCGATTATCACCTCTTCATGCATATGAAGAAATGGCTCGGGTCCCAGCGGTTTGATGACGACGAAGAGCTCAAAGATGCGGTCACAGGCTGGCTCAAGGCACAAGCGGGTGATTTTTATGCAGAAGGAATTTCAAAGCTTGTGAAGAGATACGATAAGTGCCCCAATCGTTATGGAGACTATGTCGAAAAATAGTGCAAAGATGTAGTTGTAAGATGTATATATTAAAATATTTTTACTTAACTTGGTGTATTTTTTTCAATCAACCGGAGGTTAGATTCTGAATTGCCCTCGTAGTTTGCTTTAAATCTACTATCACTTCTTCCTCATTGAAATATGATGCAACTAATCAAATGAATAGATCACGTACAATTCCCCGCTCAAAATTTTCAGAAGAAATATCGACACTTTGAGTGATAAAATAAAAACATCTTAGGTTATCAAGTTGAAAGGTTAACAAACTATAATTCGTATGGCCCAATACGCATTGGATTTGTGGTATCGAAATTTGATTCATGAATCGGACAGCGTAAACGAACAGAGAAAGTAATCAATCGTTAGATAAAAAAAATGATAAAAGTAAGGCTGACACATTGTTCTCCTTATTGCATTTGACATTCTGTTTCGTTCGAGTGCTTGTTTTCACTTTTACTCTCTAGAGGTCGGAAAATAATTTTTTTTTTGCATTCATTCATGAGTTCATGATTTATGTACTCCTATTCGTCAATGTCCAAGTTTAATGCATTATAAATTATGTCTTCTATTTTTCAATTCTAATGATTTGAATTGGTCACTATGAAATCTTCAAGATTATTCTATTTTTTACTATGACTATAGCAAATGGTTCTGTTGCCGATTTCTTTAACTCAATTTCTCTGCATTCTCGAGCTATTCTATCACTAGGATTGATTAATTTTGCTGAATGTATCTACAAGCTTAAGTTTAGGCTAAGAATTCGGTGACTTAGCTCGTATGATTGAAATCCGTCAAGTTGTTTCGTAATTATGGCCATTTGGAATGATCTGTTTTGAATTTTTCGCAAAATACAGGTTTGTTCTACATCAACCTTGATAATTATTGAACTACTGACTAGTTTCACGAGCAAAGCCATAATTTCATAAACGAGACCTAAATTCCAACTCGAGAAGGACCATATTAAAAAAAAAATCGGGAAACTTGATTTTACCTATTTATGAATTATACCTTTGTTATCAAGGTCCAAAGCTTCCATAAAATCAGCTAGTTTCTGAGTATTTTTTGTGGATCTAATCAAAGTCATCTGTTGGCACAATAACTCCAGAAAGGATCAACTAAGTGCCTCGATATTCATGGAGTAGCTTGAGAGCTTAAATTTAATTTCAAATATTTCCAAAAATATAGATCCGGAAAACTGGGAATCTAATATTGCTTGAGAAATGTCTTCTTCACAGTTCATGCAAAATGATGTTGAAGTAATACATTTAAGATTCAAAAAATCGTTTTCATCTGAAAGTCAAGCAGTCGGGGGCACGGTGAATAACTGGATGGTTGACCACTATTTTATGAATTGAGTTCCTGACTTCACTTCGGCCCTCTTTTTCATTTCATCCTGAACCATTAAAATGAAACTAATATTACATGGCAAGGATCAAAGAACTCAACTTTCATTATTTTTTTTTTCAGGGGTCGTAAGAGGAGGTCAGAGCCCAGGAGGGTAGAACAGCTCTTCAAAGCTCAAGAAGACGATGAGGGAGATCCATCAGAATCCACACCCTTGACATACGATGAACTGCTCTTTCTTGCGAAAATTGGCCTCATGAGTTTACGGAATAACTTCTAATTCGCGCTGCAATAAAGAAATTTAGTCTAGTTCCATGTTAAATTTTTCTGTGCTCCATTCTTTTCTCGAAGGTGATGTCATTTCTTGAGACTTGGTTGTGAATTGAAATGATTTTGAGTTATCTACAATGGTTGAAGAATTGAAACGGTATGGAGAATCTCATCAGAAGATCTGAGTATGCTATGGACAGCTGAAATCATCTGGGAACACCTTGTTTCCCATTTGCTGAAGATTTTCATCACCATGCTGGAGGTGATGGAAAACTGTAGAAAATCCACCATCTTTGTGACAAGAAAACTTCTCATGTCAATCTTATCAAATATACCTAGTAAAATTCTTATTTATTATTTATTTAATTTATTTTTAGTTGTAATTCCACGATCAGTATTATTTTAATAGTTTTAGTTCAAGTTGTATTGAAGATTTTGTATTTTGCCAATTAAATGATATATGTACTTATTTTTATAGGTGTGTATTGATTCTATTGTAAATAGGCGATTTTTATATTTATTCATTTGTTGAAGATGCAATAAATTTATTCAATGATATGTAGTACTAATTATTTATAATATTTTTTCTCAGAACACCAAATATCTGCGATCAAAATTTTCGAAGTAGCACATCTTTCAGACTTTCATAATATGAAAATTAAGCCTTTTGAACAGAAAATCCTCTTGATAATATTTCACTCCAAGCTTACTACACTTTTAACTCAAATTTTTCTTTGAAATACAACTCAGTACAGAAATATTTCTAGAATAATAATAATGCCTAGCTCCAACAACTGAAGTGTTATTATCTTGTTGTTACTGAATTCGAATGGTCAGGGAAAATCTGGAAGCTGAAATTTTAGAGAAAAGGTAATGACAATAATATTTAGTTTTCCCTGAGAAAAATTATAAATAAGTATAAGGTGTAGTGACATTGTGAATGTAAAATACAATCAAAAATATAGAGATAAATAAAATCAATTGAAATAAAGTGACATATCAACTCAGAAAGGAGGAAACATAATAATAATACGCCAAATGAAAACAATTATCAACTACATTGACTGCAACCTCTAGTGAATATTGTTCTACTAAAATATTATTGAGGAATTCCCGAAAACTTGATATTTTAAAAAATATCTGTCAGAGTCGGCGGAAGTTTCTGAAGAACCTCCAAAACCTCCAAAGGCAAAAAAGTACTACATTTCAATGCAATCTGCCCTTTGTAAATACAAAAAATACCGACAGAAACACCCTGGAGACTCGATTTTAGTGAAGTTGGTAGAGAGCTCAATTTCGAAGGTCAAATTTTCGAATTCTGTTAATCCACCTTTCACTTCCTATTATATAATCATCAGAATTTTATTTAGCATATTTATCTAAAAATATAGATTCTATCAAGTTGAAGTTTAGTAGATGATTGGAAAATGAAGGCTTGAAAGTGTAAAATTTTATGTGAATCTAGCGATTAGAAAATTGCAAAATTCTTCATGTCTTCAAGCAGTGTTCGACAGGTTCCACACCTGCATAGGTGGCCGGTTTTTTTATGAATCTGGGAACAGTGTGCAGAATTTCTCAACTTCACGTCAGTATCTCAAAATTGGTTGCCCATTTTCAACCTTTGTAATTACAGGATGCTAGGGTTGCAACAAGAACTAACAAACAAGAACATATAATATATTTTGTGTACTTGGACTCCCTTATCAAGCTTCTATAGATAATTCTTTCCTGATCCTGACAAACAATTGGACAATACTAATTTCCGATCCGTGTAGGATCAATTATCGGTATAAACAACAGCTGAAGAATAACAGATGTTGTACTATTAAATTAGATAGATAAAAGTGATTAGGAGGTAAATGTAGGCCAGGAAAACAAAGACCAAATCGAAAGGAATGTGAGTATAAGGATTAATTCGAACAGTTATCGAAGGGAGAATCCCTGAAATGTGTGTTCATACAGGGTTGTTCGAAAGAAGCCTAATTTCAAAAATTGAAATGAAGGAAATATAAAATAATAGACGAACTCTCACACCATCATATCCTAATATGACAATGTACTTCAACGCTCCTCCAACTTATCAATAATTTGCAAGTTGATCTTCTCTGATATTTAGGTCGTTTTGGACGGCTTTTCACTTAGGTGGCACTCTCTTTAACTAAGGAATGTAGTGGTGAATCCATGCTTCATCTACTGTCACAAATCGACCCAAAAATACTCTTCATTCTGCTCCAACTAGTCCAAACATAGTTAGGAAGTGGCGATGGGATGTTACTTTTGATGAAAGGTGAGCAAGTGCGGCACCAATTTCGAGCAAAACTTTCTCGTTCAAGCACAATAGTGACTACACGACCTCCTGATATATTCAATTCCAGCTCAATCTCGAGCAACTCAATTTACAATCGCTCAAAACTATTTCGTTGGTATTCTTGATGTTTTCTGAAACAACTTCTGCATTCGGTCAACAGGAGCGTTGAGCTTAAGCATCTACGGTGGTTCTCCTCCCACTTTTCAAACCGTTCTAAATGTTCAACTCGGAAAATACAAGTTCTCGTAAATAAGTACTCAATAAATAAATTCCATTGAAAATGATAAATGAAAACATGTTGTTTCATCATCCAACCCCAATGGGGTTTTCATAACATAAACGCCATTCATTGAATTTATTAATTAAAAACCTGACCTTGTTAACATTATATGTAAGTATTTGAAATTCCGTTAATTCGGAAAATGTAATAGGTTATCAATAATCGCTTGTATTCCTGGAATACAAAAGTATCAAATCTATTCGTTCTTCACTTGATGGAAAAACATTCAAAATAAATATTAAATTTCAATTTCCACATACTGTATTTCAACAATAGTGTCGTCACCTTGTGGCTTCTTCAAGATTACATTTTCAGCTGATTGCAAATGGCTTGTACATGGTATTCAATGCAAAAAGATATTTTTCTATGAATCATCTGGTACACCTCATTTGAACTCAAGTTCAATATGAAATCATAAGGAAGCCACAGTGTGATGAAACAATTGTTGGAATGCATTTAAACTATAGGTCCAAATTGAAGTTTATTATTTATTTGAAATTGATTACCATTGAGCTTCTGAAGGGCTCCACAGAAAAACCGAGGAAACTCAGCAAAAATAAATAGAAATACTTCTGTTTGTGATCCCTTACTTAAAAATTGTTGAGAAACCTTGACCTTAAATGAAGCCTTCAAAATAATGCTTTTCTCTGATTACTCTCAAGTTTTTATTCAAATATTGACTGGATTCCGGTGATCCTGAAAACAAACAACATTGATACAGAATACAAAGTTTCCTTTAATCGCATTCCAACGAAATTAATCTTTCAATTACCACTGACATGTGTACTGATTTCAAACAAACTTTTCGATCAAACAATCGATGAGTCAGCTCTAATCAAAGTACATGTCTGTAACAAAATAGGTAGATAAGAACTTATCACTATTTCATTTAAATTGCCTTTCAGGAGATTTAAATTATGCCTGTTTATGGTTAGGTCAACATTTCGATACAATGTTGCCATACGAAAAGTGAATCTCCACAAGCTGATACCGCGTGGGTAGGTACTTCAGATATGGGAGGAAATTCCCAGCACGTGTTATAAACCAGGTGTTGTACAGGGTGATTCATTAAGCTTGGCCACCGGCCGTATCTCGGAAACCGTTTATCCTATGACTTCCGGAAAAAAAATCTAATGACAAATTCGGCCCCTAGAAAATGATTAAAAATATTTTCAAGTTCGTAGTTCCCCACTAGAGGGCGCAATCTATCACTTGTGAAATATAATTTCATTTTTTACGAAATATTGTCCAGCTAACAGTGGTAAAGAATAATAAAATAAGAATTTACTCTTTCTATTCAACAACTTTTGTTTCAGTAATTTTTCTATATTTCCTATTTTTTAGTGATGGGATGGATAAACTTTTCTTCACGAAAAAAACATTCTTACTCCTGTATGGGTGAACCGATTTTCACGTTATTAGATTTCATTCGAAGGCCATCGAAAGCAGATCACAGAAACATATGACAACAATATACCGGGTGATCCAATTGAAAACTACAGACTGTTTTATGTCGCTTCGCCCTATTTGTGCGTTTTACTCGAAAATTTCAAATGCAATGCTATGATTCTAACCGAGTGAGAATAAGCCAAGCATTATCACCTACTGACTTTTCAAAATCACAGACAGATATCATAGGTCGTTTCGGAGTTATTGACGTTTTTGTAAATTTTGATCAATGTTGATACTTTCTGTGAGCTTGAATAAACAAGAAAGTGACTTTATGCGTCATGACAACGCAGCAAAATACTCAACACTCATGAAATAACAATGATGCGATAAAATAAAACAAAAATTAGCAACAACGAAAATATTTGAACGGAAAAACAACACTTACACCTAATCAATTCAAATATTTAAAATGTCTACCATTATTTTCTACACATAAATTTAGTCTTTCTTTCGTCGAGTTGACACTGGCCACAATTTCAGTATGAGAAGAAGCTGCCTGTCGAAATCTATTTTGAATATCCTCACTTGTAGTGGGGGTGTTCGGAAAACTAAGTCTTTATTCTCCCCCAAAAATAAAAATCTAATACTGTGAGGTCAGGTGATCTTTCTGGCCATGGAAAAATACTCCCTCGTCCAATATGCCTCTTTGAGAAGACGTTATATGAATATTCCGTAACATTAGCAGCATAATGCGCCGGGCAACCATTTTGTTGATACCACATATCTAACCTGCTTTGAATAGCAATATTTTCCAAAAGAATTGGAAGATCTTCCGTTAAAATTTCAAGCACCTTTGTCTTGTTAATAAGCCAAAACTTTTATGATATTATCTTCATTACGGCTTCTACGTTTTCTATTTTTTCTTCCAACATATTGAACCTTATCCAGCTTCTCACACTCTTCGTGTCAATCTTTTGAATACCCTTTTGGCATGACGACGTCTTTCAGGATATCGTATCGGGTATTCCCTTTCAGCTACTGCATTTTCTAAACATTCAAAATGAACATTAAGCATATCATATGCTTCTTCATTTGAATAATGGGGCATCATAAAATAGTGGTTTTCAATCGTCCTAAAAAACTTTTACAGCTATAGATACCGAAAATGAATAGTATCGCCAAAGCTTTCTGGTTCTAAATCAGCTCGTTTCGTTGTTTTGATGAGTTTTTTCCTTTCATCTAATTGTTTAGAGATGAAATAACTCAATTCCTCCTGCATTTCACAGGGTTGATCAATACTTATCAAAATTTACAAAAATGTCAATAACTCCGAAACGACCAATGATATCTGTCTGCGATTTTAAAAAGTCAGTAGGTGATAATGCTTGGCTTATTCTCGCTCGGTTAGAATCATAGCATTGCATTTGAAATTTTCGAGTAAAACGCACAAATAGGGCGAAGTGACATAAAACGGTCTGTATATTTCAATTGGATCACTCGGTATATTGTTGTCATATGTTTCTGTGATCTGCTTTCGATGGCCTTCGAATGAAATCTAATTACGTGAAAATCGGTTCACCCATACAGGAGTAAGAATGTTTTTTTCGTGAAGAAAAGTTTAACCATCCCATCACTAAAAAATAGGAAATATAGAAAAATTACTGAAACAAAAGTTGTTGAATAGAAAGAGTAGATTCTTATTTTATTATTCTTTACCACTGTTAGCTGGACAATATTTCGTAAAAAATGAGATTATATTTTACAAGTGATAGATTGCGCCCTCTAGTGGGGAACTACGAACTTGAAAATATTTTTAATCATTTTCTAGGGGCCGAATTTGTCATTAGATTTTTTTTCCGGAAGTCATAAGATAAACGGTTTCCTAGATACGGCCGGTGGCCAACCTTAATGAATCACCCTGTACAAGCTCTATTTCAACTTTTGGCATACGATAGTAGAGTTCATTTAACATTTTTGTTTCTATGAACATCTGTGAAACTCTCAGTGAGATTTCATTCAATTTTCTTCTTCTTCTTGAAAAATGTTTCATCAGAAATTATTCAGATTTTGAAGCAATTTTGCGCAGAACTTGAACTCATTCGTTTTACAACAGTGTACTAAATTTCAGGGTAATCGAATTCAAATAATTGAGAATTTTGTGGCTTTTCCTGGGTATTGTTATTCTGATGCACAGCTCTGTGCAGAATTCTGTGATGATTGTGTTGTGGTACGACTTTTTTTTAATATTTTCGAAAATTTTTTTTCAAAAATTGTTTTTCAGAAAACTCCTCATTATATTTCGAAGAAATTTTGCACATGCATTGAACCCTATATTTATATATATATATATATTCTTTTGAGATGAGCATTACATTTTTTTTTATATCAAACAATTTGTGTCATAACAGTATTAGCAGAGGAAATGTCAACGGGGTACGATACATTTTTACGTATGATACAAGAGCACAGATAAAAACCTCAGGAAAAACTTTGTCTCCCAGTATAAGTGTAATGAAATTGTTGTTTTTTATTGAAGGGCTTCTTTTTCATCGACAAAATTTCCTCCTTCCTATGCGATGTAGGTTGAAATCTTGGAAACATACCTGAAAACAAAAAAGGAGACGAAAAAACTAATATGAACTAGTAAATGATTTAGTACTCATTAAATTAATTTGAAGTTCGCAATCCATCTCAAAAAAGAATCAGACACCGAATGAATTGCCTCGAAACCATCGTCAAATTTATATATTGGACAAGTATTTACTAAATGTTCTATTGTTTCCTCTTCTTCTCCGCACTCGCACCTTGGACTTTCGATCGAATTCCATTTGAAGAGGAAACTATTACAGCGACCATGACCGGTTCTAAGTCGATTCAAAATGCACCAAATTTTCCTAGGAAGATTGAAACCATGAACTTTTTCTGAAGGATCGCTGATCAAACCTTTGTTAAAAACATTACACGAATTCCATTCCGAACGCCAAATTTCTTTGTCACTTTTATTGGTGTAAAGAAAATCGTTGATCCATAAAGGTTTACGAGATTTCAATCTAGCAATTTTAGAATCCGGAATATAAGACATGATTGGGAATAAATTCGGAAAGGAACGATATTTATCCCAAGACTTTATCACCCTATATTTAACAACAGTATACATACATTTTTCATTTTCGGAAATTGGATTGGATTGGAAAAAAGTTAAATTTCATGCTTTTTCTCCGGTATCGTTGTTATTTTCAAAAAATCTCAAAAATACTTATCCAATCATGATGGAGCTTGTTGACTATTTGAAAAATTCTGGTGAATTTTTTTATCTTGATCGTGTCATTAAAACAATTTGAATATAATTCAATTTCATTTTTCAGATTTTCTACATTCTGCGTTCTCACAATCATATCATCTTCACGAAATTCCGCATAAACCTTCATTCTGTGTATCTTCACTCAAGTAATGGATTCTGATTCTAACCAATCTGTATTTTTGAATTATTGAAAAATACCGAAAAGACTTAAAACCTCTATATTGGTAGAGTAGGTTTGGGGCTTCATCACGGAGGTCGAATTCGTGAATGAGTAAAATCCACCCGATGATTCCGTAGATATGCCCATTTAAAATTTCATTGTTCGAATATATCCAAAAATACAGATTAGAAAGAATCGAAATCTAGTACTTGAATGAAACATGATAGCTTGAAGGTTCGTTCATTGTTTCTTGAGAACTTCTCGATATTGAAGTCTTGCTCTTCTTCACAAAATAATACCATTTTTGTTGATTTTTCTGTAAGATTTTTTCAATGATTCGCCAGATTTTGGTGAATTTTGCTAGAAGCTATCTGTTCTTAGTTTATCGATTTCGGGTTGAGAAGGTAAAAAAAATCTAATCCTCAGATAACAAATTAATTAACAATAATATCAGGAAGGCAAGTTTCAATACTCAAGGAGAAACAAACGAACAAAGCAACGTCAGGTGTGATATACAATGATTCAAATTTCAAAATTTTATGTCATAATAATAATAGAAACTTTTTACCACAACTTATTCGATACCTGTAAAAAAAACACTGCAAATTTTACACAAGGGTATATTATTTTCTTAGTTAAGTAACCCAATACACCGTTGATATCTTGAACAACTTAGAACCGAATGCGATGTTTCATTTTCGATATTATTGGAAATTTGCAGCGTTTTTCATATTTCAGGAAGCACTGGTCGGAAATAATCCGGGTAAAATTTTTTAGGTTTAGTTATGCAATAGTAATCAACGTTCAGAGTTTCATAAAAATTCGGTGGTAAGTTTTCGAGAAATATTTTTTTTCCCCCAACCCCCCATTTAGACCCCTTAGAGTACACTAATCAAGGATTTCCGTTCAGTACTTCCAGAGTAAAGCCCCGGACAACGGACGGCAGACGGACGGATTTTTTTTTATTCGATTATTCAAATCTACATACTCCAAAACGTAAACTGTGAAATTTTCAGGGAGGGTTGAAATTTTTTTTTTGTTGGTCAATCACTAAGGTTTATTATTTGATTTTATCAAATAATAAACCAAAATAGGTGAATCAGATCGTCTATTACAGAGAATAATCATAGATCAAAATCTGTTATTTTTTTCACTATAATCATCTATTCTTTCATCCAATATGCATCGCTCGAAACTCTTCAATAACTATATAATTTGTCATCATGAATATATCATATGGCACTGAGACTGATCTATAAGAACTGCATTACTATAAATCCTTCTAAAATACACCCCTCGCAATCATCTTCAAAGCTCACAAATACTAAATCATTCAGAATTATCCAGACTATAAAAAGATGGTCAAAATTTCCTGAACACAGTCCAATTCGAAGGCATGAAATGAAGCCTGTATCTTCTGTTGAATTCCAAAATATCAAAAAGGCCTTACAAAACTCTGGTATTTGGACAGACCACCCTACTTTGAGATTCAGATGTTATAGATACGCTTTTTTCGTGGTTTTAACTATTTTTCATATCTGTGGTATTCTTGGATTTCTGAATGAGTCAAGAACTGGTAGTTTGACTGTTTTCTGTTCGAGTTTGGTGGTTTTCCTCCTTGGAGGCTACGCAAGTTATGCCTTGATTGTGTTGAACAAATATGAGATCCGCAAATGGGTTGCAGGTTTGTTATTTTTTTTATAGAGAAAGACGCGAACGGGCGAAAATCCGGTCAATGGTTTCGGGTGCTTTGGAATTTCAAGGTTATTTCTTCAATATTTCGAAAAATAATGAGGTGGTCAGATCCGAATTTGATAATTAGATGCATAGCTATCCAAAATTTCGTCAGGATCGTATATTTGAAAAGAATTTTTTCAAAAGTAAAATCATTCAGAATTTTTGTTGGATTTTTTTTTGGTTGGGAACTATTTGTCATATATCGGAGGAATTTGGCCCAACACTTCCAATCTATATTCAAAAAAGGCGATAAATTTCACCTGGGTCGAAAATATTGGAAAAATAATATTTCGAAGTAAGTTCCAAACAGGCTCTACCAATTTTGAGTCTATGAGTTGATTTCTCCCAATTCCCAAAATCATTGTGTTCACAATAGGACTCAAGGATGTCCATAAACAAATAGTCAAAGAAGATATCGTCGTGAAATACCCTGTACATGCACCAAAAGATGTTGATTTTCGATATTTTAAATAATATCGGTTTCGTCAATGAAAACAATTGAAGAGATATCCATTTTACGAAATATATTTATGAATGAAAGAGATGCGAGGCACAAATTATATCTTTCTATCATGAAAAACATGTTTTGTTTCAAAGAGCATTGTGAAGTGAATACGATTGCACAAACGTTGCATAAAGATGCTGATTGAACAATTATGTTTTTCTGATATAAATATAAATTTAAGAAATAAAACATAATTGGACAAAAATATTGTGGGTATACTCAGTACTATTAGAAGAGTAAGATTCAGAAGAAATAACTTTTCGAAGATTTTTTGTCGATAGAATGGCCATATTGAAAACATGCTATGGTAACGATAACAACTTTTTAGTTGGCATAAACAAATGAAGGGTTTTGTCCTAGACCATTGAATAATATATATATATATATATATTTTTTTTTTTTTTTTTTTTTTTTTTAATATATATATATATATATATATATATATATTTCTATTGCTCTTGTTGAAGGATACTGAGTCATAAATCAAGTCCGTGGATAGTTGTTATAGTTATAGTTGGTAATGGATCACATTCCACTGCGACCTTAAGGTCTAATGTGCCCCCGCCAAAGCTGTTTGCCCACTGCGCTACCTACAGCTCACCCTCCAGCTCTAGAGCTCGAATAAACCCTTGTGAATCTGTTGTGAGGGCTTCAAGGGGGCTAAGTTCTCCTTCCTCCTAAAATTCTTCTGTCCAAGATATCCCTTTCACAGGCTTGCATTGGCGAGGCATTCTGTAATCAGGTGAATAGGAATTTCCTGCTCTTCTCTACAGAATCTGCACTCGTCACTTTCTGATAAGACCATTCTAGTCATGTGCTTCCTTAGGCAATAATGTCTTGTGAGGAAGCAAATTAGGAGGCGTAACTTGTTCTTACTGAGATCCAAATGATTTTTGGACCGTGCAACAAGTTCCAAGTTCCAAAGGAAGTTTTTGGAAGGATCCATTCCTGGTCGCCTATTCTTGAAACCGGGGAAGAGAACGATTGATCGAAAGGGGGCGTGTCTGCGAGTTTTTCAGGGAAACGGTATTCTTGAGATGAATGAGTGCTTCACGGGGAGCGAGCGATGTACCTATTACGATTTGTGATGGAACGATGCATAGAGGACGCTAATTATGTTTCGGGTATTTGACAATTTTGATCTGTTTGGCAATAAGTCTTTACAATCTCAATTAACTTTCACTACAAAATTTCTGTTTTCACTCGGAAATGGACATGGCGAGTGCAATTATGTGGGAAGTACTGAATGAAGATGTGGAAGATGCAGAACAACAATACCAAAAAGGTGTCCATGTGCTTTCTAAATGGAACCCGTTTGATCTATCTGATTCAAAATTAATCAAAATGTTTAGATTAACTAAATCTCAACTCGGAACACTGTGATTTACTTCCAGTTTTTTTCATATGCCCTTGTATAATCTGAATTTAACCGACCTATGTACATTTCAGGTCTTTATGTAATGTAGTCGGTAAGCAGCCCCTTCTGTTTATAGTTGAATGGAAGTGATCTTTTTTTTTTCCAAAATGATCCATTTTACAATTTTCCGAAATACGCTCCAAACTCTTGTGAAAACTGTATGATTTCAAATTTGAACTATATATTATATATATTAAACATTTATCACAGAAATATAGTCTATGTCGATGCATTATACATAAAGTTGGCTACATGAATGAAGTTAGCTTCAAGTCTGTCCAGAATACTTGTTTTCGATTGGTTATAACATTTGGCATAATTGTTCGTCTATGACCGCTCATTCGGACTGCTCCCCATCTTGACTGCGATGGTTTAAACGTTCTCAATCGTTTCATCATAAATTCTTGCGTTTCCTTGCCAACGGAGTCGAAACGCCAATTTTTCCACGATTGTTCTCTTCCCAGAATTCATGAATAGCGCTTCTTGACGGTCAAGAATACGAAATTGACGTTTTGACAAATGGGAGGAAGGTCGAACGGGAGATTGTGCCATAGAGAACGTTCTATACCATCGGATTTCAAGAATAAGGCCCCTGGAAGATTTCTCCAGAGTGCTTCTCTTTCATTTTCTTTCTTCTCCAAGGACTGTTTCTTTTAGGTGCATTTGCTCATACCACTGAAGGGTTTTGGGCCAGTAGGTGGTGTTGGTGCTCCTTTTTTGCTAGAATGTGTCCTCTTTGTTTCCTTTAATTCCCTAGTGCCCAGGAACCCAGACCAAGGAGACATTGCTGTTCTTGCCTAATTTATTGAGAGTCGATGATAAAGGAGCTCACTGCTCTGATAGTCGGCGGATCATAGGCATGTATAATGAATATTATACACTCCATGCATAGATCAAGTGAAGGTTTTGACATGTCCCGTGAGCTTGACTATTTCCAGCAATCACAGAAAATGGAGTGGACGGTTTTGACAACTCTATTGTAGGTTGTTGAAAATGCAGAATTATTCCAATTATCCCAATGAAGTAGTGGACGAAGTATATTGTATTCCAATGGCATATAATTGTTTTTTTTTCACTTGGGTGTTTCGTGATAAATTTCAATCTAGTGAATAACAGCAGTCATTATATGCTCATTAATATATACTATTTTGTCACTTTGTTGACCGAAAAAGCGGCTCATCAGAGCTTAATAGTGCAGTTATCTTCAGGTAATGCCTAGCAAGCGACTTGTTTTATCACCATGTTAGCGATTTTGTCAAGGATGACATAGAATTGTTGCCTATCGATATGTTGGTTTCTGCTTCATCGGAATTTGCCGTCGTGTTAATTTGACTGCAGTGATAGTAATGATAGTGTGTCGTATATGGATAAATGAAGGTAGAGGACAACTGGTCAACAAGTACCACAGAACGTCAAGATAGGAACTTCAGGCAACTGGTTTTACGAAACTGTATTGCTACTACGCTTCAAATCGCTGATCAATATTTCGCAGTTAAAGGTGTATCTGGTACTATATATACGTTAAATTGTCGTATTCAGGTCTCTCTGATGTGAGACTACCATATTGCCAAAAACTGAAGTTCACCATTATATTCTATCATTCAATATTCTTTTCAGATATGTTCGAAAATGAAGCTTACATGAACAGTCATCCAAAAGAAAAAATCCGTGTTATCCATCAAAAAAACGTGAAACAAGTTTGGCCTTATTTCCTTATCTGGTTCACAGGATTGTCAATTATCGGTGCCATCAGTGTCTTCAGCATAGTCATCTTCTACCACATCCTATCCCTCAAAGGCCATAAGGAAGACTGTCTGAGAGAGGACAATTGTAGAATGCTCTTCATGGGTTACTATTATTTTCCTTGGGATGCCGAAGAACATTACTGGATGTCAAACATACAAAACATTGTTTTTGCTGGTGTGAACTGTTTGATAAATCATAGAAAAGATATGATTCTTTCCTGTTTTATTTGCTATTTGAGATGCAGACTAGCAACTTTGTCAGATGTTATCATGAACATTAATGGATTTCTGGACTGTGTTGATGGTGATTCAGGCCATAGAGAGAAAGTTGAAACACTGATTAGAGCATGCGCTATCGAGCACCAAGCAGTCATGATGTAAGTTCATATTATAGATATGTTTTCTTCTTGAAGAGTTTAGATTGAAAAGGGTCTAGAGAAGCAATGACTTAAAAGTCAGCAGCTTCTGCGGGCATGTTCAAATTAGTTTCCAAAACTGTCGTCTTTTCCTTTTTGACCAAGCCAAACATCTTTTTTTTCAAATGGATCCATTATGTATTTTGGAAAATGTAATTATGGGTATATTTACAGAATCATTAGGTAGGTTTCATCCTTTCACTGATTCAGTCTTCGTAATCAAGCTCAAAACCTACTCTACAAATATCGATTTGTTTCTTGGATGCTATACCTAGTGTTTACATCATCCCGATGGCCGATCTTTTACACGAAAAATATACTCGGAGGCTTGAGAATTGATAATTACGAAGGCAGAATTCGTGAATAGGTGAAATCCACCCAATGACCCTGCAACTGAATCCATTCGAGATTTAATTTTCCCAATATTTAAAGATAAACAAATAGGATCAAATTGAAATCTGTTACTTGATTGAATGATGACAGCTTGAAGGTTCATGCTGAAATTCTTGAGAATAATATGATCAGAAGATCGCATAATATAAAATAGTTGAGAGAAATTATGAGACTACCGAATTGACAAGTCAATTTTTTATGCAATAAAGCCAATTTTTTTTTCAGGGAGTTTCGGAAACTGAAAGATTTCCTATCGGTGTTATTTCTGTTTATGCTTATTTCCCACGCTCCAATTCTGGTGAACTCCGCGCTGATTCTATGGCAGGTACTTGCATGTATAATCCATTCACTTTTTTTAGGTCCGTCGGTAGGCCTCGGAAAAGTTTTATTAAACTTTATTAATTTGAATTGAGTCAGGTCAATTAGGTTTATCATTGACCCTATGGCTCGATTTTGTTACATGTACGTAATTAATACAATCTTCATGAAGAACTTACAGAGTGGAATGTGTCAAAAATCCATAGCCTACCAACTGATTTCATGAAAGTAAAGGAAACATATGCAATATTATCTAGTATTCTTCCATTCTTCAGGGTGAGAGATTGACTGCTTTTGCTATTTGTATCTACTGTGGAACCGCTTATGGCTGTGGACACCTCTTCTTGATTCTATGGTTATCGGAACATCTTTCTGTTGAAGTACGCATAATTTACTAAGAATTCTCACCGCAAAAAAAAATTGTGTTTGTATTGTATTTTGTATCCCATATTTTTATACTATTAATTTGCATCCAACTCTGAATCTTCTTTCTGTTCGACTTACAGGGTGTTATTTCGGTTCAGTGACAAACTTCGATAGGCGATTCTGTGAGATGTTTCAGTTAGAAAAGTGCATATCAACATACTGTGCGCAAATATATCCAATTTTATTTTTGCAATATTCCCAAAATTATATAGTCTGTTTAGAATGTATCCGGAAAAAACAAAACTCAATTGTAATTGTTTAGTATTAAACTAACATAACCAAAAAGACGAATATCTGTCGATCAATCAACAAACATTCCACCTTGATCAGAGCTATTCATCCAATCAACCACCAAAGAAGCTGGGTCCAAAGAGAAAAATACAGCTGTTATAGTTTTACTGATCCTCAGACCAACTTAACTTAGATGAACCGCAGAATAGGTATCTAGATACTTATCACCTGACAGATGGAATACTGCAGTATAACTACATACAGCGCGCCATCTCCCAGGAGCTTCTTGCGAATCCTACCTTCGAGTGCAGAATACTTCGATCGAAGTGCATGAAGTTCATCTTTTTGTCGAATCAGGTCGCTGAATCTGCGATATTACAGACTTGGAAACACTCGGCTCATGTGGTTTTCCCACAAGAAGATAATGTCCAACATCTGACATAGATAGGAATTGGTTCATGGAGAAAAGAGAGTAGTAATAAACTTATATAACCACAAGGACGAATATCTGTCGTTTAACCAACAATCCAAGTCGTGCAGGACGTTGTTGACTGCAATATAGCAGATGCAGCGACCTGATACGACAAAAAAAAGAACTTCATGCACATTGATCGAAATATTCTGCACTCGAAGGTAGGATTCGCAAAGTGCTCCTGGGAGATGGCGCTCTGTACGCAGTTATACTGCAGTATTCCATCTGTCAGGTGATAAGTATCTAGATTCCTATTCTGCGGTTCATCCGGGTTGGGTTGGTCTGACGATCAGTAAAACTGTAAAACTCATGATGTAACCATTCTTCTTGGACGCTGCTTCTCCGGTGTCTCCTTTAATCTTACACGGTCTTCCTGACACTGGTCTATGCCTTGAATCTATACCATTTTATACTCTTTTCGTTGTCTTATATACTGCCCTTTTCCAATTCAGTCAATTACACTAATTTTTTCAACGTTTCTGAAACCTTTTCTATACAAATATTTTACACGTTTCCTTATTTCTAGTTGCGACAATATTTCATAAATTGTATACCTATTGACAACAATGTTTGACAAATAATGTTTTCATGCAACATTGGCCATAGCCGGATATTTGCAAAACATAATTTATACATTACTCCTGTCTCAGAATATTACAAAAAACACCCCCGAACCATCTGGCATATTTCACCCATGAACGAACTCGCCTGAGATATTCATGATCCAAACCTACCCTTAGAACCTCAAAACTGCGTGAATATCTTTTTTTTTCAGAGTACCCAATTGTCTGAGTCTATCTATTTTTCTAATTGGTATGAGCTTGACGTGAAACTACAAAAAGTGCTCCTTTTAATGCTAAGGGGAGCTCAGATTCCTCTAGTGCTGAATTGTGGGGCTCTCTGCTCTGCCAGTTTGAGGACTTTCATGAAGGTGAGGTTCTCAATATTTTTATCCACACCACAGTGTCAAAAATGTCCCAAGATAAGATCAATTGATCACAACATATCATATAATTTGAAAAGGATTCCGTTAATTTGAATAGTACATTAGCACTACTCCTCAATGCGATCTACTATTCGTTAGAACTACAAGTTCGTCTGAACTACCGGTTCATGTGAACCGTAATCGAGGAAATTGGCGAATCTATAGCCTATGTAGATAGGTCTAACAGAATCTTCTATCTTATTATCATTTTATATTTTATTGTTCTTTACTGATTTTTTTCCTTCCAGACGATGAAAACCATTTATACCATGCTAAACGCCATAGTCAACGTGGCCAACTGAATCAAGATATCATAGGAATACCACATGAATTGAATCAAAAATGAAATCATCATAAAAACAATTCCGTTTTTTGAATCATGTGTATTTATTCCATTCCCTTCCATAAAGTAAGTCAGCACGCTATGGAAGTTTGACAGATTCCACTTCTTATAATGAGGAAATGTTGAGTTAGAGTCATTTTCCTGTCAAATAACTCTGCGGCGTTGCCCTTTTCACATAAAACTCGTAGTAATTACGAATGTAACTAAAGTGAACCATAGATTATTCGATGAAAATATAAGGCGATTCAGTTAAATAAATCAAATCTTCAGGGATATACTCAAAATTGACGGAACAAAATCACATTTTTTCATCCTCCAAATTTCTATGCTCGTTACTACAAACAGAGACTACTGTGAACAATAAAAAAGACATAAATATTTGCATTAAAAGAAATAGAAAAACCGAATTAAGATGTCCAAAAGAGCATTTTTAATCTTACAGAGATCAACACAAGAATTTACACAAAGACAAGCCATAAAGCAATATGTCCGAATATAACACAGAGCTGAAGCAAGACTATGTTCGAAGCCATATTATCGGCACCAGCCCAACATGGTTCTGTGGGCGTCGGTTCTATTTCACCACAGAGCGACGTATAGATGCTATTCTTCCCACCACGGCATTCAGAGGCTATCTGAGACGGATCAGCCGCCATCTTGTAAAGGCTGGCCCCTATAAAGTTGCCACTAGGTCCGTAGTTGCAGATCAGTTGAGTCTGCATGTTGTCTCTACCATATCGCACTCTTGCACAGCCTATATATTTTGAGTCTGCCCAAATTAACTGGGTGAAATGTCCACGCTTCTTCTTGTCATTTGGGTAGGAATTTGGTCCATCGCCTGGCCTTGTATACTTGTCGATCCATGCGGGATTCGTCATGAACTTTATTTCGTTATACCAGTCCTGTACACCTAGCTCTGTTTCATTGCTATTGGAGCCCCAGTAGATGTTCTGGCCACACACAAATCTGTTGGAATATCCAAAAGTTTAAGAATTCGATGCAGATGAACTGATGAAGTTGATGCAAAATTTCGAAGGAATATCACTACTAGAATTCGGCAGTCTTCCATGTAAATCTTCACGATATTTTGCATGAACTTTCTAACCGAAGAAACAAGAGCTCAGAGACTCGATATTCTTGAAGGTCGAGTTTAGGAGTGGGTAAAAAAAATTCATGGATGTTTCGTAACATGATTCTGAGGCTGTTTAAATGTGAAATTTGATTGGGAAAACCTGCCAGAAGTTTCTTGCTTTATTTTTCACAACAGTGTACCAAATTTAGTTCGATACGATCATAATTTTTGGAGATCTTGTCAAAAAATTTCGAGAGTTTTCCTGGAGATCGTTACTTTTTCGAAATAACTGAAAATACTGACAAAATAATGATGAAACTTGGTAACTAATTAGATTGAAAATGATGATGAACAACTTTGTGCCAAATTCGTGATGATCGTGTCATCAGAACAATTTGAAAAAAAAATTAAAAGTCTTCTTCGAATATATTCTATATTCTGCGATCTTCTGATCATATTATCCTCACGTAATTTTGTATGAACCTTCAATATGTCCTTTATCAATCAAGTACTGGACTTAAGTTAGCTCTTATTTGTTTTTTTTGAAATGGTGGCAACGAATTTGAACATGCGCGCGAAAGCTGCTGAGTTAGATAAAACTTCGTTATGAAAGAATAGAGTATTATTATCATTTTAATTTCACCTTTTGCTACTCCTACACACATCGTGTGTTAGAGTCTTACACAGGTTAGCCCAGCATTGGGCAATATATTCCATTTCCATATCATAAGAAACAGCGTTCATATTCTTGGCCCCTTTGTTACCATATTGGCTTACTCCATCTTTACCACTTGCAATTTTATTCCTTAATTCATTATGCACCTTCACCATATGTTCCCTGAACGCCACTGTATTTTCCATGGGTTTGCATCCACGCACTGGTCCGCACCATCTGCTTCTTTTACAAACTGTGTGTTTTTCTCTGCCACATTTCAGAGTGCAGTAGTCGGTTGTAGGTCCACTGCCGGATACCAGGTTGGTAAATACCAACAGCAATAAGAGATGAAAAAAAACATTTATTTTAGATTTTGCAGGTCTTTCAGTTGATTCTGACATGACGTTTTTGTGACAGATTCGTGATGTTTTTTGTCGATTGAGTCGATGCACTAACGTGGGTTTCCGTCTTTTATGAAATTTGTTTGTGAAATAGACGACTTCGGCCCAAGTTGCCAACCCACAATTTACTTAGCAAGTTTACTTTCACCGGGGAACGGGAATTTCAGGAAAAATTTGACATGATAAGGTTCGCATTATTTATAAATAACCGTAAAACATGCCTCTGCTCTTCAAACCAGATAATTCCTTCCAAATATAGGTTTTTGTTAAGATCGTCCCCGATTGGCTGAAATTTAAGTTGGGATTCCTGATTTCATGCAAACAGTGTCAATTTTCATTGGATACGTTCCGAAAATCAACTCTGTTGTTTCGGTTGCCGATTTTCCGCTCCGTAAATATGAAATATTCGGATGGTTTCCGGAACAAGCGCGTGAGAAAGGTTATTTACGGAATCTGGTTGATGAAAATGCGGTCGATTTACTGTCACCAGAACGATTTTCTATGGTAAATTGGTCTATGCTAGAACCGTCCCGAACAGATCTGAACTAGGAACCAAAACAAACCTAAAGTAAACATAGATTGTTCTATGATATGGATATTTACCATAGAAAATCGTTCTGGTGACAGTAAATCGACCGCATTTTCATCAACCAGATTCCGTAAATAACCTTTCTCACGCGCTTGTTCCAGAAACCATCCGAATATTTCATATTTACGGAGCGGAAAATCAGCAACCGAAACAACAGAGTTGATTTTAGGAACGTATCCTATGATAATTGACACTGTTTGCATGAAATCAGGAATCCCAACTTAAATTTCAGCCAATCGGGGACGATCCTAACAAAAACCTATGTTTGGAAGGAATTATCTGGTTTGAAGAGCCGAGGCATGTTTTACGGTTATTTATAAATAATGCGAACCTTATCATGTCGAATTTGTCCTGAAATTTCCGTTCCCCAGTGAAAGTAAACTTGCTAAGTAAATTGTGGGTTGGCAACTTGGGCCGAAGTCGTCTATTGAATAGAAACTGTTTTGCCACATTATATTTTGTGCAACTTATCATAATCACTTCAAACCACGAGGTGAGGTGTTACATTCATTATCTGCAGAATAATCTCAACACGTAGAAATAGTGATAAGAGTGTGTTTATTTAAAATGTGAAAAATTCGTTCTATAATTTACAAGTTATGCGTATCGATTATTTCAGTAAAAGCTCTCATTCAACTAAAACTCACTGAAATATCAACATTTTGGAAGAAATGGCACTTGAAGATTCAAAGAGTCAATCATATAATCTTCAGAAAAATTCAAAATTAACTATCCAAATGTTCTAGAAAAGCTTAACTACTTTTGGTGAACCCAATATATAACATTCGAGAAGTACAGCCTAGAGGCTAAATATTCATATATGCTAACTTGGAACTCATTGACGAGAGTCGAATTCGTAAATAGGTGAAATCCACTCGATGATTTCGGAGATATATCCGGTCGAAATTTTATTTCTTCGAAATTTACAAAGAACAGTATCAATCGAATTGAAATCAAGTCGACAAGCTATGAAAGCAGACATATTCCACTTCGTATAGTTAGTAAATGTTAGGTTAGTCATTTTCCTGTCAAAAACTCTGCGGCGTTGCCCGTTCTACATAAACTTCGTAGTAGCTAGGTATGTAACTAAAGCGAACCATAAATTATTCGATGTAAATATAAGGTCGAAAAGTGAAGCGAGGAACGAACCATGATGAAAGTAAAACATGGTGTGCTCATCTGCTCATCTGTGATCGTATTTACTAAGGATGACGTCACCTATTTCATCAAAACTTAAAGCACAGAATATATATTTCCTTGTATTTTAATCTTCTTAATCTTTTTTCAGATGAGCACACCATGTTTTTCACATCATGCAGCGAACATATCGGTGTTTATTCTCATTTTTTGTTCTATATGAAATCCATAGAAAGATATGTTCCATGTCACTGTCATGTATTGTCACTTCTTCATCGCTTTTTATTACTTCAAATCCGTAGCTCTTCTAGAGCCACCCGAACTTCCAGACTTTTGTTCGTTGTCCTGCAACGAAAAACGACATACAGTGTGTACCAGGAATTATGTGTGTAAACCTATCTCGAACTGTATGATCATGCCGGTCGATCTTCAATTCCGTGAAAAGATGCTGTCAACACATAATATATTGAGGAATAACATAGCGAATGGCTCGACCAAAGGGCGTTATGGTAACATAGGTGCTAAAAATATGCGTGCCTTATCTTATGACATGGAACTCGAGTTCTTAGCTGAATGCTGGAGCACTCTATGTCCAGGATTCCGACATGATGATTGTAGGGATACAGACAGGTTAGCATAGGTATGCTTGTTTCTTTCTTTGGGAAAATATTCTAGAAAAGCAAAAATTGTGCCTGAAAATGCGGACATAGAGTTGCTTCTTGTGTGTGTAGTAATTTAGTGATCTGTCCTTGTATCAACAATTCTAATAAATATTTCTTAGATTTCCTGTTGGACAAAACATATACTTCGCCAAAAATGTTCACGATCCCAAGGTAGCAGTTCACTACTGGTTCCAGAAGGGACTGGATGACATCACAGATCCAAATTTTATAAAAAAGTTTCCTTATTTTTCTGATCATCCCGGAAACTTAACCAAGATATGTCATTTCTCCCAAATGGTTTGGGCGGAAACACAATATATTGGCTGCTCATGGGCCAAATTTGGTCCAGATCACGAAAAATCCCTGATAGTCTGCAATTATGGTCCATCGGGAAATGTCAAGGATGAACCTGTTTACAAGATGGCGGTGGATCCAGCGCTGATAGCTGAAGATTGTCCTGAAGGAAGAAATCCAAAATACAGAGCACTTTGCGGATGTTCTGAGCGCATTTCTGGGAATCCTTCATGGGCGCAAACTTTCGGTTTTAGGCCGGATGTTCAACCTCAAGAAAAGAAAGATGGAGCGACTAGAAAGTGGGACCATTGTATGAAATACATATCGGTTTATGAATTCTTGATTTTTTTAGCGAATAGAAAAGATTTTTGAAGGTTAGTCATTTGCTTCTGTTCAAATAGTGTCATTTTGGTTCAATAGACTAACTCCTTGGCTAACGGCCGCTCGTAAACACAGTAACTTACGAAACAAACAACTTAAGAACTCGATATCTGTAGAGAAGATTTGGAGCTTAATTATGGAGGCCGAATTGGTGAATGGGTAAAATCCACCCATTGATTCCGTAGGATATACCCATTCAAAATTTTATTTTCCCAATATTTCCAAAAATACAGATAAGATCGGATTCAAATCCATAACTTTATCGAAAAATGACAGTTCGAAGGCTCATACAGAATTTCATGAGGATATTATGATCAGTAGATCACAAAAAAAAATGGATTTTTTTTAATCGTTCTGACAAGTTTCATAATGATTGAATCACCATTTTTCGAGTTATTGCGAAAGAAATAGAGGAATCGAGGAAAAAACACGAAATTTTACATATTTTTTCCAAATATCTCCAAGAATAATAATTGGATTCTACTGAAATCTGGTACACTACTGTGAAATATGTAGCCCACGGCCAGAGTGGATTTTTTTCTCGAATATGATATGTAGTTTTCGAAAAAAAAATGTTTGGAGAAAATTTTGAAATTCTTTTTTCCAGTTTCAAGCCCTGAAAGTTTCAAGTCGATAGGATTTTTTGTGCGCCCGTAATCGTGCATACAGACTGACGGAGAGAATATTTCAGCATGTGATATTGTCAATTTTTTTTCATTAGGTGTCTCTCTCCAGAAATTTTGAAGGAAAAAAACAAATATGCGAACCCAAGGACTATTTCGGCAAATTAATTATATATTCATTCTTGAATCTACGGATATTTTCATGGAAAATATTCAAGAACAGTGATGGTGATTTCTACTTTTCAATTGTCTAACCATCTCATTGATTCTCTATAAAAAAACATGCCGAAACCAGGGATCGAACCAGGGACCTTTAGATCTTCAGTCTAACGCTCTCCCAACTGAGCTATTTCGGCTGTGTAAAATAATGGTTTTTGAAGAGTACATGGTCGTTATTGTGTCCTCGGCCAGATACAGTCAATTTTGACACCGAATTCATCATCATTGGATCCAACCGTTTTCGGCTGAAAGTTTGAAAATTACAGACAAAACGATAGCACTCCGTTCTCCATAAGATATGTGCAAAAATAATTTGAAGAATTTTTACCTGGATAATAAATCGTCAGGCAACTGATGATATATTGAACTGAATTATTAGTTGCTTATAGGCAATATTCAATAGAAATCTGTATACTCCTGAAAATATTCTAGGAATAGTCAAAATATGGCCCTTCAGTTCATCAGCAACTACAGTAACTCTATACAACTAAAAATTAATTTCGGTGTATCATTAGTTGCCTAACCCTTGTACTGGTTCGTCTGTGGTTATAGATATAGGTATTCTGTGGATTGGACCAAAGATAATCGGTCTTTGATTGGAAGGTGGGAAAAATTGTATTCAAATTTATGTTGTTTATGGTTTATTTTTGTTGGAAACTAGAGAAATTATCGGAATAAACATGGTGACAAATTGTGTCGCTTTTAATTGCAATAATTTACAGGATAAGAGGAATACAATTTCCTTTCATAGGTAAAGCTTATAGTTGTGTTTTGCAAGTGCTGCTTTTACTTGTTGTAGTACGTATTGCTGATCTTTATTGGTCATATATTACGAATTGTTACAGTTTTCCATTCAAACGCCCTAAGATACTAGAACTATGGGTGAGAGCGATTCGAAGAGAAAATTGGTTTCCATCAAAATATAGTAGACTTTGTAGTGCACATTTTCTACAAACTGATTATTTAGATAAACCAGGTTGTACTGCAAAAGTTCTGAAGCCTGATGCAGTACCAAGCCTATTTTCTTTTCCAAAACATTTAATGAAGAATCCACCTTTACCTAGAAGGAAAATTATAAAACATGTAAGAACCAAGAAGTGTCTGTTTTTGTTTCGTATTGTTTGAAACCTTGAGTTTCACAATATGAAATTCAGTTTGCCAAAAATTTAAACTCAATTTCAGGAACTGCCAGAATCACCTATTCCCTTGGATATCAAGCCATGTATTCCTGTGGATATTAAACCATTTATTCCTGGGGATATTGAACCACCTATTCCTGTGGATATTAAGCCATTTATTTCTGCGGATATGGAATCATCTATTCCTGTGGATATTAAGCCACCTATTCCACTGCATATGGCACCACCTTTTCCTGTAGATATTGCACCTATTTCTATGGTTTCTGTATCTACTGCAATGGATACTGAATTGCCATTAACTTCGATGGAATCTACCTGTAAATTTGTTGATAGTGAAACTCAGACTCAGAGAACTTCAGATGACAAAGTTAGATTATTAAGAAGAGTGGTAAAGACTTTGAGACAGAAAATCAGGCGGCAAGATAAAAGGATATCCATTATGAAGGATGTTATTAGAGAATTGAAAAACGGTAGACATAGCAATCATTGTAGGCTAGAGTTATGAACTCTATATTATGTAACGGAAGAAACCCATAAAACATAAAACGAGAGGCACATCAAAATCAAGGCAACCCGCGGGCCTCAAGTATTATATTTTTTCACCTGATCGAAGGAGTGTTATGTTCTTCGAATGCAAGTATGTTCGTTGTTTTCACCTTCTTTGCAGCACTTCTTTATATAACTATAGTCTTTACTCATTGCAACTAGCAAGGTTGAATTAATTCAAATCACAGGGATTGAAGACTTAAACAATAATGAAAGCATTCCAATTTAAAATGTTGAAGGTTTTGCCATCGAGAAGAATCGGCAATTCTTCAAAGAGCATTCTCTGCTCTAGCCAAAGAGTTAGTACAAACACTATATTTTTAATGTCCGAAAAAACAGTAAGTGGATTTCAAAGCACGAAACACTTTGAAATCTTACGGGGAAGTCTTTCTTTTCAGATGCTGTTGATTATTTAGAATCATTGAAAATTTATGGGATTCCTTGTCTGAACATGCTCGGAAAACACTGGAAATCAACTTCATTCTCACTGTGAAAAGTTCTGTGGAACCACTTAATGACCTTTTCATCTTATTAGATGATTGCAATGTTTCTTAGACTATAAATTTTTCCAATATGTATCGTTATTCCATTAAAAAAGCAATTCTCTATGAATTCTCCTTTATTAATTCTTTCTTATTGTCCGAGAGTATGCAGCCCACTTAATTTTGAAATAATAATTCCTGGTACCATCGAGTTTCACATTCAATGCGAATAATCCATAATTTTTGGAATTTATGCTGAAAATGGCATCAAACGACTACAAAAACAATTTTCGAAATTTTGTCCAAAACGATATAGCTAGCGACATCTATTGTCACTACGTCGAACTACATAATGTCTTATTTTCGAATTTCATGCAGAAAATGGCATCAAACGACGGGAAAACCAATTTTCGAAATTTTGTCCAAAACGATACCGCTAGCGACATCTATTGATACTACATCGAACTATGAAAATTTTCATAATTCTTGAAATTTTTGCTGAAAATGGCATCAAACGATTGCAAAAACAATTCTCGAAATTTTTTGCCGAAACGATACAACTAGCGACATCTATTGTCAATACATCGAACTATGAATATGTTCATAATTTTTGAAATTTATGCTGAAAATGGTATTGAAGGACCGGAAAAACAATTTCAGAAATATTGTCCAAAACGATACAGCTAGTGACATCTATTGTCACCACTTCGAACTATAAAATGTCTAAGTTTCGAATTTTATGGTGAAAATGGAATCGAACGACTGCAAAAACAATTTTCGAAATATTTGCCAAAACGATCGCTAGCTGTATCGATTTGGACAAATTTTCGGAAATTGTTTTTCCAGTCCTTTAATGCCATTTACTGCATAAATTCCAAAAATTTCCATTGTTCGATGTAGTGACAATAGATGTCGCTAGCTGTATCGTTTTGGCAAAAATTGCGAGAATTATTTTTGCAGTCGTTTGATGCCATTTTCAGCCAAAATTTCGAAACTTATGAACATTTCCATGGTTTGATGTAGTGACAATAGATGTCGCTAGCTGTATCGTTTTGGCCAAAATTTCGGGAATTGGTCGTTTGGTGCCATTTTCAGCATGAAAGTCGAAAATTAAACGTTTTATAGTTCGACGTAGTGACAATAGATGTCGCTAGCTGTATCATTTTGGCAAAAATTGCGAAAATTGTTTTTGCAGTCGTTTGATGCCATTTTCAGCAAAAATTTCAAAACTTATGAACATTCACATGGTTCGATGTAGTGACAATAGATGTCGCTAGCTGTATCGATTTGGCAAAAATTTCGAGAATTATTTTTGCAGTCGTTTGATGTCATTTCAGAACTCATGGACATTTCCATAGTTCGATGTAGTGGCAATAGATGTCGCTAGCTGTATCGTTTTGGACAAAATTTCGAAAATTGGTTTTCTTTTAGTTTGATGCATGATGAAAGTCAAACATGGTGTGCTCATCTGTGATCGTTCTACCAATGATGACGTCACATTTTTCATTCAAATTCAAAGCATAGAATATAAATTTCCTTGTATTTTAATCTTGCTGACATCACTTTTTTTTCAGATGAGCACACCTGGTTTTTTATTAAATCATGGTTTGATGCCATTTCCAGTTTGAAATTCGCTACTGGATTCAACTTCCGGATGAAACGACTCAGAAACTCGATATTTGTAGAGTAGGTTTAGACCTTAATAACGAAGATCGAATTCGTGAATGAGGAAAATCCGCACAATGATCCCATAGATATAACCATTCAAAATTTAATTTTTCAGAGAGCAGTTAACTCTCATTTGTGAACCAGGTTTTGCGAGTTAACTTCTAGTTATCTGTCAAAATAGTTTTACAATACTCGGCCTAAAATAATAAAAACAAATAGCACTGAACAGCTGAACATCGTTCAAGTTGAACCATTCGCAACTACTGCTAAGCGATACGCCCTCTGGTGATAGAAATTCGAACACTTCCAAGCTAGTAGTTTTTCGACGTGCCTGTTATTCTAACGTAATTTGCTTACTTTTGGAGTTCATTTTCAAGCTTTTGTGTTGTTCTCCGAGTTGAAATTTTGGTATACCGAAAGTGTTTGTAATATTCATCAATCGATTCCTTTCTTTCCGATTAAAATTTTCGATTGTATTAATACGAAATGGCATCCTCCCGAAATGACTATTGTTGTGTGCCTCAACTCAATGTTATTCATGGTCAAAGAAGAAAGGATCATCAAGTGCCTCTAGTTTTCATTTTTTCCAAAGCCAAATGAAAGTAAAGTTGATTTGGAAACAGCATTTGACAGGGAACTCAATGATAGAAGAAAGGCTTAGCTTTAGAGATTGAAGATTGGAAAACAGATCACGAAATACATGAAAGTATGTTCACTGCATTTCTCTGAAGATGTTCATTTTCATAAAGGTGAATTACCTACAATGTTTTCATTTCGAAACAACTTTATGTCATGATGTTTTCAGGTGTAAATGAAAAAAGAGAATTTTGAAGAAGAATGCTGCAGAGAAACTACCGAGCACTTCTGCAGCTACCTAATTCACATACTACACAAAATCATATTCTAAAAGAGTGATCTGGTTGAAAACCTGACAAAAACTAGATATACTGTTAGAGTTGATAATAGCTGAAGTTATTCATATAAATACATTAATATTTTTCATTTCTATATAGGTGTGACATTTTTCATTTCCTATGTGTATCTTTAGCTGCTGTAATATGAAAATGAAATCAATTATATGTCTATCTGTTTCCTTTTCTTTAGAAATACGATGCAAAAGAACTTAAGCAGAAAATCTGTTTTCATTTTATTGATTCACTCCTTTGTATACAAAGAACAAAAGTCATATCATTTGGACTGATTCTAGATTAACCACATAATATAGCCTGCATTCAGCACTTCTTCATATAAATAAGAGTCCTTAAATTACTTATTGAGGTGCCTATTTTTCCAGAAATTCAAGTAAACTTAGATATTGGTTCATTTTGATCCACCAAGCAACATACACTAAAATAACAGCGAAATTATCCCCCAGAGACGATTTAAAGTACGATTTTATATCGTGATCCAAACGAAAAGTTCATTCTCATGAAATCTTACACAAAATTATAATAATTACTTCAAATATTCAAGCTCTGCTTAATAAATATTCGTTCTCCACCACATTTCTGAGGTTTGTTCACATAAAACTACTAGCTTGGACAGGTTCCAAATTTATCCGTTAGGGCGCTGGCATCTTTGCAGAAGTTCCCAATTGTATAATATTTATACAATGGTTGAACAAACATCGGTAGCGATCTATAAAAGAAATTATAATTATTGCCGTTAGATGGCACTAACTAACATACATATTCTACGTCTCGAAAATGAGCATATGCGGATGTGTGTTACAAATTTGAAAGAACATCTGGACAAAGAACTGATCCTTCTCCTTCAACATTGAAAAATCGGAACGATCAGGCACATTATTTATTCAAGAAAAAGATAAATTAATCCAATATTTTCTATGCACAAAGCTGACATAAATGGTTAAATTTTAGGTTGATTAATAGTTTGACGTTTAAATATTTTTCAGTTTTGTTTATTTTATTTTTTTGTTTGAATACGTGGTTTTCATTCCGGATTATTATACATACCTGAGTTATCTGTAATAGTGTAATCAAATCACAACATTTCAATGCATATGTTTTTCAAGCATGTACTTTATTTTCACCCTGTAATCTAGGCATAATTATACTCCTGAAGGGTATGTGTTATATACAATCTACCATAACTAACTAGAACTGAAATATATATTCCTTTTATAGTCTGTACTTTCGATTGAGTATTCTGCTATGAATTGAAATTATTTCATAAATAATGGGTTCGAGGAAAAGAAATATAAAGACATCTAACAAAATTTATGAGGAGACAGTCAGAACGATTGGTAGGATGGGTCAAAGGTTGAAGACAATGAGAGTAAATGGTGATTTTTTCTTTCCGTGTGAAATTTGTAAAAGGCTTTTCAAACAAGAAAGGGAAGCAGTGGAACATTTTCAAGTTTGTAAATCTCAACACCCGAATACAAATGAAGTAGACAAATCAAATGAACCCTTGGATGCTGAGATGAATGCAATTAATAATAATATTGAAAATAATGAGACCAAAAAATGTAAGACCAGTTACATGCTTGTGTAGAAAAAGGTATTAATCCAACCAAATATTTTTAGGTAGGAGAAGCACTCGACGTGTTTCTTCTAAACAATCCATGGAAACAGGCAATACCAATGGATCAGTGCCAAAGAGGAAGAGTATTATTAATAATAGTGATGAAAATAATGTACAATCCAACAATTTTGTAATTAGTAATACATCTATTGTCACCCATGAAGGTATTGACTTTTAATGGGAAATTTTATTCATCTGAATATAACCTCACGTTTTATTTCTTCAAGGAAATGTACCTGCTGTAAAGGAGAAATCTGCTAGATCTAGTAGAGGTGGTAAAAAACTTACCGAAGAGGAAATTACCGAAAGACTGAGAATAATATCAGAAAAACTGAAGGTGAAAGCTGAAGTTAAAGTGTTACATGAAGATGACGAGGAGGAAGAAAGAAGAGAAATTGAAGATAAGTTGATGGCATTGAATAAAGACAGTGAAATTTCATTATTTAATGACTACTCGGAGATTGACGACAGACTGAAAGAAGACAATAATATTGGTAAACTTGAAGCCAATGATTCTATCGAAGGAATGATGGAGGAAAACTCTGAAAATTCAAAAATATCAAATGGGCTTCTCAATCCTTTAGCACTCAATGGCTTGGGCCGTTTCAATCCTTCTGAGAATACTAATGGAATCATTATAATAACTCAGAGACCAGATGGTTAGTTTTATTGCATCGTGTTTTATTTTGCTCACTTGTTCCAAGGTGGAAATATTGTGAAAAAACTATATCAAATTTTCTTTTGATTTCCAGTGTTGCAATTTCCTCAATTTCTCAAGAAATACCGCTTCAGCAACTGAATTAAACAAGCACCTAAAGGCTTGTGACTACATGTCATTGTGTTCTACAATTTTTTCTTATGATCTGAAAATGGTGTTGAAGATTTACTTTGGATAATTTGTACAAATAATATCTCTCATTTTTGCTCGCATCTTCTTGGGGAACTGGGTGCTATCGTTTCGTCCAATTATCTGTAATTTTTTAATTTTGAGTCAAAAATGGTCTCGAACCGGTGACAAAATCGATTCTTTTCGGTTTTTTCCAAAAAATTTTTTTTTGCCAAACTACATTATATTCGGAAAAAAATTTGCTCAGGTCTTGAGCTTCGTATGTCTCAGTAGTGCACCAAATTTCAGTTCGATCCGAAAATAACTTCTGGAGATCGTTGTTTTCCATGAAATAATTCATAAATTACTAATTCAATCATGATTAAACTTGGTAGCTAGTTTGAAAACTTTTGCACGCATGTTCAAAGGATATGACCATGCGTGCAAAAGCTGCTGACTTCACGTCAGTGCTTTTCTAGGTTTTTTGCGCGCATGTTCTAGGGGAACAGCGTGCTATCGTTTTGTCCAAATGTCTGTAATTTTGGATGATTGAGCCGAAAATGGTCTCAATCGACTAGGTTGGACTCACTGATGACGAATCCGGCATCAAAATCGATTCTGTCCGGCCGACCGTCCGTCCGAGGACACGATAACTGTCGACAGAAATAAGCTAGCTACTTGAAACTTTCAGGATAGGTTGCGCATCAGAATGCCGCGGTTAAGTTCGTTAATGGGCCAAATCGGTCGAATAGTTTCGGAGTTATAGGCTTTTGAAGTTATTTATTTTTTATTTCAGAAACTACTCAAGCGATTGGATTCAAACTTGGCAATTTGGTGGAGTATAACGACGCGCAACTTTGAGCCAAATTTCGTCAGGATCATATTGTCAGTAAATTTAAAAAAAAATTTGTTTCGAAATTTTTTTACAAAAAATTTTTTTTTCCGGAGAACATTCATCATATCCAAAAAAAAATTCCACCCACACTTTGAGCTTCATATTTCACAGCAGTGTACCAAATTTCAATTCGATACGATCATAAGTTTTGGAGATATCGGGAAAAAATATGTCAAATTTCGAGGTTTTCTTCTCGATATTGTTGCTTTTCTCCGAAATATTCTGACGGACCATCGAGTACGGTTTGTTCATAGACAAGATATATATGGGTTTGTTGTTGTCACGGCTGTCGGTTGAGAAATTCTCGAAGATGATGAAAATCTGTTAAAAATCGACGAATTACCGATGAAAATTGTTGGAAATGGCAAAATACAAGCAAATAACATTGTTTTCGAGTTGGAAATTCGAGAAATTAGCTATTTTTCTGAAAGAAGTTCTATCAATCTGTCAACCGACTGGAAGCATCTCTCTGAGAAAAGAAAATTTCAAAAAGCACTGCCGTGAAGGCAGCAACTTATGCGCGCACGTTCAAATTCGTTGCTGAAGCGGTCATCTACATTGAACATGCGCGCAAAAGTTGCTGCCTTCACGGCAGTGCTTTTTGAAATTTTTTATTTGTAAACTTGTGTCTTATATCTCAACATTTTTATTTCAGGCCAGCTACATCCTTGCCCGCGTTGTACGGAAGTCTTCCTCAGCGCGTTAGATCTCTTAAGACATAAGAGAGAGAAACACACTGCCCCCAAGATAGTAATGGCGCCTGCAGCAGTTAAGAAATTCTACGATAACCCGGATAGATCAAGTTGTCCCATCTGCAAAAGAGAATTCGCCACTTCTAACAGGTCCCTGTACATAAAGCACCTTCAAACTCATAGTTTGGTCGGCGAATACGAATGTTCTGTCTGCAAGAAGAAATTCAAGCGGAAGGATCATATGATGATGCATAAAAAGCGCCATCTAACTCTATCTTTCATTTGAAGGGGATCTGTTGGTGAAGATCTCGTTCAAAGATGAAGAAATGTTTTGAGAGTTGAGTTCGAAGGTTTGCAGTTTACTGGAGGTATCTGTTTGTTTTTGGGTGAACGTTACCGCAATGGCCACTTGTTGATATTAGGAATTTCTTGTGTTTGCTCTTTTTTACTATTTGAATCAGTCCAACCCAAAATTACTTCTATAAATTCTTCAGAAAACTTCGATTTGGTCTTCTTCATTTCATTCAAACGTGTGTTTTAGAAGTTAAACCAAATAAATACTAACTAACTATCTTTAATATCTAGATGCGGTCATAGTGATAACATATTTACTTTATTCAGAAGTCTTTGCTTTTTTTCAGAATAGTTTCTCAAATATTGCATTGTTAAAAAAAAATCTTAAAAAATTTTACGTAAATATCAGAAAAGTACAAATATATTATTTGTAATTTGCTATTTTTAAATTCTAGATTTTTTGTCCATATTCTGTACGGACTGTATTTAGTATTGAAATCTTTCCTTTTTATTTTTTCCATAAGATACTTGTTAAGAGGAAATATTTATTTGGAGGTGAGAATATTATATATATATCCATTGTTTTTGAAACTTGTATTAATATTAGATTAGCATGTTGATTGAATTTATACTTTATGTTTCACTGGGTGCTTTAAAATTTGGAACGGTTCAAATTGAAATTTTAAAGTTGGTAGTAGAACACGCTACAGTATGTTTCTTGAGTAAATTAAAATCTAATTGAATTTAATGAATAAACAGAAGGTTTGAGGTTTTATTATGATATTTTGTTCAAGAAACACCCTGTAGATAAAAATCATTGAGTTTTCTAGTTTATTTGCGTTACTAAATAGTGCATTTCTGTAATCGTGAATATATTTCATACTAAATCTATTTTAAAGATGTTTTATATTGCGAATGGTTTATGTTTCATAAGTTTTTGTCTTATTCGAAAATATTACTCCTTGTTATGAAAGATAAAATTTTTACATTTTGAGAATGAAGTTTTTTTTTAAATAAGCCTTGAGAGAATTCAAAATATCCATGGAAAATCAATGAATAATCAAATTATTTGAAAAGCTGGTGTCAAAAATGGGTTGGTGCATTTTAATTTTAAAAAGTGTGAAAAAAGTAATATTTAATTTTTTGAGAACATATTTCTGGGGATCGTCTGTAAATTTCGAATACTTCGTTAATGGGCCAAATCGGTCAAACAGTTATGGAGTTACCCTTATTTGAATTTTTGTGGTTCTTTCCTCAATATTTCCGGAACCATCTATGCGATCCGATCGAAACTTGGTGGTAAGTTGTAGAAAACTGACAGGCAGCTGCTTTTGTTGAGATTGTTCGGTTAGTTGATGAAAATTTTTTTGAGAATATTTTTGAAATTTTTTTTATTTTTCATCAGATTCGTATGAAGTTTTCCACAGACTTTGAAATCACTAATTTGCAACCGTGCACCAAATTTAAGTCGTATTCGATTTTTATTTTTAGAGATATTGAAACAAAAAATATGTCGAATTCCCTGTTTTTCATCGGTATCGTTAATTATGGAATTACTCAACAAATACTCATTCAATCATGCTGAATCTTGAAAACTAGTTGACAAATACTCATACAACACTTTGTGCAAAATTTCGTGATGATCGTGTTTTTGACACTCCCATGTCGTTGATATATTGTCTTTATAGGTAGAAAATAAATATATCTCCACTCAAAATAACTATATTCATCGCTGCAATTAATGAATAAAATATAATGACCCAAAAATTAAAATATTTGCCAACATACTTTTTCATTCTATAAAGATCATGTTGTTTTTGACTCTTTATAAAATGCTTTTTTGTCTCAAACGCAGGGCCGTATCTAGAGATCAAGAGATGACTTTGAGATAGGGCAATGGAGATTGAAGGTAGGGCAGTAAAAATTTTCATCGATCTAATGAAGATTTCGAATATTAAGCTTTTGCTTTGTTAAGGTAGGGCAATGGTGTTTTAAGGTAGGGCATTGCCCTACGTACCTTGCCGTTCACTAGTTACGGCCCTGCTCAAACGGCACCAACCCTTTAATAGAAACCCTTTAGTTAGAGGTTCCTTAATTCCCTTAATTTGAATATAGAACTTGTGTTATATATAGTTATATCATTGAGTATTCAATTATTATTGGTTTAATACTGAATATTCAAATCTCCTACCCCTACCATAGTATAAAGACTCTTTATACAATGCCCCTACGGTATTTGGGTATTTCTGAAGCGAATGGACACAATCGTGTATCGTGTTAAATTTACTAATTCAACTCTCTTCCGAATCCTGCTCTCCTGATCATAAAAGACGCCAATCGAACAGTTCTGGAATTTCATTCTCGACAAGAATTTTTATTAAATTTACCAATCCTCATGTCAGATTGACGTCCTTGTTCTTCTGCTTTCCTGATGAAAAAGGTTCCATCGGAACTACCTGAAACTACTGGGCGCGAATGAATTCTTACAAACTTAGCTGAATAAAGTAAGTAATACATACGTATGATACAATCTGGATGAGTATGAAATTTCATTTGAAGTTAGAAAACTGACTGATTTACGATAAAACATTATTTTCATTTGTCTGTATTTTTCGCATTAATATAAAACCAACTAATGAAGAATTAAGTGATTGATGATACTTACTCGAACGCATATTCCTTATTATTTGATTGATTAAATGGTTGTTATTTGGGACGGATGATTTTTATTAATTTTGATTTATTATTGGCTTTATTTGATACAAGCAAGCAGAAATCCGATTGAAAGCTCTAAAGCAATTTATCAATATAACTATTTATTCTTAGTTGAATTTATTCGATTGAGTCATCTAGGTGATTTAATTGAAAATGTAAGGTTTCCAGAATCCTAGTAAAGAAACAAACCAAAATGAATAATGATCTAAGAAACCTTCTTTAATTCAAGTCCTTGGTTTTGACGTAAGAAAAATGATTTCATGTCCATGTTCATGGACTTCCCGAATAATTTATTCAGAAAATGTATTGTTACTGTTAGAAATTATATAATAACACTTGTTGAAAACAAATTAGCTACTTTTCTCAACCATCCAAGAGAGAATGAAACGCCTTAGGTTACTATTTATGCAACTATACATACAGAAGTGGTGTAACCAGAGAAGCAGTTCGAATGAACAGGGGTTGAAGAATTCCTCATTCGAATGGATATCTACCATAAATTTTCGTATAACTTTATTGATGCTTCAGTATCTCAAGAAATACTGTTGTAATCGCATTGAAGCTTCGCTGAAAAAACTGAATGACCAAAAGTATCTTTTTCAATTTAGACCGAAACAATGTTATCGTTACAACAGTATCATGCTTCAAATATGGTCACTCAAACGAGAAAAAATAAAGTTTGCCAAGATGTTCCTAGTTGATCAGTGGTGGTTGATCAATAAGAAAGGGCCGCGCGTCCTCTCTAAGAAATATATTGTCGTACGACACAATCAATTCTTTTTGAAATAATTGATATTTTATTATGAAACAGAAACCTTTAGTTAATATTCCAACAGAAAACACAAAAACCAATTATTTCTAACGATCTAACAATCCTCCCCCAACAGATTACGTCGTTATTGTCCGTGGACGTATCTTGGGCGCGCGAAATTCGCGGCCTCATTGCCTGCCTGGCCGCAACCTTCAAATAGGAACAAATAACCACAGTGAACGACCCCGATCAATTCCGAGCTATAACTACGGCAAGGCCGCGAAATTCCACCTCCGGCAGTTCGAGTTTAGGTGCGCTTGAGTTGATAACTGCTGTTCACCGCGTGACCAAAGTCTGTTTACGTGTTTATTATTTTGTCGGATCGATGTTATCGACTTTTTACTTTCTTTGTGTGTTGGGATTCTTAATGAATTCAGTCAGTAACATTCTTGAACTGAAGATTGATTGACAGGATAGACTGCAATTAGCCGATTAATTAAGAATTAATAAGTGTCTGGGCCGGCCATTGTCAGTTATAAAGTTATCACAAACTTGTGAACGAAAAGCCGGAAATAGATCTTTAGGCGACGTTTTTCAAAAGACAATTACAAAAAAATAACTGGATATGTTAGTGTGAAAAAAAATTTGATATATTGTTTTCCGTGTTTGTTATTTTATAAAGTTGACTCGAGAATGGATCCCAATTGGGCAAGAAAGGAATCGGTGACTCACACCATCTTCCAGGAAAAATGAGGAAACATGAATCATCTCGTGACACATCGATTCTTGCACTGTCTTCGCCTTACTTGGTAAGTTAAATATTATGTCACAGTCAAGCTCTGCATTCAGAGGAAGCATTATTTTGCATTATAATAAGGTCGATAAAAATAAATACATTAAAAAAAATCATCTGTTGCTTAAAATTTTTTGCACTTTTGGCTTGGCCCTCAGAGGCCACGCTGAAAGAGACTGTACTGAAAATCAAGGAATATTCAAAGATTTAATTAATTTTACTGCAGATCTTGACACGGCCGTCCGTGTGGTTGTAGTTTTCGAAAGAAAGGACCTAGAGTCTTGAAATTCTTACGTTAAGTTAAGATCCTGAATATCTCGGTTATGCTCGTTGATGGATCAAATCTGCCGAATGGTTTTTGTGTTACAGCCATTTGAAGTTTTGATTTTTCGATAGCTCGAGAAATATTTATCTGACCGAAACGAAACTTAGTTGGTAGATGTACAGTAGCAACATGAAGAATTCTCCATAGAAAAATTGAGAAAACATTTTTTTTGAAAATTTTCATATTTCGTTTGAATTTCATTGAAATCTCCATCCAAATCGCCATTTCATAATCGAGTACTTCATTTCAGTCCCATCAGATTTCCCGAATTTCTCTTACGAACAAATCGATGAAAAAATTAGGGAATTTATTTTAAAAATTCATATATATTTCATGAACCATCTTTCCTATTACGTTGAAATTCAACTCTAATCGAAACCAGGGACTCAATTTCAGTCCAATTAGATATATATTTTTTGAATTATCCTGAAAAAACATAAATATTTACAATAACAATTGTGAAACAGCTGTAGTCATTCTCCTTGGATCCGCTTCTTCGGTGTAGGTGTTTTGGTTGATTGGAGGATTTGCTCTGATCAAGGGGGAATGTTTGTTGATTTATCGACAGATATTCGTCCTTCTAATCATATTATTTTATAAATATTTACATTTTATTTGCCTCAACCTTTCACGACATCTACTGGTGAATAGTCGAAGTATTTACTGGATCCTACAGTGACTTTATACAGGACAATGACGTTAATAGATCGTCAATCGCCATATTACAGTCTTCTGTTCACAGTCTATGCTTTATGAGATGATTCGCTGAAAGTTTGGTCGGTGCTTCCCCGTAGCTCATGAGTAGTGTATCGAAATCGTCTATGATGCTGATGCTAGACCAGTGTGACCATCTTTCAAAATGCGAATCTTCCTTGACGATGAGCAACCAAAATAACCAAGTTGGTTTGCGGAACATATCCTATATAAACCACGATTGACAAGAGATCAGGAACACCAACTTAAATTCCAGCCATGTTTTATATTATATATTTGGAAGGAATTATCTGGTTTGAGGAGCCGAGGCATCGTGTATTTGTAAATAAGGCGAACCTCATCATATAAAATTTATTATGAAATTCCCCTTCCCCAGTGTTAGTACATTTGACGAAATTTGTGGGTTGGCAACTCGTACCGAAGTCGTCTATTGAGCTTCAATTATGAGAAGAGAGAAACAAGAACTTTGGCCAAGAAGTATAATAAAATCGAATAATTCTACCCATCATTTCACACATGATTCCGCAAAAAACATTTTTCATGAAATGACTACGTCTACAGTCCCGTCGAAACCCCAATATCCTCAAATGGGCCTATCAATCAGCCAACTACGCAACACAATCCGACTCGAAGGGCCAAAACTTGGTATACATAATTCAAAACACCGATACCTCCAACATCTTAATGTCGATATTTACCTCCACGTCAGCCTGTGAAGAGACGTGACCAAAAAAAAGTTATTCATCTCGTGTTATAACATAGGAAGTCCGTGCAAGGAATACTTTGAAGAAAGCACTTCCGCTGTTGACTATATAACTTTGGAAGACCGCAATTTATTTCTTGGGCTCGGCCTCATAACTGTTGAACAGTGCCATAACCAATAAAACTTTAACACATTTACTCCTTAAAGGGCTTCCTTTGGCTGAACGCTCCATAATAAAAAATGGCGATTTCTAACTGTTTCGAATTTTTACGACACTATAACACTTTTCTCTTAAGAACTTCCATAAGCTATATTTTGGGTGTTTCAGATAAAGCGTACATATAGGGGGGAAAGGTGTAAGGGTTTGAATTGGTTGAACAGAGGGGGATTCATGAAAATTATAGGGGAGCAACTAGTGAAGGCCATCGATTGATTCTAGCCATGGATAAAATTTTCGAACTGATCCATCGAGATTCGAGTGCAAAAACCCTATTCCAACAGCCGGACCAGGGTAGTTTTCTAAAATTGCAAAATGGCGAATGATCCGGGATCGACCCCTTACTGTGTGGTTTTTGTGAATTTTTTAAAAATAATCAGAATCGTCGTGAGATCTCGTTTTTTTTTCGAATTCTTAGCTTCATCTCACAACTTCCTTCCAGAGAAGTCAAAATATCGACCGTATTTTCCTATTTCGTGTTCAAGCTGAAGTGAAGAAATATAATAATATAAAATGACATAATGTAAGGGTTTGTTTGAATTCGTTCGGCATATTTTTGAACGAATTTTCTCAGGAACAGCTGCTATCGTTCTGTCCGAATGTGTAATCCACTTAAACTTTAAACTAGACTCATATTTTTGGTTTCAATACGTTAACTTCGAGCCCCTGCAGGAATTTGTTAGATTCTTTTTACGCGCTTGTTCTAGGGAACAGCGCGTTATCATTTCGTCAGGATTTCGACGAATTTTCGAATTTTGAGCCGACAAGGGTCTTCAATTCAATGTGCTTTAACTTTCGAAGGAAAAAACTGAGCGACTAACGGGTGGAATCGGTTGGATAGTTTCGGAGTTAGGCCTATTTGAAAATTGTAAGTTAATTTCTCGATATCTAATGAAGTATTGACCCGATAAAATTGAAACTTCGTGGATAGTCTTGTAATACTAACGTGCAACTTAGAGCAAAATTTCGTGTAGATCGAGTTGTAAAAAAATGAAGAAAAAATTTTTTCGAAAATTTTTAAAATTTTTGATGAAATTTTTTTTTTCTCTGAAAATATTGATTAGATTTCAATGGAATTTGGTACAAACCTCAGAGTCAAGATTCGATAACAATATTTCAAGTTTCAATTTGATCCGAAAAAAATTTGCCAAATTTCGTTGTTATTTGGAATTTTAACGTTATTTCCGCAATATCTCAAGAAATACAAATGCAATCAGACTGAAACTTCGTAGTCAGGTGGAGATTACCAACACGCAACTAGGTACAAAGTTTCGTGTTGATCTAATAGTTACAGTTTGAACAAGCACGTAAAAGCTCTTGACCTCCCGTCAGTGCTTTTCTAGATTTTTTATGTATACTTTGGTATTGACTTTATCTGTAGTCGAACGGCACGAGAGCTTGCTCAGCCTTCTGCAAAACATTGCCTCAAATCTCAATTTACACTAAGCTTTCATTCATTTTCACGAATGAATGAATTTGACAAATATTTACAAACTTGCCAGTTCATATATCCACGGTAATTTTGCCTATATACTTCATTCTTAAACAACGTTCGTTTGATTTTGAAAACCAACGAAAATTGGTTTTCATATTTCATTAGTAATAAATAAAATAAATTATCTATCACGTGAGTTATTGAATGTTAACAACCTCCGACACCTTAACGATCCCTCGGGACTGACGTCCCTCGGGATTGAAATCTGTTGCCCTTGAAAATTAACTTCCTCATTACTCCCATTATACATAAATAACTATAAATCACTGTAATTTTTTTGAGTTAACATTTTCTCGTTAATTTTGACTTATAAATTGAAAATAATTATGTCAGCTGATAAAATATTAATTTAATCAAAAATCAGTATTGTTTAATGATTGTACCGTTCATTGAGTAGGTTCATTTGAACTAAAAATATTTTATGATTCTTAATTCATAAACCATCACCAGTACGGTCCTTCCTGCGAGAAAAGCAGTGTATAAGTTTATTCCACGACCTGATACCAGGATGTTATCTTTTCTTCCCCCATGGGCATTGTAAAATTCCCCCGAAATATTTATTGGTATCTCCACCAGGTTATAGAACAATAGCATCAAGAATGAATTGGTAGATCTTTCGTTTTTACCAACCTTCGTTATGGCAACCGCTGAAGATTCAGACGATAAACGTAAAAACATTTTATATTCGCGTTTGTCGGCAAGTAAAACTTTTCTGCTTCGATGATTGAATGAAAATCTGGTGGTTTCGTGCAGAGACGGATTTAAGGCGAGGCAAAGAAGGCATTAGCCCCACGGTTCTCGGTCCACTTTCTAGGATACCCTCAAGGACACAGAGAAGTTTACGGCCAAAGCCGAGGGGCTAGCTTAACCCAGAAAAAATTTTTGTTGGTGCAATTGGATGAATCAAATTGTAAAAATGCGCAATGTTGCCACTTTTTATATTCAAGAATTTTCGGGGAAAAAAACTAGAATGGAGTGGAAAATGGAAAAATAACTAACATTACGCACTCTCTCAAAAGAATTTGGTACATCCCAAAACAAAATGCAAAAAATAATCAGTGAACCTGCCGAAAGACATCCCGTTTTCTCGTATTAACGTCGAAATGAGGTTTAATGAAACTTGAATGTGGCTGTGTTGCCTAACCGTAATTGACTAACACGTGGTAATGTTTGTTCTTAACAGAATTTTTTTTAAATTCTAGACAAGCACTGATGTGAAGTTATCTGTTTTTGCGGGTATGTTCAAGTTCCCGGACCAACAACGATCTTCGAATTTGCAAAATTAAGAATCATTATTATCTGACTATACTCACGATCCCAACAAAATTATGCGAGTAGTTGCGTGTAATTATTCTTCAACTAATTATCAAAATTGAGTCTAATCGAATAAGGATTTGTTGAGATATTTGAGACATAACCTCGAAATCTCAAATTAGAATAACTCCAAAAAAGTTTGACTGATTCGACTCATTACAGAACTCATCTGACGACCGAGCTGACGACTTATATAGGTTTAATTAAAAATTCCAGAAAAGCACTGACGTGGGATGAGCAGCATTTTCATAAGTTTTATCACCAATAATTTCAGAAATTACTCTCGGATTGAGCTGATATTTTGCACACTATCTTCACGTATTGACTTCAATTTACGTGCCAAATTACAGAGAAATCTGACTGATAGTTTCTGAAAAAATTTCCAAAAACTAAATTTTTCTGATAACTTTCTCACGATATTATCGTCACAAAAATTCTGCATAACGTTGGAGGTCTTCATCCCTCAACTGAAAGCGAAGTTTCAATCTTATCACATTGACATACTTCCTGAGATATCAAGGAAAACACCCAATTTCCAAATAGTTATAACATTCTGTTACGAAGCCAGCCCGAACAGTCTCGTGTCTCTAGCTTTTTCCGTTGGAAAGTTCAAACGTCTTACATCATCTTCTGAAAAAAGTGAGGAACTTGCACATATATTTTTCAGAATTATAACTCGTTCTCCCAATAAGCGTGTAAAACGAATGAGCTGTGATTTCGAAGAAAAATGTTTGACTGTTCAAATTGGCTAGATTTTGGATGTTGGTCATCCACCTATATGGATCAACGATCGACATCCGATGACAACCATACTTCATTATTGCTTAGTTCATTCCTCAAAATCGACACGACAACCCAGCCACATGACTGCATCAGAACATCCTAGCCTTAACGCCCACCTTACCGCCCAACTTCAAACTCACCCAGCCGGGGCTCGAACAAGCTGAAGATCGATCGATAACCCACCCAGTATCAATTAATAATTTCTGTGCAAGTTCAATAATTACCGCTTAATCTATTCAACAAGATAGTTCGGATGGGAATATTGAAACCGCCTTGTAATTTTGGCGGTTGTTACCTACAATTTATGGGCGAGACTTGAATTAATTGGAGGTGAGGCGTCCCACGACAGCGATATTGTGGATGAGTTGCCGGGACTAAGGAGGACTTCCGCACGAGGCAACATTTTTAAGAAATAGTTGCCTGACGCGAGGATCTTAAGTTGGTCGTTTCGTATGGAGATAAAACATTTAGTCACAATAAGTCCCAGACTATCAGGTATATGTTTTTTCACAGTGGGGAAGCTCAGCGAATAACTAAGTGTTATTGCCAAGCTTTCCAGAAGAAAAGGGAAGAATGAACCTACTAGATTATTAATGATATGGGTGTGGGTGACGTTCACATAACAATGCCACAATATTCTTTTTTGAAATTTCATCCAATCTCTTTCGTTACTAGGAGGGAAGGTCATGAGGCAACATTTTTCGCCAAAAAGTTGCCTGAAACATAAGTATTGCGTTAGTTGTTTCGTATAGAAAAGAGAACATGTGGAGGTTTTGTTCCTCTTGGGATAGAACACTTTCAGATAGTTGGTTTTTTCACAGTGGCTAAGCTCCATGAATGAACTAGTGTTGTTGCCAGGCTTTCAAGAAAAACGAAAAAAAAACCTATTAGATTTTCAATGTGCGTGGGGACATGAATTTCATTATCCTTTCACAGTATAAATTTCAAAATTTCATCAAATCCCCTTTATTGCCATAAAGAAAGATTTCAGCATGAGGCAATATTTTCTACGAAATAAATGCAAAGCTCTCCAGAGAAGAGTGAAAGAAAGAACTTTCTTGATTAACAATGTGGGCGAGGGCATTAAGTTTACGATACCCTGCTACAATAACTTTAACTTCCAGCAAATCCTTCTCAAGACATAATTGTCAAGGAAAAGGATTCAGCATGAGGCCACATTTTTTGCGAAATAATGGCTGTTGCATGTATCTGAAGTTGGTTGTTTCCTATGGAAAACATGGAGCCACAAGAGGTTTTGTACGTCTTGAGGTCTCACACTATCAGATATAAAGTTTTTTTCACATTGGCAAGCTCAATAAATAGCTGAGTGCTGTTTCAAGGCTTTCCAGAAGAAAGAGGAACAAAACCTACTTGATTTACAATGTGGATATTGCCATGACGTTCATCATACCCTGCCAGTCTCTTTGACTTTCATCACATCCTCTTCACACCAATAAATTATTTTCAGGGGACTTCAGCATGAGGCAACATTTTTCCGTGAAGCAGTAACCTGATGTAGTGATCTTCAGTTGGTTGGTTTGTATAGAAATGAGATTATTTATCCTCAATACGTTCAGTTCGTTTGAAGTTTCTTCACTATCAGATATATATTTTTTTTCACAGTTGGCAAGTTCAATCAAACCCTAAGTATTGTTGTCAAGCTTCACAACGAAAAATAATTACCAAGAGCGAATTCTTTAACCTCCGGCAAAATTTTCTGTGAAATAGTTGCCTGATTCATGGGTCTCTAGTTAGTTGCCTCAAAATTGAATGAGAAAATGTAGCCCCAGGAGGCAAAGATCGTTTGGACGCTTTTTACTATCAGATATATGGTTACTTCCAAAAGTTGCAAGCTCACTGAAACTCTTAGTGTTCTCTCTAAGTCTGTCTGAAGAAAGAGGCAGCAAAAACTCACTTGATTATCAATGTAGGTGTGAGCATGAAGTTAAACATTGCCCTGTCACATAATTTTCTTGAAATCCCATCAAATCTTCCATATGATAGAAAATAATTGACAGGAGAAAAGACTTCCGAATGGGGCAACATTTTCTGTGAAGTAATTGCTCGATGCATGGATCTCAGGTTGATTTTATCTCATAAGAATGAATGCACAAAGTCACGAAAGGTTTAGTTCAGTTAGCGATTCTTCGAGATCAGATACATGGTTATTTAACAGTAGGAGACCCCACAAAATCCTCAGTACTATTGCCAAAATTTCCAGAAGAAAGAGGAAGGAAAATCGTACCAGATTTTCCTGCCACAATATACTATTTTTCACTCAGTTCGTAGTCTTTTTCACGCCAAGAAAAAAACTGCCGTTAGGAGAGGCATAAGGCAACATTTTCATTGAACTAGTTTCCTGTTTCTCATGGAAAATTAATGCCCAACCAGAAATATAAAGAACTGATCCATAGGATATGAAGTTTCTTCAATAATTGCAGTTGCATTCTAAAAGGAAATGGAAGAAAACATTGAACAATCCTGATCTTATCGTTTGCGTGCAGAAACTATCCTGAAATGATTAAGACTGAAATCCATATCCCTCGAAAATTTTAAACCAATCATAATCCTCTGGAAAGGAGCAGGCAGAAATTTTTCAAAGCTGACTGACTAAAGAAACAGGCGAATAAAAAGTTCACTGCGAAACCAAATAAAAGAAAGTATACCGAAATACTGTGAGAGCCCCACATTCAATATTGTTTGGAAGCATTTCTTTCCCCAATGAACATCTGCCTTACTGAGGAGATTTCCATTTCATTTCTACACCCTGTAATATTCAGTCTTGTGCCTTGTTTTCACTGCGAAATTGCGGATTTTGTTGCCCTTGTGAGGGTCATAATGGGTACTGTGGAAGAGCAGGACTTGATGTACAATGCTTAATAATGTAAGAAGATGTAAGAGGTCTGTTCTCAGGGAACTCCATATAAAACTAATTTACGTCAACCACCCGTTTGGCGTGGTGAATATTTAAGTTCACACGTGAATAATTTCATATGGTTTGGATGAAACGAACTAGATTCAAGAAACATCATATTGTAAAGAAAAATTCGAATTCTCAAAAGGAATTTATCCACATTTTATTTGCTTTTTTTAGGAAACAGGAGCATTGCAATTGTGCCCAAATGTCCGTTATTTTCGAATTTGTAGGCATAAGCTTAGACTTCCTAGAGAAGAAATTGTGGTCAGATTTAATTATGTTCGGAAGCTTTGACAAGGTTTCAAACGATTTCCTAGTTATAGACTCGCTGATTCATGAAACTAAGTATAATAACTTAAAAATTTCAAAAAGCACTGCCGTGAAGGCAGCAACTTTTGCGCGCATGTTCGATGTAGATGACCGCTTCAGCAACGAATTTGAACATGCACGCAAAAGCTGCTGCGTTCACGGCAGTGCTTTTTGAAATTTTTACTGATAAATTACTGGATTTCAATTCGATCAAATCTGTATTTTGGAAATATTGGAAAAATAAAATTTTGAATGGGTATATCTACGGAATCATTGGGAGGATTTTACCCATTCACGAATTTGACCTTCGTAATAAAGCCCCAAACCTTCTCTACAAATATCGAGTTCCTAAGTCGTTTCTTCCGGAAGTTATTGTGTTTACGGTCAGCCTAACGGCCGACTGCGTAAACACAATAACTTCCGAAAGAAACAACTTAGGAACTCGATATTTGTAGAGAAGGTTTGGACCTAAATTACGAAGGCCGAATTCGTGAATGGGTAAAATCCACCCAATGATTCCGTAGATATACCCAATCAAACTTTTATTTTATACCCAATTAAAATTTTATTTTTTCAATATTTCCAAAAATACAGATCAGATCGAATTGAAATCCAGTACTTCATCGGAAAATAACAGTTCGAAGTTTCATACAGAATTTGATGAGGATGATATGATAAGAAAAATCATAGAAGTTATTTTTTTCAAATTGTTCTAATGACACGATTATCAAGAAATTTCGCATGAAGTTGTCTTTCAGCATCTCAAAACTAGCTGTAAAGTTTCATTAGGACTGAATCAGTATTTCTTGAGTTATACCGAAAAAATAAACGATATCGAGAAGAAAACCTCGAAATTTGACACATTTTTTCCCGATATCTCCGAAACTTATGATCGTATCGAACTGAAATTTGGTACACTGCTGTGAAATATGAAGTTCAAAGTGTGAGTGGACTTTATTTCCGGATATGATGAATGGTTTCCGGAAAAAAAAATTTTTTGGAAAAAAATTTCGAAAAAAAATTTTTTTAGAATTCACTGACAATCTGATCCTGACGAAATTTGGCTCAAAGTTGCGCGTCGTTATACTCCACTCAACTGCCAAGTTTGAATCCAATCTCCCAAGTAGTTTCTGAAATAAAAAATAAATAACTTCAAAACTTCAACTGCCTATAACTCCGAAACTATTCGACCGATTTGGCCCATTAACGAACTCAACCGCGGCATTCTGATGCGCTACCTATCCTGAAAGTTTCAAGTTGCTAACTTGCTTCTGTCGACAGTTAGAGTGTCTACGGCCGGCCGGCCGGATAGAATCGATTTTGACACCGGATTCGTCATCAGTGAGTCCAACCTAGTCGATTGAGACCATTTTCGGCTCAATCATCCAAAATTACAGACATTTGGACAAAACGATAGCACGCTGTTCCCCTAGAACATGCGCGCAAAAAGAAGAATGTAGATGAAGTTTATTTTCATTCTCTAAAAGAATCTTCAATCCTCTAAGAATACTTGATGACTCTCTTCAATTTCAAATTTCAAATTAATCATTTCAGAGATACGAAAATTCACACTCACTTGCCCGTTGGTGATCTCCATCTGCTTACGGAGTTTCAGTTTGATTGCATCTGTACTTCTTGAGATATTGCGGAAATAAAATTGAAATTCCAAATAACGAATAAATTTGGCATATTTTTTTTCTTATATCTCGAAAAGTAAACATCGGATCGAATTGAAATTTGAACTGTAGTTGTTAAATACTGACCTCAAGGTTTGTGCCAAGTTTCTTCGAAATCTAATCAATATTTTCAGAGAAAAACCTTTTTCATTTAGAATGTGAAAAATTTTCGAATAAACTTTTTTTTGGAATTTCTTAACAGATGGATCGGCACGAAATTTTGCACTGAGTTGCGGGTTGATATTCCGAAACTGTTCACAAAGTTTGCATTTGACAGATTCAGTACATCATGAGAAATCGAGGAGTTAACCTCCAAATTTCAAATAGGCCTAACTCCGAAACCATTCGAACCATTCCAACCATTCATTAACTTGACCAAGATATTTAGACTACAAACCTAATCTGAGAATTTCAAATCGGTAGATCTTTTACTTTGAGAGTTTGAGCACATCGATCCCGGCCCATGCGCCATTTTGCAACGTTGTAAAATCACCCCCACTGCGGATGTCTTTTAGAAGTTTTTTTGCTCTACCATCTCATTTCATCTGTCAGAGAAGACGAATTTATCACTCATATCAATCGAAAGCTCTCACTTGTCTGTTCAAAAGTGTAAAACTATGGCTATGATTAACTGCTGATCGCTTCTACTGTTATCGATTAATATCAATTCCATCTTTAAATAATCGAATACCTGACATAGCAAACTGAACGCGACGCATCCAATTCCAATTCCCGAGCCTCCCTTACAAACTTCTCCGATTTAAACCCCGTGAAAGAAGACACGTATGAATTTCCGCAACCACTCATTTCCCCCCTCGTCCTACCTCCATGCTTCTCCCATTCCAATTTCCGAATTAGAAATGCGGAAAGGGACATTTGTAATACTTTCCCTCCATAAATCTCGGCAACGATCCGAAGCCGATTTCAATTAATATTCAAATTATAAGAACTGGGAATCGAATCTACCAGATTTGATCAATTCATTTTCACCCGAGCGAGATAGGGTTTTTGCCCAGGGAGAGATTGGGAATAGAGGAAATTGCTGACTTCTTGCATTTTGGGATGATTGAAGGTTCGAGCTCTCGACCGATGAAATTCTGTTCTGGAAGGTGGGAAACCGTATGGGATTCGGCTTGATGCTGTTCTGGACTGAGGGGAGAGGTGTATCCGGTTACCTATGATTGATGGAGCCTTCGAATCCGGATATTTCGGACTGTTAGGAATGGTTTTCTAGGGAGTGAGGATCTGAATATAATCCGCCTGATGTTTTGAAGATATGATTCTCACTAAATTCTGCACGAACCTTCACGCTGTGATACATTAAGTACTCGATCGGTGCACAGATGAGATCGAATTGAATTTCAGGACTTGATTGAAAAATGACAGTTTGCAGGTTCGTATAGAATTTCGTGAAAATATTAGATCAGGTGATGTTAGAATTTAGAATATTGAATACCTATTTCAAAAAAAAATCTATTAAAGCACTGATGCAAGGTCAGAAGCTTTTACGCGCTTGTTCAAATTCTAAATTTTTGAAACACGATTTTTTGCACCTAGTTTTCACTGATTTCGAAGTTTCAATCTGATAACATTGGTACTTCTTGCATCAATGCCAAGACTTTTTGGGGAGTGTATAGATAACTGAGGTAGACAAACACATTATCAACAAATTTACTAAAAAAAATTGTAAACCCTCCTTTTTTTTCTCCAAATTTTAATCATTTACTCCTTGCTATACTATCTTTGTCTTACCAAGAAAAGAGTCTTTTGGTTGTTGCAGTTTCTTTGTCGGTTAGTATATTAGATCAACACAAAATTTTGCACCCAGTTGCGTGTTGGTAATCTCCACCTGATTACAAAGTTTCAGTTCGATTGCATTTGTACTTCTTGAAATATTGCGAAAATAACGTATTTAGGAAAATACTCTGGAAAACTATAAGGTACTTTCTGAGCATTTCGTCTGCTTGAAATAATTATAAAGATGTAAATTTAACAATTTATTGGTAGAAATACAATAACATAAATTAGTTTATTGTTTGGTATTTGTTTCCAGTTTCTTGAAGCTTCCATCGACACCCAACACCCAAATATCTGCCCCAACTTGTTGTACTTTTTGAACTTCCTTCGCCTTCAACTTGGTCAGTTTCCTCAATAAATCTTCGTTGGCTTCAAAATCTTTGACCCACATGTCTGTGAAGTACATGCAATATTTGATAAGATATAAAACATTTTTCAGAATCTCAACATAAACACAAGGACGAATATCTATTGATAAGTCAACAATCATTCTACCTTGATCAGAGCTAATCACCCAATCAACCAAAACATCTACATCGAGGAAGCTTTGTCTGAGGAATTGGTACTGCAGTTCCACGGTTTTTACCGATCATCAGTACGTCTCACTTTGTCGAAATGCTGAAATAGCTGTAGATACTTCGAACCTGTTGGATGGCAGTATTGGTGAACAAATGAGATCGAATTAAAAAAAAATCTATTATTTATTTATTTATTTATTTATTTATTTATTTATGTATTTATTCATTTATTTATTTATTTATTTATTTATTTATTTATTTATTTATTCATTTATTCATTTATTTATTTATTTATTCATTTATTTATTCATACACTTACATAAATGTAATGTATAAAGTTTCGTCATCAAAAAATATACATGACACGTCATTCATCTGACTTTACATCAAAATGTACAAATATTCAAAAAAATATATCAATCTCGACATAGATGCAAAAATTTCATTACAATAAAACAAACATTCAACTGTAAATGACAAATCACTATAGAAAGAGACAAACGATGTTAAAAATTCATATTGAAGCACTGACGTGAGGTAAGGAGTTTTTACGCACTTGTTCAAATTCTAAATTTTTGAAACACGAAATCTCGCACCTAGTTTTCACTGATTTCGAAGTTTCATTCTGATAACATTTGTACATCTTGAAATATTGCTGAATTAACATTAAAATTCCAAATAATAACGAAGTTCGGCATTTTTTTCCTTCTATCTTCGAAAATATATATTGGATCGAATTCAAATTCTGAACGTTGTTTTATAATACTGATTTTGAAGTTTCTAATAAATTAAGTTTAAATTCAATCAATAATTTCAGAGAAAAAAACCTTTTTCATCATGACTTTGAAAAATTTTCAGATGATAATTTTTTGAATTTCTAACTCTTGGATCCACACGAAATTATGCACTGAGTTGTGCGTTGTAATTCCAAAACTACACACGAAGGTTCAATCTAATTGATTCGGTACTTCATGAGATATCGAGGAACTAACCTCAAAATTTCAAATGTGCCTAACTCCTTTACTATTCAAGCGATTTTGATCATTGACGAACTGAATCGTAACATTCGGACTACAAACCTAATCTGAGAATTTCAAGACGCTAGTTCCTTTTCTTCGAAAGTTATAGCACATACGGTCGGAAGGACAGAATTGAATTTTACCATGAACTTTTCGTCAACGAGTTGAACCTAATCGTTAAAGACCACGACTCAAAATTCAAAACTACAGACATTGTGACGGAACGATAACGTGCTGTTTCCCAGAACAAGCGCGTAAAATGAAAACCATTTCTTTTTTGATGAGGAATCCACAGTTTTCCATTGCTTCATATATCAAGTTCATCTGTATATCCTTTTGATACTGTTGTTTCCTAATTTATCTAAAAAATCCGATCTGCATCCCTCCTTGATTTTTCCGATACTTCATTTTCCACTCGAATTTCAGCTCCTCAAAAATGAGCAAATAATATATGCAGTGTTTTTGACCCTCAATTTTTACCTGCTAGAATTCAACCCCCAAAAATCGTAGCAAAACCCTTCGCAAAGTTCCTTCAACCAAGAAAACCATGACACCCCTTTTCAACACCCCTCTCTCTCTGATCATTTCAAACCAGCCCGCTCAAGAACCGGCATCGCAATCTCCGCAGTCGACGCCGGGAAGGCACGTACAAAAATATTTCCATACGATCGTAATACGTTTTAATGCCGTGGCGGCAAAGAATACGCTGAATTTGAAAATTCAATCCGCCCGAAACCCGCCCAGTCTATAAATTGGGGAGTTAATAATGCGAGAAAAATTCCAAGTGGCTATTGGTAGCGACTGGCAATGAAAGATAAGGAGGACCTTGCAGACTTTGCCCGGAATCTTGTTAGGTAATCCGGGTTCCAGTGTTCAGTCAGAGAAGACATGATCGCTTTGAAGTGGGAAATTAACATGATTTGTCGAACAAGTTTAGAATTCTGAAGAATTCAATAGTAGGAATTTTTTAGATGGAATATTATGATTATTGAATACTCTGTGACTTAAGAAGTGTTACACCCAAAAGGATGTACTTCATTTTTAGGCAAAGTGGTTATCTCACATCAAGAATAAAGGAAAACAGTTTCAGATAATTTTATTAATATTCAAGCAGAAAATCTAGAAAAGCACTTATGTGAGGTCAGGAGCGTTTGCGCGCTTGTTCAAATTCTAACTATACTAAATGACAAAGAAGCTGCAATACACAGAAGGAGCTGTTTAAATTTGAAATTTTTTTGGTAAAACATAGAAAGTATAGCAAGGAGTAAATGATTGAAACTTTGAGAAAAAAATCATGAAGGTTTTTTATGAAGGTTTTTTCATGTGAACATTTTTTGTTACTCAAATATTGTAGTCATTTTCTGCAAATTTTTCAAATTTTACAACAAACCAGCTGTTCGAGGATATCCAAAGTCAATGTTTACCCAGCAAACACTAAAACGCAGCAAGAGTACAAAGACTTACAGCGTTGCTGCACTTGAAGTGCAGCGATAGTGGTGCAGTAACTGTATCGAAACGGACCCTATATGTCCCGCGGAATTGCATCGAAACTGTACAGCTCAAACTGCGTTCGAAGTACAGCCACTATACAGCAGTTGTGAAGGAGCTATGCCTCGTTGTAATGCAGTTTGTACGTAGTAATAATGCACCAACTGTGCTACTTCGATATGAAGTTTCTAATCAGCAACAATGGAGCAGAAGCTTGGCTGTATAACGAGACTCACAGGAATAAGACTCACTGCCGAAAAAATAATTATTTTTTGAGAGATTGAATTGAAACTTTGCACATTGATACTTAATTATTTACCATCGACAGATGTGAAAAAAGGGGGTCTAAGACTTTTCAGTTTATTCGGAAATGGCCGAATAATTTTGATTTTCTTATATGATGTGATGTATATATTTTTGCATATTCGACATCTATGCTTTACGGTAGAAAAAATTCTGCAATTTTTTCTGTATCTAAATATTGATTACTTTACCCTCAGTCGATGGATGACAGTCTGTAGTATGCATGTTTAGAATTTCAATGCGATTACTTAAAAAACATAGGTTTTTCGGAGGTGAGCCTGATTCCTGAAATATACTGGCTGTCTTAGGAGTCGGGTTAACCTGGTTCATGTTGAGCATAGTACGGAATGTGATTCATAGCAAATTCAACTAAATAAAAGAAATATTGCACTAGGAATATGACTTTAGTAGAAAAAACTAGAATTTACAGAAATACCGGCGATATCAAACATTATAAATATGATATATTATTGGGTGACTATCTCTCTCGTTCCTTTCTAATTCCTCTAAAATGAGTACATACCGTGATGGTTGTTTCAATATCGGTTGGTGAATCATTTTTGCTGCCTTTGTTTTTGCGTACAGCAACTTAAAGTGAAGAAAAATGAGTTAATAAACAAAAAAAGCTGTACCTTGTATGAATAAAATACCTAAAATTCCTTCATTGATGTTAGTACTTCGGAATTCTGTTTCTTAGTTGGCCCTATTCAGTTTAGGTAGAGACCCTGGTATTTTCTACTATTGTCTATTTATTCCAGTTCCGAAAGAAACAGCATCATCTAAACTGACTTAGCCACACACCTAATTTGCCTTATTTCGTTTTTTAGGGAACTTATCATGTCGATACACTTGTTTTTCGCACTTGCAACACAGTCAACTTGAAACAAACAGTCAGTTCAAATAGCTTGAATCAATGGCCAACGACGACGATTGACAACGGCTCAGCCGGCACAGTAGGTCTGTGGTATAGCATCAAAGACAGAGACAGCGTTGTCTCATACAGCATTTCGATTTTGTTGAACAAAAGCTGTACAGCAGCTGTATTTAAAAGATAGCATTTTTAGGAAAGCAGTATCACCAATGCAGAGATTGTGCAGTTTCAATACAACATTTTATGTACTGAATTCCGGTGGCACTTGTAATGCAGTAACTGCACAATTGCTGTATTTTGTGTTTGTTGTGTTGTTAAAATGCAGCTGAATTTGAAAGAGTTCGAATTATTGGTCTACGAGAGGCGGGGTTGCCATTTCGAGAAATCGCTAACCGTACGAACAGAAATCCATCTACTAATATGAGAAACCTCTCAAGCGTGGTTTGATAATGCCCAAAATCGAAGAAGAGTAGGCACCGGACGTCGAAGGAGCACGAATAAAGTTAAAGATCGACGTCTCAGACTTATGGCCGTTAGAGACCGATTTGCGACAACTCCATCTTTGGCTGATTAGTGGTTAAGAGAGCAAGGCCATCCTGTAACTGTCCGAACGGTTTACCGCCGTATAAGATCTTTTGGACTGCATCATTATCGACCCCATCTTGTGTTACCTCTTACGGTTGAGAATCACCGGCAACGATTACAGTGGTGAAGAGAACGACAACATTGGAATGTGAAATGGCATCAGGTCGTCTTTTCTGATGAATCCCGATCATCCTTGGGTGCACATGATGACCGAAAAAGAGTTAGATGACGTCGAGGAGAAAGAAGTAGCACTCATTTTGATGTTGAGCGTCATGTACAACGGACAGTTAGAGTTATGATATGGGGTGCTATAGCACATGCAAGTAGGTCACCTTGAGTCCTTATACGAGGTAACATGACAGTGCTGCGTTACCTTCGAGAAACAGTGGAGCCATATGTTCTCGCTTACCTTGACCGACTCGAGAATCCAAAATTTCAGCAAGATAATGCTCGACCTCATGTTGCCAGAGTTTTTTGAAGCGACCCATGTAAATCTTTATCCATGGCTGCCCAGATCCCCCGATCTTTCACCCATCGAGCATGTTTGGGACATTATGAATATAAGGCTCTGAAATTTACCCCAGCCCTCACGGACTTTGGCGGCTCTGAGAGATGAAGTACAGGTAGCTTGGGATAGTGAATAGACCATCTTCTTGTATCAATGCCAAGACGTTTACAGATAACCGCGGAAGACAAACACATTATCAACAAATTGAATAAAATAATAGTAAATCCTCCTTTTTTGTCTCCAAATTTCAATCATTTAATCCTTGCTATATCATCTATGTTTTACAAAAAAAAAAAATTAAGCATATCCTTCTGAATGTTGCTGTTTCTTCGTCAGTTAGTATATTAGATCAACACGAAATTTTGCACCTAGTTGCTTGTTGGGAATCTCCACCTGATTACGAAGTTTTAATCTGATTGCAGTTGTACTTCTTGAGATAAAGCGGAAAAAACGTATTCACAAAAATACTCTGGAAATACTATAGTAGGAATTTTCTGAGCATTTTGTCTGCTTGAAATAATTATAAAGATGTAAACTTAACAATTTATCGGTAGAAATACAATAACATAAATTAGTTTATTCTTTGGTATTTATTTTAATCGATTTCCAGTTTCTTGAAGCTTCCATCGACACCCATACCGATATCTGTTCCAAATTGTGGTACTTTTTGAACTTCCTTCGCCTTTAACTTGGTCAGATTCCTCAATAAATCTTCGTTGGCTTCAAGTGCTTTGACCCACATGTCTGTGAAATACATGAAATATTATGATAAGATATCAAACATTTTCAGAATCTTAACATGAACACAAGGACGAATATCTGTCGATAAGTCAACAAATATTCAACCTTGATCAGGGTTAATCATCCAATCAACCAAAATATCTACATCGGGGAAGCATTGTCCAAGGAATTGGTACTGCAGTTCCACGGTTATTACCGATCATCAGTACGACACACTGTGTGAAAATGCTGAAAGAGCTCTAGATATTTCGAACCTGTTGGATGGCAGTATTGGTGAACAAAATATCACTAGCGTCATCTTGAGAGCATCCTACGAACCCTAACCTGCGAGTGAAGATTACTTTGAGAGAAGAGCATGACGTTCATACCTTTCATTTGTCAGAACAAGCCCAACCCTCAAATTCTCCATACGCCAACCAAAAACAACGCTCCAATACAAAAAACAAATCTACACAAAGTAAAGTCGAAATCTGATCCACTAATGATAGTGTATTTTGAGTATAGACATCCGAACAATTACTGAAACCGTAATTCGACCCTTCTAATTGAAAACGGATCTCTTTTAGCGTTTATTGGCTTCGTATACCGGATCTGAATCGATTCCCATCTGAAATTACTGAGCTAATTTTCGATTTAATGTTTGTCTTTTTCGGTGACGCTCCAGCCATGGTGGTCTAGGCGATAGCGCCATCTACCAGGATTCTGTTTTGATAGTTCGTTCGCGGCATTTCGAACCTGATGCACCTCCATTAAAAGTGTTTTATGCCTCGATTCCGTCTAGAATTAGAGTTGATGGCGATTTTATTGTTTTTTTCATACCTCTAGGGGAAAACACTGGTGAGAAGAGTTTTGTGGCGGTTTATGTATCAATTTATCCTGGGGATATATGATTTCATGAAATTGTTGCACTTTACGTGGAATATGCAAATGTACTTCTTGTTGGAATCGAATGTATACTTGCTTGAAAGTTTGAGAGAAAACAATGTTTGTAATTTTCGAATCCGGTGTCCAAATTTATTCTGTCCGGCCGGCCATGGCACGCACGATTACGGGCTTACAGAGGATTATATCCACTTTGAAATTCCAGGGTTGGTTGCATTTCAAAATGAATAGGTTAAGTTCGTTAATGGGCATAATCGGTCGAATGGTTTAGGAGTTACAGCTATTTGCAGTCCTGAGGATATTGCCCTGATATTGCAAGAACAATTGAAGCTATTGAATTGAAACTTAGAAGTTAGTTGGAACATAAGGATTCGCAACACTTTGCGAAATTTTGTTGAGATCGTGCTGTCAGAAAGTTTTAAAAAATTTTTCTTCAACATTTATTCCGAACAAATTTTTTATCTCGGAACCTATTCCTTGCATCTGAAAAAAATTCCGGACGTATCTTGAACTCTATTTTTCACCGCTGTTCACGAAATTTCAATCTGATATGATTATTGTGTTCGGAGATATTGGAAGAAAATATATAAAATTTCGTTGTTTTTTCTCGATATCGTTGTTTTTTTAGGAATAACTAAAAACACGCTGATTCAATCACATTGAAACTTAGTTACTAGTTTGAAAATGCTGATGGACAACTTTGTGCAAAATTTCGTGATGATCTTGTCATTTCAACAATTTGAAAAAAAAAATTTCGAATTTTTCTTCGAATATTCAATATTCTGTGATCTTCTCATCATATTATCTCAATGCAATTCTTTATGAACCTTCGAACTTTCATTTTTCGATAAATTATTGGATTTTAAATCGATACAATCTGTATTTTTGGAAATAATTGGCAAAAAAATTTAATAATTGAATTTAAATGAAAGAACATTCGAATGTGGAGCTGAAACACTTAAAAAACATCATTAAGTCGATATCTTGATGGAAATATCACGAAATTGAACTCGAAAACTATCCACGCCCAAAGTGACGAAAAATCGACTGAAAATTTTCATACTTCCAATAACCCGTTTAATGTTACCCTTCATTTACATACTACAACAGTTGATATTCATATTAGAACCTCGACTTCCTCCATCAGAGCTCCCTCTGTAACGCCCGGGCGCGAGATCAGATATTGGCAACGAAAATTGACAAGTTTAAAATGTAATACATATTCCCCACAAGTATGGAGGGAATTGAGTATCAAAGAAGCGAAATAGATATCGAATTTAATTGGAGTGCAACTAGGAAAACGTATTTGAAGTATTTGAGAACGTTCTTTGTTGTTCCATTTTGGCTATTAAATTTCGATCACGTTCGGATCGAAGTTTGTTTGGATGGCTTTCAAAGCTTGATTGAATATAAGTACTAAATTGAGGGAACTAGAATTGAGGTTTCAGTTCAGGTACGTAGGAATTATATAAGGTGGATTAGGTTTCAGGAATTTGTCTCAATACACATTGAAATGAACTGAATTATAGAATTTCCATGAAAAAATATAAACTTTTTATGTTATTAAGACAAAATCCTTCGAAAAACTGTCTTTATACCTTGGTTTAATAGCGCTCATGTAAGTAAAATAGATGTACAGCTTAATGTTGCTATGAGAATCATTAGTGGGACCATAAGATCTACACCTTTACAGTGATTACCAGTTCTCTCAAATATTGTACCGCCCCATATTCGTAGACAGGTTGCAGTGATAAAGTCTTGGGATAAATATCGTTCCTTTCCGAATTTATTCCCAATCATGTCTTATATTCCGGATTCTAAAATTGCTAGATTGAAATCTCGTAAACCTTGATGGATCAACGATTTTCTTTACACCAATAAAAGTGACAAAGAAATTTGGCGTTCGGAATGGAATTCGTGTAATGTTTTTAACAAAGGTTTGATCAGCGATCCTTCAGAAAAAGTTCATGGTTTCAATCTTCCTAGGAAAATTTGGTGCATTTTGAATCGACTTAGAACCGGTCATGGTCGCTGTAATAGTTTCCTCTTCAAATGGAATTCGGTTGAAAGTCCAAGGTGCGAGTGCGGAGAAGAAGAGGAAACAATAGAACATCTAGTAAATACTTGTCCAATATATAAATTTGACGATGGTTTCGAGGCAATTCATTCGGTGTCTGATTCCTTTTTGAGATGGATTGCGAACTTCAAATTAATTTAATGGGTACTAAATCATTTACTAGTTCATATTAGTTTTTTCGTCTCCTTTTTTGTTTTCAGGTATGTTTCCAAGATTTCAACCTGCATCGCATAGGAAGGACGAAATTTTGTCGATGAAAAAGAAGCCCTTCGATAAAAAACAACAATTTCATTACACTTATACGGGGAGACAGAGTTTTTCCTGAGGTTTTTATCTGTGCTCTTGTATCATACGTAAAAATGTATGGTACCCCGTTGACATTTCCTCTGCTAATACTGTTATGACACAAATTGTTTGATATAAAAAAAAATGTAATGCTCATCTCAAAAGAATATATATATATATATATATACCTTGTAATTCTTGCATTGACTTTTCGGTGCCACCATAATCACTTGGGAGGTACTCTTTAGGAATTTCTCGGTGAAGCTCCTCCAGGGAGTGGTGTATCTTGACCTGAAACGAGAAAAATGGCTCTAGAAGATACAGTTCAGATTGAGGCACCACAAATTTTCCTCATTATGGTCGAATTCCCATCTCGGTTGTCTTATACAGAACTGTATGAGTCACGTTTATGGTAATGTGTGTTTTTCGCAATGGAAAGTTTCGAAACTTGTAAATCTATGGTACTCATAGATTAATTGAACCTACTAATTGAATCTACTATGAATAATATCGAAAAACTAGATTATTCAATGCCCGGTCATCCAGATCATAACTCACTCAAATGAAGTTCGTAGCGCGAGCCGCAGGCGAGTGCTTTACGTTATCAAGTGAGTTATGGCCAAGTTGAAAAACTATACTTCACCTACGATGATAATAATAAATACTAACATGTAAGTACCGAGAACCGACTTTATCGACATATCACAAAAAATTCCTGACATTTTTCAGAATTTTCCGGAGATTGGAGGAACGTCAAAAAATTACCAACTTTCTTTGGTATTTTTCGTACCTTTCGGTTTATTTGTGAGGGATAAAATATTCCCTGCAAAGTTCTTGGTCTTTTTAGGTGAAATAATGAGCCGAAGATCTTTGCCTTCGTCGAATTCCCTCTCATTCTTTTCTAATTTATTATAGTGAGTTATAGGGGTGAGTTAATATAGCTTTCCTTATTCGTTTACAGATATTATTAATCGCTCACAAGTTGTTGAATAATGAATTGATATTTCAATAGGAGCAGAGCTATCAAAGATACTTTCAAAAAGGATCTAGATACTAGATAAGTTAATTTTTGATAGAGTTACTTAAGGTATCTAGATACTCTTGAAAAAAAGCAACTTAGATACAGTAACTTACTGTAAACTTACTGAGATACTTTTTTCTGACAGCTCTGAATAGGAGTAGATAAAAGATTTTATTCACTTACCCTTGACAATATTTTAGCGGGCACAAAAGCCTTCATCAATAAGTTGACTTTATCCCACAACGGTGGAACGTTGTAGACATGTATCGCACTCAGCCTAATTCTTAGTGCTGTCTATAAATACAAAAATTGACAAATCATTGTGTCCTGAATTATAAATTCTCTAAACTCACCAATAAATGCACTAATGTATAATTGACAGAAGGTGTAAATTTTAACAAGTTCTTGAGTCCAAAATCTTTCATATCTACTAGTAACGAACTGGAAAGAAAAAAATCGTTTATCATCCTCATTTCTGCTATCATTAGGGCGGCCTGGTAGTAGTCTAAGCCGCTATCTGCTTCACCTTCAGTGTCTAAGAATTGGACAACATGGAGTCTGCTGAGGTCAGGAAGTAGTCTTGGCATTATGACGCTCTTCCTGGAAATTGAAAAATATTCAACACACAGCACAGGAAGATAAATTGATAATATATGAATGAAGAAAGTGAAGACATTTTGAAACTATAAACAATTCAGTAGATAACGTTGTGAAATAATATTGTATATAATATTAATGTGATAATTTCGTGAATATGTTAACTCACATCAATCGGCAATTTTTCTTGAATCTCTCCTCTGGTACTAGGGTGGAGAAAAAGTCATTATATAATGTTTTGCAGGTAAAATATCCTTCCATAGCTCTCTTAGCTGTTTCCAGGCTCATCTTGCCATTGAGTAGTGCTGCTTTCAGCTGATTATCATGGATTTCTGAAAGGAACTCCTATATAGGTCTCATAAAATTTCGCTTTTTTTGATATTCATTAACGAATAGATCACTTCCAGGATTGAGAATGTATTGACATAGTTCTAGGAAACAGGGCGGTTCATTTTGTCCTAATGTCTGTTATTTTCGAATTTTTTGCTGAAAATGGTGCGATAAGTTGAACCTTCAAGCTGTCATTTATAGATAAAGTAGTATATTTCAATACGATGAAATCTGCATTTTGAAAAATATCAGGAAGATAAAATTTTAAAACGATCATATTTTTTTCAGACCATATCTGATAAAATTTTTTCGAAACTACTCTAGATCTCTAGAAGTAATGATTTTTTGTCTGTACTTAGTCGCCAAAAATTTCGATGAAAAGAAATTGCTCACTAATCAAGCAGTCTTGCGACGATGTATTGTTGAAATTTGAAGCATACCAAAAACGCGATGATATACGAGTTGACAGAAAACAGTTCCTAGTGATAACCAATATACAGTGCGCGTCAAAATTATGGAACAAATTAGTTTTCACAGAAGAAGAATATTTGGTAACACAATCCTGAAACAAGTCAATTTTTGTTTCACTTTTACCAAATTTTTATGCATTTTTGAAGGATTTTTGTTGCATCCTGTGTCATCGCCATCAACCCTCTTAATTTTTTGAATAGGGAAAGTGGGTCATGCGGTACTTTTTTGGCAAGGTCTCTGTATAGTCTTTACAGACGTGCAGAAATTTTCAAGAAAAAAAGTTTTTATTGAAAAATTAGTTACTGAAAACCTCTTTGAAGTAACAAATTTTTCAAAAAAAATTTTTTGCTTGAAAATTTCTGCACGCCTGTGAAGAAGATACAAAGACCTTGCCAAAAAAGTACCACGTGACCTACTTTCCTTATTCAAAAAATTTAGAGGGTTGATGGGGATGGCATGAGGTGCAACAAAAAACCTTCAAAAATGCATATAAATTTGGTAAAAGTGAAACAAAAATTGACTTGTTATAAAAATCTATGCGAAGTCGAATGATATTAACGGCAAATTGATATTTTATGTACAGGGTGTTTTATAAGACCCGGAAGTAAAAATCAAAATTTCCGGGCCTTGGTCTGAAGTATTTCCGTATAATTCAGGAAAATAGTTCAATGGCCTGAGGTGACAATACCTGCGAAATTTGAAGGAAATACGTTAAAAGGTTCAGGAGTTATGGTAACCCAAAAGTTCAGCCGAAATTCCAATATGTAAGTGTTGTTTTCTGGCTTCTAAAGGCACCATTGATTCACCATCAAACGATATAAAGTTGCTCGTGGATCACCCTGTATATTTAATCGAAATGATATTGAAATAATTGGTATTGTACGAATATTCCATTGCCGTGTATGAACATAACATGATGGTATCCATTGTTGAAAGAAATTAAGTTATAGACGTTTAATTTGTTGTTTTCATTTATGACATGGAAATCGACTTTTCAGATATATCAATCAAGGCTTTAAATTTTGTAAAGTGAAAATACATGTTGTAGAGTAGTATCTATTTTGTTCAAGGTCGCCCTTGATGAATTGAAAATAATTTCGATTTTATGCGTGTAGCTCGCGAAAGAAATCGAATCATAAATAACGACATCATTTAATTATTTTCATTTGGGAATTCATGAAATATTGATGTTGAAGTCAAGGACGATGAGAGAAACCTTTTATTGTTGAATTGAATTTACCCTTTTTACGCTATTCTCCTGAGAAACAGCATTATCGTTTTGCCGAAATGTTTGAAATTCAGCCGAAAATGGTCTTAAACTATAAGGCTGGACTACCTGGAGAATACGTAGTCAAATTCTACCCGTACCCGCTGTAACTTTAGAAAATAAGAACTAAGAATTTCAGATTTCATTGTGGGTTTGACTCCTAAATATCTTGGTCAAGTTCGTAACTTGGCAAAGTTTCCCTAACAGTTTTGAAGTACATTGTTTGCAATTTTGAGGTTATTTTCTCTATATCTTTGGAAATACTAACGCAATCATATAGTGCCAATAGAAAATTCTGAAAGAACCGCTTTTCGGAATGTCAAACTGTTGTGGAATTTTTTTTTCGAAAACCATTCATTGGCATTCCTTGAAATTTTGCAAAAACTCTCAAATCAATATTCAACAACAGAGTTACAAATGGCAGTTCGTTTCTATGGGGATATTTGGGAAAAATATGTCACATTTCGTGGTTATTTTGAATTTTGAGGTTTTTTCTTGATATTTCAAAAACTACTGACTCTATCAGATTTAAACTTTATAACTAGTTGTGAGATACCGACGTGTAACTGATTTTTTTTTGAAAATTTTCTGAATTTTTCTTGGAAAAATTGTTTTCTCAGAATGTTTCATTGGATTTGAATGTGATTTGGTATAGACCTTGAAGTAAGTATTCAACAATCGTGCACCAAATTTCAGTTTGATACCATATTCATGTTCGCAGATATTGAGAAATAAATAGGTCGAATTTAGTGGATTTTCTTCGATATCATTGAAATTTCCAACTCAAAATTCCTAAAATCTAATATGATTGAATTGAAGGAGCATTGAAAATCTACAAGACCCAATCTTCGTAAGTACAAGTTGCACAAAAAGATTGATTTCACTTAATTTGATGAAACCAACTTGAAAGTGTTGTATGCAGTTTTGAAGGTCGATGCACCATGATTATTATGGTCACAGTTGCACCATGCAATCGTTATGAAATTAGTATGAATGCCAAGGTGAATGGAAAGCGAGGAAGAATAAAGATTGGTTAAGATATAACGTTTGTTAAAGGGAGTCTTACAAAATCAATTTCAACCAAGCAATTGCGGTGAAAATAGAGAACCCTAAAATTTTTTTGAAATTCCACTGATGAACACCAAATTATATTCAACAAAGGAAATAACACTACAAAAATTTACGTGAATTTGATATATTGTTTTTCCAATATTTTCGAAAATGAATTTTTGATTTAATTGAAAATTGTTGTCATTTTGTGAATTTTTGGCTTTATGATTTGAACCCAATTTCATGGGAATCTGATGAATTGTTTCAAAAAAAATCCTAACTAAAATTCGTAGAATATACGAAAAAAGTGTTTTTGTAACTCTCCAATAATACGATCCTTACGAAATTTTACATAAAGTTGTGTGTCAGTATTCCCTAACTTATTACAAAGTTCAAGTTTTCCCATCAATTCTTCTTAAGATATTGGGGAAGAAAACTCGAAATTTGAGATTATTATAACTTCGAGATTTTGATTTTGTCCATTATAGAACTTAAGCATTGCATTTCGGAAATGAACCTAACCTGATAGTTACAAGTCACTAGGTCATTTTGTGCTTAAGTTATCGTTGCAACGAAAACATCAGCTGAATATGAAATCGGATTCTTCATCAGTGAACCCAATCTAGTCGCTTAAGATTATTTTGAGGTCAAAAGTCTAAAATTACAGACATTTGGCAAGCCGATGAATTTCTTGTTTCCTACAACTAGCGCGTGGATATCATAACATATCATCAAAATTACTATTTCGAGTATCTTCTTACCAAAAAATTTTTATGGACCCTTATGAATGAGCCATCCATTATAAATAATATACCGAAACGCACACAATTATATTGACAGTGTAAGGTGGCCTTTAAGATGAAGATCTTGAATATAACCGGTCAAAAACTGTGCCATGAGAGGACAACAATTTCATTCTCTGAGGTGACATAATCAGTTAGTATAAAATGAAAAATATCTTTTGTAGTTGAATTATGAGCTTCAAGTACCTGTTGAATGAAATTTGTTACCGATTTTCATGATTTAATGTAACAGGATGAAATGGAAAAAAATCCGAATAATTCACATATGTTACATTTTTTTTCGATGAATTGGTTATCACAATGGCAAATTGAAAGTTTTCCGGTGAAACCAATTCAGTTGGTTGTCAATGCTGAATTTTTTTCAATACAATGTAATGTTTTTAGAAGTTAGGGGCTTCCGAAAAAGGTCTAGTTAAATATTGAAAAAAATTGTTCACTCTGTGAAGAAAAAAATACTTGGAATTGAAATTTATGAGTACTTTTTTCCGGAAACTGTTCAGCGGATTTCAATGAAATTTGGCACGAAGTTTCATGACAATATTCCCCTGCAATGTTCAAAGTTTGAGCTCCATAGAGGATTCTCTTGAAAATATCGAATAAATAATGAATAACATTTCGTTATTGCCTACGCTTCGTTTTCATTTCCACCATAACTCAAAAGAAACTGATCCAATCTGAATGAAACTCATTAGTCAGTCGGAAAATCCTGATGGGTCAACTTGTGCAGAATTTGGTGATCATCGAGTCATCGAAAATAAAAAAAATCAAAATTCGGAATATTTATAAATTAACATAAATAAAAAAATCCTGTCGTCGAAAATAAAAAAAAATCAAAATTCAGAATATTTATGAATTAACATAAATAAAAAAAATACCTTGATCCTTAGGAATATTATCGTATTGACTTATCCAAGTTTTAAGCACTTCAATATTATTGTCAAATTCCTTCTGTGTAACGTTATGCTCCTTCAAAATTTTTTCTTTCTCTTCATCCGTTACTTGAATCAATTTCGAAAGTTCCGACATTTTGAAAAACGTTAAAATGGAGATTTATAAATGAACCAATGAAAAATTTTTACAACAACCGACACCGTGAAAATACTTCGTGAAACTGATTGGATGATGTCAATCAATCCGGATTTAAAGAATTTTAAAGCGAGTTACTCGCGCACAAAAAGTCTACCTCTACTTGACCAATACGTCATAGTTAAGGTGATATGTAAATTTGGTGTACACGATAAACAATTTATATTTCACATAAAATCGAATCGTTCAAAAATACACGCATACTGCTTAATTATATTTTTTACTTTGGTAATTGGACGGAAATAGCAAAATTCTGTTTCAATTAACAGAAGGTTCAACGTTACATAGTTGTTAATTGTATATGTAGTATTTGGTGTTTTAGAGTAACACGAAAGTGTAATAATAATATTCATTTGGAATTTTACAATATTGACATCTTTGTTTTCCGGTAAACTTGGAGGATTTCCTTGAAAACTGATTCGTGATTTTGAGTGTGATTTTCAATGGGTAAATATGAGGTTTTTCTCATGGGCATTTAGTACCAGTCAATGCAAAAAGGCATAGCAAACGTAATAATATTAGGTAAAATAGGAAATGGTTTCATGGAGAAGAAAGAGCTCCAGTAGTAATGAGTAACATAATCACAAGGACGAATATCCGTCGATAAATCAACAAATCTTCCCCCTTGATCAGAGCTAATCACCCAATCAACCAAAACACCTACACCGAAGAAGCGGATCCAAGTAGAATGATTACAGCTGTACGATCAATAACAATTGTGAAACAGCTGTAGTCATTCTACTTGGATCCGCTTCTTCGGTGTAGGTGTTTTGGTTGATTGGGTGATTAGCTCTGATCAAGGGGGAATATTTGTTGATTTATCGACGGATATTCGTCCTTGTGATTATGTTATTCATTAGGTAAAATGTTTTTTTTTATTGGAACAACCTGTATTTAATTTTCGTACTCAGTGAGTTATATTTTTCATTTGGGATATCTTCGTTAGTTTTCAATAAATATAGATTTTTCGTCTAAATCTGAGGTGGCTGTAGAAAGTTTTAGTTCTCCATAATTGAATGTTATTAACTTTTGCACGCATATTCACATTTATTGCCAAGGCGTTAAGTGAATCTATATTTATTAAGTATTATGGGTTTTTATACTTAAATACTTAAAAGTGTTTAGATTTCAGGTCTTTAATTAATGTTTTCTTATGACTCATGGATTTGATGTTTGGATGAGAGCTAACCTTTATCACGTGCTGAATTTTGACACTATCGTGTCTTTTTTGTGTATATTGAGAGGACGAAATTTCAAATGCATTAATCTCATAAACCGTTGGGTGGGTCTTGTCCATTCTGCACTTGACCATCGTATTCCAGTTATAAACATCGAAAATTGTTATTTAAATATTGAAACATAGAAACTCAGGGCAGGTTTGAAGCTTCAGTATAAGAGTTGAATTCAGAATGGACAAGATACGTCAACGGTTTAAAGGATGAACGTTGTTGAAATTTGTCATCTCAATATTTCCAAAAATGCACACGAGACCAGGTCAAAACAGTACGTGGATACACGAAAATAGACCAGTTCTGAAGCATTTGAGAATGGTGAAAAGTGAAAAAAAATACAAGTAGGATGATTGTGAGATAAAGAGGATATAACAAAAGTTAAAGGAAAAATAAATTAGGAAGGGGGTGAGTTTTTGAGGGTAAAACATGGTTTTTCTGAATTTTCGGCATAACTACAAGTCCAACGAAAAAATGTCGAACTGCAAAGTTGTAGGTAATGAAAAGATCTACAAGATTTTTATTCCCATTTTTTCCCATAACCTGAAAAGTTATGTGAAAATTCAAATAACCAAGTTATTGGTTTCATCTTGATCTTATACGAAAAATATTTTATTTCACAGAAATAACCTTTTTATGTCCCAAATGTAGGTTTTTTTTTTGATCGGAAATATTTATCTGTTCACTTCATTTTGCCTTTTCATATCTGAAAAGCAGCCTAAGCTTCAATCGGGAAGTCTCACGTAAACATATTTACCTTTTTAAAAAGTAAGTTGGTTTTTATACGTTGAAATCTATACTTTCTGATGGTGTAAAAATATATATTAATTAGAAAATTTTCTCAGAAAATGCAAAAATGTACTACTATAATTCAGAACCAAATGAGTTGATAAAGTTGATATTTAATGAGACATCTACAACATTTTGAAAAAATTATGGAATATTCTTCAAATTATATGCATGAATGCCTATTCCTTGCTATTTTGAAATAGTTTACATTTACATACATTTTAGCCCATCAAAAGGTATTCCATACAGAAATGGGAAATAGGCTACTAGGGTAGAGACCATATTTCCTGATATTTGCTAAGAAAATTTACCATAATAATGTAAGTTGAGGAAGTTGAGACTTCAAGAAAAAAAAAGATTCTTCAAAAAAGTAGATACTTTAACGTGAGACGTTTCGATTGAAACTGAAGGTGCTTTTGCAGCATTCAGTCAAAATCACAGTGTATTCAGAACATAGAATGTAATTTTCACCAAATTCTGAACAGAAACATGATAATTTGTTCAGGATATCGTTAAGATCTCATTTTGGGGAGATTTTGCAATAATTTCAGGTATTTTCTAGGTCTCAATTCAAATATCTGAAAAAAAAAACTATTAAGAATTCAATAAAATTTATATTGAATATCGACGCTTAGGCCTTTTGCAGTGTTTCTTGTTTTATTATCACTAAATTAATAGAAATGGGAATTTTCAAGAATTTTGTTTGAGAATTTTATGATCCGAAAACTGTCATCCCGATTCTATTGAAAATTTACCTGAACCTATGAGACGTAATTTCTCATCCAAAAATCAGGCATATTTTAATTCGTTCAAACTCATATTTCCAGGAATATTATTGTTATTTTTCAGTTATTCATTATTCATTAACGATTATGTTGGAGGAACTGCATAAGAATTAGTTGTCAAATTCATTTATATTTGTTACTATAGTGGGTTGGCCATCCGTGAAAACTTTTACATTCTATGGAATTGTCCTAGAGACTTCTGGGTGTATTTGGGATTTATGCAATTCGGTTGAATTCGTAGATAAGTAAAATCCGATTAATACTTCCAGAGTTATGCTATCTGATATACACAGTAGTGTATTACTACAATATAACAAAGGCTCAAAGTTCATGAAAATTCTGAGAGAATCATTACATAAGAATTATGGACTATACCATACTTCTATCGACTTATTTACTTGTTATAATAATAATATAATAATAATAAGAGAGTTTATTCAGAAAAAAAAATCTACAAAATAAACTCTATGATACTGTAGAGTTAATTATATTAACTGTGCACAGTACTGAACATAACATTTTTCTTTAAACACGCCGCAAAATGAATAATTTTCATGTTTTGTACACTCCCAAAAACCTCTGTCGCAGATATGAGCATGCAGATATTGTTTACCATGTCAGTCTACAAAAAACGTCTCAATCCATCCTTCTTCACTGTCACGTCCGGGTAACCGTCAAATTCATTTTCTAAAAGTCATGTCAAAAATCGGGAATTCATTATTGAGTCTGATTTATTGTTTTATGTATTTCCGTTCTATCGAAATTCATTATCCATTTTTTCAATTTTTTTTTGAAAGATCGTTTATTTTTTAGTTCAGTTAAATCTTCGGGCACTAGAAGAAACAGCCTTGGAGCTATATAGGTGCAGCATCTTTGGCCAATTTTTTTTATAGTTCTTGGGCGTTCAAAGTTTCTTTTGGCAGCTCTGGTATGATATTGGTGGTCCTTCTTTTTTATGTGAATTTTTCCCTCAAAGATGTTCATAACAATCTTCAGAGCAAACAACTGCCTTACATCGGGTACCCTGGCCAGTTCATAAAGTTGTTTACTAGGGAAAGTTATTATTTTACCATGTATTATTTTGAGAAAATACTTTTGAAGCACATCCAGTCTTCTTTTGTGGCTGTCTAGTACTCCGCCCCAACCGATTACACCATATAATAACTGGGGTTGCACGAGGGCATTGTATAAGATATTTAGGTGTTTAGTACTACTTATGCTATTTTTTATATATTTAAATTTGTACAAAATACCACGCAGTTTTCTTGTTAAATATATCATGTGCTTATCCCATTTCAAGTGTTGGTCAATTTCAATTCCCAAATACTTAACGGAGTCTGCTTTGGGAATAACCAACTCTTCGTTAATATGTATGTCCTCAAGATTTTCAGTTACAGCTTTGCTCGATGTAAATGGTAAGTATTTTGTTTTGCCTAGATTTAAGGTGAGTTTATTTAGCTGTAACCATTTATTTATTTTGTCGAAATCTCTCCTAGCGATTTATCCCCACTTTTATGTACTGGTCTTACAATTCCTAACTTCAAACTATCAGGAAAACAACCCCTCCGAAAACAAGTGTTCACCAGATAGGATAATGGTTCAGCTATTTCGTCTTTTATTTCTTGCAGCGTTTCAGCTCTTATTCCATCAAGACCGGTCGATTTCTTAGTTTTCAAATCCGATATAACCTGAATGACCTCCAGCGGTTCCACCGGAGCTAGATAAAATGAGCTATCAACTTTAAGACTATTCTCAGTGAAGTTATCGGGACTTTTTATTTTACTAGCATATTTTTCGCCTAATTTGCTGTAATATTTATTGAAAGATTGTGCGATCTCATAATCATCATCAATTTTTCCTCTATCTGGTGTTTGTAGGAAATTTATTTTTGTTTCAGGTTTATGTTCATTACAAATGTCTCCAACACAGTCCCATAACGCCTTCGACCCTGTACTCTCTTGGATGCGATTTTGAAAGTAGTTGAATTTAGCTTCCTTTATTTTTTTCTGGACGTCATTTTTGCATCTTGAATATTCATTTTTCAAATTTGGGTCATGTTGTTCTTTTTTGAATCTACAATATAATTCATTTTTGTAGTTGATTAATTTACAAATTCCAGGGGTTATCCACCCTTTCCTTATTCTTTCGATTTTTTTTACCGCGACCGTAGTTGTACATGCTTCAATATGTTCAGTCAAAAGCCCGACAAAGCCATCAGTGATCTTATTCACCTCATTATGTTCATATACCCGCAGCCAGGATTCGGTTTTTAATTTCTTTTTAAGCATAGAATAATTAATATATTTCTTTTCCTTTTTGGGGTTGGCATTTTTACATTTCATCCTCAGATCCAGACCCAAAATAACAGGGTTATGGTCTGTTACAAGGTACTGCAGGACACCAGCATCAGTTTCATCACCATCGGGGTTAAAACCTCTCACAAAAAAATGATCAAGACACGTCCCGCTGTCCAGACGTGTTGGAATGTTTATCATTGAAACAAACCCATATGACGATAAAATGTTCTTATATTCCTCTACAAGATTGTCATGACCAAGTAAATTGATATTCATATCACCCGCAATAATATGTTTCATATTTAAATTTATATTATATAGGTACTTCGATATCTCAATGTTGAATGAATCTAAAGGTGTTCCCGGCGACCGATATATAGCGGACAACTTCAAGTTTTCTCCATTTACTGTTTTCATATCAACATCCAATAAATTTATGTTATCGATTTTGAGTATTTTGTATTCATAATTGATGTTTTTTTTAATGTATATTATCACACCGTCATTTTTGTTGAATTGTCCTTTATTATAGATAATATTATATCCCTGTATATTGTATAGCTCCGGTTGTTCGACATAGAAAGTTTCTGTTAAAATTATAGCCTCATAATGTTGTTTAGTCGTTTGCAGCAGCATGACCAACTCATCGAAATTTTTTTGTATGCTTCGTATATTCATCTGAAACAATCTGAATTTATGTCCAATAATATTTTTATCTATATCATGAATATTTTCGATAACTTTGGTATTGTAGTCTTCGTTTTGATAATCTCTGACAAAATTATCCATATTTTTCTGCTAGAGTTCAGCACAATTTATATCCCCACACAATTTATATCCCCACACACATCTACAATTTTATAGGTCCGACAATCACACAAGGACAGGTCTTCTCCAAATCCAAATGCTATATACCATTTATTTTTTTACGTAACATATTTGTTTCATTAAAAATTCTGCAGTTGTAGATTTTCCACAGCGATCTGGATGGTCAACCATGTTGAACGGATATTATTTTTTTTTTTAAATTTTGTTCGAGAATTTTGATCAAGACTGTTTGGAAAGTTTTAACATTCATTCACGGTTGGTATGAGATAATAACAATAAATGAATCAAGAATTTCATTGCATGAAAACCTTCATTTTCATGTAACAAGCAACAATTTTAAAACGATGCAACAAACACAATGTCACTTACTAATTGATACCTTTGCTTCTGTGTATCCTGTTTCATATACAGAGTGAGTCTTTGACCTTGTAGAATATTTTAACAGAAGATTCCTGAAGCCAAAAGAAATACTTTTTTTCCCTACCATTTTTTCCGATTCGGCTTGGTTCGTAAGATACAGACTGTTGAAAATCCATAAAAAAAATTAATTTTCGATTATATCTCGCGAACGATCTCATCAAATGAGATGATTGTTGGAATATAGTTTCTTATTGATACGATGAATGTTCCTGGATTACAAAATTTCATCCACATCCCCCAGTTTCTTTGATATGACCATAACATTTCATAAAAATACCAGAAATTCAAAGAATCCAACTTTTAAAAATAATTTGAATGCTATTCAACGAATTTTTGACCATTTTGGAAAGTAAAAGTATTCTTCATTTTTTTTTCGTATGATGCGCCGTTTTCGAGTAATCTGAAATTCAAAAATAAAAAATATCTGTGAAATTCCGAGAATTGGGTACTTTGGCTGAATGCAACTCTGTTCAAAATATTCACAGAATTCAATTTTTCCGCGTTGCCACGTCTAAAAGTTGGGAATGGAATCCTAGCATTTTTTATTTGGAATGATTTGTAAGCGGAGTAGCCGACTTTGGCCAATTCACAATGTAAGTAACCGTAAGAATTCCGCAACTCGTGCGTAAAAATCAAAGAGGAAACTACAAAATTCATAAGTACCAAAATCTTCACAATAGGCGCAACTTTGCTTTTGACTTTGACCATAAGTCGAATGATGTTCTATTCTTATTCCTTATGATTTCTGTTGTTAAATTCTTACATTTTATGTATAAGTAAATTTACGGTTAAGTTATGTCCATTGTAAATTGGCTGTTAGTTCGAAAGTGGAGTAATATGAATAAGCTCACCTCAACTTCTACAATTTAAATACTCCTAATGTTCAAGCAAATTTCCACACCACTATCCATTCAAGGAGCTTCCATTTCAATTTCGAGCTAATTTGTGTAGTATAATTGATTAACTTCTCACTTTTCCATGATAATGGGGATTTTTACTGATTTGAATGCAATCTTTCTGCAGACCCATATTTCTTGAAATTATGTATAGAACTTTGATAGTATTTATTTTGAAGTATTTTTCAAATGCGCTTTCATAACATAACAACCACCATGACATAACCTTAAAACCACGGAGCCACAGATTTATAGTTCAGTTCAGAATCATAGACTTTACAAGTGTATACATAGAATTAGCATATTATGTGTTGTTTGATTCCGACGAGTTCTTTCTTTCTGTTCGTCAATCTGTCAACGTTTTTACTTTCATAGATAAATGAGGTACATCTGTTTTATTTATTTATGAAAATGAAAGTTTGAATGGGTTATGTCTGAATCTGATAATTCTTGGAGAAAATGAAATAAACAAAGAAAATTAATAATTACAAATTGAAGATGAATCTCAAAGCTGATATGAGTGATAGCTAGATGAATTCCCCAATATCGAAAATGAAACTAAGAGAAGAATATCCAACTTTTATCGCCCACGAAATTTGGAATACCTAACTTGTTTATTGTACTATAAATACAACTTTTTTCACCAACTGGAATGTAAAAAGTGAGTTGACGCTTGTTTTCAAAACAGAGTTGCTTATTTCGAAGATTTGAATGGTATATCTTAGGCTTGGAAAAACTTCAGTGTTCAGGTTTCCAGGGGCGGCTAGCCTATTATGAAAATTTATAATGCCTATATCTTTTTATCTAGGCCGAATCGGAAAAAATGGTAGAAGATAAATGTGTTTCTGTCAGCTTCAGGAATCTTCTGTTAAAATATTCTGCAAGGTCAAAGACTCACCCTGTATATTTTATAGAAGACCAGTAGAGGTGGTATTCTTTCAATTCAGTTAACCCTGTAGGTGGCAACTACAAAATGCTATTTCGGAGGTGTTCATTTTGAAACGTATACCTACGAAAAAAATTATATTCTTTTAAATTTCGCCGAGTCACTATTATGGGAAACCATTAATTGTAGTCTAAAAAGTTGATTATTCATTCCCTCAACTATAAAACACTTCTGTATCTAACATGGTATTTATATTAATTTATATTCTAATCTTTCATACTCTTTTATCATCACAATAACTGTCTATACAAAAAACTGTTTTCATCACAGCAATCATAGATGTTCTGTTTATGTGGAACTAAAATATTCTTGGGAAGCACTGACGTGAATTCCATTGTTCAAGCTTGTCCAAATTCGAAGCCATTTCCTCAAAAATTTTGCATGGACCTTCAGCCCGAGAGTTTCGATGAGGTTCTAGATTTCAATCCGAAAATATTCGAAAAATTGAATTAGGAATAGATATATTCACAGAACCATCAGGTGTATTTCACCCATTCATCAATTACGATGTGGGACCAAGAAGAAGGACTGAAGAACGAATTTGAATGCCATGCTGTACTCACACGTCAGATGCTGGAATAAAACTGTATTTGATAAGCAATGAGGGATAATTCTGAATTGTGATTGCTCGGCTATCGTTTTGTACAAATGCCTGTAATTCTTGAAATTGGAGCCGTAAACGTTCCTAACCGATTTGGTTGGACCCCCTGCAAAAGAATCCTTGTTCAAATTTAATTCTGTCTGGCAGGCCGTCCGTATACCCTCTAACTGTCGAACATACCAAAAGTTGTTATGAAGAACAAATATCTCAGGGACATTCGCTAATGGGTAAAATCTGACTAATGGTTTCGGAGTTATGGCCAGATGAATTTTTGTATTCTCAATAACTCTGAAAATGCTGATTTGATTGGATTGAAACTTGATTTGAAGTTAAAATGTACCAAAGTGAAGATGTATGCAAAATTTCGTGAGGATCACATAACTGAAACATTTAAGTATTTTGATATTTGCGATATCTCGGAAACTCTTTACCACATGCTACCGAAATTTCAAGTCTTAATTCTTCGAATAATGTGGACAGATAGACGAAAATTTCGATTCGCAATTTATCGCTGTTTAAACAATTTGTCAATTGATCGACTCCACGTCAGTGCTTTTTTCAAATTTCCTCATTTTTGCAGAAGGTACCCCAGTGGTGATAACATTTTAGGTTCTGGTTGGAGTATATAGAATAAGCGCAATTATGTTGTTATTTCTCTGAAATGAGAATAAACAGAATCAGTTAGCTCATTCTTTCCCACAATTTAAATTTTCGAGCTGCCATTATATGCGAATATGAATATTCAAATTTTTCCATCTGAAATTGAGTGATGTTTGTTTCCATTCAATTCCTATATAGATTTGATCAGTTGTTGATTTTAATTTGAATTTTTTGAATATTGTTCTTTTTGGCAAGTGATTTAACGATGTGAATTCTCGAGAAATACAATTTTTTTAACGATTCAAGTTCACCAGAATTCTTTCCACAGGGTCAACATTATTTCATTGCGTATTTTGTGGATATTTGATTCTTTTTTCTTTATATATGTGCGCAATAGCTGATAGAGGTTGTGAGTATGTCTTTTTCGGAGAAAGGAAATCCATTGGACATTGAAATCAGGAACTTACGCGCTCGTTCAAATTCACAGCAATTTCCCCTTTAAACGTGCATAATCCTTCATGCCGTCAATTTGCACCAATGTAGCTACTAAATTTCGATTCCATCACATCTATACTTTCGAAAATAGCAGGAAAATGAAATTTTTAATGGATATATTCACGAAATCTTTGGATGGAGTTTACCCATTTGCGTTTAATTCCCAAACTTCCTCTTAAAATATCAAGTCTAACGGCAATCGTCTAAACATAAGAATCAATTTACTGACGAAGGTAAAATTCACAAATGGGTAAAATCCACCAAATGATTTCACACAAAATTTTCGATTTTATTTAGACTTATCAAACCAAGAATAGCTTTCTTCACGTGAAAAAGTGGTGAAGCTGAGATTTCATATAACTCATGGCATGTATGTCTGTTATGAAGGATGAATTTCAAAAACATATGGCAAATAGCTTCTGATATACGGAAGAATTCGAAAATATATTTTTAAAATTTTTCTAGTGATATGATCCTCTTGAATTATTTTATACGTTCTCAAGTTGGTACTTTTAAACGACAAATCAAGTTTCAATTGAATCGAATCAGTATTATTCGAGCGAGTGAATAAGTCATTTTTCTACTTGAACTCTAAAAACTTTCTGGATCACCACGGTAGAATGCTTAGGACCCAAAAAGATTAATGATTGCCTCTTTCATTCATATTCATTCATTTAATTCGAATTTCGAGGGAAATGTTGGAGAATCGCAAGATTTCCTTGAAAGAAAGATGGTTTTCGATTAAACCATAGTTATAATTGTGATTTATTGATTCTGGATCTGTTTGAATATCTAGTATGATGGATGTAGATTATTTTTTTTTGACGAATAATCGATCTGCTTGTTCCCAAATGTTCTTTGTCGAAAAATAATTAGAGTTTGGGGAGTTATTTCCACTTGTTGAAAACGGTGTATATCATTTGAATATGAAAGGTTTATTAAATTCAAAAAAGTCTACTTGTTAAAGGCTATTGATACAACAATTAAATACAGATTTTTCTGTATTAACCTTTACATAATAATATCTTTCGATATTGATTTGATATCTTTCGATATACTTTTATGTCGTCGACGTACTACGTCTTCAATGACAAAATTGTTATATCAACTGGCATACAATGATCAAAGTAAAAAACCTTAGAAAAGGGTAAAAAAATGAAATACAACCTAAAAACAATACTAGACACAGTGCTTCATCTTCTATCTTTCGATTTAGAATCATCAGTAGCATTTATTCTATATTATATATCAAAAACTTACCACGTGTTTCACACTCACATTTCACATCAACGGAAATAACCAGATTTAAGTCCATTATTGTTTTCTATGCACAATTCTAACAAGCATGCGTATGGACTTAAATCTGGTTATTTCCGTTGATGTGAAATGTGAGTGTGAAACACGTGGTAAGTTTTTGATATATAATATAGAATAAATGCTACTGATGATTCTAAATCGAAAGATAGAAGATGAAACACTGTGTCTAGTATTGTTTTTAGGTTGTATTTCATTTTTTTACCCTTTTCTAAGGTTTTTTACTTTGATCATTGTATGCCAGTTGATATAATAATTTTGTCATTGAAGACGTAGTACGTCCACGACATAAAAGTATATCGAAAGATATCAAATCAATATCGAAAGATATTATTATGTAAAGGTTAATACAGAAAAATCTGTATTTAATTGATGAAAGGTTTAGTTGGAATATTATCGGTTCTTCTTCTGTAATATGCCTTTTATTACGCGCTTGTTTTGGGGAACAGCGCGTTATCATTTCGTCACGAAGTCAGTTATTTTCGAATTTTAAGCCGAAATTGGTCTCAAACGACTAGGTTGGACTCACTGATGAATAATCCGTGGTCAAAATTGATTCTGTCCGTCCGGCCGTGTGCGCTGTAACTTTCGAAAGGAAGGACCTAGAGTCTTGAAATTTTCAGGTTAGGTTGATATCCTGAATATCTGAATGTGGGCCACATCTGCCGAATAGTTTTCGTGCTACAGCCATTTGAAATTTTGACTTTTCAATAACTCGAAAAATATTTATCTGATCGCAATGAAACTTGGTTTGAATATGACCAGTGTCAATGAGGGGAATTATCCATGGAAAAATTCGAAACATTTCTTTTAAATGTTTATATTTCATTGAAATTTCCAAGTCATCATTTCGCAATGTGAACAAGCGCGTAAAAGCTGCTGACTTCACGTCAGTGCTTTTCTACATTTTATTTCAAGCGCTCGTTCTAGGAAACAACGCTAAAATATTTTCAAACGTGGATAGCTTGAATTAATAATACAGTTTTGGACTTTTTATACATTTTGGTGATTATCTCAATAGAACGAGTGCGATCCGAGTTGTGAACTTGGTAATTAGTTGTGGAATCTAGTCGCGCAATCGTTTAAAAATTCTAAAAAAGTACTACTGTGAGACAGAAAACTTTCACGCTCTTGTTTGAATTTCAACTATTAGAACAACACAAAATTTTGCTCCTAGTTGGGCGTTGGTATTGGCGAATGAAGATAAACGCTACTCCCTCTGGTGGCTATCAGAGTAACCCGAGATAGTCAGATTATTCTTTAAAAGTTAGATGGAATGTCATTGAAATTAGAAGTTTTGACATTTCCCTTGGCTCTTGTATAATTCAGCAAGTGTTTTTACGGAGAAAAAGACAACTCAAATGTCCCTTCCCATAAGTTACACAATTCGTGTAATTAACTATGTTTTCTTTTGTTGTGGTGGTGAGGAACTCGCTTGAATTATACTTTCTCCAATGGTTTCGCCCATTCAAAACACCTTCAACTATTCAAATGACACAAATTAATATACTTCTATTACCAGGAATGATATATTTACTCTACAGCAAGTTATGTTGTTAAATGTGTAACTTATTTCATACAATGGAATGTAAGTTACCAGAAAATGTACCTATATTTGTTGAATAAAAACTATGTATCATTGACAAAAAGTTTGAATTCCGCAATCCACGTGGCCCTTTTTTAAAAATTATAATTCTATCCAATTTTTAATACAGTTATTTTTCAAATATTGGCAGGGAAGACTCAGAAATAAAATGCGTGAAATCTCAAAAATATTAAAGAGTTCTAGTTCATGTGTTACAAATTTTGTCCACCCTGTAAATGCCCCATCTCCACGAACACCACCTCCTAAGCTCCGCCCATCCTTTCTACGTCCAGGAACACATCCAGAGTCCGGACTCATCCGTTCCAGAACCCGCAAAGAAAATCAGTTTACGAGGCGCTAAATGCATTTTCCCAGAGAACAGGGCAAGACGGGCGTTTCCGGAAAAGGAAACATAAACAGCTCAGCCGGGCGGTAAGGGAGAACGCCCGGCGTAATTGGCGGAACAGGAACCCGTTTCCGTTCTCGACGTTCCAGACGGGACCACAAAAGGATAAAAAGTGTGGGAATAGGTGAAGAAGTACGTGAAGGATATTTTAAGTATTTTATAGTGAAAAAGCGTTATTATTTTGAACGAACGTCTGTTATTTTCGAATTTTGGGGCCTGAATAAGTTGTCTTCACCGACACATTCAGGTCGATTCTGTTTGAGTATTGCTATGAACCTTGCTATTCTAGTCATATTGCTATCTTTCTAATTTATAGCAATATGGCCATGATGTTACGTATTCTGTTCAGAGTGTTATAGCAATGTTTGTTATGAATTTTGTCATAACAATATTGCTATCATAGACTTCCATAATTGGTGATTTTAGAGCTGACAACACTGTATTTTGTGACATTAGAACTACAAGGAAGAAGAAAATAACCCTAATTGGTGAGTTTTCTTTATGGTTTCGCATACATAACCTCAATCTACGGCTTTCTTTATTCATGTAAACATCGATATAAAAAATGTTAGGAAAAGAAACGAGTCAAATTGGCCAATAACCAATTTCCTGGATACCAATAAAATATTGGTTATCAGAAATCGAATGCAGCAATTTTATTCAGGCGTTAATGATTCGAAATTCGATAAACTTTTTCGTTGGAACCTCAAAGGGATTGCATTTGTTGAGACGAGTAGAATAATCATCTCAGCTGTTGCCTATTCCTGTATCTTAGTCTAAGAATTTTCCTTGAAATTAAATAATACTCCTAGAGAACACATTTCCATTAGCGTATACTTTTTTTATTCATGTAAACATCGACTTAGTCGAAAATATTACGAAACAGAAAAACCAATTTTAGTCAAATTGACCAATTTTCTGGATACCGATAGAATTTTGGTTTCCAGAAATCAAATGCAGCAATTTTATGCTATTGATTCGAAATTCGATGAACTTTTCTGTTGGCAATTCAAAGGGATGGCTGTTAGATCATTAGAATAATCATCTCAGTTGTTGCTTACTATGCCGGTATTTTATTCTAAGAATTTTCCATGAAATAACAAATTTCTATTACCACATACTTCCCTATCAATATTTTCGAATTCTTGGAAGAAATAATACTTAAACAAATGGATCTCTGTAAGATTCCCTTTCTAACCTATCTTGTTATCAAGAATAGCAAGTACTATTTTGAGGTTGCTAAGATAGCAATATTGATAGCAAGATTCTCGTTAAAGTGACAGATCATATTGCTCAAAATCGTTGATCAGAATACCAATAATTCCAATCTTGTTATGATAGCAATATCTTTTTCTTAGCAATATTGCTATTTGCAAACAGAATCGACCTGATTGATGGAAATTCTGAGGTCTGAATGTGAGTCTGTCCTGTCATATAGCTTTTATCGATTCTTCAACACTTTCAGGTCCAACTCATCGAAGGAAGTTCCTTTTACCCAAACTCGAAATTTTTCACCGGGCTGTGGAAATATCTGGGAAGGGACATTTGAGTTTGCTTTGTCTCAGTTTAAAAGTCTGTAAAATCAACAACCTGAAAAGAAAAATGCGTATTGATTACATCGTTTAACATCAGCAAGAAATTGAAATGTTCCATGAATTAATAACGAAGCAAATAGGACGTAGACAAACTTATCCAATATTCCTTCACTTATGGACCCGGTCACGCAACTCTAAGAACTTCTTCTTAATCGGAAAGTTATCGATTTGCGAGAGCATCCGCTAATAATCTGAAGGGCAGACAAGTGACGATATATGAGTGTAGGGTGTGGAAATCGTAACATATGTTACAGATTTCAAGGAGTCGACATGTCTTGACTTATGAATGACGTTCATTTTTCATCAATTTCCTCGGACTGGTCGATGTAAGCGACGTTTTGGTGGGAAATTAGTCAGAAACGTTTAGCCGTCGTGATATAATAAAATATAATAAACTTGGAGACTTGAGTGGCACTTTGAAACCGAGGCGAACAGGTTGTTCAAATTTACCGAGGGATTGATAGAAATTTAGTCCCATGGTTTTTACATTATTTTATGCATTTTAGGACTGGATTTACATTTTCAAGGATTAGCAATTCCTTCTGAAACCCTGTATATGCATTATATTCCACCTCACCTAGTTCATTCATCAAAAACATCTGGGAAAACTACGAACGGAAAGACAACAATTACTCTTGAATAAATGAAACATATCTCATATTTATCATGCAACATTTCCCAAGTGAACGAGTCAACGAGAACAAATAGCTCCGGTAAACTCACCCCTTTAAAAAATTCAAAGGACAACCCTTCAACTTTACAGAAACCTGTCATCCTCCAGATGTATGAAAATTAAGATCGTGACATCTTCATTCCAAGGCACACCGCGACGAATTTAGACGATGAAATGCAGCTCTGAAGGGAGTATCATTATTTTAATTGTTAGACACAGTTCTCCAGGTTTTTCTTGACGAGGAAATTCTCTAGAGTCATCAGTTTTTCCCGAGTATACGTAGTTAGGAAGCCCGGCTGTATAGGTCTAGTGTTTCGTGTAATAATTATGAACCAGCTTCATTTAACAAGACCTTTTTGCATGGAATATTACCCTTTTATTAAACTATGGCTCATTATGAAAATTTATGAGTTTGTTAATGAGACGTCTGGGTTATGGATCAAGGTTGAATAAAGGGGTGGTTCAATTTGGAATGTTCCGGCTGGTAGGTTTGGACGCTATCATCTTGAAATTTTGCAAATGCTGTCGACTTTGGATTGTATAACCGAATACAGTTGGAAGATAATTATCTGGACTAATTGTTGTCGTTTGGCAATATCTATCAGAAAATACAAGATGAGGGGTTTGTTACATTTCATATTGTCGAAATGAATATAAAGTTTGATTAATTAGGGGCCATTTCATATTGCTGTTTACAATCAATTTGCATCAACCCTGTGAGCGACCCATACAATCTTAAATGAGAAGATGAGTTGAATGACATCTTACAGCTTATTCAGTAATATCCAGAAAGAAATGTTTATCATTGCATCTGGAAGCTATGAAAACAATACGCCATGTCTCACTATAAAAGTTGAGTCCAATGAAAATTCTAGGACAAAATGGATATATAATTGAAATAATATACTTCTTCATGCAGCAGAAAAGACATTAAACACACATACGAAAACTAATCAGAATATAAAGTCAGATAGAATTTATTAAGCAACATATTAACGCCTCTACAAATGAATTACAATAATACTCATAGAAGAAAACGTGAAAATTGCAGCATATAATATGAACTATTGGAAATATTTACAGTAAAATAAGAGATCTAATCTCTATACCTGATTACGTGACAGGATTCGTATTATTTTCAATATCTATGCAAATTTTTCCGATATCTGATAAGTAATAAGGAAAAATTTCAATCAGAATATCTTAAAAATTTCAAAAAGCACTGCCGTGAAGGCAGCAACTTTTGCGCGCATGTTCAATGTAGATGACCGCTTCAGCAACGAATTTGAACGTGCGCGCAAAAGCTGGTGCCTTCACGGCAGTGCTTTTTGAAATTTTTTTCTGATAAATTACTGGATTTCAATTCGATCATATCTGTATTTTTGGACATATTGTAAAAATAAAATTTTGAATGGGTATATCTACGGAATCATTGGGCGGATTTTACCCATTCACGAATTCGACCTTCGTAATTAAGCCCCAAACCTACTCTACAAATATCGAGTTTCTAAGTCGTTTCTTCCGGAAGCTATTGTGTTTACGGTCAGCCTAACGGCCGACTACGTAAACACAATAACTTCCGGAAGAAACAACTTAGAAACTCGATATTTGTAGAGAAGGTTTGGACCTAAATTACGAAGGCCGAATTCGTGAATGGGTAAAATCCACCCAATGATTCCGTAGATATACCCAATCAAAATTTTATTTTTCCAATATTTCCAAAAATACAGATCAGATCGAATTGAAATCCAGTACTTCATCGAAAATAACAGTTCGAAGTTTCATACAGAATTTAATGAGGATGATATGATGAGAAAATCATAGAAATTTTTTTTCAAATTGTTCTAATAACACGATTATCACGAAATTTTGCATAAAGTTGTCTTTCAGCATCTTAAAACTAGCTGTGAAGTTTAATCAGGACTGAATCAGTATTTCTCGAGTAATACCGAAAAAATCAACGATATCGAGAAGAAAACCTCGAAATTTGACATATTTTTTCCCGATATCTCCAAAACTTATGATGGTATCGAACTGAAATTTAGTACACTGCTGTGAAATTAGAAGGTCACAGTGTGAGTATAATTTTTTTTGGATATGATGAATGGTTTCCGAAAAAAAAAATTGTTTGTAAAAAAATTTCGAAAAATTTTTTTTTTAAATTTACTGACAATATGATCTTAACGAAATTTGGCTCAAAGTTGCGCGTTGTTATACTCCACCAAACTGCCAAGTTTGAATCCAATCGCTTGATTAGTTTCTGAAATAAAAAATGAATAACTTCAAAACTTCAAGTGCCTAGAACTCTGAAACTATTCGACCGATTTGGCCCATTAACGAACTTAACCGCGGCATTCTGATGCGCAACCTGTCCTGAAAGTTTCAAGTAGCTAGCTAGCTTCTGTCGACAGTTATCGTGTCTACGGACGGCCGGCCGGACAGAATCAATTTTGACACCGGATTCGTCATTAGTGAGTCCAACCTAGTCGATTGAGACCATTTTCGGCTCAATCATCCAAAATTACAGACATTTGGACAAAATGATAGCACGCTGTTTCCCTAGAACATGCGCGCAAAAACTCGTTTCAGATTGTTGTGATGACACTATCATCATGACATTTGCCACAAACTTGTGCATCAGCATTTTCCAAACGGTTAAAAGGTTTCATCATGACTGGATCAGTACTGTTTGGGTAGTTCTGGCAGAAAAAACTGAATATAACATATTTTTGTCAACATTTAGGAATCTCAAAATAAAACACACTGCTGTGAAATAAAGGGTGCAATCCAAAAAAAAAGTTTCAACGAATTTTTGCGCGCATGTTCTAGGGGAACAGCGTGCTATCGTTTTGTCCAAATGTCTGTAATTTTGGATGATTGAGCCGAAAATGGTCTCAATCGACTAGGTTGGACTCACTGATGACGAATCCGGTGTCAAAATTGATTCTGTCCGGCCGACCGTAGACACGATAACTGTCGACAGAAGCAAGCTAGCTACTTGAAACTTTCAGGATAGGTTGCGCATCCGAATGCCGCGGTTAAGTTCGTTAATGGACCAAATCCGTCGAATAGTTTCAGAGTTATAGGCACTTGAAGTTTTGAAGTTATTTATTTTTTATTTCAGAAACTAATCAAGCGATTGGATTCAAACTTGGCAGTTTGGTGGAGTATAACGACGCGCAACTTTGAGCCCAATTTCGTTAAGATCATATTGTCAGTAAATTTAAAAAAAAATTTTTTTCGAAATTTTTTTACAAAAAAATTTTTTTTTCGGAAACTATCCATCATATCCAAAAAAAAATATACTCACACTTTGACCTTCTAATTTCACAGCAGTGTACTAAATTTCAGTTCGATACGATCATAAGTTTTGGAGATATCGGGAAAAAATATGTAAAATTTCGAGGTTTTCTTCTCGATATCGTTGATTTTTTCGGTATTACTCGAGAAATACTGATTCAGTCCTGATTAAACTTCACAGCTAGTTTTAAAATGCTGAAAGACAACTTTATGCAAAATTTCGTGATAATCGTGTTATTAAAACAATTTGAAAAAAAAAATTTCTATGATTTTCCCATCATATCATCCTCATTAAATTCTGTATGAAACTTCGAACTGTTATTTTCGATGAAGTACTGGATTTCAATTCGATCTGATCTGTATTTTTGGAAATAATGGGAAAATAGAATTTGGAATGGGTATATCTGCGGAATCATTGGGTGGATTTTACCCATTCACGAATTCGGCCTTCGTAATTAAGGTCCAAACCTTCCATAATATCCAGGAAAGCACTGCCGTGAAGGCAGCAGCTTTTGCGCGCATGTTCAATGTAGATGACCGCTTCAGCAACGAATTTGAACGTGCGCGCAAAAGCTGCTGCCTTCACGGCAGTGCTTTTTGAATTTTTTTTCTGATAAATTACTGGATTTCAATTCGATCATATCTGTATTTTTGGACATATTGTAAAAATAAAATTTTGATTGGGTATATCTACGGAATCATTGGGTGGATTTTACCCATTCACGAATTCGGCCTTCGTAATTAAGGTCCAAACCTTCTCTACAAATATCGAGTTTCTAAGTTGTTTCTTTCGGAAGTTATTGTGTTTACGTAGTCGGCCGTTAGGCTGACCGTAAACACAATAACTTCCGGAAGAAACGACTTAGAAACTCGATATTTGTAGAGTAGGTTTGGGGCTTAATTACGAAGGTCGAATTCGTGAATGGGTGAAATCCGCCCAATGATTCCGTAGATATACCCATTCAAAATTTTATTTTTACAATATGTCCAAAAATACAGATATGATCGAATTGAAATCCAGTAATTTATCAGAAAAAAATTTCAAAAAGCACTGCCGTGAAGGCAGCAGCTTTTGCGCGCACGTTCAAATTCGTTGCTGAAGCGTTCATCTACATTGAACATGCGCGCAAAAGTTGCTGCCTTCACGGCAGTACTTTTGAAATTTTTTTAGTTAATTTCGTATCATACAATCCCAACAAAATGACTTATTGTTGCATGTTGTCTACAACAACCAACTAAGAAGTTTCAATCTAATCGCTCAAACCTCAAAATCTAAACGCCTATAACTCCGAATCTAATTAGCCGATTTGTCCCATAAACTGACTCTTTCTTCTTGTTCTGGTGCGCGACCTACATCAATAAACTCATCAGATTATATTCTTACGATGGCGCCCAACGAGGAGCCTGCCATACATGAAATTTCATCAATAGAGATAGTCGTTCTTTTATACATCTCAATGAAACGTCGTATTAATACGTCGCATTGCAGGAACCAACTCTTCAGCGGCAAGAATCGATTATTTATCTTTTGAATCCTGAAAAATCTACTAGGTATAGGTGAGCTCTGCTCTAAACTAGTAATTTCCATTAATACCGACTGCTACAACATTTCTTCAATGAATAACAGGACAATGAATCATGAAGTATTCTGGTACTCAATATAGAGCAGGTTATCACCTAATTTTGATGAATAAACTCTTCAGATCCTTTTTTCACGTCGGCGTCCAACAAGGAGTTTCCATTCGCAATATTTCATCAACATAAATGATTTTTCCTACATACAGGGTCTTTCACGAGGAACCTCACCCATATTTATACGGGAAACTACTGAACGTATTTTCATGAAATTCAGCACTTATAAGTATTTCACGATGCTGATGAAATCTAAATTATTTTCAAGGCATGAGCACCTCCGGTTTTTCCGGAAATGACGTCAACTTCCGTTTTTCAAATTAGAACACCATTTTTTTATTGCAGAAATAGATTCCTTAGAAAATTTCAATTTATTTTGATGTAACATTTTTCAGTTTTGGTTGGAAAATTCTCTCTGAGCGGGAAAATTCGAAAAAAAAATCGAAAATAGAGCTCCGCTGAAACAAGAATAACTTCGAGGTTTTTGGATGGAAAATTTTCTTTTTTGGGATTTTTCAAGATGTAAGATTGATGTATCCACTTTAAAAATCGAAATCGCGATTCATGATACAGGGGGTGAAAAAATCGCTTTCAAAATTAGGGATGACAAAATCGTGAAAAATCAGTTTTTTCAAATTAGAACCCCATTTTTTTATGGCAGATAATGAATCTACGTTAAAAAATAATGTTAGTGTATGCATCACACCCTTGCCCTAAAATGGATATTTTCTGAGTTATTCACAAAAAACTGTTTTTCGTCTTGAATTTTCAGCTATTTCTTTTCCCTTCACGCCAAAAAGATGAAATTTTCAGGAACTGTTAGTTGAACCATGCTGTAGATTTTTCACCCCTTCTTGAAACCGACTTCAAGTTACTATTAGGAGAACCATGGCAAACTCTCGCAGTTATAACTAGAGAAGATGCTCAAAGTTTTGACCGTTAATTTCTAGACATTTATTTATACGTCTCAGGAATGCTTCGTGCGTTGCTCTTCTTATTTCATCGGGAGGAAGAGATCTGCAAAAGTGTTTAAAAACCAAATTGAGTTTCAAAACTATGAATCTAAAAATCTAAACAAACCTGAACGCATTTCTGACTCGTTCTATGCAGTCCTCTTTATCAGTCAGGGGAGTTGAGTAGACAATATTTTTTATCCTACCCCAAACATAATAGTCTAAAGGAGTTAAATCGGGAGAACGTGGTGGCCAAAGATGTGGACCATTGTTCGCCAACCATCGATCTTCAAATAGCCTGTAGAGGATATTTGACACATTGAGTGAATTGTGTGGAGGCGCGCCATCTTGTTGATACCATAAGTCATTATGGTTCTGTACTAGCGGCTCAATTATTTGAGTCGATATGTCAGAATATCTATCTCCTAAGGGAGAACATTCTTTAAATAATGCAAACATGTGTAGTGTTCTATCTTACCAGTTAAAGTCCCATCATAAATGTGAACATCGAGAATTGCATTATTTTTGATGGCGCAAAAAACATTGAAACTCCAGGTCTCTTGAAAGTTCCATTGTCTGAAGTGGTGGTTGTTCTCTTCATCCCAATAATGACTGTTATGCCTATTGAAAGAACCATTCTTTGTGAATTTAGATTCATCTGTCCAAATTATACAGTCCAAAAAGTTTTCATTCTCTTGAAATCGAATCATCATAGCTTCGCAAAACTCTGTTCTCCTGACGAAATCAGTTTCCTTCAAATGCTGTACCCTATTGAATTTATATGGGTGCATTTTATGTTTTTTTAATATTCTCCAAACACTCGATTGAGATAATCCCAGATCAATCTCGGCATCTTTGAGAGAATTTTGAGGATTCACACGAAAATATGCAAGAACTGTAATTTCGTTGTTCTCATCTTCTACTACACTTTTTTCTCTGTGTGTAGTTTTCTTAACGAAAGATCCGACATTTCTCAAGTTTGTCATGGTTCTGTTAATGGTATCTCTCGTTGGTCTGGGTCGGTCAGGAAACCTCTCAATGAACAGTCGAATCGTTCTATCTACAACTTTATTACATTCTCCATGAAGTAGAATGAGATTTAAATAATCTTCATTGGTAAAATTAGGCATAGTGATCGATTTTATAACTTAATACGAATTATCACCAAATTAATAGTAAACACAAAATGCTACTGAATAAAGAGGAAATTGGCAGATGTAATTAATGATATCTATCATTAAAAAAAAATAATGTAAAACATGGTAAGTTTTTGCATATGGTTCATAAGGAATTATTTATTTATCACTGGAGAGAAAACCGATGGCCGATTAGTTGAAATAAAGAGGTTTCCGATACAAATTCGAATCCAAATTCGCCATCTATTTAGGAACAACCTGTAACTTTTTTCTCTTGCATATTAGGGTAGTAAAATCTTAAACATGGTTTAAGTAACAGTTCCTGAAAATGTCATCTTTTTGGCGTGAAGGGAAGAGAAATAGCTGAAAATTCAAGACGAAAAACAGTTTTTTGTGAATAACTCAGAAAATATCCACTTTAGGGCAAGGGTGTGATGCGTACACTCACATTATTTTTTAACGTAGATTCAATATCTGCCATAAAAAAATGGGGTTCTGATTTGAAAAAATTGATTTTTCACGATTTTGTCATCCCTAACTTTGAAAGCGATTTTTTCACCCCCTGTACCATGAATCGCGATTTCGATTTTTAAAGTGGATACATCAATCTTACATCTTGAAAAATCCCAAAAATGAAAATTTTCCATCCAAAAACCCCGAAGTTATTCTTGTTTCAGCGGAGCTCTATTTTCGATTTTTTTTTCGAATTTTCCCGCTCAGAGAGAATTTTCCAACCAAAACTGAAAAATGTTACATCGAAAAATAAATTGAAATTTTCTAAGGAATCTATTTCTGCAATAAAAAAATGGTGTTCTAATTTGAAAAACGGAAGTTGACGTCATTTCCGGAAAAACCGGAGGTGCTCATGCCTTGAAAATATTTTAGATTTCATCAGCATCGTGAAATACTTATAAGTGCTGAATTTCATGAAAATACGTTCAGTAGTTTCCCGTATAAATATGGGTGAGGTTCCTCGTGAAAGACCCTGTATATCGTATACGCCGTATAAATACGTCATCACAAGGACCAACCCTTCGGCGTCAAGAATCGACAATTTCCCAAACAGTCCTTGAATTCCCCATCCTCTATCGGACATCCGGAACACCCCGAATAAAATTCGGATCGCGAAACTTTCCTTGTACTTTTCGCCTTCAATGTCCAATAAATCTTAAACTTGGGTGGAATATCCTCGCTCATTTCTTCCGGAGAACAGAGAATGGAGCTCTTGCATTATGGAGTCCCGGATGAAGTATGTTGTGTGCGGGTCAGATGGGATTGCGACGTTTCCTATGCATTATATTTCTGGGCAGTTTTCATTACTCATCCGTTGATGTATACGGTTGAGACTTCGCGGTTTTATGTTGTCGGATGACGAGAATATGCTTCGGAAGTTTTGGTTGTTTTCATAGGAAGTTGGAAGATGCTCCAGTCGGCTGAGAATGAAGTTGAATGATTCATTAAAGTAGTTGAAGAACTAAGGCTGTTTTTGTCCGTTGAGTCAAGTGAGGTTAAATACGATTCATATGCAAGACTATTATTTCGAATTCTTGGAAGATTCAGGTGGACGAGAATCTGCGTTACGCAGGTCCACATCTGGATGGATGACCGCTAGTTTCGATTGCAAACAAGCTCTTGTCTGCACCTCAGTGCTCTCTAACCCTCGATTATTTTCAATATTAAAACGTGAAGTGTATCAAAATCATATTTGTTTGTTTCGAAATGTATTGCTTGTCCAAAAATCATATATTCGATAAATTCTCCACCAATTCCATTTCGAGACCTTATTTTTGATATGAAAATTATCGATATACTTTTACATTTTTATGAACATAGAAGTTTTTTTTTGTGTCTTTTTGTGCGCATGTTCTAGGGGAACAGCGTGCTATCGTTTTGTCCAAATGTCTGTAATAATCCGAAAATTGTCTCGAACGACGAGATTGGACTCACTGATGACGAATCCGGTGTCAAAATCGATTCTGTCCGGCCGGCCGTCCGTCTGACCGAGAACACGACAACTGTCGAACGGAGTGAGCTAGCAACTTTAAACTTTTAGGGTAGGTCACGCATTGGAATGCCGCGGTTATGTTCGTTAATGGGCCGAATCGGTCGAATTGTTTCGGAGTTATAGCTACTTGAAATTTTGAAGTTATTTATTTTTTGTTTCAGAAACTACTGAAGCGATTGGATTCAAACTTGACAATTTGGTGGAGTGTGACGACGCGTAACTTTGAGTTGAATTTTGTCAGGATCATACTGTCGGTAAATTAACAAAAAAATTCTTCTCAAAATTTTTTTCCAAAAAATTGTTTTTTCGAAAATAGTTCATCATATCCAGGAAAAAATTATACTCGAACTTGGGCTTTATATTTTACAGTAGTGTACTAAATTTCAGTTCGATACAATAAAAAGTTTGGGAGTTATCGGGAAAAAATATGTCAAATTTCGAGGTTTTTTTCTCGATATCGTTGCTTTTTCCGGTATAGCTCGAGAAATACTCATTCAATCCTGATAAAACTTCACATCTAGTTTGAAGATACTGAAAGACAACTTAATGCAAAATTTCGTGATGATCGTGTCATTAGAACAATTTGAAAAAAAAATTCTGTGATTTTCTTATCACATCATCCTCATTAAATTCTGTATTAACCTTCGAACTGTAATTTTCCGATGAAGTACTGGATTTCAATTCGATCTGATCTGTATTTTGGGAAATATCGGGAAAATAAAATTTTGAATGGGTATATATGCGAAATCATTGGGTGGATTTTACCCATTTACGAATTCGGCCTTCGTAATTAAGGTCCAAACCTTCTCTACAAATATCGATTTTCTAACTTGTTTCTTTCGGAAGTTATTGTGTTTACGGTCGGCCTAACGGCTGACTGCGCAAACACAATAACCTCTGGAAGAAACAACTTCGAAACTCGATATTTGTAGAGAAGGTTTGGGGCTTAGTAACGAAGGTAGAATTCGTGAATGGGTAAAATCCGCCCAATGATTCCCTAGATATACCCATTCAAAATTTTATTTTTCCAATATTTCCAAACTACAGATTAGATCGAATTGAAATCCAGTAATTTATCAAAAAAATCTAGAAAAGCACTGCGGTGAAGGCAGCAGCTTTCGCTCGCAAGTTCAAATTCGTTGCAGAAGCGGTCATCTAAATTGAACATGCGCGCAAAAGCTGCTGCCTTCACTGCAGTGCTTTTCTAGATTTTTTTAATCATTTATTTAATTTCTTTCTTCCTTTGAACAGATATGATGAATTACTGAACACTGGTAACCTTGTGGCTGCTAATGAAAATATTAGGGGTGAAAAGTTTCTCAAACTTCACTGAAACTTCATCTGAAACTGTTCCAATAAAAATCGAATTATTTCATTGGTGTTTTACTATAGATAAGTGAATCTTTTATTTCTTACAAGAAACGGTTCACCATTGGCTGAACCCCATTTAGAGAAGCATCAGGATAAAGATCTCAGTGGAGACAAAACACAACAAAAAATTCATCGATTACTTGCCTCATGCTGGGCGCCAATGTATTAATCGAAATATAAAATTTCAATATCAATTTTCCTTAAATTCTAGGAAACCAAGCTTGAAATTCAGTTAGGAGAAACCGAATAATTTCATGAAAATTAGAATATGCTTCAACAATTTAATATTTCTGACTCGAAAAATTTCGTAGAAAACCATCAACATACATATCCTTATGAATACACAACACGACATCTTTCGTCTTCCCAGTGGAACTTGCACACCCCCCATTTTGAAATAAAACATTCAGCCCTTATAAAATAGGTACATATCCACTTCGCCAACCTATTCATTCATTCCGTCATAACCTTCAACTTCACCATAACTCAGACCTTCCTTACGTGATATTTTTTTCAGCGCAACTTTTTCATGTCTTTCACAGCTCCGGGTTCTTCCGTATCCGGGAAAATCGGGTTTTTCCCTTCATACGTGACTACTTACGCCTATTATGTGCGGAAAGGCAGACCGCGAAGCACGTAGAACTTTTGTTTTCTTTCTTATAATAATAAAGACGTGTCGTTTTTCTAGAACATGATCGATATTGTTTGCCAGATGGATAAGGAAAATGTGGAAAGGAGGAAATCCATCCAGAGAGTTGGGGTTTATATTATTATCCAATATTTGCGGGTTTCTTTCTGGGCGGAGGAACGCGATGAACGTCTTGTTTTTATTGGAAATGCGATAGTTTAATTAGTGGAGAGCTTGCAGGGGTTGCTATTGGTTTAGATGAAGGAGCAGGGTGAATTCTTTCCAGAAATGTCATTTTTGATTTAGAGTGAGAAAGCAGTATGTAGGGAGATATTACCACGATATACCCACTAGATTTTTTGAAGAATTTGCGAGTACCTATGATAAAACTGTTCTTCAACGTCTGAGGGAACCATTTTTCAACGGTAAGGAAACGAATACATAAATACAAGTGATAAGACAAAAATGCGAATGATGTAGAAGTGATACTATGTTGTACTTGACTAGACTTGTGTGTTCATCCGTGCCAGATTCTTAGTCCCAATTTCAGCTTCGTATGGCAATTATGCAATTTTTGATTTGAAATAAAACAGCAGAATGTAGTAAGTTATAACCATAATGTAGATTTTGAATTTTCTGGGGCGTTTGCTGATTTGGATTGAGGTAAAGAGTGGATTATTTTTGGGAATCTTATTTTTGATTTAAAATGACACTTCAGTATGTAAGGAGTGATCATTAAGAAGTAGGCACTAGTATTTTTGAGGTGTCTACACGTACCTATGATGGAACCGTTTTTCAACGTTTGAGGCAACCGTTCTTCAATGGTTAGGAAACGAATACGTGTTATGCAAGTAATGAGAGACACAGAGAAATTAGTGGCAGTACTGTGTCGTATTTTCTGAGCATGTTCGATATTGTTCGAAAGTTGGATGAGAAGAATTGAAAAGCAGAGAAATCTATCCAGGTATTTCTGGAAAGATGAAAGCAACGAACCTCCTGTTTTTCTCGGAAATGCGCTTGTTGTATTTGTGCAGAGTTTGGAGGGGTTGGTATTGGTTTGGATGAAGAAGATTAGTGGAGTCTTTCGAGAGATTTCATTTTTGAATTGGAAGGAAACAGCTACACGCAGAAGTGATTACTACTTTGTATCCACCTTTTCATTTCGGGGCTTTTGCGTGAACCTTTGGTTTTCGAACTTTTAAATGGAACCATTTTTCAACGAAAAGGAAACGAACACTTGCCAGGCATGTGAGGCAAATAATGGAAGTAAATGAGAATGAATGGTGAATAGACAAATACAATAACTTCAGGAAGAAAAAACTGAAAACTCGATATGTGAAGAGTAGTATCACATTTCAATTGAAGACATTTGGACAAGACGAAAGCACGCTGTTCTTCAGAACATGAAATCTAAAAGCAACTTTGAGGGTGAACGTTCAATATATTTTCGGATTCAGGAAAAAAATAGAAGTAAAAAATGTCAATTATATACAGGGTATAACATTTGAAAGAAGTAATCAATTTGAAATTGCAGATAATTATTCAGCATTGAACCCTGGTCGTTGATACCAATTTTGAAGGAAATCTGTTTTTTAAAATTTTCATCGAAATTTTACTAGGTGAAAGTGAAACCAAGTTTGGTATGCAAACATAGGTTTTCGAGGTCGCTGAATTTGACTGAGACATTATCTCATCGATATCTCCTACCGTTTAGTTTTCACCTGTAAAATGGGAATTTTCCAAAATGTGAAATTTCAAATTCATTTATTTTCCCTCTCAACTGACGGAATCAATTGGGAATTGCAGATAATTATTCAGCATTGAACCTTTTCCGTTTTTACCAATTGAGAAGGAAATCTATTCTTTCACATTTTCATTGAAATTTTTCTGAGGGTCTAGACCCCCCAAAAACGCTACATTTGTCTTATTTTCAAGAATTCAGTGGAACCTACGTGTAGTTTTTTGCTGTGATATTCTTGAGCTCGTTGGTGTGAATGATAAATAGCAATAATAGGTTCGCACACTAATTAATTCTTCCTTGTAGAGCCCTTCAAACAAAGCTCGGAAATGTAAAACGGGAAAGTTTCTAATTGAAATAGCTTCTTAAATATCAGAGTTACTGGGCAAGTTTGGTATGCAAACATAGGTTTTCGAGGTCGCTGAATATGACTGAGACATTATCTCATCGATATCTCCTACCGTTTAGATTTCACCTGTAAAATGCGAATTTTCCAAAATGTGAAATTTCAAATTCATTTATTTTCCCTCTCAACTGACGGAATCAATTGGGAATTGCAGATAATTATTCAGCATTGAACCCTCTTCGTTTATACCAATTTTGAATGAAAACTATTTTTCCAAATTTTCATCGACATTATCTTATCGATATCTCCTATCGTTTAAATTTTTACCTGTCAAATGGGAAATTTACAAAATGTGAGATTTCAAATTCATTTATTTTCTCTTTCAACTGACAACAAGCTGCCGTATTCTTGGAAAACATCTCGTACCCAAACTATCATCATGAAGAAAACCCATTTTTGCAATGGGAAATGATAGCAAAGATAGGTGGTAATAATTCAGAGTGAATAAACCTGTACATGGTTCAGTTACACAACAATATTCAGTGCGCAAAGTATTCAATCAATTATCAACCTCTTCAGCGAAGTCAATTCCATTTCAACCCCATTTGAATCATTTGTGCAATCGTAATTTGAGAGCCCTTAAATTCCATCCGTTCCATCTGTTCCATCGGGTCCAGTTCATATTTCCGGTGAATGAAATTCCCATTAGACCACCGAATGCCGAACAAAAACGATAAGCTCTGTGTACTCTGAAAATCGTGGTCCTCTTCACCATAGAGCCGGCTAATCAGGATTGCCACTACAGAGGGTCAAAACTTCACGGTCGGTTCCATCAAATATTCGCATATTGTTCTTGTTCTTGGTCAAATCGGTCTAGTACAGGATGGTATTATGTGCGTTTCTATATTTCAGGTAGAGATCGCAATGAGTATCGATTAATGCTTATTTTGCGATCATTTATTAGGTTTTTTTTTTGGGATTTCGCTCCCAATATCTAAAACAGAACTATTAAAAATTAAATAGAATACTCAATTAAAAGACACAAGTGTGGTTGATTTCTACTTTATTATAAACACATGACGCGTTTCACTACATTGTAGTTTCATCAGATGCTGAGTTGCAACTGCCTCAAAAAGTGTGTTTCAGTCTTACATAAACCAATACAGGTATAGAGATATTTCAGACGGGTCAATCATGGAAAAACCAAACCGGGCTCCTAGCTGAATAGGTTTAACAATGGTGAATTTGACAGTTCCGTCTGGTCTAGTTTTCACTAAAAATTAAGAAATTTCTGAGAAAATCTGACATCAACATAGCTTTCAAAACCACAAACTCTTTGGGTAGAATCTTCAAAAACTATAAACCTAAAATTCTGAAATTCAACCTATCAGGAGTTTATCAACTTTCCTGTGGCTCATGTCCTAAAACTTACATAGGTCAAACCGGTAGATCATTTAACACCAGAATGAAAGAACACAGAAGTTCTTTTTTGAGAAATAAATTAAACTCCACGTACGCCGAACATTTAATAATAGAAAAACACGAATTCGACGAAAATTTCAAGATTCTACACATAGAAAACAAAGGGCAGAAGTTAAATTTATTGGAGGCTCTAGAGATAAACCGTTAAAGAAATTCTGGGAATTTATTAAACGACCAGACGGAACTGTCAAATTCACCATTGTTAAACCTATTGAGACTTTTGTCGAATTGACATTTGCATAAAATCACACCAACACAGATTCACTTGGTTTGAAAGTCTTCAATTTTACCACTTTTTCAAGTGAATTCAGCCAAATAGGGTCCATTTCTACAGAACAATGAGCAAAACTACTCCATTCAACAAAATGCAAGAGGACTCTTTAATTTTTTTTTTAATTATCTGATTCCGACATCAGTATTTTTGTATAGTCCCAATTGGCGCCTGAATTTAAGATCGCAGGGCCACGGTGGCCATTTTCAGAACCTTAGATACAGATATAGATTTTGTTTTGATAGTCGATTTCATACTGTTTGTTAGTGTTTGGTTTGATAATTTTTGATTTCACGATTTATTCAAAGACTTTTTAGACTTTTATAGTTGACGAGATGAGTTTTACTGAGAGTACATATTCCATTGTTATAAAGTAGGTATGTATCATTCTTCAATCTTATTGAGTGTAGCAACTCTAAAATTACGGGGATATCTCCAAGGTTTGACAGTATTTCAATATTATTTATTTTCAGATCCAAATGGCAAGATTGACTCTGGTGGATTCCTTAGGCTATGTTGAAAGTTGAAAAACAGATAGTATTGTAGAACATACTTTTTGGAATATTAGACAAATACTTATAACTTTACTATTTTTATAGCGAAGGACTAAATACTCAATATATTGTGAACAAAATGAACACATTCACATAAAACTAATGCTACTTGTATCGTAAGTCTTATTCATTATGGATTGACAAATAAATTTTCCAACACTCATATGATTGGTCTCGAAAAAGCTGTAATAAATAAGCCTTGTACAACTTTGCTTTCATCGGCAGAAGCACTTTGAGCGAAGAGTATTCATCACTAGATATTTCCTTGTTGAGATTCTTTTTCTTTCAACAGTCAGTTCTATCACTAAAACATTTACGTTGTTCCTTAATGATCAGTTCAACAGGCAGATTTCTGGAAGGTAGAGCATTCCTCTTGAGTAAATTTCTCTGCTCGGATTAGGGGCCTGGAAAAAATTGTCTTCATGGAATGTGATCTAATATTTCATGAGCAATTCGTGCTTACCTCTATAAAAATGATCATCATCGGTAAAAGGCAGGTAACAGACTGTCATAAATCTTGTTTGTTGGTTTTTATCGATTCTTCAACACTTTCAGGCACGACTTGTTAAGGGAAGTTTCTTTTACCCTAACTCGAAATTTTTCACCGGGCGTTGGAAATCTATGGGAAGGGACATTTGAATTTGCTTTTCCTCAGGAGAAGCACTCGTAAAATCACACAAACGCCAAGAAAAATGCATTAACTATCTCATTTTCTCAACATTTCTTTTAACTTGTCAATGATTATGTCTGTACCTAGGGTTACTCGGATTGCCACCAGAGGGAGTAGCGCTTATATTCATTCGCCAATAGAGCATTTCACAATGAGCTAACAGGTTCATCATCCGTTTTCTCAGAGATATTCTGGACACCAACAAAAAACACTAAATTTTACACATTTCTTTTCCATTATTTTCCAAATTTAGAATCCGATTCAACTGAAATTTGATGCACCCTTGCTGAATCCTGATTGAAAGGTCTCAGCAAAATTTCTTTGAAATCTGATGAATAGTAATAGCAAAAATTTTCGTCCACAGAATTTGTGAAGGTTTAGAAAAACAAAATACTGCACAATGTTGTTAATGTTACAATTAATTGCCAACTTCGAATCTGATTGAATAGTTGGTCCCTGAAATATCGAGGAAAAACCTCGAAAATTTCTAGGGTTTCTATTTTTTCTTTCTTACGTTGTTGCATATGTCAATGTCATATTTTATACATTTCGAATTAAAATTGAAACCCTTCCATAGATTTATACCGTCAAAAATTGACGAAAACTCAGAGAGAGCCATGACATGGTGAAAACAAAGAACAAATGTCACACGCCATCAGAAATTCATAGAAACTCGGAAAAGCCGACAAAAGATCCCTTCTCACATCAACCCCTCTCGGAGTGCCGAAAAGAAAAATGTCCAGATTCCAACCCCGACTTAGACAGATGCAAGAAACATTTGGAAGCCAATTTTCACGGCCTACTGCGTCCCTGCCCACGTCATCCGGCCGACCTTATTTGGACGTCCTGCGACTTTCAGGGGGTTGAAACTCGTCCTGTCCGTCGGCTAGAGGTCCGGCGATAATTACGATACGTTTGGCGGACACACATTTTCACTCAAATGTCGGATTGTCAGATGCCATTTCCTTGCGCCTGTACCAACGGATACAATTCGGCTTTTGTTTTCGTTTTGTCGTGTCTTTAGGACGTGAAGGGTTAGGGTGGTCGTGGAGTGAAGGTGAAGGTATTCGCTGCGTGCTTTGATGGAAGGGGTTGGCGTAATTGGGGTAGTTTGGGATCGATTGGAAAGAGGTAGCTTCCTTCAATCGTAGAGTAGGGTCTGATATTTTGACTTTAACTTGATTTATATCAGTTTTCTTCAGCTATACTTGTTAGATCACAATGCATTGATGACAGTTATTTCTCAATATTTGAATTTGTTGAAAATGTCACAAAAGTAATGCCATCGAAAAAAATTTCAAAAAGCACTGCTGTGAAGGCAGCAGCTTTTGCGCGCATGTTCAATGTAGATGACCGCTTCAGCAAATTGAATTGCTGCTGCCTTCACGGCAGTGCTTTTTGAAAAATTTTTTTTATAAATGATGGATTTCAATTCGATCTAATCTGTATTTTTGGAAATATTGGAAAAATAAATTTTTGAATGGGGAATCTACGGAATCATCAGGCGGATTTTATCCATTCACGAATTCGACCTTCGTAATTAAGCCCCAAACGTACTCAACAAATATCGAGTTTTAAGTCGTTTCTTCCGGAAGTTATTGTGGTTAAGGTCAGCCTAACAGACGACTGCGAAAACAAAATAACTTCCGAAAGAAACAACTCAGAAACTCGATATTTGTAGAGAAGGTTTTGACCTTAATTGCGAAGGCCGAATTCGTGAATGGGTAAAATCCACCCAATAATTCCGCAGATATACCCGTTAAAAATTTTATTTTTCCAATATTTCCAAAAATGCAGATCAGATCGAATTGAAATCCAGTACTTCATCGAAAAATTATAGTTCGAAGGTTCATACAGAATTTAATGAGGATATGATAAGAAAATCATAGAAATATTTTTTTTCAAATTGTTCTAATGACACGATTATCACGAAATTTCGCATAAACTTGTCTCTCACCATCTTCAAACCAGCTACGAAGTTTTATCAGGTCTGAATCAGTATTTCTCGAGTTATACCGAAAAAAACAACGATATCGAGAAGAAAACCTCGAAATTTTACATATTATTTCCCGATATCTCCGAAACTTATGACCGTATTGAACTGAAATTTGGTACACTGCTGTGAAATATGAAGCTCAAAGTGAAATTGGAATTGTTTTTTGGATATGATGAATGATTTCCGAAAAAAAAATTTTTTGGGAAAAAATTCCGAAAAAATTTTTTTTTTTTATTTACTGACAATATGATCCTGACGAAATTCGGCTCAAAATTGCGCGTTATTGTACTCCATCAAACTGCGAAGTTTGAATTCAATGGCTTATGGGGCAACAGAGAAAGGATATCGAATTAAGTTTTATTCGTCTGCTGTTCAACCTATAAAGTACCTTTTATAAATCCGAGATGAAGAAGTAAGAAACTGGGAAGTAGGGCAAGTAAATTTCTTATTAGAAGATAAATGTTACTCCACCACAAGGCAAAAAATTTTGGTAGAGCCCTGACGTGAGATTTCACGTGCTCGTTGAAATTCGAACCCATTTCCACCAGGAATTTTGCATTACTATTCACGCCGTCATTTTCAACCAAGGACTAAATTCAAAGTTCGTAATTCAGCTACAAGCTTGCTCAAAACATATGAAGTCTCTAAGTTGTTTTTTCAGGAAGTTATTGTGTTTTACTGTTGGTCTAACTGCCAATCGTAAGCGCAATGTGAATCCATTTAGAGAGTCAATTTTTGTAGAGCCTGTCCAATTACAAAAGTTTTATTCTGACGTGAAATAAGATATCGAAGAATTTGAAATACCTATATTTTTCAAATTTTCTCGGTGATATGATCCTTACGAAAATTTGCAAACATCTTCACGGTGCTACCTTAAAACTCTTAACCAGTGGGTGGATTTTGCCCACTGCCGAACTCAACCGAGATATTGAGGCTCCATACCTAACCCGAGATCTTCAAGATCCTAGCAATATGACTCTTAAAGTTGCACATACGGTTGACAGAATTGAATTTGACCAAGGATTTTTCTTCGGACAGTATGACCTACCTAATCGTGGAAGAAAATTTTAGGCCCCGAATTTGGAAATTACATGTAAACTGATCCACATGAGTTAGGGATATTGACTTAAATTCCAAAAAAATATAGTTAAAATAAGATTTTTGTGATGAAAATTCATATTAATATGATTTCAAGTTGCAAATTAATTTTAGCCTGTAGGTCTGCAGCGTATACAGGGTGGTTAAGAAAAATCGAGTAAAATAACGAAATTTTATTTCCAGAGAATTCAAGCATTTTAAGACTATCAATACAATTTATGGCGTTCACGGGCATCAATAACAGCTTGAAATCTTCTTTGCATACTACACACGAGGTTGTTGAACCTTTCTTGGGGAATTTGGTTCCATAAACGGGGCAGAAGCTCTCTCAGATCATTTAAGGATTCTGGGGTAGGTTGATGATTATCTAATCTTCTTTGGAGCATATCCCATGCATGTTCAATGCAATTCTTTTCTGGTGAGTGCGGAGGTATTGGTAAATGTGGAATACCAAGCTCCTCGCGCGCATTCTTAACTATGGCTGCAAGGTGCGGTCTAGCGTTATCGTCTAGAAATTGAAAAATTTACCAATAGCAGCGTGAAAATTTGGCACAACATTGTCAATGACATGCTCCCTATAGTGTAAGGCGGTCATATTCCCAGGACAAATGTGTACATCTGTGCGCCCGTTGAAATATATCCCGGCCCATACCATAAAACTACCCCCTCGGAATGGATGGACTTCTTGGACATAGCGAAGATTACGGGGTATGCGTGGGATTGTACGTACCCTTATTCTTCGAGAATCTGAAAATCGCCCATATCGGGATTCATCAGTGAAAAGGACACTAAGCCATTGATCCTTCCAATTGATATGTTGCCTTGCCCATTCCAGTCTTTGACGCTTATGGTCACGTGTTAATGGAACTCCTCTTAATGGACGTCTAGAACCTAGATTCACCTCTCTCAAACGTCGTCTGATGGTTTCGATGGAAACTTGGACCCAATTTGCATTTTGAAGAGTATTCCGTAGCATTCTACACGTAGATGTAGGGTTTCTTCTCGCCGAAACGGTGATGAAACGATCCTGAGCAGGTGTTGTTTTTCGTCGCCCACCAAGCCTTGGTCTTTCCAACACGGAACCTGTCTCGCTGAACCTATTCCAAAGTCGAGATATCACACTTTGGCTGATTTGGAGCCTTTCCGCTACAACAACCTGAGTAAGGCCACCCTGTAGCATCCCGATAGCCCTATTAGCCTCAGCGTTTGTTAATTTACGTCTCGGCATGTTCAGAAAACTTGTTTCAAATCGAAGCCGTTGATAAACTGACTTCATTTCAAAATAAGAACATTCATGAAGCATATGCAAAAAACCAAACTTCAGAAAGAAGGCGACCAGATTGACGAAATGTCTCATAATGATTTTTATTGGATCGATTCAAGTTGTAATTGAGTTTTAAATGATTTCACAGCGTTTTTCTCGAAGACTACATACTTTTAAAAACGATTGAATACGATATCCCTAACTCTTGTGGAGCAGTTTATTTGGGCAAAACCATAGCGATATAGGATATCTTGAAATACAAAGTCATCACTTCGAGCCTTGCTGCAGTTATAAATCACCTAATTTCAGTTTCTATTGCACTTTTGTTAGATACGCCCTTATCTAATGAATCATTTATAATATGCTAGAAAATAGCTCTGCTTTTTGGATCTTGGAATTCATTACAACAGCTTCGAACTGTTTGAGACAGTGACAGACCATTGAAAAGTGAAGCCGTCCAATATGGAAATCGCATTTTCACATACACCATAACGGAATTGGCGCCCAACATGGGGCATCAATAAACAAATATTGAAATATGTTTAGTTTGTTTGCTTCTCAACCTATTGCATGCCTGATAGTTGCTTGGTGGAAACTATCATTGAAGATTATGCATGGAAAATCCAACTATTTCTTGTATAACCCTAAGTTTCAGAAGTCGGTACCTGGGAAGTAGGTCAAGTAACTTTGCTCATACAATATCTATATCTTCCTTCCACCATGGCGTCCCCATTTCTCCTGAATAAAATAAAATTCGGAAAATATGGAGGCAGGATATCCAGAAATAGCTACCACTCAGAGCATTGCTGCATTCATACATCACTTTGACTCCATTCTTATCACACTTTTGGGTATTAACTTTTCCATCCGATGCAGTATTTACCATGTGTCATCTCCTTCCATATGGAACAATAAATTCCTGACATACCCTACGGGCGAGAGAACATAATAAATTCCATTTCAGCAATGTAAGTGATAACACTAAAACTGGATATTTCAATTTTGCTCAATTATCACGTGTAATACGCTCGTACCTGAGACTATGAATACTAAATAACCCGCCCGAGGCGTTTATAATGGGCCAAACGAAACATGTTTTCAGGTCTGAGCCTGTATTATTGCTCATTTCGCAGATCTCTTCATAAAGGTCGAAAATAACAGAAACTCTTAACTGCGTTATGTCTAATCTTCTCCCAACGCGAACACAAATGCGTTTGTTCTTCCAGGAAAAAGGGGAACTTCCTGGAGTTTGAATCATCGCCCGAGATGAGTTCGGACAGTGTTGTCAGATATGGCCGAGATTCTGGAAAATGGGGAAACGTTTGGGGACATGTTGTATCAGGTGATAATTTGTTAGAGCTGTTTTATGTATTGTTCACTTGATCCAGAATACATTTGACTTTAATTGATTTTTCTGTTTCGTAACATTTTTGAATGAGTCGATGTTTACATCAATGAAGAAAACCGTAGATAGAGGTTATGTATGGGAACTCATAGACAACTCACGAAATGTTTATGAAATAGGGTTATTTTCTTCTTCTTTGTAGGTCTGGAGTTACAAAATACAGTGTTGTGATCTCTAAAATCACCGATTGTCGAAGTCCGTGATAGCAATATTGCTATCACAAAATTCATAACAAATATTGCTATAACACTAGAAACAGAATACGTAATATCATGGCCATATTGCTATGAATTAGAAAGGTAGCAATATGACTTGAATAGCAAGGTTCATAGCAATACGTAAACAGAATCGACCTGATTGTTATGTTAACCAACAACATTAGCCAATAAAATAAATTACGGATTATATTATGCAATGAATATTTTTCCAAAAAAGCTATGTTATTATCGATTCAAAACCCTAAATCGTTCTTGATCTACATAGGTACCTACTTCAACAGAAGCTTTTTGGCTGAGTAAAAAGTGAGAAGTGTTAAGAAAAAAAGCCTCTTACATGATAACATGAAGTCGACAAATTTGACTTCGAAAAAACCTGCTTCAATAATGACTGATTCTTGCTTATCTGACCTCGTCGAAAAAAAAAATTTGAAACCATGATTCCTCTGATGTGGAATATAAGGTTCAATATCTTTGCAATTTTTTGTCAAATATGAAAAATATTTTCCCAAGTTTTCATTATTGATTTTTCTAATCAACTGATCCCGACAAAATTTTGCGAGCATATGCGAGTCGGTATTTCAAAAAAGACTACCAAGTTTCAACCCATTCACATAAGTAGTAACTGAGATATAAAGGAAATAACCTCAAAATCTCAAAGCACTTTCACTGCGGAACCGTGTAGCTAATTTGGTCCATCAACGAACACAACCGTGGCATTTCGAAATGAAATTTACCATGGAAGTTCCAAGTCGATAGATTTGATGTCGCTCTCACGTAATCGTGCTTTCGACCATTCAATCTTCAAAATGGTTTCCGACCATTTCCGGGAAGAAATTCGAAAATAACAGACCTTTGGACCAAACTTAAGCACGCAGTTTTCTTGAACATGTCAGCAAAAAATATTTTTCCTTATTTCAACGTGCAGCAAAAATGCAACAGAAAATAAAATCGACCCTCCCGAAGTGGCAACAGCGCACCGAATGATAACAGGAACTTTTCCATCTTCGACCGGCTAAGCCGTTATGCAAATGAAGGCGTTAAGAACGCACAGCAAGTGGATCATTTCGGTTCGTAATTCTTTTTTATTCGCGGAAAGGACTGTTATGATATTGTTGGAGAAAATGCTAAAAATGCTAAACGACGAATTAGGAAAAATCTTCTCCATGCACCGGTAGCAGGCCATGAATATTTATGAACTTTCGCTGTGGAAAGAGATTGAACGAAGTAGATGACATCGGAAAAAATCAATTTCCGAACGTTAAAAAGAATTATCTGAGCAGTCATTAGGCTGAAAATTATAAGAGAGATCGTCGGAAAATGGGGTGAATTTTCGCCCAGGGTGTGATCGGTATTTCAGGGGAATCAGATTTTTTGGAGTAACTGCTGAAGATGCTTGCCAGTTTGGAAAGGGTGGCATCAAATATTCGTCATTCAAGATATACAGGCTATTCCTGAATTGGAGATACAAATGGAAAGTAGATTTTCCCTGCTAAATGTGAAGAAAAAATCCCATAAACAGTTTTTTCCCATAGTATCTGCACTTCACAAGATGATTTTACAAGATTGAAGAATCCTTATGAATCATTTCCACAGATCAGAAAATATCCAATGAAACTTAGAATGATCAAAATACCATATGCCACAAACTACGACAGCCCTCACAGCCAACACAAATAATGCCATCGTCAAATTCAGTCATATTAAAGCTCCTAGTTCATGAGAAATTGTTCATTTTGTCTCTGTACCATCCTGCGAAGTCGCAACGTAGATTAAAAAGATTTCAAGTCATTGTATTCATTAAATATTGGCATTGATAAGCCTTTCAAACAAAAACGAAAATTTAAATATCTTACCATACTTTGCGTTATGCAGAACTAAATATGGAAGGCACCAAATGAAGGACCTCTTATTTCAATTCAGCATATTCCTGTGAAATCTTAACCGTGTCTTTTTAACAGTCCAGAAGAAGAACGTTGCCACGAGGGCACCTAAGCATGTGAGGCACGATTTTCAGTAATGGACGACTCGAGGATCCAATACTAGGATAGATGACTTCTCGGGTAATTCGAGCGTATTTATTTGCTACTTGTTCATTTGTATTCCTGAGGGGAAATTGGAAAATTGTACAGATTTGAATCTAGAGTCGTATTTGATCGTTTCTCAGAGAAAGTTTGTTTTACGGGCTTCAGGTACCCGTGAAAATTAACTCCGCCCGGATGTTGCAAATTGGCGAAGGGGCCGGTGAATTTGCCATCGTTTAATATTTTAGATTGCAGAATGAAAGGAGGAACAGGTTGCCATGGCAGTTTGAATTTAATAATAATAATAATAATAATAATAGCTCTTTATTCTCGATCACATTCATACACATATATGAAGATGAAATAGAATAGTGTCAAAATAAGAATTACATGTTGTTTTGGTGTAATATACTGAAGTGTTCATAATTCTTGCCGATTTTTTCCTTTTGAATTTCCTTTCCCTTATTGAGTGTAGGAATGCTATCAATTGTCATTAGTTTGTTAATGCTTTTTTCTTCTCTAAAAAATGCTCCCCTCTTCTGAAGTCAAATCTTGAGAATTTTATCCCATTTGGCCAAAAATCATTTTTGTAAATATCCTCCTTCATTTTTAGAGGAACACTTATTAAAACACATTTATAGGTTAAATTTTCTTGGTTTTTTGTGTTTAGTTGTTTTACACTTACTTCATTTTCTTCTAAATTACCTTTTCCTCTTACATAGTCTTTTATTACTTCATCCTGTACATTTGCTTTTATTTGGGATACAAACAGCCATAATTTCTTTTCTTGCTTGTCTGCTTTTATAGATTTAAATGTTGTATCTTCCAGTGGTCCTGTACCAACATTTGGTTTCTTATGTCTTCTTGACCTAACAGTAATGAATTCTTCCGATGTGCGTTTAGGTGAGAGTTCTTGTTCCATTTCATCTTTTTCCGTAGTTGGTTTTGAAATCAAAATAACTGGATTGTTGACATTTCTTTGAGTAATTTGTAGGTTACCTTTGTGTCTGTCATTTTCGGTTATAGGTGGTAGCTCAGATGTACCATTATCTTCTTTGGATGTTTCTGCAGTAGTTTGTTTCGTGTTATTATTTAACCTCTTTGTGACTTGCTGTACTTTGTTTGTAGTTGATGATTCAGTTTTTTGCGTTGCTTTCGAATATGTTTCCATTCATATTTTTTATTATCTTCCAGGAGCTCTATTTTTTTTGATAAAAGGATATTGTTTTGCATCAGGATTTGGTTCTTTTCGGTTATTTCCTTGATCAATTGTTTTAGATAGTTTTTTTCCATTTCCAGCATTTTATTCTGAACAATTGCATCTTTGAATTCTGTTGAACTTTCATGAATTTCTAACCTCTCATGTTTACATATAGTATTTTCCAAATTGCTAGATCGTGCAAGACATGATTTGTGAAAATTATTATAACACTTTCCACACTTCACATAATCTCTCACTCTTTTAGCACAATACGAGCATTTAACATCGTTAAATTCCCCGTCTTTCCGGGAGTTTGCATCCGTGTCACTTTCATTCGACGCCATGTTGAGGCTTATTCGAAGTTTGGGAAATGGTGATGGTATATTGACTGTGAAAACTGAATTCGGGTCCTGAACTGATATTCTCAAGCACACACAAAACAATGACTCTAAATTTAACTATAGGTACCTAGGAATAGCTTAAATTCATATGAAATCTGGTGCGGACACTGTCCAAAATATTCTGAAATATGGTGAAAATGGAGCGTGTTATATTCCTTTGCCAGCATTGGGAAATTTGTCATAAAAATCAGAAATATTATGTCATATCAATGGAAGTCCTCTAAAAATCTTATGTTGCATTTTCCGTGAACATATTCCATATTGTCATTCAGTAGACTTCACACAGTTGTTACACTCATCTTATATATAACTGAGAATTCGAAATAGGAGTTGTCAATTAATCACTAGACAGATCTATTATTTCGAATATCCAATTTATTTCGGGGAAATAATTTCATCAGCTCAATCAGATTATAGCTCAATTCATTTTATTTAGTGGAATTAATATATGGTCTTGACAAAGCAACTTTAGAGCCATCCACTTGTACAGAGAAACAAGAACAATACTTGACTATTTTTTTAGAAGAGTCAACATCTTGTATTCTATGGATCCTGCTGTAATTCTCCACAGAATTGAGGTTCATATATGCTGAACAAATCTTTCAATGGGCAAAATCTGCCTGGTGAATTGGAAGGTATGATCATCCGAATTTTTGTACATCATCTGAAAATTTATTCAATAGATTCGGCTGAAATGTCTCAACAGCTATTGATACAGTATTTTTAAACAAAAAACAAGAATTCAATTCTACAGAATTCACATTTTTGAAAGCCTTTCCCAATCAGGTTACGATTAGCTATATCTAGAGAATTCAGAGTAGATTTTCCCTTTAAATAGATTCAACTTTCGTAACTGGGCACAAGTTACCCCAAAAACCGAAAATCTGTCCAAAGAAACCACTCTGAGAGTCGAGTATTCAGCTTTTTGATTATTCACATCTAGGTCTTGAAAATTCAGTTTCGGAAAATTCTAAGCATTCTCAAAAATCTCACTGCCTATGATCGAATGATGGCCCAGAGCTTCACACAAAATTTATGACGATCATAAACTAGCGGATGATGGTAAAACTGATTTTATCAGAAGTTCAAGAAGGGCGTGACTGGACCGATATCTGGATGGTATCCGCTCTGTTAGAGAACTTTGAAGGCTTCAAACATCCCGTCAATACTCTTCCCAATGTTCGTTGACGTTTCGAAGCTAAATTCGGTTGGATAGCTGTCGTATTATTCATTGGCTACTAAATAATAAAACGGGTTATGTTCAGCCAAACTAAAACTTCTTCTACCGAAACAACTCCAGAGTTTCACCAATCACCCTAAAATGCCGACGAGTTTCAAGAAACTTGAAATATTTCGACCGTTTTAAGGCGGCAATATAAATTCCATCGTTCGGACCCTGCACCACGCAGTATCAGCTGGGCGAAGCGAAGAAATTAATAAATTTCGCAATAAAAAACTAGGAGGCTCCATTTTCCGGCAAACTTCGCACAAGTTAAATTAAAAATGGTGGGCCCAAATAGTGCAATTTTGTCCTAAAAGCAGACACCAAACAGAGGGAAAGAGGTATTGTTTTAGTTTGAAACTGGGCGCACAGAAACGGACTTGGTACATTGTAGAGGATATTCAAAAAAGAATTAAAGAGCTGACATAGATGGCACTAGCTGTTCCAATTACTTTTTGAATTATTTTTCTACCTGCAAACTACACAGCAAGAAATCGATTTATTTATTTGTCGAAGGGGGAAGATGATGAAGAACCTCCTGTCAACATTGCTCTATGCACAAAATTCGCGTTTGAGATAAGGCGAAAAAACCTATATGAACCAGTAAATGATTTATTACTCATTAAATTAATTTGTTGAGTTCACGATCCATCTCCAGAAAAATCAGACACTGAATGAATTTCCTCAAAACCATCCTCCAATTTATATATTGGACAACTATTATCTAAGTGTTGTATTGTTTCTTTCTCTTCTCTACATTCGCACCTTGAAATTTAGAGAAGAATCTAATTTCACTCCAAGATATTTAGGAGTAAAATTATGTTTCAGAACGACATTAATGGAAGTAATTTTGAAAGTTTTAAACTCCTGCGTTATATTCAAATAAAAACAAGAAACTTCTGTTTCATTAGGATTTGCACATAAACGCCAAACCAATGGAATAATTTTTCAAAATTTCTTGATCTGAATCTAAAGTGTTTTCACTAATTTGAAAATCATAGAGATTTGAATCTTGAGATGTACTTGATCGTGTTTCAGAGATCGTTTGTTTTACGATCTACAGGTATCTGTGAAAATTAACTTCCGTATGAATGTTGCACATTGGTAAATGAGCCGGCGAATTTGCCATCATTTAATATTTTAGATTGCAGAATGAAAAGTGGAACAGGTTGCCATGGCAGTTTCAATTCGTTTGAAGTTCAGAAAAAGGAGATGGTGTATTGACTGTGAAAGCTGAGTTCTGTTTGCGATCTGATATTCTCAAGCACACACAAACAATGACCCTAAGTTTAAATATATATACTTAGGAATATATATAATATATAATCGATTCCCTTTTACCATGTAATGGTGTAGGGTATTATAACAAAAGAATACTTCAAATTCTTCTTTCATACACGAACTTCGACCTTTTTTTCTTGTTGGTTGTCATCTTCTTTGATCTTTCCCAAGTCTGTCCTCTTTCTGGAATTATCTCTCCCATTTGCTTGTCCCAAGTAGTAACCGGTCTCCCGCGCTTTCTTCTTCCCGGGGCCTTAGCTTCCCATACTTTCCTTGCAGGTCTTTCGTGATTCATCCCATTCAGATGTCCCCACCAACTCAATTGTCTCTTCTCTATGAAATGCTGAAGAGGTTCTATTCCGATGTCTTCCCTGATTAGCTCATTTCTCACTCTGTGCATCTTTGTTATTCCCTTCACTCTTCTAAGATATTTCATTTCCATTGCCTGCATCCTGTTTTTCTGTCATCCATCGAGTACCCACGATTCACACTCAAATGTAAGTATTGGTCTATATATCGCCTTGTATACATTCATCATAGTGCTTCTTGATATTTCTTTTCTACTTAGGAAGTTCTTATTCACGGCATGGTATAGTTTTAATGTATTCTCCAATCTACTGTTCATCTCCAGATCTTGTTTTCCATTTTCTTCTATCTGAACTCCTAAGTATTTGAAAGATGTCACCTGCTCCAATCTTATACCTTTCATCTCTATATCAGCCTTTTCCTGAGAGTTACCCACCACCATAATCTTTGTTTTTTCTTTATTCATTTCCATTCCAAATTCTTTCAACACAGCATCCTAGATGTCCATATTCGTCTGTAGATCTCTCTCACTCTCAGCTATGATGACAATATCGTCCACAAAGGCACATTCTGACATCACCACTCTCTTTAAGTTTCTGAACCCAACTTGAAATTTCTTGGATCTTCTCGTGCACTCTTTCAGAATTTCATCCATAAATATTGTGAACAACACAGGGCTCAAACTACCTCCGTGTCTTAAACCTACTCTTGTTCAAAATTCTCCAGATGTTCGGTTGTGGCTGATTATTCTATTCCTGTTCAGTTCATAAACACTCTTAACAAGTCTTATAATTTTTTTTTCATTTCCCTACTTTCTAGAATTCTCTATAATTTCCTTCTTTCAACTCTGTCAAAAGCCTTCACCAAGTCCACAAAACTCATGTAAATCCTTCCATCTTTTTGTTTCGCCCTCTCTATTAGTATTTTCAATGTAAATATGTGATCTTGTATACTTCTTCCCTTTCTGAAGCCGCTTTGCGTTTCCTCTAGAGTTGTTTCTGTTTTCTGTCTTGTTTTTCCATCCAGTATTTTCTCAAATACTTTCATTGCTGAACTCAACAATGTTATACCCCTGTAGTTGTTACATTCCTGCACATCCCCCTTCTTGTGTATTGGTACGATTAAGGATGTTTGCCAATCCACTGGCACTATTTCTTCCTTCCATGCCCTCTGAACAATTTCCAGTAACATTATATTTCCATTTTCTCCTAGGTTTTTCAACATTTCTTCTGTAATTCTGTCATATCCTGCTGCTTTGCCATTCTTCAGAGTATTTATCGCTTTCTTCAGTTCTTCCATTGATATGCCTTCCTCTTACCCATATAATTCTTGTTGTTCCCCAATTTCCTGTCCTATATCCATCTAACGTCCATCTTCATTAAGTAGGTCCTCAAAATATTCCCTCCACTTTTCCATTATTGCAGTATCTTCCTTCAGCAGGTTTCCATTGTTATCCGTTATAATCACATTATTTACTTAGGAATAGCTTAAATTCATATGAAATCTGGCGCGGACACTATTCAACATATTCTGGATCCGACAAGTTGTCCAAATATAGTAAAAATGGAACGTTATTGTACCATTTTCGAAGCTTGAAAACTACTGTTAACATCATCAACAAAACTACGAAGTCTTCTGTCAGATAGCATATTTTCAATAAATCGAATCAGTTCTCCACATTTCAGATGGTTAAAATGATTACCCAGAACAAGTGCTTAAAAATACTGAAATTCATTCCCTATTACGGTCCTGCTTCCTTTGTCCTCGAAGCCGATCTCAACGACATAAAGAGGTAAGAGAAGTAATAAGCCATCCTATACCCCGATAACAGTGTTTTCTAGTTTTCGAAACAAAGTCCAACATTTAATGTTCGCCGAAGGTCTTATGCCGACCAACTGGAAGAGACTGTATCGGAAGGCACAGTTTACACAACGGAAGATTATCTGAACTACGAGCTTTGTTCCGAAAAAGTTCACAGAATAGAGATGGAATTTTCAGCGGCGTTGAATCTTTCATCAGCAAAGCGGGTTCAAGAAGAGGTTTTATGTATGGGGCTATAGAGAAAATGTGGTTGACCCAATTTTTGTCCACCCGATTAAAATCAATGGGATACAGTCCATGATGAAGAACTCATTTTGCAAGATTTGTAATAGTAGATAACCAAAACGAGTATCCGGTATTTGACAGTTGAATATAATCATGAATATAAATGATAAAGGAGGTTGTTTATGATTTATACAAAGTGTCATCAGAAGAGTTGTATCCAGAAAAAACAATTTTGAGAACTAATTTTTTTGTCAGCAAAATGACCATACTCAAAGCATGCTATGATAACGACATCAACGATTAAGTTGGCATAAATATTTTTTTTCTGTAATTTTGATTGTGAAGAGAGCCGTTCATGAAACTAGAAGAGTACAGTTATTTAAGTTAGTGACCGACAGTTGACTTGTGTTGAGGCATACTTAGACGTAGTTATAGTTATAGTTGGTGAGGGGTTGCATTCCACTGCGACCTTAAGGTCTATTGTGCCCCCCTGCCAGAGAGTTTTTTGCGCTGCGCTACCTACAGCTCGCCCTCCAGCTCTAGAGCTCGAATAAATATACTCAAATAACTTTGAGGGCTTCAAGAAGACTAAGTTCTCATTCCTCCTATAATTCTCCTGTCCATGACATTCCTTCACAGGTTTGCAATGACAAGTCATTCTGTAATAAGGTGAACAGAAATGTTCCCCCCTTCCTCACAGAATCTGCACTCATCAGTTTCTGATAAGCCCATTCTCATCATGTGCTTCCTAAGGCGACAGTTTCCTGCGAGGAAGCCAGTGAGGAAGCTTAACTTGTTCTTACTGAGATCCAAATGATTTTTGGACCTTGCAATATTGAAGTTCCGAAGGAAGTTTTTGGAAGGATACATTCCTAGAGATTTCCTCCAGAGTGCTCCTCTTTTATGTTCTTCCTTATCCGAAGACTCTTCCTTATAGGTGCATTTGCTAATTGCTAACACAGAAAGGTTCTGGGCCAGTAGGTGGCGTTTGTGCTCCCTTTCTGGCAAGAGTGTTAGCCTCTTCATTTTCTTTGATTCCTGAGTGCCCAGGAACCCAGACTTAGGAGATCTTGTTGTTCTTGCTTACTTAATTGAGTTTCCTTCGACACTCTCATATCAGCTTTGAGTCGATGACAAAGGAGTTCAGTGCTCTGATTGCAGCTGACTATCAGAATGGATCACTATGTCACACCCTTGATAGGTTCTTTCCAGGTTAATGTCTATGCATCTTTCGATTGTAAGTATTAGTGCCTGAAAAAAGTCAGTTCTTGGCCCATATTCTACAGCACCAGCCCCCATCTCGGTTTTAGATCCATCCGTATACCATTTATTGGTATTTACTTTGAGTTTTTGGGTAGTTTATTCCTTTTCCCATTCTTCCCTTTTGCATACCTTTGAGTTGAAGTTCTTCTCGATGCTTACTTTTTTAATCATAGCATTACTAGGTAGATTCGCTGATGAGATGTACATGTTCAAAGAGGACCAGGCTCTCTGACCTTTGATTTTCTCATTACCTGTACCTTTCCTAGATATCGCATCTCTCGTGCGAGTTGGGGATTCCCTGTCGTCTTCTAAGCGGGTTCATAGTGGAGTTCCGCAGGAGTCCGTGCTTGATCCGATTCTATTCCTACTCTACTCCTCTGCTTTTCCTACTATCGTCCGATCCCAGTGTTCACTTTTTGTTGATGATATTAAGATCTTTGGTGATCCTATCGGTGATGCTGATGCCATACAACGTGACCTTGACGCTCTTTATGGATGGTCAGAGGACTGGTGCTTGCCGCTCAATCTTCTCAAGTGTTTAGTTGTCCATATGGGCAGGGAAAATCCCAGACTGAGTTATTATTTTAATGGTCAGGTGGTTTCCACCAAAAGCTCCATTTGTGATCTTGAAGTGATTGTTTCTGAAGATTTGTCGTGGTCAAATCATATCTTGCACACCGTCAACGAGGCAAAGCAAATACTTCACATTTTGCGTGGGTCTTTTTGTTCGAGACGTTGATCTTCTGGAAAGTGTCCAGCGGAGCGCAACAAGAATTCCTAATGGTATTCATCAATCCAGCTATTAAGAAAGGCAGGTTCTACTGAATCTCCCTACATTCTCTGAGAGACTGCTTCCTGGTGACCTCATTGTCGTCTACAGAGCACTGAAAGGTCTCTTCAACTCCGACTTGGGCGCGCTCTTCACACCCAATACTGATGCTAGTCTTCGCAGCCATGGATGTAGTTGCCGAGGGAGAAATTCAGGACCGCTCAAAGAGAGTATTTCTTATCCAACAGAATATTTGCTAATTGGAATCGCTGGCCTTCTGCTGTGGTGGGTGCTGGTTTGATTAATGTGTTCAAGAACCGGTACAACGAGCAGTCGAGGTATTGATCCTGTTAATTCTATTTTCGTATAAAACCATTGTTTGTATCTTATTTCATTCAGCGTTGTTTTTTTCTGTTTCTTTTTTTCTGCTTGTGACATGTAGCTATGACTATTTTAGCTTAATTTGTGAGTTTATACCATTTTCTTAACTCTTATCGAATAAATAATAATGATATTCTAAGGATAGCTTCATGAGCTACCCTATTGATCACTAGATGTAGAGAACTGAGATCTACTCAGACGATCTGTGGTAAAGCTCGGTTCACTACAGATCGTCAAAATAGGTGCTCCAGGGAATTGGATTTTCGGAACTCTTTTGCTACTACGCTTCAAATAGCCGATCAAAAGTTTGGAGAAATGGGTAGAATTGTAACTATATGAACGTTAATCCGTCGCATCTGAGACTGTGGACTCTTCTCATACTATTTACGATAAGTAAGAATGGCAGAAGCGGGAGGCGGAATGGCATAATGTCGTATTCAGCGACTGATCGCCATTTCTGCTGCTTCACGGCAGTGCTTTTTTCAAGTTTTCGTTCTGATGCCTTAACGGAAAACAGTCAAGAGGACTGAGATCACGACTCCTGAGGTCAACACAGAATGTTTATGGATAACAAAGCGTTCAAGAATTCAATCCTCCAATCGTACTCAACTAGCGTATTCATTGTCCATCAGTTCTCTGAACACCCTGTACCTCTTCCAATTTAGGTGAAGGATTCACCGTTTAATTCTATTATGAAATTGATTGACAATCGGATCATAAAGTAATCGCATTATGCTCAAATCCAGAGAAACTAATGAAGCCATCAGAATCATTTTCCAATATTAATTAGACTCGAATAATTAATTACGGCATTTCATAATTAACATCCAGCTTCGAATTAATGAGTTTTGCTATTCATCAGGAAGGATTCTTCAGGTGATGTCTGTATAAATTAATGTTCGTGAATATTATATTCATAGAGCTTGACATGAAGCGAACGTTAACGGGCATTCCTACAATTGGTTGAAAAATAGCTTCAAAAGAAATGGGAAGTATGCTGTCTATATAACGTAACCAGTTTGTATGCATTTTAAATTCTTGAATGTGAGTCTGGAAAATGTGTAGTGTAATTGACGAGAATAAATGGGAGAATTTCATTTATCAACCTGAACGATGAAATTCTATATTAAATGGAAATTCTGCGTTGAACTCTGTTAGAGTTTCGATGTACATGATGATCCAGAATGGACAACTATACCCATGAACTAGAATGTTAAAAACTGATTTGTTGTATGCGGCTCAATTTTCATTTTTTCAAGTTGTTCTAATAACACGATCATCACGCAATTTTGCAGAACGTTGAACATGGGTATTTTGATACTAGCTGTCCAGGTTCACTATGATAGAAGCAGGAATTTTCGAGTTATTTCGAAAAAAAAACGACATAAAGTCGAAAACACGAAATTTGACAAATTTTTTCCGATTATCTCCAAAAACTATCATCGGACCTCATTGAAATTTGATGTTCTGTTGTGCAATATGAAACTCAAGGCCTGAGCAAGATTTTTTGAATATGATGAACAGTTTTCGGAAAGAAATTGTTTTTAAAAAAATTTTGAGAATTTTTTTTTGATTAACTGACACTACGAAATTCTGCAAAAAGTTGCACGTTTTTAAATTCCGACTGACTGTCAAGTTTCAATTTTATTGCTTCAGTAGTTTCGAAGTTATCACGGAAATAACCTATGAATTTCAAAGCCTACCCGGAAGTTTCAGGTCGAAAGGACCTGTCGTTTGAGACCATTTTCGGCTCGAAATCGAAAAAGTACAGACATTTGGACAGAACTGTAGCACGCCGTTTCCCTAGAGCATGCGTGCAAAAATTGTTGTTTAAGAGTTTTCGATTTTTGTTGAAACATTTGTTTTCGGAAATCATCCTTCAGTTTTCCATAAAATTCGGCACAAACCTGGATGCCAATATTGAACAACAGTATTTCAGCTTCATTCGGAACCAAAGGAGAAAATATAACATTTTCCCTGGCAAAGAATCTCAACAACCTCCTAACTTGCTCTGCTTTAATGGAGTTTTTTGATTGCTTAAGGTTCATCTTCGAATTTCAAAATGAATTCCCTCGTAATAAAAAAGGGGGCAACAATTTCAAAATCAATTTTCACGAGGATTTCCCGAACAATACCAATTTCCACGACACAAGTCAAACCACAAATTTCACGAAAAAAATCAAGAAACACCTAGATGACTTTTTCCCATTTCCATTTCCTCTCCAGCATCTAGAGCAGTTACAAGGGTTGAGTTGACGGCCCCAGATCCAGTTAAATTTATAATCCGCAAAACATTGCAACGCCCTGAACCGGAAGTTACTCAATTTCTCCACAATTACAGACGTGAACCTAAATCCCCCATTGGCTTGCTCTTACGTCCATTTCCACTCGACGATTTTCCCAGTTAAATGTGTTTTAACACTGGAAACAGTTTTCCTGACACACTACTAACGTTCGGGACACAGGATTCCAATTATGATCCTAGAAACGCTTTGTTTTGGAAGGTCATCCTCGTATGGAGCTTTGGGATACAATATACTTCTTCGTCTGACCGATAGATGGCTATTGTTTCGACTTATCAATACAGTAGGGCGAAAAATATACAATGTGACCTTCGTCAGTCAAACCAGATATTCCTGTGAGTATGAGATTCCCGAGAACGCAAAGACAGGTCCAGTTTTATTATTTGGAGGACATGTTGCAATGGCAAATTGATAGGTGTAGAATAATCTGACGGAACAGGGTGGAAAACCCCTCGAAATATTCTTGCAAAATCGTGAATGTTAGAGAAATGAGGGGAAGAAGTCACCATATTTTCATAATTTGTGCTTTCAATTTGAATCTATGATTTTCATTTTGACTTATTCTTTTTATTTTCACCTAAGCCTCTGATTTTGGCCTATACTTTTATTTCTGACCAATGCTATCCATTCTGTCATATACTTTAAATTCTGGCCTGTACTCCGAAGTGGATATATCCAGATACGCCAAACAGAAACCTTCGAATAATCCGTTCCGAATCTTTAATTATTTTCCATAGACTATACATACGGACACTTTAGTATTCAAGAAGAATAACTTTCAGATGAGCTACTAATTTTCATTTGTACTTTCTATCGAGACATTTGCTTGGTAATCTGATCTACAGGTTTGGAAAAGTCGGTAAAATGCGAACTGAGCGTTAATCTAAGGAAGGTCACAATAAAATGAACCAGTGGAAGAATCAGAATGTCAGCACGATGATATATCGAATAAACGACTGTTCTCTTGCCATGACAAGTTGGAAATTTGTGGTGTGGGCTGCAGTCCACGATACGTGATCGGAAAAAGCGCTTGTTCTTGTCAGGAGGCAACATCCGTTTGGGAAGCTACTGCCTACTGGCAAGAGTTGCAAGCAAAGATTAATCTTTAGTGGCAAATGGCAAGCGCTTCTTTCGATGGCGTATCATTGACCAGTAGCAACCATCACACATTTTTAACCTGTCATTGCGAGAAAACAGTCGCTTATTCCATTAGCATCGCGCTGTTATTTCGATTCTTCCACTGGTCTATGAATTTTGACCCTCGTTAGATTTAACACCAAGTTTCACATCTTACCGACTGTTTTTTTAAACCTGTATTCCATACTTCTCTCAGTTTGACTCATACTTATCATTTTGCCTTATACTATTAAACTCGACCTACACTCTTCACTTTGACCTTTAATTCTGATTTGCGCACATGCTTATAGTTAGAATTTGTGCATCAAAACCGATCCTATTCAAGACATAATTCAAGGATGTGATCTGACGCTATCCTACATAAAATGGCATCACACATTTTTCGGTCCAACTTATATTTTCTTGTTTTTGTCGGCATATCCATCCCTTGTCTTTTATAACGAGTTTCATCAAATCTAGATCCAGATTGGGCAAGACCTAGACAAATTAAACGAAATCGTCGGAATTATTTTTCCATAGGAAGTTTTTGTTGGTTTTCTACGACTCACTGAACCAGCAAGGCCTCGAATAAATTTTATTTTTTTCAACCCCATATTTTTGACTTCCACATCTCATTTTGAGACATACTTCTGGTTCTATTCTATGATTTTTAGTTTGACCTATAATTCCTAGTTTGACTCATATTTTTGAATTTGACCTATACTTTCAGTTTGACTTATATTTCTTAGTTTGACCTATACTTCTTATTTGACCTTCACTGCCAAGTTTGAACTATACTCCATATTCGGAATAATATTTCTTGATTTGACTTATACTTTGACCAAAACTCCTCAATTATACCGATAGTTTTTTTTTTCAGACATATTTCCAAAATCCCAAACTGGTCACGTTCAAGACGTAATCGGATGGTGGAACACTTTCGAACATGAAACCGCACAGTTAATGTCCCCGTTTAACTTCTGTTTTCTTGTCCTTTATCGACCTATCCAAAGTTTGAAGTCCCCCATACATAATTCCTCCAACTTTTCTTCATTTCCTGTCAGGAGTCACCCTAACACTCGATTAAACCTCACGAATGAAGCGGCATCTACATCAGCCAAACAGAATCATTCGAATTATCGTTGTATGGAAATTTTTTGTTGCCTTCCTCAGGGCTGTCAGGAAGAAGCAAGGCATCAACCCCGAGGTCGATTCCTTTTTCCTACGATGAAGTAGTGAAAGGGAAGAAGACCGGAAATGTCGAAAATTAAAAACGAAATTGGATCCGGAGTTCGGTCGGGAAAATTGGATCCGGATTGGATTTGGACTACTTCATTAAGGATCATGAACGTTTCTAGTCTAAGATTCAGGTGAAAATTGCGCTTTAATTACTTCTGACGTCTTTTGAGATGGATTACGTCGAAATGTTTAAGCGAAAAGGAGCAGATGAGTGTGATTTCGTATTTGTGATGTTCGTTTTTTGGATCTGAAGATTTCGTCGACAACTTTCAAGTTTGGTAGAAATTAATCTGGAAATCTCTGTTTCAGATGAAAATTTATTTGTGGTAAAGTACTTGAAGCTGATGTTATCAGGGCTGGGCAGTATTTCAATTACTTGTTATTGAAATACGTATTTGAAATACAAATACGTATTTTGTATATGTATTTCAATTACTTCTTGAAAATGTATTTTGTAATTGGTATTTCAAATACCTGACTTTGAAGTATTTTGTATTTCGATACTTTTGTCTTCGAAATACTTTCGAACAAATACATCTAATGCTGAGCGCTCTACAGAAAATAGTCCCTGAATCTCCCTTCGGATGGCGCGATGTTCATCTGCTTCATCTAGTTCTTTTGCTAGCAATCATATTTTCGGCAAATGGAAAGGAAGAAAAGGTCCTGCGCAATGGTCATTTCATCATGGAGTTAGAGTTAGTCAACTTCTAAAAACGATAAGAGCAAAGAGCTCACCTTCTTTGAACATTATCCTTACATAAAAATCTAGAAAAGCACTGACGTGAAGTCAGCAGCTTTTACGCGGTTGTTCACAGCGCGAAATGATGACTTGGAAATTTCAATGGAATAGGAAAATTTTAAAAATAAATTTTCAAAAAAAAATAATTTTTTTTTCGCATTTTTTCATGGATAATTCTTCTTATTGACACTGTCCACATTCCAATCAAGTTTCATTTCGATCAGATGAACAGTTTTCGAGTTATTGAAAAATCAAAATTTCAAATGGCTGTAGCACAAAAACCATTTGGCAGATTTGGCCCATTAACGAACTTAACCGAGACATTCAGGATCTTAACTTAACCTGAAAATTTCAAGACTCTAGGTCCTCAATGAGTCTAACCTAGTCGTTTGAGACCAATTTCGGCTCAGATTTCGAAAATTACAGACATTGTGATGAAATGATAACTCCCTGTTTCCCAGAACAAGCGCGTAAAAATTTGTTCATACAATATAACACAAGTTTCTGTCCATCAGGACCCATAGAAAGATTGTTTTATTTAGCAAGTTTTATTCATTCCCCAACAAGAGGCTGTTTGTCTGATACTACAAAAATCTTGTGTTTCTGGAAGGAAATTCTTTATTTAGCGATAAAATAGCTGAGCTGAATTAGTTGTACTCTTTTCACATTTTACGTAACACCTGAATGTATTTTGTAATTTGTATTTCAAATACAAATAGTTGAAATACTGTATTTTGTATTTTATATTTCAAATACCCGACTTGAAAGTATTTTGTATTTTGTATTTCAATTAAGCCAAGCATGTTTTTTGCCCAGCCCTGAATGTTATGTTCTTGCCTCACACTAATGGAATTGATGCTCAATTTTTGCTTGATATACTGGTCGGTACTATACAGAAAAATCCCAGATGTAGACTCCCGCCTATTCCCAGCAAGTTACAGGGTTTCCAATGTGTATTTGATCTGCACCAGTTTAGGCGTGTAAATGATGAGTGTGCATTATCACAAATATATTATTTTGATTTCAACAAAAGACCAAGAAGACTAGATAAGAAAGACTCCAGTACATACCTACAGCCTCATATTCTGACATAGTGAAGCTCATGTCAGCTATTCGAATGGTGTGAAGAACACTCTTTGATTTTACATACAAATTTGGAAGATTTCCTTATGGCTGAAATCATTCAAGAATCAGCCAAAATTTTCCACTCATATCCTATAAAATTTGAATGATTTTCGTTCTATTTTCTGGTTTCATAACAGAAACAGTGAAAATAACCGAAATCACTATAGGGGTCCCTACTTATCTTCCCACCAACCACCCCTTCACCTCAGGCAACGTCTCTTTTGAAAGCTCGCTTCTATTTACGAACCCTGGAACATTCTAAGAAATTGAATCTACACCTTGGAAACATCATAACATCCTATGTGTTGTCATGTGAACCATTCTTGGCACAGGGCACTCTTTATTCCGAGCATCCTACCCTTCCAACACAAACATGAATTATTCAGTGTTGAAAATGTATCCAATTAGTGGGAAGGAGTCCAGTGAATATTCCTAACCCTAGCTCAAGAAAGGCAAGTGAGGGTGAACAATTAACAGGTTCAGCAACTACCTACCTACCCTTCATATCTCCCTTCTCGACCACAAATGGTTGAATAAATGGCGTGTTAAAAGTTGTAACGAAGAATTTATGAGGAGTCGTTACCTGGGCTACCTTCACTGTCCGAAATCGTATGGGGCCCTAAAGTTGGATGGACTTGTTAATTTATAGAAGAACATAACAGCAGACGTTTTGGTAAATGGGCTATTACCTCGAAAAAAGGGATGATATATCTTTGATAGAGTAGGTTTGAATATAATAAGGACAGTAGAACACTTAATATTAATTATTCGAAGTATGTTGAGGCCAAGCAGTGTTCGAGGCGGTCAGTACCTGGATTGCTGAGCGATCTTTAGACAATGAGTCAATTTATATCAGAAATTTGATATTTTTTGTTTCTTCAAGATGATAATGGGTAGATTAACAAGAAGTTGAAGCACCTGACCTCACGCCAGTGTTTTACGGACTTGCTTTAGGCAAGAGTAATGTTTTTATTGCGCGCATGTTCTAGGGGAACAGCGTGCTATCGTTTTGTCCAAATGTCTGTAATTTTGGATGATTGAGCCGAAAATGGTCTCAATCGACTAGGTTGGGCTCACTGATGACGAATCCGGTGTCAAAATCGATTCTGTCCGGCCGGCCGGCCGGCCGTAGACAAAATAACTGTCGACAGAAGCAAGCTAGCAACTTGAAACTTTTAGGATAGGTTTCGCATCAGAATGCCGCAGTTAAGTTCGTTAATGAGCCAAATCAGTCGAATAGTTTGGGAGTTATAAGCACTTGGAGTTTTGAAATTATTTATTTTTTATTTCAGAAACTACTCGAGCGATTGGATTCAAACTTGGCAGTTAGGTGGAGTATAACGACGCGCAACTTTGAGCCAAATTTAGTCAGGATCATATTGTCAGTAAATTTGAAAATAAATTTTTTTCGAAATTTTTTTCCAAAAAATTTTATTTTCCGGAAACAATTCATCATACCAAAAAAAAATTCCACTCACACTTTGAGCCTCATATTTCACAGCAGTGTACCAAATTTCAGTTCGATACGATCATAAGTTTTGGAGATATCGGGAAAAAATATGTCAAATTTCGAGGAGTTCTTCTCGATATCGTTGATTTTTTCGGTATAACTCGAGAAATACTGATTCAGTCCTGATAAAACTTCACAGCTAGTTTTTAGATGCTGAAAGACAACTTTATGTGAAATTTCGTGATAATCGTGTCATTAGAACAATTTGAAAAAAAAATTCCTATGATTTTCTTATCATATCATCCTCATTAATTAAATTCTGTATAAAACTTCGAACTGATATTTTCCGATGAAGTACTGGATTTTAATTCGATCTGATCTGTATTTTTGGAAATATTGGAAAAATAAAAGTTTGATTGGGTATATCTACGGAATCATTGGGTGGATTTTACCCATTCACGAATTCGGCTTTCGTAATTAAGGTCCAAACCTTCTCTACAAATATCGAGTTTCTAAGTTGTTTCTTCCGGAAGTTATTGTGTTTACGCAGTCGGCCGTTAGGCTGACCGTAAACACAACACACCACAGTATATTTGGGCATTGTATTTGAATTTTCATATTTATACAGTCTGCTAAATTCAGCATCATTAGAATCATTACTTTAACGAAAAGCCTCTTGGATCAAATTTATATCTACATTGAATAAACCAAGGGCTTCAACATTACTCTTCAAGAATTGTTCGTTGTCAATAACGTGGGTACATATCTAAGAGGAAACAACAGAATTTTTCTGAATTAGAAATAATTTGAAGAGATTGCAAAAATTCATATTAAAAAAATTTGGATATTTCTTATAATTCTGTCACTTTATATAATGGTAATGAATTCAAATGATTATTTTGGATGAAGATTATCAGAACAATCATTAATCAATACAGATTTCCCTGAGATTCCTCAACAAATATTTCGATATCGACATCCTCCGATATAATCCATTGTTTTTAAAAGTATCACGTCTTGAATAATGAAATCAAATGAATGTCAACTTGCATTTGATGATCGACGCCAAAAACATGAGAAAAGAGCAACATAAAAATGTAATACAAAAATAATACTAGATGAAGTTTTTATCATCTCCTATCTTTTGATTTATAATTAGCATCTATTATGTCAAAATCTCCAATGTGGTGGCCACAACACTCCGATTTTGAACGACAGATATCTACATGCTAGCGACAAGCTTGTCGAATGCTTGTGCACAGAACAATATTGCCACCAGTTCCAAACCACACTTCTATATTCTGTGAAAAATGAAATGCTGCGAGTTTTTTTTTTTCAAAAAGCCAATTAACTTCAAGAACCAGTTGCTAAGGACTCTATGAAACTTTGTTTTCATTTCGGAAACTGTTTTCGTGGATATTTGAACAACCGAGATGAATCAAATCATGACATGAATATCGAACAGAAAATTTGCATGAAACTGGGAACCTATTCGGAATGAAAAACCCGGAAATAAACCCTAAATTGAAAGCACAGATGAATGTAAATGAAGGTTACAGATGGCTTAAGTGGGGACAAGCAAACTGCATCACCTATTCAACCTCTACTTGATGTTGGTAACACTGAATCTATATATTTTTCGGTGGGTCCTTTTCAACAACGTATATCCTTCTTCAACAACGTATATTCCGATAATATTTGTTCATCGAAAACCCTATTGTTATGGAAAAGGATGGCAAACAACACATGAATATATTCCACATTTAATACCATTTGCACCGTCAAAAACGTAACACAAAGAGATTGTACGGTGTAATAATCGATAAACACCTGATTTCCATGAAATTTTACGTTTTAGAATGCTTTAATGAAAAGAGGATTTATTTTGCGTTCTGTTATGTTATCCGCTATATATTTTTTATTGTAATTCTACTATTTATTTAAGGATTAATTGCGAACGGAAATCGAAGATGAATTGTTTTTTGAATTTTCGCACTGCATTGAATAATTAATACATAAAATATGGGATTTTTCGACAGTTATTCTGTATGAAGAGGATTTGATGCCGGCATATTTCATCACCTCGCTAGTCGAATGGGTTTTTTTTTTGTGATGTGTCTATGTTCTCTTGATAATTTCGGATAAATTTCCATGTTTTTCGATCGTAAGAGTTTCAGGGATGCAGGTCACTTGTTAAGTTGTACTTCCTCCCAACGAAACGTATGATTGATCAATCGTTTATCTGTGACCACTCACACGTTGGGGATACAGTTATTTTCAGTTGCTTCAGTGGATTAAACTATCGGAACCATAATTAAATCATCAGTGAATTCTACGTTTTCTGTGAATACCATAAAGCAACGAACTTCTTGATAACCAACTCGTTACTATAAGTGTCATAATACAACTTTAACATAACATGAATTCACCACAACTTATATTCAATCAGAACTGAGAAACGTTACTAACACGTTGAATATGACACCATTTTGGAACTCAGCATCCTTTGATTTCGCCGCTAATTGGAGAATGTCCGTTCGGATCGAACGTATTTTGACGCTGCTTATTGTGATGTTTCCAGATCGTTTTTCTTTAAAAATACGTGATTACAGACGTAAAATATTTGATTCTGGTCGCCAGAACAACCCCCAAATAATCAGTTCCCCTTTCGAATCAATTTTATACCCCAGAGTTCATCCTCATATGATTTTTTTCGATAAACATCCCTCCAATAAACTCCCTGATGAAGGTCAGCGCCAAACTGACCCGATACAAAGGACCGGGGAGCATTATTGAAATTCAACCCCAATAAATAGTCGACAACGGTCGAATCTCTTTGTCTCGCAGGTCTCGGTGCTCGCATAAACTGGGCGCTTTGTATCAGAACTGGCGGTGGGCGGTAGGACGGGCGGTAAAGGAGTGAATTAAGCTGCGAGGGCACAGGATCCGTAGCAGTTTAAGATAAGGGTGGACGCCAAAATTTATCCGGCTCTTCTCTACCGTTTTGAATCAATATCGAGTTTAGTACCCGGTAACGTAATGTCGTTCCGATTTATTATTTGATATTTGGGGGTGCCAGGGGTGGGGGGACAGGGGCTTTTGTGTGAAAATATGTTTTGGAAGGGGAAAGGTCGAACCCCTTATGGGAGGAAAGATTCTTTTCGCTTTTATGGAAAAATGATTCATGCGAACTTGTTTTTTGTGGGAATTGAGGTCAAGAGTTTTTTATGAAGTCGGATGAAAAGTTTCTAGGAAAGGACTCACGTGAAAAAATCTGCTTTTATGCTCTTGTTCAAATTCGTTTTTTTTCCTGAAGTAGATAACACATCGAGCTGCAATTTCATACAAAGTTGCAAAAGACGCGATTCAACTGAAGTTGTTCCTTGTAAGGATTGAGTTTAAATTCTCTTCGTGAGATCAAATGATAAAATTCTAGATGGACCCACGTGACGTCAGAATCATTTACATGAGTTTTCCAAGTTTGCCGCCAGGATCTCTTGAAATAATTCATAGCTCGAGCTGAAATTTGATGAGCTGTTACCCGATATTAACTTCAAAATCTCTACCAAATATCATGAAATTATGGAAAGTTCTCGAAAGAAAGTTTCGAACAAGAATTTGACAAATTTTTAAAACATTTTTCCTCAATCTTTTAAGTGAGAATTGTTACCTTTAAGAATCGCGATTGAGAATTCGTGATCATTTCAGAAATGTATTGACTCTACGCCAGGCGCTTTCACGCGAGTGTTAAAATTTGTTGCTAATGCGAAATTTTAAATTTTCTCCCGATATTTCCTGGAGTAATTATCGCAACGAAATTAAATTTTCTTTTCTGTTACTCAATATTTACATCTATGTCTGTACAGAATCTCATGGAAATCTGATGAATAGTTCCTGGAAAAAATTTGAAAATTTTTTTTTTCCGATTTTGAAAGATACGATTCACATGACATTGTTTTTTGAAAGGTTATAGTTCAAACGGTTTTTGCAAACTAGCGCGTTCGAATTCTTTCTATATATTTGATATTTTCTGTTACTATTCCCCAAGGTGATTAACAAATCGAGCTGTCATTTTATACACCGTTGCCCAATATTGACATCCTGGTATGATGATTACTCTACCAACAAAAACTTCTATACTCAAATTTGAGAACGAAAAAAAATTTCTTCAGTTTTTAAAAGATACGATCCTCAGTACATCTTGCACACACTAACAATAGGTAACAGTAAGGCGTTATTAGGTTAATTTAAATAAAATCAATTGAATTGAATTAATTATTAATTGTATAAATTCAATTGTGGCTTCGCGAATTTCGACAATACAGACACATTCAAGGTCGATAATACCACGTAAACCTCTTATGGTCAGGGACCCATCTACGGCCTGCATGCTGCAACGATACCAATAGCAGCGACAAATATTCGAATGGTGGAATTTTATAAATCTGGTTGTTGATAAGAGAAAAAATTTTTTTAGCCTTCAGTGATTATTTCTGAAATTTTGTTTTTGGGATTTACTCAATTCTCATGTGAGAATGTGCTTTGCTGTTTGTTCGTCCATTATCTTCTCAATAGCAGTTTTCGATTTCCAAAAAATTCATTTATTCTTCCTACGAATTTTGTTTCCTGTAACTTAATGCCGCTTCAATTTATGATTTGAAATTCAGGGGTCGAAATCGTACAGACTTCTGTCTTTTTGTTCGCATATTGAGGACGAGGAAAAGGTTCAAGCCCTTATAAGAGGGAATATTGTTTTCGCTTTTATGAAAAGAGGATTCATATGGATTTCTTTTTCTGTTGGAATTGTATCCGAGAGTTTTCGTAGAATCACAGGAAAAAATTCTCTAGAAAATCATTGACGCGAGGGAAAGAATTTATACGCACTTGTTGGAGTTTGTTACCAAAAGGGTATTCTTTGGGTTTTCGAAGCAATTATGAAGATATTGGGGAATATTGGGGATTTTAAGATGTTTTCCCAGATATTTCTGGAAATGAATATTGAATTGAAGTGAAAGTTTGTACACTGTTCGCCAAGATTTACTTCATATGAATATAATGAAGAGTTTTAACGAAAAAGTACTAGAGCAACTGTCACTCAGTGTATATTTCTCTGTCAATTGAATGATATTCAGGTCGATTCTGTTTGCAAATAGCAATATTGCTAGGAAAAAGATATTGCTATCATAACAAGATTCGAGTTATTGGTATTTTGATCAACGATTTTGAGCAATATGATCTGTCACTTTAACAAGAATCTTGCTATCAACATTGCTATCTTAGCAACTTCAAAATAGTACTTGCTATGCTTCATAACAAGAAAGTTTAGAAAAGGAATCTCCCAGAGATCCATTTGTTTCAGTACTATTTCTTCCAAGAATTTGAAAATATTGAAGATAGGGAAGAATGTGCTAATAGAAATGTGTTCAAGGTTCTCTAGAATATTTAATTTTAAGGATTCTTAGACTAAAACACTGGCATAGTAAGCAACAGCTGACCTGATTATTCTTATGATCTCAACAACAACCTTCCCTTTGAATTCCCATCAGAAAAGTTCATTGAATTTCGAATTATTATCGCCTGCATAAAATTGCTGCATTTGATTTCTGGAAACCAAAATTCTATCGGTATCTAGGAAATAGGTCAATTTGACTTTAATTGGTTTTTCTGTTTCATAACATTTTCGAATAAGTCGATGTTCACATGAATAAAAAAAAAGTATATGCTAATGGAAATGTGTTCAAGGTTCTCTAGAATATTATTTAATTTCAAGAAAAATTCTTAGACTAAGATACAGGCATAGGCAACAGCTGAGATGATTATTCTAATCATCTCAACAACAGCAATCCCTTTGAAGTGCCAGCGAAAAAGTTTATCGAATTTCGAATTATTAACGCCTGAATAAAATTGCTGCATTCGATTTCTGATAACCGATATTTTATTGGTATCCAGGAAATTGGTTATTGGTCAATTTGACTCGTTTCGTTTCCTAACATTTTTTATGTCGATGTTTACATGAATAAAGAAAGCCGACAAAGCCGTAGATAGAGGTTATGTATGCGAAACCATAAAGAAAACTCACGAATTAGGGTTATTTTCTTCATCCTTGTAGTTCTTAAGTCACAAAATACAGTATTGTTCGCTCTAAAATCACCAATTATTGAAGTCTATGATAGCAATATTGTTTGACAAAAATTCATAACAAACATTGCTATAACACTCAAACAGAATACGTAACATCATGGCCATATTGCTATAAATTAGAAAGATAGCAATATGACTAGGATAGCAAGGTTCATAGCAATACGCAAACAAAATCGACCTGATTGTTGGTTTCATTCTCTGATATTCTTTTGTATTCGATTTCTGTTTTTTAGTAGGTATATTTTTGTAATCAAATGTACTATGTGCCCCACATAACGCGAGGTTAACTCTGATTGTTGATCCACTGAGAAAGTACAGGTGGCTAATAGGGCAGTTATTTGTGATAAAAGTTATATTCTGAAATAATTTATAGATTTTCGAGATGAGAATTTATCAAACTATTGCTGACATTCCTCAATGCTCCGCGCCCTCATGAACAACTTCAAGGCGTTAGGAAAGAGTAGGAATCTGCATCTCTCGAAGCATTTTGATATATTATTTATAAATTAAGAAAGGAAAGTGGTCCAAGGTGGGACCCTTGAGGAACCCCGGAAATGATTGCAGAAACCCAAACTGTCGTCTTGTGTAAGATAGGATTCGAAATATCGCAACATATCAAGACACACTGTAAAGTATTCACGAAAAACTTTGAGCACGATCTTGCATGAGATTCTGATCATTCCTGATTTCAACTCGAATTCAAATTCTTTGGCAACATCGGGCGTTTGAAAGAGACAAATCCGAATTCACTGATTTTCAATTCACCTTCGTTATGTCGAAGATAACACAATACCTCGTCATCGAAATTATATATCGAAATCAAAATGGCTTTACCATAAATTTCATCATTTATTTTGCATTTCCAGGCAGTTCTTTGTGACCTCATGATTTCATATTTATTCGATACAGTTTCAAAATGGACTGCTAATGAACATTGGCAGCCCATGATAATTATGGTCTGCATTCAAATATTCCATTATAGCGAATTTATTCATGCACGATTGTATTTATCTGGTGGATTCGCATATTTGTGGGTTCAGTAAAAGGAAATGTTTGGAATCCATTTTATGAACGGACGTGTACACAGCTACATATAGTGAATTATATTATGTACGGGTTGAACGCGATTCGTATGCTAGAAAAAGAGATCACACAGAATATACTCATTTGTATACCATTTGAAACTACTGAAAAGCACCAGAAAAACAATGGAATAATTATACAAATGATAATTTTAAATTGAATTCGAACGAAAATTGAGTGTCATGGTTGAAAATTCCATGAAAAATAGAGCATAGGATATTGCAGAACTGAATATTTTCAATGAAAATGTGACGTTCAATATCCAAACTGTGTCATGTTTGTCAAAAAAGTAGAAAAAGAGAAGAATTTTCTCAACACTTTATTAATTTTGTCGTTCTCGCTCGAATGTTCTGGGGAACATCGTGCTATCGTTTTGTCTGAATGTCTGTTATTTTCGAATTATGAGCCGAGAAAGGTCTCAAACGACTAGGTTGGACTCATTGATGTGTCGGTTCGTACGCACGATTACGGGCGTACGGAGTAATCTATCAAGTTGAGAATTTTAGGGTTGGTTGCATTTAAGACTGCAAAAGTTGAGTTCGAGAATGGGCAAAATCGCTCAAACAATTTAGGAGTTATTGCCATCAAAGCAATTTCCAAAAACATCACTTCCTTCGGCATAAAATTAGTTGTATTTTTTGCCGATGAATATTTGTATTTTTCCGTTGAAGAGTGATGACGAATAATTTTGTTGTTCTTGTTTCTCGGATGTAGTTTGCTGTTATGTAAACAATAAAGCAATTTTTACGGGAAGAAACTTTCATTTTGCCAGTTAGAAGTTACAAAAATCTTCTTCATAGAAAAATGCATCTTTCATGCTCGCTAACTACGCCGCTTTTGCGGTTGTCATAAGCAGGTGTCTGAGGATTCAGCCTATTTGAAGAGTCCACCTCTGGCACTGTGACGAAACAACTTTCCCATCCTTCAGATGGCGCAAACTCACCAGAACTGCGAAAACCCCAACCCTAGAATTTTTTCCCACAGACAGGAGCAGAAAAAAGTTTTCACGACTTATCAACTGCAAAAAACAGTATCTAAATGGAAGTATTTTTGAAAACGTCACTCTGTTGAGTTGAAGAAGTGTTAAATATGATATATTCCGAAAAAAAAACCGGTGAAATAATTCTCTCCACGTTTGAAGCGGCTAAACCCGGCAAAAAAACGCTGCGAATTTCATTCAAGAATTCATTGTTTAATAACCCATAATACCATTGATATATTGAATGAAACCCATATACTATTCATACCTCATTGGTTTTTCATCTTAAAATTCGCAGCGTTTCACTTTATAACTTTCATTTCGCCAGTTATAAGTTACAAAAATCTTCTTCATAGAAAAATGCATCTTTCATGCTCGCTAACTACGCCGCTTCTGCGGTTGTCATAGGAAGGTGTCTGAGGATTCAGCCTTTTTGAAGAGTCCACCTCTGGCACTGTGACGAAACATTTTTTCCATCCTCCAGATGGCGCAAACTCACCAGAACTGCCAAAACCCCGACCCTAGAATTTTTTTCCCACAGACAGTAGCAGAAAAAAGTTTTCACGACTTACCAACTGCAAAAAACAGTATTTAAATGGAAGAATTTTTGAAAACGTCACTCTGTCGAGTTGAAGAAGTGTTAAATATGATATATTCCGAAAAAAAAAATCGGTGAAATAATTCTCTCCACGTTTGAAGCGGCTAAACCCGGCAAAAAAACGCTGCGAATTTCATTCAAGAATTTATTATTTTCTTAGTTTAATAACCCAATACCATTGATATCTTGAATGAAACCCATATACTATTCATAACTCATTGGTTTTTCATCTTAAAATTAGCAGCGTTTCACTTTATAACTTAGGGACCACTGGTCGGAAATCATCCGGGTGAAATCACTCAACATTGAGAGTTTCATGAAAATTTGGTTGTAAGTTTTCGAAAATATTTTTTTCCTCTAACCCTCAATTTTGTGCTCTTAGGGTACAGCGATTTTGCTAAAAAGCTTGGAGGATCAATCTCGAGCGACACACGATTTTTCTCCCAAGTTTCACAGATTTCGGTACAGTACTTTCAGAGAAAAGCCCCGAGGAACGGACGGCAGATGGACGGAGGGCAGCGGACGGACGGATTTTCTATTTGTTTTTCAAATCTACATACTTGCAAATGTGAACTGTGAAATTTTCAGGGCGGTAATTATTTTTTCGGTCGATCACTAAGGTTTATTTTTGATTTTATCGAAAAATAAACCAAAACAGTATTCCGCATGCGATACGAAGAGGTTGATTTTTTCGCCATATGACACGAATATTTCAAAACATCGTTCCCGCGAATTGAACAATATCGTTCGAAAAAATCAATTTAATCGTTCTAAAAATGGCAAAGGCTTCATTATTTTGGTCGGCACGACGTCTCAAAGTTGACCAAAATTTCGAAATTTTTTCACTATTTCCGCCATAATTTCTAAACGGTTGCCACTGGACGATTTCTAATGACATATTCGTGATCTACGACCTCGATTCAATAGGAAACGATAACAAGGTCGACGATTTTCGAGAAAAAATTTTTATTTGGGACTTAAAAAATTTTTCATAAATAACCGCGAATAAACATCAAAGCGCAGAGGGGTGGGGGGTAAGATTTAGCGATTCCGTGCGAAATTTTATTTTTGAAGCTATGACAATATGCACATCATATATTATGGATTCGAACACGTAGATAACGAATCTATAATTAGATTTTGCGTAACTGATTCGGTTTGGAAAATATTCCGGATTTGGTGAGAAATTTTCGAAATTTGGGTCAACTTTGGGCCGTTGTACAGATCAAACGCGTGAAGCTGGACAATATCGAATTTTTTTGATTATATCTGGATCCTTTGTGAGTACGTAGCCACTTATTTTATAGACGTAAGTCTCCTAGTTGAAAAATTATGATTTTTTTAAAAAAGGTCCAATTTTTTCGATTTTCCTCGGGCCATAAAAAACGAACCAGACTCTCCACTAACATTCTGATTGGATTTTCTTAATTTACGCCCTCGAATTAGTATATGTTTCAAATTTCAGGTCGATCGGAGAACTTTCGATTTTTGGTAAAATTTTAAGGGGTTACCCTTAAGAAAATCTCAATTTTCGAAAAATAATTTTCCGACTCCTATCGCCGTGAAATTTGGAACACTTACTAATTCGAGGGCGTAGAACAAGAATATAAGGTCAGATATTTTTAAAAAAAATCGTCTCAAAGTTGACCAAAATTTCGAAATTTTTTCACTATTTCCGCCATAATTTCTAAACGGTTGCCACTGGACGATTTCTAATGACATATTCGTGATCTACGACCTCGATTTAATAGGAAACGATAACAAGGTCGACGATTTTCGAGAAAAAAATTTTATTTGGGACTTAGAAAATTTTTCATAAATAACCGCGAATAAACATCAAAGCGCAGAGGGGTGGGGGGTAAGATTTAGCGATTCCGTGCGAAATTTTATTTTTGAAGCTATGACAATATGCACATCATATATTATGGATTCAAACACGTAGATTACGAATCTATAATTAGATTTTGCGTAACTGATTCGGTTTGGAAAATATTTCGGATTTGGTGAGAAATTTTCGAAATTTGGGTCAATTTTGGGCCGTTGTACAGATCAAACGCGTGAAGCTGGACAATATCGAATTTTTTTGATTATATCTGGATCCTTTGTGAGTACGTAGCCACTTATTTTATAGACGTAAGTCTCCTGGTTGAAAAAGTATGATTTTTTTAAAAAAGGTCCAATTTTTTCGATTTTCCTCGGGCCATAAAAAACGAACCAGACTCTCCACTAACATTCTGATTGGATTTTCTTAATCTACGCCCTCGAATTAGTATATGTTTCAAATTTCAGGTCGATCGGAGAACTTTCGATTTTTGGTAAAATTTTAAGGGGTTACCCTTAAGAAAATCTCAATTTTCGAAAAATAATTTTCCGACTCCTATCGCCGTGAAATTTGGAACACTTACTAATTCGAGGGCGTAGAACAAGACTATAAGGTCAGATATTTTTTAAAAAAATCGTCCTGGACGTGAGAGGTCCTTGAAGTTCCAAAATTTTGGACCTTTCTTCAAAAAATCATTTTTACCGACTCGATGAGAGCAGGACGATGAAATCTATTTTAGTTCATAGATAAAGGATCGAACTGCACGTAAAAAATTTGACATCACCCAGCTTCATTATTTTGGTCGGCACGACGTCTCAAAGTTGACCAAAATTTCGAAATTTTTTCACTATTTCCGCCATAATTTCTAAACGGTTGCCACTGGACGATTTCTAATGACATATTCGTGATCTACGGCCTCGATTCAATAGGAAACGATAACAAGGTCGACGATTTTCGAGAAAAAAAATTTATTTGGGACTTAAAAATTTTTCATAAATAACCGCGAATAAACATCAAAGCGCAGAGGGGTGGGGGGTAAGATTTAGCGATTCCGTGCGAAATTTTATTTTTGAAGCTATGACGATATGCACATCATATATTATGGATTCGAACACGTAGATTACGAATCTATAATTAGATTTTGCGTAACTGATTCGGTTTGGAAAATATTCCGGATTTGGTGAGAAATTTTCGAAATTTGGGTCAACTTTGGGCCGTTGTACAGATCAAACGCGTGAAGCTGGACAATATCGAATTTTTTTGATTATATCTGGATCCTTTGTGAGTACGTAGCCACTTATTTTATAGACGTAAGTCTTCTGGTTGAAAAATTATGATTTTTTTAAAAAAGGTCCAATTTTTTCGATATTCCTCGGGCCATAAAAAACGAACCAGACTCTCCACTAACATTCTGATTGGATTTTCTTAATCTACGCCCTCGAATTAGTATATGTTTCAAATTTCAGGTCGATCGGAGAACTTTCGATATTTGGTAAAATTTTAAGGGGTTACCCTTAAGAAAATCTCAATTTTCGAAAAATAATTTTCCGACTCCTATCGCCGTGAAATTTAGAACACTTACTAATTCGAGGGCGTAGAACAAGAATATAAGGTCGGATATTTTTTAAAAAAATCGTCCTGGACGTGAGAGGTCCTTGAAGTTCCAAAATTTTGGACCTTTCTTAAAAAAATCATTATTACCGACTCGATGAGAGTAGGACGATGAAATCTGTTTTAATTCATAGATAAAGGATCGAACTGCACGTAAAAAAATTTGACATCACCCAGCTTCATTATTTTGGTCGGCACGACGTCTCAAAGTTGACCAAAATTTCGAAATTTTTTCACTATTTCCGCCATAATTTCTAAACGGTTGCCACTGGACGATTTCTAATGACATATTCGTGATCTACGACCTCGATTCAATAGGAAACGATAACAAGGTCGACGATTTTCGAGAAAAAAAATTTATTTGGGACTTAAAAATTTTTCATAAATAACCGCGAATAAACATCAAAGCGCAGAGGGGTGGGGGGTAAGATTTAGCGATTCCGTGCAAAATTTTATTTTTGGAGCTATGACGATATGCACATCATATATTATGGATTCGAACACGTAGATTACGAATCTATAATTAGATGTTGCGTAACTGATTCGGTTTGGAAAATATTCCGGATTTGGTGAGAAATTTTCGAAATTTGGGTCAACTTTGGGCCGTTGTACAGATCAAACGCGTGAAGCTGGACAATATCGAATTTTTTAGATAATATCTGGATCCTTTGTGAGTACGTACCCACTTATTTTATAGACGTAAGTCTCCTAACTGAAAAATTATGATTTTTTTAAAAAAGGTCCAATTTTTTCGATTTTCCTCGGGCCATAAAAAACGAACCAGACTCTCCACTAACATTCTGATTGGATTTTCTTAATTTACGCCCTCGAATTAGTATATGTTTCAAATTTCAGGTCGATCGGAGAACTTTCGATTTTTGGTAAAATTTTAAGGGGTTACCCTTAAGAAAATCTCAATTTTCGAAAAATAATTTTCCGACTCCTATCGCCGTGAAATTTGAAACACTTACTAATTCGAGGGCGTAGAACAAGAATATAAGGTCAGATATTTTTTAAAAAAATCGTCCTGGACGTGAGAGGTCCTTGAAGTTCCAAAATTTTGGACCTTTCTTCAAAAAATCATTATTACCGACTCGATGAGAGTAGGACGATGAAATCTGTTTTAATTCATAGATAAAGGATCGAACTGCACGTAAAAAAATTTGACATCACCCAGCTTCATTATTTTGGTCGGCACGACGTCTCAAAGTTGACCGAAATTTCGAAATTTTTTCACTATTTCCGCCATAATTTCTAAACGGTTGCCACTGGACGATTTCTAATGACATATTCGTGATCTACGACCTCGATTCAATAGGAAACGATAACAAGGTCGACGATTTCCGAGAAAAAAAATTTATTTGGGACTTAAAAAATTTTTTCATAAATAACCGCGAATAAACATCAAAGCGCAGGGGGGTGGGGGGTAAGATTTAGCGATTCCGTGCGAAATTTTATTTTTGAAGCTATGACAATATGCACATCATATATTATGGATTCGAACACGTAGATTACGAATCTATAATTATATTTTGCGTAACTGATTCGGTTTGGAAAATATTCCGGATTTGGTGAGAAATTTTCGAAATTTGGGTCAATTTTGGGCCGTTGTACAGATCAAACGCGTGAAGCTGGACAATATCGAATTTTTTTGGTTATATCTGGATCCTTTGTGAGTACGTAGCCACTTATTTCATAGACGTAAGTCTCCTGGTTGAAAAATTATGATTCTTTTAAAAAAGGTCCAATTTTTTCGATTTTTCTCGGGCCATAAAAAACGAACCAGACTCTCCACTAACATTCTGATTGGATTTTCTTAATTTACGCCCTCGAATTAGTATATGTTTCAAATTTCAGGTCGATCGGAGAACTTTCGATTTTTGGTAAAATTTTAACGTAGCCACTTATTTTATAGACGTAAGTCTCCTAGTTGAAAAATTATGATTTTTTTAAAAAAGGTCCAATTTTTTCGATTTTTCTCGGGCCATAAAAAACGAACCAGACTCTCCACTAACATTCTGATTGGATTTTCTTAATCTACGCCCTCGAATTAGTATATGTTTCAAATTTCAGGTCGATCGGAGAACTTTCGATTTTTGGTAAAATTTTAACGTAGCCACTTATTTTATAGACGTAAGTCTCCTAGTTGAAAAATTATGATTTTTTTAAAAAAGGTCCAATTTTTTCGATTTTCCTCGGGCCATAAAAAACGAACCAGACTCTCCACTAACATTCTGATTAGATTTTCTTAATCTACGCCCTCGAATTAGTATATGTTTCAAATTTTAGGTCGATCGGAGAAATTTCGATTTTTGGTAAAATTTTAAGAAAATCTCAATTTTCGAAAAATAATTTTCCGACTCCTATCGCCGTGAAATTTGGCACACTTACTAATTCGAGGGCGTAGAACAAGAATATAAGGTCAGATATTTTTTAAAAAAATCGTCCTGGACGTGAGAGGTCCTTAAAGTTCCAAAATTTCGGACCTTTTTTCAAAAAATTATTATCACCGACTCGATGAAAGTAGGACGATTAAATCTGTTTTATTGCATAGATAAAAGGCAAAGGGTGCACCTATTTTGCTGAAAAGCTTGGAGGATTAATCTCGAGCGACACACGATTTTTCTCCCAAGTTTCACAGATTTCGGTACAGTACTTTCAGAGAAAAGCCCCGAGGAACGGACGGCAGATGGACGGAGGGCAGCGGACGGACGGATTTTCTATTTCTTTTTCAAATCTACATACTTGCAAATGTGAACTGTGAAATTTTCAGGGCGGTAATTATTTTTTCGGTCGATCACTAAGGTTTATTTTTGATTTTATCGAAAAATAAACCAAAACAGTATTCCGCATGCGATACGAAGAGGTTGATTTTTCCGCCATATGACACGAATATTTCAAAACATCGTTCCCGCGAATTGAATAATATCGTTCGAAAAAATCAATTTAATCGTTCCAAAAATGGCCATGGCGTAAAGCGTGACAATATTCCGATTAGACTCCAAGCAGAATTTATTTTTTTGCCGGATTGTAAATACCAAATAATGAACGGTTTTAGTATTCAGCGTGGATTTATGGCATCATTTCGCGTCGTTAATCTGAAACAACTGAACTCGTGAATCTGAATCTGTTCAACGAATAGATTTTCGCGAATATGGCCATGTAGCGAGCTAGTTACGTATGATGAATTTTGAGACTAAGTTGGAAATATCGTCTCGTTTGGGTCCCAAATCGATTTGCCGGGCGTTAGGGCGTTGTTTATAAGGTCATTGCCAAGAAGATCCGATAGAGAAGCTATTCGAGAAATTTACTGGAATTAGCTGGTGTAGGTTCAGATAAATACTCTAATTTTAGGATAATTATTGGATTGTTTAGTATCATTCGGTTACAACGCATGCATCTAATTTATATTTATGTGATACTCCTGCAACTTATTCAGAGAAATTCGTCTATGCAGATGATATTGTTCTTGCTTTTCCCCATTCAAATTCTCAAATCATTGAAAACATTCTCAATACAGATTTAGAAATTTTGAAAAATTATTTTATTGAGTGGTGTTTAGGTGCGAATCCTAATAAAGCAGAAAATTTCTGTTTTCATTCATTACACAGGTCTGCAAAAAAATTTCAAGAAATTGTTTGAAATTTGATAACTGACTTTCATGTACTTTTGGCGCTGATTTAAAAAATGCAATCCGTTTTTTTTATCACGTCAGGTTTTCTTACAAAAAAGGAATATTTTTGGGTATAATAATAAAATTTAAGCCATTTTTTCAAATTTATAACATTTTATTTTATTCATAAATCAGGTTCTGAACCACGTTTCCAGTACACTTCTATTCCTCTTAAAGCTTATAAGTCATGATAATATCGTTTTCTCTTGCTGTTGAAGCTTCTTTTGTTGCTTTTCCGGCTGTGGACTCGTTGAGGATCATCTCTTTTCAACATCCAGCAGTAGTCCGCTATCATGTTGACGTTCTATCTTCCTTCCATTTCTTAAAGTTGTCGAGCATGTCTGCGACGATTGTCTTGTACTTTGGTTTTTTTTTGTTTCCTAGAAAACCAGTAACAAACAATTTAAAAAATGTCCACGCTGCTTTTTCTTTTGTTTCCATTGTGTCCTCAAAGTTGGGATCTCTCATTAGTTTTCTAATGTCTGGTACGACTCAGATTCCTTCCTTCAGCTTTGCCTCGGATAAACCATGAAACTGCCCACAAAGATATCTGAAACATTCTCCTTCTTTTGGCAATGCCTAGACAAACTGCTTCATCAGGCCCAACTTAATGTGAAGTGGTGGAGTCAGACCTTTTTGGGATCCACAAGGCTTTCCCTCTCAACATTTTAAACCCCAACCTGTACAGTATTTCTCAAGGGTCAATCTTTTTTTATGTAGTGATTCGTTCTGTCTCTGCTGTCCCATTCACAGAGGAAACAAGGAAATTTTGTATAACCACTTTGTTGACCAAGCAGCATTGAAACCACTTTTAAATCAAAATACTACTGGTTTATCCTAATTACCATTTATTTTACGTACAACTCATGTAGAATAGAAATTGCTATGCAACTGAAAATGCATTATAGTTTTTTCAATACGTTTTAAAAGCACTTTAGGCTAAATAACAGTTACTGGAGATCCAAAATACCAAAATTCAAACTCACTAGAGTACAGAGATATATGTATGAAAATATCGAAAAAAGCTAAAACTATACAAGCAGTTTGTGAAATAACTGTACGTGATGGAATATTTTTAATATTTTTTCTGAAATCAGCGTTGAAAACAGCATAAAAATCACTTATTGGATTTGAAACAATTTTTATGTCGCAGACCTGTGTTATCATTTCATTAATCAAGTTTAAAACTTTGTAAGTTACTTTTGATAATGCCGTTCTGAAACATAACTCCTTAATATCTTGGAATAAAATCAGATTCTCCTTCGGATTTCCAGGTCCATTAGGAAGACTAAAATTCTTCGAAACCCAGCTGGTTCTTCATGGGGTGCTGATCTTACCACTCTTCGTACAGCAGCTCCTTACTTTGGTTTTTCTGCTGCTTAATATTGTTGTTCGGTTCGATTTAACAGCTTTCATGTTAGTAAAATTGATGCACAGCGCAATGTTGCCAAAAGGACCATTAGTGGAACTATGAGATCTACACCTCTGCAGTTGTTACCAGTTCTCTCAAATATTGTATAAGTATTGGGATGAAGATTATTCCTTTCCAAATTTATTACAAATCATGTCTTTTATTCTGAATTCTTCAATTGCTAGATTGAAATGTCGTAAACCTCGATGGATTAACAATTTTCTTTATTCCAATTAAAGTGACAAAGGAATTTGGCGTTTGGAATGGAAATTGTGTAATGTTTTCAACAAAGGTTTGATCAGCGATCATTCAGAAGAAGTTCGTGGTTTTAATCTTCCTTGGAAAATTTGGTGCATTCCGAATCGACTCTTAACTGGTCATGGTCGCTGTTATAGTTTCCTTTTCAAATGGAAATCGGTCAAAATTCTAAGATGAGAATGCGGAAAAGAAAAGGAAGCAATAGAACACTTAGTTAATAGTTGTCGAATATATAAATTCGACGATGGTTTCGAGGCAATTCATTCGGTGTCTGATTCTTCCTCGGGGTAGATCGTGAACTTCGAATAAATTTAATGAGTAGTCAATCCGTTACTAGTTCATATTTGTTTTTCGTTTTCTTTTTGTTTTCAGGTGTGATTTCGAGTTAGAAATTTGAATAGAAAGGAACGAAGAAATTTTGTTGAGGAAGAAGGAGTCCTTCAATAACAAACATCTTCGTTACTAAGGTCCAAACCTACTCTACAAATATCGGATTCTTGGTTGTTTATTTTGGAAGTTATTTTGTTTGCCGTGAACCGTAAACCGACCGTGAACACAATAAATTCTGAAAAACGACTTAGAAACTCGATATTTGTAGAGTAGGTTTGGGGCTCAATTACGAAGGAATCCGTAAATATACCAATTCAAAATTTAATTTTTTCAATATTTCCAAAAATACAGATTGGATCGAATTGGATTCTAGTACTTTATCGAAAATCCCTAACAAGGCACTGACGTTAAGTCAGAAGCTTTTGCGCGCATGTTCAAAGGATGACACTAAAAGTGTCAGTGCTTTTTCGGGATTTTTCCTGCTATCTATAAAAATTTAAATTGAATTGAGCTGAAATTTGGTACACTGTTGTGAGAAATTAAGATTGCTGTGACTGTCTAATTTTGTCCATCAATGTTACAAAGTATTACAATTTGTGATGAAATATAATAACTTCTACCAACATCACAACTACAAAACCCCAACAACTTCGTTAAAATTTCTCGTACCAGAAATTAAAAACAATTCATAGAACGATTCCAAACCGCCATTCTTTTATAACTTACCTTGTCATACAGAGGAGTTCGAAAGACGAAAACAAGAGTGTTCAGGAAAAGTTTCTTGACTCAAAACCCCATATTATTCCCCTAAGGGTAAACGAATATTTGAGCCATCCTTCCTAACTGATAGCTCTTGTTGAACTTTTACGTCTGTCAATCGAGCTCAAGACGACGTTAGTAGTTTTTTGTTGGAGTGGATTGGACGGGGTTCGATCCATTGTCTACCTTGATTATGTGGAAAATGGATTCGAAGAATTCTTTGGATTTTATGTGAAACGTTCCTGGTATTATCAATGTATGGAATTTAGTAGTCTTGTTAGGGGTTGAGATTGATGATATCAATTATTGATTGAACCAATCATTACAAATCCGTTAAAATAAATACATTACCTCTCTTATTCATTCCTCAATTGCTACGAATTCATCAACTCAAACGATCCAGAGGGCGAATCCGAAAAACTCCATTCTTTTGTATCTAGTAACCGAAGAAATAATGTTGCCGAAAGTCTTATGTAAATCCGCCAAAAGTATAAAAACGTCGCAATCTACTATTTATTTTCTCACCAGTACAAGAAAGGGGAGAATCCTGTTTGTTCTCCAACTGTTTACGCGGGTATCGTTAAAATAAAATATGTTCCAGCCCTTTTCTCTTCGAAAGGAAGATTTATTTCGGCCCTAACCCAGGTCGTTTGGATTATGTGGTTTATCGATTCTAGACTGATGAGGGCAAGATGTAGGTCTGAAAAAAAACGTAACGAGTGGGACGACAGATCGTTAGGATCACTGATTAACACCTTGAACCGTTTTTATTTTTACTCGTTTCGTTGTGGAGTGGAATTGAATATATAGCAGTTCAGATGAGGTATATTTCAATATCTGTGATTTAATCACCGTGCCTTAGAAATCACTGATCGTTGCAGTGATCGAATCACTCATTGAAGTTGATCTTGATTTTCTGAATAAATTCTATCAGCTTGATAATCTTAGTGCGAACTTGTTAAGTGGGTTCCACTGAAATTAAAATATGTCTAAGCCTGCTCCTCTTCAAAGAAAAAATTCATCATCATGATGAGGTTGAAAAATTGTGCATGAGCAGGAAGTGATTGCTTTCCTTGACATGGCAGTACCAAGAATCATCGAAGGATCAAATTCTATACTTCTCTTGATAATTTAATCTTTCAACTTCTGCTGAGTTGAGTCGAAGTGTGGTCAGCATTTCTAAATTACAAGTTCCAGCTCGCTCAATACACACCTTATTTAATTAGTTCAGCATAGAACTAAAACAGGTAAAAAGATATCGACACTATTTCCTAAAGTTGCAAAGAGGTGCAAGAGCCGAAATCGATCACTGTGTGGATTCTGCGAATTCAAAAAAATATTTGGAATCCTTCCTTAGCTTATTCATGAGCTTCATCTCTACTTCGCCCAGTAAAATTCAGATATGATCCAAATTCATTTTTCTATTTCGGGTTTGAGATCTTCCCAACCACTACCTTTTCATGTCCATAAAGTTAGCAGAGCCACTTACACGGAAGTCGAACTTTATGGACAATTGGCATAGTTTGGAACAATTGAAAGTTGTCCCATCATTGTCTTCAATCATCTTAGAAATGTTAAATGAGTGAATATAAAGGACTGACCAACAAGCCTTTAGGCATCTTGGCTGAGACGTAAGAATTCTACCAATTAAGTATGACATAAATCCCGAAAGATTTTCAAGAGTTGCAAAATGGCGAATGGGTTATATCGATCACTTACTGTGACTGTTGAAATTTTTTCGAAAATACTCAGAATCGACGAAAGATCGAATTCTTCAGCTCACCAATTGGCGAATGAAGATAAGCGTTACTCCTCCTGGTGGTTATCTGAGTAACCCGAGGTACAGACATTATCATTGACAAGTTAAAAGAAATGTTAAGAAACTGAGAAAGTTTATGCTTTTTTCTTGGCGTTTGTGTGATTTTACAAGTGCTTCTACTGAGGAAAAGCAAACTCAAATGTCCCTTCCAATAGATTTCCACAGCGCGGTGAAAGATTTCGAGTTTGGGTGAAAGAAACTTCCTTTAACAAGTCGGGCCTGAAAGTGTTGAAGAATCGATAAAAACCAACAAACAAGATTATGAGAGTCTGTTAACCTGCATTTTACCGGTGATGATCATTTTTATAGAGGTAAGCAAGAATTGCTCATGAAATATTAGATCACATTCATGAAGACAATTTTTTTCCAGGCCCCTAATCCAAGCAGAGAAATTTACTTAAGAGGAATGCTATGCCTTCCAGAAATCTGCATGTTGAACTGATCATTAAGGAGCAACGTGAATGTTGTAGTGATAGAACTGACTATTGAAAAAAAAAAGTCTCAACAAGGAAATATCTGGTGATGAATACTCTTCGCTCAAAGTACTTCTGCCATTGAAAGCATTCAGCTTTTTCAAGATGAATCATATGAGTGTTGGAAAATTTATTTGTCAATCCAGAATGAATGAGGCTTACGGTACAAGTAGCCTTAGGTTTATGTGAATGTATTCATTTTATTCACAATATATTGAGTATTTAGTCCTTCCCTATGAAAATAGTGAAGTTATGAATATGTGTCTATTATTCCAAGAAGTATGTTTTTCAACTTTCAAGCCTAAAAAATCCACCAAAGTCAATCTTGCCGTTTGAATCTGAAAGTAAATAATTTCACAATACTTCCTAACCTTGGAGATATCCCCATTTTTATGGAGTTGCTACACTGAATTAGATTGAAGGATGATACATACCTATTTTATAAGAATGAAATATGTACTCCCAGTAATACTCTCGTCAACTATAACAGTCTGAAAAGTCTTCGAATAAATTGTAAAATCAAAAATTATCAAACCAAACAGTACAAAATCGACCATCAAAACAAAATCTATGTCTGTATCTAAGGTTCTTAAACTGGCCACCGTGTCCCTGCGATCTTAAATTCAGATGCCAATTGAGTCCATATTTGAGTTATTGAAATATCTACCGAAATTTTTAAATTCTGAATTGAAGCTGGAACAGATTCACACCTTATTCTGCCTTAGTTATTGTTAGCAAAGCACGAAACTAGTACAGGACATCCTAGTAACTAATCCGTTTTCTTAGACTGATCAATCGAGACGGCAATGCAAAATTCTCGATAGAAAATATCAGTACGGGAACTCCTTTGAAGTGACAAAATGGTGCAGGAGCTGGGATCGGCCGCTTACTGTGTCGATTTCATGAAAATTTTAAAAATACTCAGAATCGTCGTGATATCCTGTTCTTAAGTTTACTTGTTAGCTCCTTCTATCAAATACTGTACGGAAAAGTCCAAATGTGAATTTTTCCGTTTCGAATCTAAGCCCTGGTTCACAACTTATTCGATTGGCATAGCATAGAAAAAATGAAAGCTGTGACACATCTTTTCTAATCATCACAGAAAATTCAAATGGGCGAATAACGAGGAAGTATCAACTCTTGGTTTTCTATACATCTTGACCAAGATGTAAGAATGATAATCACAGAGAATGACCTAGATACAGTGACGGGTTGAGCAACGGAAGATCCAGTTGCGTTTGAGCGACGTCAGTTGCCAGGAGATATAAAGGGTTTCCATGACGTTTGTTTCTGACGCCCAGCCGTTAATTCATCGCCCGGGCGATGATTTCTAATTTGAATGTGTCCGATGCAGGAATCGCGATAATCGAAAGGAAGCGGGAATTGTTGATAAACCGTAGAAAGAATGATTTCTCATAATTACTTCCAGTTTTTTTGTTATTTATTGTATGCCGTGTTTTTTCCTGGGCATCGGGGATTTTCAATTTTTGCGACTGGATTTTAGAGAGAATGTTTGATATGTTGAGATTGAATATGAGTTTTCTTGTAGAATATTCCAACGAATGTAATTTTAGTGAGTCAAAGTTGAGAAACCTGAATTTTTCCAGGATTACAGTAACTTTGAAAAAAATGTTCGAGCGGAAATTTTTGATGTCAGATGTCAATTTGTTTCATGTCATTCGAAGCTCATTCTCGAAGTCCTTATTATAAACAGCTCCACAAGAGTTATCGTATTCAATCGTTTTTGAAATTATGTAATCTTCGAGAAAATCGATGTAAAATCATTTGAAACTCAACAACAACTTGAATCGATCCAATGAAAATAAGTATGAGACATTTCGTCAATCTGGTCGCCTTTTCTCTGAAGTTTGGTTCTTTGCATATGCTTCATGAATGTTCTCATTTTGAAATGAATTCAGTTTATCAACGGCTTCGATTTGAAACGAGTTTTCTGAAGATGCCAAGACGTAAATTAACAAACGCTGAGGCTAATAGGGCTATCGGAATGCTACAGGGTGGCCTAACTCAGGTTGTTGTAGCGAAAAGGCTCCAAATCAGCCAAAGTGTGATATCTCGACTTTGGAATAGGTTCAGGGAGACAGGTTCCGTGTTGGAAAGACCAAGGCTTGGTGAGCGACGAAAAAGAAAACCTGCTCAGGATCGTTTCATCACCGTTTCGGCGAGAAGAAACCCTACATCTACGTGTAAAATGCTACGAAATACTCTTCAAAATGCAGATGGGGTCCAAGTTTCCATCGAAACCATCAGACGACGTTTGAGAGAGGTGAATCTAGGTTCTAGACGTCCATTAAGAGGAGTTCCATTACATATCAATTGGAACGATCAATGGCGTAGTGTCCTTTTCACTGATGAATCCCGATATGGACAATCCCACGCATACCACGTAATCGTCGCTATGTCCAAGAAGTCCATCCATTTCGAGGGGGTAGTGTTAAGGTATGGGCCGAGATATGTTTCAACTGGCGTACAGATCTACAAATTTGTCCTGGGAATATGACCGCCTTACACTATAGGGAGCATGTTATTGACTGACAATGTTGTGCCAAATTTTCACGCTGCTATTGGTGAAACTTTTCAATTTCTAGACGATAACGCTAGACCGCACCGTGCAGCCATAGTTGAAATTGCGCGCGAGGATCTTGGTATTCCACATTTACCAATACCTCCGCACTTGCCAGATTTGAATTGCATAGAACATGCATGGGATTTACTCCAAAGAAGATTAGATAATCATCAACCTACCCCAGAATCCTTAAATGATCTGAGAGAGCTTCTGCCCCGTTTATGGAACCAAATTCCCCAAGAAATGTTCAACAACCTCGTGTGCAGTATGCAAAGAAGATGTCAAGCTGTTATTGATGCCCGTGGAGGCCACACATTGTATTGATAGTCTTAAAATGTTTGAATTCTCTGGAAATAAAATTTCGTTATTTTACTCGATTTTTCTTAACCACCCTGTATACGCTGCAGACCTACAGGCTAAAATTAATTTGCAACTTGAAATCATATAAATATGAATTTTTATCACAAAAATCTTATTTTAACTATATTTTTTTGGAATTTAAGTCAATATCCCTAAGTCATGTGGAGCAGTTTATTTGTTCCTATATTTGTTTTTCCACAATAAGCTTGAGATGAACAGTTATTGAAGTATCATTTCTCAGATTTTTTCTGGGTTTTCATTCACAATATCTGAATCAGAACTATCCAAAATAATAAAAAAAAATTTTCATGGAAAACGCCCTTTCAGATTGCAGAATAGAACTATTTGTCGAGGGTAGTTTCGTGGGAAACAGTTGGCCGGATGAACAATACAGGAATAATATAAACAAAAATAAAAGCGAGCTGTGACGTTCCAGAGTACAAGTCTGACTCTTTCATCAGACGAATGTAATATTAATTAGGTCATCTCGCGAGTTTTTTTAATTTATTTTTTCGGAAACAATTCATGAAATTCGGCACATGTCTCGAAATCATTACAGCAACATTTCCCTCAAATCTTATTCACCGCACGGCACTGTTGCATTCTCGTGGGGATCCACAGCCAACACAAATCCCAACCCTTACATCAACATACACTCAACAAACTCAATCTCAACTCCGACGAGTCAACATACGTGTCGTTACCGTCCTGAGTTACACCATCCATCGATGCGACATTTATCGTTAAAATATCGCTGGGAATTCCAACGAGATAAGAGTTTTCCGCGGGGGTGAGCTCGAGTAAATATTTGACACTACATAGGAAATCATCAATTTCGCTGGTTTTGGAGAAACCGCGAAAGATAATATGCTCGTGGCACAAAGAGTTTATACGAGATTAAGATTAGAGCGAGGTGAATGAAAAGTTCTAGAAATAGGGAAGTTTTCGGGTTAGCTTTCACGGCTTTGTTCGGGAAGTTTGCTCACGGATACGCATGTAGATGAATGACGTGACATTTTTTTCGTAATTTTCGCGATTTTTTCAGGAAACGAGAGTTTTCCATATTGCAAAAATTGGACTACCAGATTGAACTAGTTGATAGAGAATTCACTCTCAAAGCCAATTATGTCCAAATGGCTGACTATAAGTAATTCAAATTCCGTAGGAAAAGTCTCAGAGACTTGATGTTATCAGAGTAGACTATGCATCTCAATGCGCCGGTTATATTTGTCTTGAAAAGCTAGATCTTACCAACGGTTTTGGATTCAGCACCATGTGATATATATTTTTCGATAACAGATCTGATCAAATTTAAACTCAATTTGTAGTCCATAGGAAATCGTAGCCGAAACGTTCATGGTTCAAGTTGACACATTGTTTTTATTCGGATTTCAAGTTTTTTGATATCTTGCATTCAGTATATTTCTTGAATATTTGCGAACTCTCAGAAATCTTGCAGATACTTGAAGAACTCAGAAAAAAGAAAAACTACTCGTCATAATAATCATACTATCGAAAAAAATAAAAATGATAATAATAACAATAAAATAATAATATATATTAATATATATTTTTTTTTTTTTTTTTTTTTGATATATATATTATTTTGAGATGAGCATTACATTTTTTTATTCAAAATAATAATGAAAACAATAATGAGATGATAATAAAAATAATATTAATAATATCTATTATTATTTCTGAAATCGAAGTGAATGCAAACTGTTTGGTTGACATTTATCACGACTCCATTCGACCGGCACCAAGCCAGGAACTGGCTTATTGAGTCATAGGCGTAACGGAGCTCCGCACGACTCCGCGCCTTGACCACGAGTGTCATAGGCAAAAAGCACGAGCAGAAAGAGAGCCGAGTTAGTGGTTAAATCATTCACAAATATTAAAAATAATAATGGTTCAAGTACGGAGCCCTGTGGAACACCACAATCGTTATATGAATAAACATATGCCAATTATCATACTCGACAGTTCTTGATCGAGATTCAAGTATTGACCACCAGGTACTGAGTTTCTAAATTCTGACAAAGTTATGCAAATTCATGAGTTTTTGGAAGTCAAGTTGAAGGGGCTCTAACACTCGAGGGGTACATTTTAGGATCTCTCGCTCTCGCTGATAGGCAGTATTCCTCATACTTTGATCTCTAGAATCAACCCCCAAAATAAACTGCTCTACATGAGTTAGGGATATTGACTTAAATTCCAAAGAAATATAGTTAAAATAAGATTTTTGTGATGAAAATTCATATTAATATGATTTCAAGTTGCAAATTAATTTAAGCCTGTAGGTCTGCAGCGTGTACAGGGTAGTTAAGAAAAATCGAGTAAAATAACGAAATTTTATTTCCAGAGAATTCAAGCATTTTAAGACTATCAATACAATTTATGGCCTCCACGGGCATCAATAGCAGCTTGACATCTTCTTTGCATACTACACATGAGGTTGTTGAACATTTCTTGAGGAATTTGGTTCCGTAAACGCGGCAGAAGCTCTCTCAGATCATTTAAGGATTCTGGGGTAGGTTGATGATTATCTAATCTTCTTTGGAGCATATCCCACGCATGTTCTATGCAATTCAAATCTGATGAGTGCGGAGGTATTGGTAAATGTGGAATACCAAGCTCCTCACGCGCATTCTCAACTATGGCTGCACGGTGCGGTCTAGCGTTATCTTCCAGAAATTGAAAAGTTTCACCAATAGCAGCGTGAAGATTTGGCACAACATTGTCAATGACATGCTCCCTATAGTGTACGGCGGTCATATTCCCAGGACAAATGTGTAGATCTGTGCGCCCGTTGAAACATATCCCGGCCCATACCATAACACTACCCCCTCAGAATGGATGGACTTTTTGGACATAGCGACGATTACGGGGTATGCGTGGGATTGTCCATACCCTTATTCTTCGAGATTCTGAAAATCGTCCATATTCTGATTCATCAGTGAAAAGGACACTACGCCATTGATCGTTCCAATTGATATGTTGCCTTGCCCATTCCAGTCTTTGACGCTTATGGTCACGTGTTAATGGAACTCCTCTAAATGGACGTCTAAAACCTAGATTCACCTCTCTCAAACGTAGTCTGATGGTTTCGATGTAAACTTGGACCCCATCTGCATTTTGAAGAGTATTCCGTAGTATTCTACACGAAGATGTAGGGTTTCTTCTCGCCGAAACGGTGATGAAACGATCCTGAGCAGGTGTTGTTTTTCGTCGCCCACCAAGCCTTGGTCTTTCCAACACGGAACCTGATGTCTCCCTGAACCTATTCCAAAGTCGAGATATCACACTTTGGCTGACTTGGAGCCTTTCCGCTACATCAACCTGAATTAGGCCAACCTGTAGCATTCCGATAGCCCTATTAGCCTCAGCGTTTTTTAATTTACGTCTTGGCATTTTCAGAAATCTCGTTTCAAATCAGAGCAGTTGATAAACTGACTTCATTTCAAAATAAGAACATTCATGAAGCATATGCAAAGAACCAAACTTCAAAAAAAAGGCGACCAGATTGACGAAATGTCTCATACTGATTTTCATTGGATCGATTCAAGTTGTTATTGAGTTTTAAATGATTTTACAGCGATTTTCTCAAAAATTATTATACATACTTTTAAAAACGATTGAATACGATATCCCTAACTCTTGTGGAGCACTTTATATGAACTTTAAATCTGGACACCTAGTATACAGTTTAATGTTTGCGAACATTCATTGAAAACGATACTTTTCTGTGAGTCCCATGTCGCACCTGTATCCAATATCTGTAACTGCGAAAAGTTCTGAACGAAACTGCAACGCGTTTCGAGACCTATTAAGGCCGAAAATGGCCCCACACTCCCTAATGTTCCTTATTGTTCACTGAATATCGACGAGCTCTGGTCGGAAAGTTCACCGGCATGTTAAATTTCAACGTTAGCTATTCAATAGAGGGGCACGCTTCTGTGGGTGCTTAATGAGCGATGTAAGACAAATGTCTTGATTGGCAGATTTCGGCGGAATGGCCCTTGAAGGCAGGTTGAAGTTTGGAAAGTTTGAAAGTGCGAAAGAGCTTTCTCTGGGGTAGGCTTGTTGGGTAGAGTTTGACTCCAGTTTGACGGATTGGCCTATTGGAGATTTTGTGTGAGTTTGGACGAGATTTGTTTAGGGCTAACGCACACGACTATTTGTCTGGTCTCAACTCACACGGATGACAGTCTACCAACTTTTGTTCTTCTGAACCCGCATGCATGTTTTGCATTTCAACTGACCAAATAGTCGTCTTTTTATTGTTGGTCGTGTGCGTTAGACCTTAGTCGGCATGTGCAGTGAGTCGCTCATATGCTTTACTGAACCCTCATTCATGTTTTTCATTTAACCGACAAAATAGTCGTTTATCGCTTGTTGGTCCAACTGAGTCCATTTTTGGGAGAAAATCGATAATAATAGTAAGTTGAAGAAAAAAATAGCAAGTTGTTCCTCAGAATATGCGCGGTTTTCTCCCAATATCTTTGAAAACTAATATCGGACCGAACTGAAACTGTTTCAAGTTTAACATCACAATTTGTTTGCAAAATTTCCTCGATATCTGATGAATAGTTTTCAACGGAAAACTGTTCAGCCAGAATTTTTGAATTTTTTTCCGAATTGGCATCTTGAAATTTTGCGGGAGCATTTTCGAAGTAGCACGATCAGATCGATATTTTTCTTTGTCAGGAATAAAATGATCGAACTATATGGAATATTGGAAACCATCCTACTTGTTCCTGCAATCCAGAAGGATTAAGTGCCTTCCTTAATCCTCATCTGCAGGAACATGAAGCACTGTCCAGAGAAGCTATTATTATTCAGTCTCTTCCCAAATGTTTGCCGAGGTGAACTTGATCCCGTCGGTAAATAAAGGAGCTCGCCCCATTGTACGTTTAAAATTGAACAAATATTGGTGTTTCTCGCTATCTGATAGCGCCTGTGTTGGAACTCGATAAATAGAAGCGTTGTTATTCACGAGATATCATCTGAGCGGCTAGTGGGAGACTAAATAGTAGGTTCGGGCTTATCAGTTTCAAATTATTATATGAAAAATTCAGAAGAAAATTTTCCACTCAGAAATTTTGCACGAACCCCTCAAAAATTCACACATTTGAACTTTGATATGAAACCTAGAACCTACTTCATTTCGTAAGTTTTTTCTGGGTCTTCACTCACAATATCTGAATCAGAATTATTGAAAATTAAATGAAACTGTGATAATGGGAAACGCCCTTGCGGACGGTAGGATTGAACTTTTTATCAAGGGCAGTTTCTTGGAAAAAAAGGTTGCCTAATGAATAATAATAGTACAATGCAAACGATCACCAAAACGAACTGTAACGTTTCAGATCTGAATCTTCCATCAGACAAACGTGAAAATTGTCAGAGTTATTTTCTTTTGATTATTCGGTTTGTGAGACTTTTGTCAAATTGACAAATTTAAGAAACCACAGCAACACAGATTCACTAGGTTTGGAAATTTTTTAAATTCAACTTCTTTTTATGGTGAATTCAGCTATATATGATTCATTTCTACAGTAAAATGAGCCAAATTACTTTTTCCAATTGAATAATTGTAAAAAAAAATTTGAGAGTCCTCCTGTATTTTGGTGGATGGATGGAATGGGAAGAGTAGTTTTGTCCACCGCTCTGTTGAAGTTAACCATATCTGGCTGAATTTACTTGAAGAAGAGATCGAATCAAAAATTTTTGAATCAATCTGTGTTGCTTTGGTTTCATAAAATGTCAAGTGACAAAAGTTTCACAGAACGACAAACCAGAAGATAATAATTCTGAAAATTTTCTCGTTTCTATGATAAAACACTCAGATTTGTACTCTGAAATGCCACTGTCCGCTTCATTTATCGTTTGAATCTTTCTGCTACTGTTCACAAGGCAACCTGTTTTTCCAGAAACTGACCTTGACAAATAGTTTAATCCTGCAATTTGCAAGGGTGTTCTCCATAAAAAACAATGTTATGTAGTTCTTGATATTCCTGTTTCAGATATTGGGAGTGAAAACCCAGAAAAGTCCTATTTCTGTACTGGATTGACACGAAAAGTGAGGTCGGTGTCCGAGGAAAAATAAATCTAAGAAGTTGCCTCGAGAATGTTTTTGAAAAGATCAAATTTTCAACAGGAGAAAATAAATTTTTTCGAAAAACACTTAGTAACTACTTAGTGTGGCTATGGTGGGGCGTTTTTCGCCAATGAGTTTCACATGGAAACAGTTTTTGTCTATCTAGTACAGAAATAGGATTTCCCATTCAAAATTGTCCAATTTGGCCCACCCTGTACATTAGAAAACCCTTTGGACTTAAATTATACTGGTTTCGAAGTGAAATTTTTGCAGTTTTATCAGTCAGACGCAGCATTTGTCAGCATAAATCACTCGAAACCATTGAATATGTATGTGCAAGCTTAGTCACTGTGAAATTTTGAGGCATTTGCGAACTGACACGGACACAAAATATAATATATCGTCGGTTAGTTACAGTAGGCTTAAGCTCATCGATTTTGTGTCTAGAATGACATGACGATAAATCAGTTTGGAAGGAAATAGCTGTTACGAAAACATATAATTCATACGACCACTGGGGATACAAGAAGGAATTGGTTGTTGATTGTCCGAAGAAATGGTTTCTATTGGAAAGAAATGTTCAACTATTATGTTTTCTCTGGTGATGATAGTTGTTTTGTGAGGTTTGAGTGTGGGTCATAAAGTATATCTACCGATAGATTCGTGTGAAATACCCTTTCAGAGATTTATACGGACGGAATATGATATGGTTGCAAAATGGCGAATGAGATATACAGATTTTTTTCTGGAAGTTTTCCGAGAATGCTAGGGCATTCCACTTCCATACAGACACGACAATTTATCGTGGGAAATTTTCGTTCTTGAGGGTTAAGAAGTCTCAACTAATGCAATACATAGTTGTTGCAGCTAGAATATCCACGGTTGCAAAATGGCGCATTAATCATAATAAATATTTTGTATATTTGCACTTATGTTCTTAGGAACAGCGTGCTATTTTTTCGATTCATTTCCGGAAAGATTCACAAGTGGCTATGAAATTCTGGAAAGGTAAAATGCGAAATGATTCAGAGGAACACAACCCATCAGAACTCCAACCCTTACTTTCAAATATCAAAACAACCTAAAAACTCGATATTTTCAGAGTAGGTCGCATCAAAATTATAAATGTCAATTTCGTGAATGATTACAATCCACTTAACGATTCCGCAGATTTTCCAGTATTTCCAAGAACAAAGATTACATCGAATTTAAATCCACTGCCTGATTCGAAATGACAACTTGAAAGTTCATGCAGTATTTCATGAGGATCCTATGAAAAGAAGATCGCGAAATCTTTCCATCGGGAGATGAAGCTGCATTTGGCAGAGTCGATACGTGAAGAGATGACCATGAATTTGTACATGCGCGCAAAAGCTGCTTTCGTTTTTTGGGATCTTCACAAAATCATTCCCAGATACTCAGAAAGTCGACGTATAGAAATAGCCTCCCAATTTTTCGATATTTCCACTCGGTCTTATTATACAAGGTGTTCTACAAATTTCATAACGATGTTTTGCATTCTGACGATTTCTTTATGAACGTTGGTCTGATGAGTTTTCTTTCAGAAGAGCATTTGAATAAATTATAATGATGAATCAGAGCATTTACACTGATACAAAGAGAATAATTAAAGAGCGTACTTATAATTCACAATAAATATCTATGTTTTCACATATGTGCATTGTTCAAAGGAAAAAAAAGTTTATTCAGAAAAATGAAAATTTTTATATAAGCGCATGTATAATCTGTCAAAATTCTCAATAGAAATGGCAGCGCATCCTGTATAAATGAATGTGGCCATAATGTCTCAACAGATTATACCACAGTAAGTTGAGAGGACCAAGCGAAATTAAACCTCTTAAACCTCATTAAACTTCTTATCGAACTTTTTAAGTCATCATAATGAAAAGAGAAGAAAGGGTTGAACCAACAGCATCAGATTGTCGAACTCGACCCCAACCATTCTTCAGTTCATAACTTCGACTTATTTATATGACTCAACTTCATCCCCTGTCAGCACGAAGAAGCTTCTCTATCCCTATAAACCTCTCAAAATCCTACCACGTGCATCAGGTGCACCACGACTAACTTCCAAGTTGTAGCAGGTTAAGACCAGTTCCTGGCTGGTGGGTTGTTTCTGTTTTAGGTTTTCCATTTGTTCCATTAATATTTGAACAGGAGGTTTAAGACGCGGCAAATGACGAGAGATAACAGCCACATGGTAACTTTCTACTCCCTGTTCAATCTAGCGACATGATTTCATTATCTTTTACAGTGACTGCGTCTTTTGTCTTGTTCTTGAGTACATTGAAGGAGGTTTTCGTGTTTGGAGGAACTCCGTTCATGGAGCTATTCAGTATGTGGAATTGCCATTAAATATTTCCTGAAATATTTATGATTTTTCAGAATTATGAAACAAACTCATTTTTGACGCCACCAACGTTTTCTGAATAGAAATACTGATCAGATCACACTGGAACTCAATAATAAGTGTCAGAATGCCCTCGTGCAAACTTATACAAGATTTCGTGGATAATTCTTCTGTTGACGAAATTTGAAATAAGAATACCAACTGAAACTCAATAGTAAGTTGCAAAATAACCTCCTGAAAACTTACACACAAGATTTCGTGGATAATTCTTCCGTTGACGAAACTTGAAATAAGGACACTTGAATGAGGGGCAACTAGCAGGAAGCAGAATTTTCAGGAGAGTTAGAAAATCGATTAATTCGAAATATAGAAAGCAGAAGAAAAAAACTACAATCATACACAAAATATGAACGAAATTAATGAAAAAATAGGAATAAAATGCGGTCATCCACATCGCTTGTTAACAGGCTGAACTTGCACTCGATAGTGTAGGTTTTTTTGTATACATGGAGATGAACCTTTAAGAAGATTTGGGGCTCCTGAACTCGATCATGTTATTACATAAATGATTTGAAATTTATCAGTTGATGTAAAACAAATTTTCTTTAGAACTCAAAATGGAAAATGTAAATTATGTCTCCAAAGAAATATTCGATATCGTTTCCGTTTTTTACAATGAAACGATGATCACCAACTTTTACACGAAAATATGCATAAACGTTTGCCAGCTGTGTACTAAGATTCATCATAATTAGTTGATTATTTCGGAAATTCCAACGATACCGAGAGAAATCCAGGAAATTTACATTTTCTCTCAGTATCTTCGAGATAAAGGGACGGTTCTCACTGAAACTTGATACTTTGTTTTAAAATACTGACTTCAATGTATGTGCAGAATTTCAAATGAATTTGATTTCGATTTTAGGAACATTTTCGATGAGGCTTGAAAAGTTTTCGAATTTTTCGGAAATTTACTAGCCGAACGAAATTTGGCGACCAATTGTGCGCTGGAACTCAAGAGCTAATCATCAAGCTTAGCTCATTTCTGTGATATTGAAAAAATAGTTTTTAAAATTCATTACTGATTCAACAAAAATCCCCCCCCCCCTCTTGGGGAAAATACGACTTGAATGATTCAAGACGTTAGCTCATTCCATTCAATAGTTCACGTGTCCCCGGATAAAAGAACCAAACTGTGAGTCCAAACTAGTCGTTGCAGACCACTTCTAGGAGGAAATCCGAAAATAACAGACATTTTGGCAAAATGATAGCACGATATTTTCTGGAATATGAAAAATTCATTGGTTTCTTGGTATCGCTGGTATTTCCGAAAAACTCAAAAAATGCTGATGTAACTCAGTAGATAGATGGTGATTCCTAAGGCTCAATTTCGTAATGATTGCGTGATGCAAAAATTTAGGAAACATTTTAAAAGGTCCCTTTGGCTACGAATTTGAAAAATTATTTTTATTCCTCACATGCTCAAAAAGATCAGAAATCACATGTTGAGTAGCATTACGGAATGGCGAATGTACCTGTCTGTTGAAATTCATACAAAAACGATATACGTTATTATATAAAAATCACAGCTAGATAACAACTATAACATCGATAAGGGCTTTAATGGTGTGCAAAAGACTATCCGGCAAAACTTGGGGGTGTAACCCTAAAATACTGAGATGGATGTACACCATGATTGTAAGACCGATAATAACATACGGGGCAGTAGTTTGGTTTGCTAAAGCAGGGCAGACAAGCACGAGGAAAATACTCGACAAGGTACAAAGGCTTGCCTGTGTTTGCATCACTGGGGCTATGAGAACATGCCCGACTAGAGCACTTGAGGTCATCATAGACCTCAGTCCTCTACATCTAGTGATCAGAAGGGTAGCCCATGAAGCTATCCTTAGAATCTCTAGGGAAGGTACAGGGAATGAGAGAATCAAAAGTCAGAGAGCCTGGTCCTCCCTGAACAAGTACATCTCATTAGCGAACCTACCTAGTGATGTTATGATTAAAAAAGTAAGCATCGAGAAGAACTTTGACTCAATGCTATGTAAAAGGGAAGAATGGGAAAAGGAATACACTACCCAAAAACTCAAAGCAAATACCGTTAAATGGTATACAGATGGTTCTAAAACCAGTACGGGGGCCGGCGCTGGAGTATACGGGCCTAGAACCAAATGTACACTATCGCTAGGCTCCTACTCGAGTGTTTTTCAGGCAGAAATACTTGCTATCGAAAGATGCATAGACATAAACCTGGAAAGAAACTATCAAGGGTGTGACATAGTCATCCATTCTGATAGTCAGGCTGCTATTAAAGCACTGAACTCCCATGTCATCGACTCAAAGCTGATATGGGAGTGCCGAAAGAAACTCAATGAAGTAGGCAAGAATAACAAGGTCTCCTTAGTCTGGGTTCCTGGGCACTCAGGAATCAAAGGAAATGAAGAGGCCAACTCTCTAGCCAGAAAGGGAGCACAAACGCTACCTACTGGCCCAGAACCTTTCTGTGGTATAGGCAAATGTACCTATAAGAAAGAGTTTTTGGAGAAAGAAGGAAATGAAAGAGGGGCACTGTGGAGGAATTCTCCAGGAATGGAACACTCTAAAAAGTTCCTTCGGAACTTTGAAATTGCTAGATCCAAAAGTCATCTGGATCTCAGTAAGAATAAGTTACGCCTCCTCACTGGTTTCCTCACAGGACACTGTCGCCTAAGGAAGCACATGATGAGAATGGGCTTATCAGAAACTGACGAGTGCAGATTTTGTGCGGAGGAGGAGGAAACCCCTGTTCACCTGATCACAGAATGCCTCGCCATTGTGAGCCTGCGCAAAAGATACCTTGGACAGGAGTATTATAGGAGGAATGAGAACTTAGCCTCCTTGAAGCCCTCACAGATATTAGAATTCATCAGAGCACTTGAGCTGGAGGGCGAGCTGTAGGTTGCGACAACAGCTCTAACAAGGGGGCACAATAGACCTTAAGATCGCAGTGGAACGTAACCCCTTACCAACTATCAACTATCAACTATCAACTATAACATCAAATAATGTGTTGCTGTATGCTATATTCTCACCAGAATTGCCCTCAGTTCGCCCCTGAACATCGTTCTATGTATCATTTCGCGCGTGTAAACGAAATACTTGGACAGCTAGAAGGAAATTGGGCTCAGTTTTAGCCACCCCGAATTTTATTTATGGAGCCCACAGGAGGATTAAGATGCAGAGTGGAAAGGTGATATTCTTGAATAACTGCCGTTGTTCGCGGACTTGAGAGGCCGTAAATTGACCGGAAATTTTCGGCCTAGGGGCGATGAATGTTTTTCTTGGTCGGGTAAATCGGACGGCGGAAAATTCGATTAGGAACTGTCAACAAAATGACAAATGAAGTGATAGGCTCCATTTGGCGACATTTTTCTATCGTCCTTGTGTAGAGTTTCAAGATCAATGGTAATTATTTCGGTGGTTTTGGGATCGAGCAGACGGAACAAAATTGGACGAGTTTCTGCTCAAATATACAGGTTGATTAAAAACGAAGGGAAATGCGTATTCTTCTTTAACTTTTTACCTTACGTCTACTTCTTATTCCATTAGTATAGTATAGAATTAAATTCCTTAAAATTATCATTGAAGCCACAACAACTCAACTATAAAATACTCCCAAACACATAAAAAGGATTCTTGCTATCTCCTAGCTGCTGACGTCAATCTGACTAGATTTTCCTACGAAGTAAAGAATAACCAAGACGGCGGTGATCTGTCGGAAATCTGAAATCCCACCTAGTTGATCTCTTTCGGCTTTCAGCCTCAGGTTATTCGCTCCTCACATTTGAATAATGACATGGCAGTTTTCTTCTTTTTACTCCGCAAACTGAAGTCTCACCAAGGAGAAAGGCTTCTAAAGGTGATGGAACGATATCCGATTTCAAGGACAATTTGAAACGTCCTTCGATGGGGTGATAGGTTTGTAACGATGTGTTTTGATCCTTTCTATACTGGATAGAAACCAATTTCTTCAGTATTCCAACAAACCTATTATTTTTGAGAAAGAAAGTCGGAAACGCTAAATGAGGAGTTTGTTGACACTAATTCCTATCTACAGGGTGGTTCGAAAAAAAAGCCAGAAACTGGAGATGCTCGAAGTGAACGTAATTGAAGGACGATAAACCTGAATTTTTCTTGAATAAATATTGGTCTTTTATAGAATATTTCAGAGGAATTATAATTAATGGATATTGAAAAGAAACACTTCTGAAAACAATCAATTGCATGCGTTTTTACCTTCGGCTAAGAAAACCGCAAGAAATAACTGAGGCAATTAAATATTTGTGGATTAAAATGGTTAAATCCACCCAAAGATTTATCAGATTAATGCATTCAAATTTTTTTTTTCCTTATACATTACTTGATCGAAAATGAAAGTTTGAGGGTTTGTGGAAAAGTTCATGAACGCCATATGAAAAAATAGTCACCAAATCTTGTCATTAAGAGGTCAGGGTGCGTTCAATGAGAAAAATTTGATTGTTTCAATAGTACAATCATGATGAGATGTAGCAAAAAGTTGGATATCAGCATTTATTTATTATAATCAGTTACCAAGTCATCTTGATTGGATGAGTTGTTTTTGAGTTATCCCGGGAATGTCAACCATACCTAGAAGGAAACAAAGAACTTTGATTTTTTTCCAATATCTCTGAAAACAAGAATTGCATCAAACTAAGGAGTAGTACGCTGGTTTGAAATATAGGGTTCAAGATTATGCGTAATTTTTTCGGAGTCAGATGTACAGTTTCAATGAGAATTTCGAAATTTCTTTTTTTTTTCAATTTTTCGAATTCACGAACCATACAATCCCAACAGAAAGTCGCAAGCAGTTGTATTTCGATTATAGAAACGTCAAAAATCATTTGATGTTTATATTTGCCTCAAAAACTTCGAATAACGTATGAAAATCAACAACAATGAATTTCCAACAGACAACATTGTGCTAAAACCGCGGATGTGGGAACAGGAGATGTTACACTCACAAATTTGAATTAAACGCATTCAATTGCCTGACAAAAATGAATAATTTTAAGTTTTTTCCGTATATTTCATCCAGCAAATTCAATTTTTCGACTTTATATTTCCAATTTTTCACATTAAAAACTGCACCACACCGTATACAACATTGACGAATGATGCTTTCTCAGTTTCAGCATTCAAAATGATTTTTTCAATCGAGAAAAAAACGGTGGCGAAGGCCATACTGTGAGGCAAGCAAAGACAGACGAAGAGAAACATTATTTTCATAGGTATGCTCAGTGCAGACTGTCAATTATGGGCACTTTCCAATGTGAACTGACAATTATGAATAATTACTTGTTCAAACTGGCAATTATGGCTGATTTTCGGTTGGAACAGGCAATTCTGGAAAATTGTCAGTTTAAACTGACAATATTCATAATTACGCGTTCGAACTGACAATTAGCTATAATTTTCAATTCAAACTGTCCAGTTTACATAATTTTCAATTCGAACTGAAAATTATGAATAGTTTTCAGTTTGAACTGACAATTATGAATAGTTGTCAGTTTGAACTGACAATTATGAATAGTTGTCAGTTTGAATTGACAATAACAGCTAACTGTAAGGTCGCATAGGCCATTAGGCTAATTAATTTCGAACTGGCAGTTTGCCATAATTGCAGCTTCGAACTGACAATCATCTATAAAATTGCCTGTTTGAACTGGCAATAATGCATAATTGCCAGTTTGAACTAATTATTTGTATTTAGTATTTGTATTTCACGATCATCCTAGGCTCTAAGGAAACCCATCAGAAGCTTAAAGCTTGTGTGAGTTGGGATATCGGTTGGTTCTGTGTATTATCCATAATGTTTGTTTCGAACTAACAATTATCCATAATTCCTTTTACAATCTGGCAATTTTATTTATTTCATTCGCATGTCCTTTCAGTGCTTTGGTATAATTCTGAAGAAGACTGAGCGGAAATGATGCAATGTTCTCTTTTCCCGTATTCAATCCGACCTCATCCATTCCCAATTATTTCACTGAATTCAAAACGAGATAAGCGGAGTTCATTTTCCTTTTGTTGGAGCCACTGAACCGCCCTCTTGTAGTTCCTCCCGGAAATTTCCTTTTCCCACAAAGGAATTTCATTCGATTCTTTGTGGCAAGCGCAACACATTTTCCTGAGCACATGAAAATATGCCTGGCATATGCATACTTATGTATTTCTCCATTAATTCGAATATATGCGTCCGATTCTATTCGAGAAATTGTTACTTTATCGAATTGAAAATTCCCGAGCAGTTCTCCACGCTTATTGAACTCGTATTTTTAGCGTTCGTGTCCCGCAAGAATTTCATTTTCATTCATGAACTGCTCCTTTGCGTTGTGAAAATGTTTTTGTTTTCATTTTGGGTTCGTTTGAGCTGATATTTATTCAAATGCGGTGGCGCAGAGCGTGTTGATGTTCTTGAAATGTTTTTATTCACCTATAAAAAAATTTCATGATTGAAGGAGAATGGAGTAATTCCATTCAAACCACAAATGAAAATAAAGAAATTTTAACTTAATTCTGTATTGGTTTTTGACAATTTCTGATGTATACAGACAGTGGCTGCTGGTGTGTAGAACAGAAGAGTGTTCTGTATTCAAATCAGATGGATTCAACTCAGTATAGGTTGGATATTTTGCTGAAAACAAGATATTCAGCATTCACAACTTGGAGTCTTTTAAAATAATGAGTAACTTTTTTCTTACAATCTTCATGATCAAGAAAGTGATTGCTGAAGATATGTTGTTTATTTTTCAGACTTGTTACGATTATTGAGAATTCAAGGGTGAGGATGATATCTAAACAAAAAAAAGATAGAAATTACTCACGGTTGTATTCATACGTTCATGTTCCTTATTCGAGAACAGCAGCATCAACACTAATGTTTCAAATTTCTTTCAATTCTTCGGAGGTGATCTTCCCGTATTTTTTTAAAGATTTGTGAGGTTGAAAATTGCTTCTTTATCAACTTTAAATTTTCAAGAATCCAAAATATCCCGAAATAAGAAAAGAAGATGACTCAAGAACATGAACAAGATATACTCCTGCTATTGACAAACTAAACACAGCCTAAAATTTTCGAACGCTGCCTAAAAAGCAGCCTAGACCTTCGTATATAGCTTTCGGGTGAAGGATAAAGGGGGGTTTCAAAAAGGTAATTTCAGAGACTCTGTTCATTCGCAGGAGCTGATAGTCAGTAGATTCTCAAGCAAGTTAGCAACATCTAAGCGTACCATTACATTGAATTTCGTGTGGGCCAACTGGATCTGCTTTCTCAGTCTCTCAGCCTTACGCGACATCTATTAATTATGAAATGAGTATGTAACTGGAGTTATGTCAATATTATTTCATCAAAACCATCATTTTAGTCTTGAATCGTTCGTAAACGTACTCAATATTGCAGTTCTCTGAAAGAAATGAATGTATAAAATTTCCTATGACATTTAACTTCATAACGAACAACTTTCGGATATATCAGAGCCTTCGTTTGAAGAAACCCCATGGACACAGAACAATATTTATCAATCAAGCAACGAAGATATCACTTCAATATGAGCAAGTCGTACCATCAAACAAAGCTACAGGAAAAGCATCATCTCCGAAGTTTATTGACTGCGGTCCCACGAATAATCAGCATGACTCACATCTACAGATGCCGAAAGAGTTCTGGGAACTTCTGCCCTGTTGGTCAACAACAAAATTTCGCTGGTGCCACCTCAAGTACACTTGAGGTGCTCTTGAAATGATACTATTAGATTGGGATATTTCTCAGAACATATTTTCGTTAATTTATTATATATTCGATATACAATAAGAGGAAATTCTCCATTCCAAAATTCTCCCGACTCAGATCTTGAGCCTCCAACGAGCATTCCCACGAAAACATGGATCTCGAATCATTAACACCCCCAAATAATCCAGATCAAGATAAAGTCCCCCCCATCGCCCCTAAATCGTAATCTCCTAATTGAGCAACGTTTCAGAAGTTCATGATCCATTTTAATTCCTCTCTTTTTCAATAAACGAATCTAATCAGAGTCGGGCAAAAACTTCACCATCTAAAGTACAAAATCGGGGACATCAAACCGCTTCTTCTGGAATTGCATTCCCCCACTCCTTTGAAATTTGGAGTAACAAGGAGGTCCAAGGCATAAAAAGTAAAAACGAATTTAGCGAATTTCTGAATTAGCATCTCGTTGTTAAAGCGGAGAGAGGTGGGCATCTCCATTTCTCGTAATTCGTTCGTTAAGTTATTTTACGGACATTCCAGTGGCGTAGCATCCGATCTCTTTTGGTTTCCAACATTTCATGCACTGAATGGAGGTTTTTTCCTGAATTTGGGTTATTACTGCAAATGCAAATTTGAACATAATAATTATAGGTTTGATTCATCATTTTCCCAAATTACCTTCAGAAAGTATTCAAAATCAGATTTCAAAATTGGAGTTTGGGATTTGCCAGGCATGCACGAAGTGACAACGCTGTTTAGTAGAATAGTTTTTTTTGCTATAGAATAATGAAATATTTATTCCTATTCTGTGGTACACACGTGTTCTTTGTCAATATAACAAAACAATTTCCGTTTGCGATTTGTCAGTAATATGACAGTATGATAGTCTGTGCTCTTCTTTTTCTATTTCTTGGTCGTTGTCTTCTACTCTAACCAGATCGAAGTATAGCTATCTCTGTTTTCCTAAGCAAAGTAACCCATTTGACGTCCTTTTTTTCCGAGAAAGCTGAATTCGCCGTTGCCATATCGTGCACTCAAGACAAACTCCTTTAAATGCAAATCCCCATTTTTATTTTTCAGTTTTAGATGATCAAACATTTTTTTTAAATATAATATTGAAATTATATGTTTGTTCTAAAGGTTTTTCATGAAAATTACTTCATTTTCATTTAAAGGAAAAACCCTCATTGCCAAGTTTTGTGATTTCGAAAATTAGGATTAATTTTCTGTTTTTGTGTGAATTCTCTGAGGAACAGCATGCTACCGTTTCGTTATTTTACGGACAGTCCAGTGGCGTAGGATCCGGTCTTTTTTGGTTTCCAACATTTCAAGCACTGAATTGCCAAGTTTTTTTTGTCCAAATGTCTGTCAGGTTCTAATTTTGAACCAAAAATTGTTTCAAAGAGATAGGTTGGACTCACTGAAGACGTATCCGGTATCAATATGGGTTCTGGCGTGAGGAAAATAATATCGAACTTTCAACGTGCGACGGTTGGGTTCGCTAAAGGGTAAAATCGCCCTTTTCAGAAAGTAAACGAAGCAGCACCAAACTTGACAGTTATTATCGCCACAAAACATCCCAAACTGAATTGAATCAGTCGACACTCAAAACTCGAATCCGTATCGGATTCTACGCCTCTGCGATTCCCTCAATTTGTCCGTCAAGTTGTCTTTCAGCTAGGCAGCCGGTGTTTTCGACGACAGCGTCTCTTTTTCATTTTGTTTTAATTAACTCCTCGAGATCGTCAAGGAAAAACATCAGGATCTCATGATTCGATTGTGCACGGTCGTGAAGGTAGCACGCTTTATGGTCGTAGAGACAAGAGTGCAGGAAAAAGTGTTTTCGTATTAATTTTTTCCAAAGGGGTGGAAATATAGCTCAGGAATTAATTAAAGCTCGTGTTTTAATTCTGGCAGTTTTTTTTTGGAAAAATGAATTAGTCCCTTCAAGGTACAAAGGGAGTTGTTGTGGATTTAAATGAATACTTGGAATAATATGATGAATTATACAATTTTTTCATTATTTTCCCGAACGGACCTCCAGTTGAGGCAATAAATGAAAAATATTATTTTTTTTCATTTTGCTTTTTTTTCCTGGATTTTTATTGCTTATACTCGGGTCAGAATTGTTATGAATTTAATAGTAGTTATTTTATATGGCAAACACCCTTGCGGATTGCAGGATTGAACTATTTGTCAAGGACTGTTTCCAGAAGAAGCACGTAATAATAAATGATTCCCCTTATTGGAAAGGATTTTGCATCATCTCGTGGTTATTTTAGCAATATCTGAAGAAAACTATCAAGAATTGAATATTTTTTTCATGGAAATAGGCCTTGCGGATTGCAAGATCAAACTTTTCGCCAAGGGCAGTTGCTAGGAAAAGAGTTGCCGGATCAGATCGAGTTCGTCAAGAAATGAATAAACATCAGGAAACTACCAATTACAGTGTCAGCAAGCAACGCAATTAGAACTGGTGTTCATGCCTTTGGCTGGGGAAGAATTTTTCAGGTTTCCTGGGCGCCTATTCTTGAAACCGGGGAAGAGAACGATTGATCGAAGGGGGCTTGTCTACGAGTTTTTCAGGGAAACGGTATTCCTGAAGTGAATGAGTGCTTCTCGGAGATCTAGCGATGTATCTCTCACGATTTGTGATGGAGCGATACATAGAGGACGCTAATTATGTTTCTGGTATTTGACAATTTTGATCTGTTTGGCATTAAGTCTAAACAATCACAATCAACTTTCACTACAAGATTTCTGTTTTCACTCGGAAATGGAAATGGCGAGTGCAAAAGTACTGAATGAAGATGTGGAAAATGCAGAACAACAATACCAAATAGGTGTCCATGTGCTTTCTAAACGAAACCCGTTTGATCCATCTGATCAAAAATTTATCGAAATGTTTAGATTAACTAGAGCTCAACTCGGAAAACTGTGATTTCATTCCAGTTTTTTTTTCATATCCTCCCTTGTATAATCTGAATTTAACCGACCTATGTACATTTCAGGTCTTTGTGTGATGTAGTCAGTGAGCAGCTCTTTCTGTTTATAGTTGATTGGAAGTGATCTTTTTTTTCAAAATGATCCATTTAACAATTTTTCGAAATACGCTCCCAACTCTTATGACAACTGTATGATTTCAAATTTGAGTTTTGACAATAAATCATAGAAATATAGTCTACGTCGATGCATTATACATAAAGTTGGCTACATGAATGAAGTTAGCTTCAAGTCTGTGGAAAATACTTGTTTTTGATTGGTTAGAACATTTGGCATAATTGTTCGTCTATGACCGCTCATTCGGACTGCTCCCCATCTTGACTGCGATGGTATAAACCTTCTCTGTCGTTCCATCATAAATGCTTGCGTTTTCTTGCCAACGGCTTTGAAACGCCTATTTTTCCACGTTTGTTCTCTTCCCAGAATTCATGAATACCACTCCTTGATGTTCGAGAAAACGGAATTGACGTTTTGACAAATGAGAGGAAGGTCGAACGGGAGATTGTGCCATAGAGAATGTTCTATACCATCGGATTTCAAGAATAAGGCCCCTGATGATGTCCAATCATTCGCTGTTAGGTAAACAATAAGCAATGCTGTTACTAACGTGGCGGAAGGAATTAGAAACTTGTCCATCAGAAAATTTCAAGTACTCGAAAGTCTTGACAAGATTTCGTTAATATCTCGACTTTTTCCCAGGACAGGACAATAAGATATCCATTCAAAATTCTTGACTTGTAGATCCCTAATCAAAATCAAACGCCATCTGCTGGAGATTATCCAGATTTAATACAGTAAAAAACTCCAACCCCAATCCTCAAGACACAACTAAACATCTCCTCCTATCAGTCAAACACCTCTCCAAAATTGGAGATCCGCAAAACTCCCAAAGGATCCTCCCAAACTGCGGAATCGCTGTTTTCCGATCGTCTCTTCCCTCCCAACCGTAGTCCTACAACTCCAAACCCGTGTAAATTGACCACCGCCAAGTCCTCCCGCCTCTTATCAACTCCCGATTCATCAACGTCCAAGAGTTGTTCTTGCCTGAGACATTCGCCCCAAAAATGCCTTCAAATGATTAATGGCAATATCGAAAATATATCACCTTTGTCTCGTTTCTCTTCGCCCCTTTCAGGTCGATTCTCGTCGTTTTCCTTGGGAGGAATCGTGAAGAGGAGGGTGAGGGAATGATTGGGGGTAGTTATTGGATTCTCTTTGAAACATGCACTGTATTTGGAAATTTGGAAAGGGTGAAAAATCGTGGATTTATATACTACATTCACTTTTATGAAGTCAGTCGGTTGGCCATGGACTTTTGACACATTCCACTCTGTATCATTGCGAAAGGCTTGGTTATTTTCTTGTCAGATAACTCGGTGACGTTGTACAGGGTGGATTAAATTGGACACTTTCGAGGGCCGAAACAACAAAAACTCGAAACATCTCAAGAAGTACAACAAGGACAATCTTATGATTTCATTTCTCATTATATAAGATTCACTGGAGGTGATATAAATCAAAATATTCCATGTGGAGTCTGTTTACAAATCGAGCATCCAAAAAGGTGAATACATAACAAGAAGCTGAAAAAAACGACACGCAAAAACCTTATTTCACTTTCGAAGTCGTGCAATCTGATACTGTTGCGAAGCGAATTTGAATATTCCATTTTATCCATCGTTTTTTTCTTTTTCTTGCATGCAAAAGACGTCCTGGAAAAAACAAATAAAATTCAATCGTCATGCGATATTTCCCTTAGCTACCTTGCATATAGAGCTTATATTCTTTTCAGAACATGTTAAACACCGTATTAACGGCCTATATTTGTTCAATATGAATACCAGTCGAGCATCATGCAACATAGATTACTCTTGGTAAATATTGTATAGGGTTTCCATAGCGAAAAGTTCGAAATATGTTTTTCTGCCGAAAGGCAAGTTACCCATATAGTCGGGGTATATTTTGTGACTAGGGAGGGTTGTTTTTCGTACTTTACGAAGAGAAATTGGAGCTGGAGCAAATGGAAAATGTTGATAATAATGACCACATTAACTCATTTTAGCGGTTCTTGTGAGTTCGCGACTTCTGAAGGACGGTGCGTTTATAGTATATAATGTTGTTTCCTGTGCCATAAGTGGAATCAGCAGATAGGCTGAATCCTCTGGCACCTTCCTATGACAACCTTAAAAGCAAGGTAGTGAGTGAGTGACCATGATCGTCTCACTTATCCTGTATTGGAATGAAGTAGCTAGCGTGCGTCAGCCAGTGGCGCCATCGTCTGGCAACTCAGGTAATCTACGTCACCTACAAAAGTTTGACTTGAGTTGAGTGAGCCGTCTCTGCACTGTCGTGAAGTTGTTCGACTTCCGATTTGTGCCTTGAATATACAGGGTGTGCTAGAATGAATGGTAAGAAATTTGGATACATGTCCAGTACCTGGAAATTGACTCAGTGATATAAGAAGTTCTACACCCTGAAAAATGAATTCAGTGAACTTTTTTTGGCAACATGGGAGTTTTATATCAAGAACCAAAAAATTATAATGTCTTTGATGTTTCTGTAGCTCAATACACAATTGTACACATATAAACATCGACAAAATGAGATGATCGATGTCTGCTTGTGACAACTCGTTTCGAGCTGGTCGAACGTCGTGAACTAACTTTGTCATTGGACTTTAGGACACACTGGACAATCTTCTCCTCATTATATACCACACATATTCAAGGGAATTGAAATTTGAGAATTCCTTCTGAATATAATGCCTTGAGTTTATTTGAAAATCAATATTGAGATGTTTCCTTTTTACATATTCACGAATAAAGGCTTCATTCAGGTCGATTCTGCTTGCAAATAGCAATATTGCTAGGAAAAAGATATTGCTATCCTAACAAGATTGAAATTATTGGTATTCTGATCAACGATTTTGAGCAATATGGTCTGTCACTTTAACAAGAATCTTGCCATCAACATTGCTATCTTAGAAAACGTCAAAATAGTACTTGCTATGCTTCATAGCAAGAAAGTTTAGAAAAGGAATTTCTCAGAGATCCATTTGTTTCAGTATTATTTCTTCCAAGAATTCGAAAATTTTGAAGATAGGGAAGAATGTGCTAATAGAAATGTGTTTAAGGTTCTCTAGAATATTTAATTTTAAGGATTCTTAGACTAAAACACCGGCATAGTAAGCAACAGCTGACCTGATTATTCTAATGATCTCAACAACAGCCATCCCTTTGAATTCCCAACAGAAAAGTTCATCGAATTTCGAATCATTATGGCCTGCATAAAATTGCTGCATTTGATTTCTGGAAACCAAAATTCTATCAGTATCCAGGAAATAGGTCAATTTGACTTTAATTGGTTTTTCTGTTTCATAACATTTTCGAATAAGTCGATGTTTACATGAATAAAAAAAATATATGGAAATGTGGTCAAGGTTCTCATCTCAACAACAGCAATCCCTTTGGAGTGCCAACGAAAAAGTTTAACGAATTTCGAATTATTAACGCCTGAATGAAATTGCTGCATTCTATTTCTGATAACCAATATTTTATTGGTATCCAGGAAATTGGTTATTGGTCAATTTGACTCATTTCGTTTCATAACATTTTTTATGTCGATATTTACATCAATAAAGAAAGCCGACAAAGCCGTAGATAGAGGTTATGTATGCGAAGCCATAAAGAAAACTCACGAATTAAGGTCATTTTCTTCTTCCTTGTAGTTCTAAAGTCACAAAATACAGTGTTGGCAGCTCTAAAATCACCAATTATGGAAGTCTAAGATAGCAATATTGTTATGACAAAATTCATAACAAACATTGCTATAATACTCGAAACAGAATACGTAACATCATGGCCATATTGCTATAAATTAGAAAGATAGCAATATGACTAGAATAGCAAGGTTAATAGCAATACGCAAATAGAATCGACCTGATTATCGAGCTCCGAGAATGATTCACAAATCGAGCCTCTGTGTTGTTATTGTGTTGACCGACCTTGAATTATTCACTAGGTACTGTTCGAATAGAAGCCTACCATTTCCACGAATAATGACATGATTGTTCGAGTAAAGTTTCGAGGGGAACTGATAGCGAATCAAAAGAAGCGCGCGAAAGCTTTCGATATCACATACTTCCTTTATGGGATTCTTCTCAACATCGAACGTTTCCCATGCCTGGTTTCCTATCCACTTCTTTTTCTGGTCTAATAAATCAAATCTTCAACATGAGGACATTCTCGTCTGAATATCTCCACTATTCATCAACCTATCGTTACCACCATCTGAAATCCTATAGAACGGATAAAAAGAAGAAGAATTTTAGGACGAAATCTACTTAACAGTTACCCATCCACTAGATCGTCTTTTCTGATTCGTCAGCACACGTAATTTCATTCGATTTGGGAATATATCCCCAAGGAAGGGGGATCTTTTGATATGTCAAATGTCAGCGCCAATCTGATGTTCTCATACCAAATTGTTGATTATCGATTCCTCCAGTTGGGGTTTTCCGCCCATTTTAAGCATAGAGTACTTCTTTGTGGAGTTTGTGGAAACACAGAATCAGTTTCCACGAGCAGCTTGTTATCATTTTGCTTAAGAGTTCGTAATGTTCGAATTTTGTACGCAAAATGACTATAAGGATGGACTCCCTGAAGAAGAATCCTATTTCTCTCGAATTATTCCCGACACTTCTTCCAAAGGAAAGGGAATAGATGCTTGAAATTTCCAGGTTAGGTTCTGAGCCGTAAGTTATTGTGTTAACGGTCGGTCTAATTTCCGAAATAAACGACTTAGAAAATCTATATTTGAATAGTAGCTTTGAACCTTAATCACAAAGGCTGAATTCGTGAATGGGTTAAATCCACCCAATGATTCCGCAGATATACCCGTTCAAAAATTTTTCTCCCAATATTTCCAGAAATGCAGATTAGATCGAATCGAAATCCAGTACTTTATCAAAAAACTACAGTTTGAAGTTTCATACGGAATTTCATGAGAATAATATGATCAGAAGAATCGTTCTGATGACACGATCGTCACGAAATTTGAAACATAATTGTCCATCAGCATTTTCAAACTAGCTGTGGGGTTTCATCAAGAATGAGACAGTATTTTCGAGTGAAACCGAGAAAACAACGATATCGAGAAAGACAAAACGAAATTTTACATAAGTTTTTCCCAATATCTGCGAAATTGAAAATCGTATCGAATTGGAACTGCTGTGAAATATGGAGCTCAAGGTACAGAGGAAATTTTTCCAGAATTCAAGAAGACGTCCTGATGAAAAAATTTTCGAAAATAATTTAAAGAAAAAAGGATTTTTTTTTAATTAAGTGATGATACGATCCCAATGAAACTTTGCTGGAAATTGTGAGTCGATATGCTCCAACTAACTGCCAAGTATCAATCCAACCGCTCCAGTTATTCTTGTTAGGGGGATAATCAGGTCGATTCTGTTTGCGTATTGCTATGAACCTTGCTATTCTAGTCATATTGCTATCTTTCTAATTTATATCAATATGGCCATGATGTTACGTATTCTGTTTCGAGTATTATAGCAATGTTTGTTATGAATTTTGTCATAACAACATTGCTATCATAGTCTACAATAATTGGTGATTTTAGAGCTGACAACACTGTATTTTGTGACTTTAGAACTACAAGGAAGAAGAAAATAACCCTAATCCTTGAGTTTTCTTTATGGTTTCGCATACATAACCTCCATCTACGGCTTTCTTTATTCATGTAAACATCGTCATAAAAAATGTTAGGAAACGAAACGAGTCAAAGTGACCAATAACCAATTTCCTGGATACCAATAAAATATTGGTTATCAGAAATCGAATGCAGCAATTTTATTCAGGCGTTAATAATTCGAAATTCGATAAACTTTTTCGTTGGTACTTCAAGGGGATTTCTGTTGTTGAGATGATTAGAATAATCATCTCAGCCTATGCCTCTATCTTAGTCTAAGAATTTTCCTTGAAATTGAATAATATTCTAGAGAACCTTGAACAAATTTCCATTTCCATTAGCATATACTTTTTTTTATTCATGTAAACATCGACTTATTCGAAAACAGAAAAACCAATTAAAGTCAAATTGACCTATTTCCTGGTTACCGATAGAATTTTGGTTTCCAGAAATCAAATGCAATTTTATGCAGGCGATAATAATTCGAAATTCGGTGAACTTTTCTGTTTGGAATTCAAAGGGATGGCTGTTGTTGAGATCATTAGAATAATCAGGTCAGCTTTTGCTTACTATGCCGGTGTTTCATTATAAGAATCCTTAAAATTAAATATTCTAGAGAACCTTGAACACATTTCTATTAGCACAACTTCCCTATCTTCAATATTTTCGATTTCTTGGAAGAAATAATACTGAAACAAATGGATCTCTGAGAGATTCCTTTTCTAAACTTTCTTGTTATTAAGCATAGCAATTGCTATTTTGAGGTTGCTAAGATAGCAATGTTGATAGCAAGATTCTTGTTGAAGTGGCAGATCATATTGCTCAAAATCGTTGATCAGAATACCAATAATTCCAATCTTGTTATGATAGCCATATCTTTTTCATAGCAATATTGCTATTTGCAAACAGAATCGACCTGAATATATGAGATCGAAGGTAGAATATCATCGATTTTGAAATTTCTATTAGAAGTGGATCAGAATGTTGGTTATGAGAGATAGCTATTATGTTTCACTATAATCAACAGAAGTTTAAAACTTTGAATGTTACTTTTAATAATGCCGTTCTGAAACATAATTTCACTCCTAAATATCTTGGAGTGAAATTAGATACTTCTTTAAATTTCAAGGCCCATTTGGCAAACTTACGCATGAAGTTGAAATCTAGGAATAATATTCTTCAAAAACTAGCTGGTTCTTCATGGGGTGCTGACCCTACAACTCTTCGTACCGCAGCTTTGGCTTTGGTTTTTTCTGCTGCTGAATATTGTTGTTCGGTTTGGTTTAATAGCGCTCATGTTAGTAAAATAGATGTACAGCTTAATGTTGCTATGAGAATCATTAGTGGGACCATAAGATCTACACCTTTACAGTGGTTACCAGTTCTCTCAAATATTGTACCGCCCCATATTCGTAGACAGGTTGCAGTGATAAAGTCTTGGGATAAATATCGTTCCTTTCCGAATTTATTCCCAATCATCTCTTATATTCTGGATTCTGAAATTGCTAGATTGAAATCTCGTAAACCTTGGATCAACGATTTTCTTTACACCAATAAAAGTGAAAAAGAAGTTTGGCGTTCAGAATGGAATTCGTGTAATGTTTTCAACAAAGGTTCGATCAGCAATCCTTCAGAAAAAGTTCATGGTTTCATTCTTCCTAGGAAAATTTGGTGCATTCCGAATCGACTCATAACCGGTCATGGTCGCTGTAATAGTTTCCTCTTCAAATGGAATTCGGTCCAAAGTCCAAGGTGCGAGTGCGGAGAAGAAGAGGAAACAATAGAACATCTAGTTAATAGTTGCCCAATATATAAATTTGACGATGGTTTCGAGGCAATTCATTCGGTGTCTGATTCTTTTTTGAGATGGATAGTGAACTTCAAATTAATTTAATAAGTACTAAATCATTTACTAGTTCATATTAGTTTTTTCGTCTCCTCTTTTTTTTCAGGAATGATTCCAAGATTTCAACCTGCATCGCTTAGAAAAAAAGAAATTTCGTCGATGAAAAAGAAGCCCTTCAACAAAAAACAACAATTTCATTACAATTATACGGGGAGACAGAGTTTTTTCTGAGGTTTTTATCTGTGCTCTTTTATCATGCGTAAAAATGTATGGTACCCCGTTTACATTTCCTCTGGTAATACTATTATGACACAAATTGTTTGATATGAAAAAAAATGTACTGCTCATCTCAAAAGAATATATATATATATATACTATGGTTACTTTAAAACTTGTTTACTGTACAAAATTTTGTTGTTTTGAGGGCTCATATCTTCGGAACAAAGAAAGAAAGCAGAGTTTCGATTGCAGATCTATATTCAAAAGAACAAATTATGTAGAAAAAACTAAAAATCTAATCCTCAATCGCAAGATGAAAAACTTCGTTATTCACCTTATTTTCGTTCAAGACGAGAAGAAATTACCCTTAACCCCATCAAGAATCTTAAATAGCCAATCAAAAATAATTAACAATTCCCCTACCCCAATCCCCATAATCAAAACCTGTCGCCAAAACATTTCCTCCTGCCCCTCAACTCCCACAGGCCTGCTGGTATCTCCAGAACACTTTCCGAAAATAATTACCAAAATTGTTATTGTTTCGCAGCCACAACTGGAATCACCAACGACCGTCGGCCTCTCTTGAAAACAGTTGACGATCGATTGGAGCCCCCTCCTCGCCCCGGTCCTACCCCACCCCTGTTTCCCCCACCATTCGGCAGGCTCCGTGTCTTCTCACGCCCGAGTCCTTCACGATACCCGGCGAGAGACGTTTCGGGTAGGATTATTTTCCAGGTAGAATTTTCCGACGCGAAAAGTCGTGTTTTCCAGGTAAAAAGCGTTTTCCGCGGGGGTTTTCCCGGCTAGAGTTGGTGATTTTGTGCTGTGATTTTCGTTTTTCGAGTACTTTGGACTTAGTTGAGAGTATTTTCTGTTTGGAACTGCTTGTTTTTAGGTGGATTAAGAATTGGAAAACATTTTTTGAAAGGTGTATATTTGATGTTTTTCTAAACATAATTTTCGAGGACTTCCGGTTGGATAGAACATTTTTCCATTTAAGGTGAGTTCATTTAGTTATTATCGAAGGAAGGAAAAAATTGAATATTTTTTTCTAATAAAATTCAATTGGCAATTTTTCGATATGGAATACGTAACTTCATAACCCAGCAGATTTAAGAACAATCAGGGTCAAAACTAAAAAAAAATCGGAACAAATATTCTTAAGATAATGCTACAATATTGAAGATTTTTTGACAATTTTGAACATTACCTATGAAATATAATGGTAATCTGTGTTCTCTATGGAGACAAAAATTTGAATATTGCACACCATGGTAAAGCGGTCACCCATTCAAGTATTCACCGCCACTTGTGCAGCTTGACATTTGAGACCTTCTAATAGTGGGATTTTCAAGATATTACCAATAAAAATTATTTATATTTTAATTTCGTCATTCCGCAATGAACAGAATATTATGAAGTTTTTCATTAGATGTCTATTCAATGGAAAATTCATAGAATTTCGAATATTTCCTGGATTTTATTGGAATTAAATTTATAAATCCCCCATTGGAATTTCAATATTCCATCCGTATTCATGGAGTGTTGAATTGAATTTCATTATCTGTTATGAAAGGGGGTTCCATATAAAATAGATCACAATAAAAATAGCATAAGCATTCATTCTTTTAAAGAGAAAGGTATTTTGTACTTTTGCGTGCGTGTTTCAGGGAACAGGGAGTTTTCATTTTGCACATAATATGTCTGTAATTTTTCAATTTTATTGGTCTCGAATGACTTCAGTAGACTCACTAATGAGTCTCATATCAAAATTGAGTCTGTCCAGCCGGCAATCCTCCCAACCGTTGCCACAATACGTTGAAAAACGTAAAAGATAGCAGTCTTATGTTTCAGGGTGGATTGTGCGTCAAAATGCAACTTTTGAAGCCGAAATGGCCCGAATCGTCTACAAAGATTTTGGTGGTTAGATCTGAATTACTGAAGTTGTTTCCTCAATATTACTGGAACTACTAATGTGATATGATTTAAAATTGATAATTGGTTGCAAAGTACCGACGCCTAACTGTCTGCCAAATTGTGTTAAGATCGTTTTGTTGCAACATAATATTTTTTTCATTTGACTTAAAAACTTTTTCTCGGAAAAGATTCCTCAGATTCTGGAAAAATTATACACAGACCTTGAATTCCATATTGTTCAATAAAGTGCCGAATATCAGAATGATCCGGTTTCTATTTTTGGAGATATTGAACAAAAATTATGTAGATTTTTCCTCGGTATCGTATAGTTTTTGCAAACTGAGTCGAAATATTCTGATCTCATTATGTAAAACTTAGAACAAAATTGGAAAATGCTGATGCGAAACTTAGTGCGAAATTTCTTGATGAAAGTGTTATCAGGACAATCTGACCTATGCTGAGAGTGTCAAGTTGCAAGCTAAATAATTTGTCATCTAAGAGTACAACATAATCTTTTGAGACCATTTTCATCAAAATATTCCAAAATAACAGACATTTACACAAAACGGTAGTAGTGACCTAGTGACTTGGAATTACAATATAAGATTTGTAGTCTGAAAATCTCGGACATGTTCGTTAATGGGTAGAATCGGTCGAATAGTTTTGGAGTAAGTTCCATTTGGAATTTTGAGGTTAACCCATCGATATATCAGGAAGTACTGCTTTAATCAGGCCAGAACTTTGTATTAGTTTTAGAATACCAACGCCCAACTAAGTACCAAATTTTATGTTGATCTAGAAGTCAGAAAATGAAAAAAAAAATCATTCAAAAAGTTCTGAAATTCTTGTTGGAACTTTGTTTTCTTGGAAATGTTCATCAGCTTTCAACGAAATTTGGCAAAGACCATAAATATAGTATTTCGAACACAATGTTTCAAATTTCAATTCAATCCGATTTTCATTTCCGTATAAAAGAGGACCAATATGTCAAATTCAGTTGGAATTTGAAATTTTGACGTTATTACCACAACTCTAGAAGTACAGAAGCGCGAACAGGTGACAGAAAGCGCGGAAATGCTTCTGACCTCACGTCAGTGCATTCTAGAGTTTTCATTCCTGAAGTGCTTCAGTTCGATAATTTCCACACCTCGTAAAATTCTGACTCGCAACACGTCTTACATTTAGAGGAGCTTTACAGATGATCCAAACATACAGAAACGTGACGATAAACCAAATATAAAGAAGAAAAAAACTTTATATTCGACTGGTGTACCAGAAGGACCCGAATAATTCGCTTTTTCTCTTTCGAAGAAGGCCTGAAAAAGTATTCGGGCGGCGTCTGAGATGCTGTTGTGTAAATGATGACGTGTCAACTTAATCATAGAGAGAACATTCGGAGGTTTCTGTGAGCGTCATGAATAAAATTCTTTTTTCGCGAGATAGAACCAGAGGACCGTCCCTAGCTTAAGTAAGATTTACGCCTCACGTTTTTCTGTGGACGCAATTGATGTTTTATACGAGCATCCGTTTTTTTGGAGTGAATAAAGGGGTGTTTTATTCTTGACTTTGTGTTTTTGGCTGTTTGGTGGAGAACTCAAGAGTTAGTTAGTGTCAAAATCTGTTTGTTACACGAGTTGACTTAAAAACGACAATTCGTCGATGATACCTTACAATGGAAAAGCTCAATACCAAGATCTTTTTCATTGCCATTTGAGTAACTCATATCACTATACATGGGAATTTTTTTGTTTCCCTTTTGTGTTGTTTCAGCATTGCTTGCTTTCTCTATTTATATGTATCTTTTTTAAACTGTCGATGTGAACTCTTTATGAATGAATTAATAAACATATATCATAATAAGTACTTTTATATTATAATAAATATTTTCATAATGAATGCAGTATTTGCGAAGTGAACAAAAATGTTAAGTAAATAAACTTCGATTTACACATGTAGTTTCATGTATTTAAACAATTGTTCACCTTTTTTGCCCGACTTCAAGCGAATGTACATGGTGTTTTATGAAGAAAAATATATTCATTTTAGCTTTAGAATTGAAAGTGAACGTTAATAAATAGTGGTCATTTCTAGATTCTAGTCGTGTTTGTTCCAGTATGTAGAATTTCGTAGTTGTTGAAATTATTTCCATATTCTGAAACCATAGTGTTGTAATACAATAACTTATATGTGATAATTGAAGCTTATTATCTATTTGATATGAATATCCAGTAGGTAAAGACTAAATCAATTGAATACTCACCTTAGGTATGTCCGATGTTCATTTCTGAGATGATTTCTAAGTTTTTCATCGAGCAAATTCAATCTTCTCCAAATCTGTGTGTTTTCGAAAATGTTCATTTCAGAAATATTGCTGTCAATTTTCTTCTGTTAGAAATTTTATATTTCTGTAGGAACATTCTCGTAGCAGAAAGTTGACAACGTTTCAAGAATTGCATCACAACTTAATGAATGAGGGTCAATTTGAAAGGGAAAGACTAAGTAAAATCTCAAGATTACAAATTTAGAAGAAGTCATCGTTTGATCATCATTACTAACTTTTTTCACATAGAATTACCCTATTTGAAGAGTAATAGATAATAGAGCTTAATGACGAAGATGGAGTTATTCCGAATGTATCAAATCCGTCCGATATTTCCGTCTCACCAATTTTGCATGTGTACGAAGGCCATTGATCTTCCAGAGTTTTATTCTTCATTGTTGCGAAATATATCAACCCTGCCATTATATAGGATCGCATAAATTACCTCTTGAGGCTTCCAAATCCTTTATGAATTCAATCAGAATTCAAAAAGCAATGAATTCTAAAGAGAATATAATAATTATATGTTGCATGAATATTCAAAAGCGAATCCACTCGCCTCCCTCATATTCACATCGAATATTTTAGAAGCATGTGGTACGCTTCCATTTTCATCTCATACATCACAACGAAGCGTCGTGTCATCTGTTAGCGTTCCATCTCCATCTTCATAAAAAATAGGTCTACGTAGATTTCGGGGAACGTGGAGGGCTAACACAGAAAAGACACTGTAGAATATAGAACAGCCAACAAACGGCTAACGCAATCTATCTTGAACTCGTTCTTTATTCATGGAAGGAGTGAGGTTATGTTCAATTTTCAGGCAGGAGGGGAATGTTGATGGACATGAGGAGTATGAGGGTTTTTTTTGTGATCGAATATTCTGGAATTTTATGCCGAAGTTGTTGTATGGACAGGTGAATTCAATTTTATTTTTACAACCGGGTATGAACGCACTATCTGGCTAGGTTCCATAATCACAGGACTGAGTCTTTAAAAACAGTTAATCACATATATTTTGGGGAAATAATCTTTTTGATATTGCAAATTGAAATCAATAATGAATAGTCTTCAAAGAAAATAGTATATTATTCAACTAGGACTTATGTAGATCATAACTCACGCAGATGAAGTATTCAGCACAAGCCGGAGGCGAGTGCTGTAACTTATCAAGTGAGTTATGACCTCGTCGCGAGTTGAATACTATACTTTATTCACGACTATAAAAAAAATACTAAAATACAAGAGAAGAAAACTCTTTTGACAAATCACAAAAATGCTCTATTGTTGTCAGAATCTTTGAAATTTGGAAGACGTCAAAAAATATCCAACTTACTTTCGTATTTTTGGTACCTTTGAGTTCATTTGCGAGCAATATAAATACGCAGTGCAAACACTTCAGGTTTGTAGGCTTTCATCTCTTTCTCTTCTCGTTGATTATAGTGAGTTATGGCAGTGAGTTATCATACTTCACGTTGTTCTTTTACAGATACTATTAATCGCTCGGATACAGTAATATAATTTACTAGGTGTAGATAAATTGAATATACTTATCAGAGTTCACACGATGGTAGTATTACTTTTTTTTACTGATATTTTCAGGGAATATTCAGTGAGAATGAGCATAATATAAGAGCAGAAATCTACCGACTTTCCGGAAGGGATCTTCCTAAATTTTTCTCAATTGTGTCGACTCATACAATAAGCTGTTTTTTTCATTCTTCGTAATCCGTTTCGTTACTTCATGTAAAAAATTTAAGGCCTTTTTCGTCGAGTCTCATAACTTTTTCAACATTCAGATCTAATGAATTCCAGGTTTCATCGAGTGTTTATGGAGAGAATTAAGTCCATTGAGAGAATTGAAGAGGTTTACTTTAGGCAAATTGGTTTCATTCATAATTTTTTTTATTTCCGGCTTCTTTTCAGGAGTCGATTGAAAGAATTCCTCTCCTTGAGGGTATTTAGGTTTCGCTCTGAGATAATTACTTTTTTTATGAAGAAGAATTTTTGATGTAGATGGAATTCGATGTTGAAACCATTTAAATTGGGCATTGCTAAAAAATGAAGAAATTAATTGAATTTGTCTGGTTTGCTCCGAATGTTTTCGAGAGAAATGTACCAATTTCGATTGAAGTGACAAATTCGAGAAGATAGATTTTTTCCATGAGAGTGCAAATCGACCTAGCCTTGAGTTAACATATTTCAACAGATGATAGAGCAGTTTTGAGGTTTTCATTTATTACACCGGGTATGAAATGAATCAAGTTCACCGCCAAAAAATTTTCATTTTACCAGATATCGGAAATTTTCCACATTGATACCACAGATATTTTGTCCATCGACTGAAGTAAATCAGGTGTTTTTATGACTTGGGGTTCAACCAGAAATGGACGTTATTGTTGATTTTCTCAAATGAACTGATGCTTCTTTTACATTTTCAACTGAACGTTGAATTTTTGTTGCAATTCCGTCGAAATGAAATAGAACGAAAAACAATGCAATCAAAAAATTTTGCTTATTTTCAAAATCGGATCCATTGGAATTCTAGATGTATGAATTATGATCATCATTATAAATCATTGAAATATTTCTTCCCTCAAAATTCATCATTTAACTAAAAGTTTAAGGTGTTTTGTGTCTCGATTTTAATAGTGATGAGTAGTAGGTTCAGTGAAGGATGAAAATTGGCCATGATTTAAAGTTTTAAGCACGTTCATGGTCTTCAAGAGTGTTGAACCCGTAAATTCCTCTACATCGATGCTACATCGTCATGAAATTGTTGACTGAAAAACTCCTCTGAATCCCCCCTCAAAGATTCTCGTACGAGTTTCAAAACTTCAGGTGAAGCTTCCACTGTGCAACCTTCATCCGTCCACCAAGAATGACCTAAATTAACCCCAAAATCCGATAAAATAACCTCCTCCATCTCATCATTCGACTAGCCGCAAGAATATCAAAAGTTCCTACGAAACTTTATATTGTATCCGCAATCTATTTCCGCCTGAGTGCCCCCCCGGCACTTTTTCATTCGTATTCAATCCAATATGTTCAGTCGGAACTCTTTCAATGGCATAAAATTGAGGAGATTTTGTTTGCCGCTGGTGGTTGAAGTTCGAACATCGATAGAGAACGAGACGGCTTTCTGTTCTGCTTTGTTTTCTGTGATAGACCTTGCCTGATGTTGCCTGCAGTGCTAGACAATAAGGTCGTGGGGTTGGTAATTGACGCTGATTGTGTGGACCGTTGTAATGGATCGTGTGTTGTGGACATAGGAAAGTATTGGAGTGTGAATACGACGGGATGGAAGAATGGTGAGCTAGAATAGAGTGTCAAATCGTCGATTCGGCTCTATTTGAGCGAATATAAGTGAAATTCCGTTGTTTCACGAATAGACGAATGAACATTTTAATTTAATAAAGTTGTTTTAGGAATTTGGACAGCAAATTAATCAAATCACTCATTACATCGCCAACGTTTCGAACCTTTCGTGGTTCTTTTTCAAGGCTCGTATTTAATTTGATTCGGAGCCTTAAAAAGAACTACGAAAGGTTCGAAAAGTTGGTTATGTAATGAGTGATTCGAATAAATTGCTGTCCAAATTCCTGAAAAAACTTTATTGAATTTATAAACATGGACGTTAACCGCACCAACGAAACATTTTAATGTATATTGATTGGACGTTTTATTCAGAAGTTATTTCAGAATTTTGAGCAGAAAATGGTCCCAAACCAACAGGTTGATTGATAACGAATCCTGTGTCAAAATCTATTTTGTCCGGCCGGCCGTCCGTATGAACGATTACGGACGTACGGAGAATCCTATCGATAGGTCACCTTAAGGGTAGGTTGCATTTAGAAATGCGAAGGTTGAATTAGTTACTGAGCGAAATTAGCCAAAGGATTTCGGAATTAGAGCCCTTTGAAATTTTGAGGCTATCCCTCTGATAATTCGGGACCTACTGCAACGGTTCGAGTGAAACTTGGCAGTTAGTTGGAGTATAACGACGCGCAACTTTCACGCAATTCGGTTGAGATCGTACTGTCAGTAAATTAAAAAAAAAAATTTCCGACAAAATTTATCTAGGCTTTGAGCTTCAGATTTCACAGTAGTGTACGAAACTCCAGTTGTATCAGAATTTTATCCACATAAATCAATATTGATGTTATTCATGACATTTGGAAAAAAAATTTCAAAAAGCACTGCCGTGAAGGCAGCAACTTTTGCGCGCATGTTCAATGTAGATGACCGCTTCAGCACCGAATTTGAACATGCACGCAAAAGCTGCTGCCTTCACGGCAGTGCTTTTTGAAATTTTTTTTCGATAAATTACTGGATTTCAATTCGATCTAATCTGTATTTTTGGAAATATTGGAAAAATAAAATTTTGAATGGGTATATCTACGGAATCATTGGGCGGATTTTACCCATTCTCGAATACGACCTTCGTAATTAAGCCCCAAACCTACTCTACAAATATCGAGTTACTAAGTCGTTTCTTTCGGAAGTTATTGTGTTAACGGTCAGCCTAACGGCCGACTGTGTAAACACAATAACTTCCGAAAGAAACAACTTAGAAACTCGATATTTGTAGAGAAGGTTTGGACCTTAATTACGAAGGCCGAATTCGTGAATGGGTAAAATCCACCCAATGATTCCGTAGATATACCCAATCAATTTATTTTTTCAATATTTCAAAAAATACAGATCAGATCGAATTGAAATCCAGTAATTCATCGGAAAATAACAATTCGAAGTTTCTTACAGAATTTAATGAGAATGATATGATAAGAAAATCACAAAAAAATTTTTTTTTCAAATTGTTCTAATGACACGATCATCACGAAATTCAGCAAAAAGTTGTCTTTCAGCATCTCAAAACTAGCTGTGAAGTTTAATCAGGGCTGAATTAGAATTTCTCGAGTTATACCGAAAAAATCAACGATATCGAGAAGAAAACCTCGAAATTTGACATATTTTTTTCCGATATCTGCAAAACTTATGATCGTATCGAACTGAAATTTAGAACACTGCTGTGAAATATCAAGCTCAAAGCGTGAGTGAAAGTTTTTTTTGGATAGGATGAATGGTTTCTAGAAAAAACAATTTTTTGGAAAAAAATTTCTAAAAAAATTTTTTTTTTAATATACTGACAACATGATCCTGCTGAAATTTGCCTCAAAGTTGCGCGTCGATATATTCCACGTAACTGCTAAGTTTGAATCCAATCGCTCAAATAGTTTCTGAAATAAAAAATGAATAACTTCAAAACTTCGAGTGCCTATAGAACTCCGAAACTATTCGACCGATTTGGCCCATTAACAAACTTAACCGCGGCATTCTGATGCGCAACCTATCCTGAAAGTTTAAAGTTGCTAGCTTGCTTCTGTCGAGAGTTACCGTGTCTACGGCCGGACGGCCGGCCAGCCTTAAGTAATATTCAACTCGTTCTGGTCATTCACTTGTGCTGAACTCACAATCGATTCAGTATGGAAAATAGCATCATAAATAGGACACTCCCAAAACCAACATCCCTGAAATTTACTACACCCCTAAAACATATAATAAATAACCCGGATTTAATAGTAGACGATCTGTTTGAATGACAGACGTGTCATTCAAGTTGAAACCCCCCCATCCATACCTTCCCTTTTTACGATAGAATTTACAGCAACATCACTCAACAGAATTGCCAACGTAATATCCTTACGAATTTTCAACAGTGAACACTGGACATGACCCTTAAAACCTTTCTCGAACGGATGACAAACAACTAAGTGGCAATAAGTCAGTCCACAGCATCAGAAAAATGACGGAAAAACCGCATAATACATTAGAGATGGCCGGAAAGTTCAGGCGTGGAACGCTTTCTGAAAACTTTTCTCTCCAGTTTAATAGCCAAGATTTACAGCGTTTTTTACTCGGTTGCTTAGGGCGCATAATAAGGAAAACTTTTCTGGAGGTTTTTCGAAAACAGGAAACATGAGGAATTACTATGAGTAATGATGGGCTGCCTTTTTTGGCTAATTGATATTCTAGGCTTTATTTGGCTCAGATAGTTGAGAGACTCAGAAATGTCACTTCTTATATTTTATTTAAATGAAAAAAAATAAGAATTGGTAAGTGGATAATAAAAGCTCTGTGTCTGATCATTTCAAGAAAGCTCAAATGGTGAATTCTCAGTATTGGATCAATTATCCAACTTTCTCTCTCCTAGTGAGTCGGTACCTTCTCAATCTGCTCCATACTTTGACAGGAACCGTCACTGACTTGGCTGAAATATCTGAACAATCCTGTGAAGTAGAACTCAGGTTTCTTGCTATTTCCTGAAACTGACCAAGGCTTGCTCACAGGTGGTTTGAACATTCCCGGTGCTCAACATTTTTTTCCATGAAGTATAGGTCTTATGCCATCGTATTCGACCAGAAACTTAGTCTATTTAGACGAAGGCGTACTTGTTTATATAATGACAGGTCTTGCACATTTGGTTACTACCAAGTAGCATCAAAAACTGAAATTTCTACACGTCAAAATCGGTTTGGGAATGCAGAAAATCCTTTGAAAAGCTCTTTCTGAATGAAACAAACTCTCAGTACTAAACTACTCAGGCAATGAGACGCCAGATTGTATACTCTGTTCAGAACCATTTTAGGCAACTTTCATGACATCATGAAGCAAATAATAACGATAGAATGATGGCTACATATAACTCATTTTGCCTGAGCCGCCCTGACTAGAAGGTGCTCCAAACCTTCACCAACAAGGATTGAACTCTCGTCGGAATTCCGACAATTCAATGTAGGCTGGAAGCTCGTATGCATGAAATTGAAACTGGAAAACATATCACCACAAAAATAATCCACTTCAAGGCTGAATCTGAAGGTGTTGTAGAACAATGCACTATAACAATTCGCAATCAAAATTCACCATGTTGGCATGCATTTTTGATAACTTCTCCTACAATGAACCTGTCCCAAAAATATTATCCACCAAGAGAGCCTATACAATCCAATTACGATCTCCATTATCCTCCATCATCACAGCATACCTTATTGTATCAGATATTGAGAAGACAATGGGACGAATCCCTCGTTCCCTTTCGAAAGGATTCGGAGCAACCCCCTACCCTTACAGTCGATTCAAATTCACTTTAAATTCAATCCCAGTTCCGGATTGAATAGAAACAATATCGCCCCATCGGTTTTCGCGCTTTCCAAGTTTCTTCTTCGAAGTTTATTTGAACGGCAAAGCATTAGTCTTCTTGGATTTACTTTCTGGATGCACGACCTCCAAAAGTGGATATCTGTTTTGAAGTTTTGTAATAATTGGTTTGTCCAATGGATTACGACGTTGGAGTCTGGAGTTGAAGGGGTTAGATTGAAGGTTTAATAGAGGATTGTAGAAGGAAGGCTTGAACTTGAAGGCTGCCGCAGGTGCATTGTGTAACTCTCTTCATCGTATCTCTCATTTCAAAGGGTGTTTTCAAGGTAATTCATGGGTGGCCGTCTGAGTGCAGCGGGTTTTGTTGATTGATGGAGCTAAAAGACATCCATATAGTATACAGATAGATCAAAATCGGATAAACACACAGGTACTGGGGTGAATAGGCTACAACTAAACGTTCTTTTTGCACCTTGGAGCTGAATTCTCTATCGTACAGAGATATTCACGCTTGTAAATTCTGTTTCTCAGAAGGGTCTGGAAGGAAATTTCAGGAAGGCGCTCATTTATTTTAGATCGTACAGTCAGGCCAAGCTGAAAATCCTAAAATCACCTACAACTTTCCTATGATGTTCTGCTCTGGAACAACTGGCTGCAGAGATTGAGGTGACTCTCCAATTTTGTTATGCAGAGTATATCTAAACGATGAACCATATAAGTCTCCTTGTGTTTACTTTCTAGATCCACAACCTTAAACCAAGGTATTTGTGTTGAAGTTCTGTGAAAATTGCTTCAATTGGAGGTATAATGGGTATTAAATATGGACATGGGTATCGGGGTTTATTGGCCAATTTTGAATATCTCTTCCATCGTACAGGAAGAAATCCTTGCTCCATGTTTTGTTTTCAAGGTTGCCTAAAGGGAAACGTCGAGAAGGCGCAGAGATACATTATATCGTACATCCAGGCCTAGCTAAGAGTCATGGAAGTTTCCATTCAGAGCACTCTACTGTCTCATTAACGTCGTAATAAAATGATGCAAGTGGCATCAAGGAGATTATCTAAGCGTCTTTTACAGAGTTTATCTGAACGAAGAACTATTTCAGTCTCCTCATATTTACCTTTTAGATTCACGACCTGTGAAGGTAGATATCTGTATTGAAGTTCAGTAATAATTGGTTTTCCCTAAGGATAAGAACGCTCGAGTTTGGAGTTGAAGAGATTAGAGTAAAGGGATAATGGGGAAAAGCTCAACTTTGAAGGGTTCCTGAGGTGAATTGTGTGGTAGATGGGACTTCGCCATACTTTTCATTATAGAAAGCGTTTTGGGGAAACTTCAATAGTGACCGTCTAGGTGCGGTGGCTTTTGCCAATCATTTTAACGTCAAGTAATTCGTATGGTCTACTGATATATCAAAATCAGATGATGGTATTTATTGTCTGGTATATGGGCCACCTGTGCATCTGGGGCATGAACTCTTTATATTACAGTCAGATACACTATCTGAATGCTTTTATCATCAGGCATATCTGAACAGGAAACGCAAGAGCATAAGAAAAACATGGGAGGGATGCACATTAACATTATAGCAGACAGTCTGGCTTGCTTGGGGTCCTGAAATCATCCACATTGAGCTGTCGCTACCCTAGGAATGTCTTAGTACCCCAAAGTAACTGAGTGAAGGCAACAAGTCGGTTCTTTTATAAGTGTTGGGGCACTGTGGCATTGATATAAACAACAAAGCAAACGAACTCACGAAAAGAGCCTGAAGGTTGACGAAATTTCCCAACTGAGGTCAGTAACTACTACAAGCAGCATCTACAGGGGGATTCGGCAAGGATATTCCACATGGCGTTTCTCCGATTGAAATTCTAAGTGTATCAACCAAAATAGATGCCCTGTAGAGTATTCCAATTCAATTCCATCGGAACTTTCGACTGTCACATAAAAACTTGAACCGATCTATATCGAATTCGTTCAATTTAGGAGATGGGAGTATGAAATTCAGGTCTGCAATATGTAGACAAACAAATATTTTCGAGTATAGCGACGGCCAGCAGGAATTGCTTGCAGGCCAATGTAAACATCGAAGTTTCATCGAGAAGACGATGTCATATTTCTGAAGATGGACTTATGACGAAGGTTGGAAGTCATGGTGTCCAATTATTTTATATGGTGGCTCTCAATGTATGAAAGGAGAGGCTGTGTATTTAGATGATGAGGGTGTGACAGACAAAGTGCCGAGTGACCCTCTTTTTCGTGAACGTTATCTTGATAGAGTTCTAAATTTGAACTGAGGGTTGCTGAATTGTGAGCATTCATCGCGTGAAAGTAAAATTTCGATCTATGGAGTTTTTCAATCGTTTAAGGAATTCCCTCTGTTCAACATTCATCTAGAGCTGTCAGAAAAACTAAGTGACTTTGAAGTACCTTATTAACTGTATCTCTGTTCCTTCATAACTGAGCGAAAAGTATCTTGTATTTTAGATACTTTTCAAACAGAACTGTATGTATGTTCAAATTCATCGACGAAGCGGTTCATTATGTATTGATCCTGCGGAATGTCGGTTTTCATCTGCAAAAACAAAACTTTGAAATGAAAAATGTGAAAGATTCAAATTGAACTCACTTCGAAATCGACGGAGATATCGGCAGGTTTGATATGAAAATATGAGTTTTCGAGGTTGCTGAATATGACTTAAGCTTTATCTCATCGAAAGCTGTCAACTCTTAGATTTTTCACTAGTCGAATGGAAAATTTCCGAAATATAAAATTTCAAAATCATCTATTTTCCCCCACAACTGAAGGAACCGATTGAGAATTGCAGTTTTAAGTTCAACATCAAATTCCCTGTGATTATAGCAACTCAAACAGAAATCTAATTTTTCAGATTTTCGTGAAAATTCCACTTAGGGTCTAGACCCCCTAAAAACCTATATTTCGCTTATTTTCAAGAATACTGTGAAACGTTCGTGTAGTTTATTACCGTTGTGTTTTCGAGCTCGTTGGTCTCAATAGTAAAAAGTTATAATAGAATCGAACAACCATCAATTTTTCCCGTAGAGATCTTCAAACAAAAGTCTGAGATGTAAAATGTGAAAGTTTCAGATTAAATTTGTTTCAAAAATTCAAAAGATGACGACATGGTGTAAAAGTATATTTTTCGATGTTACTTTAGATGACTAATACTTTATTCCATTTATATCTCTCACAGTTTTTCACTAGTCAGATGGAAAATTTCCAAAATGTTATTATTCAAAGTCATTCATTTTCTGTCTCAACAGACTGAATCACTTAGAGATTACAGCATAATTGGAGAAAACTCACAAATTTCCTTTTGGCAACATATTCGCACAAGCTTCAATTCAAAAATAACGAATCAAGGCCTATTTTCTACACGACTTCATCCTTTGAATTATTCTCATACGTTCCAACCGTAACTGACAAAGATTGAACTTCATTATTCATACCAGAATAAGGGCACATAAGTAAGCTAGCAATAAAATATTCCATTGAATGAGAACCATCCCCAAAGGCAAACGTTGCCCTATATTGCCCTCATTATCATTTCCATTTATATTTAATTCGTTCAACTAGAAACCATTTCCATTTCACTGTCGAATGATCTCACTGAAATTATTTGAAGAGGTGGATTGGAATCGTTATTGGGATCGAAGAAATGTTGCAATAAAATGGAAGATTCTCCCAAAAAAATCACGGCTTTATCGTTTTGTCTAATAGTTTGTTATTTGGAAATTTTGAGCCGGAATAAGATTCAAACGATCACACTTTTGTCATCGAATTGAATTCTATACAGCAGTAAACACAATAACTTCGAGTAGGAATGATCAACCCTAGAGGTTAAATTGTTCCATCTTGGTTAGAGATCTGAGCGCTATGGTTGATTTCGTAACTAGGTAAAATTCAGCAAAAGGTTTACAAAATTCAAACATCTTCTTGCACACATGTCTGTTGATTTTGAATTTTGAATCGAATATGGTCTCAATGGACTGGGTTGGACTCACTAATCTGTGGTGAAATTCAGTTCTGTTCGACTGGTCGTCCACCTGTACGAGCTCCTACCTATGGCCTTAAAATCTGCATGATTAAATGTTTAATATTCAAATGGAAATTGTAAATGGGTGAAATCCATTTAACAGTTTCAGAATATTTACCGAAATAAAGCGAAGAATCAACGAAGTGAATGGTAATGGTTAAGAGTCTGTTGAGGGAATCAGATATAGAATACAAGACGTTACAATTTGCTTCGTTGTTCGTTTGAATCATTCCGATATTGTTCATTAGGCAACATTTTTTGAAAATGTGCTCTTGAGAAAAAGCTTGGATACCGCAATCTGTAAGGATGTTTTCAAAAATAATAATATTAATTTTTTGAAAGTTCTTGGATTCTAGTTTTTGAACACGATGTAGGAGTCATATATAGACTCTATAAGGCAACATTTTTTTCTAGGAAGTACCCCGGACGAATAGTTTGAATCCTGAAATCGACGCAATCCGCAAGCGAATTTTCCATAAATAATTGTTCATTTGATTTTTCAATAGATTTTTGCAGATATTGGGAGTAAGAACCCAGAAAAAAGCTAAAAATTATATATTCATCGGTCTCTACAACAATAAATCCAATCCTCGCCTTATCCAATACCAATCTGAAAACCTCAAATTCTCAGTTATACCAATGAAACAAATGGTTCCATTCATTGCTTCACGGCATCGATTCCTGCAAGAGTCTGACCTAAAAAAGGAGTTATAAAAGCGAAAAACTTCGCCCTCCCATCTCCTACCCCCAAAGAAACAGGAGGAAATTCCATATTCAAGGCATGAAACCCTAGCATGAAATTCAATCAGACTTGGCAAAGATTGTGAATATTTTCATTCGAAAGATGGCGGAATCATCTCCCATAGATCCAAAATTCTCTGATTTTCCGTCGAAATCTGATACAATATCAGGAATAACTGAAAAGCTTGTGATATAATATATTAGAAATCACTCACACTCAATTCCATTAGTATCTAATAATGAAAATTCTTATTTACATACATCGCCCCAAGGGATTGTTTGCCTTAAACTCTTTGGCAAGAAAATTTCTAAACAAAATGTTGCCTCACAACCAATATAGGAATAATGCAAACAATCAACGAAGTTTCAGAGTCAATAACTGAATTTTTCATCTGATTCTGAAACGTAAGAGATCACATCGTTGATCATTTGCATCATTCCGATGTTTGTTGGAAGGCAACATTTTCTCAAAGTGTCTAAAAAAATGTTGCCTTATGAACAATATTGGAATAATGCATCAACGAATCAACGAAGTGGAGTTCACTCCGTTGATCATTAGCGTTATTCATTATTTCGATTTCATTCATTAGGCAACATTTTTTCTAGAAGCCAAAAACTATTTAGAATTGAATAAAATTATAGTTCCTAGAAAACGTCCTTGTGGATTGCAGGATTCGAACTATTTTTCAAGGACAGTGAATAGGAAAATTTTGCCTAATTAACAATGTCGGAATTAAATAAACCATCAACTATACCTTACTTCTTAATCAGACTCTGAAACGCAACAGATCACGTCGTTGATCATCTGCATTATTCATTATTCCGATATTATTCATTAAACCACATTTCTTCTAAAAGTCAGAAACAATTAAAAATTAAATAAAATGATTATCCATATAAAAAACGCAACATTTTTTTCCGAAACTGCCCTCGACAAATATTTTTACTCGTACAATGCAAGGGCGTTCTCTGTAAATAATAATTTTATTTAATTCTTAACAGTTTTCGACTTCTACCGAAAATGTTGCCTAATGAACAATTTCGAAATGATGCAAATGCTCAACGAGGTGAATTGCAACGTTTCAGATTCTCACGAATGAGTCAGATAAACACTATTGAATGTTGCAGGCCACTTCTTTGATCATTTGTGTTATTCGGATATAGTTCATAAGGCAACATTTTTTTTAGAAACTCCCCTCAACAAATATTTACACAATTGCGTTTTTTCCAAAGAATAATTTTATTTAATTTCAATCAAATCTTCGCCGTATTCAATACCATTCTGAAAATCCCCGAATTCTCAGTTATACCAATAAAACAAAAAGTTCCATTCCCCACATGCCTGCAGGACATCGATTCCTGCAAGAATCCGGCCTAATGGAGGAGTTATTCGAGCGAAAAACTTCTCCCTTCAATCTCCTTCCTCCAAAGAAACGGGAGGAAATTCCATATTCAAGGCATGAAACCCTAGTATGAAATTCAATCAGGCGTCGCAAAGATTGTGAATAATTTTATTTGAATGTTGCCGGAATGAGCAGATTTGTATTGCAGAATGTACTTCCTCGAATATTTTGACTGGTGGCCTGCCGGCGAGCAGCGTTTCGGATGGAAATTGGGGCGGTTTGGAGGGTGGTGGGGGGGGGGCAAAGATTGCTTAGAGTTGGAGGGTCTTTATTATTAAATTGGGATAACGGTAATTTGAGGAGTGAATGTCGATGGGAAGACTGGCTTTTCATTAGATATTTCTGTTAAGATTAGTTGGGTTGAAAATGTGGGGGCTTAGGAGGTGGGTTGAAGAATTGAATTGCTTCGTGACCGTGAGTCACCGTGGAATGATTTTTTTTATTTCCGTTCAATTTTTTTAGTGATAAAAGTGGAAATAACTTTCTTAAAACGTACCTTGATATTGAGGCTCAACCCTTCGAGGGCGCTAATGTGTAAATCATTAAATTTTTGTTCGGGGCAACAAAATGGCATCGTTCTGTCCAAATGTCTGTGCTCCTCGAATTTTTCCCGAAAATTTCGCAAGTAAACGCAACATTGAGATGATCGGATTAGGTTAGGTAAGGTTAGATTGAGGGTAGTCAGGTTAGTATTACTCAAAAAACATTTCTTGAAAACATGTGTTTTGTATACATCATGAACATTATATATGTCAAATTGATCTGTTTTCTAAGAAACTGCCTCTGACGAATAATTCATTCCTGCTATACGTAACGGCGTTTCCCAAAAAATAATTTCTATTTAATTTTTAATATTTTAATGGCAGTGAAAATCCAAAAACACCTAAAAATTTATCTTCCATCCCTTATATTTAATGTTGTCACGCGATCTATTTCCAGCATCATGCCTTCCTAAAATGCTGTGAAACTCAATTTTCACTAAAAGAAAACTATTCATACCCTAGCCATTTTCGTACCACCCCGTCCAACCATCCCCTTGGAGTAGATCCGTTTCAAACTTTGCGCGTTATGCTTCACGGGTCACCAGAGACACAGAAGTTAAGGATTACACAGAAACAACCCCGAAATACCTGAAATGTATACGGCTGTCTTTTCCCCATGCGAGAGAAACTTTAAACTCCCGGAAGAGTGACATTCCCGTGACAGACAGACGCTCTGTTAGGGTTTGCTTGTTCTTCCTGTTCACTGTGTTCCACATAAATGGCAACAATGTAGCTATACGAGAAGTTTAGATTGTTTTATATAGAATATAACTTCCTGAAATGTTCATACGTATTGGGTGTTATCTTGAGTAAGGAATGTAACTCACATTGAGGTGATGTGTGACTACCTGAAGTTTTGTGGTTAGTTGGTTCTGGAAGTTGTTTGTTATCCTCGATTGAAAGAGATGAGAGATCTGTGGAGTCGATGACGAGGTCTGGATGTTATCTTAGGTAAGGAATGTGACTCACATTATGGTAACATTTGACGTCTTGAAGTTTCGTGGATGCTTGATCCTGGGAGTTCTGAGTAACTTCCGAAAAGAACCAATTCAGCGACTAGTTATTTGTGAATCAGGTCAGGTGAGGTTTGTAATGGAGGTGGTATTCAGGAATGGGTGAAATCCACCAACTGTTTTCAATTTTCACCTTCCTAATATATTGATATATCTTTGTTACATCACCTTCATTTCTTAGAACGACTGAGTTGGGCCCACTGCTGCCGAAACCGATGTCGAAATCGATTGTGACGATTAAGTTGAAGTCACTCCGAAACGCACAAGTACTCGTAAAATTGATTTGGTATTCTATTCCGCACTCCATATCTTAGACTTCCGACTGAATCACAATTAAAGAGAAAACTATTACAGCAACCATAACCTGTTCTTATTCGATACAAAAAGCACCAAATTTTCCTAGGAGCGTTAAAACCACAAACTTTTTCTGAAGAATCGCTGATTGAACCTTCGTTGAAAACATCACACAAATTCCATTCCGAACGACATATGTCACTTTTATTGGAACAAAGAAAATCGTTGATCCATAGAGGTTTACGGAAATATAATCTAGCGATTCTAGAATCCGGAATATAAGACATAATTAGGAATGAATGAATAGTTGAAAAATGAAAACCTTAAGGTTTATGTGGAATTCAGTGAGGACCATATAGAAAAAAGATCTTTCCGTTGGAAGGTGAAGGTGCATTTGAAAGGGTTGATATGTTAAAAGATGATCGCTTTGCTGAGGAATAAAAACCTTAACGCAAAAGCTGCTTAGTTCACGTTAACGCTTTTTTTAATTATTCCAAACTCCATATATATTTCGATAAATTCTGTAAACACATGAACTGTTCCTCCTTCCAAGATCCCTCTACAATATCTTCGGCAAACATCATATACTGCAATAGTGTAAACACGAACTCAAGTCATAAGAAAAAATGGTGCCATCATATTCAATGATTGGACGTTATATTTGCCTTCGTTCTTCAGAACGTTGTACAAATACGGCTAAAGAAGAAAACGATTCCGATATCCCTTCAAGGCAGTGTGGAAGGAAGAGGTCATCCCTTGTAACCTCAATTTACCCGATGGGGTGGAAATTTTAGGAGAATAGGGAACAGGGGATGGAAGAACCTTAATCAAGTTACCCTAGCTTGAGGTAGTCATGCACAAGGTCATTTCGTGTACAATGATTATAATTGATTCTGGCAGGCCTCAAGAGGTAATTTCATCACTAATGTATACTCAGTGAAATTGGAAATATAACAACAAGAAAGAAAAATTTTGCGAACTAATTTTTTTGTATTGTGGTAGCATTACATGAAGAATGTAACGGTTACATTTTGAAAAAATTCCACTAACATTCAATGCAAAAACTTTATAATGTGTTCGACGACCCCGTAGCTGAATAACCTCCTATACACGTCTAGGTATTGACGAAATAAGATGGCAGATGTCTGCTTGTGACAACTGGTTTCAAGTAAATCGAACTTTGTGGATTAACTATGCCAAAGTCTTTGGAGTCTGATGCAAATTTGATAGTCCTCTCCTCAACACATCACATGTGCAATGGGATTTAAATCCGAGGAATGGAGTGGCCACGGCAGATAATGAACGTCAGCACCTGGAGAAGAGGAATATTGAAACGAGCCATGAGCTAGCTGAAACATTGATCCATAAATTTCTACTGTATCTGAAATATTTTGCAGGTACGAAGTAATCAACAGACTCTCCTCATATTTTCCTGCAACTTCATACTTCATGATAAACTACTGCAACCTCAACTGTAACTTCCAATCTTAGGTTATGTACATTTCTCAAGTTCCAATTCATTTAAGCCTCTCTATGCTGGTTGATCTGACATTAGAAAGTTATGCTAACATAAATTTATACCCTTTCATGTGGCAGCTTCACTAATAATTAAATGCTCAAGCTTTGATGAAGCGAATGCTAACAAAGTTTATTTATAACGTGATTATACACGCTCTCGGAAGTGTACTTCGTGTACCTGGAGTATGCATTCAGCAGATATACAAATTGGTTTCGGGGGAATTTTCGTTCTAACTGGAATTTATGCATGGGAATTCAATATTCATGTTGAGGGATTCCATATATTCAGTTATGCTCACAAACAAAGTTTTGCATTTTGAGATGACAGTTTATTTGAGATTCAATGTCAGAACATATATAAATTGGCGTGAATGGGATCGACCATAGATATAACAAACCATGGATGAGGCCTGTCAGCTTGCACTGTGTAATCATATGTTGCCGAGAGAGATAGAGCTAGTGGTGGCAGAAAGCCCGCGTATTCCATTTAAAAAGCATTAAATGCGTATGAAAATTCTGTTTTTTATGCGTTTTTCCTGAGAATTTTCGGAGCAAATATGAAAATGATGAGAGCTTACATTGGCTAAAGGATTATTTGATTTCATAGCTACAAAAATAGATTTCTGAAAATAGCAGAAATTAGATAAAAATTATTGATGTAGGTTTTTTTTTCTTGGCGCAAGCTTTCGAGATTTTATTATTCCTTCATCAGGAGAACTAAAAATCCACAATACAGTAGGAGCATTAAAATGAAAGATTACTTTATGATATAGAAGTATTATATTTGACATCAATGATAATTAGTAGGTGAAAAAATTGCATAAAAATATTGACTTCAGTCGGAATGATATTCTATATTCATTTCTTGATTCAGGGATATTGATTAATCAGAATTTATTAAATCTAAATGAGTCATATGAAAAAATGGATTTGAGACCACCTATATATCTCTTCTTGAATTCATTCTTTTTTCATTTCGTGCAATTTTATTTTTTTAATATTTTCTTCGAACTCTATTATTTTCTAATGAATTATTCTCAAAATTTGGTTCATGTTGTTCTTTGTTCTGATATCACAAAAATGTACTGAGCAGGTATAATACTTAAAATTTCAGGGACATCACGGAAGAAAAATAAAAAACCTATAGAAGCACCGACGTGAAGTCAGCAGCTTTTGCGCGCATGTTCAAAAAATGAAACACCAAAAGGAAACACTCGCTAAAGCTGCTGACTTCACTTAATTGCTTTTCTAGGTTTTTTCGAGTTATTCTGGAAATTATTCCGGAAAAACATAGCGGGGGAATAACCACGAAATTTGACATATTTCTTCCCAATATCTAAGAAAATTATAATCGTATCGAATTGAAAATTGGTACACACAGATTTGAAGTATGGAGGTCAAGGTCAGAACACATTTTTTTGGAATATGATCAATAGTTTCCGAAAAATAAATTTTTTTCGAAAAAATTTCGAGGAAATTTTGTTATATCTACTTACATTACGAACAGAAAAAAATTTCGCAAAAGTTGCGCGTTATTTTGCTCCAACTAACTGTGAAGTTTCAATTCAATCGCTTCATCAGTTTTTGAAATATTACGGAATAAATAACCTCAAAATTTCAAAAAGCAATAGCTTCGAAACCAATTCACCGATTTAGCCCATTAACGAACTTAACCACGGCATTCCGATACACAGCCTACCCTGGAAGTTTCGAGTCGCTAGCTTGCTCTGTTCGATCGTTATCGTGTCCACTGTAGGACGGCAGAATCGATTTTGACACTGGATTCGTCATCAGCGAGTCCAACCTAGTAGTTTGAGATCATTTTCGGCACGAAATTCGAAAACTACAGACATGTGGATGAAACGATAGCACACTGTTCCCCTAATAAGAACATGCGCGCAAAATGCCGATTGATATCGCCGGCGTGATGTTCAATCATTGTATAAATGGTTCAATTAAATAAACTTTCAATCAATCCAAAATCCAACGTTGGAAGAATTATTCAACATTTATTAACATTTGAGATTTAATAACTTGATTCATTTGAACAAAATTTCATTTATACCAATGTTAATAATAATTTTAAACAAAATGCTTGCTGCAAATTGAAATGGTGTCCGTGGGAACAAAATTTTTCCTTCGTACCGCCACTAACCATCTTTTCCTCAGGACATTGTCCTTTGAAAATCTGTAATATATAGGGAGTCTTATCTCTTATTCAGAAATAAGGAAAAAAATAAAACAAATCAGTTTTAATTAAATTAAAACCCCTTGTGAAATTTTATATTTTGGCCTTTTTACAACCTGTTTGTGCAGTTTACGGCTGATCAAGATTTAACCATGTTCTGAAAATTTTATATACACACTTCAAAAAGAAAACTCTTTAAAAACTCTTACAAAAAGCATGAAATAAGATGCTTTTGAATGCGATTTGGCGGCTTCTTGCCACTCCTAGCTCTATCTTTCTCTAGACAACACGTTTCTCTTTCCCTCACCGCTTCCATTGTAAATTATAATTTCTATGGGATCGATTGAGTTTTAGGTTTGACGAATTCCAAACGGCCCACTGGTGATGTGATCACTTTACAAAATAACATGAACCGATGATTTTATTTCTATGGATTCCGCAATTTTTCTTATCGATTCACGTTTATTTTGAATAATTTCGTTTTGAACTTGAGACACGTGTTCTGGCGTTTTTTACCCACGGCCAAATAAGTTGCATGCTCGGCCCATCAATCAGTCGTCGAATATCAAAATGTTTGCAAAAAGCGTGACGCGCGCGAACCAAATATTCACCACACTTCAAATAATGCTCAACGGCGAACGCACGGTGTGCTCCCGACCCCGCCAGTATTTCGCAATTGGCCAACCAAAGTTGAAAAGTTCCCATTTTGCAACCTTCGAGTTATTGAGAAGCAATATTTCAGATGTGCAAATTTTGGACTAGATTGGATGGATTTTATTTATGAATCAATTAAACAGTCGCATTCTGTTGCGTAATCTATCCTGTGTATTTCAAATCCCTATATATTTTCCCTCAAAAGTTCGACCTCGTCAGTGAGTGAAACCTACCTATTTTTCAACTATTCACCCCTCAGAAAATGCAAGAATAATATTTCAAGTTACCTGTGAAATCAATCTTTCAATTTCTGTGACAAATTGCAGATCAATGTGGGTGTTATTGCAGGAAGATTAACGACGGACATCGTCATCGTCGCGTTTTTCTTGTGACCCAAAATGGCGCAGGAGCCGGTATCGCAACTATGGCGTATTGAAAATTTTCATGAATACTCGATAAAGACAAGTCGAAAGGTCATCCTCATTCTACTATTTTGTGTTCTGAACCGAAAAGATTTATGCCTCATTCAATTAGCGTCTTCACGCGCATATTGTATAGGACCAAAAGCAGGGTTCTGCCCAAATTTCAGTTATTTTCGAATGACGTTCAACGGAAAGCATCTGAAGTCACGTTTGTTTTCCCAGAAAACTCTCCGCCCACTGAGAATAAATTATATTCTAATCTTTTTGGCTTCATCTCATTATGTCACTGCTGTCGAATCATTTTTAGTGGTGACTTCTACAATCAGTGGATTGGATGAAGGAGAATGGCCAGCCCAGATCATCAGATCTATCTGCATTAGACTGCTTATTGAAGTGTCACCCAAAATCTGATGTTTATACCACATAATGCTTCTCTCAGAGAATTTATATCAGCTTGTTGTGGAAAAATGTATCCGAATTATCCCTGAAATGAATTTTCCAGAAGTTGCGGTCAAGAATCAGGCACAATTAATACTTTTGAATTGACTCACTTCGAGCATTTGTTAAATTGAACTATTATGGACCCTTATCTCATTTTTCTGATCAAATTTTTACCTCCTGTGTTGTCTTTTTGGTAATCATCTTATACTCGACTTCAAATTCAAGATGTAAGGGTTGCCACGCAGAGGGATTTAATGATATGATGATGGATTCGATATGAAAAATTTCCACTCCAAAAACTCAATTGATGGGCCCGATTGTTTTTTCAAAATGTCGGTTTTTCATCTAGAAGAGACCTCCGGTTACTTTCCTATTTGACACACTCTGTAAAAATAATACTAACAGAAATGAATGAAGACATTAAAATCCATGAAAAAGAGCCTTCAGGGAAAATCATCCTCGTCAAATATCCTTGAAAACTTCCTATATCCGTTTTACCAATAATTTCCACCCTGAAAGAAACAGGAAGAATATCCCCAATAATCCTTATGGTCTTCGTACACTTTTCCACCTTTCCAACTTGAGAAACTGTTCGAAATTGAAAAGTTCTGACCGTTTTCATAAGTAACAGTGATTAGAGTTCCTAATTCTAGGTGAGTAACCTTAGGTCGAATTATTTAGAGGGCAGTTTCTATACCCCCTGTTAGCCTAAGACTTCAACGTGTCCCTTGGGATCTGCGGGATTCTTCGCGCTTTGGTGGTAAGATTTGCTTCGGGTTTTTTATGATCCATCTCGAAGTGGCTTAATTGAAAAGATGTGTTTTAGTGGAGCAAAGAGGAAATTGTGGTGTTTGTTGGAAGTTGTGTTCTGACAAATAAGAGTTGGGAGTTCTATAGTCTCAAGGGAGTTTAGTTATAGCCTAAGTTCTACAATATGTGGATTTATATGTAGTCCCATTTATTTTCATAAAATGAGTCGGTATGTCTCAGAATAGGTTCATCAAGTTTGGTTATTATATAGGAATTGGTCTAATGGAGAAGAAAGAGCTCCAGTAATAATAAATTAACATAATTACAAGGACGAATATCTGTTGATAAATCAATAAACATTCCCCCTTGATCATAGCTAATCATCCAATCAACCAAAACAGCTACACCGAAGAAGCGGATCCACGGAGAATGACTACAGCTCTTTCACAGTTATTACTGATCATCAGCTCAACTTACCTTGGATAAAACCGCACTGTGAAACATCTGTAGTCATTCTCCGTGGATCTGCTTTTTCGGTGTAGCTGTTTTGGTTGATTGGATGATTAGCTTTGATCAAGGGGGAATTTTTGTTGATTTATCGACAGATATTCGTCCTTGTAATTATGTTAATTTGTTATTAGAACCGAGCCAGGTTGGTTCTAATGAAATGTCGTCAAGCTCAAAATAAAACGGCGAGAAGTAGTCAATTTTTTCATATTTCTATTAAGGAATCTATGGTTTGGTTCAGTTGCATTCGTCATTACTACTACCTATACAGGGTCTTTCACGAGGAACCTCACCCATATTTATACGGGAAACTACTGAACGTATTTTCATGAAATTCAGCACTTATAAGTATTTCACGATGCTGATGAAATCTACAATATTTTCAAGGCATGAGCACCTCCGGTTTTTCCGGAAATGACGTCAAATTCCGTTTTTCAAATTAGAACACCATTTTTTTATTGCAGAAATAGATTCCTTAGAAAATTTCAATTTATTTTGATGTAACATTTTTTAGTTTTGGTTGCAAAATTCTCTCTGAGCGGGAAAATTCGAAAAAAATCGAAAATAGAGCTCCGCTGAAACAAGAATAACTTCGAGGTTTTTGGATGGAAAATTTTCATTTTTGGGATTTTTCAAGATGTAAGATTGATGTATCCACTTTAAAAAATCGAAATCGCGATTCATGATACAGGGGGTGAAAAAAATCGCTTTCAAAGTTAGGGATGACAAAATCGTGAAAAATCAATTTTTTCAAATTAGAACCCCATTTTTTTATGGCAGATATTGAATCTACGTTAAAAAATAATGTGAGTGTATGCATCACACCCTTGCCCTAAAGTAGATATTTTCTGAGTTATTCACAAAAAACTGTTTTTCGTCTTGGATTTTCAGCTATTTCTTTTCCCTTCACGCCAAAAAGATGGCATTTTCAGGAACTGTTACTTAAACCATGTTTTAGATTTTACTTCCCTAATATGCAAGAGAAAAAAGTTACAGGTTGTTCCTAAATAGATGGCGAATTTGGATTCGAATTTGTATCGGAAACCTCTTTATTTCAACTAATCGGCCATCGGTTTTCTCTCCAGTGATAAATAAATAATTCCTTATGAACCATAGGCAAAAACTTACCATGTTTTACATAATTTTTTTTTAATGATAGATATCATTAATTACATCTGCCAATTTCCTCTTTATTCAGTAGCATTTTGTGTTTACTATTAATTTGGTGATAATTCGTATTAAGTTATAAAATCGATCACTATGCCTAATTTTACCAATGAAGATTATTTAAATCTCATTCTACTTCATGGAGAATGTAATAAAGTTGTAGATAGAACGATTCGACTGTTCATTGAGAGGTTTCCTGACCGACCCAGACCAACGAGAGATACCATTAACAGAACCATGACAAACTTGAGAAATGTCGGATCTTTCGTTAAGAAAACTACACACAGAGAAAAAAGTGTAGTAGAAGATGAGAACAACGAAATTACAGTTCTTGCATATTTTCGTGTGAATCCTCAAAATTCTCTCACAGATGCCGAGATTGATCTGGGATTATCTCAATCGAGTGTTTGGAGAATATTAAAAAAACATAAAATGCACCCATATAAATTCAATAGGGTACAGCATTTGAAGGAAACTGATTTCGTCAGGAGAACAGAGTTTTGCGAAGCTATGATGATTCGATTTCAAGAGAATGAAAACTTTTTGGACTGTATAATTTGGACAGATGAATCTAAATTCACAAAGAATGGTTCTTTCAATAGGCATAACAGTCATTATTGGGATGAAGAGAACAACCACCACTTCAGACAATGGAACTTTCAAGAGACCTGGAGTTTCAATGTTTTTTGCGCCATCAAAAATAATGCAATTCTCGATGTTCACATTTATGATGGGACTTTAACTGGTAAGATAGAACACTACACATGTTTGCATTATTTAAAGAATGTTCTCCCTTAGGAGATAGATATTCTGACATATTGACTCAAATAATTGAGCCGCTAGTACAGAACCATAATGACTTATGGTATCAACAAGATGGCGCGCCTCCACTCAATTCACTCAATGTGTCAAATATCCTCTACAGGCTATTTGAAGATCGATGGTTGGCGAACAATTGTCCACATCTTTCGCCACCACGTTCTCCCGATTTAACTCCTTTAGACTATTATGTTTGGGGTAGGATAAAAAATATTGTCTACTCAACTCCCCTGACTGATAAAGAGGACTGCATAGAACGAGTCAGAAATGCGTTCAGGTTTGTTTAGATTTTTAGATTCATAGTTTTGAAACTCAATTTGGTCTTTAAACACTTTTGCAGAACTCTTCCCCCCGATGAAATAAGAAGAGCAACACACGAAGCATTCCTGAGACGTATAAATAAATGTCTAGAAATTAACGGTCAAAACTTTGAGCATCTTCTCTAGTTATAACTGCGAGAGTTTGCCATGGTTCTCCTAATAGTAACTTGAAGTCGGTTTCAAGAAGGGGTGAAAAATCTACAGCATGGTTCAAATAACAGTTCCTGAAAATTTCATCTTTTTGGCGTGAAGGGAAAAGAAATAGCTGAAAATTCAAGACGAAAAACAGTTTTTTGTGAATAACTCAGAAAATATCCATTTTAGGGCAAGGGTGTGATGCATACACTCACATTATTTTTTAACGTAGATTCAATATCTGCCATAAAAAAATGGGGTTCTAATTTGAAAAAATTGATTTTTCACGATTTTGTCATCCCTAACTTTGAAAGCGATTTTTTTCACCCCCTGTATCATGAATCGCGATTTTTTAAAGTGGATACATCAATCTTACATCTTGAAAAATCCCAAAAATGAAAATTTTCCATCCAAAAACCTCGAAGTTATTCTTGTTTCAGCGGAGCTCTATTTTCGATTTTTTTTTCGAATTTTCCCGCTCAGAGAGAATTTTCCAACCAAAACTGAAAAATGTTACATCAAAATAAATTGAAATTTTCTAAGGAATCTATTTCTGCAATAAAAAAATGGTGTTCTAATTTGAAAAACGGAAGTTGACGTCATTTCCGGAAAAACCGGAGGTGCTCATGCCTTGAAAATATTTTACATTTCATCAGCATCGTGAAATACTTATAAGTGCTGAATTTCATGAAAATACGTTCAGTAGTTTCCCGTATAAATATGGGTGAGGTTCCTCGTGAAAGACCCTGTATATGTAATATGAAACGTCGAAGAGTTTTCTGACAGGAAAATGGACCTTACCAATTTTTTGCCCGCATATTATGATGGGGAACAGCGAATATAATATGATTTTTTAGATCAATTTGAGTGCAGAATTAAGAATATCCTCCTCAAAAGCAAGGAAAAAATTCCCCTACACATAGACAATTCACATGGTCACAAACCCATGGAAACCATGGTCCAATTGAACGAATTATTCTTACTACTTCTCGACCATCGAAATAATCTTCCAAGTCTGGCCCTCAGTGGTTCCCTGCTTTTTGCATACCTAAGAAGAATGCTCCAGGGAAAAATGTTGGCTCTCATAAATAAGTAATTGCCCATATTGAAGCATGAGCATTATGAGCATGAGGTAAAGGTAAATATTTCCAAAGAACAGATATTGAAAAGTTGAAGATACGTTGATGTACACATGTTCTTGAAGGTGACTTTTGACAAATAATTTCAAATTTTCAAGAGGAAATATGTTTTTTCTGGTTAGGCTTGGACCATTTTCAAAAAGGAAGTTGAAAGATTTATGTCGAGTGATAACGCGTTGAATGTGAAGATCTTCTATGAAGTGAGTTTCTTCAATGGAAAATTCATTTGAACTAGTGATGTATATGAATTTCCGGTTCATATGAACTACCAACTCATTTCATCATTCTGTTGAAACGAATCTACCATCGAATATCTTTAAGACTCGTTAGTAAGTCCCAATTGAGAATATTTTTCAATTTTTTCACTCCCTATAGCCAACCTCAATCATTTTGAATTACTTTGACAATTTTGTCTTCACAAAATAACGATAATCAAGAAAAACACATGTGACTGGAACAGCCGACACTCTGATGCTGTCACCCTCGTCCTGAAATCTTTTTTGGGATATCAATCAAAATGTGGGGAACAAACCCGAAGAGCTTATATAGCACGTCAACCTTCTGGCTTTGATAAATGATGGAGGGATAACGAATTCTCCTGAAGTTTTTCACCATTCTTGTATCATAAGTTTATCGGCTATTTCATGTACAAGATGATGTTGTACCGAGACGCTTCAAAGTTCTCTTTGAAATTTGTCTTGCGTGGAATATCGAAGTTTCAAAAAAGTATGAAATTAAAGTTTTTATTAGTTTGAGGGAAGACAATCTGAAAGAATTTTAATGTGTTTTCGTTATGTTTCAGGAGGTGAGAAAACGAATTATTACAAGTGGGGATGTCGAGTTGAGTTCAAGGTAGGAAATGAGTAAAATTATTGAATAGTTTGTGTCCAACAAACAATTCGGTGCTTTTATTGGAAAATCGTATCAAAGAAAAATAGACAAAAATAATATTTCATTGACCATAAATCAGTTTTGAGTTTTAGTGCACTATTTGAAAAAAATAGTTAGTGAATTGTGTTAAAACAAACACACTTAAATCACACGAATGTTTAAATATCTTGGGTATTTAGGTTGAATTTCCATATGAAATTTGCCTCTGGTGGAATCAATTTCATGCAATGGCTTGTCCTTTATTTCACAAGCTTGTCATCACACGAAAATGATGACCTGAACTTTGCCGATTGTTGCGGCATATGGTTGATGCCTCTTAACATCCCGATATGCAAGGATTTTCATCTGGAGAAGAATGAACCATACCTGCCCTATTAACTTGGTGATTCCTTGATTTAGTCGACCGAGTCCCATGTGGATTTGGGACCGATAGTGAATAAAACACTCACGTGGTCTGATCATCGAAATGCCATCACAGCCAAGGCAAGAAAAATGCTACACGTTTTTTCTTAAAGCGGTGCAGTATTTCTTCGGAACAAGATTACCCTATGGGTGGAATGGTCCCAATTCATCTGTCAAGACTCTTTGTCAGTTATCGCAGGCTGCGGGGAGATCTTATCATGACATGCAGAGCTCTTGATGATCTGCGTCGATCTGTCACATACGTTTATATTAAGCTACAGTCCTAATCTTTGTGGTCATCGTTTGACATCGGAGATTTGGTTGGTTTTTCTTAAGTATCGATTGAAACATATTCAGTGAGGGTTTTGCATCATTTTGTAGGTTTTTTCTGTGGTTGCAGTCCCAATGTCTGGGACCGAACTATAAAATTGAATGAATCTTTTATGGAAAACGCCCTTGCGGACTGCAGGGATTTACCATTCTCAAGGGCAGGTTCTTGAAGAACAGATTGCCTTATGAACAGAACCGGAACTATACAAACATTAAACAAAACGAACTCTGACGTTTCAGAGTACAAATATGACAGTTATATGATTCCCGGAAATCTCACTTACCGTTGTCTGTGAATTGTAAGAAGCATGCAATAGTCGTCATCATAGATTTCTGAAATATCAGTGAACAGATTGAACTACTGTGCACTAAACTCTACTACACTCCTACACAGTGTAGGCCAGTTGAATTAAGTATAATATTTCTATGCAGGTACAATGAACAAACCTATAAATACAAAAACAGACGCGAAATAGTCTTATCGGACACCCCGTTACATCCCCTAGAGTCTTTTTGAAGGTTTCCAAAGGGGAGTTTCTACTTTCTCCAGAAATGAGCATAGTGAGATATACAAATCAACAGTAGTCTCGCCCACTGGAGCATCGTTCAAATGTTTAGTCATAAATCAAATGAAGTTTCGCTAATGTATCACCCCAAATAGAGGACCAGGGGGTGTCCCCAGTCTCCCGACGCTAATATCGGTGTGCTTCAGAATAATTTCGAATTAAAGACACCTGCTCCGTAAATTTTCAATGATGTATGGAGTATCGAACTGACTGCTTCTCGCCATCTGCAGCTTTCAAATGTTTACTTCTCCAGGAAATCGTAGTCATTTGGCAACATTCGAGAGCGCTAAATGGGACGGTAGGTGAAAAGTGAAGTTGTTAGTAGAAGGCTTGATTTTAATTTCGAATTTGGAGAGACAACTCCGATTAATAGTAATAGTACTTGAGAAAAACATGTGATGTATTCAAGGCCGTATTGAAAGATTTTGGCACTCCATGTCAAACCTCAAGACTCAACCTTCTTCCTTTCTTTCTAAAGTTTAAGTATCTGAAAGAGAAGTCTCAACTCTGCAGCAGTTATGACAATAGGATCAACTTATAGCACAGCGATCGAAGTATCCTGCAGTCGAAGTCTAGGATTCGTGAGATGTGCCTGAGAGATGGCGCTGTATGTTGTTGATACTGCAGGATTCCATCAAAGTGGTCATAAGATCCAGAGTCCTATTTGCGGTTCCTAGATTAGGTGGTCTCATGGACATCGCTTATTCGGTGTTGATGATGGATGGTTAGCTCTGATCAAAGTGGAATATTTGTTGACTTATAGACAGATATCTAAACATGTGTTTATTCTAGTTTATCATCGCCGGAAAGATGGTCTGAAACAAAGTTCGACTTCGTCGCATGAAATTTTAACTGAGAGGTCGCCCGCTTGAATGCGTAGTACTTGAATATGAATGCAAAATTTCACTTTTCGCTTCGTCAAAATAATTGAATGACTTTATTTTCGAGAAATTCCCGAAACAATAATACTATTATGCCCTACTGAGTCAATTAGTTGAAAAGCACCATTCATTTCTTCTCGATAATTGTAAAATAATTTTGAAACTCGAAAAACTCAACATTTTCAATGAAAAATTGGATCTGTGAGCTTCATAAATTTCAGAGGAAACATCAACTGACAAAGATTTCTTGAAATTTCAAATTTGAAAATGATTTTTTCATCCAACTACTTAATATTTCATCCTGAAATATAGATTTTCATTAAATAATTATCAAGAAGATCTTCAAAATTTTGAATACAATCAAAATCATGAAATTTAAGTATCTATTCCGTTTATATTTTGAGAAATAATCGCATCTATTGAGGATTTCCGATCTATTCTCGCTTCAGGAGTCAGTTTTGACAAGTATTATGGTGATTTAGGAAACTTTTTGGAACTGCTTTCCTCCTCCAATTTTCGGAAAGCTGAAACGTCTAAAATAACCTTCCTCATAGATAGATTTATAATTACTTTTACAGAATAAGCAACAACAATTCTTAACCATTTTCCTACTTGTCTCAAAATGATACATACAAATAAACGAGGTAATCCAAAGGGAAATTCACCATTTATACTACGACATTCAACAGTTACAGCACTAAAACACCTAGTATTGATATATATTGCACCGTTTTCTCACACTTGTTGCACAGAAACGCTTTTTAAAATCAAATGAAACCACCTGCTACTGTAAAAACTTATATAAATGCTGCAGAATGCACAGGATTTGGGGTCTATCGTAGATAGTACCTCGTCAGCGTTGCCACATTTCTGGCTTGTATTGGAGACAGCTGTGATTATCCCGTGTCCTGGCTACCACTATAGGAAGGGATGGAGAATGGATCATGCTGACTGGTCTTTTCCGGAGTCCTTGTGACAAATTTACATACTTAGGCTGTTAGATTCGAAACCTACCCAGTGGTGCTGGACTTCAGGCCTTTTTGTTGGATCCTATGTTGGAAGCTTGTCTGGAGAACGCTCATATTTTGGACGCTCCAGCCATTTATGCAGAATTCCGTGAAGATTATATCACTAAAAATTTCAAAAGAATCCAACAATATGTTTTTTCAAACTATCCACAATATTTTTTTAAAATTTGACACTGACCTCGAAGTCAATGTTCAGCAACAGCGTATTAAATACGATATCAATTCGCAAAAATATTGGAGATAGATATATTAAAATCTAATGAATATTTCCTCAGTGCGGGGCCTAGGGCATCGTGTTCTTTTCTGTAGAAATAAATTCATATTAAAGTATTAGTGTCTAGTGCGCAAAAATTCAAGCGCAATATATCAGTGATTCTTTTCAGCATCCTTCAATACACGAGCTGCTACAAAAGAGATCAGAGATGTTCATAATCCTGAATTCGAAATATCAAAGAACTCCTCAGGCTTTTCCTCGATTGGAAAACTGGGCATACAAATAAGCCATTTTTCCGTTAGAGAAACAGATGCTGAAAGGTCGCGTGAAACCGGTCCCTTTCACGTTTTGCTTTCTCATATTCATGGCGATGACGAAAAACATCCGGCTCGAAGGACCAAAAGACGGAGCGTGGTGCCGTCAAAGAGGAAAACAAATGAAAATAGTAGTAGAATGAGCGTCGCTCGCTTTGATCCGAAATGCCTGTTTTCTTCGAGGGGCTATTATGAGAATTTTGTGACTGGAATTGGAATTATGTGGAAAAAATCTCAATAAATGTCGATGTTGAAATAGGAAATACGTTGAACTCGCTGTGATGAATCCGCTCAGATAAGAAATCAATGAGCTGAAGTGGCGTTACCAGCATTCACTACCTCGTTCGGTAATAACCGGACTTTTTAACGATGAACCGAAAATAGTATCGAGTGTTTGATAATTGAGTAGAAAAACATCCGAAAGGAACTTCCCAAAACTTGATTTTGTATAGCAGGTTTGGACTTAGGAGGGTGAATTCGTGAACGGGCTCATTCTACCCAATGATTCCTCAGATAAGCCTATGTATTTTTTCCCCAATATTTCCGAAAGAACCTATTGGATCGGAATGAACTTCAGCACTTCATTGAGAAATGACCTTTTGAAGGTCCATTGAATGGAGATCATGTGACAATAAGATTGCCAAATATTTCTATCAGGAGGTTAAGGTGCGTTTGGCGGGGTCAATACGTGAATAGATGACCAATCTGGCAACGAATTTCAATAACACGATTCTCACCAAATTTTGTTAAATGCGGGGCTCCGGCATTCGACTAGTTACGAAGTAAAATCCTGATAGGGTCGATATTTTTGTGTTTTTCTGGAATTTTGCCATACTTTAATTAATAATATCCACTAAAATGAAATATAGATTTCGAGATCTGTGCAAAATTCCTTCGCAATTCGATATGAAAAAAATTTTCTTGAAAAAAATTCCAAAACGAATTCTACTTGAATAACTCTGTTGGAACGACCATCATGAAGTTCTGCACAAAACTGTGCCCTAGTATTCCTTAACTAGCTATAAATTTTCATCATGATCGAATCAGTGTTTCTGAGTTTTTGAGTACTCACTAAATATTACATATTTTTTCTCAATATTTTCGAGAAATGGATCAAAAACCGTCCGAAATTAGTTTCTCCAGTGTGAATAAAGGAGCTCAAGGTTCGTTCTGAACTCCATCAGAAACTGATGAATAGTTCTCGAACGCGGAAATTTTCCAGAAAAATTGATTTTTTTTTATCTCCGTGAGAAACTCGGAAGATGAAGCTAACAAGTTGAATAAAGAACATGATATTACAGCGACTCTGAGTAAAAAAATCACAAAATCGACGTAGTGAGGACCAGATCCCGGCTCCTTCATCATTTTGTAACAAAAAAATTGCGGTTATTTATGTTATTTGTCGCTTAGCCTGATTGATGGCAATATCCAGTCTTATCCCTATAAGAATAAAATGATAAGGTCTATCTTAAATGTAATTCCTTGCAACTTGTGAATTTATGAAGGCCAGGAAACCCAGAATCTCACCACGTTCGGTCACCTAGTGAACATCTTCAGAATAATTTACCGACAACCTTCTCACCTAGTTATATAACATCCCATGCTGCCATAACTCAGGCGACGTAAGGTCCGAATAACCAACCAAATTTTTACAGTCCACATTTTCCCGATAAGATTTCCGGCCTCCGGATGCCAAAAAGGCATAAATCCGGCGCGTATGGACCAGTCGGCAGTATATCAATTTAAATAATAATGCAGGATGTTTATGGCCACAGTCTGGTCCGCTAACGAATTTATTTATGGATAAGAGGAATTTTATTACATCCTCCGGTTCGGCAAGGGTGAGGTCTCTTCCGCTTTCATGATAATTGGCGCTTGATATCTGAGCCGGAACCTACGGGTAGATTTGTGGTTGTTGAAAGAGATGTGGAGGGAAGCACGCCCTCTCGTGGTAAATATTGGAATTCGGCATATTTTAAAAAACTGATGTAGGTGGATCGGGAAGCGATGAGTTATGTTATGTGTTATGGATTCTAGGGAATCCTGTGGAAGCCAACGGTGGAGTTTGGATTATTGCGAAGAGTTATTACCCTTATGGGATCTGAAGTGGGAAAGGAGGAATCATGTCAAATTTAGAAATGACAAAATGAATAGGTGACATAATCACAAGGACGAATATTCGTCGATAAATCAACAAATATTCCACCTTGATCAGAACTAATCATCCAATCAATCAAAACATCTACACCGAAGAAGCGGATCCAAGGAGAATGACTACAACTGTTTCACAGTTATAACTGATCTTCAGGTCCACTTACCTTGGATAAAACCGCTGAGGGAATCTCGATACTTGTCACCTTTCAGATGGACCGCTGCAGTATAACAACGTACAGCGCGCCATCATTGATGTATATGACGTTCATCCTTTAGTTGCATCAGGTCGCTGTATCTGCGATATTGCAGATTCACAAACACCATCACGACATGGAAACGCTCGGTCCATGTGGATTCCCATGAAACGGAAACGTCCAATATCTAATAAAGATAGGAATTGGACTAATGTAGAAGAAAGAACTCCAGTAATAATAAATGAACATAATCACAAGGACGAATATCCGTCGATAAATCAACAAATATTCCCCCTTGATCAGAGGTAATCATCCAAAAAAAATGAATAGTATATTCCGTATTTCGTGAGAATAGAATAGTTGACATTTTTTTGTAATTGGTTTTCTTCATTGATTCCATTTTATTCAGGATTGATTAAAATAAGATGATATTTTATGGGGAACAACCATAATCATAGATAATTTAATTTTTTTTCGCTTGCTCTGGGGAACAAAGCGATATCTCCCTGTCCAAATGTCTGTTATTTGCGAAATTTGAGCCGCAAACAGTCATGAACGATTAGGTTAGACCTAAAAAAAACTCTTGATCGAATTCAATTCTGTCCGGCCGTCTGTACGTGCACTAACTGTCGAAGGAACATACCTAGAATCATAACATTTTTAGGGTTGTAGTTCAAATATCTCAGTTGACTTCAGGTTTCAAAGTTATATCTAGCTGATAATTTGTTTTCTTTATGACACGAACAATACCGATCTAATTGAATTGAAAGTTATTTTCAGTTGTAGAGTAACAATGTATAGGGACATATGCAAAATTTCATGAGGATCAAATCACTCGAAAAGACTGAAAAAAAATATTTTCAAATTCTTCGATATTTCAGAAACTATTCGCCACATACTGCTTAAATGTTGTTTGTTTATAACAGGTATCTAAATAAAATTTAAACTCACCTTGACAGCTGTTTCACTTATAAAGAAAGTATTTTTGATTAGATTAGTCGATAAACCATAGAAGAACATCAACAATAAGTGTTTTGGTCAAGGTGTTGTTCTGAAGGGATTTATTCCGGATATTTAGGAAAGGATTGGATAAATAGGGAGAAGATGGAGATTTTGAATTTCACCAAACATATCGTGGGAAAAAACAACGTCTATTTTAAAATTTTCGTGAATTCATCGACAAATGTTAGCTTCGGTCGCAAATGTGAAAATATAGTGCAAAATACTCTTTAACCAGTTGTTGCTGCCAGAAACTTTGTATAGTGATCCAATTGTGAACCGATTCTCATTGAGTATATTTCTTGCTTGGCCAACCGTAAACACAATACTTTTTAGAAAAGATTTATTAGGAGGCTGATGCATGAATAGATAAAATCCATCCGATAAATCCTTGGATATACTCATTCAAAATTCCATTTCAGCAATATTTTCAAAAATATAGACTGGAGCGAATTGATATTTAGTACTCGAATTAAAATTTTCACTTGAAGATCTATGCATTTCCATTTTGAAAAAAAATATCGCCAACTCATTCCTTCAGAAATTGAAGCTAAGTTTGAAGGGTTTAATACTTTAAGAAAGTAACAGTTTTGCAAAGAATTGGAAAATACCCGTGAAAGTTGCTGACTTCACGTCAGTGCTTTCCTGGCAGCTCTAATACCTATCACAGCTGACCGGTTAAATGAACCGAACCTTGCGCTATTATTATAGCTCCAACCTTGTTAAAACGTCCGCATAAATTCCATTCATCTCAGGCTACCGCAACCATAAAAAAAATTCCTGAACAACACTTCAACGCATATTTCCAACGTCAACCGCACACGCCAGCCTATTGGCCGAGGCTAGCACTAAAATGCGTTTCATTAGCCTGAAATGCTTTTATTATCCTGGCCGAATAGATGCGAAATGAGGTCCAGTCTATGGAATTACACTTCTGTAAATTGGAAAATCATTCTGTTAGTTGTGCTATACGCCCGGGTGGAATACGATATTTGCATGTTCCGATGAATTTGTGTCCACGCCACTAGATACGTACATTTGTTTCGGAAATGGTTCCGCTTTTTATTCAGAGACCGATTTACATTTTGAAATATTTAATTTGCATTGGACGTTGCAAAATGATGAAGGCGCCTGGTTCGATTTTTATAAACAAATTACAAGGTGTGTCCGGGCGACAAGTACGAGGCATAAAGGGTTCTTTCTCTGGTCGATTTCATGGAATAAAGATTATAGAAAAGCACTCACATGGGGTCAGCAGCTTTTGCGCGCAAATTCAAATTTATTGCCGAAGCAATCATCTTTTTGCATATTTGCCACGCCAAACGCATTTCACCTCATCGTGAAAAGATCTATTGATCTGCTTTCGATATGATTCTCATGAAATTCTGCATGCTCTCTTTCTTCAAATCACTAGGTTTCAATTAGATTTAGTCTATATTTCCGAAAATATGGAGAGGACTATTTTATTATCTGGCCCAATAGACGCCCAATGAGGTTCAGTCCATGGAATTACACTTCTGTATATCGTAGGATCATTCTGTTAGTTATGCTGTACGCCCGGACGGAATGCGATACTTGAATTTCCGGATGCACCCACTCCACTAGTTACACACATTCGTTTTCGTTGCGATATTCTACTTGCAGTATTGTTCTGGAAATTGTTGCGCTTGTTATGTAGAGACTGATATACATTGCGTAGTATTCAATTTGCATTGAATGTTGTAAAATGGAGAATGCGCCCGGTATCAGTAGTAGAGCATTATCGTGTGTCCGAATTTGAGTTAACAACATCACAATGCTATGGTTTTGGAATTTATAGATTACCCAATATCCATGCTATCAGAAAAGTATCGAGGTAACTAATATTCGTTACATTTTAACTCACGAACACAAGGATTAATTGATATCACATTTGTTCAATTTTAGATTTTTTCATTTTTCTAACTAGTTTTCTAGCTCATCTGCAGAATATGTTCGGAATTTCATTTACAGAATAGATTTCAGATTGTTTTCTACGAGTTGAATAATTCATAGGATATTGTGTTCTGCTAGGATGTCGAGGCAACTGGACATTTGCCGTGTTGTGCGCTGTGTGGTCACAAAAGTATCCACGGAGAGTACGATAGCTTTTCAAAGTTCTTATTCAGAAGGACAATTTAAAAGTCAACTTGAAAATGAGTGGGATGAGAAGAAATCTACAACGTTAGGTATCTAGATTTTGTGTAATTTCGAAAAACTGTAGACAGTTTTTGAAAAATGTGATTTTGTATAATATATTTATCCGTGCAATTTTCAGAATTCAAGGAATATCGAATATTTCGGTACTTTTCTGATAGCTGGTCTCTCTGGCATGAATCAATTCTGGAATAATGCCTCCGTAATCTTGCAAACTCATTTTAAGGATGTTCAATTCAATGAATCTCATGGGATTAATGGAAAAGCAAGATTGAAAAATATGTGAAAAAATCTCAATAAAGTGGAATCATCAGGAGGAAGTAAGTTCAAAATTTTGTTAGTGAGAATCCGGAAACTATATAGTTTTTCGGGAAAATAGAACTGGCGCATTCGCCATTCTAAACCACTTAATTCAACTGGGATATTCTATTAATTTGTCAAATAAATGGAAAAAACTTTTTATGTGGCAATGATGAAATTGAGCGGAATCGACAGAATTATTCGTTGAATTGTGAGTATCATTCCTCATTAACTCCACTGCATCAAATTTTGAGTTATTTCAAATTTCAGTATAGTTTCTAACGATTCGAAATTGAGGGGATTTATTTCTTCGATTGAAATTATAATAGAATCACTTTCTCAGAAATGAGAAGTACTGAGAATATTCAGTCACTAAACGTTTCAGTTTCCCCAAAAATCTCCATGTACGAAATTTCGTTCGCATTCATCACTATTTTGAAAAAACTTTCAAAAATTTATGGAAATCCTGAGGTTATACTCAACAGATTTGAACGTCTGTGGAATGCATTTGAGGAGCTAAATTGTTGTGATGATTTCTTCCTATTATGATCTCTGAAATCACCCAAGAAATTTGTAAATGATGGTTCCGGAAAAGATGACGTGGTCGACAATGATTGAAATCCTAAATGAATATCGCAATACTCAACGTTTCACCTGACTTATTTCTCGGTAACAACCCTAATTCTTTTCCAGCGTTCCGCCTACAACAGTTGAAAGCATAAACGTAAAAATGACCTGATAACACTTATTCACAATAAATCTCCCTGAAGAAGAAAAAAGCTGTTCACAAATCGTGAGTTCTCTGAAAGTATACGTGGATTATGAAGAAGTTTCATATCAGTATTCCATCAAAAGTAACCCGAAAAATTTAAATCGAATTTAGATATGGAAGACACAACTTTCATAAGAAACCACTGGAACCTCCGAATCCCAGAACAAACATTCCACCCTTATTCAACCTCCTACATAACCCTAACGATTACAACAATCTCTACGAAAGATTAACGTTATCCAACCTTCTTCCATCCCCAATTAGACGAGAGGCTACGCCCAACGATGTATCACTCAGGACCAATCCAGTCCCAATTCCATACCTTATTCCTTCACCTGAATCTCCATCAGCGTCACAGCCTCGAAATTAGTTATTACCATCCTTCTACCAGACACAATTCCCCAATTTTTGTTGCATCATCATACGGCAATATGTGAGGAGGCCATGATTGATGACGTGGTGGTAGAAAGAGGAGTGGGGAAAGGAGTGGGCGAGTTTGAAAGTGCTGCGCTGTATGGGGACTAATGGAAAATAGAATTGATGATTGATAACGTATCCAGATGGGAAAATATTGTTTTTCTGGCGGGACATCCCGTCAGGGAGGGACCTCCAACGGTTAGGCCGATGGGGTTGAATGGATACGACAAAAAAGGAAGGGTGGACGGAGATTTGAGGTTTCTAGATGGCGGTTGAGATTGTATGTTTCTTTTCTAGAATGCAAGGAGTAGTCTCAACTATATTTATAAATTTCCGAAATGGATGAACTATGAAATCGACCCTGGGCCATTCGCCATTTTGCAACGATCTAGAACTTTATGTAGATTCGAGAAAATTTCCTGCTCGAGACTACTAACTTATTGAATGAGGTATCAGAACTTTCTCTCAGAGTTCTGAAACCTAATTTTCTTCACGATAAAATAAAAAGAACGATCAAAATGAACTGCTAGAAATGTGCCGTCCAGAAGTTCTTCATATAATTTCGCATGTACGTTCAAGCCGTCATGTTTCAGCTGGTTATCTGGAAAACAGAATGAATTCCGATAAATAGATGATTGGTTTTGAGGTTATCCGGAAAAAACAACAATATCAAAAAAAAACTTAAAATTAGACATATTCTCACAAGTATCACCGTAATTAAGGATAGGCTCATGCTGGAATTTGGTACTTTTTTGTGAAATATAGAAACGGAGGTCTGTGCTAAATTTTCCCGATATTTGATCGATAGGTTTAAAGAACAATTTCTGCCAGAAAAATTTCGGAAATTACTTTCAAAAATCCAGGCTTCTATCACTCTCAGTTCATTAATGAACTTGGCTATCGCATTGCTGGAAGTTTCGGGTCACAAGCTCTTTCATTTTTTTTTGTGTCCTTCTCTGGCCAGCTGGACCCAATCAATTTTGACATTGGATTTGTCATCTCCAACTCGGTAATTCAAGACGAACAAATTCGAAATATGCTTAGCAAAAAGATATCATGCCATTCCAGAATTTGAATGAGAAGAAACTTTCACGAAGTCTTTCAAATTCAGAGCCAGAGGGATTCAGTTTTAACCCAGTAAAACTACATCGTACTTATGAAATTTTTCAATTTTCTGATGATATTCTGCATAAAATCCCAAATCGTCATTTTTCAGTCCAGTGAGAGATTTCAACTACATCAGATCTGTATTTTGAGAATAATAGAAAACCGAAATTTGGCTTCGAGCTGATTTTTTCCATTCGGCAATTGGACTTTCGTCATTAAGTTCCAAACACACTCCACAAATGTCTATCGTGTTATTCGAGTATTATTTCAGTAATTATTGTGTTAACGGATGGTTTGATGGCTGATTCCAAAAGCTCGCAAAAAGTTGACTTTCCAATAATGATTTTTTGAAATTTCATATTCATCCTCTTTGAATTCGTAAATGAACGTTAGTTAAAGCCAAATAAAAGGTGGCATGTTGATCTGCCTTTATTGTTTCACCACAAATATTTGTAACGAAATAATTCTGTCAAAATTTGATATTGAATACATTTTGCGAAATGAGTATTTTTATATGAGTAACAGCAAACTCTTTGGTGTAATTTACAGCTTTTTCCTATAATGATTCTCTTTGATGGTTCCCGAACAATAACTGTTTTCAATATCCAACCACATTGATGAATGTTTTGATATTCATTGAAAAACAAATTCTGCATCTGGTGCTACCACAAATATATATATAAATATATAAATATATATATATTTATAACATGTATATTTAATATCTTTTTTTTGATTCTCGGATATTTAATTGAAATGACGTGTACTGTATCACAACTCTAAATGAATCGATTGAATATGACTTTCTGAAACAATCACCCATTTATCAATGTGCAGAAATTCATTTGAAATTTTAGAGAATCTCAACTCATCAGATCTCATTCATGCATACTTTTTCGATGGAGTTACAAATGATGGGCTACATTCACTCAATGGTGTGGTAAATCAAACCCTTTATTTACTTTCAAAGATTCGAATGGGTTCAAGCCAATAACCACGAGAATAGAACAGTTCATATAAAATACATATCCATCTTTTTCTAGCGTATGAAATACTATACCACGACCGGCATTAAACATGCCTTAAATCTAACTACAAAAAGTTCCCTACCCAATGAAACCAATTTCGTACTGTGTAGAGCCACAGGAAATGAGTTCAGTTCCATCTCGTGTCACTGAATAAAAGAATATTCGGTCGTTACATCCTCATTTACCAGATGAAATTATAGACCATGGATGGCATTCAAATGAAGCTCCCAGTTACAAAGAATTCAATTTTATCTGAAGTTACGATATTGACGACCACAATAGTCACTTTCTGTTGCCTTCCTCAATGAAATTGATGCCTCGTTCTCCATCTATTCACAGAAGAATGCAACGTTTAAGTACATCCGACATAAAAATCATGCCACAATTCAAACAGTGTCCTTTTTCGAATGAAATTGATGTCTGATCTCAATCAATTTGATTACTGTACTAAAACCGGCATGGAAAATATGCCAAAATTCTCACAGAAATTATCTATCTGATGCGAATCACTTTAGTACAGTCTAAATCAAAACAGAAAATCAATGCATTCAGTTTTGTCCCAAGTTACAATATTCAACACATCAACGGTCTGTGTGTTTCCCGTTCTGCAAAAAATTGCTTCAATCTCCATCAATTATTAACAAATGAAACTTCGAATCACATCCAGAAAAAAAGTATGCCTAAATTCCTATAAAATCTACATTCAGTTCTGTACCAAGTCACAGTAGGAAAGGAAAAGACAATCGTAAGTTCTTCGCCTTCCGAATAAAATTAATGCCTGATTTTCTATGAATCACTAGCATATATACTGTTGCACCATAGCGGGCATAAAATCGATGCCTGATTTTCAATCAATAACCAAGATATGAACTGCTGCACCGTATCGAGCATGAAAATCATGCCCCATTTCTCGAAGAAGTTTTCTACCTGATGCGATAACTTTGTACAGTGCAAACCGGAACAGAAGAGTTCAGTTCTATAGCAACTTGAGATATCGAAAATAAAAGAGTCTTTGTTCGAAAATGATGCCTCAATCTCTATCGATTACAGGAGAATGAAATACTGAACCACATCTGACTTAAAAAATATGCCTCAATCCATACGATATAGAGCAACACGATGTAGAGTCCCAGTATAAAAGACAACCACATTCTTCCTGTTCCGAATAAAATTGACATCGGATTCCCCATCAATTACTAACGAATAAACTGCTGCACTATAGCGGGCATAAAAAATATGCTCCAATTTCCAAACAAGTTCCCTGAATGATGCGAATCAATTCCGTACAGTGTAAACCAGAACAGGAAATGAGTTCAGTTCTGTCTCATGAAATATTCGCCATGGGACTGGGTTCGCTCGGCAGACCGGAACAGGTAGGGGTTGAAGAGCGGGGTTGAAATTTGAGAAGGAAGGAGAGAAGTAACAAAAAAGAGCACAGATGCAAGAGAAAATTCAGCCGACTTCACATGCTTCTTCACAATTATTATTTAGCCTCCGGCGCAGCTATAGCGAGTATATGAATTTCAGATAATATTTTCCCTGTGTGTGGTTGCCTTACCCTAATGGAATATTCAATCGGGTGCCGGAACACTCCGTGGTGCGTATTTTGTATTCGGATTGTACATATTGTATATTTTGGGGTAGGGGACAAAATTATGTTTCAAAGGGATTAGGGTGGGTTGTCTTGTTTTGTTTTCATGATATTCGTGTAGGGTTTCATCAAGTCATATAATTTTATTGGCGGGTCTGTTCATTTAGGTTATTCAGAATAGACGACTTTGGTGCAAGTTGCCTACCTACAAATTCCGTCGAATTTACACCCACTGGGAAAGGGGAATTTCAGAACTAACTCGACATGGTTAGGGTCACTTGTTAGGGTTATTTGAAAATACCCGTAAACGGTGCCTCGGCTCCTCAAGCCAGATAATTCTTTTCAAATATGGATTTTCGTTGAGATGATCTCTGATTGGCTAGAAATTGAGTTGGAATTCCTGACTTCTTATCAATAGTGTCGAATTTACTTGGGATATATTCCCTAAATCAACTTGGTTATTTTGGTTGCCGATTTTTCGTTCCTTAAACATGAAATTTTCGATTGGTTCCTGAAAAAACGGTTAATTACAGAACTGATCGATGAAGAAGCGATCGTCTTGTCACCAGAGAGACAGTCAATATTCTATGGTAACATATCCATAGCTAAACAATTTTATTTACCTCATGATCCATTTTACAAGAAGAGACAACAGTCAAAAATAGAATAATTGCTAACGGTATACTATAGTATATGGATCATAAGGTAAATATAGATCGTTTTATGCCATTGACTGTCCTCCTGGTTACATAAAGATTGCTTTTTTATGAATCCAATTCCGTAATCAACCTCTTTTCAGGAACCAACTGAATATTCCATATTCACGGAACGGAAAATCGGCAACCAAAATAACCAAGGTGCTTTGTGGAATATATCCTATGTAAACTTGGCACTATTGACTAGAGATCAGCAATCCCAACTTGAATTCCAGCTAATCAGGGATTATCTCAACGAGATAACTTATATTTGAAAACAATTAACTGGTTTGAGGAGCCGAGGCACCATTCACAGATATTTGTGAATAACGCGAACATCATCATGTAAAATTTTTTCAGGAATTCCCCTGCTCCAGAAATAGTGAATTTGACGGAATTTGTGGATTGGCAACTTGGACCGAAGTTGTTTATTGGGTGGAAGTGTGACTACACACGGTGGAAGTGTAAGAAAACAGGGTGTAACTTATACCACGTTCTATCTTCAACGAACTGAATCATAATATTTTCGAACTCGATGCAAAATTCCCTGAAAGTTGTTCAGTTGAAAAAATATTCAAAATTTTTTTGTGCATGTTTTTTTTAACCATAGGTGGTGTCAAATGACTAGGGTAGACTCACTGATGACATTTTACGTAATCACGAAGTCGTCCGTCAAAAAACTGGACTTTTCAAAAAAACTGAATTCGTTACTTTCAAGTACCATTTTCGTCTTAAAAATCCAACTTGACATGTTTGTCCACATCGTAGCTTCTTCTTAGTGAAACAAACGTCTCAAAAAGAGATTGCTACAAAAGATAGCCACATTCCACTTTTATTTCTCGAATTTTCCCTTTGAACCTAATTTCCCTGCTTCACAAGAAAGATAAGAGAACCCGGATAAGATTTCAGAATGAAACTGAGACGTAATTACTGAAATAACTTCTTTATACCAATAAGATTATCCTGATCTAACCACGAACTCTTCGGAAGTAGGTATAAATACGGGGAATGGTGAATTTACTTTCAGACCCTTTGAAGTATTCTGAAGAGGAAAGAATTGAAAAGCCTGAAGCTAACCATGCAGCTTTGGGACACAAAAAATCAACTTGAATATTTTCACTCACATTCCCTTCAATAAAATATTCTATAAAGGCACTGACGTGAGGTCAGGAGCTCTTAAAGCTTCGTTTGAATTCGTTGCCAAAACAATATTGCTCGAATCTGGAGGAATTACAAGGATACCGAACAAATAATGAAATTTGACTCCATATTTTCCTTCTGGAACACACTTCTGCTCCCTCAAGTTTCGTACTCCTCAAAATTCTCTTCTCTCTTCTCCCTTGTGCCATCAAATGCTCGTTTCAAGTTTTTTCTATTTCCACGTTATTCATAGCCATTTAACGTATAGTAAGAAGTCCATTCAACCCAATATTTTCCAGAATTATCTTCGCAACGCTAGGCAATTGCTCCTTCACATTCCTTCACAACTCCAACTAGTCACAGACCAACTTAGTTCCTCCTCAAGCGATCCTAGCCCTCTAGATTAACTCCCAACCACCATACATTCCCCTTAATCTGACCGAAAATCCGAGTTGAGAACATGCTGTCTCGTACAATGACGAAGAAAAGCTTCTTTCCATCATTGAACTGCACTGATACAGACCTTCTGGCCTTGGTGGAATCTCTTTGAACTTCTTCTCCCTACTGCTGCTCTTCTCTATCGCTGTGAGGTTTCATCCAGACGGAACAATGCAAAACATTCTTTTCATATTTACCCCGGTTTTAATCTCTTGAGTGGAAATATGGGCATTAGAGGGTGAGGCAGATTTAATTCAGTCTCCTGTAATTCAGGGAATTTTTTCAGGCAAGCTCCGAGTTGGATCCCTTTGTGAAAGGATGCGAGACTTGTTTCGTTTTTTAAGGTTAAGTTTTTTCGTAACGGTTTTTGGTTCGATGGTCCTTGGATTGCGTTAAAAATGCGAAGAGAACAGAAGTACGCGAGTTGATTATGTCCAAGTTTTTAGGGGTCGGTGAGCTGGCAGAATGGTAGCTTTGCGTCAGTTTGTAAGGGTGGGTTTGCGCAACAAGGGTTGTATAACCAAAGGGCAAACTCTTTCGGAGTGAGTTCAGGGTTTATGGAGGAATTAATAACGAACAAGTTCTGTTTGTTCTTCGCTTCGTATAATTCGTTTTATGTATGATATTTTGAAGGACGTTGGGGAAGGAATCTCAGGACGCATTTTAATGAGCTTGTTCTTGTGAACGGGAACGTTACCATCTTGCCCAAATGTCGTTATTTTCCAGTTTTGACCCAGAAATGATTTCAAACGACTCAAATAGACTCACTGATAAGTAGTCCGTGGTCCAATTCATTTGTCAGTCTGGCTCACCACCTGTAACTTCCGATGAAGAATAGCTAGAGACTAAATTCAAGGGTACTATTGAGCTTAAATACCTCGTCTATATTTCACATCTATACCTTTTCGAAGTCCAGAAATTTTCTCATCAATAACTACGTTGTTATATTCAAACTTGTTAATTAGTTTTAGGATACCGACTTGGTAACTAATACCAAGTTCCTTGTGGATTGTATCGTTACAATGTTGAAAACAAATTCGAAATTCTAATTTCATCATTTTACGTGAATTCAACTCCTCAAAAATGATAATTATAAATTGTGGCGAATCCACCATTATGCGATTTGACATGAAATATTTTTGGTGTCTCTAGCTATTCAATACAAACAATAAACAAATCATCAACACAAAAAACACTACTTAACATAATAACACAACTCAATAATTATTTTGAATTGAAATTAACGTTACAAATGGAAAACCTTGGTGCCACAATTTATATTTATTATTTTAAAGGTTGATTTTACGTTGAATGATACTACTTTATTTTTATCTCTACTGAGAAATCGTTAAGAACGAGAACAATATAATCGTACAATTTTAAAACTATCTGGGACTAGTTTTTAAGGGGTGGTTATTAGATTAAATATTTTTTTCTGGTAAAATCTTTGTTGCCATTTCGATTACTTCGTTCGAAATGTTACCTTGTTTGAGAAGCTAGATATGGGCCGTATGGAACGTCTAGAAACGTCCTTGTATGACGATACTATTCGTAAGAACCCTGTATTATTTTCAACACCTATTCGTAACTACATATATTTATCTTTTCACATACATGACAAATTATTATCACTGCATTGTGAAATTTCATCGCATTTATAAGATATTTTCCTAGCAAATATTGCTGGAAAACTCGTGAATCCCCTTGTCGCATGTTTTGAATACTAACGCAAAAAGTCAACCCTTCTCCGGCAAAATATTCAACAACAAACACCGGGGATATTTTAGCTGGATTTTCATTCCGGAGACGAGGACAGGTCGAGAAAACTGTGGATAAGTGAAGACTTCCTCTTCGCGCAGAGAACGTGATGAAATTCATTTATTAGAAGATTTTACTGGCTATCCTCTGTCGGTCCGTTGTTTTTAAGGCGCTCTTACGTTATATTGCCGATGGAAAAACCTCATTTTCTTTCAATTTGGAGAATATTCAGAAGATAGGATAGAGTTTTGGGGGTCGTTCAATGCGGCATGTTCTGTGTGACACATAGTGCCATCCTATTGGAACTAGATAACTTTGGTAACTATATGATTCAATTCAGGCCAAATGAAATTGTTAAGTATTGATCAGAAGCATTGGACGTTTCCAATAAAATGTGCACCAATGGCACCGCAAGCCCAAAATCCACAGCCCTATCGGGATACATGCTGTTCTATTTCATGTTGATAAGCTTTTGCCAAAATGGACTGATATTGGTCCAATCGCTGAAGATGACACAGACCCAAGTCACGACGCAAAATTCGCTAAGTTATGGTGTGCGAAAGACAGGAGTTCTTGTGAGCGACTCGACATCGACTGACTCGGATTCTCTCGAAGAGCGGCGATATTTTCGCTCGATCTTGCGTTCCTTCGTCGTACGGATGTTGCACTAGTATTATCTGAACCAGTGTATTTATATACCACACAGCGAAAAGTCTTTTTGTAGGACGATTATGGCAACCGTAAAATGGGCGAAAATCGCGGAACGTTACTCGAACAGAACACCAATTTTGACAAAACAATTTAATGACTTTCTCTAGTAATTGAGAGCTAAATTGTTTTCACAGCGGTTTCGCAAATCAGACTGCTAATTGATATATGTGGCATTGCCACTATCACCTGTCAAATTTCAGCTTCATATTTGGAACCCCTCTGAATCTAATGCCACTGCAAGTTGTGAAACCAGGTGAGTTCTGTGTGGGATTGGTTACTGATTCCTCAGGCCACATCTGGAACAGCTCTCTTAATTATTTACCCAATAGCGAATGGTAGAACGGTCCCCTGAAAACCGGAAAAATTATTTCCTGATCAAAGGCTTGAACCCAAGACATTACGATTATGAGGCTGGGTCACTACCACTAGACTACCTCCGGTATATTCATTAGACCTTTCAATGGGATTTATGTGAAAAAGAATTCGGTAAGAAGCCTTATAAGGGAAAATAATTTTGATTCCGTCGAAGAAAACAGCTTAAGGAAACTCCGTATAAGTGAATACTTCCACGTCTTGTCCAGTACGTGATGAAATTCCTTTAATGAAAGTTTTTACGCGCCATCATCCGGTCGGTTGTTCACAGACGCTTTCCCGTTATTGGCTGACGTTATAGGAGAAAAGCTAATTGTTCGTCGCTGTAGAGCGTCACATTTTTGCTCTTGAAGTTCTTTTGCAGGAAACAAAGAGAACGGTGCTAGAGTTGATGTTTGTTTTCAATTATGTTTCTGGGCGCTTTCCAGATTATGAAGACTTCCTAACGATGCGAAAATTGAGCATTTTTATTTGGGGTTTTCTGCAGAAAATTATGTTTGGTAAAGCTTTAGAGGAAATTGGGATGTTTCGGAGTGGCTTTGAATCTTTTGAAACGATTTTTAATATGTATATTCAGGAAAATGATACTCTATCATGAAATTTCGAGGATAGGTTCAGTCTCGAAATATCATTCTATACTATAAGAATTGAATGAGGGACGCATTCGCCATTTTGCAAAATTGGACAATCTAACCACTAGGTCTTTTACAATGCTGTCTCTGACGTTGAGAAATGGGCGAATCTATCTCTGAGGGAATTATATGGCATACACTTGTATCAACTTAATCAGTTATTGAGCGGCATTGGAGACAGTTCAAGAGAATATGTCACTTTGAAATTTTGGGGTGATCTTTTCAATGAAAAAAAAAATTGCTTCGATCAAATTGAAATTCAACAGTTAGCTGCGAAATGAAAATGATTCATTTGAAGAAAATATCATATCGCATTCTGAGTACCATATTGAATGGATTTTACCTGCGTCATTCCTATCGATTGTATTGATTAAATTTTCATGTTAACGTGAACTTTCTTTGAAAAACCTTTTGGGAGGATTATCACTCGTATTCTGCTCCAACTCCCCAACATTCAACAAATACATTCAGATCCTAAGGGTGTAACCATCAATGTTTCCGAGTATTTTTTCTTGTGGCACATTTCAAAAGTACATTGACTGAGTGGGATATCATAAAAATAAATCACAATATGAATACATATAGTAATAAATGTGAATTACATAGTTGCTAAATATTTCTTCATTAATTGAAGACTGGTCATTATTGAGAATTTGATACTTTAGCTATCAGAAGTGAAATATTATCGTTACCCAAGTTTCAGAATGCATTAAAAATCTCCGTCCATTAAAACGTACAACTCATATTCATATTCATATTCATTTTAATTCCCTCAAAATTTTTACAGGGTATGTCAAAAATAATTGTATAAGCATTATATACAAAAGTAAAATCACTTAAAGATATATACATACATAAAAACAATCAGGTATACAACAGTTATGACACATATAGAGATACAATGTGGTAGACTAGAACCGATGAGACATAAACTCATCCATTGAATAGAAGGCGTTCTCGGCAAGCAGGGACTTGACCATCCTCTTGAAAGCTTCACAACGAAGTGAGGTAACCCGTTCTGGAAGTTTGTTATACATTCTCATTCCGTGAAAAATGTGGGTATTCTGTGTCCTCTTCAATCGATGTCTGGCTTTTATAAATTTATCTTTAGTTCTCGTTTGGTGATTATGGATAGCGGAGTGTTTCAAAAGAGTATTCTTATTTCTATGAATATACAGGAGGCACTCGAGAATATGGCAACATGGAGCGGTGAGTATGCCATATCTCTTGAAAATCGGCCTGCAGCTGGTCATCCGATCAACTCCAGCCATCACTCTTAGGGCACACTTTTGCTTCAGAAAAACCCTATCAGCATCCGGAGACGATCCCCACAGGATTATACCGTAGGTCATTCTTCCGTGAAATTGAGCAAAATAGGTTAGAAGTGCTTCTCTTTCAGTCAGCAAGTTCTTTATCTGCCTTATGGCGAAAATCGCAGTCGAGAGCTTCCCACACAACTCAGTCACATGTTGTGTCCACGTCAGATTTCCACCAATAGTTACTCCAAGTAGATTAATATTCTCGATGTTGTGAAATTTTGTAGTGATTACTATAATAGTTTCTGTGTTTTGTCGGTATTTACTTTTAATTCATTGATGTTGAACCACTGAACAGCGCTTTTCATAGATTTTTCCGACTTTTCTTGGAGTAACTTATCATCCTTTGATCTATTTAGGAATGAGACATCATCAGCGAAAAGCACCTCTTCATCCGCCGTCACGTTATCTACTAGGTCGTCAATATAAATGAGGAATAAAATTGGTCCGAGTATAGATCCTTGGGGCACTCCAGACGTGATCTATCTCATAGAAGACACATTCCCATTTACATCCACAATTTGTTTCCGGTTTTCCAGATATGACCTCATGAATTCCAATGCTGTACCTCTAACGCCAATATACTCCAATTTGGAGAGGAGTTTGCTATGACTGACGCAGTCGAAGGCTTTGCTGAGGTCCATACAGGTCAATACGGCCTCCTCGGAGTTGTCCAATGTCTCAACGAAAAACTCCATCATTTGGACTAGTGCGGTAGTAGTGGACCTCGTTCTCCTAAATCCATGTTGCTTGTCACTGAGAAGGTTATTCCCTTCCAGGAACGAAATGATCCTCGTTTTGACGAGAGACTCAAATATTTTGGACACTGCTGGCAGTATCGAGATTGGTCTATAATTGTCGTGATCTTCTTTGTCGCCTTTCTTATGCACAGGTATGATTCTTGCGAGTTTCAACTCGTCAGGAAAGTAGCTCTCCTCAAAACAGCGATTGACGAGGACCGATAGTGGACCAGCCAGGCAGTGGATGCTCCTCTTCAGTAAATTTACTGAGAAACCATATATATCCCGCGACATTTTCATTTTCATATCGGCTACAGCTCTGATGATTTCATCAGGTGTTGTTGGAGCCAGAAAGAATGAGTTGGAATTTCTAATCCTTTTGTTTCTCAATAGATTATTGCTCATTTCTGGGTGACTGTCTTGTATACCCAACTTGTTCACTATTGTCGAAAAATATTCGTTGAGGTCCTCTGATGACAATCTCGTTTGGTTGATATTTTCTTTTCTGCTCAACATGAATATTAAATACAGTTTTAACTACATGATTTCAAGAATAAAAGTGTCCTCGATACAGGTAGTAAAGGGTTGAAATCTTGCAAATATCTGCTCTAGTTTACATCGTTCAAGTTACCATAAATTACCAGAGGACGATCGCTGAGTTTGCCAAAACACATCTTGTAAACCCTCATAAATAATTGTAAATTAAACAGGGTCTGAAATGGCGTTGATGAACAAAGCCAACTGAGTAAAATGTAATAGGTACTTCCATAGTTGACAAATCTCCATTGACTTTCTCCTCGGTGCCTTGGCAATCTCCCTTAAGTCGTTCTGTCATTTTCGGACCATCGAAAAATTTAGAGAACACAGATATGTTCTTTTTGACATTACGCTGTCAGTTCTATCATTTTTCATGGGTGTAACTTCTGTTTAGGCATGTAGCAATTCTTTTCCTGCACCACTGCTCTCCCCCTTCACATCGCTAACAGAAAATTGAACTCCTGATAACTTCTGCAGTAACCCTGTATAACATCTACAGCAATAATTACAAATCCCGTGACTTTAACCCTTTTTTTTCCGGCTAAAACCGCTGCTCACGGTGAATCTAACCAAAAAAACAACTCGCTTAATTGAGCGATTGTTTCGAAGTCCCGAACGGGATCGTAATATGACCCTCAGGACTCCAACTTCATGCCACACGACGCGGATTGGCTGTCGGAAGATTGTAATCGATCATTCCTGGCTGGGAATATGATGTTGCCTCAGGAGTCGGCCAGATTTTTTACAGGTTCGTTGTTAGGCCAAGTTTTGATGGATTTGGAGCGAAGTATATCGACTTTTTCACGTTGTTCCCGAGTTTTCCAGACGTATGGATATGTTTTATGACTTAGTGAATTCGTGAACATGTCGAAACTTTCATTTAAGATTTCAATTCCTTAGGTGTCGAAGTTGATTTTCTACGTGTGAATATTCTAGGTAATACGGAGTGTGCGTGGAGAACAAGATTGAAAATAACTCCGAAATTGGACCACCATGAAAGGCGTTCGTTTAGCGGTTCATGTGGTCTCCGAAGAATATTTTAGGGGTGTGAGACGCTACCAAGTCGAGAGTTATCTGGGAATATCCTCTTTAGGCTCGGTATTATAAAATTTAAGTGTTTAACTTATGTTAGGACATATCTGTCAAAACTGTCAGTTAAAGTTAAAGATAACTTCCAGTTAAGTTTTATAATACCGGTCCTTAGTAGGCGAAGCTTGATTGGCGAATAAAGATAAACGCTTCTCCCTCTGGTGGCTATCAGAGTAACCCAAGATTGTCAGATTGTCATTGACAGGATAGAGAAATGTCAATACAATGCATTTTCCTTAACACTTGTGTGAGATTTCAAGTGTTTTTAGTTAGAACAAAATTTCAAGTTTGGGTAAAAGGAAGTTCCTTCGAAAAGTCGAACTTGAAAGTGTTGTAGAATCGATAAACACCTTGGTAGCTTATAACTATAATTGGTAATTATAAATTATAATTGGTAAACAAACGAACAAGATTCATGAGAGTCTATGCGTTTGCTGATGATCATTTTTAAGGTGAGCACGATTTGCTTATCTATTAGATCACATTCATAACAACAATTGTTTTCCAGACCCCTTCTCCAAGCAGACAAAGCTACTCAAGAGGAATGCTATGCCTTCCAAAAATCTTCCTGTTGAACTGATCATAAGGGAACAGTATAAACCTTTTAGAGGAAGAACTGACCGATTGAAACAAAGGAGTTCCAACAAAGGAATATTTGGTGATGAATAGTCTTCGCTCAAAGTGCTTCTGCCTATGAAATCGAAGGTATACAAGGCTTATTACAGCTTCTTTGAGACCAATCTTAGAGATGTTGAAAGGATTTATTTGTCAACCTATAATGAATAAGGCTTCAGGTGAAAGTAGCAATAATGTTTGGTGAATGTTTCCATTTCATTCACAATATACTGCGTAAAAAGAGTCTTTTGTCATATGCATAGAACGATTGTTATGAATATTTCTCAAGTATTCCAAAAAGTATATTATATTACACTGTCGGTTTTTCAACTTTATGAGCAGTAGATCTGAAGGTTATTTGATCAATGATCAATTTGATAAGTAAAAAGGCTGAAAGTTCAATAGTTTTGCAAATAACATGCAACATAATATCACTTACATCTTCCGGCACTTTCTAGCTTCTATTCCTTCAAGATACTCCAAATAATTTGGAATTAATCGTACCATTCGGAGTTGATATTAAAACACCTCCAACAGTAATTATAGCATTGCTACTCTGAATTAAAATGGATGATACATAACGCTTTCATAGAAATGAAATTTGTATACACAAAATCACTTCTGTTAAGTGAAAGTCTTAAAACTAATTGTAAAATCGAATATTTATCAATCAAATATACAAGCAAACACTTGAAAACCCAGCTACTATCTGTCTATCTATGGTTCTCAAACTGGCCTACCATCAAATCTAAACAGCGATAGATTTACTTCTTCCCAGATTGCGATGTCATGAGTATGTTCACGTCCGATTCAAACAAATGAAGTCTTGCTGGGAAAAATCCTTGCTCAAACCTTATCGAATTCCTTCCACCTGCAATATACTCGCGATGGTTTTGCCCAAATTGACTAAACAAAATTGTCCTTCTTATACTTTACCTATATCGGCACAAATTCTCGAATTGCGAAATGGCGAAGGATCCGGTATTAGTTTCAAAACTGGTCGACTTTGTTGGTGGATTGAAAATACTCTAACACTCGCAGAAAGATATTCTATAGTGTATTTGAAGATTCAATATTTCCACTTCCACCTGAGACTGTCGAAACATAATCCAAAATTCTGTAGTTTGAGATCTAGCTTCCCCCATTCACCTATTATCTAAGAATGGTAACCTAGAAATTTTTTCCCTTTGACATTCAAAGTCCTGGCAAGGATGCATGTATTTCAGCAGGAAAACTCAACTAAATACCAAATATAATAACGTTTCGCTGAACCCGATCGATCATCACCAAGACAGTAATCGTAACGACCTCACTCTTGGCACGAATTTCATATCGCACGCCTCATAACAACAAACCTGCCATCAGTTATTCCCATAGAACGACATCGCTTTATGACAAATATATTCAAGAATGAGGTAGTTAATCCAGTGTTCCAACAAAAGAACTGATGAATGCAGAAAAGGGCACCCATTAATTTTCCCGACTGGGGTAGGGGAAAAATTTATTTTCCACTCTCTCATCATAAAAAAAACGGATAGGAAATCCGTGTCCAGGTCGAGGTGGGGGCGCCTCAAAGGAATAAATTATGAGGGAGCCAGTCGGATTTTCGTTCCTCGCAGGGGTTGTAGAGAGGTAGGGGTTGTTTTTCCGTTTTGGAGTTCTCGATTAGGGATGTATGAAAATCGAACGAAATATGTTTTTTTTGTGCGGAAAACGCTGAAGGGTTTTTGTGTTGTGCATGGGATATATGGAAATGTGAGTACGAATGATGGGCTTATGTTGATGATTTTTTTCTGGATGAATAATTCTTCATGCCCTTTTGTTAATATTCATGAACCGTACTCCGGATGAGGTAATTTATTATGACACGGGTTATTAATTAATGTTAAAATTTTGAATTGAAAGCAATATACAAAATATTATTTTTTGCATGTTTCAGATCCCTTGATTACTTACTTTATGTGTGTTTGGGTGTTTGCTAAGCGACAGCTGTGAAGTACTTAGTAACGCCCAAATAACTCCATCATATGTGTCAGAAGCCCAGTGAGTAGATCTTTTGCACTGAGGTGTTCATCAGCATTTTCTAACTAGCTGTCCATTTTCATTATGGTTGAATCGGTATTTTTGACTTATTCTGAAAAAACAACGATCTTGAAAAAAAAACGTGGAATTTGACAGTTTTCTTCACGTTATCTTGTGATTATGATCGTATCGAACTGAATTGTGCTACACTGCTGTAAAATTGCGAGCTTCAGGTACAACCAACATTTTTCTTGGATGTAATGAACAGTTTCCGAAAAAAAAAAATAGTTTCCAAAAAAATTTTGAAAATAAAGTTTTGCAAAATTTAATGACAACAAGATCTCAACAAAATTCCGCAGAAAGTTGAGGTCTTTATGCTCCAACTAATCGCCAAGTTATAATTCAATCGCTCCAGTATTTCTCTGAATAATAGGAAAATAATCTCCCCCCAGAACATGCACGCAAAAATCGGAAATCATAGAAGTTTGGACAAAACGCCATCACGTTGTTTCCTAGGTTTCCGCAAAAAATAGAAATTTTTATGGTTTGACATGAACCAATACATGAGGAAAATTCCTAACCTGCGTGTTGAGAAATGAAAATAATTTTGTATAACCAGGAAAGCTGAAAGCTCCAACATATTTCACAATTTATGCTTTCTACTCTCTTCTTCTTCTTCTTCTCTATTATGGGCTCAGCAAAAATAATGTTTTATACACTCAGGTAAATTTTCATAGACTTATCATAATGCGTGCTATATTGAAATGAATAGTTCATTGGACTGAAATAAAACAAGCGTATATGCTTGGCGATCCATTCCGAAGAAAATTGAAAGGCGAAATGCATGATGTTGTCCTACTGGAAATCGTGAAATGAATGTGTGATTATGAAGATTTTTGTAGTATTTCCTTTTTGTATATAGCATGATAAAATTTTATTGAAATTCTTTTCAATTAATCCTGCAATTTTAGTGCATGTTCTAGCGAACGGTGTGCTATAGTTGTACCCATGTAAAATCAGAAAAAATGCAAAAAGAAGTGAATTTGGCCAATACGATTGGTTCGAACCAATTCGTATCAGCTCCGTGGGCGTGATGACAGCAACCCCTTGAATCTCAAATGGAAACAGGATCGAGTGACACCTTATTTCTGAAGGTAAATTGAAATTGAATAATTACGATAGCATGAATCGATTTATTTTGGGAGGATTCCACATCATTCTTCATTAAAAATTAGATAATTTTTTTTTCATGAAAAACGCCCTTGCGGATTGCACTATTAAACTATTTGTAAAGGGCAGTTTCTTACAAAACAGATTGCCTAACGAACATAACAGGGTTAATACAAACGATAAAGAAAGCGAACTGGGACGTTTCAGAGTACAAATCAGACACTTTCATCAGACAAAGCAGAAAATTTCAAGAATTATTTTCTTTGGATTTTTCTATTCAATTTGAGATTTTTGGCAATTAAATTAATTTTTAATGGTTCTGTTTTGAATATTGGGGGTAAAAACCCAGAAAAAAAAACTGAAAATACGATAGCATGAGTTACACTTAAACATTGAAATAACGAAGTTATCATTCGAAGGTCCAATTACAGCAAAACAGAAATCCCAGATGCCATGATAAATATTTTTTCGATGATATTTTTTAATTTCTTGTTGCATTCTTCAGTTCTTTTCCAAATTCATTCAGAATAACAAAATGAAGAAGTATTAACAAAAAGGTAAAGTATACGGCATGCTTGCCCTACGAGCCGAAGTTTAACAATTTCTGGTTTTTTCTTTGTTGCTTATAGAGGCCAAGATACAAGGGGTGTAATCTGTTTGAATCGACACACTTTAAATTATACAAAAACTCAAACAATCTAACTCCAAACACAACGTTAGACTGAACACCCCTGTCACGTATTTCTCGTTTACAAAACAAACCCGACAAACCAACTCCGAAACTGACCATTGGACATCCAAACACCAAAATAGGATCAATTCAACTTCGCAAAAGGTCAATAACTTCTTTACCCAATCTAAGGACCTCAATATCCTACCCCAAATTCCTATCTAATCACCCTATTATCATCGGGGTCAATTTCGAACTGCCCCTATTCCCATGTTATCGAAAATCATACGCAATCTGACCCATAAATCAAAACGCGATAATCTAAAGCCTACATTACACCGTGAGTTATGTCCCAGACCTCTAGAATTCTGGAGTTATTAATAAAATCGGGCAGGGTGTAGGGAACAAAGGGTTGGAGTTTGGTCTCCCTTGTAAATTAGTCTCTTTTGCTAGGGGAAAATTTGGGGCAAGATGTTTTCCGCCATCTAGATATAATTGATATCACTTTGCGAATTAAACTGCGACTAGAGAGTTGTCTAGTTTTGTGTTAAGGACTGTCCCATAGGAGCTGTTATGATCGAGCAGTGTGGCTAATAGGGTCATAAAGAAGGGTCAGCTGGTGCCATTGATGTTGGCGACGAAACTTTATAGAAGAGAATGGCATAGGGGAAAATTGAATCAAATGGTATTTTATATACAGTTTGTCCCGATATGAGGAAATCAGATTACAAGGGTAGTTTTTTTGGTTCATTCCATATACAAAATTTCACTCCCTTCAAGTTACAGTGATTTTTATGTTCATCTAGTTGGGCATCTGAATATTAAGTATTGGCGAATGAAGAAAAGCGCTACTCCCTCTGGTGGATATTAGAGTATCCCGAGGTACAAGGATAATCATTGACAAGTTGTAAGGAATGTCAAGAAAATGAGAAAGTTTATGCATTTTTCTTGGCGTTTGTGGGATTCTACAAGTCTTTCTACTGAGGAGAAGCAAACTCAAATGTCCCTTTCCTCAAATGTCCACAGCCTGGTGAAAAATTTCGAGTTTGAGTGAAAGAAACTTCTTTCAACAAATCGAGTCTGAAAGTGTTGAAGAATTGATAAAAACCTTGCCAATTTTCAACTCAAAATTGACAAACCAACAAACAAGATTAATGAGAGTCCGTTACCTGTATTTTACCGATGATGATCATTTTTATAGAGGTAAGTACGAATTGATCATGAAAAATTAGATCACATTCATGAAGACAATTGTTTTCTAGGACCCTAATCCAAGCACAAGCAGAGACCAGAGATCTTCCTGTTGAATTGATCAGCAACGAACAACGTGAATTTTTAAGAAGTATGACTTAACGATTGAAACAAAAGTGTCTCAACAAGGAAATAGCTGGTGATGAATACTCAAAGTGCTTCTGCCGATGAAATAAAAGCTGTACAATGCTTACTTATAAACAGCTTTCTCAAGACCAATCATATGAGTGTTGGAGGAATGTATTTGTCAATCCATAATGGATTAGACTTACGGTAAAAGTAGCATTAGTTTTATGTGAATGTATTCATTTCATTCACAATATATTGTGTAAATTCAGTCCCTATCTAAATAAATAGTGAAGTTATGAGTATTTGTCCATTATTCCAGAAAGTATGTTTTACAATACTATCTGTTTTTCAACTTCTTGAGCAGTAGATCTGAGGGGGTATCTGATCAAAAATCAAGTTGGGTAGTTCATCAGTTTTGCCAAGAACATGTAACATAATATAACATGCACCACCCTGAACACTTCTGGGTTTTGTACCTTCAAGATACTCCAAATAATCCTAAATTGATCTTGCCATTCAGAGTTCAAATAAGTTGATACTAAAATACTTCTAACAGAATTGTATCATTGCTACTCTGAATAAGAATGAATGATACCAACTCTGTCATAAAAAATGAAATATGTATACACAGAATCACTTCTGTTAACTGAAAAGATGTTTGAACAAATTTTAAATTCGGATTTTAATCAATCAAATATACAAGCAAATATTTGAAAACCTAGCTCCTATCCCTCTACCTAAATTTCTTGAACTGGCCATCGTGGAGATGCCATCTTAAGTTCAGAAGCCAATACAGCAACATTACAGCATCGGTTTCGAGTAAACGGATAGCCAAAAGACCTAGACAAGCACTAACGTGAGGTCAGTAGCTTTAGAGCACTACCTAAGAACTCTGAAGTAAGACAGTTACCTTTTTTTGACTTCATCATTTGTCATTTTCTACTCGGAATTCGAAATCTTCAGATATTATGAAAAGAGAATGCATCTTGTCACCTACAGCAAGAACACAAAATTTCGTTTAGTCCGAGTATCTCACTCAAAAATTCATGTTCTAAACTCAATAAAATTCATTCGTTACCTCTCCTTACTTGAGAGGAAGTATTGTAGTTCATCGAGTTCGTTCTGACACAGTTTTTCTATGCATCAATAGCACAGGGTTCAGTGAAATATAATGAGAAGCTAGAGGTGAAATAAACCTCAAAAATATTTTCCTCCCAACATTTCTCACTCAATATAAATTTTCCAACACCACCCTGTCCAAAAAAATTCCATATTCCACTCCTTGCAAGAAAGACCAAGCCTAATAGAAATCTATGACTGCCCCCAAACATCTCACATCACTTCTTCATCCTACCAGTACCCATAAAGCAAATTCCATCACACAATCCATTTTCATATATGTAAATATATACCTCCATACCCCAGCAAATGTATAGAAGCTGCTAAATCCCCTTCCACATCTACCTCCCGCTGTAATCTCCATAAATCCGTCACTCCAACAGAAAACTCGTGTTCACTTTATGTCGGAACCATAGAATCTCATGGAGGTGCGTTCCGACCGCGCCCCAAGGAGGTCTTTGATTCAGATAGAAGTATATCTCGCGGCTATGTTTCTGTTGTCTCCTATTGCGTAATTAATTGGTTTATGGAAATATATGCGCGCCCTTGTTTGCTTATAATCTACCTAAGGGTGTACGGGCGGGTAGGAATTGTATCTTGTGTGATTTGACATCGTTGCAATGAGGGCTAGAGGTCGGTGTTAGTGAATTGGAAAATTTGAATTTGGGATAAGGGTAGTGTGTGGTTGGAAGATAGAATATATCGTAATACACAGTCATAGGGGTGAGTTGCTGATGTGATAAGATGTTGGATGCTTGAATATACAGGGTGTCATATTGAAAGGAAAACAGAGGTCTTTCCTAGTGGAAAGATCAAGATTTTGGAAAATTGCTCGAACCTGTCAATTTTTTTCTTAAGTGGGACCTTTTCCCATGTAAAACCTAACATTAAATCATGCAAGGCCACCTAAAGAATGGTTTTTTTTCCTCTGAATATGACAGGATTTTTTTTTCTGAGAAATGATCGTTTGTCCAGGTCAAATTCGATTTTGAAATTGAATATAAACAGATTCACCTGGAGCGTTAGATGATCACTAATTTCGAGAAGACAATGCGGGAAGAAAGAAGGAAATGAGTGACCTAGAATTGTTTGATATAACAAATGCTCAATTGAATAGAATATAATGAATTTCACTCAAACTTCTGCCACTCATTCTGAAAAATTTCGGAAGTAATTTGGCTGCATTCGTCGTTCGTTCGCTGGTCGTATCCTCCCATAGAAGTGCATTCTGTGGCATCAATTATGATTTTAGTGGCCCCACAAAGAGAAGTCTGAAGGGGACAGACCCAAAGATCTGACTGAACATTCAAAGGAAACCCTTCGACCGATCAACTGGTTGGAAAAATTAATGTGTAAAAATTATCTGTCAGTACCTGAAAAACAATGCAGAGCTCCTTCTAGCTGAAAAGTCAGACGTGGGTCGGAAAAGAGATTGTCATTTTCAACAATGTCACTTAGTAGAGGGTGAATTATTTCTAGCAGTAATTGGATGTACCCTTCGCTGGTCAAATTGTCTTCTAAGAAAGAGGCCCTGTCCTCAGTGACATCTTTGAGAATGACAAACGGTAGTCGGAGTCACGTGTGTTTTTTCAGCAAGATGGAGCTTCACCTCATTATGCCATTGCTGTCAGACGATTTTCAGATATAAGCTTCCCAACCAGTAGATTCGTCAGAGGGTTCCTATGAAATAGCCATCCGGATCTCCAGATCTGTCCCCTCCAAACTTCCTCTTGAGGTGCAAATTAAAATCGACAATTCATGCCACGGACTATGCTTCGAGCTAGAATATGGTGACCTTCTTGTTGAATATCAACAAAATCCATCCGGTTGTATTCCTTGAGATATTGTTCGATAGATTTTGCCTTTCAACGAATTGAACCAACTCGTTTTGATGGGATTTTTAAACCTGAAAGCTTCAAGTACAAGCTCGTTTCGTTCGACAGCTATCGTGGCAACGGGCGATCAGGAAAAGTTTAGTTTGACATCAGATTCTTCATCAGAACGTCCACTCAAGTGGCTCAAGTCTATTTCCAGCAAGCAGAAAATTGAAATCAACAGATATTGAGGCAGTTTCAAAATCCAGAAGAAGCACGTGAAACTCGCGGTGCTTCAACTGCCAATGAACCATGTTGAAAACTGAATGACACAGTCAAAGGTTTGAAATGTTATCTATGCAAGCTTTCTTGCACTCTCACAAGAAGTTTACTGTAAATTCGAACAACATCGGCTCCACTATGCCACCCCTGTACAAACAATATTCAATTTCGTATATTCCCCCCAATAGCATGATACAAAGTAACCCATATTTCTCTTAGATTCGAATAAATGTGTTAAGCATCTCGAACCCCATCGTCACGTTTTAACGCACAAAGAGAATCGCAAGTGGAGCAATACCGTAATCCATTCTACCTGTCGTAACATGCACAATTACCCGGCTAACGACTGTCGAAGGCGCGTGGGGACAAGACGAAACCCAGGAACGTGAAACATCTGATGTAAAATTCCCCCTCAGAATGATTTCCCAGGAAACTTTGTTGATGTCGCACACGTGGTTCTCTGTTGTAAAATGAGGGAAATGTTCTCATTTATGATTGATACGGAATGACTGGTTGGGGCCCAAGGTCCTCGATGAGGCCACTGCGAGGGTAGTTTAGATTCGATCGAGTTACAGGGTTGTCGTTTCGAGTTTCGTGGGTAATTGGTTGAGAAGCCTTCTATGCATTTGAGGATGGAGTTTAGTAGGGTTATTTCGGGGTTTGGTCCTTCGAGATCGGATTTCATATTCCTGGAAATTAAAAAGAGACGTTATTGTGTAAATATTGTAATTGAATGCGTTGAAGAAGGGAATAACAAGAATTTGTGTGCTCACTCTGAAAATCATCAGTATTTCCGAGAAATAAGGCATCAAGTTCGAATATACCGTAGCGTGTGTCATCACTCAGCTATTACTCAAGCCACGCGCGCTCTACTTCATCCCTTATTTCTTAAGTACACTACGTTACCTGCCTGCAACGCCTGTCAGCATCGGTCAACCTTATGCTCCGCATGAAGGGTTCACACTCAAGTAGTCATAAATGACTTAGTTTGGCACATGCCCTGACGAGTGCCGCCATACCAAGCAAGGATGAAACGTGCTGCTCCCAAAAGGATTAGATCACCTTCGCAAGAATTCACAAGCCTCAGTGTCGCCAGTTTGTGGGACTTGTGAACTCCGTAAAATTGACTGAACAATGTGGACAGGATTACTATTTTCTAATCATAATAGTTTATGGATTTTTGGTCTTAATTGCTGAAGGTTTTGAAAGCGAAGTGGGTGTTTTCTCCCCAATTTCTACGCTGACGAAAAAAGTAGTATTTTCAAGAAGCCTATTTGAATTTCCACTGTTTTTCACACAAAAAAGGTACTCCAGGTCATACTCTCTACAGTTGACCGTTTTCGAAAAAAAACAACTTTCATGTTGAAGAACATGGTCAATTTTTTGAAATTTTTTTTTTCTTACCAATTAAATCAAATTTATCTAAACGTTTGAACAGGTAACAAAACCATGTTTTTCAACATAAAAGTTGATTTTTCTCGAAAACGGTCGACTTCACAGCGAATGACCAGTACTTTTCAGTGTATAAAACAGTGGCGGTTCCAATAAGCGTCTTAAGAACTATTCTTTTGCCATTAGCGTAGAAGTTGGAGAGGAAAATACCCACTACCCCTTCAAAATCTTTACCAATTAAGGCTTCAAAAAAATTCCACATGAAACATAGCAGCTTTTGATAAGAAAATACTTACGAAAGCTGTTTGCTTTACGATAAAAGGTTCCCGTGATATTCGCAAAAAATGTTTTTTTTTCATTTTCAACACCCTTCAATCCAAAAATGGAACATTTCAGAGGGTAAGTTGATAGAAACTTTTTTTCATATTTTTGTAAGAGCTACCACATCCTGAAGCATATATTATGAAACACCCTGTACTTCTGTTGTTGAAACTGACTCTCCTTACTGTAAACTCTTGTTATACAGCAATCGTTTTATAGCACACACTCCGAAAAATGACTTCGTTGAACAACAAATTCTAGTTCCTTGCCGCATGAAATAACACACTTGGCGATAAAATATTTACACCAAAACCTTTTTTATGAGTTCTCGCTTTTTTGATGATCCATTTAGAAAAGTGCTCCTGCAATATCGTCTTTACGTATATTATGCGTCGGTAGCTCAGTGGTTAGAGCATTGGGCTCATGATGGAAAGGTCTTGGGTTCGTTCCCGTACTAGGAAAGAAATTTTCTTGATCGGTAACGTCCACCATCCACTAAATATTAGGATGAAACCTCTGGAATCCAATTGCACACCACAATCCAATTGGAACTGCCAGAATCAGTTGGTAGACTTGAACAATATACAGGGTGATTCATTAAGGGTGGCCATCGGCCGTATCTCGGAAACCGTGTATCCTATGACTTCCGGAAAAAAATCTAATGACAAATTCGGCCCCTAGAAAATGATTGAAAATATATTCAAGTTCGTAGTTCCCCACTAGAGGGCGCAATCTATCACTTGTAAAATATAATCCCATTTTTTACGAAATATTCTCCAGCTAACAGTGGTAAAGAATAATAAAATAAGAATCTACTCTTTCTATTCAACAACTTTTGTTTCAGTAATTTTTCTATATTTCCTATTTTTTAGTGATGGGATGGATAAACTTTTCTTCACGAAAAACACATTCTTACTCCTGTATGGATGAACCGATTTTCACGTAATTAGATTTCATTCGAAGGTCATCGAAAGCAGATCATAGAAACATATGACAACAATATACCGGGTGATCCAATTGAAAACTACAGACTGTTTTATGTCACTTCACCCTATTTGTGCGTTTTACTGGAAAATTTCAAATGCAATGCTACGATTTTAACCGAGTGAGAATAAGTCAAGCATTATCACCTACTGACTTTTTAAAATCGCAGACAGATATCATTGGTCGTTTCGGAGTTATTGACATTTTTGTTAATTTTGATCAATGTTGATATTTCTGCGAGCTTGAATAAACAAGGAAGTGACTTTATGTGTCATGACAAGGCAGCAAAATACTCAACACACATGAAATAACAATGATGCGATAAAATAAAACAAAAATTAGCAACAACGAAAATATTTGATCAGAAAAACAACACTTACACCTAACCAATTCAAATATTTAAAATGTCTACCATTATTTTCTACACATAAATTTAGTCTTTCTTTCGTCGAATTGACACTGGCCACAATTTCAGTATGAGAAGAAGCTGCCTGTCGAAATCTATTTTGAATATCCTCACTTGTAGTGGGGGGTGTTCGGAAAACTTAGTATTTATTCTCCCCCAAAAATAAAAATCTAATACTGTGAGGTCGGGTGATCTTTCTGGCCATGGAAAAATACTCCCTCGTCCAATATACCTCTTTGAGAAGACGATGAATATTCTCGGACATTAGCAGCATAATAATAAGCCGGGCAACCATCTTGTTGATACCACACATCTAACCTGCTTTGAATAGCAATATTTTCTAAAAGAATTGGAAGATCTTCCGTTAAAATTTCAAGCACCTTTGTCTTGTTGATAAGCCAAAACTTTTATGATGTTATCCTCATTACGGCTTCTACGTTTTCTATTTTTTCTTCCAAGATATTGAACCTTACCAGTCTCTCGCACTCTTCGTGTCAATCTTTTGAATACCCTTTTGGAATGACGACGTCTTTCAGGATATCGTATCGGGTATTCCCTTTCAGCTACTGCATTTTCTAAACATTCAAAATGAACATTAAGCATATCATATGCTTCTTCGTTTGAATAATGGGGCATCATAAAATAGTGTTTTGCAATCGTCCTAAAAAACTTTTACAGCTATAGATACCGAAAATGAACAGTATCGCCAAAGCTTACTGATTCTAAATCAGCTTGTTTCGTTGTTTTGATGAGTTTTTTCCTTTCATCTAATTGTTTAGAGATGAAATAACTCAATTCCTCCTGCATTTCACAGGGTGGATCAATACTTATCAAAATTTACAAAAATGTCAATAACTCCGAAACGACCAATGATATCTGTCTGCCATTTTAAAAAGTCAGTAGGTGATAATGCTTGGCTTATTCTCACTCGGTTAGAATCATAGCATTGCATTTGAAATTTTCCAGTAAAACGCAAAAATAGGGAGAATTAACATAAAACAGTCTGTAGTTTTCAATTGGATCACCCGGTATATTGTTGTCATATGTTTCTGTGATCTGCTTTCGATGGTCTTCGAATGAAATCTAATTACGTCAAAATCGGTTCATCCATACAGGAGTAAGAACGTTTTTTTCGTGAAGAAAAGTTTATCCATCCCATCACTAAAAAATAGGAAATATAGAAAAATTACTGAAACAAAAGTTGTTGAATAGAAAGAGTAGATTCTTATTTGATTATTCTTTACCACTGTTAGCTGGAGAATATTTCGTAAAAAATGAGATTATATTTTACAAGTGATAGATTGCGCCCTCTAGTGGGGAACTACGAACTTGAAAATATTTTTAATCATTTTCTAGGGGCCGAGTTTGCCATTAGATTTTTTTTCCGGAAGTCATAGGATAAACGGTTTCTGAGATACGGCCGGTGGCCAACCTTAATGAATCACCCTGTACATTTCCTTGTTTGGATATTGAACACCAATGTCTCAGGTAATGATGAGATAGATCGATAATTGTGAAACACATGCTTTATGGTCTTGAAAGTTTCTTATACAAGACATTGTGAAGCAAGCAAACATTGGTATAATCAAGGCCAAATTGGACTTATCTGAGTGGGCTTCCTGGTTTCGGTTTTCAACAAGATGCCAAGCAAATATTTGCATTATACAAATAGAAAATAAGTTTTTTTTTTCTGATTCTGGCAAGCCAATTTAGTCAAAAGACTGATTAGCGTGACTTAAATCATTATTGCTGATCTTTATAAAAGCAAACATTACCGAGAAGAAAGCAGAGCAGCCATACCTCAGTACGCTCAGCGGTGAATAGAATGAGGTTTGAAATCTTTGGCAATATTGCCCTAGAACGAAAATGAAATGAAGAGCTATCCTCAATCAAAACTAACAGCTAACTGAAGGCTTATTGAAGGACCTTTAAGTGTTTATTCAACTGATATAAGTCTATGAAGGAGTGGTGGATAGACGACTAGTCGCCCATTCATTTCATCATATTGATAATAATTGGAAAAGAGTTGAAAGAACAGGCCTAATACATATGTTCCATCAGGACTGCCTTAAATGACAAAGTAACCTTTGCTTTTCTGATGTTATTTGAACCGTGCAAGAGAATTTTACCCGTAAACCCAATATTATTTTTCCTAGGAGTCATCATGTTTACAGCGGTGCCAAGTGGTAGCTTGTTTCGTAAAAATGCCATTAGGTCTCTGAAACAGTAATAACCAAATACAGATGATAAACATTCCTGTCGAATGCCATCATTTGTCCACATACTGCCTCCGTAAGCGGGTTGCAGAGAAGGAGTAAAATTGATAATCGTAGAATTTGTGTGTGGCACGCTGATAACCGGTAATGTATTCCAGCCGAAAACGGAACACAAACAAGTCCTGACAGGCTAAATTTGTGGAATACATAAATAGCTGTTCAAACCTGCCTCTGTTGTCACGAAATGTGTGGATTCTCTGAAGTCATTGTCCCCATTTTTGTTTTGTTCTGTTTCAGATATAATGTCAAGTCTTTCCTAGTGGAAAAGATGTCATTTATGTATTTGAACTAATTCCACCTTCATTACACTTATACAGGAAGGTATATTTCCTATGTACCAGATTATTACACTTATGAATATCTTACTGTCCGAAACAAGTCTGGAACGGTTAGGTTGGACTAACTGATGAATAATGCTATATCAAATTCAACCTTTATCTAGGCCAACCGAACTTCCGTTGCCGTGATAGCAATCGAACGAAACGAGATAGAGACATGAATTTATTCAGGGGCAAAATTGGCCAGATGGTTAGGAGTTATGTCTATTCGAAATCTCAAGGTAATCCTTGCTTATCTCAATAAAAAACACTGAAGCAATCGGGTTGAAACTTCGCGATCGGATATACGATAATCATCATGCAGAATTTCCTCAGGATCTTTAGCTCAAGAATTCACATCATTCCTACCCGTCACGATACCACTCCACTATCCAGACACCGTCACCTCCCATCCGAATTACCCTTAACTAACACCCTTCGTCTAGTCAATAATCTAACGGAAATTCACCGAAAAAATGTAGAAAATTCCACGGCAGATCACCAGTGACTGCCGAAATTGCCTTAGGCAAAAAGCCAACATGACCTTTAGTTCCTCGTTTCACCCTTCAGTGCCGAAATTCCTGAGACCAATATAGGCGAGGCGACGGATATTACATTTTCTTTCTAGGGTTCGAGTCCCGCGCGGGGTGACGTCCGAAAATCCGAAGGATCACGATTAACGTTTTTTCACGCTTGTGGTGTCGTGCGGATATGTGACAAGTTTTATTCTTACTGGGAAATTTTTGTCGCCACTTGGAGATGCTTTTCGTGCGACGTTTCCGAGGAAAATTCGTTACAGCATGTGTGCTGAAGTGACTCATTTTTGCGCGCATGTTCTAGGGGAACAGCGTGCTATCGTTTTGTCCAAATGTCTGAAATTTTGGATGATTGAGCCGAAAATGGTCTCAATCGACTAGGTTGGACTCACTGATAAAGAATCCGGTGTCAAAATCGATTCGATCGGTTAAGTTCGTTAATGGGCCAAATCGGTCGAATAGTTTCGGAGTTATAGGCACTTGAAGTTATTTATTTTTTATTTCAGAAACTACTTGAGCGATTGGATTCAAACTTGGCAGTCAGGTGGAGTATAACAACGCGCAACTTTGAGCCAAATTTCGTCAGGATCATATCGTCATTAAATTCAAGAAAAAATTTTTTTCGAAATTTTTTTCCAAAAAATTTTTTTTTCGGAAAACATTCATCATATCAAAAAAAAATCCACTCACACTTTGAGCTCCATATTTCACAGCAGTGTACCAAATTTCAGTTCGATACGATCATAAGTTTTGGAGATATCGGGAAAAAATATGTCAAATTTCGAGTTTTTCTTCTCGATATCGTTGATTTTTTCGGTATAACTCGAGAAATACTGATTCAGTCCTGATAAAACTTCACAGCTAGTTTTAAAATGCTGAAAGAAATTTTTAAGCGAAATTTCGTGATAATCGTGTCATTAGAACAATTTGAAAAAAAAAATTTCTATGATTTTCTTATCATATCATCCTCATTAAATTCTGTATTGAAAATGTTATTTTTCCAATATTACCAAAAATACAGATTTGATCGAATTGAAACCCAGTAGTTCATCAGTAAAAAATTTCAAAAAGCACTGCCGTGAAGGCAGCAGCTTTTGCGTGCATGTTCAAATTCGTTGCTGAAGCGGTCATCTACATTGAACATGCGCGCAAAAGTTGCTGCCTTCCCGGCAGTGCTTCTTGAAATTTTTACAGGAAGAAAAGACCTTTTCGACCACTTTTCATATCACTACTCATCTTTGCTGTTCAAATTTGAAAGGTTGGGGTTGCACGCAAAGATATGATGCTGGGTTTTATGTGAAAAAACTCCTGTTCTGCTATTCACCAAAACTTGATTGTTTCACAAGAAAATAACCTAATAGTCTTTTCAAGTGACTCCCTGTATTAATCCGAATGCAGAAGTAGGCAAAAAATTTGACTGGCTAAACAGTATTTTTTTCATTGAAATATGTGAGTTAAAAACTTTCAAATCGAATTCTGAAACTTTTTCTGGAATTTCCAAAGTCAACGTTGAAGGGATTTATATATCTTCTATTGAAAATTGAGACTAACTAGAACTGGATTGACTTGATAGGACCTTATCCACTCAGTTACTTTGCTTATGCAGGAAAAACTTGCAGTTACAAGAATTTCAAAGTGAATAGCTACTCAATTTCCTTCAGATAGAATGAAAAATATTATCAACAACAAGTTCTCTGAATTGAGGGGCTCTACCTGTTTTGAAAACAGACTTCATGCAATTCTCTGTGTTATTGAAAAAAATTATTCTCATCTCGAGCGAAATCGAAAACAACGAACCAACATTCAATACAGCAGGATTTTAAATAAATACTGAATTTCCAGACAGAAAGGAACATCAGGGGAGAAATCCGTATTTAACCTAGTTAGAGATTAACTCAGAGGCGGAATTAGAGATCTCTGAGTTCAAATCTTCCAGAAAGGTAGAAAAGCTGATTGAAGAAAGGAGCTCTCATCGATTTCTCGAATAAACAATTATTCCAGGGATTCTTCAAGGATTTCTGAACTGTATAGGAATGGTCAAATTGGAAACTGGAGAATGGAAAGATCTTCTAGATTAATTTATCACTTCTTGCCGTTTTTCTTCAACACACATAATATATCAGTGATACTCTTTACATTTATTGAAACAGTAATCAGAACAACTGAGTTGAGAGTCTTGGTATTTTGATGTGTTACCTTTGAGACAGATTTGAAGTTTTATACTTGACTACACTGGGGACTCAGATGACGCGTTCAAAAATATTTCAACTTTCGCTTTCATCCCTGATTTATTGATTAAATAAAATGCGTTCAGGCTAATTGACTATATTTAATTCATCTGATTCCGTTCAGAACCATATTAACTAACATTTCAGTTCTCCTCGCGCCTTTACTCAATATTATTATACTAATTGAATAAGCTGTCAATCGATGTGAGGTCACGCTCGAATTGGAAAACTTACCAGTCCATTCGCCATTTTGCAACTCTCGAGTAATTCCTCTGGAACAGATGTCTTTGAAAAGGCTTTGCTTTTTTGCACTACCAACTCAATTTATCTGTCTGATTCTATCACCAGAATCAATTAAGGCCCCTAAATAGTCGCATGAATGATCTACTAAATTCAGAAAACACAAACAACTTTACAATTTTAAGTATTTGTGTTTATTGTATTGTTATTTGATGAAGGCAGAGATGAAACTCATGCATGAATTTTTCAGCATGAATCATGCCACTTATTGTTCTGAAAGATTGGTGAATATTTAAATGTGAGAAATCTGCAAAATTAAAGAAATTCTGATAGTCTTTTATTCAAATAGTAATACTTTTTTCGCTCGTAGCTGTGACTACATTCAAATGTATGTCATTATATTCAACGTATTCGTTCTGCTTAAATGTCTGTATTTTTAAAATTTGGGACGCAAATTGTGTTGTACTATTAGGTTGAACTTCCTAAAGAAGAAGTAGTTCACAAATTCGATTCTGTTCTTTCTGATTATTGTTATAATCTTTATATTATACTTTCATTCAGTTATATTGTTTTGACATGTCCCCTACAACATTGTGAGGTCTCAAATGATGATTTCAGTTGTATTGTATCATATTCTTTCGTATTGTGTTGTATTTTTATCATCTGGCTGACCGTCTGTATTTTCTTTAACTTTCAAAAAAGAAAGCTTGATTCTCTTAATGGCAAATTCCAACTGAAGGATTCGAAGTATTTCATATTTGGGATATTGAGTTTGATTTCTCAATATCTAAAGGAGATACTGATAAGATCACATATCAACTTGAAAGAATGTTGTGAAAATGCGATTTTCAAAACAGCACAAAATACGGTAAGAATCATTTCCCGATCCACTTCATGTTTTCGTACACTTTCATTCGTTTCCATACAGATTCAAAACTCAGAAACTGTTCTTTTCACCGACAAAAACATTTTCTGATGTTTCCTGTTATTATTTCAGAGCAGATAATGCACAAAAAAATCTCTATAAATCGTACGAATTCGTTCTGCAACAGGTGCAAGTAGGGCTTCATCCTTGAGATATTCTGCCATTGACAGGTGGATTGACAACCGACGCGATGATTTGTGATGCTATATTCAATTCAATGATAGTTGATGAATCGGTGAATAATATATCGGAATTTGCGTGGCAAGGTTGATATATTGTTGATCCATAATGATGAATTATTATTCACCCTGCGAGAATAGTTACTTTCAGTGGGGTTAAAAGACAAGATATCAATAACAGGAATGCTTCAATCCATTTTAACCACAGTGAGTTCACTAAAAACTATACGACTCAGCTTCAGATACATAGAAAAGAGATACAAATAGATGAAACAATTAAAAGGAATTGAAAGGAAAAATTGAATTAGGATACAAAATTGAAGGCCAAGTAGATTCCATGCATGGTTGAAACCCATCGGATGATTCCTTGGATATAATTCTCAAGGATTTTAAATAAACGCTTTCCTTCGGATCTTCATATTTTCGAAAAGTGAAATTTCGATCAGATATACCTGCAGAATTGTTGGGGGGACATATCATACTCATTGGAGAAAGAGAATAACATTTTTTCAAATGTCAAACAATGAAGCATGTAAAAGATCAAAGTAGCCGTAAAAGTGTAGTGAATATAGAATTTAGACATTGAAATAGAATTTTGCCTTTTTTTCAATTCAAATTCACGAGGTGAGATACTGGCAAGCTTGTCAAATTGTGCATAGAACAATATTGCCAACTGTTCAACAACTTCTTCCTTTTTTGATGATATGCATTGAAAAACTCTCAAAACTCTTCTTTCTTTTTAAGTTAATGTGATTACGATGAGTCCTGCTTAGGTCAACTGTTTAATTTTGAACTCGAAATTACATAACTGAGGAAATCAACCCCTTCCTTTCCTTCAAGAACAATTGCATTTAAATGATTTGAGTGAAGAAAATCCAACTTTTCGACACCTTCCTACATTGCCTCCTACCTTCGACTTACGACCACTTACCTTCGAAAACACGCAAATAATGCCATACTATCGAACGTGACACCGGCCTCCAGACGAACCCAAAGCCTCGTTATATAATCTTTTACGCCAACGAAGAAAGAAAATCCTACTAGAGGACCTTTATCGCCGGATTTCTGCGCGAAAGAGAGCTCAGTAACAAAAGCAAGATAATCCTCCTTTCAAACTATACCGAAATCGACTTACTAGCGAGTTCTGTGGTTATCGGGAGTAGAAAAAAAGTTCTGACGTAGAAGGTGTACGAAAGAGAAAAAACGCCATATGACACCTACAATCCATTAGGTCTGAGAAGACGTGTGGGTGGATTTGGCGTGGGTATCAAATTTGTGGACAAACTTTTTCTTCGAAAGATTGAAGTTGTTTGTTGAACTTCGCGAGATTCCGATTCAATGAATTATACTCAGTCACCTTGAAAGTGTTAGAAGCAGAAGGAATATCTTCATTAACTTCATTTTTCAAAAATGTGGTAATATTATATCAGGAATGAAACTATAACATTTAGGAAAATGTATTAACATTCACGCAAAAAAAATTAGGATATGTTTGAGGACCATGAGACTGAATACACTTTTGTACCTACATATCTCACACTTTTTCAATGGGATTGAAATGCGGGGAACTGGAAAGCTCCTAGAAGAAAGTTCAAAGCTTGCCATTTTGAAAAGGCAGTAATGTTCTTTGAAGCATATCGCCAATATAACGCAATGTTCTAGTGCTATGAATGAACAGAGCTGGTAATTGGCTTCCATGAGCAATATTTCCTCGCACCTTTTCTCCTTCAGCCCTGTGTGTATACCTTTCAACAGGAAACGCAATATCACAATGTCCTACAAAACGGCGTCTTACCCTTCTCCAGCCATCGTCCATACCTAGGAAGAATCACGATTTGTCTCTGGATACAATCCAATGCCATTTTGCCTTTCACTGTTCCGATCTCTGCACCAGTTCAAAAGTGGACGACAGTGGTCCGCAGTTGAAAACAGAACTAATCTTGGACGGCGTAAAATGGGTCCTAAGGTTCTAACGTGGCTGTATATAACGTACGTCCAGTAAAGGGTGTACTCTCTTCTCCAAACCAGTGATCAAGGATTCGAAGAGTGGTAGGAAACATTCTTTTACAGCCAGTTACCTGAAGAACCTATCATGATGTTGTTTGGTGCAGCTTGTTTGACCAATAGCTCTGATTTCATGTTTTGAAGACGATATGGTCCAAATGATGACCGTTTTTTTCTAAACATTCTTGCGGTCTGAGCCTGAACATTTGCAACCACACGACAGCACAGCGCCGGAGTGATGTCTTGCATTTCACGACGAATATTGTTTTGCAAGACCTGAATTGTCTGGGGATTCTTACTGTGAAACTTCGATTTAAGTTATTTCCATAAAAAATCTGCAGGCGTTTGGTCAGGTGACCGAGGTGGCCATGGAATGTCTCCAAACTTGCTTATCAGTTGATTCGTGTAAATTGCCCCTTACTTTTTCATTGACACCCTAGCTGTGTGAGGGGTTATACCATCTTGCTGAAATAGTGTTCGGTTGTTGAAACCTTGGTGCAGCTGTGATCACGGTTACAAGAACTCTTCTATCATACGGAAATATACCGGAGTAGATACAGCTTCACCTTGGTTAAAAAAAAAGCAAATTACTCCGCTGGCAGAAATGGTACACCAAACTGTGGTTTTTAAACAATGTCAACGGTTTTGATGCCATTCCCTAGGGTTTGTGCGGAACCAGTATGACATATTTTGCTTATTAACATAGCCATCGATATCGAAATGTACTTCGCCACAGAACAAAATGTTTCCAAGCGTGTGTGCTGTCCGAAAACGATCCAGCATTGTCCTTGCGAAGGTTTCTCGCAAGGATAGCCACTTTCGTTGAGACCCTGAATAATTTGCATTTTGTCTGGATATAGTTTCAATTTTTCTTGAAAAACAACATTTACCGATGATTTTATTCCTAGGGATGCCGCAATTTTTCATATCGATTTACGCGCATTTCCAATAATTTCACACATGTTCGGGCGTTGTTGCTGATGTTGATGTCCCCAGAGGAGCTCTGTTGACCATTGTCACTTCTTGTCTGAATCTGTCCACCCACGACCAGATAAATTGTGTGCTCGTCCCATCACTTAGTGGTCGGATATCAACATGTTTGCAAAAATCGCTACGCGAGCGAACCAAAGATTCACTACTCTTCAAGTAATGCTCGACGGCGAACGCACGGTGTGCTCCCGACCAGTGACTCATGGCGACTCACAAATTCGCAAATCGCGCATATGTACCGTTCTTCACAAACAAAATGTTAAAAAACAAAAACAATAATATTACTATCATGGCATGCTTAAATATTCTGCTACCATATAAACACACTAATGTACCAGGCAGGTATCTGTGCCAAATTGAATACAATAAAAGATTTATTCTCGGCAAATGATTCAAACCACACACCGTGTATAACCAGTTCCTTCCTTAATGAGAGGGGGCACATAGGGACCCTCATTTAGATTCACAGAAAGTCCCAAGCGAAATTATTGAGGTCGTTATGCACTACGTGCAATTAAGAGAGAGCACCCCAATTCGGTCGTATATTTCATCATGGAGAATTTTAATCACATCCATGGGGAAATGACAGACGAGGTCTGGGAATTTGGTGACTGAAAAATAATATGAGGGTGATATACTGCTAAAGGTCCTAGAAAAGTTCTGACGTAATGTCTGGAGCTTTAACATGTTGGTTATATTCAAAGAACATTTCCTCACAAAATTTTACACGAACGTTGTTGAAAGCCTTTGTTTGAGTACTTGTGTTTTGTTGTTTGAGGTGTGTCTGTGACTCTCGAATTTTATTATTGTTCAGGTGTTTTCTGGATTGGTTTTTTCTGGTGCCAACTGAACAATACTGAAAGCAAACTATCAACAAAGAAAACTGTAACGTTTCAGATTGCAAATCTGACTCCTTCATCAGACAATCTAGAAGATTTGCAGAATTAGTACGGATTTTTCGAGTTTCTTTCATTATGCAACTTGCTTCCTTGAAGAAGCCCTTGACGAAAAGTTAAATCATGCAATTTGCAAGGGCGCATTCTATTTACAACATGGTCCATTCAATTTTCAATAGTTTTTCCTCAGACATTGGTAGCGAAAACTCAAAAAGCACCTGAAAAATAATGCAAAATCCCCTCAAAATATGCTTCAATCCATATCGAATTCGTCTTCATGAATGTTATCTGATATTTCATGAGCAATTCGTGCTTACGTCTATGAAAATGATTATTATCAGTAAAATGGAGCTAATAGACTCTCATGAATCTTGTTCGTTAGTTTACTATTTTTAAGCTACAAGTTACCAAGGTTTGTATCGATTCTTCAGACTTCTTGAAGGAAGTTCTTCTTACCTGAATTCGAAATTTTTGACCAAACTGTGGAATCTATGAAAAGGGACATTTTAGCTTTTTATCAATAGAAACAATTGTATAATCACACAAACGCCTAGAAAAATGCACATACTTTCTCATTTTCCTGACATTTCTTCTTACTTGTCCATGATAATCTGACTATCTCGGGTTACTCTGATAGTCACCAGAGGGGGTAACGCTTATTTTTATTCGCTGAAAGATAAATTTTCTGTGTATCCTATGGTACAGATAAACGTGGATGGAGCTTAAGTTACTACCGTTACTAGCTCAGGGTGGATCCACTCACAATAAAGGTGATTTCTCTGATTTTTATCAGGCTCAACGTTGAATATCTCCAAATAGTGCGTTTTAGAAGAAATTGTAAGGAATTAATCAGTATTTTAAAATGATTGAGGTTTGTTGTGATAACCTAAGAATAAATCAATCTGTATTCTTCGTGATAATCTCTTATATTTTGATGAATTAGCGATTCTATTACTAGGAAACCGTTCGGAAAAGAATGGAAGTACTTACCGATGAATATATATCATAGTAGGAAAACTTCACAAAAAAATTCATCTCATTCAGAGTAACCATCTAAAAGCTACAATAAAGACTGATTTTTCGAGGAAATTTCAACACCCTGTACCTTTTACTGAAACCCAATCTGGAATATGAAAAAGGTGTTTTATTTGATGAGAGGAACTTGGAGACCACCCTGTATATCCGTTCGAAATCTTAGAGTGATAAGCTCTTTTAGGACCAAATCTCATTGACCCAATATTTGCGAAAATTTGGATCTGATAGAAATGAAATCTACCACTTGATTGAAAAGGTACAACGCGAAGGTACATGCAAAATTTTGTTTGTAAATATCCTGCGTCCTCTTATTTTCCGTCACATTGAAATCAAATTAACTCCTGAATGTATCCCTAGTCGTTAATCTGGTGATAATGATGCAACCTCTTACTCCCTATCTATTTATTTCAACTTTACAATTAAAAATTGCTATTTACAAACACAAATTTAGGTACAGTAAATCTGAGATGCGGGATTCGAAGAAGCACTTATCTTAATAGTAAAGGATCCGACGGTATGATCCTCCAAAATGCAGGTATTATGCAGGTAGTCCAGTTTCAAGAGATTCCCTCCAGAACAAAGTCCAGAATTAAGATATTCCAGTAATAATCAGCTTCGGTATAAAGGTATTCCAGTCATAATCAGCTCCAGTATTAAGACAATCCAGCAATGATTGCCTCTAGTACTAAGATGATCCAGTTAAACCTTGGGTCCGGTAGCAGGATATTCAAATGGGCGTTAGCCCCGGCAAAAAGATAATCCAGTAGTCGGTAGCTCGGTAAAAAGATGGTTCAGTGGGCGATAGCCCCGGTACAAAGACGATGGAGTAGGCGGTAGCCCCGGTACAAAGACGATGCAGTAGGCGGTAGCCCCGGTACAAAGATGGTTCAGTAGGCGGTAGCCCCGGTACACAGACTGCAAATTTCAAAACTATAAGATAGTGCTTGTAACACGTGATCTCATTCCCAGCGACTCTAGACGTTATTGAAATAATTTACAAGTTAATAAATATGAGATGAAATATCCAGAACTCAGGAATAAGAGCACGTTATTCGATAATAAGAATGAGACAAGAAATCAAATGCACAATATCATACAAAGGAAAATGTTAACCTGTGTAACCTGCATGGAATGAAATAAATCAGAAATCACAATATGGCATTCACAAAAGCAAAAAAAATATTGGTCGGGATATACGTAGTACTTACCGCCTTTTGAATAGACGTCTTATAAGAAACAATAAAACTTCAAAATTCCACGATGTTAATGGATTACGAGATAAGTCAATTCGCTAAACTCTAGCAAGGTGTTGAATCTTCAACTTCCTACGCACCAAAAGAAAGAATTTTCCATAAGCTGGACCGAGTTTGAAGAGTCGCGCATGCGAAACACCCACTCAACCGTCAAAGCGAAGAGCGTTCTTTAGCGACCGATCATATAATTTCAGCAAGGCGTTTTTCTTGCGATTGGAATTGAAATTATTAGTATGACGTATTTTCGCGATGGAAACTGAAATCGACAGTGGAGCTTTTTGTAACGTTACAACATTTTGAGTTCATTGTATCCCTTCAAGTCCATCTCTGATACTCTGAACCGTTCCTCGGCATCCAAACAACTATAGTTTGTTGCCTCTAAATTATCCCCGCTGTCCCCCCTACGTCTCTCGTGCCTAGTAATGGCGGCCATTGCACCTGTGGAACAATACCCTGGACGCCCAAACATTCTCTGCATAATCCCCCGTCATGCCCCTATAGATTAAACCGGGGGCTATTTTTATTCGCAACCTCGCATTTCGAAGGATTACTGACATAGCGCGATTGAAAAATCTGTCCGTTCAGCGAAATAGAGAATATTTTGGCCGATGTCGACTCGGATACCGAACGACAGAATGACAGATGAAGAGTTGTTTCTGTTGTGTTGTCGTGTTTACCTGTACTTCGGAATTATGTGTATTGCCGTCGGTGGTTTATGAGAGTTCTATGCGCGAATGGTCGTTGCGTGGATTGTTTCTTGTTTACTGGACTTTTAGGTTCGTTCGTCATGGCTTTTTTATCCTCTATCCTTGAAGGTTTTTTGGTGTTGTGGTTTTGATGAGGAAGGATGGAATATGCTTCATCCGCTAATTTTGACATTTCAGGCAAAATTTCTCAGAGAAAATGTCATGATTTCCCAACTGCAAGGAAATTATATTTCCTTACGGTTTATTTATTTATTTATTCATTTATTTGTTCACACGGACATGCCAAATTACCTTCAAGTAAAAAATTAATTTTGAACAAAAATAAACCCATCAAATCAAGATGAAAAAATAAAAAACAAAAAATGAGGACATTATTAGTATTAGTAATAAATAATATAAAGGCCCTTAATACTTAAAATGAAGCATTGAGCAGTTGTAAGTGTTCTACATGAATGATTGGAAAGACGTCGTTTATAAAGAATTAAATTATATTTTGAAGATGTCGATGTATTGCAGAATACATTTTTAAATCAATTTGTTATATTTACAGTAAGTACAATTATGGAAAATTGGAGAAACATCATCAGAACTATGAGAACAGTTCAGACAACATGCGAGGCTGAAAGGTTATTTTAAGTATCAATTAAAGCTCATTTTGGGAGGGTTTTGCATCACATTTTAGATTTTTGCTGGGTTTTCACTCCCATTATCTGAAACATAACTATGTAAAACGCCCTTGTGGATTGCAGGATAGAACTATTTGACAAGGGCAGTTTCTTGGAAAACAGATTGCCTAATGAACAATGCAGGAAAAATATAAACGATAAAAAAAAGGAACTGTGACGTTTCAGAGTCCAAATCAGACTTCTTCATTAGACAAACGAGGAAATTTCTTGAATTAATTTCTCGCGATTTTTCGCAATGAACAGTTGAATTAACAATTAATTCGTTGGGAAACTCTGATATTCCGTTTAATTCTGAGAATATCATCATGAAGATAGTGACAGGAACAACGGAATTAACTCACAAATTTAGTCATTTAGTCTTCTGTGGATACGGACAATCCTTTCCATCGGGAATGTTAGATAAGGAAGAGATAGAAAGGCTGAGACCACCCATTAAGTGAATAAATCCACAGAATATCGTCATGAAATTCTGCAGAGAAATCCCTACACCTAGATTTTCACCTTTTAGTATGTTTCACCCCTACCTACCTCACGACTCTTTCATACTCCCCTTCATCGACCAGATCTTCCCTCACCCTTCCTTATAGTAGCGGCCGTTAGGAAAGGTCCCCATTTTTCACGAAGACCCTCAGCCAAATGATTTTATAGGTTATGGGCCATCAATACGACCGTAATCTTTCACTGGGACCAAATCTGCTCGACAGGCTGGCCACTAAAAGATGTTCCGGTCAGGTGGTTGATTTACGCCCTGAATGTAGTGAATGATAGACGCCTAGAGGAATGTGAAGATCTTTTATTTGTATCGACCCGGTATTGGCAAGAGAAGATACGATTTTTGATTTAAAGGGTTCTGAAAGGGGTAGTAAAAGGTGTGAGAAAAGTTTAGTTTAATAGAAAATGTATAAATTCGTACAAGTTTAACTCTTAAAATTACAGAAAAAGTTTCAGAACTCAATTGTAAACTTTCATCCTTACATACTTCAAGGAACAAAAATTCCACATATAAAGAGGTTTTCTCTAGAAAAAAATCAAGATTTTGGAAATTTCATTTTTTTTCCTAAATATCGTTGATTATTTTGCGGAATTACTCGAAAAATTCTCATTTAATCATAATGTCTGCTAGTTTGGAAACGCTGATGAACACTTATGTGCGAAATTTCGTGATGATCGTGTCATCAGATCAATTCGAAAACAAATTTAATTTTTTTATTCAAAATTCAATATTCTTCTTTCTTCTGAACATGAATTTCTGTATGAACCTTCGAGTACTGGAGATCAGTCCAATTCAATTTGTATTTTGGAAATATTGAAAAAATTAAATTTTCAATGGATATATTTCCGAAATGGATATATTTCCGAAATATTTTACACAATCATGAATTCAGCTTTCGTGATTTCGGTCCAAACCCACTCTGCAAATATCGAATTTCTAAATTGTTTTTTCGAAAGTATGAGATCTGCTGTGAGGCTCATAGTTAACTCCATCACTTTCGAAAGAAACAACTTAGAAACTCCATATTCATTAAGTAGGTTTGGACCTTTATAACGAAGGTCAAATTCGTGAAAAATTTAATCCATTCTATGATCCCGCAGATATACTCATTCAAAATTTCATTTTCACAATAATTCCAAAAATACAGATCAGATTGAATTAAAATGACTAATGAGGCAGTTTCACTGAAAAGTTTTCCATTTCTTTTTCAGAATTTCCATAAATCGAGGAGTCTTCATTTCTTTTATGCTTGGTTGCCAATGTCAATAATTTGAAATCTTGCATGAAAATCGTCCATTTTACTTTGTGTACAATATAATGGATTATTATCAATATTTGGCCACCATCACGCGAACGAAACAAGGATTTCTACCACCAATATTCTGAAACTATACTTTTGCATTCTGTTCAAACTTCTGCTGTGATCGAACCACCCTTCTTTTTGGAATCAATCTTGACTCATGCATACCGTCCAGAATACATGATTCGAAATCCAGAATCCTGTTGAGTTCACGAATCCGATGGCATTCTGGAATGGAATTCTTGAAATGGAATACAGAAAGAAGAGGAGAAACGGTCGGAACTACTTCTGTGCTCTGCATATTAAGGAAGTAGGAGTTGACATAAGTCTGTATTCGAAAGAATGTTGATTGGCAATCCTGTCAATGAATCATGAAATGGCCTTTTGACAGAGGAGGAAATGGACTGAATTTGACAGAGTGACAACAAATGGAATGAGAATATATCTTAAATTCCACTTTCCTTATTGAGCAACACTACACAGCAAATATTGAATCATGAATAACTTCTGACGGTATTTTGTAGGCAGAATTACTTCCGGAAGAAACAACCAAGATTCAGTACTCCTAGAGAAGGTAGTAACTCACATATTATACAAAAGTGTATAACTTTGACACTATCGGGTGGATTTCTCACATAAGTATCTAAAGAATCTGAATAGACTCTGATGATTCGAAGTCTCTGGGATTTTTCTTTCAGAAGGTTAGTTATTACGGACCGTCAGATTGACTGAAATAATCGAATTCAACCAGAGAATTTATCATAAGTAAGCTCAACATGATCTTCTGGGGCTGTTTTCAGCAGACATTTAAAAAATTACTAACATTTGGACAAAATATAACTGCTCTTGTTCCCTGGAAAATGGTGAAAAAAGTGCTCAGGTATGAAGGTACAAGAAGTAGTCTGGTTATGTTGCTTTGAGGAACAGGATTATTTCGGTAAGGTTCCTCATACACATTGACCTTGATTATTTGATATCAGAAGCCACCATGTTTCGTACTTTTGAATTGTAATGAAGAAAATATTTTTTGTTCAACATCATCCCTTCTTGCTCGATCGACTGAGCTGAGAATACACATAAGGTGAAAGAATCCGACCCCAGAGCTTTCGCCATTTTGCAAATTCAGTAAAATATATGTAATATTTCCGATACTTCTACTTCAGAATGAAAAGACAAGGCTTTGGAATTTTCATTTATATTGTTATTTAGCCGTCATGTGTCCATAGATTCACAAATCCATCAGAAGCCTAGAAATCGACAGAAAATGCTTGGAAAAATTAAATTTTTATCGATTTTAGGATATTTTTGGAGGCTATTGCAATCTCAGAAGTCTATATCGATAGAAAAATTTTATTCAACTCTTCAGTAGTTCTTTCTCAGATATTCGGAGAGAAAACTCGGAGTATTCTTCCTATTGATATATAGACACTGGTCAAAATTTCATAACGCGTTGAAAAAACAGGTATACTAGTTGGTTCACCGGGCTAATGAGCGTTGGAGTCTCGTCAATCAATTAAAAAACCATACAACTAGAAATATATTGAAATCCGCGATTTCGAAAAACCAAATTTCACATGGAAATTACGTTTTCATGAACTATTCTAACTGAAAACCCTCATGTCAATTTTTAGCCTATATCACTATATTGTGTTCAGAACACAGAAGGTTTTGGATGTCGACATGCCTGTAAATCGAGTTTTTGACAGTTAACTGGGATAGAGGGAAAAAGTTACTGTAGCACTAACCCGTTACATTCGTTCCATAATTTAATATCATTCAGTTCGGTTCAATTTGGAGCAATTATAGTTACCCAACTACATGTTTTTTCGCTCAGAAAATAGCAGCTGTATTAAAAACTCTGGCTTGTGAATAAAAATCCCGATCTCCGAGAAAATGATTATGGAGAAATACTGACGTGAATTGAGTAATTCTTGCTCTCATATGTTCGAGTTTCTGAGCTTAGACAAAATTTGCAGCATAAGCTTCGTCACTATCCCTACAACGCTGCCACACCTAACAAATCCTTGATACTTCTATATATTGAAAGCCGAGGTAAATCAACGTCTTCTTCAATAATTTTAGAGATATTCATGTGGATTTGAATCTTGGATATGTTATCAATAATAATATGTATAATTTCTATCTACCGATGTCCCCAAAATCCTACTGATTTTGGAAAGTAAATTCTAGCAATATTGGGTTATTACATTTGTTTATAACTTTTTTTACGGTGTTTCCTGACGATTAAGTTGGAAAACGGGAGAAGGCCATTAATTGATCCTCACGATAGAAAACGCCCTCTCTGGACCTTTTTTAATAGTGAAAAAGCATCGACACCAGGGCTATTTCAAAATTGCTCAGAGGCCTGGAACGGTGCCTCACGTTGTTGAATCCAGGAATTTTTGAGAATAATTGAAATCATCGGAGGATCTCATTCTGAAGTTTACTTGTTTGCTTCGTCTCGTTTCTCCCAGAAAAGTCGAGATGTCTTCCGACATAATTGGTTGTTGCAAAATGGTGGAGGGTACCGTAATAAATGCTCACTATGTCGATTTCGAGAATTCTCTGGAAATACTCGGGATTGTCCGAAGATCCTGATATTTGATTTATCTGTTAGCTCCACTTCTAACTCCCAGAATGTCGTCTAGGTTTTCCTATTCCGATTCGAAGCTTGTCTAGATTCAAACCGAATTTATTTAGTATTTTATAGAACTAGTCAGTGCCGTCAAGTAATTTTTGATCAGTTGTTTGGGACAGATGAATTGAGATGATAGCGCAAAAAAATCGAGTGAAAGACATCGATACAAGAGCAATTTTCCATGTTTGCAAAATGGTGCATGTGCCAGAATAGATCGTTCACTTTGCGATTTTGAGTATTCTCTAGAAATACTCGGAATAGTCATAAAGTCCTGTAATTAAATTCTTTCCTTAATTTCATCTTCAAGCTCCCGAAATGTAGTCCGAGTTTTCCTATTTGAGGTTGACGCTTGTCAAGATTTACACCGAATTTAATAGGTATAGTGTAGAACTAGAGGAGGCCATCAATTAATTCTTGATGAGTTTTTTGATACCGATGAATTGAGATGGTAGTGCAGAAAAATCTAGTGAAAGGTAGCGATGCAAGAGCAATTTTATACATTTGCAAAATGGTGCAGGTGCCGGGAGAGATAGCTCACTGTGTCGATTTTAAGAATTCTCCAGAAATACTCGAAATGGTCGAAAGGTCCTGTTTTTCAATTCATTTGTTGGTTTCATCCCCCCCACTTCTGAAACGTCGTCCAAGTTCTCCTTTTTCGAGTCTGAAAGTTGTGCACCACATTCTGATCACCTCACCCTTACTGTCCTATACAAAAAACACATCTTCTCCCCATCCTTCGTATTCAACGAAATCTCCACTGCCAAAATACCAGGCATTCACCCTTCATTAGGGGGTTCATAACCTGTTTCAACGGAACAACCCCAACCTTTGTCGGAGGACGACACGAGAACGGAGCAGCCTTTTGTTCAACAGCGTGTACAGTCGGTCGGACGGGCGTCTATCCGCCAGCTCCGTGCATGTTGAAAGGTCGGATTATTCTCTCTCTGCTCTTTTACATCCTTTGCAGATTAGCGCTTGGGAATTAGGGATGAATGGGATAAAAAACTTGGAGTTGGAAGTGCTTACGGTTTCTTTCTTTAGAGTGGAAAAGGCCATTCGTTGGAGGTAGGAGTGGATTTGTTTATGGGAAAGTGGATTAAGAGTCACTTCGGATCGATTAAAATTCTGGAAAGATACTGTTGTGTTCCAAGAGATCTTAAAAGTTCGTTCCAGTTCGTCGCTAAGGCAGAATTTTGAGTTATTGAGTAAATAACGGCAAAACTGAGTTTGAAATATTTATTTCCAATATTCCTGAAAATTAATGTCAGATCATGCTGGAAATGCATTCACTGCTGTTAAATAAAGACTTCAAGGTCTGTGTCGAATTTCATGAAAAAATGGTTGATAGTTTTCGAAATATGAAATTTTTTGTAATGAAAGTTATAGTTCAAAGTCGCTAGCTTGGTCTGTTCGACAGTGATTGTATCCTAGGATGGTCGAAGGCCCGGATGCCTGGATAGATTCGATTTCAAGAGTGGATTCATGAGCAGTGAGTCCAACCTAATCTTTTGGGAACATTTTCTGGAAGTATTTCGAAAATTACAGACATTCGAAGAAGGGGGATAACACGCATAAATCCTTTCCCTTCTGAAACACGGTATAACAAAAGCATCTTTGTCATCCTGACATAATATATGTCACAAGTTTTTCAATTCGTTCATCTGAGGATTTGAAATATCATCGCTTGAAGGACCGGACTTAGTCAAAAGACCCTCCCTGTCAGAGAGCCAACTAAGGTTCGGCGGTTCTCGTGAGTTCACGCCATCTGAAGGACTGCGCGCTCTTAGGGAAAGTTGTTTCGTCCCAGTGCCAGAGGTGGACTCTTCAGAAAGGCTGAATCCTCTGGCACCTGCCTATGACAACCGCAGGAGCGGCGTAGTGAGCGACCAAAACCGACGCGTCTATGCTTTGCTGGAATGAAGTAGCTAGCGTGCGTCGGTCAGTGGCTCCATCATCGGCAACTCCGTTAAACTACGCCGCCTACAAAGGTAATATTATTTACTGCTTCCTGCTGGATTTCTGCTTCTCTTTCTGTTTCATATATTATGTCAAGATATTTTGCCAAAATGAATTCAAGATGAAGAAAAAATTATTTTCCGAAGAAAAAGGTGCCTTTTATGTTCTTCAAAACAATTACTACACTTTTATGGTTAGACAAAGTTTTGCTGAGGTTTTTGCCTGTTCCCTGGTATCATACTTAAAAATGTATGGTACTCCGTTTACATTTCTTCTTCTAACACTGTGGTATACCAAAAAATTTCAAAAAGCACTGCTGTGAAGGCAGCAATTTTTGCGCGCATGTTCAATGTAGATGACCGCTTCAGCAACGAATTTGAACGTGCGCGCAAAAGCTGCTGCCTTCACGGCAGTGCTTTTTGAAATTTTTTTCTGATAAATTACTGGATTTCAATTGGATCATATCTGTATTTTTGGACATATTGTAAAAATAAAATTTTGAATGGGTATATCTACGGAATCATTGGGCGGATTTTACCCATTCACGAATTCGACCTTCGTAATTAAGCCCCAAACCTACTCTACAAATATCGAGTTTCTAAGTCGTTTCTTCCGGAAGTTATTTTGTTTACGGTCAGCCTAACGGCCGACTGCGTAAACACAATAACTTCCGAAAGAAACAACTTAGAAACTCGATATTTGCAGAGAAGGTTTGGACCTTAATTACGAAGGCCGAATTCGTGAATGGTTAAAATCCACCCAATGATTCCGTAGATATACCCAATCAAAATTTTATTTTTCCAATATTTCCAAAAATAGAGATCAGATCGAATTGAAATCCAGTACTTCATCGAAAATAACAGTTCGAAGTTTCATACAGAATTTAATGAGGATGATATGATGAGAAAATCATAGAAATTTTTTTTTTCAAATTGTTCTAATAACACGATTATCACGAAATTTTGCATAAAGTTGTCTTTGAGCGTCTTAAAACTAGCTGTGAAGTTTAATCAGGACTGAATCAGTATTTCTCGAGTTATACCGAAAAAATCAACGATATCGAGAAGAAAACCTCGAAATTTGACATATTTTTTCCCGATATCTCCAAAACTTATGATCGTATCGAACTGAAATTTGGTACATTGCTGTGAAATTAGAAGGTCAAAGCGTGAGTAACCTAACTGCCAAGTTTGAATCCAATCGCTCAGGTAGTTTCTGAAATAAAAAATAAATAACTTCAAAACTTCAAATGCCTATAACTCCGAAACTATTCGATTGATTTGGCCCATTAACAAACTTAGCCGCGGCATTCCAATGCGCGATCTATTCTGAAAGTTTCAAGTTACTAGCTCACTTCGTTCGACAGTTATCGTGTCTACGGCCGGCCGGCCGGCCGGACAGAATCGATTTTGACACCGGATTCGTCATCAGTGAGTCCAACCTAGTCGATTGAGACCATTTTCGGCTCAATCATCCAAAATTACAGACATTTGGACAAAACAATAGCACGCTGTTCCCCTAGAACATGCGCGCAAAAATGTAATGCTCTTTCTTAATTCTCCAATGAAACACGAAATAACCATCAACAAACCATTAATTTTCATGTAAATATTATGGGACATGTTAGTTATCACACACATCCATCTCTAGGCGTTGAACACGTGGCAGGACAATCCTGTGTCCTATTCTGTAGGTCCATCGGTGACGTTTTGCGGCCCTGTCTGACAGATCCGAATATACTGAAACTGCCCTCCTGTGCGAGGGTTTCCAATTCATTATGCCGTCCGCTGTAATCCTCCTGTGTAAACGCAGGGAATCGATCCTGTATTTGTAGACAGTTGTGATTTGCGTTGACAGGAGCACTGAGCCTTGTAGCACAGACTGGAGGTAATATTCAGCAGGGAAGGGTGGAAATGAATCTTACGGATGAATTCTGAAAATGAAATCATTATTTGAAGAGAACTGGGAGTTTTATGATGAATGGTGTTCCACAAGTTTCATTCAGAAGATGATAGCTGTGCAAATTCCTAACAGTTTTTCCATGAATACTGCTTCAAGTTGATTCCGATTGAAAGGAGAAAGCAGTTGAAATAATATCTACTGAGTGGCGTAAGAAAGATTACTCCCAGAAGAATGAGTTTGTAACCTGTTAACAGAATTATCAGTTTCAAATATCGATGAAATCTTATTTTACAAGGATTTTGCATCACTTTGTAGGTGTTTTCTGGTTTTCTGAGTATTAAATAAAATTGTTTTTATGTAAATCACCCTCGTGAATTGAAGGATGCAAATTTTCGTCAAGGGCAGTTTCTAGAAAAAAGAGTGCCGCATGAATAATACCGGAACAATGCAAATGATCTACAGAACGAACTGTAACGTTTCAGAGAACAAATGTGACTCTTTCCTCAGACAAAAAAAAACGTGCAGGATCATTCACTCTTGATTATTCTGAATCATTCTCAAAACATTATGGCAACACAGATTCACTTGGTATGAAAGTTTTTCTATTGTACCTCTTTTTTAAGTGAATTCAGCGAAATATGGTCCATTTCTATAGAACATGAGTAGAAATACTGTTCCTCAGAACCTGCTTCCAAAAATCAATTTCATCGTGTTCTACACATGGACATTTTTGCTATCCTTCCATGGAATCACAATTGAAATCATTTCAGTCAACTTTATGGTAAGGAGACCATCAACTTTCTTCAAACTATTTAAACTAGTATATTTCCAGGCATATCTTCTGTTTCGACATAAAATGTTATCCATTTCATTCAATTAGTTCCAGAGAAACGGCTCGAAACCTGCCAAAATTCTTTGAACCCGACTTTATTATCTTTGGCAGCATGCGAGTTGATCCCCAATTCCATTTCCATGACGACTGGACTCAAAGCCAACTTGATATCGAGATTTCGAGCGGCTCTGCTGTTCTCCATCAAAGCTTTCATCGTTTATATTTCACAGGAAATCTTGATTTGAAATGATGAGGTAGGGGTAAGTATATGTACGTTTTTGAGGAATCCAATTTAAATTCTCCTGTGAAGTTGATTGAGAATACAGAACGGAAAAGAATCGATATAACGAAGCTCTGATAGAGTCTCTGGTATCAGACGTTTCAAAAGCTGATACGAAGCGTAATTTATCCAACAAATGCAAGGGGATATATAGTTTATAAGCATGATAAGATGGAAGCGGAAGCAAAGGAGAGAATGGATAGAAGTGAAGAATTCTTATTGTCATGGTGGCACATCAATAGATGATGAAATCCATGATAAGAAATGGAGGCAGGATGTCAAATTCAGCTTTTGTTCATTTGGTTTTCTTTTATCCATGATTCTCGAACGATTCCGAAACTAACCTTGTGACTCATCTTGTTCATTTCTGGGTATTCAGATCGCTACGTTACCTCAGAGACATTACTAAAAAAATACAGGGGCTGTTCACCCTTAGGAAACACATAAAAGATATGATGAATCCTCAACTCTAAAAAACTTCCAATCAACAATCATTCATCAAAAAAGATCTTCTCGGATTTCTAAGATATGGAATGGTTTCAGAAGAAGCAACCAGCCAGAGCACTGCTACAGCGTCAAATCAGGACCCTTCTAAGGAGATTGATGGTAAGCTGACGTGTTGTAGATTTTCATATCCCCAGCAAAGGATGTGAATTGAGAAGTCAAGACAGAAGACAGATCAAATCCACAATGGTTGAAAATCAAAGCCCGAAGAATACATCCTTGGGGTATACCACTCAGCATAAATCTCTATAGAGACCTTTACTGCTCAACCTCAATAGAAAGGTATCCATCTCTCAGTAGTGTTTCAATGCGCTGCATGAGTTAATGGTGAATAATTAGAAATGGCAGATGAATATCATCCTCTCTCTGCTACGATCAGCAAGAACATACAGCTGAAGTAATATTAACATGCATAATTAATCTTATTGAACTGAACATTTATTCGACTTGCTACTATTCATTCCGTGCTACCATACTAGAGGCAAGAGGTAATATGGTGACGTTCTTATGGATGCTAGGACTATGTGGTAATGAAAAAAATGAGAAAGCCTCAGAAGAATCGAAAAAACCTTGGATTAACACCTGCTGGTTCCAAATCCTTCTGTAGGCTCAGGAAAGATATATTTTGACAGCATTCCAATAATAGTATCTTTACCGGGTAGGTCTTGCAGTTTCACAAGCTGAGCTACTCGTGATGGTAGGAATCTTACAGGACACTTTTGGTGTAAACGCCTCGTTCACAATATGTGCACGTCAGCAATAGACACATGCAAATAGTAAACCGAAACAGTCGAAGACATGTTGTGCAAATGTTCAAAGCCAGCTTGCCCATAACCTTCACATATGGGCTGGTCAGTTCTGAGTCTTCACGACATGACAGCCAAGAATTCCAAGGAATCCATTAGATTCGTGAGCATCATTGTTGATTTGCCAAGGAGTGAAGCAATACGATTATAGAAGAAAGGATCCTGAAAGTCACAGTCCCGATCAAAAAATAACTTTCCATCGAAATCGAAATATCATATGTATTGGAGTAGGTATATCACGGTTCTAAATTGACCAAATCAATCCTCACACCCCAACCCAATTAAGCCAATTAAACACTGAATTTATAAAGCACACAATTGGGCCATACCGGAACTACGCCATATTGCACGCAGGGTCCATTGTTCCTTCATGAATGGATAAAAATCATCGGGAACGGCATTAGACTATTGGTATCCAAACACAAAGGGATCCCAGCAAGCGCATCCCAATCACGGTATTGATTCTTTAGGGGAAAATCCAGTGACACGGTATAAATGAGATACCCATCGACGCGAAAAATTCCGGCCTGGGTCCTCCGATTTTTCCGTATGTCCGTCGGTCCATTTATCCTCATTTTTCGGACGCTCATTGTGCGCGTATGCGCTTCCGACCGGCTTTAATTTTTTAGGGGATCCCTAAAGCCGGGTTCGGATGCGGGGTAGATATTACGAATGTGGCCTTCTTTTTGGAACTGTGATCGATACGGGCAATTCAATTATTTTCGAATATTTTACGGCTGCTCTGGGGTAGGATAAGGGCGTGACTGGAATTTTGGATTATGGGGATGTCATAAGGTTTCGATTTAACGAGGGTTGTAGGTTGTAGGTCGTAATTGGTCAGTTGTTTCGCTTGTTTATTAGTTTTGGATTCATTCGACTATATAGGAGATTTGGATGAAGCTTGTTTCTTGATGAATCTTGTCACGTTTCGAGATTATCAAGATTCTTTTTGTTATACAGGGTGATCTATGAGTGCTATTATGATGAAGAACCCGATAAAAGTCTCGTAAATACTTCTACCTAAACATCTAACGTGCAACTCTGCGCAACTCCTAGTTGACCAGTAGAGGTTCAATTAACATTAGGTTCTACATTCCTATCTGCTACGTCCATGACATACCCTAATATTAGGAACCTTGAGAAAAGGTGTTGTAGCCTTTTCCCAGAGGCACAATCTTGAATCAGATGTCAGACTTTATGGCTTCCTAGGAGAAACGACAGGGTAATCAAGAACTTTTCATATGTTCTGTAGATGATAATTCTTAGCATATTGTCTCGTGAGCGCTCCTGTTAATTTATCCAGTTCTGATTACCAAGTAAAATAGACTTTTCGTTGCAACTCATTCAGTAGGACAGGAAATACATGGCATGTTTCTTTCGAATGACCATCTACCAGAATCCAAGCTAGTTAATACCTTAACTGACCCCTACTGATGGCTAGCTAGGAAATTTAAGACTTCATGACAAAGTTTGTTATCATCCCATGAATATTGGTCCGATTCGTTTCAGTTCAGAAGACACCATTGTTAAATACAGATTTTTCTGTATTAACCTTTACATAATAATATTTCATTTTTTTACCCTTTTCTAAGGTTTTTTACTTTGATCATTATATGCCAGTTGATATAATAATTTTGTCATTGAAGACGTAGTTCGTCGACGACATAAAAGTATATCGAAAGATATCAAATCAATATCGAAAGATATTATTATGTAAAGGTTAATACAGAAAAATCTGTATTTAATTGTTGTATCAATAGCCTTTAACAAGTAGACTTTTTTGAATTTAAGACACCATAAGTCTATGAGGCTAAGTCTTATGAGGCATCGTTTTGAAGAAATACCAAGATTACCAAGAACAACATGCTGGTACTCCAACGGCTACCACACCGATTCACCACAGAAATATGCAGCTACGAGCACAAAAAACTTAAAGTAGACCTCCAATGCTCTGAGAAGTGGACTACAGAATGGTTCTAACGTGGTTGTTTGCGGTGTAAAACGATGAAAAATGGTTAATTAAGTGTGGAACTCAAGTTTGACGTCGTTTTTAGGATTCCTGTTCTTTGCCGAAAAAATTAAGATAGGACTGTAGAACACTCCATATGGAGTGAACAAGAATGGGAAAGATTATTGTTGAAACATTAATCCAGATTTGGTTTGGGACCAGATTTTTATGGAGAACAGCATGGAGTCACCATAATAATGTAACTTGGAAATCCCTCCTCAGAGCTGTTTTCGCACTGTGCTTCCCACAGCTCGTCCTCCAGCTCTAGAGCCCCAATGAACTCCAATATCGGTGAGGGCTCCAGGAGTGTGAGTTCACATTTCTCCTATAACTCTCCTGGCCAAGACATTCCTTGCGCAGGTTTGCAATGGTGAGGCATTCTTTGATCTGGTGAACATACGTTTCCTCCTCTTCTCCTGCATTCGTCAATTTTTGATGGGACCAATCTCTTCATGAGCTTCCTTAGAAGACAGTGTCCTGTGAGGAAGCCAATGAGGAGGCTCAACTTGTTCTTAGTGACATCCAAATAATTTTTGATCTTGTAATATCAAAGTTTCGAAAGATTATTTTAAAATGATCCATCCCTAGAAAGTCCTTCCAGAGTGCCCCTCTTTGATTTTCTTCATTCTCCAGAAACTCTCTCTTATCGATGCATTTGCCTCTACCACAGAAAGGTTCTGGGTCAGTAGGAAGCGTTTGTGCTTCCTTTCTGGCTTGAGTGTTAGCCTCTCCATTTCTTTTAATTCCTGAGTGCCCAAAAACCCAAAATAAGAAGATCTTGTTGTTCTTTCCTTCTTCATTGAATTTCCTTCGGCACGGAAACACTCTACATGGAGTGAATAAAAATGGTAAAGAGTATTGTTGAAACATATTACTAGTTTTTCCATTTGGTCTGGACCAGATTTTTATGGAGAACATTATGGAGTCACCCTGGTAAAGTCACTCGGAAATTACAGCTATTTGGGCAAAACGATAGCATGTTATTCCCTACGGCATGAATTCGAAAAAGACTAACTTTATGGGTAATTTCTCACTCCGAACCATCGATAAATAGAACTTCCAACGTCCTGACAAAACTGTGCATTTTCTATGCTCTCTTCAGCATCGAAATTTACGAGAATACTAAAGCCTCTCCATTTATACAAAATGACGGTGTCTTTGCGCTATAACGTTCGGCAATTAGGGAGAACGAGCGAGCCAATTCTCAAAGTTGCTCCGTTTGCATCATATTTCATTTTTGAGAGCATCCATTAGTTCGAAATCTTGTTATGGCGATAGCTTTCCTTCCCTTTCAGAGTGGCGCGAGAAAAGTGCATGTTTAGGAGAGCGCGATGCAGATCTCTGAATTTTTCATCTCGATATGGAGCAGGGTTCAAGTTTCCAGTTCATGGATCATTGATTTTTATGCTTCTTCGTTTTCGGCATATTTCTGTGGAAGCTGGAATTTCCACTGTGTTAGCTTGTCCTATCGTTTTGGAAATTGTAGGAACAAACACATTTATAATATTATATGTACATTTTGAGCGTTACATCTAGAAGTAATGACTTTGTGAAAATGATTCATTGTCAACAGGATGACCATTTTTGAAGCATGCTTTGATGAGGATATCGACGTTTCAGTTTGCATACAGATAGATTTTTTGGTATTTTGTTTGTCAAATAACCTAGGAAAGGACTGACGTGAAGTAAGCAGATTTTGCGCGTAGGTTCAAAGGAAATGACTTCTTTGGCAACGAATTTGAACATGCTCTATTTACTCGATCTCAATTCTATATTATTTATGATTTTGGAAATATTGGGAAAATGAAATTTTGAATGGGTATATCTACGGAATCATTGGGCGGATTCTAATCAAAGTCCGAACCTACTCTACAAATATTGAGTTTCTTAGTTGTTTCTTTCGGAAGTTATTGTTTCTAATTCGTGAATGGGCAAAATCCACCCAATGATTCTGCAGTTACACCGATTCTAAATTATATTTTCCCAATATATCCAAGGATACAGATTAGATCCGATTGAAATCCAAAACTTCATCGTAAAATGACAGTTTGAAGGTTCATACAAAATTTCATAAGGATCATATGCTCGAAATATAACAGAATATTGAACAATTGGAAAAAAATTTTAATTTTATTTCAAATTGTTCTGATGACACGACCATCACAAAATTTCGAACAAGGTTGTCCATCAGCTAACAAGCTGCCATCATGATATAATCAGTATTTTTTGAGTTTTTAGAAAAAAAAGCGATATAAAAAAAACCACGAAATTTGACATGTTGTTTCACAATATCTCCAAAATTTATTATCGTATCTAACTGAAATCTGGTACACTTCTGCGAAATATAAAGTTCAAAGTATGATCGAAATTTTTCCTGAATGTTATTAATGGTTCCTCAAGAAAAAACTACCTATACGAGACCGAGTTCTATTACATTATTCATTTCTGTAACTCCAACCAATAAAAAGAACCCATTCTTCAATACTGCATAGTCAAGTATGTATTCAAAACTCCTTTCATAAAAATGCAGACCCTTGAAATCCACCAACGTGTGCATTTATATTGGTGAAAATAGTATTTTTCATCAACTTAAATTCTTACGTCTTTTTCAGATGAAAACTTACCATATCAGCAGCTTGTAGAAGCAAAGAGGGTAAGTTCATATTTTGTTTATGTTTGAATTACTCTCGCAATCATTTAATAAGCTTTCTTTCTCTCACTTGGGATTAGAGTCAGGAAATTCCGGCAGCAAGGACAGGATTGCATCAGGGAAATTTCTGGAGCATTCGATATTTAGTTGATTAAAACTATGCCGAACACGTTGATGAAATTTTCAGAACAGCTATAAGAAAAATTATTTCAGCGCCTCGTTTTCATTTTCAAGAACCGAATATGAACAAATAGTACACAGGAAAGATTTTTTGACGAGAATATTATTCAGATTGTATTTATATACTATCTGAATCTTACACATTAATTGGCGCATTTCGTAGAGAAAATATACCTACTCAGTTACATTAGATGTGCTACACCAGGAAAAATCCCTTTATTACATAGATAGAAAGATATATGGATAGATATTTTCATTCAATTCGAGAGTTATTGTACAGTACAATGAAATTGAAATCCGTCAAAATATTGTTCATTCGCAGAAAGAAAAAAATCCAGACGATGAACGTGGTTCGAACCTCATAATGAATTCATACAGGATTTCCTTGAGAATTTCAACATCTTTCATTACTTTTATTATGTTAGGAAGAGCATTCATCAATTTTATTCCAAGATAAAGAGGAGATTTTTCTGTTATTAACGTCATATTTGGCAACTTGGTACTCTGGCATCAAGAATGAAACGGTAACAATTCCAGAAAATTTTCAGGCAAAAAAAACAATAATTAGTTTGACAACAGCGTAAATGAATACACTTTTGTACAAGCCAAGAAATCAACGAAATGAGATGATCGATGTCTGCTTGTGACGAGACTCGAACTCCCTAGATCAACTGTGCCAAAGTCTGTGGGGCTAGATGCAAATTAGACAATATCCTCTACATCATATCCCACTTACATTTTATAAAATTTGAATCCGATGAACATCTTGGCTACGGCACAACTTTAAAGTCAGCTCCTTGAAAAAGTTCATGGTTCGACGAGCAATATGGAAAAGTAGTAAAGCCTCTTTTTAAAAAAGGTTCGAAGGATAATTTGGCTAATTATAGGCCCATAGGACTCCTGTCTTCTTTCGCAAAGGTGTTTGAGAAGGTTCTGTCCAATAGGTTGTTGAAATTTTTTCGGAAATTCAATGTTTTTGCAAGCTGCCAGCATGGTTTTATGAAGGGAAAGAGTACTGAAACAGCTGTTTTTGAACTCACTTGCAAGATCTTGGAAGCACTTGAGAAAGGTGAAGTTCCCATAGCTATCGTGCTTGATTTGGCCAAAGCATTTGATAGTGTAAATCATAAACTTTTACTCTACAAGCTAAGTGTATACGGCATAAGGGACAAGCAACTTGAACTAATTGAGAGCTACCTTAAGAATAGAAAACAAAGAGTCCTTGTTTCTGAAGGAAATCGAGATTACATATCTTCTGAGAGACTTATCGAGTTGGGCGTGCCACAGGGCAGTATCTTGGGACCACTGCTATTTGTTATTTTCATCAATGACCTCCCTAACATCTTCTTTTCTAGTTTCATCAGGTCTCTGTTGTTTGCTGATGATGCTGATATCATCATCTCTGCATTGAATATTCTGAGCGGTATAAGGTAATTTAAGGATGCTATGGATAGAGTAAATGAATGGTGTATTGAAAATCAGCTAGTAATTAATAATGATAAGACCCAATGTATTATTTTTAAGACTGATAGAACAAATCGTAGCTATCCAGAAAGCATAAACTACAATAACAATGAAGTACCGATCAGCGAATGTGTTAAGTTTCTGGGAGTTCATATAGATAGTTTCATGAAATACTATACCCATGTCGAAGGAATCAATAAGAAATTGAAATCGGTTATTTATGCCTTAGGGGTTCTTAGACATCAGGTGGATATTGATGTATTAAAAACGGTTTACTATGCTATGTTCCAGTCACAAGTAAGTTATGGCATTATTTTTTGGGGAAGCAGTTCTGGATCGCATAGAATTATGAAAACACAAAAGTTGGCCTTGAGAGTAATATTTCGTTTGGGTTTCAGAGAATCATGTCGTAATAAGTTCAAGCAAAATAACATTTTGACTATCTATGGACTGTACATATATAAGATCTTGATGTTCATGCATAAACATCAGCATTATTTTCGTAGTCATTTAAATGTAAATAATACTAGAAGAATGCACCCATTTGTTTTTCCTGTGCATTCTTTGTCTTTAACTGAAAAGGGACCATTGTACATGGGAATTAAACTATTTAACAGTTTACCGGTAGAAATTCAAAGATTATATGGTCATGTGTCTTTCGGGAAGTCTCTGTATCGTTTTCTTTTAATGCTTGAGCCATACAATATCGAAGAATTTTATTGTAGGGATATTGTAGCGAATATTTGAAAATTTTTGTTTTTGTATGACCTGTTTTCCTTTCTACATATTTTGTATATATGGGAAATCAATAAATTATTGTTATTGTTATTGTTATAGTACATTGTGTTACTTAGAGAGTTCTACTGGACGTCCATTTATGCCAGCCACATATGCTCTAGTCTACCAGAGAGGTTGACCTGTGCAGGTTTCAGGCCTGACACCGTTACATGTATGGAATGTCTCGCACACATGCTTAGGTTCATTGTAGGATGCTTCGAGGAAGAATCGAGTTCCGCTTCTTCCCTGGTCGCCTGTGCAAATCTGCACCAATACACGCACCGGTTGACCTGTGCAGGTAGAACTGTGCAGGTCAACCTCTATGGTAGACCGTGAAGTTTGAGGTCAGCATTAGATTGGGTAGTAGATTGTTCTGCGGGTCATCGGCATTATGAAGCGCAGCTGTCATTCTTTCTTGAATAATGATAAGTGCTGATAGGCTTCCATAAGCAATAGCTCCCCAAATTTATTCAGTGACTCTCTCTGTTATGTTACTGTGTAGATTATTCTAAATGAAGGATTTATTTATCCATTCATTCAAGTTATAACCCTAACAGTCTTGTGTACATGTCTGTCAACAACAAATGCAATACTAACGATAAAACGTGCGTATATGCCATTCTGTCTCCAACTCTGCCATTACACATAATTACTACATAATTAAGAATTATAATGGATTATTTACTTCATTATTTTCGAGACTTTTTCCACAATCAGAATATAAGTATTCTTCAATCATATGTACTGAATTAACTACATGTAAAATCGAGAATCATAAGCATTCTCGCAAATTCCTCCTAAATGAGTTCAGGTTTTCGTTCTCAATTTCCATAGACACCTCTGAGCCTATTTTTCTTCAACTTTCGAATATAAAGTCATTCCTTTACGACCAACCAAACAAACCAATGATCCTTTTCAAGAATAAAATCGGCATAATTCTGTTTTAAGCACTTACATTCACTCAAAAATTTCGAACAAAACTGTGGATAAATCAACTGCTACCCCTCATAAGTAGATTCTCAATATAAAAAGTTCAACAGACTCGAAAGATCTAATTTTCTGAAAGAACGCCCTCCAACGTTTGATCTTTTGGTTTCGGAACGCAACCTTCCTTGATTCAACTCCACATAAAGGAAACGTCTCCACCAAAGTCGATCATCAGACAAAAATACACCTGCACGAATCTTCAAAGCGCCCAATTTTGGCCAAAACCCCAACCTCCCACTCCCTTTTCCATTGCAGTTCCTCTATTACACTCTGACTTTGTATCTTATCGGTTTGCATTTCCTTCCGCTCACTCTTCATATCGCTTATTTATTCAAAACGGACACTGAGCCAACTCAAAGCCCTCTAGAGCTTCGGTGAGAGTTTCAGCTCCGCATAAATTGAAATATATATTTCAATAAAGGACGGGACAAGTCCAGTTTAGTGCCCTAATCTGCGTTGCACTCGTAGTTTATTCAGGAATTGGGAAACAGCGCCATCTACGTCGAGGAAAGCGGTAGTTATGCATGGATGACTTGATCAGAGCTGGCGAGCTGACACCGCCGTGAAGTTTTTCAACTCGTTGGTCTCAATAAAAAAGTAATAATAGAATAACATAGCCATCAATTCTTCCTTGAAGAGCCCTTCAAAAAAACTCAGAAATGAAAAACGCGAAAGTTTCAAATTGAATTCGTTTCGAAAATACCAGACCTATGGGCAAGTTCGGTATTGAAATATAGGTTTTCAAGCTCGCGGAATATGACTAAGACATTATCTCATCGATATATCCTACCGTTTCGATTTTCACCTGTCTAATGGGAAATTTCCGAATTGTGAAATTTCAAAATCATTTATTTTCCATCTGAACAGTCGGAATCAATTGGTAGTTGCAGATTCCAATTCAGCATCGAACCCTCTTTAATTTTCATTGTTTTGAAGGAAATCTTTTTTCTCAAATTTTCATCGAAACTTCACTAAGGGTCTAGACCTCCTAAAACACTATACTTTGCTTCTTTTCAAGAATTCAGTAAAACCTAGGTGTAGCTTTTTTTTTAAGTGCTTGAGCTCGTTGGTGTCAGTGATAAAAAGCAATAATAGAATCCCACACCCATCAATTCCTCCTTGTAGAGCCATTCGAAGAAAACTCAGAAATGAAAAACGCGAAAGTTTCTAATTGAAATAGTTTCGAAAATACCAAATTTATTGGCAAGTTTGGTATGGAAATATATGAACTCTAGGCCGCTGAATATGACTAAGCCATTATCCCATCGATTTTTCCAACCGTTCAGATTCTCACCAGTCAACTGGGAAATTTCCAAAATGTGAAATTTCAGAATCATTTATTTTCCCTCTCAACTGACGGAATCAAAAAGGAATTGCAGGGTATGATTCAACGTCGGAGCCTCCTTGTTTATACCAATTTTGAAGCAGATAAATTCTTTCAAATATTCATTGAAATTCCCATGAGGGTAAAGACTCTAAAAAATGCTATTTTTGGCTTATTTCCAAAAAAAGCAATTATAGAATCGCACACCCATCAATTCTTTTTTGTAGAGTCCTTCGCAGGTTTTCCGTCAATTCAAAAATCCTTTTTCCAGAATTCTACACCACAATTGAATTGACCTCCCAAAAATACTAAGATGTAACCGAAAACCGTTTTCTCGTAGGTGACGTATAATTCATCATAGTTATCAGAATATTGTTGACATTAAACTCCATGTATCTCGCTTATGCTTCGAAAACGGGGTATATGTCATAAGGCAAAAATGACTTTCTTGATGTCATCTATGTACGTTCGTCCAGCTTAGAATGAAACACTCTGTATATGTCAATCGAAATTGCCTCCAAATCCATGACAAACAATACTCAACTGATAACATCGAATACATACATAAATTTAAAGAGAATTCATCAACGACCAACTCATCCAAATGAGCTTATCCAGAAATATACCAGTATTTACTTATCCCGAAGTCCTGACGTGTCTCCCGAAATCCCTACACCACTACACCCCTAATACCCAATACCATAAAACAACACCGTGGCAGATTTCCCATCTCAGAATCTTCCTAGACGTCGTTTTATGTGCATATATCGAGTACTAAACCGTACCCTGGATGGTACAGACACAATATTGAAATTGCATATCCAATTCGTGTCACGTTCCTGAAAGGGATGTAGATGGCGCTGCTGCGTGCGGGTGTCTCGAAAGATCGCATCGTCCTGAATAATTGTGTCTCTGTAGATAGAGCAGAATGCGAATTTCTCACTTTATTCTCGGTTTTGTACGATGCAGCTAGAGATTATTGGGTCGAGTTATAGTGTTGCGTTAGGGATGAAGGAAATTGTGCTGCAAGATTGCATAGGTGTCTCAGGAGTCCTTTAAAAATGGAATTTCATGAGAAAATAGCGAAAAGTTTTGGGACACAAGAATTGAAATCACTCGTAGTGTCTCAGGAGACTCTGATTTCATATTATATATGAATTGGTGAAGATATTCAGCTATTTTTGGCTGAGTTTACTAGAACAGTCTCGCATCGACAGGACCGTACTCAACACAATATTTTTCCTGAATCATTGATGGCTCGTAGGTGAAGGAAGTGGTTGTATTACATTCACATTGGAAGGTACCGATCTTTTATAATAGATAATGTTTGCAGAATAGGCAGATATTGAGAAATGAAAACTTGAGAAAGTTTTCGGAGTACAGCCGTTTGAAATTTTAAATTCCTTCCCTGATATATCGAAAACTACCCGAACGATCAGATTTAAACTTGGGAGTTAGATCGAAGATTACGATGCGAAACTTAACTCAAAATTTCGTTGGAAACGTACTGTCCGTAATTAAAAAATTTTTGGAATTTTTCTCGAAACAACGTTTGTTCCGTAGAAAATTCATCACATTCAATTCATTACAAAATTATTTCTGCTTAGAACTTGAAATTGATTTTTCATAGCCGTGTCCCAAATTTTAGTTTGATACAATTATAATTCTAGGAGATATTGGGGAAAAGTATGTCAAATTTCGTAGTTTTTCGTCGGTTTTCTTGTGTTTTCTGTAATAACTCGAATAAAAACTAATTTAATCATGATGAACCTTCCAAAATACCAATGAGTAACGTCATGCAAAATTTCGTGTTGATAGTGTCATTGTAACAATCCGAAAATATTTCTTTTCAAATTTCTATTTTGAATATTCAATATTCTGCGATCCTAGAAACATATTATCCCCAAGAAATTCTGTATCAACCTTCAAGCCGTCATTTTTCAATCGAGTTCTGTATTTCGATTCGATCTCAAGTGAATTTTTGTAAATATTGGGAAAACAAGATTTCGAATGAGTAGGTTTATCTGCTGAATCACTGAGTGGAAAAAAAACACAATAACCACGGAAAGAAACGACTTAGGAACTCGATATTTGTGAAGAAGGTTTGGGGCTTGATTACGAAGCTTGAATTCGTTAATGGTTGAAATGCGCCTTATGATTCCGCAGATATACCCTATCAAAATTTCATCTTTCCAATATTTCCACAACTACAGATAATTCAAGACCATTTTCGTCTCGAAATTCGAAAATTACAGACATCGTGACGAAATCATAACGCCCTGTTCTCTAGAACAGGCGAGTTAAAAGTATGCGGCTAAAGTTGTCCACGCACACAAGGTATTTTTTCAGATATTTTCAAAAATATTTAGCAATACCGATGCGGTTGCATTCAGCCCTCTTTCCTAAAAATTACTGATAGTTCTGCAGTAAAAGGCAAAAATCACTCTGTTTTGAAGTGATTTCATACTCAAAAAAACCAATGTGAGGTTCTTCGCTCTTCTCTTTCAAGTCGCTGCGTTTTTAATAGGAAAATCAATTCCTAATAAAACACCAAAATGAAAAAAAACCACTTTTCGTTGGAATGTTTTTATTGAAAAATTTGAAAGAAAATAAAGACTGAGATGGAGTGAAAAATGAAACAATGACTAAAACTGCGCGTATGGTAGTGTTTTCTGGTAAGTTCACAGATTCCTCTGCGAAAATAACCGATAAAGAGGCGAAACTATCACATTAGGTCCTGAATAATCACAACTCTAGTATAAGGCGGAAAAGCACTTCCTTTTCAAGGCTCCCCCTGGTTGCTTTCTTCAGAAAAGCAATTTCAATCGAGTCGGAAAACTCCGCATTTTACGCGAAAAAATCAATTCCCTAAAACGGTTTTCCATTTTTCATAATCGCATTCTCGCTCGAGTCCGCGTTTGCGCGGAAAATTTTCGCTGAGGAAATGATTTTTCACGTCTCACTTCTTGAGAATAACCCCTCGAGGTGTGAAGCGAGTTTTTTCCTACAACGAGAGCTCTACTTCTATTATTTATAGGGACTTCCGCAAAGGAAAAGTGCAATACGAATGATTCTCGCCTGGTCTAGTAGCCTGGGAATCGTAAAATACACGGAAAATTTTCCATTTCCATTTTCGGAATGTGAAGTCTTGAGGAATAGAATTGTTGAGGATGAAAAGATGGAATTTCTGAGTGATGTAAGGTTATGACTATGTTTTATATACAGAAGATGAGAAAACGCAGAAGAACCTAGAAAAGCACAGGCGTGAGGTCAGGAGCTTTTACGCGATTGTTCAAATTCGTTGCCAACGCGATTACCTATTGTTATGGTTTTTTCCAAATCGGTCTTTAAGGAACAGAAAAAAATAACTTACCAATGAACACAAATGCATATATTCAATCATTCATTATCATAATATATAATCAAGTTAATTCCAGGCCTCAAACATAGTAAATTCTATCATAAGATATAAGAAATGTCCAAATCAATCACGATCCAGTAACAAACCCAGAGAATTCATTCCAATATTTCAATAGTTCATTCAGGGCACATAATCCTTTCAAATTATCTTTCTCAACAGGCTTCTCATGATCTGAAAGTATAAGAATTTGTATCAATACCTTGAATTTTATAAAATTGCCTTATTTAGTCAAAAAGTAGGAAATTATGAGGAACTTAAGTGATATTTTGTTGAAAATTATTATTATAGGTTTGAATTGAACAGAACTAGCAATCATAAGTAGAATAAGAGGTAGAATTTCAAAGAAAATGTAAATTTAGGATAGAAGTTATGTCTCGACCCATAAGTTGCACATTATGTAATTATCAGGTTTCTGAAGGAACAAAATTGCAGCTATATTTTAGAAATAGGGTTTATTTAATATAATGAAAGCATTTTTTTGGCGATTGTAAGTAGAAATTTAAGAATACTAGGCAAATTAAATTGTTAACTTAGAACATTGTAATATTTAGGCATAAAACTTGAAAAATTTTATATATAAGAGATTTAGGATCTAGGCAAGAGGCACATCAAAATACGGAGAAAAATACGGCCGAATTTTCTAGACCAAGTTCGAAGAAGGAAAACTTACCTCTGAAGAGAAAACTGCGAAAGCATCAATTTTGGAAGACATCTTTAAAAGCAAAGCATACTAGGATGTGAAGAAAAATTCCAAAGCTCGAGCACAGAGAATTTAGTCCATTTTTAACCATCGTAAAGACTGTAGCTGCTCCTCGTAAGAATTTGTCGAAACATCGTAATATTCCAGTCAGAAACCCAAAGTTAACCAAAATTAAATCAAAGTGACTGGCATCCTGGAAGAATAACAGAATATAATACATGGAATATTAAACAAAATCAAAGATAAACTTACCAGAAAAGAAAATCCAGCAATTTGAAAATCCTAACAAGTGAAATTCGAGCCAGATGAATTTAATTTCAAGAGTCAACCCTGAGAACTTGCACTTTACGCAGTAAACAATCAACGGAAACTTTGGAGTTTATACAGAAAATCCGAACCACAGAAGAATAAAAAGCAACAAAGTGACATATAATAGAAACACCGTGGGTGAGAGAAAAAAGGACATTATTATAAGTTTTTAGATTTAATTTGATTATTTGAGTTAGGTTAGTAATAAGTTTGGCATTTAAATCAATTTCTTAAAAATTATTTCATTAAATATTGTTATTTGAAATTATATAAACTATTTTTTCATACCATGGAATCCACCTGAGAAAGAGATAGAAAGCCGCGCAAAATTCAAATCAAAATTCATATTTTTGTTATTGGATCCTGTTGAAAATTCAAAATTCAAAATTAATCAAAATCAAACAACAGTCAGATTCATAACACTATACACGTATTGACCATGCCAAACGCAACTTTACTTCCGGATATGGAAAATTTGGCAACCTTGTCTCCATGAAATAATGCTTGAACCCTCAAGCTGTACTTTTTCAATTAAATACTCGATATCGATTCGATTCTATTTGTGTTTTTGAAGATATTGAAAAAATAAAAATCAGAATATGTTTTTCTACGAATCATTGGGAGAATTTCACCCATTCTCTAAAATAACCTTCGTGATCAAGCCCTGAAGGTTTTCTTAAATAACGAGTCTCTTAGTCGTTTCTTTTGACGATTAATATGTTAACGGCGGGTTTAACACAATACCAACAGAAAAATCTACTTAAAAACTCCTTAATTGTAGAGCAGCTTTTGAGTTCAACTACGAAGGTTACATACATCCAATAATTTTGCAGATATACTCGATGGTTCTGTAAAAATACCCATTCAAATTTTATTTTCCCAATATTTCAAATGAAACAGATTGGATCTAATTGGAATCTAGTACTTGATCGAAAAATGACAGCGTGAAGGTTCATGTCGAATTTCTTGAGCGACATGCCATGCAAATAGGGGATAGGTAAATGTTAAATAGTTTAAATGAAATGTTCGAATTTTTTTTGAAATATATTTGTCCCATTGTCTCCTAAGATCGAACAATCAGAATACTGTAGATAAAAAATATATCAAACTTCAAGGCAGGCTGTCAAATGGATTCCAAAATACTAGATTTTCCAACAAAATCTGGATAATACTAAACAAAGTTTTTTTCAATTTTCATTTCGTACAATCCGCATGCAATTCTGCTGAAAGTAATGTGAGTGGATATTCTATAACTAACAGTGAAGTGAAGTCTTGAGAGGGTTAGTTCTTCTAGAGATATCAAGAAAATAAATTCAAAATTCTAAACAATTAGGAAATTTGACAAATTTTTTTCAATATTCTGAAAATAAAAATCGGATCGTACTGAAAACTTAGACGCAATTGTTGAATGTTTTATATTGCACCTCAGCATTCCACAACTAGTTTCAAAGTTCTCATGTGATCTATCCTGTTTTTCTTGAGATATTGAGGAAAATATCTCGAAATCTCTAATTAACAACGAGGTTTAAATTTTTTTATATCCAAGAATAAACAACGAATCAGTTCAAAGTTTGAAGCGCTCTTGTTCAATCTCAACTTCAAGGTTTGTGTTGAATGTCTTGGTAATCTAACGAGAAGTCTCCAGAAACCGAGGTAAATTGTAGAAATTTTATTTTTCAATTTTTTAATGGAAGTATCTTTAGGAATTCGAATGAGTAAAACGTTTCCACGATCTTATTCCACCCAAGTTCGACATACTCGACCGCACAGCACCAGAAGGAATCAAAAAATGAATTTCTCGCAATGCGTAATTTTCACGGTACACCTCAATGGCCACCAACCGTCCCAGAAACGCGTCCAACCGTCCGTGAACATATCGAAGGCACCCACACGCTAATATTTCGTAAATTAAAGAGAAAAAATGAAAACGGGGCAACAACACGCGTTCGCAAAACAATTTCGCACGGTAGGCTGGACAGGCGGAAAAGATCAAAAAGGATCTTTTTGTCGGCGTCAGTGTACTCAAAGGATGATTCTTTTTGCCAGCGCGAACGCTGCGAAAAAGGAGGTTTCCAGGGTTTCTCGTGGTGTCTGATATGATTATATTAAAATTGCAGAAATGCTTAACAAGGGCAATGAATAAATCAGAACTGACGACAGCGCTAAATGATTTAGTAAAAGAAGCACTGGAGTGCGAACAATTGTAAAAAATTCGTCGGTCGGTGTTTTCTCATTTGTGAATAATATTTCACGTGTTTATGGGGTGTTCAGGGGGTGGTTTTCGGTTTGAGAAGTCCTGGATAATGCTGGTAATTGTTGGGATGGTGAGAATTGCTTAGGGGGTTTTCCTTTGAGGCGCCCGGGAATTTTCACTGAATTTGTTGTATTTAATTCTTGAGTATTCTAGAAAATGGTATATGTTGGAACAATAATCAAAATTCAATCTGGTTACCAGCTGGTTCCCGAGGTATTGTGTAAATACCCTAAAATTCTCCGAAAGCAAGTCGTTTCAGACCATTTTATTGGTAAAAATGGAATTTTTCGAAATTTTTCAACAATACGATTCCCACAAACTTTTGTACGAATTTGCTGAAGAGTTCCCCCTAACAAATCAGCTTCAGCGCGAATACTGAAGTAGTTCTTGAGATATCGAGGAAATAATATGATCCTGTATTCCACCCTACCATTTATACGAAACCGAATACCGTGGACGCACGCCACTGCCCCTGCTATCATTCAGGGCTTATCCGAACTACTTTATAAATGACCCCTTCGATCCCCTGTCAGAACCATCCACATGGGACCGTCGTTATTTCCTAAGAAGCAGCTAGTTACGTCACGTGGTCGCCCATATATCAAACTAATTTCGTTATTGGGCGATTTTTGCGCCCGATTGACCGCATCTCGACAAGCTAGGGGCGGTTAAGTAAATGGTCGGTTGGACAGGATTGAATCCTGGGTATTTATCCTGGTCCTGGTAGGTCTTGAGGGGATTAATCACGGGTGTTCTGGAGGACTTCGGTAGATTGAATTGGTGCGGATGGAAAATGAAGAACAAAACGGCTGTCTCAAGAGACAGTGATGTATTTGGTATTTTGGAAGGAATTGCATTTACTTGGAATCTAGTAACACACCGTTCAGTAAGAATCAGGACAAACCAGTAAAAAGCTTAGGCCATTACCTTACCTGAGATTGTTCGCACTACGGACGGTTTTCAATTTTTCACAACATTGTATCAAACTTCAGTCTGATTTTATTCGAACTTTCCTACATATCACGAAACCAGGAAAAAAAATGTTGAATTTATTTTTTTTTTTTTTTTGGGAATCACTCAAAAAATAGATCATGAAACGAGATAACTATTTGCTGAATTCTGATGCAAAATTAAATGCTTGATTTGGCGACAATCGTGTCATTAAATGAATTGAAGGAAATTATCTCAAAACATTTTCGCCCATGGGCTTGAACCTGCGCGCAAAAATCAAAATTAAATATACCCCTTCAAAATTTTATTTCACCAATATTTTCACGAATACAGATTGGATCGAATTGAAATCCAGCACTTTATCGCAAAAAGACATCTTAGAAGTTCATACAGAATTGTGTAGGGATCAGAAGATCGCAGAATATTCAAGATTTCAAAACAATATTGGAATTTTTTCAAATTGTTTTAATGCCACGATCATCACAAACTTTCACACGAAGTTATTCATCAGTATTTTCAAACTTACTGCCAGATTTGTCATGATTGAATCAGTATCTTTTGAGTTGTTTCGAAAAAAAACAATGACATCGAGGAAACTTTACAAACTTTTCCCAATATCTCCAGGAACCATTATCATATTGAACTGTTTTTTGGTACAGTGCTGTAAAACAAACCAGTAAAAAGCTTAGGCCATTACCTTACCTGAGATTGTTGGCACTACGAACGGTTTTCAATTTTTCACAACATTGTATCAAACTTCAGTCGGATTTTATTCGAACTTTCCTACATATCACGAAACCATGGAAAAAAAATGTTGAATTTATTTTTTTTTGGTTTTGAGAATCACTCTAAAAATAGATCAGGAAACGAGATAACTATTTGCTGAATTCTGATGCACAATTAAATGCTTGATTTGGTGACCATCGTGTCATTAAATGAATTGAAGGAAATTATCTCAAAACATTTTCGCCCATGGGCTTGAACCTGCGCGCAAAAATCAAAATTAAATATACCCCTTCAAAATTTTGTTTCACCAATATTTTCACGAATACAGATTGGATCAAATTGAAATCCAGCACTTTATCGCAAAAAGACATCTTAGAGGTTCATACAGAATTGTGTAGGGATCAGAAGATCGCAGAATATTCAAGATTTCAAAACAATATTGTAATTTTTTTCAAATTGTTCTAATGCCACGATCATCACAAACTGTCGCACGAAGTTATTCATCAGTATTTTCAAACTTACTGCCAGATTTGTCATGATTGAATCAGTATCTTTTGAGTTGTTCCGAAAAAAAACAATGACATCGAGGAAACTTTACAAACTTTTCCCAATATCTCCAGGAACCATTATCATATTGAACTGTTTTTTGGTACAGTGCTGTAAAACAAACCAGTAAAAAGCTTAGGCCATTACCTTACCTGAGATTGTTGGCACTACGGACGGTTTTCAATTTTTCACAACATTGTATCAAACTTCAGTCGGATTTTATTCGAACTTTCCTACATATCACGAAACCAGGGAAAAAATGTTGAATTTATTTTTTTTTTTAGTTTTGGGAATCACTCTAAAAATAGATCAGGAAACGAGATAACTATTTGCTGAACTCTGATGCACAATTAAATGCTTGATTTGGCGACAATCGTGTCATTAAATGAATTGAAGGAAATTATCTCAAAACATTTTCGCCCATGGGCTTGAACCTGCGCGCAAAAAGCAAAATAAAATATACCCCTTCAAAATTTTCTTTCACCAATATTTTCACGAATACAGATTGGATCAAATTGAAATCCAGCACTTCATCGCAAAAAGACATCTTAGAGGTTCATACAGAATTGTATAGGGATCAGAAGATCGCAGAATATTCAAGATTTCAAAACAATATTGGAATTTTTTGCAAATTGTTCTGATGCCACGATCATCACAAACTTTTGCACCAAGTCATTCATCAGTATTTTCAAATTTACTGCCAGATTTGTCATGATTGAATCAGTATCTTTTGAGTTGTTCCGAAAAAAACAACGACATCGAGGAAATTTTACAAATTTTTCCCAATATCTCCAGGAACCATTATCATATTGAACTGTTTTTTGGTACAGTACTGTGAAATATAAAGTTCAAGGAACAAGCAGGAGTTTTTTCGAAAATGGTAAAAAGTTTCCGAAAAACAATTTCACTGACTGCACGATCTCAACAAAATTTCGTGAAAATTTGGGCTTTGATATGCTTCAACTAAATAGCTTCAGTCCAATTGCTCCAGTTGTTCTTGAAATATCAGGTAAATATTCCCAGAAGTTCAAATGACTAGAACTCCGAAACCATTTGGCTGATTTGTTTTATTAACGAACTCACCTGCCGCATTCAAATACGCGACCTAATCTGAAAGTTTCAAGTCGCTTACTTACTCCATTTGATAGTTATCGTGTCGTCGGTCCGACGGCCGGCCGTTCGGACAGGAGCTATCTCGACACCGGATTCTTCATCAATTAGTTCAACCTAGTCCTTTGAGGGCATTTTCAGGACAGAACGGTAGCACGCTGTTCCCCATAAAACGCTCGCGAAAGGAAGTCTTTGTCAGTATTATGATATTTCGCAGAAAATATTTCTATATTTGTGAAACATTACAATGAATTAAACTCGTGCATAAAAATGATCAGATAGTTCTGCATTTGAGTGTGTTATTTATAAAAATTCGTTTTGGCTCCTTCGCAAAAATATGAAAACAACTTTTCCAAAATTATATATAATTTTGCACATAACCGATAATTCTCAGGTAACAGAACAATTTTCCTAATTACTCAAAAAACACTGCCTCTGCAAGGAATTGAACAAGCGCGTAAAAGCTTATGACCCCACTTATGTGCCTTTCTAGAATTTCAATATTCACGAAGATGAATCCCTCCATGTTACAAACCAGAAATTTTACTTTCACCTTCTATCCCAAAGGGACGCTCCTGGATATAGGAGATTGATCCTTCAGAAATGCAGGAGACATCGATGATCCCCACTGACAGTTCACCGAACGAAATATATGGAACATAGAAAAAATTGGGACAGCTTTATCTACAGCCCATCATGCGTTCCGATACAAACGATTTGGTTATTGGGATGGCCATCTCGAATAATATCGGGTTCTTTTCGCTCCATTGTGTTCAGATCGACGGTCGATTTGGGACCTGGGCATTCTTCGATACAAAAAGTGCGGTCTTTCGAAGCTTTTTTCTACGGTGATTTTTCTTTTCAGTATACTGTTAGTGAAAAGGGGACCTTCCAAGTAAATGACTGGATAGTTACGAGATTTAGAAAAAAATATTGACTTTATTTTGTCCGTATAGATTTGATTTTTTCGTCACATATTTCACCTTGTCTTATTGGCGAATGAAGATAAGCACTACTCCCTCTAGTGGCTATCCGAGTAACCCGAGGTACAGACATTATCATTGACAAGTTAAAAGAAATGTTAAGAAAATTAGAAAATGTATGCATTTTTCTCGGCGTTTGTGTGATTTTACAAGTGCTTCTACTGAGGAAAAGCAAACTCAAATGTCCCTTCCCATAGATTTCTACAGCCCGGTAAAAAAATTTAAAGTTAGAGGGTGAGAGAAACTTCCTTTAACAAGTCAGGCCTGAAAGTGTTGAAGAATCGATAAAAACCAACAAACAAGATTCATGAGAGTCTGTTACCTGCATTTTATCGATGTTGATCATTTTTATAGAGGTAAGCACGAATTGCACAAAAAATATATTAGATCACATTCATGAAGACAATTTTTTCCCAGGCCCATAATCCAAGCAGAGAAATTTACTTAAGAGGAATGCTATGCCTTCCCGAAATCTGCCTGTTGAACTGATCATTAAGGAACAACGTAAATGTTCTAGTGATAGAACTGAGTGTTGGAAAATTTATTTGTCAATTCATAATGAATAAGGCTTACGGTACAAGTAGCATTAGTTTCATTTGAATGTATTCATTTTATTCACAATATATTGAGTATTTAGTCCTTCCCTAAAGAATAGTAAAGTTATGAGTATTTGTCTCTTATTCCAAAAAGTATATTTTACAATACTATCTGTTTTTCAACTTTCAAGACAGCCTAAGAAATCCACCAAAGTCAATCTTGCGATTTGGATCTGAAAATAAATAAGATTAAAATACTGTCTAACCTCAGAGATATCCCCGTAATTTTAGAGTTGCTACACTCAATTAGATTGAAGGATGATACATACCTACTTTATAAGAATGGAATATGTACTCCCAGTAATACTCTCGTCAACTATAAAAGTCTAAAAAGTCTTTGAATAAATCGTGAAATCAAAAATTATCAAACCAAACAGTACAAAATCGACTATCAAAACAAAATTTATGTCTGTATGTAAGCTTCTAAAACTGGCCACCGTGGCGCTGCAATCTTAAATTCAGACGCCAATAGTGAGTTACTCAACACTCTTGTGCAAGAACATTAAAAACCTGACCTGACGTGAAGTCAGCAGCTTTTGCAAGCATGTTCACAGCATAAATCAACACAAAATAGATTATTGAAAAGAATCGAAAAACTTCCAACCTTATCAGGATAAACCTCTAGTTAACAAAAGATAAATCAATATTCGGTCTGAAAATTTAATAGCTTGGAAGAATCACTCTTTATATATCAAAATCCATCGATGCAACCTTCAGCAGATTTCATAGTTTACTCCATTTTGATGCAGATGAAAAATGGTGTTTCTCGGATAGTTCGCAAAAAAGCGAACAAAATTTGATCGTTAAAGCTGAAAGATCGAACATGTTGATGACTGAATAAAAATTTAATAACCGTTCATTCTTCATAACACGACAGGTTTATGGATTGTTGTCTTAAGATTATTTATTTAAAATATAGAATTTTATCGCTAGTTTCAACCTGAATTTAATTTGACTTCGTTTTATGAATATGGGTATTTGCGAAATCATTTAACTTTCCCAAGGGCCGATCGTTAACACGATAACTTAGGGACTGGATAGTTTTTGAGTGAATTTAGGGCTTGATGGACTAGGTGGAATTGGCGAATGAACAAAATCCACTCAACGATTCAGCAGACAGAGCTATTCGAAATTTTAATTTGCTGATATTTTCTTCTGGGTGGAATTGAAATCTAGAACTTATTTAAAAAATGATAGTTCCGAGCTTCATGCAGAATTTCGTGAGGAATATATGAGAAGGAAATCTTTTACTCAAGAATTAAAGCTGCGTGTGCTGGGGTCAATACGTGAATAGGTGACGACATTGGAAACGAATTTGAACATGCTGGTGAAAGCTGCTGATAAATAAAGAAATAAAGTGACCTGAACTCATAAGAGATATGAATCTGGCACTGCAAACTTGGCTCAAATCTTTAAAATTACTAATATTGTCAAGTTGATTCAGCAAATTTAGCCGGACATCCATCAATAACGAATATCCAATTCATCTTGAGAGAAAAAGATTCATCAGAACATTCAGAATATAGCTCAATTCATTGATATTTCCCAAAATTGATCGTAAAAACATGACAAAGGCGACCTCAGCACCATTAATACTTTCAGAAAGAAAAAGAACAATATCTGACACTTCTAGCTCCTTGTTGTGGACGTTAATGGGTGATAGTGAGAAAAATCACAATATATTCTATGCATCCATGTTCTATCTGAACCAGGGCTGGGCAAAATACATGCTTGGCTCAATTGAAATACAAATTACAAAATACTTTCTCGCAGGTATTTGAAATACAAAATACTTTCAAGTCGGGTATTTGAAATATAAAATACAAAATACAGTATTTTAACTATTTGTATTTGAAATACAAATTACAAAATACATTCAGGTGTTACGTAAAATGTGAAAAGAGTACAACTAATTCAGCTCAGCTATTTTATCGCTAAATAAAGAATTTCCTTTCAGAAACACAAGATTTTTGAATGTAGTATCAGACAAACAGCCTCTTGCTGGGGAATGAATAAAACCTGCTTAAGAAAATCTTTCTACAGGTCCTGATGGGCAGAAACTTGTATTATATTGTATGAACACATTTTTACGCGCTCGTTCTGGGGAACATCGCGTAACAATTTCGTCACGATGTCTGTAATTTTCGAATTTTGAGCCGAAATTGGTCTCAAACGACTAGGTTGGACTCACTGATGAAGAATCCGTGGTCAAAATTGATTCTGTCCGTCCGACCGTGTGCGCTGTAACTTTCGAAAGGAAGGACCTAGAGTCTTGAAATTTTCAGGTTAGGTTATGATTCTGAATATCTCGGTTAAGTTTGTTAATGGGCCAAATTTGCCGAATATTTCTTGTGCTACAGCCATTTGAAATTTTGACTTTTCAATAACTCGAAAAATATTCATCTGATCGAAATGAAACTTGGTTGGAATATGAACAGTGTCAATAAGAAGAATTATCCATGGAAAAATTCGAAAAAAAATTATTTTTATTTCTGAGATTTTTTTTTAATTTTCCTATTTCATTGAAATTTCCAAGTCACCATTTCGCAATGTGAACAAGCGCGTAAAAACTGCTGACTTCACGTCAGTGCTTTTCTAGATTTTCTATGTTAGGATAATGTTCAAGGATGGTAAGCTCTTTGCTCTTATCGTTTTTAGAAGTTGACTAACTCTAACTCCATGATGAAATGACCATTGCGCAGGACCTTTTCTTCCTTTCCATTTGCCGAAAACATTATTGCTAGCAAAAGAACTAGATGAAGCAGATGAACGTCACGCCATCTGAAGGGAGATTCAGGAACTATTTTCTGTAGAGCGCTCAGCGCTAGATGTATTTGTTCGAAAGTATTTCGAAGACAAAAGTATCGAAATACAAAATACAAAATACTTCAGCGTCAGGTATAATAATAATAATAATAATATATATTGATCCTTTAAGACATGTACACATGTATAGGATAAGTCACAGAAAGGAAAAGAAAGTTAACAGAAAAAAAACTATACAATAATACATTCATCGAAATAATCGTTCACCCTATAATAACATTTTTCCAACAATAAAAGTTTAACTGTTTTTTTAAATTCCTTATAGTTGAGAGATCGAATACCATATGGCAAATGGTTGTAAACTTTGATACATTGATACATTGGTGACATTTCAAATTTGGTGGTTTTGTGTTTGGGGATATATAGTGTTCCCTCACTTCGGGTGTTATATCCATGAAAACTAGACAATGTCACAATATTCCTTTCATTCTCTTTTACATAAAGGAGACATTTAAGAATGAAAATAGAGGACAATGTTAAGATACCATATTTAGTGAACAAAGGTCTCCAGGACGAACGAGTATGTATGTTGAATATCAACCTTATAATACGCTTCTGCAGTATGAAGGGTCTAAGCACATCCGTTGAATTCCCCCACAACAAAATATTATATGACAAATGGCCATAAACTAAACTATAATAAATGTTTACAAGAGCTTCCGTGGGAAGTAGGTCTCTTACCCTACTTATAGCATAGAAAGCACTATTTAATTTCTTATTTAAATATTCAATATGAGTGGACCACTTCAAGTTATTATCCAGATGGATACCAAGAAACTTAGAACTATCTTTAGACGTGATGACATTGTCTAAATGATGAGTAACCAGCTTACGATCATTAGGTGTAATCGAGAAATAGATGCACTCAGTTTTCTCAATGTTTATCATCAAGTTATTTCCATGACACCAATCAACGAAGCTCTGTATAAGAAGCTCACACATTTCCTGAAGCTCTTCAAATGACGATGCTTTGATTGCAACTGAGGCATCGTCAGCGAACAAACTTATTATCATATTCCCTAACAAAGTTGGGATACCCTGACTGATCAACAAGTTGGTGAAAATCACTCGCAGATTGATAGGTAGGTCATTCATAAAAAGTAAAAACAAAAGGGGACCAAGGACGGAACCCTGTGGTACTCCTAAGCTCACATCGTACTCGTTAGATAATGAGCTGCCAACCTTGACAGACATAGACCTACCTTCGAGATAGCTGCGCAGCCAATCTAAAAATATACCTCGAAATCCGAGGTTATAACACTTGTCTATGATGAACTCATATGAAAGACTATCAAATGCTCTAGAAAGATCAAAGAACAGGCCAGCCACGTGAAAACCGTTGTCAAGGCATTCATAAACGTAATTGACAAAATCAACTGCTGCCGTCTGGGTTGAGCGACCAGATCGAAAACCATGCTGGGCATCAGTGAGTATATTAAATCTATCAAGGTATTTGACCATCTTGTTCAACACCACTCTCCCGAAGACTTTCGAGAATATACTCAAAATAGAGATTGGTCGATAGTTGGTAATACTATGTATGTCTTTTTTTTTAGAAATAGGAACAACTAAGTACTTTTTGAGAACGGAGGGAAACACTCCTGAACTGATAGAAATATTAATACAATGAGCTAGATGCTGACATACATCTGAGCTTATTAACTTTAAAATCCTCGCGGATATTGTATCTGCTCCAGTACTCTTATTCGTTCGCAATGATTTTATTACATCAGCCACCTCACATTCCAACACAGGGTGGAAAAAAAATGTTGTATCCAACAAAGAGGGTGTAGTACATGAAGTAGACAAAGAGCCCTGGTGATAATTGTGAAGTTGAAATACCAATTACAAAATACATTTTCCAGAAGTAATTGAAATACAAATACAAAATACGTATTTGTATTTCAAATACGTATTTCGATTACAAGTAATTGAAATACTGCCCAGCCCTGATCTGAACCCCACGAGCCGCCACTGTTCCAGCTATCCCACGCACGTCGCGAATAACAAATGAACGATCCGGCCTCATTTGCATAGCTGCCAGGATAATTTTTCGACGTGATTTTCTGGCTCTATGGTCTACGTAAAAAAATCCATTAATCCGATGCATTCTGTTGCAAATGCTCTACAGAAAACGCCCGATGGAATGGGGAATAGATCGAGGGTATTTATTATATACTCTATCGCATTTTTTTCGGTCGAAGCACGTTTTGATAGATGACCCGTTATGTTCAAATACTTGTCGGAAATGAAAGGGCCATGAATAATGCCGCGGATGCGCCGTGATTTGTTCGATGGTCGTTAAGTCCGAATGGTTTTTGATTGGGTTTAGGGTGTTTGTTGCCTGTTGACAGATCCTAGTTTCGAGAGGATGATGGAATGTTCTATGGAAGTTTATTCGGTTACGGAGACTCAAAATATGATCAGAATTTGCTGGGAGCTACCTATTATATAGTTGATCTAAATGTGACATCTATGCGATGTTACTATGACGTGTATCGATGACATTGGATGAACTACTTTGAGACATTATACTTTATTTAAGATTTGGGAATACCAGAAGTGTCAAAAGTAGCGGATTTTTCCTCCCATTCAGGTCACATTGTGTATTAACTCTAAATATGTTTTTTTCTGTGGAATCTCATTTGAATTTCACATTTTATCTAACTTATTTTATGGAAGAATTCACGATAAACATGATTTTTGGAAAGACGCTTGTTAAAACTAACTAATTCCTCCAGTTTCATAGGTGGATCCGAAAATGTCAATAACTTCACTTTGTGAGGCACATATGCTTGGATATGTGTCATTTTATGAGAGAGAAAATAACATCTCCTATGTGAATCAGATCGACTTCAAATCTCATTTTATATTCGATTTGACATCATGGAGGTAAAAATAACAGTTTTCATACGAATATCCATATGTGATGTCGCATTTTCATTGAGAACAGACCAAACATGAACCAATCCATTACTGAACTATGGGTGTTGAGTATTACCTGCAAATATTGAACCAATAATCATAATATGTCAGATGAGTAACAGAGGTCTCATTTTCCTCTCTTTTATGTCACCTTGTGCGTATTCCTCACATGTTCAGCATTTTTTTACTCATCTTAATCTTATTGTGCGCGTTTCTTTTTTCACTTTGAATCTTTATGTGGCAAAAAAGATGATAGAATATGGATTATTCTGTCATGATGTAGGTATATGTCGGCAAAAAAAGCTCCTGAAAAGTGGTTGCTGAGATGTCACAATTTACAATGCACTAGTGCATTTGGAAACCCAAATGTGATTCTCATGTTTATCAGGAATTGAAATTCAGCTCAGGACAATGAAGTGATAGAAAGGAAGACATCTTTCGAAGATAAAGGAGATTAATCCTACAAGTGATTCCTCTGAAGAACTTAATAGATCACCTTAGAAAGTCTTCAGTTTATAAGAAGATACGCCATCCAATTATGAAAAATGAACCCTGCTAGTTTCAAATGCATTATTGCTTCAAGTGGAGAAACAGTGGGAGCACAGATCTCGTTCCTGAACCTCAGAGTGTTAGATCACTCATCATGATAAATCGTGTTTCGTTATTTCAAGCCATAATCCAGACAAACTACAGCGCTGAAACCTCGCATTCACATCCGATCTCTCGAGTTCGTAGCACCAGCTGTCTTTGGACAAGGGGATAGGCATAACTCTCGAACCGATATGTAGTAATCCGGCAATAATATGGAAATTTCTGGGGCAGAATCCTTCGGAAATCTGGCATCCGACTTGGCGAGATTTAGATTCACCGAAAATCGGTATTTGCATATCTAGAAACGTCAGGTTGAATAATTCGGAATAATGCCAGTGTTCGATCTGGATTATACGAATGCGGTGGTACTAGAAGGTCTTCTCCATACACATGTCTGTTTATGTTGGTTGGTTTATCGGAATATTGCTAATCTATGTAGGCTCCGTTGTGTATGTGATGATTATGGAATCAATGAAGGACCTAAAATTTCTCCACCATGTCCTCATTGGGTTATTGTTGTTCTCTGAGTTACAACACAAGTTCCTTCGGTAGATTTAGCATCTGAATAAAGGCGACTATCTTACTCAAGGTTCAAGGCTTTCAGTTCATTTTGTTCTTGGGTGAGCTTTCAGTTTAGGTTTCAATATCCTCATATTATATTTCATTGACCAGCTCTAGACACTTCTATGACTGATTTTAATTTTGTGTTTCTCCTGCTCATTATTGCTGGCTCTGGCATGTCATATTGGATGCTTAGATGTGTTTCGAGGTCCAGAAAAGTGTGGTGTGCCCAGAAATGAATTTTTCAATGCTAGAACAACGCTTCCAAAATGTAAAAATCCATTTGCAAAGTTCAAGAAGCACTTTCACCATTTCACCGTTCTCAGAACCATCAACAAGACAAAGAAATGTGGCCCGAAAAAAATATTGCTGCTGTAGCGTGGAGTGTTGAAAAAATACGTCACCATGTTATGATGTTTTGTTTCCAGATATTTATCAGCTAAACATCGACTAAATATGGTTCTTACAAGATCACTTATCTCACCACACATCGCCCTCTGCCAAAAATTAATTGCAGAATAAATTTAGGATCAGTTTTCTTTCCGGAGGTGGTCGTGCTAACCAACCTCCTTTTCATGCGACTTACCGCCATTCCAGTACTTGTTACGGGGCTATGTTGAGTCATTTATTTATGCCGGTAGACCAGCAAATCTTGGAGCATTGGAAGCCTATATTCAAGCCACCATTGATACCATGCGGCAAGATTTATTGGTATTGATTAAAGCTTATTTTTCAGGATTCTTCTGAGTTTCCCCTCCCCATATCTGAAACAGAACTATCAGAAATTAAATAAACTTGTCTTTTTATGGAAACCGCCCTCGAGGATTTCAAGATAGATCTATGTGTCAAGGGCAGTTTCTAGGAAAACAAATTGCCTATAATGAACAATTCAGAAATAATTCAAACGACAAACAAAATAGCTGTAACGTTTCAAAGTACAAATCTGACTCTTTCATCAGACAAACGAGAATTCCAGAATTAATTTCTTCGGACTTTTCGTTTTGAGACTTTGGTCAAATTGACATTTTTATGAAGTCATAGCAAAACAAATTCACTCGGTTGGAAAGTTTCTTAATTCTACTCTTTTTTAAGTAAATTAAGCCATTACTACAGAACAATGAGCAAAATCACTCTGTCCATTCATCAAAATGCAAGAGGACTCTTTAATTTTTCTTTTCAAGTCATCTGATTTCAACATCACTGTTCATTTTCGTGCTTTCGTTTTCTGATATCTGACGGTCGAGATGTTTTCTATATATAATATATATATATAGAAACGGTTTTCAATTCAGAAAATTACTTGAGATCCAAACTAACTCAAACCAAACCAATTAAAGAAAAACAAAAAATTGTGTTTGAAGTACTCCCTGTATTTGTGGAAAGGTATTTACAGGGGAAACATCTCGACCGTTAGATATACAAAAATCTCAAATAGATCACAGGATAAATTGGGAGAGGAAAATTGAAGAAGTTTCTTGCATTTTCTCAAACGGAAGAAGTAATTCTGCTAATCTTTCTGTGAAATTTACCCTATTTGGCTGAATTTACTTGAAAAAGGGGTTTTTCAAAAAAACTTTGAAACCTGTGTTGATGTTATTCCATAAAATGTCAATTTGACAGAAGTCCCAAAACAAAAAGTCGAAAAAAAATTATTCTAAAAATTTCCCTTTTTGCGCGCATGTTCTAGGGGAACAGCGTGCTATCGTTTTTTCCAAATGTCTGTAATTTTGGATGATTGAGCCGAAAATGGTCTCAATCGACTAGGTTGGACTCACTGATGACGAATCCGGTGTCAAAATCGATTCTGTCCGGCCGGCCGGCCGTAGACACGATAACTGTCGACAGAAGCAAGCTAGCAACTTGAAACTTTCAGGATAGATTGCGCATCAAAATGCCGCGGTTAAGCTCGTTAATGGGCCGAATCGATCGAATAGTTTCGGAGTTATAGGCATTTGAAGTTTTCAAGTTATTTATTTTTTATTTCAGAAACAACCTGAGCGATGGGATTCAAACTTGGCAGTTAGGTGGAGTACAACGACGCGCAACTTTGAGCTGAATTTTGTCAGGATCATATTGTCAGTAATTCAAAAAAAAAAATTTTTTCGAAATTTTTTTCCAAACAAATTTTTTTTTCGGAAACCATTCATCATATCCAAAAAAAATTATACTCACACTTTGACCTTCTAATTTAACAGCAGTGTATCAAATTTCAGTTCGATACGATCATAAGTTTTGGAGATATCGGGAAAAAATATGTCAAATTTCGAGGTTTTCTTCCCGATATCGTTGATTTTTTCGGTATTACTCGAGAAATACTGATTCAGTCCTGATTAAACTTCACAGCTAGTTTTGAGATGCTGAGAGACAACTTTATGCAAAATTTCGTGATAATCGTGTTATTAGAACAATTTGAAAAAAAAAATTCTATGATTTTCTCATCATATCATCCTCATTAAATTCTGTATGAAACTTCGATCTGTTATTTTCGATGAAGTACTGGATTTCAATTCGATCGGATTTGTATTTTTGGAAATATTGGAAAAATAAAATTTTGATTGGGTATATCTACGGAATCATTGGGTGGATTTTACCCATTCACGAATTCGGCCTTCGTAATTAAGGTCCAAACCTTCTCTACAAATATCGAGTTTCTAAGTCGTTTCTTTCGGAAGTTATTGTGTTTACGTAGTTGGCCGTTAGGCTGACCGTAAACACAATAACTTCCGGAAGAAACGACTTAGAAACTCGATATTTGTAGAGTAGGTTTGGGGCTTAATTACGAAGGTCGAATTCGTGAATGGGTAAAATCCGCCCAATGACTCCGTAGATATACCCATTCAAAATTTTATTTTTACAATATGTCCAAAAATACAGATATGATCGAATTGAAATCCAGTAATTTATCAGAAAAAAATTTCAAAAAGCATTGCCGTGAAGGCAGCAGCTTTTGCGCGCATGTTCAAATTCGTTGCTGAAGCGGTCATCTACATTGAACATGCGCGCAAAAGTTGCTGCCTTCACGGCAGTGCTTTTTGAAATTTTTTGTCTCCGTTTGGATGATTCCTGTATTGTTCATCAGGCAATCTGACTTTGAAAAAAAGTTCTATACTGCAATCCGCAAGGGCGGTTTACATTAAAAAACAATTTAATTTCATTTTTAATAGTTCTGTTCCAGACTGCTTTGGGAGTGGAAACCCATAAAAATCCAAAAAAAGATTTATTGAAAGAGATAGTGAAAAATTGGACGGATTGAAGGGTCTATATACCTCAGAGCTTCAATTGATGCCAAGAATTCATTCACCAGGTCATGATGATGAAGAATCATTTCAACACAATTTCTGTTTTGTATCGTTATTTGAAGTTCTGAAACTCTTCGAAAAACGCCCTTCAGTTCACTGAAAGATGAGCATGTTGATTCGAAAGATTCATCATGATTCTTCGAATTCCACAACCAAATCTCAACTGCCTCAAATCCACCTATATTTCCAGAATAATCTTCGCATTCCTTCATAAGAATCCGGACGCTGCATCCAACCCATCAGACATTTCTGTTTACGAACACTCCAGGTCTGGGAATTAGAGGGCGCATCGATATCCAACCTAAAGAACTTTCTACTAATTATACCCAACACTTCGATGCAGATTCCCAGATAAGCCTTTGATCAAATTGCCCAATCTTCATCCGACCGCGTGTTTCGCCTTGCGTAAATTGCATCGGGTGTTTGCTGTTGGTACGACTGATAATGGATCCAGTTGAACTGGTTGAAGTAAGAGGTATGTCAACAACTGGATGGAGATGATTGAGGGATATTGTGTCTTTGTTGTTTGACCAGTGGTTGATATTGAAACCACAACAAGAGAAAATTGTATTGATGCAGAAAAGACAATACATGCTGTGCTGGTTATCTCTGGACAAATTCCACAAAGTGATTCTGCAGGCAATTTGTAACAAGAAAAGTTCCATAGAGGAAAGAACAGTTATCTTGCGTTGTGAAGTTATTCAAGATACAAATGTTTGTAACGTTTCACCATTTAAGAACTATACGAATTGGTTCATGGAGAAAAAGAGTTCCAGTGGTATTAAACTGATAAAACCATATCGATTAATCAACAGATATTCCACCTTGATCACAACTAATCATTTAATCAAACCAAACATCGTCAGACAAACTTATCTTGAATATACCGCAGAATAGAAATCTGAATACTTATCACCTGTCAAATGGAATACTGCAGTATAACTACGTAAAGCGCTCCATCTACCAGGAGAATCTTGCAAATGCTACCTTCTAGTGCAGACTACTTTGATCGATATGCATGACGTTCATCCTCTTGTCGCATCAAGTCGCTGTATCTGCGATATTGCGATATTGGCATCACTCGATTCATGTAGTTTCTTCACAAGACAATAACGTCCAATATTCAACAAAGATAGAAATTGGTCAGGGGAGAGAAGAGAGCTCCAGTGGTAATAAACTGACATAATAAAGAGGACGAATATCTGTCGACTAATCAACAAACATTCCACTTTGATCAGAGCTAATTATCCAATCAACCAAAATATCTACACCGAAGAAGCGTCGTGCTAGGGGCTCTCTTTTCTCCATGAACTATCTCCTATCTTTGTTAGATCTTGGAAGTTATCTTCTTGAGGGAAAACCCCATGAACCGACTGTTTTCAAGTGTGACAGACGTTGTGAACTGCATAATCGCATATACAGCGACCTTATACGACAAAAAAAACGTAATTCAAATCGATTAAAGTATTCCACCCTCGAAGGTAGAATTCGCAAGATGCTCCTCAAAGATGGCGCGCTGTACGTAGTTATACTGCAGTATTCCATCTGACAGGTGATGAGCAGCTAGATTTCTATTCTACGATTTATTCAAGGTAAGTTGGTCTGACGATCAGTTTAAACTGTGGAACAGCTGGAAATATTCCCCTTGGACGCTTCTTCGGTGTAGATATTTTGGTTAGTTGAATTATTAGCTTTGATCAAGGTGAAATGTTTATTTATTAATTGATAGATATTCGTCCTTGGGGTTATGTTAGTTTCATCATTTTCCTCCTCAGAAAATTGTTCGAAAGAGATAATCTTGAAATAAATTCATTGTACACCATGGAGAGTGGAAAATTCCACACATACTAGGGTGATTTGGTGGACATTTCATGAAGCACCAACTCGTTATATTTCCATGGAATACAATGGCTACTAGGGTGGTTAGAGAACAGAAAAATTGGAGAATTTCCTTTGAGATAGATTTGCCTATTTCTGAATCCCAGAGACAGCATTGTAAAAGACCTCGCTGTTAGAATGTCTATGTTGCAAAATGGACTATTTATACAATTAGTATAGTATAGTATAGAATTATCACCGGAAACTTTTTGAGGTTATGATACAGAATAGAGAAATATTCCTTCTCGTTTCTGTGGTTATGATATCATTATCGAAGCAGAACTGTCTAACAGAACACGGTGTAATGTCATCTCTCGATATATACCCGACTTCGTAAAAAATCTCAGTCCGAATGGAAATCGCGAAGTGGAAGAATCTGCACGGAATATAGAATTGGGTTTTTTACGATTAAGAACGATTCGCCATAGAAATATCACAGCAATCTTGCTTTATGGCTAATAAAAATCATGACGGCGTGTGGAAATTGGCACGAATTCAGCTACGTTTCGAGTTTTCAGCATCCCTGCTGGGCGATTCTTTAATTTTATTGAGTTGGGGCCAAATTTCGTAATTAAAGTACCTATTTTATACCTTGGGGAGTTATAGGTTGGCAGCAATGTGATTTCGGGTCTAACCGATGTGCAGAACAGTTAAAATGTGTTCAAAATAAGTATTTCGTTCGGAATTCTTAATGTCAGCTTTATTGGATCTACTAAGAGGTTAAGTGTCATCGACCATATTTTAGCGCCCTCTGGAATTGGTTTTTCATAATAGGAATGTTGCGAAGTTGTCAATATTTCACTTCATCTATCTGTCTATGATTGTCAGGGAGTTTATTTCAGTGTAGAATTTTAGGGGGAACACTACAGTATAAGAATTTATCTAGAGCACAAACTCTTTTCCGAGATATTAAATATTTTTAATAGAAAAAATTTGTGACAGAGAATTTTTTGATTATTGATATTCTGATATTTGTACTCGAGGTTCAAGTTCACATCGACATATTTTTAGGTGTTAATTTTTTTGTGGCATCCTGAAATATACAAAGTATGACATCAGAAAGTTTTCTACCTGAAAAAAATAACTTCGTGAACTTGATCTTCAGAAAATTTGATAGATACCCAACTAGTGTAGATCGCATGATTTTTTAGAGATAGATTCACTAATTTCAAAATGTCAGAGACAGCATTGTAAAAGACCTAGTGGCCAGATTGTCTGATGTTGCAAAATGGCGAATGCATTCATTATTCAATTATTATAGTAAAGAACTAGCACTCCCCTGGAGTTGCCAACAGAAAAATTAACCAAATTATTCCACCTGAATCGAATTGCTGTATTGCATTTCTGGCGATATTTCATTCAAATTCGGAAAATTGGTCATTGGCATTTGTCAGTTTGAATTTTATTCGTATTTTTGTTTTGTATCATTTTTGAATTGAATATATCAATAAGTGTGGGCCATTGAATCTTCTTAGAGATAGATTAGCCCGTTTTGAAATGTCAGAGACAGCATTGTAGAAGACCTAGCGGTTAGATTGTCTAATGTTGCAAAATGGCGAATGTACTGCTTATTCAATTAGTATACTATAGAATAGAACAATTAGTATACTATAGAATCAGAAAAAATGATTATGTGAAACTGAATACAGTCTATTACTCTCCTTGAAATCGACGAATCTGTGAAAGTTAAATTGAATGAGATAGTCGGTACCCCCTTCATTTACACAACATTTCCTATGGATTTTTTGAATCTAATGAACCATGTATTCACGCAAAAAGTGCATATTTCATCGAGCAATTTGTGGACGTGCGTTGTCTTGCTGAAGATCGATGTATGAATGGCCATTTAGATGAATCATTCGAGTAGAGAAATGTTGATCTGCTACCACAAAATTTCTCCGAACGATTACTCTAGCTTATTGATATTTTTTTAAAGTCATGTTCGAAATATGGATTTTCAAAATTTTATCTCTTGAATAGGTCGGCCTAGGACCATTATGGTGAAAAAATAATGCCAACATTGATTGTAGGATGTCAAAGTTTTATTCAAACAGTCAATATGTTGAAGAAAACCTGTAGTCTTCTTGAAATCCATAACAACTGGAACTTCGTTTAAAAATAACAAAAAATGAATAATTTCACCAAATGAGGTGTACGAAGAGTCAGCCTTTTTCGTCCAAGCACGTACGTCAAATTTTTTAGAATACGAGGTGATGTTCTAGGATTCATTTCAACAGTTCCTAAAACGAAAAATGTTTCTAAATCTGTATTCTAAAGATATTTTTTCGGTCTTCTCGCTACTCAAGTTGACCTTTAATTCATTGAGTTTTGACGTTATAAATATATTTGAAAGTATTTTATCGCTTTCACGATACAAATCTATCGAAATATATAAAAGTATACTAGGTGTCCCATCTGAGGAAAATATTTCCAGGGTGATATCTCATAAAATATCAGTTTGCAGAAAATGTAATTAAAGTCATTGAATTCTACGTGAGGAGTTGCTACGAGAATATTTTTACAGAAATAGAAAATTTCCAACAGAAAAAAATTGCAGTTATATTTCTGAACTGAATATTTTCGGAGAACGCCCGGTAACTATGTAACGGTGATAGCTATTAAGTTGCGGTGATATTTAATGATTTCTTCATGAGAATTGGCCCGCAGACACTAACATTAGTTTTCGTCTATCTAGTACAGAGTTCCCCTCCGAAACTGTTCAATGTGGCCCACCCTGTACATGCCTCTCAACACCAAACGCATTATCACGTCACTCCCCACGGTGTCTTTTTTCTCAGAATTTACTGACTATCTCAAAAAAATTTGCTGGAAGCTGTAAGTCCTTCAGTAGTTCTTGAAATATCAGGGAAATAACTTCAAATGGCTATAACTCCGAAATCGTTCAACAGATTTTGCCCATCAACGAACTCCTTTTCATTTTAGAATGCAACCAACCCTGAAATCGAGTCAATCATCGACACTTCAAGGTTATCATCCATTTTAGTCACAATTTTCATCAAATCCGCCCAATTTCTCATGCACCGAACCTCCTCCCTAAGCCCTGAATAAGCTCTAATAAGCTCACTCTTGTGCACCCCTAAAACCAAACCCAGAACAGAACACTCTCCCCCCTCACCCCATTCCTCTTCGTCAAAGCCTCCTACGATAATTCCATACTTCGATAACTAGATTATACCCATATCCTCACGCGGGGCAAACATTAAATCATCAATGGTGAAAAGCCTTATTGCCAGTTTCCCAACTGAAGATCCCTGTCTCGTTCCAAGCGCCCAAACCGTCGGCCTGCGATGTAACCCGACCTCTCTCCGGCAGATTCAATTACGGCCAGGCCAACTCGGACCCGGCGAAGTTGCCGTTGCTCGCCTAATTTGAATGATCATTTCTCCGGGCGGGCATATATGTTCCTCTAATTTCATCAATGGTTGGATTCGGAGGAGGAGAAAGACCGCGAGATTAGTTTTGCATCACAAGTATCCTTGGGGTAGATGGCTGTTGGAGGTACGGTTGGATTAATTACGGGAGGTGACCTCGGTGGGAAGTTGCTGAGAGGTCTGTGAGATTAGAATGTTATGATATGTTGGTAGTTGTTTTTATGGACGTCTTTTAGGGGTTGACTTCACTCTTAGATATGTTTTTGAGATCTGAGAGGAGTCAGGATATTTGAGTGTCGATTCATTTCGAATAGGCTCAAAAATAAATATCGAAATAAAATAATTTAGAAAATTTTCGCGTTTGTCTGATGAAACGGGTGAAATTTGTATTCTGAGGTTTTTTTCTTTGATATTTCAGGAACTTCTGTAGTGATTAGTTTGAAAATTGGCAGTTAAGTGGAGCATGATGAGACGCAACTCACTCTGAAATTTTGTGGATGTCATATTGTCAGTAAATTTTAGAAGATTTTTTTTCAACCAACTACTTTTTCGGTAAAGGTTGGTTCGGAGAGATCTTCCTTCGCGTCTGTCAGCAGTGGAGTCCCGCAGGGTTCCGTTTTGGGTCCTCTGCTGTTTCTGGTTTATGTTTGTGATCTGCCACGTTTGATATCTTCTGACAGCGCATCCTATGCCGATGATATGAAATTTTACAATAACCCCATTACGTCTAGTAATGCTCTTCAGAATGACTGCAATATAATAAAAAAGTGGACTGACGACTGGCTATTACCTCTCAATTACTCTAAGTGTCGAGTGCTGCATTTGGGTAGCAACAACCCGAGGAAGATCTATTATCTGAACGGGAGTCCAATAGAATCATGCTCAACTCACGTTGACCTGGGAGTTTCAGTGGATTCTGATTTGCTGTGGAGGTCACATATATTGCAGGCGACGAATAAAGCCAAAAAATCCCTCTACCTTATTCAGAAATGCTTCAACCGCTGTCATTACCACACATTAGCATCGCTCTACAAGACCTATGTGCGCCCCACACTGGAGTTTGCCGGTCCAGTATGGCATCCCACGTTCGCCCAAGATGCAGATCTACTGGAGACAGTTCAGAGGAGAGCTACTCGGATTCCATACGGTATCATAAGACCTGATTACCAAAATCGGCTTTCACTTATGGCTCTGGATACGTTTGCCAATCGTAAGCTGAGAGGGGATATGCTAACTACATTTAGAGCTTTGAAGGGTTTTTTTGGAGTGGATATGTCGGGCCTGTTTACTCTTAATAATAACCACCTGAGAGGGCATGATTACAAGCTCAGTAGAGAGAAGTTTTTCACAAGGAGCAGAGAGAATTTCCTGAGCAATAGGGTCTTTCGCATATGGAATATGTTGCCTAGCAGTGTAGTCAACGCAACTAGTGTAAATGGCTTCAAAAATAGATGGGACTCGTGGAGAGCTGGTGGTCCATTGTGACTAGTGATTGTTTCCTTGTGTTGTGGTGAATGGAATTTTTTTTTTTTTTGTGATATTGAGTTTATTTTTAACAATTGTTTCTTCACACTGAAGTAATTCATTTAAGTTCTATGAGTTATATAGGTTATCCTTAACTCTTATATTGTAAATAATAATAATAATAATAATAACTATCCATCATATTTGAAAAAAACATTTGCTCATACCTCGAACTTCATATTTAACACCATTGTACCAGAGGCAATATCTGAAGACAAACCTGTTGTACCGCATTGAAAAGCCAACAAGTCAAATATGCAGACCCTCAAGATTGAAAAAAAAACCGAAATAAAAGTATGAAAACGTCTTGAGTCATCCCAAAAGTCATCATAAGTGAGCCAGTTCTTGACCCTCACAACATGAATGCCAAGGCTTCTAAGCACTCCATCAGATATGACGATGTCCTAGAACTGAATGAGTCAGGTTGAAACGATAATAATGGGCACAGTTCTGAAAGACTGTGCAAGTCACACGACTTGGACACAATTATAAAATAATTAAACCTTGTTTCTATCCGAGTACAGTTCATTACAAGTACGTCTGGTTATTGTGGCAACCCGTTTATTAAGCCAGCATGCCCGAATATTGCTTATTATTCATTCTCAAAGTGGAAAATCCAATTTTTTCCCAGATATCCCGTATAATGATCATCCAACCATCCCAAACAGTAACATGTCTATACCGGACCTAATTGGACTGAAATCAATACGTAATTCAAACCGAGACCTACCTGTATTGTAATTAAATCGCCAAATCCGAAGGACCAGATTCTTGCCCCAAAGCCTCGCTTATAGAGCGCCATCTATCGGATGCAGCCCGGATAAATCATAATTTCGAGTGGCTTTACGCCGGCGGCCCCGTCGACTCGATTGTACCAATTTTTTCCTCTGAAGAGGAGACCCGTGAAGGCCAGAATGCAATTATCCGGTCTCTCGTCTCATCGCAGAAATTTGCGAATTCCATTCGATGATACTCGAAGAATTCAATAGAGCAATTCCAGCTATCTATGGTTCATCGAGATGAATCAGCTGATGGGGGGACAGCCAGTCAAACGTTGAAAGTAAAACAACACAACCTCACTTTCCCGATTTGTTTATGTTATGAAGTACAATATTTTCAACAATTTCAGGATAAATTCACAAGTTAAAATGATTTATATTAATAGAATTGGTGAATAACTAGGCCAAGTTATTGTTTCGTTGTGAAATACAACATAAATACACCGAGAGACGAAAGAATCCGATGTTTCAGATATATTGTACTGTAGACTTTATATTTGAATATTTGCATTTTTGACCCATTCCCCTACATTTTATCTGGTATTGGAAGAAACAGAATACTATGTGAACTATCCCAGAGAAGGCAATCATACGATATTCTCGCCATAAATTGACAAAACTGTTCTGACAAAGTAACAAACTATGGTAGAGTTCGTTGGAGACGTTTCCACACTGGTGAATGAATTATGTTAAGACTATCTATTCAATTTGTTCTGTTTAATAAGTTAAATCATGATGAGATAACCATGATAAGAATATTTCGTGTTTATTATACACATTTCAAGAATGATATCAACCTACGATAGCTGGCGTTATGATGGACAAACCCATCCTGATTGTTTACCACTCACATCTCTATATGTTGTATAAATTGTATGTATTACAAATAATAATGAACCAGATAACTTCCTCTGTTCTTAACCGAACATATTCCGACGTGGCTCGACTACCCAAGGATGGAACTTCTACATTTTGTTGTTTGTAATATGTTTCGAATTGAACTTATTGTCAATTAAAAATTATGAAAGCCTTAACGTTGCATCTGCATAATAAAAAACATTTTATATGGATAGTAAAGCATTTTTTGAGGATGAATCGAAATCGGTGTTCAAGGAAAAAATTTCATATGAATTATTTTATTTGTAACATATATGTAGTATAATAAATATATGATTGAATATTATGATAGCACTAACATAGCAACTGCAGTCCAATATTGTAGTAATTTGATAATTTGCAACATATAATGTTATTTGAAATAGTACTGAGAAGTTCTCTGGAACCCATGTTTTTTCCATTCCATACATTTGTTGGATTTCATTCTGCTGTTTATTTTCAGGAATAAATGAGCCAAACATTTTACTGTTTCAGTTTCAATAGTTATACCTATAATGAATGCTATCTCTGATGTTGATACTCTAGGCTTTAAAAGACAAGAATAAATACTGCAATTTTCATTTATATCGTTTTGAATGATTATCATCTGAGATTGAATATCAGTTAATCAGATCCATTATCACGAAATTTCACTTGTGAAATCACTAAAATCTCCAAATAATCGCTCTTCGCCAATGTAAACAAAGGGAATGTATTCCTTCGTCTCTCGGTGTATTTATGTTGAATTTCACAACGACACACTAACTTGGCCTAGTAATCCACCAATTCTATTAATATAAATCATTTTAACTTGTGAATTCATCCTGAAATTGTTGAAAATGCTGTACTTCATAACATAAACAAAACGGGAAAGTGAGGTTGTGTTGTTTTACTTTCAACGTTTGACAGGCTGTCCCCCCATCGGCCATGTTGTGACGTCAGCTGGAATTGCTCTATTATGGTAATGAACCACAGAGGTTCTTCACGGTTTGATACCGCATTGCGGTGTTTTTTACGGATTTCTGGGCTCGAAAGATGTTAGGGAGTACAGTTGTGTTCGTTACTGGCGTTTTTCACTAATAATCGAGATAACTCCTACCAATTAAGAAAACGTTGGCTCATAGTAGTGACGGTCATCCAGTGGCTGGGTACATGCCCGATGGTCGTGAGGTAGAGGTTCAAACCCCAGAACGGTAATAATTTTTTCGGTTACCAGGGAGTGTCCAAAAATTTGCTGTTCGAAAAACAACTAACAGTGCTGTGCCTGGCGTCGTGTGAGGAGAACATACACAGAACACACTCCTGAGTAACGGAAGGTCATTCCTATAGATTATGCTTTATTGATCCAGTGGAAATTCATTCTATTCATGGAAGGAAAAAGGAGAACTATCGAATATCTCGCTAAGACCGAATTACAACCCTGCGTCTTTAATTTCAAGTCAATTCATTAATTCATCAGTTCCTCCTTCATAAACTTGTTAATTATTTGTTAATTTTTACTGTATATCAACCTATTCACACATAATAACAAAGATTAATTCTGAAATGAAATGTTCTGAAAAAATTGTTCTTTTCAGGAATTATTAATCGAATTTGAGAAAAATAACTCGCCCAGACCATTGACTCTGTAAGTTACAACAGGTTTCCATATTTCAGTACGATACGAGAATAATTTTCTGAGATATTAGAGAAAAATGTATCAAATTTCATTGTTTTCTTCGGAATCTTTGTTTTTTCCGGAATAACTCGAAAAATACTTTTCCAATCTCCATGTTAATTAGTTACTAGTTCAAGAATGCTCATATAGAACTCTGTACGTGTCATAAGAACAATTTGAAAGTAAAATCTCTCCATATTTTTGAATATTTTATAGTTGGAAATGAAGATATTCAAGATCTTCTAAAAAAATTATTTTCGCAAGATTCTGCATGAATTTAAAAGCCGTCATATTCCAATCAGATACGGGATTTCAATTCAATTCAATATGTTTTCTTAGAAAGATTGAGAAAATAAATTTTGAATGGAAATATCTGTCTGTAGAATAATAAGGTATCATTTCTCCCATGCACGAATTCAGCTCTTGTAATTAAGCTCTTTAAATATGGAGTTTTATGTTGTTTCTTTCGGAAGTTATTGTGTTTACGATCTGTCGCAAGAAAACTTTTTACTTTTTAGAAAAGTATCTAAGTTTTTGGTTCGGCAACTTGGACAAAGTGACACATTCAAATTTGTCGCACCAATGTTCTACTCAACACAGTTGCACTATATGAATTAAACCATGGTAGGATCAAAAAGAATGTTTCTATATCTATCATAACGTCAACGGATATTTAAAATCATTCCATCAACCATCGAAAGCCCCGACTACATATCGAATTGAAAATTCGCACCGATATGTCAATTACCATCTGTCATTTTTCAACACGGTCGTGTTACAGGAAACTGTTGTCCGTTAGCGATCCAATGGCGCAGGAGAAAAATACAACCTGAATTATTATCCGTGCTGAAATGTTTTCAATTTCCCGACATGGAAAACATGAGGCTATAAACAGGGATCATGTAAATTTTGCAATATTTTCCGAATGTGCCAGATGATTTACGCTTCTTGTATTGACTGCTGCCTTGTGTGGAACACTGAGAACGATGGCTTCGGTGTGGAGGAATATTTTTGTTGATCTGGGCCTGTTAATTTTATTTCGATTATACAGGGTGATTCCGGAGGAGACCGTCGGATTTTGGGATAAGTTTACACTAGTCAAGACAGTCTCGGAACACTGTTTGGTTTATGGTTGGGGGTCTCTGTTGAGAATATACAGGGTGATTTGTCCGATTCGACCGATTTTACTTTTATTGATAACTTTGGTATGGCTTATTCGATTTCAATGAAATTTTCAGCGTAGTACAATAGTGTTGAACACATTCATTGATTTTAAATTTCTTTTCAAAATAAGCAGTTGTTATTGTGATAAATCCAGATTAATTGTGCAGGTTGAAAAAACACCCTGTACATAGCGTTTCCTAAACTACGCTATCTGTTTACGATTGTACTATAATAAGTCATTATTTGAGAGTTTCTAATTTTTTTGGCATATATCTAGTTTTTCGAAAAAATTTTTTCAAAAAATGATTATGTCGAAATTTCGCTCCAATCGATTCTACTATCATTGATAACTTTGGTATGGGTCATCCAATTTTGATGAAATTTGCTGTGTAAAACAATCTGAATGAGTTCATTAAATAATCGCAACAATCTTTCAAAATACAGTATTGTAATTGTGATAATTCCAGAGTTTCAGATTAATTGTGCAGTTGAAAAAAAAACACCCTGTACATTGCTTTTCCAAAACTTTCTTATTCGTTCCAGATTCTACAATAATATCAATCACCCAGAGGTTTTTGATTTCTTTGGCACACCTCCGGTTTTCCTAGAAAACATTTTTGAAGGACAGCATTATCGAAATTTGGCTCACAAGCAGTGAGAGTATTTCGCACTAGGTAGGAAAGCTGTATATTCTAAGGATGCAAAGTTGTTCGTCACTTCTAAAATATTCTTTTCAAATTCTAAATATATTCTGAATTGAATGATTTCATACAAAATGTTAGCAATTAAATATGAATTTGGAATTTGAAAAGAATATTTTAGAACTTGAGAACTGCTTGGCCTTCTTGGACGATACAGCTTTCCTACCAAGTGCGGAATATTCTCAATACTTGTGAGCCAAAATTCGATAATGCTCTTCTTCAAGAATGTTTTCTAGGAAAACCGAAGGTGTGCCAAAGAAATTAAAAACCTCTGAAGGATGACATATTATTGAAAAATCTGAAACGAATAAGAAACTTTTGGAAAAGCAATGTACAGGGTGCAGAATTAATCTGAAATTCTAAAATCATCACAATTACAACCCCGTATTTTGAGAAACTTTCGCGATTATTAAATGTACTCGTTCAGATTGTTCTACACTGCAAATTTCATCAAAATTGTATGAGCCATACCAAAGTTATCAATGAAAGTAGAATCGATTGGAGCGAAATTTCGACATTGTCTTTTTTTGATGGAAATTTGTCAGAAAACTAGAAGTGTGCCAAAAAAATTAGAAACTCTCAAATGATGACCTATTATAGTAGAATAGAAAACAGATAGCGTAGTTTTGGAAATGCGATGTACAGGGTGTTTTTTCAACTTGCTCAATTAACCTGGAATTATCACAATAACAACCACTTATTTTGAAGATAACTTCGAAATTAATGAATGTCCTCATCGATATTGTACTTCGCTGAAAATTTCTCAAAAATCGAATAAGCCATACCAAAGTTATCAATAAGAGTTAAATCGGTCGAATCTGACAAATCACCCTGTATATTCTCAATAGAGACATCCAGCCATAAACCAAACATTGTTTCGAGACTGTCTTGACTAGTGTAAACTTATCCCAAAATCTAACGGTCTCCTCCGGAATCACCCTGTATAATTTTTCGTAGGGATTTTGCATTATTTTTTAGGTTCTTTCTAGGTTTTCACTCTGATTAATAATTATTAAAAACAAAATGAATTGCATTTACTGAAAACGCCCTTGTGTATTGCAGGATCGAAAATGTTCGTCAAGGGCAACTTTTTAAAAAAACTTCGACTAAATAAAAAAAACGGAATACTCTGAACTGTTACATCTTGACGTAAGGCCTTCAGCTTTTGTCTGCCAAAATTTTGGATGGGGTCGAACTGAATCTTGTTGCAATTCTCAAAAACATTCCGACCGTGATGTCTGTGTAAAGTTTCAATGAAATCTGAGTAACTAGGTGCACATAAGTACTCGCCAACTAATAGATAAATTTCGATAAAATCGTATGAGTAAGTACAGAGATATCAGGAAAGTAATCTGAAGAATTCGAATGAGTTCAACTGTACAACCGTTCGGTAGATTTGGCCCGTTAACGAACCTAGCCTACAACTGCTGGCCGGCTGGACAGAATAACAATTTTGACATCGGATTAATCATTACTGAGTCCAACCTGGCCGTCTGAGTCCATTCTCGGGTAAATATAAGAAAATTACAGATATTTGCGCAATCTCCGCTCGTGCTCCCCGACAAAAAACAACACACGATTTATTCGCCTTTGTTTCGATTTTCCCGGATGAAAACGTCAAGCTTACCGTTAATGGGCCAGTGCCAATGTCAGTTGAGCGCGCCAGCCATAACAACAAATATGCGCTATCTCTAATAAGTGCAATAGAGCAATAATCGCTTATTTGTTGCCATTATTGTCAATGATATCGCAGTATGGCCCAATAGGCGTGTGCAGAATTGCGTAAATTGACGTCATGTTCGTCTGCGAGATTGTTTGCGCTCTAGCTTATCACGTTCAGCCTATTCATTAACGGAAGATAACTGTTATATAACTCACTCTGTGTTATTGAAGGGCAGGATAGGGAGATAGGGGACTTTGACAAAGTGCTATTGGTTCTACTGAGATGGAATCATTCTGATGGTGGTTGAATTTTGCTGTATACAGGGTGTCTCAGTGGTCGATTTCATACCGGAATCGCTGATGGGCCAAATCATGAAAAGTATCGAAAAATATGGTAGAATTTCAAGAGAATCATTTCACTCTGTAACGTTACAAAACGCTCCACTGTCGATTTCAGTTTCCATCGCGAAAATACGTCATACTAATAATTTCAATTCCAATCGCAAGAAAAACGCCTTACTGAAATCATATGATCGGTCGCTAAAAAACGCTCTTCGCTTTGACGGTTGATTGTGTGTTTAGCATGCGCGACCCTCCAAACTCGGTCCAGCTGATGGAAAATTCTTTCTTTCGGTGCGGAGAAGTTGAAGATTCAACACCTTGCTAGAGTTTAACGAATAAACGAACTTCGTAATCCATTAACATCGTGGAATTTTGAAGTTTTATTGTTTCTTATAAGACGTCTATTCAAAAGGCGGTAAGTACTACGTATATCCCGACCAATATTTTTGCTTTTGTGAATGCCAGATTGTGATTTCTGATTTATTTCATTCCATGCAGGTTACACAGCTTAACATTTTCCTTTGTATGATATTGTGCATTTGATTTCTTGTCTCATTCTTATTATCGAATAACGTGCTCTTATTCCTGAGTTCTAGATATTTCATCTCGTATTTATTAACTTGTAAATTGTTTCAATAACGTCTAGAGTCGTTGGGAATGAGATCACGTGTTACAAGCACTATCTTATAGTTTTTAAATTTGCAGTCTTTGTACCGGGGCTATCGCCCACTGAAACATCTTTGTACCGGGGCTATCGCCCACTGAAACATCTTTGTACCGGGGCTATCGCCCACTGAAACATCTTTGTACCGGGGCTGTCGCCCACTGAATCATCTTTATACCGGGGCTATCGCCCACTGAACCATCTTTTCACCGAGCTACCGACTACTGGATTATCTTTTTACTGGGACTAATGCCCATTTGAATATCCTACTACCGGACCCAAGGTTTAACTGGATCATCTTAGTACTAGAGGCAATCAATACTGGATAATCTTAATACTGGAGCTGATTATGACTGGAATACCTTTATTCCGAAGCTAATTATTACTGGAATATCTTAATTCTGGACTTTATTCTGGATGGAATCTCTTGAAACTGGACTACCTGCATAATACCTGTATTTTGAAGGATCATACCACCGGATCCTTACTATTAAGATAAGTGCTTCTCCGAATCCCGGATCTCAGATTCACTGTACCTATACTCCATTCACTTTTATAATGTAGCCCGGTTGGCCATGATTTAGGTTTATCAAGTTTTTTCCCTTTAAACTGACGCAGGTTGGCACTCATGAAATATCGGCAATGTCAAAGGACGTTGCCAAATTTCAATTTCTACTATTATCAATATCAATCGATTCTAGATTTCTAAATCTCAACATAATAACGCTTGCAAACTAAAAATGCCGAAGGTAGTTTTGAAGAAGCAGAGGCAAAGTATCAGGAAGTGCTATGTAGAATTGAAATCTGCTTATTCTGATAGTAACCCTGATAATTTGGAATCAATAATTCAACACAAGCTATCCAACATTTTCGACGTATGTGAGTGAAAACCAGGGAAGTATATTTTATATGAAATGATATTTATTTTTTAGCTGCAGGGTTATTCGGTTGCTTTTATTTTTTTTTCTAATGAACTCTCACAAAGTAACGAATTACTCTATCCATCATTTTTCAGTAAAATTCTAAAACACTCGATTCTTGATTTCCGTACAAGAAAAAAGCATAACTGAATCTTACAACCATGTTTATATACGTGAAATATTTCCAGTATTAACAGAGACAAAAGTTTCTTCAACATTCGCCAGGTCTTTGGAATTATTGAATTCAAATAATATTTTCTCAATTTCATTACTTTATCAATGTAGATTGACATTTAAAAGATGAGTAATTACTACGACCTCTATGTAGAGAGGACAACGTTGCATAGTTATCTGACAGGAAAATGACTATAACCTAACATTTTCAAAATATACACGGTGAAATCTGTCAGGATGTCATGGCCAACCGGGCTACATTATAAAAGTGAATGGAGTATAAATTTGTGTTTGTAAATAGCAATTTTAATTGTAAAGTTGAAATAAATAGATAGGGAGTAAGAGGTTGCATCATTACCACCAGATTAACGATTAGGGATACATTCAGGAGTTAATTTAATTTCAACTCTTGTTGCTATAAATCATTTTGCGCGTATGTTCTGGGAAACAGCGTGCTATATTTCCGTCTAAACGTCTCTGATTTTCGAATTTTGAACCGAAGGTTGGACTTACCGATGACAAATCCAGTGTCGAAATCGGTTCAGTCCGGCTAGTAGAGCGATTGGATTGAAACTTAAAAATTAGTTGGAGCATAACCTTCGCAAAATTTTTTTGTATCATGCTATCTGTTCAAAATCGGGTGTTCAGATTTTGTCAAATTAAAAAGCAGTGGACTGTGACAGATGATTGAGTTGGATAAAATTGTTTAAAAACGATTTATTTACATATATATATTGTATAAAACAATTGAGAGACATAATCATACATAAATTGGAATTTGGAGTCAAATTAGTCACCAAACAACACGACATTTACAGTGATGGATTATAAGAGCAAATAAATCAGTGAGTGGGGCAAATTCCACCAGAAAATAGAAGGTTTCAGTGATGAACTCAAAAGAAAATGTTAAGACAGTGAGAGTACGGTTTAAAAATGACTATGTATGAATATGTGAGTAGACAATGAGAATGCAGCAAAAATGAGTCTTCGTAAAATTACAAATAATTGGAGTTTTCAAGAATGAATACACATTTCAAATATAAAGGGAGATCTACTATACAAGATAAATATGAAAGTACATTTTCATAAACTGAGAGGAGAAATTACTGCATTCCGCCATTTTGACATATGAGTTGCTGATAATGAATTCACAAATATCAGTTTTCAGAACATAATTGGAGCAGGAAAATAGAATGATAATGATTGACAATTAAAGCAATCAATAATTTAACTATCACCATCAAAAGTGAGACGTTCTGAATAATATGAGAATTACAATAAATGAAATCAGTCATCAGATATTAAATATGAGAAGTCTAATTGAGTAGGAATTCAAGAAAACTGAATTAATTAATTTAGGGAGATCATTATTGAGTGAAAAACCGTCAGTGCAATCAGTGGTGAATTATTCAGGTATTTATTGGATTAGAAAAAAGTATAATTCATTGAGATCAGGCCAAACTTAAATTGATTCCGATTAATAGAGAAATATGCATTGCTACTATTTGAATTAATCAATTTATTTAACATTACTATGGAGACGAACATGTGTGAGCGGCCATTAATCACTATTCGACCAGAGCAAAATTAGCAGTGAAAGCCATAAAGGACATCAAAAGCTTCAAAAAACACATATATAGATATTTACTACAGTTAGAACCTTATTACATGGCAGATTTTGGATGTTTCTGACTGTTTGGCTTCCATTTTCTTTTTTTTGACACTATTTCATTTCATGTAACTTATATGTACTTATTGTAGGTGAAATGATCTGAAATAAAGAAGCTTGTTATGTAATGTTATGTTATGTTATGTTATGTTACTACATTAATTCTACTCATACTAGAAAGAATCGAACAATGATCAACATTAATTTCGAGGGAGAATTATCAACAGCGAATGGAACTAACTAGCTCCAGTCGATATAAAATCGATCCTACTAATGATTGCATTTCAACACGTGTCCCATATTCAACGTGAACGTGAATAAGAAATTAATACGAGTAGTTGGAGCAGAATTAAATAACATGAATTGTTTACCTGGTTATCACACTAATTGCACTAACTTAACAAGATTTAACAATGATACTTGATAATCTGAAGTGAGTAGAACAATTTTAGTTTGGAAAACAAAGCAAGCGAATTGATAGTCTTAACAAGAGCTAATCGGAATCGGGAATTGGGGTCGGGAATAAATTCTTACGAACTATATTCGACTTGGAGAGGCTGTTGACGGAAGCAGGTGTTTTAACAGCTGATCAGCTGCGCATCGAGTTTCTTGACCTCTGGTTGGTAGAAGAGCATAAGCTGCTGGTGGGTCCAATCAAATCGACTGAATTTGCGGAAATGTTCAGTGCGCAAATTTGGAGGCATATTCAAAAGTTCAATTTTGAACACTATCGGTAAATCGAATATTTTTCAAAATTTTTTTGGATAGAATTATTTTTTTCGAATCTATTCATCGTATTCGGAAAACACTTTGCTCAGAACTTGAGCTCTATATTTCACAGAGTGTACCAAATTTCAATTAGATACGGTCATTATTTTCATGGAATTTAGAAAAAAAATTCAAAATTTATTTTACTATTTTTTTCCCGATATCGTTGCTTTTTTCGGAATCACTCAAAAAATTCTAACTCAATCACGATGAAACGTAGCAGCTAGTTTGAAATGCTAATGAACAACTTTGTGCGAAATTTCATGTCGATCGTGTTATTAGAACAATTTGGAAGCGAATTTCAAATTTTGTATTCAAATATTCAACATTCTGGGATCAGATCTGATCTATATTTTTGTAAATATTGGACAAATCAAATTTTGAATGAGTACATCTATGGAATCATTGGGCGGATTTATCCATTCACGAATTCGACCTTGGTATTGAGCCCCAAACGTTCTCTGCAAATATCGAGTTTCTAGGTCTATTCTTCCTGAAGTTATTGTGCTTACGGTCAACCGTAAGACTGAATTGAAATCCAGTACTTTATCGAGAAAAACCCGAGAATCACTGAGGTGAAGTCAGCAGCTTTTGCAATTGGCAAGGGCATTTCTTCTAAGTGATCATTCTTATTTAATTTCACCAGGTCTGTTCCAGATTTTGGGAGTGGACACCTGAAAAAACCTGAGAAATAATACGTTGGATATGATTAAAGAATTAACTTCAATATGACTTCGTATAACGGGTTATAGATCTGAATCCCATTATGAATTCTGAAAGACGAAGATGAAATTTGAGTTGGTCCTTCGAACCGGATTTAAATGAAGAATTTTTCTTGTAAAACTTTCAGGAAGTCGTAGTTTAATTCTCCCCTCAACTCTTTCCTAATTAACCAAGACGTTGAGGGCTTGTTCACCCCTTGAGAATATCCAATTAAATGAAATTCGAAGTCTCTAGAAATATTCACCCTAGATGATATAATTAGTATCATTATAATATTCACCTAATTGTATCTGATTTCTTTTCAAACTAGAGAGAAAATTTCTGTAGACAACCTGTTCATCTGCGATTATATTGTGCTTGAGAAAGCAGCTGGATTGAAAAAGGATTAATGAATTTTTGTACACTATATTGTTTTATGAAGAACAACTATTCAATACCCATTGAGTTAACTTTTCAATTTTTTCTGAAAAATCATATCATATTCATGTGAAGCACATCTTCACTAAATATAAACTGTAAGAATAAAAAGAAGAATCAGTGTTTCGAATTCCATGAAGATAAAATGAAAAATTTTTTCAGAAATAAGAAATCATTGAGTGTGAACGCCATTCACACAAGCATCGAAGTCAGTATATTTTGCACATTCAGTCATGGCTTGTCTTTTGGATCAAAATGATTATATTTTATATTTTCATTCACATTTCAAATTCACGAATGTTCTTCTCAAGTTTCAGCCTATCGAGGCAAAATGGCGAAGGCGTCGGTATCGAATATGGCCCAATTTTAGGGAAGACATTTTTAACAGATAATCTTTCGACCTAAATACAATGTTCTATGTCCAAAAGGCCTTTTCAAGCATTCCAATAAACCCTCATTATTACTGCAATTTGACAAAATTGATTCCAACTGATAATATGTACATACTGATAAGTACATTATTAACCCCTTCAATTTATTTCGAGTAGAGAGGACATTCCAGTCCATGGGAATGTGCTCAAATGCTGTTACATCTCAACCGAGATATTCAGTTGGGTATAAAGAATTCATTGAAGTGAATCATCCAGAAATGGAAGTAGCAAAGCGAGAAAGGAGGAAGAGGTCTCCAATGACCTCAGATGGTACAGCGTTCCAGATCTTGTTATTCTGTTTTGTCAACTATTTCGTGGGGAAATTGCGGTTTGTGGTGTAACGTGTAAATTTTGTTACGTAGGGCTTTGGAGAATAATCAGCGGTTAGAGTTGATACACGGTACATACAGTGTATTCAATTTTCATTATTTTTGCGTGCATGTTCTAGGAGAACAGCGTGCTATCATTTTGTCCAAATGTCTGTCATTTTCTAATTTTGAGCCGAAAATGGTCCCAACGACTAGGTTGGACTTCAAGGTTGGTTGCATTTCATGATGCGAAGGTTAAGTTTGTTAATGGGCAGAATCGGTTGAATGGTTTCGGAGTCATAGTACTTTGAAGCTTTGAGGTTATTTCATATTGCGAGAACTACTGCAGCAATTGCATGAACTTAGGCAACTAGTTATTCAAAACGTCGAGACGAGGGGGTGAATTGAACTTTTTAGGTTTTTGGAGGCGTTCTATTTCTCAGGTGTAGGGTTAAATCATTTTTTCGTGCAAAATTTCCACCGATAAATGTGGTAAATCAATTTCACAGAAATTGTAATATAATTTATCGATGCTCCATGTTGGGCGCCAAAAAGAAGTATATTTGTTGAAATTCTAAATGAAGAACGTCTCTCGATAACCGTAAATCAATAAAAAACGTAGTCTTTCCTCTTTCATTCAGGCACAAGCCTTAAATCTCGTGGCATTTTCAAATAACCCGAATCCGAGACGCATTCCTAGACCCATTAACTATACAAAGCGCATTCATTAGGCCCCGTTTACAGATTCATTTCCTCGAATCAATCGATCACGTCATTGGCCCACATTAATTATTCGAATCGTAAGAATGCGGGGAAAATTCAGACTTTATGAGATTTTGGAGGAATTTGAAGTTTGAGGTTCGAATATGACAGCAGTTCAAATGAATGATGGTGTCTTTTCACTAAAATCATTATTTAGTGTGATATATTTCTGGATCTTCCAGATAAATCGATTTCTCCAAATTTGAAAAGTAATTCTGTGATGCCCCATGTTGGGCGCCAAATTATATTCCAAATAAAGATGACGAAATTTACAACTGAGAACATCTCTGAAACTCTATGAATGAATAACATACCTGCGTTTTTTATTACTTTCATTCAGCACAAGTCTGAATATCGTGGCATTTTTCAATAACACCTTCAAATTGCAGACGTATTGCTAGACCTATTAACTACACAATGCACATTCATGAGGGCCCGTCTGCAGACTTAATGCCTCGATTCCAGCGATCACTCGCCCAGCCTACTTCAATTATTCAAAACGTAAAGACGCGGGGGTAAATTAGACTTTTTAGGATTTTGGAGGCGTCGTGATACTCAGACGGGCTAAAGGTCGGGGCCTAACGGTATTTCAATGGGGGATCGCGAGCTCAGAAAGAAATCAACCCCTCAACATTTGAATGGCGGTATTGGAACGTTTAATGTGGTTGCTTGCGTTCGGATGAAAAGAAATGATAGTATTTAGGTTGGGAATTTTGAAACTGGTGTGTTTGTCGATTATTCAAGCTTTTGACTCAAAGAGGATGATGAACAGCGATTTGAGAGTTTTATTTTTTATATTAGCTAACCGAATTGAATGGCATCGTTTAATATTCTCAAGGAAGAGTAATAAGATAATTCTATTACAAATTTTGGCAACTGATAGATATGTTAATTCTCAACATGTTCCCCTTGCATATTGGTCCAATTCGTTCGGTCTGAATGATTCGACAACATTATAACTATCTCTTCGATTTTGACTGGTGTAAAATTTTTAACTAACGAGAAGTTAGGTTGTCCTGTGGCTAAGTTCAAGAAATACATTGAAGACTACCTGGTTGACCAAGGCGTACCACAAAACTTCAACATGATCGCTCCAAGCAAATAGTTCGACGAGACCGTTTTCCTAATTGACTAAATCGGTGATCAATGGTTCGGAAAAGAAGATAGTCCTGCTAGTATACTTAAGTTTTATCACACCAAGGTACAGCCTTTGGACTCTTTCCATACTGGCCAGGAGTAGTGCTGCCTTCAATAGAAAACCATTGCCACCGACGTTTGAAATGGTGCAGAGAATAGCTGCAGTGAAAGGAAGAATGGCACGATATCCTAGTCAGAGACAAATAGAAATTCTGTCTATGTCTGGACGATGCCTGAAGTAGAGTTAAAGGCCACCATCGAGCGTGACATGATGAGTTATGGTTCGTGGTACTATTGCTTTTTGTTGCCGATGTATCACTGCTGCGTGGTCTGTATACGAGGTCCTTCAAATCACTATTTTGCCTTATCTGAATGGTGGTTCAGACTTCATTTCTCAGCAAGAATAGACTTCCCCATAGTGCTCTTCGAACTATGGATTTTTTGCAAGAAACTGACGTTCATGTTCGACGTAGCCACCCCGTTCACTGGCTTTAAATCCTATTGGAGTTGCGTGGGGTATGATAAGTAGGGCACTATCCAATTTACAACAACATCCACAGACACTGACACAGTCAATTTACAAAGTTCGAGTTGCTTCGTACGGGTTGTTACAAGCTTACATCGTCACTCTTCTTTCGTCGAGACTTAGAAGTGTACAGATTATCATTTAGCTACGGGATCTTCGAACATATTATCAATTTTTTCTGCTTTTATGTCAATAAATAAATCTGAAAATGTAATCATTTTATTCTTGATCTGAAACTACCACACTGCCTAGAAAATGGAATTCAGGAAATTATTCTTTCTGAAGGTGACACTTTCAATGTCACGAGATATATATACCATCACAACAGGTACCTCACGTTGGGCGCCAATTTCATGAAGCATAAAATATTTGAATATCACCTTTCTCTTGAATTTTCGTAGGTTTTTTCTGTGTTTGCACTCCATATTTCTGAAACAGAACTATTAAAAGTTAAACCGTTTTTTTTTATGAACAACGCTCATGCGGATTTCTGGATTGAACTTTTCGTCAGTGGCAGTTTCTAGGAATACAGATTGTTTCGACGAATAATTCAGTCCCACAATCCGCAATGGCTTTTTCCATAAGAAACCATTCTATTTAATTTTCAATATTTCTAATTTAAATATTGGGAGTGAAGACCAAAAACAACTAACAGAAAGATGCAAAATGGTCCCAAATAAGCTTTAATCGAAATCAAAACGAAAATCTCAAGACCACTTGCCTCTGTATAATCTCCATTTTCATGGCTCATCCAAACGGGCCCGTCTAGGCAGTGACGGCACACGTGATCCAATATTCCCGCTAGAAATCCCGCCCGGGTGGGACAGATGTAAGCGACGGTTCTTATAACGCCCACGTCGGTTTCCGGTAACAAATGGCATTTGGGGCTCCGGTGACATTGCTAGATTGCTATTCCGGGAAATACATGTGGCACCCGCTTATCAGAAATAATGGCAGACTGCAGACGGCCAAATAAGATGAATTGGCCTTATTATAAAATCGTTCGTCTTGGACGTCGAGGGAGGTTATAATTAGAGTTTGCGAAAGGGGCCGGTGAGTTATCGGCGGTTTCCGATAGATGGCGCCCTGTACGGGATGCAATAAGACTCGGATTTATGCATGTTAACAGAAATTATTTCTAGGCTCTATATTATCGTCTTTCTAGGGGAACTTGTCGAAGTCAGAGAGCATATGTAGGTTATAATATTTAGTGCTTCTTGCTGGGTTTTTTTTCTGTTTCGAGATATTTCGTCACGCTGGATGTCAAAAAAGGCATTTTGTTCCAATGAAGATGATACCCTCTATTGTGAAAATGTCAACTTATTGTTCGAAGGCATTCCTATTTTACTTCACTTATTAGGGAGATATATAGCGGGTTTTACAAAGCTCTGATTAACGTGATTGTTCTGATCAAGACAATTCTATGCTCAATTTCAGTTCATTTTTGACAACACCACAGAATATCAGAGCGTTAATCGGACGATCAAGCTTTGTGAAACCCACGGTAAGTCTTTTTGTTGAGATTTCTATCTCTATGCATTTAAATTACTCTATGGGGTCTCGTTCATATTTTCCCTGCTAACTCTGTGTTTTCTACACATGATACCAGGTTCGATATTCAAAAGAATGTGTTCCTTGTTCTCGATATTGTATAAAAAGTATCTAGAATTTATTGCAGTAGAGAAAAAACCTTCGGAATATACGGGATAAGTATGTAAGTTGTTTCCACCACTAAATAGAATAGAATACTAAATAGAACACTTTTCGCGCGCATGTTCTAGGAGGACAGCGTGCTATCGTTTTGTCCAAATGTCTGTAATTTTCAATTTTTAATCCGAAAATGGTCTCAAACGACGAGATTGGACTCACTGATGTCGAATCCGGTGTCAAAATCGATTCTGTCCGGCCGGCCGTGGACACGATAACTGTCAAACGGAGTGAGCTAGCAACTTGAAACTTACAGGGTTGGTCGCGCATTAGAATGCCGCGGTTAGGTTCGTAAATGGGCCAAATCGATCGAATAGTTTCGGAGTTATAGCCACTCGAATGTTTGGAGTTATTCATTGTTTATTTCAGAAACTACTTTAGCGATTGAATTCAAACTTGGCAATTAGGTGGAGTATAACAGCGCGTAATTTTGAGCCGAATTTTGTATAGGTCATACGTTAATTAGTTAATTAAAAAAAAATTTTTTGCAAAAAAATTTTTTTCGAAAAATGTTCATCGTATCCAGAAAAATATTCCACTCGGCCTTTGAGCTTCAGATTTAATAGCAGTGTACCGAATTTCAGTTTGGCACGATTATAAGTTTCGGAATTATCGGGAAAAATATGTCAAATTTCGAGGTTTTTTTTCTCAATATCGTTGCTTTTTTCGGTAAAACTCAAAAAATACTGATTCAATCCTGATAAAACTTCGCGGCTACTTTGAGATACTGAAAGACAACTTTATGCAAAATTTTGTGATGATCGTGTCATTAGAAGAATTCGAAAAAAAAATTCTGTGATTATCTTATCATATCATCCTCATTAAATTCTGAATGAACGTTCGAACTGTAATTTTCCGATGAAGTACTGGATTTCAATTCGATTAAAATTTTGAATGGGTATATCTGCGGAATCTTTGGGTGGATTTTACCCATTCACGAATTCGGCCTTCGTAATTGAGCCCCAAACCTTCTCTACAAATATCGAGTTTCTAATTTGTTTCTTTCGGAAGTTATTGTGTTTACGCAGTCGGCCGTTAGGATATGAATTGGTAAAACCTCGCTGGCTAGCCATAAATAATTCGGTTTTCGAACATTGAGAATGCCCAAAATTATGATTCCATATCTGTGCAGTTTCAATCAACCCCACAATCCCAACCACTAAATTTGATCGATTCTCGTACCGTAAACAATTGCATAATAACATATAGATCTTATTTTATGTCATTATCAAACATAATAGATATACAAAGACCCAACTGCACGTACATAATCTACACGTATCAATTCCGAATCCGACCGAACCAAATCCACGATTCCAGCCGCATAAATTTCCATAACGATCGCGAAATATCGCACAATTTGAGGGGAACCCAAAAGCAATAACGCCAGAATAATATAATTGCAATAATTTCCTTGCCATAGCGATCTAAACGCATCGCTAATTGTTATTATGACAGCGAACCACGTCAAATGACAGATCCAATTATTGCCAACATTATTGCCGACTCTGTTACGAAACATCAATTCTCTAACAGGGAGATTTATGAGGCCGTGTGATGGAGGCGACTGTACTTCCTGGTCTTTAACATGAAATCAGGCTATAAGACAGCAGGAAATTTCATTATGGGATGTAGCAGGAAAAATTGGAAATGAGAGGCAGAAGTTGAAGGGGGGCAGATGCTGAAAAGGTTTTTATTTTCGGTAATAAACGGGGGAATTTGAGAGAGAGCAGTTGGTAGCACTGCAATGAAGTTATAGAAATGGGGGAGGGTGCTGAAATAGGAAGGTTCGGGTGTGAATAGGACAAAGTCTGAGAGGTATGAATGAAGGAAACAATTTATTTTTGAGTATCTGTCGACTTTGCGAGATTTTGATCTAATTGTACTCTTACTTTGAATTTCCCAGATGTTGAACTCTCACTGAATTAGTTCTGCCTGATATCTAGATTTGTTAGACTTACGCTTGGTTCATATTCGATACAGTTTCTGAATTTTTCCCTATCAATTCAAGAATTCATCCTCTCATTCCGCATAAAGAACGACAACTGTTCGAAATCAACTGAGTTCAATCCCTACAAATGGTTTGCAATTCTATTCCAAACTCAGCTTTACTTGGGGCATACATATTCCAAATGTTAATCAAACAAATTTGTTTTCTCTCTTGTATGCAAATCACACGTCGTGATCTATGATTTCCTGGCATCCCTCTAGCTCTGGAATTTCCTAGGAATAAAATTATCACAATGCATGTTATGTTTGAGTAGGAAAAACGTTTCAACACAGGTTTAAACCATGAAAATCCCTTTTTCTGCAAGAAACAAGGGAACACTCATTTAATTCATAACAAAAAATATTTTCCTACTGATCCATGAGAAGTTTGTGAAAGTAATGAAAGATCTACAAAAAAAAAAGTTCTTGTTCCTGCAGGAGGTCCAATATGTATAGCATTAAGTACCAGGAAGATTAAAAAAAAATCATTCTGTAAGGTATGCGATAGAAATCTAGCAGCTTCCACTCTGTGTAATATGAAAAAATGAATTCAAAGGCATTTTCCTGCGGCGATGTTGTTCAATCTACAAAAAGTAGCAATTAGGTACTTATGTAACCAAAGGGAACCATTCAGCCCTTGATGGAACTAAGAGTTGGCGACGTTTTGTCTAGTTAATTTGACCTTCACGACGTTGCATAAGCAGACAAATTCAAATGAAGCAAGAACCCAAAGAACCCAATGGGTTATTTCAAAACGAGATGCTTAGTCTTTAGGGAGTAAATCCTTAGGTGATTCAAAGAAAAAACTTCAAATGAATTCACTTCAAGCCAATCGGTCGCATACAGAATGGCATAAGCTTGCAAAATGTTGCTGAAATTGCCGGTTCCCGACGGATTGAGGTATACTTTAACAAGCAGAAAGAAACCTAAATTTGACCGCTTATCAATCGAGAAGGAAAGATTTTTTTATGACATAAATGTTAGCGATCACGTGACGAGAAATAGTTCACATTTCACTCTAGACTCCCCTTCACAGTTTCTGCTCTATCTCTTGGGAATCACTCTAAAAGATCATATTGGGACGTGGAACACCTCAACTGGGGTGAGCAAGAATGGAAAATAGTGTTCTTCACAAATGAATATAGATTTGGTTCGAGAACAGATTATAGAAGAAGTAGAATATGGGGACATGAGGTGGGAATATCCTAAAACGGAACAGTTATGGTTTGAAATGGCACTGCAAAAGACTGTCGAGCTCATATAGTTTCCGGAGAAGTATTCGTGATAGCTGGGCAATGACAAAACCACATTCTGCAACCAGTTTCTTTGTCATATCTTGTAGATTCCATTAAAAAAACTCCTTTTGATAGACGATGATGCTCGTCCTCGCCATCCAGGTAATAGTTTCTTACGTGAACATTAAATTCAGGTGTTCTCATGGCCTGCACAATCGCCCTAGCTGGATCCTATTGAAAATAATTCAAAAATAATTCTTTTCCGTTGAAATTTTTCGCTGTTCCTTCCACCATTTCGATGTGTACATTTTGTTTCGTTACGAATCCGCTCAGAAAAGTTCAGAGGGCGCTAGTACCGTTTATAATTTTCCAACGTTCCAACACACGGAAAAGCCATTTTCAACCGGTGTTATAATTCCTCGGAAAATACCATTTCCAGTTACGGAAATTGGGTCGGGAATATCTGGAATTATACGCTTGTTGAACCCGTTTTAATTGCAAGCTCTGACTTGGAGCGTTTGGCTGATTCTGACGCTGTGCCCTTTCGCCGGAAGTGGTTTTTTTCCCGGTTGACTCGGGTAATCAAGGAATAAGTGTAGGATGCGTATAGGCGGAAAGAGATATGGAGCATGGGAAATTTGAGAGCAGTTTTCGTTCTTTCAGTTCGGAATAATTTTATAGGGGTTAGGTGAAGTGTTGAAAGAACTGAAAACGAGACCAAATAGGTGTTGATATCATTGTGCTGCCTTGGGTTAAAAAAAAAAAATTTCATCTTTCAAATAGTGATGAAATTATTGTTTCTATAGTAAATTGGATCTTCAGAACATAAAGCTGCAGTTGAAACTCGGCGTTTCATAATAATGTTCAAGATATGGCCCCAAAGTTTCGGCAAAGTTCAGTTTTGCACGTTTTGCCCTGGAATATGCGCAAAATTTCATCGTTGTCTCCAAATGTCTGAAGTTTCCGAATTTCTTCCCAAGATGGCTTCAAAACACTAGGTTGGACACACTGATGACGAATCCGTTGTCAAAGTCGATTCTGTCCGGTTTGAAGTCCGTTTTAAATTTTGAGTTTATTTCCTTGATATTTCAGAAACTACTGGAGCGATTGGATTGAAACTGTCAGTATATTAAAAAACAAATTTTCAAAATTTCTTTCAAATGAAATTTTTTTTCGAACTAGCGACTATATTGGAAAAGACTCTACTCAAAACTAGATCTCTGAATTTGACAGTAGTGTACCTAATCTCAGATTGATACCATCATAATTTCCGGGGATATTGGTAAAAAAATATGTAAAGTTTCGAGGTTTTTACTTCTGTAACGTTGTTTTTCTCGTCATAATCCAAAAAAACCTAGTAAAGCACTAACGCGAAGTCAGCAGCTTCTGCGCTTTTGTTCAAATCTGTTGCTGAAGCGTTCATCTCCCTCTAACATGCGCGCAAAGGCTGCTAACTACACGTCCGTGCTTTTCTAGGTTTTGGAAAGTATTCTCGATACAGAAAAAATCTACTCACACCTTGAGCCTTCAATTCGATACGATTCTCATTTTTAAAGATAGTGGAAAAAATATATCAAATTTCTTGTATTTTGTTCGGTATCGTTATTTTCTCGAGAATAACTCCAACATACTAATTCGATAATAATGAAATTTTTCTCACGAAATTCTGTATAAACCTTCAAACTGTCATTTTTCAATCGAGTAATGGATCATTAGGTGAATTTTACCAATGCATATGGATTCGACCTTCGTTATTAAGCCCCAAACCGACTCCATAAATATTGAGTTTCTAAGTTATTTCTTCCGGAAATTATTGTATTTACAATCGGCCATTAGGTAAGTGCAACGTTCCAGTCTAAATTTGAATCCTTTATCACGAAATAAAAAAATATCTCGTTTGTGTCTGATGAAGCACTCCCTATATCTGAGGAAGCACTATCAATAATCAAATAGGAACTACTATTGTAGGCCATCGCATCTCCTAGAGATAGATTCGCCTATTTCTTAATGTCAGAGACAGCATTGTGAGAGACCTATCGGTTAGATTGTCTAGTGTTGCAAAATGGCGAATGCGTCCCCTGTTCAATTAGTATAGTATAGAATTGTTCATAGAAATTTCCCTTGCGGATTGCGGGGTTGAACCTATTTGTCAAAGGCAGATTATTGAAGAAATGTTTCCTTGGATATTATGGGAATAATGTGAACTATTATATCTGACTCATTCATCAGAAGAAAAATGAAAATTTGAAGAATTTTTTTTTGCAATATAATCATATTTCAAGAACTTATGTCAAATTGACATTTTCCAAAATCATAGCACGCAGATTCTTTTCATATGAAAATGTATCAATTCTTCTGTTTCTAGGTGAGTTCACTTGAATAAATATGGTATATTTCCATACAACAATAGGCAAAATTGAAATGAAAGCAACCCCATTTTGTCATATTCCAGAACTTACTAGATATTTTCAAAATTTTATCCGGAATTGAATTCCAAGTTTCAAAGGACGAATTCGAGATACCAACTAAAATTCGAATGGTTCGTAATTCCATCAATAACTCAACTTCACTGAGGCATCCAGAATCCAAATCTATATCAGACAACTCTACAACATGCATCTCACACTTCGTGATTGTTGAAATTCGTGGACGAACCAATCTCTGGAATTTCCCCGGAAGCAAATGGGAACAATACGAGGGATGTTTGTATTGTATACAAGGATAGATGGAGAGAATTTGTGAGAATTTAACAAAGTGGAAAAAATCATTATTTTGTTCCGAATCATGAAAGGTTTCATCTGTTTTGTTATGGGTAAGTATCTTGTACAGCCAATATGAGTTTTTGGTTTTGTAGGTCTTGCAGCAAGTATCAAATTTCAGTTTGATCCGAATTCGGATTTCAGGATATTGGAAAAAATTTCGAATTTTGTTGTGTTTGTCTGGGCATCTACATCTTCTAACGTATCAGAATTCAGGTGGAAACTTGTGCAATACGCAAAGTTAAGAATATTATAGAAACATAACACCCCACCCAAGTCTTTTCAATTATTCTCCCTTGAAGAGAAGGGAGAAATTCTAACAGAAAAACAATTTTTCCTCCTGAATTGGTTCTCAATAAATTAGCCTAATTGAGTTACCATAGAAATGAGTTAATTTCAGGTCTTTCTCCTTCAACTTCAAGAACACTCTCCATACAATCAACCCACCTGTGAATTCCAGACGAACATAAAGTTCCAAATTTATTCAACAGGAGTCAGAAAAATATCTCGCATACATTTAAAAAATTCCCCTAACCGAATTATTCAAATCCGACAAATTTTTCTTACCGAATAACTGTGCTCAGCATGACAAATGGAACGAAATCCGAGAGAAACCTTTCTGACATTGTCAACTTCTTACAAAGTTGGCGAAGTGAAAATTCTCAACTTCATAATTACGATTGTCCGAACCCTTCAGGAACTCCCAAGCGTTGGCTGCGAAAGAGTAGAAAAAAAGGGAAAATCCAATTTTTAATTACAATGCAAATAACGAAAGGTCTTGCTGAAACTTTGGCGTGGTAGCTTCAGAAACACAATCGAGTTTTTTTCGCATACACTGAGGGCATTGCAGCTGAAAAAATCTGGTCGCAGTTTTCAGCGTTCGGGCTATTGTTGGCGTTGGAAAAGCTTCTGCAAATTGAATCAATTCTTGGAAGGACCATCGGATGTAAATGAAAGCTACCGCAAGGCTTGAGTTATTCGGGGAACTTCCAGATAAAACAATAAAAATATCACTGTTGTTTTTCTAATTCAATCTGAAAGTGCGTTTGGATTTCACCCAAAAACATAGTCTCAAGATTCGCTATAACTTCGGTATCGAAATACACCAATTAAAAACAACAGATGTTTGTGTAATACGAAAGTATAATGTTGTAATACAAAGCTTGAAGTTGAAAGCTCGTGTTGAAGCTGATAGCTGTAACACAAATACTTCCTTCTGCCAAGATTGCATGCACACAATATACCTAACTCCTATTTGAATCAAATACTTCTCAATACAACTCATTCTCTCGAACAAATGCCTGTATTGGCAGTTTTCATATGTTAGTACTGCAAGTTTTATAGAAAAACCGGAAACTAATCAAGAAAGAGAAATTGTATGGACCTGTAAAGTATTTCAGACTCTCATACAGACAGATTTGTTGTCAAATCAACTGCATCTTCAGAAGGAGAGGTAGTCATAATTAATATATCTAACAAAGTTTTGGATCTTTGTCGTGAACTAAATAGCAGCTTCGGAAGAATACTCATAATTAATATGATTCTTCTAAGTCACCCTGAGTATGACACCCCAACTTTCTTCACTAGTCCAGAAAATTCTCCCAGAATCTTATTTTTATGTTTCATTATTATGAAATGAACAAAATCTATTGCAAAACAGTCAGAACCAAAACATATCTTCTGAGTTCATCAAAATCCACAACTTCCACTTCTTTCACTAATCAAGAAGAATCCCCGATTCATAGCAAAGTTTTCTCAACCACCAACTATACAGAATCCTGCAACTACCCTCCCTGAGTTCCCCGCCTCACGCAAAACAAAAATCACTTCCGAAGAACATGAATTATGAGGGGATGATGGCCTTCGTACCGTCGAAATGAAGGAATAATGGCAGTGCTACCAACTTTCAGGGAGGTAATTAACCAGATACGAAAAGTTGGTAAACTTTCTGCCTTTGATGTGTTATTTATCTAGAGATGAATGCCTGTGGGCTGTCTTCACGATCAACCCCCTTTGGGAGTCTGCCGTGTTACTGGGAAAGGAGAGTAAAGTCTGACAACGGTGTTGAATTTTGGGGAAGTTTCCCCGAAAGAGGTTGCCCGAAATCAAGGACACTCTTCTAGGTCGCTTTCATGCGGAACGAACGTTTCGGAATTGTTCCTAAGGAATTTTACGACAGGCTGAAGGTTTGTAGACGAAATTTAGACCCTAATCACTTTCGTAAATGGACTAATTACCTTTCGAGCACGTTTTACTCAAAGTTTAATTCGAATTTTACTTTGATTCTGTACGTTTACGTTCGCTCATGCGACTTTGACTCGGAATTGAAATTGGGGTGTTTTATTTGGGATCTTACACTGTCTTGGATGAGTGAATGAGTAATTTAACTTGGTTTTATAGGTGTTATGGTCTTCGACCTCGAGAATTTGAAAGAAATATATGGATAGCAAATTTAGCTGTGCAATGTTGTGCGGGAAATCGAATTCTAATGAGTCTTATGCGTGATTTTCTCATCTTCATTATTATTATTTGATCGTTGTCGTGTGGCTTGCTTCAGTTCTTCAGAACTGTGATCAATACTATATTTTTCAACGAATTTATTCCTGAGGACATGGTAGATGATGTTATCGAACCTGATGACGTCCTAAGAAGCCTAGGAAGTCTCGTCGTGTACGTTTGGAACTAGCTCACACGTTCAGTGTATCAATTTGAAACCTTATTACAAAATATATTGTGAATAAAATGAATACATTCTCATAAAACTAATGCTACTTGTACCGTGAGCCTTATTCACTATGAGTTGACAAATAAACCCAGCAAACACTAAAACGCAGCAAGAGTACAAAAACTGTACAGCGTTGCTGCACTTGAAGTGCAGCGATGGTGGTACTGTATCGAAACGGACAATATAGGAGGAATTGCATCGAAACTGTACAGCTTGAACTGCGTTCGAAGTACAGCCACTATACAGCAGTTGTGCAGGAGCTATGCCACTTTGTAATGCAGTTTGCACATAGTAATAATGCACAAACTGTGCTACTTCGATATGAAGTTTCTAAGCAGCAATAATGCAGCAGAAGCTCGGCTGTATAACGAGACTCACAGGAATAAGACTCACTCCCGAAAAAATAATTGTGAGTATAGTCCTTCCAGTTTATTCGGAGATTGCCAGATAAATTTTGATTTTCTTATATGATGTGATGTTTATATTTTTGCATATTCGAATTCTATGCCTTACGGTAGAAAAATTACTGCAATTCTTTCTGTATCTAGATATTGATTACTCAACAGAAAAATATTTAAATTATTTTATTTCTCACATTCCACCAAAAATTCAACATGGAATTCAAATATATAAAAATGTACACAACATTATCTGAAAAATCGTACGGCCATTTCTGGTTAGACCAAAAGACACAATCTGTAGTATGTAAGTCCAGAATTTCAGTGCGATTACTTGAAAAATATAGGTTTTTCGGAGGTAAGCCAGATTCCTGAAACATACTGGTTGACTTAGGAATCGGGTTAACCTAGTTTATATTGAGCATATAACGTAAAGTGATTCATAGCAAATTCAACTTAATGAAAAAATATTGCACTAGGAACATGACTTCAATGGAAAAAACTTGAATTTACACAAATACCGACCATATCAAATATTATACATGATATAATATATTATTGGGTGACTCTCTCTTGTTCCTTTCTAAGTCCTCTAAAATAAGTAGATACATATTTCTCAATCATACCATGATGGTTGTTTCAATATCGGTTGGTGAATCATTCTTGCTCTCTTTGTTCTTTCGTACAGCAACTTGAAGTGGGGAAAAATGAGTTAATACACAAAGAAAGGTTTACCTTGTGTGAATATAATACCTAAAATTCCTTCATTGATGTTTATGTACTTCGAAATTCTGTTTTCTGTTGACCCTGTCCAGTTCAGGTAGAGACTCAGATGTTTTCTTTTATTGTCTATTTATTCCAGTTCCAAAAGAATCGGCATCATCTCAATATTTATCTTAGCCACTCAGATCAGTCTAATTTGCCTTTTTTCATTTTTTCGGGAATTGATCATGTCGAAACATCAGTTTTTCACACTTGCACCCAATCAACTCGAAACAAACAGTCAGCTCAAATAGCGCGATTCACTTAGAACCAACAACAAATTTACTACACAACAAACAAATTTCCGTTACAAAACAGCATGGCCGACGACGACGATCGACAACGCTTCTCTAACGTACCGGCTATCGGCACAGACAACGATGGCTGACTATTAGAACGAAATATATCATCAAAGACAGAGACAGCGTTGTCTCATACAGCGTTTCGATTTTGTTGCACAAAAGCTGTACAACAGCTGTATTTAAAAGACCGCATTTTTAGGACAGCAGTATCACCAATGCATAGACTGTGCAGTTTTAATACAACATTTTATGTACTGCATTCCGGTGGCACTTGTGATGCAGAAACTGTACAATTGCTGAATGTTGTATTTGTAGGGAACCCTTTCAACACTCGAAATATTAGTCTTGAAACAGCTTGAATAAATAAGCCTTGAACAGCTTCGAGTTCATCGGCAGAACCATTTTGATCGGAGAGTATTAATCACCAAATATTCCTTGTTGTTACTTTTTTGTTTCAATCAGTCAGTTCTATCACTATAACATTTACGCTGTTCCTTCATTATCAGTTCAACAGGAATAATTCTGGAAGGTATAGCAATCCTCTTAAGTAACTCTCTCTGCTTGGATTAGGAGCCCGAAAAACAATAATCTTCATGAATATAATCCTTTATCCGTCAAAAAATTGTATTTTAATTTTCAGACCCATATTTTTTGAAGAGACAAAATTCATTTTCCTGTATTAATCACCAAATGATGTCATTTTTCTACTCCCAATAGTCTACTCGATGGAATCAAAGCTAGATCTGTGGTTTGCTCGTTTCAGAACGTATCAATCAATCTATCAAAAATAAACCAAAAACTTGTATGAAACATGTTGCAGGTCACTACCATCATGCGGAACTGAAAGCCACATAAAACACGCTTGTTTTACGTAACCCTCGGGCGAAATATAGGTAAACATGCCTCATTTCTCCACTAACTGAAATATCTCTTCGTCCTGGATGAAAACGTCATTTTTATTAATGCTAGATCCGAATGGCTGCACTGAATTACGTGTACAAATGTGCGTTCCAACTGGTAAAAAAATGGACAACGAAAAAAAAATTCGCTAATTTCTCGCTACGAATCACGTGATTCATTGCGCAGGTGGCTAACAGTCATGATTTGATGTTCCCGCAGGACTGTGAGGTTTGAAATGATGCTACTTCATCATTACAGCAACGGAAGTTGTTGGAGTGAAGTTTGTCACATTTTTAGAAGAATTTTATTACATTCTCGTTTCACGGTGAATTGAAACCTTATTGAAATTGAAATAATATCTCACGATCCTTCCCTCAAATCGCTCGTGTCGAATGTCCAATGAGGAAAGAGCTGTATGGCACATTGCGCCATCCTGCTGAAAATGAATGTCATTTGTGCCCATTTATTGTAATTGAGGTGGAAAAAAATTATAATGTTTGATGAAATATTCAGGATTTTGACGCTTGAAAATCTTGAATAGATTTCTAAATGGGACTAATTCGTTTCAGCTATAGCCATCTTGAAGTCATGTTTTCTGAATATCTCAAAAAATACCAATGCTGGTAGATTTGAACTTGGTAATAATATAAAGAGATGCAGATGGAAAAACTTTCGCAAAGTTTCTGAAGGATCGAATTCTGTTAATCTTTCAATTTCAAAGAGGTCCAAATTGTTTATTTTAAAAATTTTATTCCTGAAATTTTTCATCATATTTCAATTGAAATTGAAATCAAATCTCCTGCCCCAAAATCGCTCGTGCAGAATGTCGAATGTGGCATGAGTTGTGTGGCATATAATGCCATCCTTCTGGAAACACATGTCGTTGGTGTCAATATCCTATAATTTGGGCCGAAATAGTATATTAAGTATCGAGAATGGCAAGGACATTTTAACAATCGAAGACATATTACTGACGTTCAAACTACCTGGATAGAATATTCAATTTTATACCAAAAATTTGAAAAAAATATTGTCGAGTATGAAATAAATTGTTGTACGATACACGGCCGTGAAATGTCATCAAAACACTCCAATTCCACACTCGGCTCGTTCCCCCTTTTGTCCGTGAACATCTAGACTCGTACTTTAATAAGCCATTTCCCGGCCTTGTAACGTAAATTACTATTATGTCACTCGTCAATGCTGTGTAAGAATATGAAGAAAGCCGTTGTCTTTGTGATAAAAAATTCTTGATTATAAAATGTCAAAGTGACAATATTCAACTAAACTCGCCCGTAATTAAAATTGGAAAATGAGCAATATCAAATCTCTTGAAGAAAGCGAAATTCATCAGGCCGGGAAATCGGCCTTTACGCAGTTATTCCCGAGAAATATCAAATGAATCACATCCAAATTGTGTTGAATTATTTAGTTATCCAAATGAATATTTTCTGTCATTTTCACTTACCGTTCTGTTCACCTTAGCAACCAGTAAAAATGATATACCGATCTAGTAACAAACGCGGTAACTAACAAAAGTCGTTCGATCGTGCAAAAAAATTGTAATGTTGGATGTTTATGTAGATGACCCTCTTTTGGGAAACAAACAACATGTTGGAGTACTTGTAATCAATATGAAGGGGTGAACCTGATAGTTTCACTGATAATTCTGCCAGAAACTTTCCTAAAATCAATACTCAACCTGAAACTCCAGTATTCTGAACAAACCATCACAATAAACAAGTTCCCAGTGCGAATTGAAATTTTCCGAACTTCAACCAATTCAAACTTTTCCTCAACTTATTTCGATTCAACAAAATCGCCAAAATACGTCAGCGGCACGTTTCTAGTCGATGTTTCATCTTTAAAGCCTTGAAACCTCACCATACCACGGTTTTAGCGGTTACCAACCCCATGTACGTAGGATACGGCGTCCGCCATGTTGCATTAACTTCTTTGTTTGAATTTATGGGGTGTGAAGACCAGCCGAAGCATAAATAACTCTTAACTGACGAAACGGCACGGGAAAAGTCGAATTTTCTATTTTCCGACGTGGTGCGTAAGGTGGTCCGTGGAAAATCTGTTGCGAAAATGATATATTTGACCTTTGGGACGAGCGCTCGTGCTGATATTTCACGCGGGGTAAGTTTCGGGGATGCCTGTGTTAACTCGCTTCGATAAATGGGGGTAGTTGACGGGGTGTGCATCTTTTTCTGGTGGTTTGTGGGATGGATCTCTGTTGTGAAAATGACAAAGTGTACCAGGAAGTGAAAATGCTTGAAGATAAATTAATGAATTGGGTCAGTTATCAGGCTATTCACTCAGGATCGTAAGGTCGAGAGTTAGAGCCCCAGGCTGAGAGAATTATTCCTGAGAACTTGGGACCCCCCATTCAATTCTTCTTGAGCACATAATAAAAAGTGCTGTTTCTGACGAGACTTCAGGAAACATTTACAAAGCCTGCACTGAATACACCTAGTCTTTTAACTCGCACAAGCTTGTACAAGGTGTATCTCTTGTAGGTGTAGAGAATTTAGAATTTTATTATCGAATTCCGATTGAGTCAAGTGCATCAACCTTACTCTTCCACCAAAGAATAAAGCTCAAAGATGCAGAATCAATTTCTTGTGATATGGTGTTGGAGTAAATTCGGAAAGATTGCATAGTAAATGGAGGAACATACGGGAGAAGAACCTTGGGGAAGTTTCAGTTGTGACAACTGAGAGGAGAACCCCCTCCCACTCCTCAATTGATGTCTTCTGGAAGAAAATACGAGAATTATTAGTTTTGAATGAGAACGTAGAACTGGCATTCAAACGTTCCTCATTTAAGGAATAGACATGAGGAGAGTTGGAGTAGACTGGAGAATAATTGTGATTTCGATGGACCCTAGATTATTTCTTTTCGAATCAATTGAATGATTCTTATAAAACGAGCATCTTAATCCTCTTTTGATAATTTTCTGTGTAACTCCTTTTTACTTGCCTTCAATTTCCCCCACAACAATTCCTCCTAAAACTATAATAACTCAAATTATCGCCATTCCCAAATCTTCTCTACCTTCGAAAACTTCTTCTGAGTCTCACACCACATTACGTTCAACTTCCTCCTTTCCTCCAACCTCCATCTGCACCGCTATCACTAATTGTATGCTCAACCCCCCAAACTAACGTATTTCCAACTGCCGTAATGTCTCTCCCGAATACACAACTACTCCCAAACTTAACTCTTCCATCAGAACTTACTCCAACTCCTCCTAAAAATAAATTTTCCGAAACGACCACCTCCAAGTATCAGGAACATACGGAAGAAGAACCTTGGGGAAGTTTCAGTTGTCGCAAGTGGGAGGTAAACCCCCGTCCCACTCCTCAATTGATGTCTTCTGGAAGACAATACTAGAATTATTACGTTTGCATGAGAACGTAGAACTGGTATTTAAACGTTTATCATTTAGGGAGAAGACATGTTGGGATAGACTGGAGAAGAATTGTCAATTCAATGGAACCTCGATTGTTTATTTTATTTGATTGAATTATTTCAATAAAACGAGCCTTTTAATCCTGACTTGATATTTTTCTGTGGAACTCCTTTTTACTCCCCTTCAATTTCCCCCAAAACAATGCCTTTCAAAACTGTAATAATTCAAGACATCGACATTCTCAAATGTTCTCTCCCATCGAAAACTTCTTCTGAGTCCCACACCACATTACGTTCAACTTCCTCCTTTCCTCCAACCTCCATCTGCACCGCTATCACTAATTGTACGCTCAACCCCCCAAACTAACGTATTTCCAACTGCCGTCATGTCTCTCCTGAATACACAACTACTCCCAAACTTAACTCCTCCATCAGAACTTACTCCAACTCCTCCTAAAAATTAATTCTTCGAAACGACCACCTCCAAGTATCAGGAACATACGGAAGAAGAACCTTGGGGAAGTTTCAGTTGTCGCAAGTGGGAGGAGAACCCCCATCCCACTCCTTAATTGATGTCTTCTGGAAGACAATACAAGAATTATTACGTTTGAATGAGAACGTAGAACTGGTATTTAAACGTTTATCATGTAGGGAGAAGACATGAGGAGAGTTGGGTTAGACTGGAGAAAAATTGTGAATTCAATGGACCCTCGATTGTTTCGTTTTGAATTAATTGAATTATTTCACTAGAACGAGCCTTTTAATCCTGACTTGATATTTTTCTGTGGAGCTCCTTTTTACTCCCCTTCAATTTCCCCCAAAACAATGCCTTTCAAAACTGTAATAATTCAAGACATCGACATTCTCAAACCTTCTCTCCCATCGAAAACTTCTTCTGAGTCTCACACCACATTACGTTCAACTTCCTCCTTTCCTCCAACCTCCATCTGCACCGCTATCACTAATTGTACGCTCAACCCCCCAAACTAACGTATTTCCAACTGCCGTCATGTCTCTCCTGAATACACAACTACTCCCAAACTTAACTCCTCCATCAGAACTTACTCCAACTCCTCCTAAAAATTAATTCTTCGAAACGACCACCTCCAAGTATCAGGAACATACGGAAGAAGAACCTTGGGGAAGTTTCAGTTGTCGCAAGTGGGGGGAGAACCCCCATCCCACTCCTCAATTGATGTTTTCTGGAAGACAATACTAGAATTATTACGTTTGAATGAGAACGTAGAACTGGTATTCAAACGTTTATCATTTAGGGAGAAGACATGAGGAGAGTTGGGTTAGACTGGAGAAAAATTGTGAATTCAATGGACCCTCGATTGTTTCGTTTTGAATTAATTGAATTATTTCAATAAAACGAGCCTTTTAATCCTGACTTGATATTTTTCTGTGGAACTCCTTTTTACTCCCCTTCAATTTCCCCCAAAACAATGCCTTTCAAAACTGTAATAATTCAAGACATCGACATTCTCAAATGTTCTCTCCCATCGAAAACTTCTTCTGAGTCCCACACCACATTACGTTCAACTTCCTCCTTTCCTCCAACCTCCATCTCCACCGCTATCACTAATTGTACGCTCAACCCCCCAAACTAACGTATTTCCAACTGCCGTCATGTCTCTCCTGAATACACAACTACTCCCGAACTTAACTCCTCCATCAGAACTTACTCCAACTCCTCCTAAAAATTAATTCTTCGAAACGACCACCTCCAAGTATCAGGAACATACGGAAGAAGAACCTTGGGGAAGTTTCAGTTGTCGCAAGTGGGAGGTGAACCCCCTCCCACTCCTTAATTGATGTCTTCTGGAAGACAATACAAGAATTATTACGTTTGAATGAGAACGTAGAACTGGCATTTAAACGTTTCTCATTTAGGGAGAAGACGTGGGGGTCTTGGAGTGGATTGGAGGAAGATTGCAAAATGAATGGAACTTAGATTATTTCGTTCGAACTGAATTAAATAGTATTAATAGAGTTTCAGGACGATGTTGGACTTGTTTTATTAATTCTGGACCTTTTTGTTTCAGGTATCCGAACGTTTGAAGTGGTAAGTGTTCCTCTCTTATTTCAGGACATTTGACGTGAATAATCGATTGGATGTGTTCAGTTATTCATGGGTCCATTAGGAGAATCTCAGCGAGTATTCGTTCTAGATGAAGACGTTTAATCTAAACTTCTTAATGAGTTGAGACGTCAGGGTTTAATTCTAGCGAATGAGATTATTTGCATATTGAGCATTGAATGTCTTCAGTTCTATGTGAGGTGAATTTTCAGTCGAGTCGCTAATTCGATAGGTTCTTGTGAATGGCCTGAATGAGATCTATGAGTTTTAAATCAGGGTACTGAACAATAGGCGATTATTTGAGTTTATATTTCGGTATGCATACTAATTATTTTTTGGAGTGCTTGTTTGAGGGTACAAGAGTGTTATTATTCCGATTAGCAGTTCTTTTTTACCATTTCGAGCAGAAAATACTCTCAAATGATTGTGAATCGGCTTCACTGACGGAAAAACAAATCGACAAATTCAAATCTGTTCTTATTTGATCTTACTTTCTGATTCGGACCACAGTGTGGAAATTTTCAGCATTTCGAAGCTTGAAAATCCTGAACAGATTCCTAAATGAGACAAATTTGTAAACCAGCTGACGCCATTCGATATCCTGAAGTCATATCTGCTGAATATTTCAAAAAATACAGATGTTGGCAGATTGGAACTTGGTAATAACAAGCTTATTGATGGAATCAGCTAGATATCCTATTGGCCGAATATCAGTAACTTTTGATTTTTTCCGAAAAGGGTTCAAAACACCGGGCTAGAATCTGATGATAGATAATTCCGTGTCAAATTCATTAATGTCGAGCCAAATACGTAGATACCATAAAATTCGAAAGAAAAGAGCTAGGAATTTGAAACTTGCAGGGTGGTTCTTCGAAATTCCCAACAAAAAACAAAAGAGAATATTTTCAGAATATTCCCAAACACATAGAAATATCCACCTTTATACAGGGTGATTCCGGTGGAGACCGTCAGATTTTGGGATAAGTTTACACTAGTCAAGACAGTCTCGGAACACTATTTGGTTTATGGTTGGGGATCTCTGTTGAGAATATACAGGGTGATTTGTCCGATTCGACCGATTTTACTTTTATTGATAACTTTGGTATGGCTAATTCGATTTCAATGAAATTTTCAGCGTAGTACAATAGTGTTGAACACATTCATTGATTTTAAATTTTTTTTCAAAATAAGCGGTTGTTATTGTGATAAATCCAGATTAATTGTGCAGGTTGAAAAAACACCCTGTACATAGCGTTTCCTAAACTACGCTATCTGTTTACGATTGTACTATAATAAGTCATTATTTGAAAGTTTCTAATTTTTTTGGCGCACTCCTAGTTTTCCGAGAAAATTTTTTCAAATGTGATAATGTCGAAATTTCGCTCCAATCGATTCTACTTTTATTGATAACTTTAGTATGGCTCATCGAATTTTGATGATATTTGCAGTGTAGAACAATCTGAATGAGTACATTCAATAATCGCAACAATCTCTCAAACTACAGTGTTGTTATTGTGATAATTTCAGAATTTCAGATTAATTGTGCAGTTGAAAAAAAACTCCCTGTACATTGCTTTTCCAAAACTTTCTTATTCGTTGCAGATTCTAAAATAATATGTCATCATCCAGAGGTTTTTAATTTCTTTGGCACACCTCCGGTTTTCCTAGAAAACATTTTTGAAGAAGAGCATTATCGAAATTTGGCTCACAAGTAGTGAGAGTATTCGGCATTCGGTAGGAAAGCTGTTTCGTACAAGGATGCAAAGATGTCGCTTCTAAACTATTCTCTTCAAATTCAAAATATATTCTGAATTGAATGATTTCATACAAAATATAAGCAATTAAATATGAATTCGGAATTTGAAAAGAATATTTTAGAACTTAAGAACTGCTTGGCATTTTTGGACAATACAGCTTTCCTACCTAGTGCGGAATATTCTCAATGCTTGTGAGCCAAATTTTGATCATGCTCTTCTTCAAAAATGTTTTCTAGGAAAACCGGAGGTGTGCCAAAGAAATAAAAAACCTCTGAATAATGACACATTATTGTAGAATCTTAAATGAATAAGAAAGTTTTGGAAAAGCAATGTACAGGGTGTTTTTTTTCAACTGCACAATTAATCTGAAATTCTAAAATTATCACAATAACAACACTGAATTTCGAGAGACTTTTGCGATTATTGAATGTTCTCGTTCAGATCGTTCTATTCTGCAAATTTCATCAAAATTGAATGAGCCATACCAAGGTTATCAATGAAAGTAGAATTGATTGGAGCGAAATTTTGACATTGTCTTTTTTTGATGGAATTTTCTCAGAAAACTAGAAGTGTACCAAAAAAATTAGAAACTCTCAAATAATGACTAATTATAGTAGAATCATAAACAGATAGCGTAGTTTTGGAAATGCGATGTACAGGGTTTTCAACCTGCTCAATTAATCTGGAATTATCACAATAATAACCACTTATTATGAAAAAAACTTTGAATTCAATGAATGTCCTCGTCAATATTGTACTTCGCTGAAAATTTCTCTAAAATCTAATTAGCCATACCAAAGTTATCAATAAAAGTAAAATCGTTCGAATCGGACAAATCACCCTGTATATTCTCAATAGAGACCCCCAACCATAAACCAAACATTGTTTCGAGACTGTCTCGACTAGTGTAAACTTATCCTGAAATCTGACGGTCTCCTCCGGAATCACCCTGTATAAGGAATTGCATGGAATTCCGGGTTAATATTCAACAATAGTGTAAAATATACGGAGTCTCTTATTTGAAAAAAAATTCCTAGTGATATATCCTAAAATATCAGTTTGCAGAAAATTCAATAAACTGAATTGAATGCTTCGTAAGAAGTTGTTACGAGAATATTTTCACAGAAATGAAAATTTTGAGCAATATTTTTAAGAGGAACATTTTCGGAAAAGTCCTGATAACTATGTAACGGTGTTAGCTATAGAGTTGTGGTTTTCACCAATGAGTTCCCATGAAAATTGCCCCTCAAACATTGACATCAGTTTTTGTCTATCTTGTCCCGAAATAGGACTTGACCTACTCTATAGAAGCTTCTGATATCTTGCAGTGTTTTCGTAGGTTTTTTTTATTCAATTTTGCGACCTTAATCTTATCAATAAAAGAAACACTTTGACTTGCTCTCACCCCAAGAAATGTCCATCTTCTGTCTGATTTCGAGGCCGGACCGAACGTGGAAAATCCACGCTTTCACGGTGATAAATCGCTCAATTTCCCGGGAATTTATTTCCCAGGTTACCACCTTAGCAGTCGTTTTCGCCCGTTCCGAAACAGCAAGAACGAAATTTCGAACGCAGAACGATCGCTGTGGAGACTATCTATATCTTTAGAGCCGGTATAAATCTCCCTCTATGATGGATATGTTTTCGGCAAGACTATGCGGTTGAAGCGGGATAATCCGGGAAAAAAAGACACAAGAAAACTCCTTTTTGAAGGGAATTACTATTGATTTTCGATTGTTGATTGAAATACTGTCTCAAAAAACTCTACAAAAGCCCTGCCGTGGAGCAGCAGCTTCTGTGCACATATTCAAATCAGAACCCATTTCCTCCAATATTTTGCATGAACCTTCATGCTGTTTATTGACCAACCAAGCACTTAATTTCAACCTAATACCATCTGTACTTTCGAAAATATTGAGGATAAAATTTCGACTGGATATAGAGAATGAGTCTTTAGGTTGTACATAAATTATAACGATAATTTATTAAAACCAATCCACCAAATGGTTGGATGCTTAGCTCAGATATTCGTCCTTGTGATTATGTTGGTTTATAACAACTGGAGCTCTCTTTTCTCCATGAACCAATTCCTATCTTTGTCAGATGTTGGATGTTATCATCTTGTGGGAAAATCTCATAAACTGGGTGTTTCCAAGTAGAAACGAACGGTGTAAACTGCAATATCGCAGATGCAGGGACCTGATACGATAAACGAATGAACGTCATGCACATGGATCAAAGTATTCTGCACTCGAAGGTAGGATTCGCAGGTTTGTGCTGGTAGATGGTGCGCTGTACGCAGTTATACTGCAGTATTCCATCTGACAGGTGATAAGTATCTAGATTTCTATTCTACGGTTTATACAAGCCCAAGGGAAGTTTGTCTGACGATCGGTAAAACTGTGAAACAGCTGTAACCATTCTCTTTGGACGCCGCTTCTTCGGTGTAGATATTTTTGTTGATCAGCTGATCAAGGTGGAATATTTTTTGATCAATAGAGAGATATTCGTCCTTGTGGTTATGTTAGTTTAATCATCATAGCATTTCAGTTCTAGAAAACTTTAATCCCACAAAACTTTAATTCCACTTCAATATTGAAACACCCTGTGTATAAAAGAATATCATCTCTTCAACCGTAATTGATACCATCTGCCGATTTCACGGTTCGCTGGAAATAAGATACAGGAAAACTGGAGCCTGAGTGAAAGCGAATAGGGTTTCCTGCAGGAAAACCGGATTTTCTTATCCAGAAGAAGAAAAATGGAGGAAAACCCGGCTGGATATACCTGGGAATTTATTATTTTTCGGGTAGTTTTTCCATTTTCTCCTTGTCGGTTTATTATATTATATACGATTTGGTTTGGCTTCTTCTTCGGTCAAGGCTGGCTTGGATATAGAGATTTTCGTCGGGTTGCTTTTGTTTTTGGGTGGGGGATATCGCAGGGCAGGGGAAAGAGGTTGGTTGGAGTTTTTATCACATTTATTCTCGTTTCGTTCGATTTGGGTGAGGAAAAATAGAAGTTTCACCGGAAAATGTGGCAGAAAATCGTGTAAAATCCACAAAAACACTGATCTGAATTCAGGAGTTTTCAGCTCTCGTTCAAAGTCGTTAACAGAACGATCACCTTTTCACCTATTGACCCCGCACATCGCAGTTTCACTTCTCTAAGCATAAATTTCCCAATTACCTATCAAATGACTTTTACCAAATTCTGCATGAACTCACAAGATGTTCTTTTTCAACCAATATATTTCGACGTACGAATATCGAGTCTCTCAGTCGTTTTCTCCGAAAGAAACTTGTTTACAGTCCACATATATCTGCGAACGTGAACACAACTTCCGGAAAGAACAACAATAACACTATATATTTGAATGCTTATCCTGATTCGAGCTCAAAATTAAATTTTCTGTTATTTGTGAAAAACAGATTGCATCGAAATAAAATCCGATTTTCGGTTGAGGAATGATAGTGTGAAGTTTCATGTCGAATTCCGTAAAAAAAAACATTATAAGAAGATCAAGAAATGTGTAATTGAAGGAAAAAAATATGAAAAATGTTTTGACGCCCTTATTCTATATTGTTTTGATAACACGATTCTGAGCTATTAAACTCAAATTTTTTTTTCCTACTTTCCAGAGAGTATAATCATATCTAGGTATCTCAATTTTGGTACTCTTTGTTGAATATTGACTTATTCATAAGAAACTGAAAATAATTTCGCAAATTTTCTCGTCCGTCTGATAAAGGAGTCAGATTTGTACTCTGAAACGTAATAGTTCGCGTTGTTGGTCGTTCTGATATCGTTCCTGAGGAAACTCTTTTACCTAGATATTGCCCTCAACAAGAAGTTCAATCCTGCAAAACAGAACTATTAAAAATTAAATAAAATTGTTTTTATGGAAAACGCCCTTGATTACAGGATTGAACTGTTTGTCAAGGGCAGCTCCTTGGATGACAGATTTCCAAATGGACGACACCAGAACAATAAAAACGATAAAACAAAGCGAACTATGACATTTCACAGTAATAATCTGACTCTTTCATCAGACAAACGATAAAATTTTCAGGAGTATTTTCTTTCCAATTTTCGTTTTGTGAAACTATTGTCGAGTTGATTTGTATTTTTATTATTATTATAATCATTATTATCATCTTTATTATTATTATTATCATTATTATATAAAATTGAAAAGTTTAGGCCAGGCCTATGAACTCACAAAAATAGGCATGAAAAAAAATTAACCGAAACTTGAAGAAGTAAAAGTAGCACTTACTCGCGAGGAAACTAGGCGTTACAGCTATTCTTAAAAGCGTTGACTGAAACTGAATTCACGATTGATTAAGGTAAAGAATTCCAAACAGAAAATACGCGATTCGTGGTAAAGTACTGTCTTTGCGGTGTTTCGAAATTCTCCTTCCTCAGCTTGTAAGCGTGACCTCGGAGGCTTTTGTCAAGGTTCAACTGGAAGAGACCGCTGGGGTTAACTTCAAAACAGTTGTGGAGAGCACTTTAGGTTATGATCAAATCACCACGTAGCCTCCTGTCATGAAACATGGGCAAATTCATGATAGTCTTTCCTCATAAGTGGAACGCAGGATGCCGTAGGATAGAAGAGTTGCCCGTCGCTGGACGATCTTCAACAATGCTGAGTCTCTACCCAATAATGAACCCTACGCAGGGCCACCAAACTCTGGAATGAGTTTCACGTAAAGCTCATAGAGGGTAGCACACGTGAAGCTTTCTGAACCATGAATAATATTTTTTCGCCTTGTTTACCGTTTGGAGAATGTGTTCAGCCCAGCTTAGGCCCTCTGTCACAATAACACCAACGTCAGCTTGACTACTACAAGTAGCGATGGTATTGCGGTTTAGGAAGTACTGGCGACGAGGATTGTGAGCACCCAAGTGCAGAACAACACGCTCCTCACAGTTGAGGGGCCACTTCCACTCCCATCACCAATGGTTCAGTTTCTCCAGGTTTACCGAATAGTTTGGTATCGTCAGCAAACGGGGATTGAAGATCTCGGGTAGATCAGAGATATAGAGGAGAAAAGTAGTGGACCCAAAATAGATCCCTGCGGAACCCCACATTCAACAGGTCTCGCCGAAGAGAAGAATCTATCGACTAAACCTGGAAAGTTCGGTCTGTAAGAAATGCTTTAATCCAAGAAAGCAGGCTGCCACGGATACCAAGATGTATGAGTTTGTGCAGAAGATCATGTGGAACACGGTCAAATGCTCCAGAAAAATCCAGACAAACAACATCAACAGGACAGGTTTCATCTAAAGACTCAGGCCAGGAATGTATGCATTATTGTTATTAATGTTTTCAGTTTATGATAGTTGTGTTTCAGATTCTGAGACTCATAATCCAGAAAAAAACTCTCAAAATGATATAGACAAAATGATTGCCCTCTGGAACAAGTGGAAAAAAGTATAAATGCCGCGTTTCTTTTAATCGGGCCACTCGATAGAGAGGCGGCATGATGTCAGATCTAATTGATGTTCCTGTTACGGATCGGTAGGCGCGCTTTGATGTTCGTTTGTACGCCGTTTCAATTCCTGCCGGACATGCATCCAAGTCCAGAACTGACCGGATGTTGATTCGTTTTAGCGGTGAAATAACGCGGTTTTGATTTCCGGGTAATTTAATGTCGGATGTATGAATTGTCGTTCGGTGTGTTGAACATTTTATACTGGAACATTTTAGTCGATCGATATTGTATATATGTGAGGTTGCGATTGTTCCGATATTTTTGTGCGTATGTTCTGGGAAACAGCGTGCCTGTATTTTTTCCAAATGTCTGATATTTTCCAATTTTTCCCGGACTAGGTTGGACTGCTTGAAAAAGAATCCGGTATCGAAATCGATTCTTGTCGTTATACAAGACTTCATGGTCCCCTGTAATTTTGTCGTATCTGATTCCGATTTCAAATGAAAACCTAGAAATGCACTGACGTGAAGTCAACGGCTATTGGGCGCATGTTCATTTTCTGTAATATCCCTTGAACATGCGCGCAAAAGCTGCTGACTTCACGTCAGTGCTTTTTTAGGTTTTTCGATAAATTACTGGACTTCAATTCGATCTCATCTGTATTCTTGGAAATACGGAATCATTGAGCGGAATCATTCGTTTCTCGTAATCCCCAAACTTACTTTATAGATACCGAGCTTCTAAGTCGTTTCTTCCAGAAGTTATTGTGTATAACTTCCGAAAGAAACAACTCCGCATCACCATATTTGTAGAGTAGGCTTGCACCTTGATTACGCGAGGCTGAATTCGTGAAAACCTAAAATCTACCCAATGCTTCGGCATATATACCTATTCAAAATTTTATTTTCCAATACTTCCAGAAATACAGATTAGATCGAATTGAAATCCACTACCTTATCGAAAAATGATAGTTCAACGATATATACAGAATTCAATGGGAATGAAATGATAATGATATCAAAGAATATTGAATATTCGAAAAAAAAATTTGAAATTTTTTTTTCAGTTTGTTTTAATGACACGATTAGAACCGAATTTCGCACAAAGTTGTTTTTCAGCATCTTCAAACTAGCTGCAGAATCTCATCATGATTGAAGCAGTATTTCTTGAGTTATAACGAAAAAACAACAACCTCGAGAGGCAAACCACGAAATTTCACATACTCTTTCCGAATATCTCCAAAACAAATAGCCGTCTCGAATTCAAATTTGGTACACTACTGTGGAATATGAAGCTTAGGCTATAAGCAAAATTGTTTTTTACACCTAGAGTACGTTCATGAAGTTGTTCTGAAATGAATACATTGTGTTTTACCTTTATGAAAATAATCATCTTCAGAGAAATGCAATGAGCATACCTTCATGTATTTCGTGACCTGTTTTCCAATCTTCAATTCAAAAATCCAGGTCTTTCTTCTATCAACGAGTTTCATGCCAAATAATGTTTCCAAATTAACTTTACTTTCATTTTGCTCCGGAAAAAATCAAAACTTAAGGCAGTGGATAATCCTTTCTTCTTTGACCATGAATAACATTGAGTAGAGTCATACAACAATGGTCATTTTCGAAAGATGCCATTCCGAAATAATACCATCGAGAATTTAATCGGAAAGGAAAGAATCAATTAATGAATATTACAAACACTTTCGGTATACCGAAACTTCAGCTCGGAGAACAATACAGAATCTTCAAAATGATCTTTTAAAGTAAGCAAAACACGTCAGTATAACCAACACGTCAAAAAACTACTAGCTCGGAATGGTTCGATTTCCTATCGCCAGAGGGCGTATCGCTGGTGCCAACGACCTCCTAAATCCCCCATGCACCAGAATAGCCAACTGCAGCGCGATAAAACGGCGCTAAATTCAAACTAGACACCTTTCTCGACCTTTCCGCCGAAACCTCGGTAAATCCCTACCTGAAATCGGCGCATATAACGTACTCAGAATCGGCGTTCGCCTTCAAGCCATATCGTATGATTTATGCCGCCGGTCGGCACACTTCCAATATCCACTCTGCACCTTCAGGACCGACATCGGAAGGCCCTATGGAAATGCAGGGAGAATTTATGGCATAGTAAACAATTCTTATTACTATTTCGGCTCCTACCGCGCGCGTCCGTCGCGGGTTGGCAGGAGAGATGTCGGAATTTGCATCCGGGAAACAGTCCGGACTCCGGAGATATAATTGATTTTGTGGTTAGATGAGACTGTACGTTTCCCCTGTGTTGTTGTATACGTTTTGGAGGTCAGTATGTGAGAGGTTTGTTCGGACTTGGGGGCTCTGTGGAGGCAGAATAAGGAGGAATATACAGGAGGTTGGGATAAGAAATTGAGATTGGAATTATGCGCCATTTCTATTATCATAATGACAAATTATGGTATGCAAGTCGAAAAGTGACATATGAGAGTGAAATAGATGCATAGAGTACATAGCAAAAATATTTTGAGAATAAGTCAAAAATGTTCTCAATTACTTACGTAATGGAAAAAGCTTAATGGATTCAGATATATATATATATATATATATATATATATATATATATATATATATATATATTCTTTTGAGATGATCAGCACATTTTTTCATATCGAACAATTTGTGTCATAACAGTATTAGCAGAGGAAATGTAAACGGGGTACCATACATTTTTACGTATGATACAAGACCACTGATAAAAACCTCAGGAAAAACTCTTGTTCCCCGTATAAGTGTAATGAAATTATTGTTTTTTATTAAAGGGCTTCTTTTTTATTGACAAAATTTCTTCTTTCCTATGCGATGCAGGTTGAAATCTTGGAATCATACCTGAAAACAAAAAAGGAGACGAAAAAACTAATATGAACTAGTAAATGATTAAGTACTCATTAAATTAATTTGAAGTTCACGATCCATCTCAAAAAAAAATCAGACAACGAATGAATTGCCTCGAAACCATCGTCAAATTTATATATTGGACAAGTATTTACTAAATGCTCTATTGTTTCCTCTTCTTCTGTACACTCACACCTTGGACTTTCGACCGAATTCCATTTGAAGAGGAAACTATTACAGCGACCATGACCGGTTCTAAGTCGATTCAAAATGCATCAAATTTTCCTAGGAAGATTGAAACCATGAACTTCTTCTGAAAGATCGCTAATCAAGCCTTTGTTGAAAACATTAGACGAATTCCATTCCGAACGCCAAACTTCTTTGTCACTTTTAATGGTGTAAAGAAAATCGTTAATCCATGAAGGTTTACGAGATTTCAATCTAGCAATTTTAGAATCCGGAATATAAGACATGATTGGGAATAAATTCGGAAAGGAACGATATTTCTCCCAAGACTTTATCACTGCAACCTGTCTACGAATATGGGGCGGTACAATATTTTAGAGAACTGGTAACCACTGTAAAGGTGTAGATCTTATGGTCCCACTAATGATTCTCATAGCAACATTAAGCTGTACATCTATTTTACTAACATGAGCGCTATTATTATAATTCTTATTTATTACTTCTATTGAATTATTTGTTAACTTATGGCTCTTGGCTGATCACAGAACAAGAAGGTTAATACCACGCACAGTCTATGACTTTGTGGTTTTTTTTTTCTTTTTATTTGTTAGAATTTGTATGTAAAAAAAAAAACCTTGTATGAGCTTATTTGTTTGCAAATAAAAATTATTAATTATTAAAATTATTATTAAACCAAACCGAACAACAATATTCAGCAGCAGAAAAAACCAAAGCCAAATCTGCGGTACGAAGAGTGGTAGGGTCAGCCCCCTATAAAGAACCAGCTAGTTTTTGAAGAATATTATTCCTAGATTTCAACTTCATGAGTAAGTTTTCCAAATGGGCCTTGAAATTTAAAGAAGTATCTAATTTCACTCCAAGATATTTAGGAGTGAAATTATGTTTCAAAACGGCATTTTTGAGAGTAAGATTCAAAGTTTCAAACGTCTGTTGATTATTCAATTGAAAAACAAAAGACTTCTGTTTTATTACAATTTGGACATAAACGCCACTCAACAAAATAATTCTTCAAAATTTCTAAATCAGTATTTAGATTGTTTTCAATGACTTTGAAATCAGAGTGAGGAAAAGCCAGAGCAATATCATCTGCATAGATGAATTTCTCTGAAGAAGTTGCTGGAATATCACATAAATATAAATTAAATAGAAGGGGAGCTAAAACTGATCCTTGTGGGAGTCCGGTATTCAAAGTTTTGAACCTACTACTAACATCATCAACAAAAACACGGAGTCTTCTGTCAGATAACATATTTCCAATCAATCGAATTACTTTTCCACATTTCAGAAATTTATGTTTAAGTTTGAATATTAAACCATCTTATCGTATCGTAAGCTGCTGAAAGATCCACAAATACAGCCCCTGTTTTCAACTTTTCATTGAATCCTGATTCAATGAAAGTAGTGAGACTAACAACTTGATCAGAACAATTCCTATTTTTCCTAAAACCACCTTGACAATTTTGCAGAATATCTTCAATGGATTCAGATAAAAACTCTGTATTGAGTTGTAGAGAACCAACGCGTACAATGCAAAACTTGCCCTGAATCTAGTCATCTGAAAATTTTCCGAGAATTTATACTCAAAAATTCAACAAAATCAACATAATCACAAGGACGAATATCTGTCGATAAATCAACAAATATTCCCCCTTGATCAGAGCTAATCACCCAATCAAACAAAAAATCTACACCGAAGAAGCGGACCCAAGAAGAATGACTACAGCTGTTTCGCAGTTATTACTGATCGTCAGGCCATCTCACCTCGGATAAAACTGAAACCTATCTTCGTCAGATGTTACATGTTATCGTCTTGTGGGAAATCCACAAAAACCGAGTGTTTCCACAGTCATCAAGAACTCATTTAGCACATTTGGAACAGCAGCCCTCCTTAGAAACTGAATGGCGTAAAAAAAAGACTCCTTTCTACTTTATACTTCGAGACCATTGTCGGCTCATAATTTGCAAATAACAGATGAAGTAAAACAAATTATGGAACGGAATCTTGCTGAGTATTGACCCCCTTCAGCTTCGTCAATCAAATATCTCAGAAAAGTGCTTAGTGCTTTCAAAGACAAATAACTTCCTGAAAGTACCCAGTTCTCGCCAGAATTCCATAATTAAAAGGGATTAGTCCTCGAGATTCTGGAGCACTTTGCCATCAGTGCTTTGTGCTCGAAGCACCAGTGCTCGGTACGGTTCTGCCCTGTACCTACTCGACGGACTTTTATAACCTCAAAATAATCAGTATGCATACACCTTCACATAATGTACCAAACTGTTTCGAGCACAAAAAAATTCCTTCAAATCCTGCTCGAAGTGACCATAAAATCCTCAAATTAATTCCATACAAGCTCAACTCATCACCCTAAACCAGACCTTGCAGCATAATCCAGCAACTCTGGCCGCTGTCATAAAAAAGGATTCAAACGAGGTGAGCGCATACGCGACAGGCATCTAATTCAAATGGAATTTATAAATCTGACTACCCGGAAACAAACAGGGACGTATAGAATCAAAGAAGAGGAAGTCAATATAACATCTGGTGGAAGCTGGATAGGATCCCAATATATATTTTGATTTATTGCACTTGGTTTCCAATAATATTTGGGACATTCAAAGCGGACAGGAATGGCAGGGGAGGGAAGTAATATCAGAAGAACACTTGAAGATGATATTGATATATGTCGCTGGTTTATATCCTATTTGCTGGCCGTTTGGGCCAGAGACCCTTGCTGGACCGTGGCAAATGTTACATATTATTTTTTGGGGGGATTTGGACAGGGTTGGTCTTATTGTTTTCCTGGTGTTACAGAACGGGGAGTTCGTGTGTTGAAATTTGGAAATTTATGGGGCCAACTTAGGACTTGATTAATATTGAATTATGTTTGGGGAAGAGGCATTACTTTGAAATGATAGGGGCAAGCAGTATGTATTTGTGTGTAATATGACGTAAAAGAAATCGACTTTTTTATAATTTTTCCTACAAGGACGAAATCAAAACACGCTTTCCATGATTTTCGAATATTGCCTTCTCATTTGGTCATTCTTTCGGATGAATTCTAGGAAAGCAATGACGTGATATCAGTAGCTCTTGCGTGCATCTCCTAATTCGTTGTCGAAGCAAATACTTGTGTCACAACATTGCATCTGTGTTCAAGACATACACATACTACTATGAAAACAAACATAAATCACAAAAGTAGCGTTGCATCTTGTAAGTATTTCTTCAATATGTCTGGAAGTACCTTACCCATTGGCTGAAATAAGTTGCACTTTTGATTAATATCCACACGAACATTTCTTTCAAATCTCGTCGCAATTAGTCGAGCAGTTTCCGAAAGAATAGTTTTTTCGAATATTAACTTCAAACTTTTCGAAAACTTTTTTTGATATCTTTTTGGATATACGATATCCATTAAATTTTCATTTTCTACAGATTTGCATGTCGTTATCCCACACCAAATAACCAAATTCAAATCTGATTACCGCAGTATTTCCTGAGATATTGTGAGAATAACCTCGGATTCCATAATGGGCATAACTCCGAAACCGTCGTGCAGATTTCGCTCATAACCGAACTCAACCTAGTTCAAGACCTAATTAATGCTGTGTTCGTGATTCCAATAACACAAGGAGCCTAAAACTTCCTCTTGAAATAACCATCATACCTCCTTTCAGGCGATGAAGGTAGGCTATACTTCCTCATTAGACACACACTTCAATTAGAGCAGCTGACGTTAAGACATGGTTTTTGATACGTTCGAGAACGGATAGTTCAATTGCGGCGGTTATCTCCTTCATTCAACCGAGAAGCATCGCTGTCTACAAGGGGTAATCTGCCGGAAAATCTGCGCATTACATCGTGCGGAATATGCCTCCGGATTATACGCTAAGCGGACTGTGTTCGGGAGATAATGCGATTGGCATTCATAAGGATTTTTTTATTATTCAATGGATATATTTGTTCCATTTTTGGTGTGGGAAAGAAGATAAGTATGTTGTTGGCAGGAGTTGGTGGAATATCTGCATACCTATTATACTTTTAGTAGAATTGAAAGCTTTTTATGGTTACCAGGAAGAACTATCAAATAATCCAAGTGATATATTCGTCCTTGCAGAGTAAAGAAGGCATCAATCGTTTACTCTGCCGATCGCGAAATTTTTTGAAATTACTAGGAATCGTCTAGAGATCACCTTCATCAATTTATTTATTAGCGCTATCTGTCAACTTTAACCTCATTTATCAATAAGTAGAATGAAGAAAAAACCTATAATGATAAGGTTCTTGATTTCTTTTTTGGACATTAAAGAATTCAGTAATTGAATAGGAGGTGTAAATGGTTAAACAGTTTGATTCTTCGATACACATCAGAGCATTAAAATCTGTCCTATGAACGCAAACAACCTCACCTAAGTTAACCATAAGACAGTTGAGAAGACACCAACTTAGAAATTCCTCTACAATAAATTCGAAGACTTCCTGGAGCTGCTCAAGACAAACCGCCGAAAAAACTGCAGAAGCATCAGGCCTCCACAGAGGCAGATCGTTTATAAATTAAATGAATGGAAAGGGTCCGAGCACGGAACCATGAGGAACTCCTAGACCGGTTTTATACCAAAATAACTTTCGCCTATTTTTATTTTCTTTGCTCTTTCGTTAAGTTCAGAGAGAGAGAAATAATCGACAGAAGAACACAATGGTTATATCCTCAGGGTCTCAAGTTGTAACGGAATATACTTCGTGACAGGAGAAGCGTTACATCTAGGAGCCATAGCTTTGTGAACTACACTTTTGGAAAATAGTATGACCCAATCCAAAGCATGCTAAGATTTAAACATCAACGTGTTAGTTTGAAATAGTTAGATATGCACGATGGTCATAAAAGTGTAAGATGTCTTCTTTGAGAGCGCCTTGATATCAACATAGAATTAATTTGTGAAAATGTTGATGTTGACCTCTGGAAAATTTGCGACCTAACAATAATTTCAGCGTCTCTATTTTTTTCAGAACTTTCCACATTGAAAACCAGACCACGCTGTAAATCACCACCGAAGCAACATAAAATTTCATCAACCCAAAACCAACAATAAATTTTCCACTTTACTTTCTTCCCCATTCTTATCGTAACTTTCCCCAGTTCAACCTAAATTGCACACTCCGTATCCCCCAAAGGTGAAAAAAACAATTCCTTTCCTTAATCTACATCATCGAGCCTTAGGCGTGGGCCTAATCCAGAAGAAATTCCCCCATACACCAGAAAAAAATCGTCCGCAACACTGTGGCAGGTTACTTGGTGACAAAACCTTCCTATCAAATTACGCTCGTAATAATGCCTCGCTTGGGGGAATCCCCGAGATTACGTCATTAATATTATACCGTGACACGGGGATTTCCATGAATTTGTTTGGAGATATTAAATTGAATCGTCGGTTATGTCTGTCGGGTAGATGAGCTTGAAAAAATGGCCGGATCGATCATTGAGGTTAAATTGCGGAAATGAGGGGTTTCCCCTCCATTTTCTGGAGGTAATTGAACGTTTTCATGGAAATCTTGACTTCCGTTGTAGGGGGAATCCGATCTTTGCATGAATAAGGCAGATATTTTCGCATCGAATTGAATATTGGTTTGTTGGAAGTATGTTTCTTCGAATCATCAACATTGCTATGCATAGATGAATGTTTCTATGTTCTTTTTTATGGAATTTTACTAGCAATATGGACTTCTGAGACATCCTTTGGATGTACTGCCTACTCCATATTAGGTACAATTGAATGATACAAATTTCGACACAATACAAAGTATTATATCCGATGGATATCCATAGGAGATTCATTCCATGTGAATTTCAGTTTGAAGAAAATCGGAATTTAATTGGACATCCAATGAATATCCATTACATATCTATTTCAATTGGGAATCCATTGGATTTCCGTTGGACATCCTCAGAATATCTAAAAAAATGTCCATGCAGTCTCTTCAAATGATAATTATAATGGTGTAGTCAGTTAAATACTATACTTTGTCCATGACTTCATTGGTGAAATTGGAATAATTCTGCATTTTGGAAACCCTACAATAGAGTTGTCAGAATGCTAAAATGCATTCTCTGTGATTGCTAGACACTGTCAAGCTTACGAGCAACGTCAAAACTGTCACTTGATCTATGCATGGATTGTATAATATTCATTATACTTACCTGTTATCCTCGACTTCATTAATGACTGTCATTTTCCTTCAACAGAAGCCAATGAAATATAAATATAATTATATGGTCGTGGACAAAATTATTTTCAATATGGGTAGGTGTGGTAACATAGTGGAAACACGACTGAAGTTCACTCATCAGAATTCCGTTCAGGTTGCCTCGTTTGATAGCAGGCATTTAATTATCGTTAATTGTCACTGTCGAAAATATTTCACTCATTTTTGGGCGAAGCGAATGAGCAATCTAAAAAAGAACATTATTTACGGAAAGAAGCAGACTTTATTTTATTACAAGCACCATCTCTATGATCTTTCAAGATTTACTTTCTTCTGACATTACTGGCGTCATATTGAAAGGTATTATACAAGAAGCAATCAGTTCACTTCAACTGTGAAGTTTTATTGCAAGCACAAGGTAGATACCACAAAGGACGCTTTATGAACCAATTTCTGAATGTGCAAACGACCTTCACGTACAAACTTGAATGTCTGTTGTACAACTTGGACATCCAACGAACATATGAACTTGGTTGTCCTTCGAACATCCTTCTATGGATAAATAGTGGAAAGGCTTCGGACATCCATACTATGGATAAACCGTTTTGGCGCTTCTCGTGAGTTCGCGCCATCTGAAGGGTGGCGCGCTCTTAGGAAAAGTTGTTTCGACCCAGTGCCAGAGGTGGACTCATCAGATAGGCTAAATCCTCTGGCTGTATCCTCTGGCACCTGTCTATGACAACCGCAAATGCGGCGTAGTGAGCGACCATGACCGATGCGCTTATGCTGTGGTGGAATGAAGTAGCCAGCGTGCATCGGTCAGTGGCGCCACCTTCTGGCAACTCAGTTAAACAACGCCGCCTACACAGTTGTCGTCCACGTACATCCTTCTGAAAAAAGGTTTGGCCAATATATGGAACCTCTAATCGTCTTTCTTTGTCTCCTTCTTTCCAAATGGTGAGTTTTGCATTACAAAGGAAAGGAAAAAGAATACATCGTATTGAAAACATTGAATTTAAAGATCAAGTAAAATTCAGAATCGTACAGAAAGAACGTGTATTGTGTGGAAATGTCCACTCCATTGGCAGCCTAGTATGTAAAGTCATAAACAAAGTGGTTCAGAAGTTATTCCCTCTGCAAATGTGAAACCTCATATATCTGCCCCTATATTCGGATAACCCCAAAATAACCTTTCGGAAATTATGTTTCTATCGTGGAGGTTCATAGTGGCTCCACTAATAAAACGATTTAGTCGAGGGAACTGCACATAACCCCTTATGTTAAATCCGGGCAAGGCCCATTTCCGGAATTGCTGACCAGTTGAGTCCGGGGTTGAATGGCCTAACTCTCATATTCGTGTCCGGAATTGTGCTGACCTTATCGAGAGTATTCGCACGCAGCCTAGAAATGTGAGGACTGAGAAATTAAATGAGGAAATTCGAGCACCACTTCAACATTTTAGAATTTATAGCAGCACTATGTAATGCGATTTTTATGTGCTTTTGAAATGTCATTCTGTTATTTTCATTGCTCGGTTTTTCAAAGTGACAGAAGTTTAAAACTTTCGAAAGTTACCCTCAATAATGCCCTTCTAAAACATAATTTCCTAAATATCTTAGGGTAAAATTAGATTCTTCTTTCAATTTCAAGGTCCATTTGGAGGACTTACGCATGAAGTTGAAATCTAAAATAATATTCTTCAAAAACTGGCGGGTTCTTCATGGAGTACTGACCCTACCACTTTTCGTATGGCTTGTAACGTATGTCAGAGTGGACACTCTGTATAATTATTAAAAGACGAGCAAGGTCCACAGAACCTCGCATCATCCATAAAACGTGCTCAGATAGATTACCTACTGATATTGAATTCCCACGTCTGTTATCATAATATGCTTGTAAACAAACCCATCAAAACATATATAATATTTTGTTATTGTATTATGAAAACAGTGTGAGTGTGAGTAAGAACACGAAGCGGAGAATCCATTGATGGGTCCGTCGTAGTAATGACCCATAGTAATTAAACCCTCTACGAGAACTTCGAGTGTTATTTCCAACCCTCTCCTGTACAATCCAACTGGACGAACCAACCCCTTGACAGGGAACACCACATGGCGATCCTGCCAGTTAACTAAAACACCACATGGCGATCCTGCCAGTTAACTAAAACACCACATGGCGATCCTGCCAGTTGACTGAATGTCAGAAGATTCCAGAATGCAGTGAGAGGGTGAGATGATTTATTCCTCGATGGTATGTGTTTCCAACATATTTCCATTCTATGGTACCATGGGTTCCAGCCATCCCTAGCCAGAAGATGAAGATGGTTGTCCTGGGAATGATCGTGTTCCTTAATTGGTGTAGAATTGAAATTCCTTAATTGAGGTAAGAAGAACAAGGCGTGAATTGGAATCAGAAGATGCCATGATGACTGGTGGAATATCACATAAATGTTCCTTCAGAGAAACCGTAGAAGCCATTGAAGTGATTAAGGTGAAAAAAAAAACCAGTAAGACTTTCAATCTTTGGTGATATAATGATAATTTTTTTTGATGAGGGTTCTATTGCTATCATAAGTTTTTTTTTTATCCATTAGTAATTATTCAACGGATTTTAATTCAATGAATTACGTGAATGATAATTAAGTTAGGAATTAGCCGCAACCAAATTTTCTCCAGCAAAAATTACTAATTCAATTTCAACAATTTTTTTTTTCTCTCTTGTAACAGAGATATAATAAGCATGGGTAAGAAATTGTATTTGATTACTACTGCCTCCTCATTGCCAGGTGAAGATAGCAATAAGGAATCGATTAATCAATTGATCGATGCAGATGCAGCTTTTGCTCTGGTTTTTTCTGCTACTGAATATTGTTGTTCGGTTCGGTTCAACAGCGCTCATGTTAGTGAAATGTTGCCATAAGGATCATTAGTGGGACTTCCAGATCTACAACTCTACGGTGGTTACCTGTTCTTTCATATATTGTACCGCCCCAAATTCATGGACAGGTTGCAGTGATGAAGTCTTGGGATAAATATCATTCCATTCCGAATTTATTCCCAATCATGTCTTATATTCCGAATTTTGAAATTGCTAGATTGAAATCTCGTAAACCTTTATAGATTAACGATTTTTTTCATTCCAATAAAAGTGACAAAGAAATATGGCGTTTCGAATGGAATTCGTGTAATGTTTTGAAAAAAGTTTTGATCAGCAATCCTTCGTGGTTTTAATCTTCCTCGGAAAATTTGGTACATTTTCAATCGACTTAGAACAGATCATGGTCGCTGTATTGATTTCCTCTTCAAATTCGGTCAAAAGTCCAAGGTGTCGAGAAAAAGGAACAATAGAACACTTAAGTAATAGTAATCCAATATATGAAGTTAGATGTACTGTAGGTATATTCCGTAGAATACATGGGACATATACTCCATTCACTTTTATAATGTAGCCCGGTTGGCCATGATTTAGGTTTATCAAGTTTTTTCCCTTAAAACTGACGCAGGTTGGCACTCATGAAATATCGGCTATGTCGAAAGACGTTGCCAAATATCAATTTCTACTATTATCAATCTCAATCGATTCTAGATTTCTAAATCTCAACATAATAACGCTTGCAAACTAAAAATGCCGAAGGTAGTTTTGAAGAAGCAGAGGCAAAGTATCAGGAAGTGCTATGTAGAATTGAAATCTGCTTATTCTGATAGTAACTCTGATAATTTGGAATCAATAATTCAACACAAGTTATCCAACATTTTCGAGGTATGTGAGTGAAAACCAAGGAATTATATTTTGTATGAATAGATATTTATTTTTTAGCTGCACATCAACTCAATAAGGAAGATTTTAAGTGAAAGAGGCGACAAAGAATTTCCTTCTATTGGAGCACCCAAAATGACACTGATTACATACTTTATTTTGAAAAAAAAACTGCAACGACAAATTTGGAATTATAATTTGAAAAATGAACACTTTTCGATTAATACACTACTCACTTTTGCAAGGGATCATTTTAACACCCGATTCTTGATTTCTGTACGAGAAAAAAGCATAACTGAATCTTCCAACCATGTTTATATACGTGAAATATTTCCAGTATTAACAGAGACAAAAGTTTCTTCAACATTCGCCAGGTCTTTGGAATTATTGAATTCAAATAATATTTTCTCAATTTCATTACTTTATCAATGTAGATTGACATTTGAAAAATGAGTAATTACTACGACCTCTATGTAGAGAGGACAACGTTGCATAATTATCTGACAGGAAAATGACTATAACCTAACATTTTCAAAATATACACGGTGAAATCTGTCAGGATGTCATGGCCAACCGGGCTACATTATAAAAGTGAATGGAGTATAGTACATATTTCTTTCTTACCCATAAAAATCATTACACTTTCCTGAAATTATACAAATTTTGGTTTACATACAGCAATCAGTTGAGAATTAAAATTGATGAAAAGGTAAAATTTCGAATTCTTTGAATGTTGGTTAAAGAGAATTTCGAGGCTTCAGCTTGAACATAAGCTCAATTATTATCTTCTGTGATGTGACGCTCTGTCATGAAATGAAAATATCGTAATTGCTGTGAAAATCTGAATTTACTCACTAGAAATAAAAAAATTAATGATTGAGTAGATAAACGTAATCATACTTTTGTTGTTGTTTTGTTTTGTGCTGAAAGATTTCGTGTTGCTATTAGCGAACACCCTGTATGAAATATGACGAAATATGACAATAATGAATCCACATTCAACCAAACAACTCGTACATCGCATTTCGAAGATAAAACCTCCCCCACCCACGAAACACGACTACGTATCCCCATAAAATTCAGATTTCTGGAGCGCCCTCTTCCCTCGGGAGAAACCCAGTAACGAAGCGTGTCATCCCGATGGTCCGTCGATGCTCCTTTGTTTTCACGATCGACCGGCTTGATTTAATGAACTTTTTCGCCATCTTCTATGTGTGATTGAAATCCGGACGATCATCGAGCTTAATGAGATTCTTCTTCCGCGCTATCGGTCTCGCGATCGGTTTTCTGTGTCCTCTGGGTCGGATGAGGTTGGTTGGGGGGCAGGAGGAGGGATTTATGAAGTGGAGTATTATGGGGACTGATCTGGGGGTGTTTTTTGGAGTTTCGTCTCATCAAAGGGGATTGTATCGAAAGGGATCGTTAAGGATTTGTCTGTAGTTTTCGAATTTTGGGGGGAAATACGGTCTGAAACGTTTAGGGTTCGACACACAGTCATCTGTGACATAGTACATATATATACTTTTCACTTTATTCCCCATGGTTCAGTAGAGTGATGTGAAAAGTGACGAATTATGATTTTAGAGAAGATGATTCCCCAATATAAAGGATCTGAGCGTTCTTTGTTTATCTGAGGATCTCAAATATTATCGCTTGGAGTATCGGACCTGTTCAAAAGACCTTACTGATCAGAGAACAAACGTAGGTTACATTCAACAATTAAATACAGATTTTTCTGTATTAACCTTTACATAATAATAGCTTTCGATATTGATTTGATATCTTTCGATATACTTTTATGTCGTCGACGTACTACGTCTTCAATGACAAAATTATTATATCAACTGGCATATAATGATCAAAGTAAAAAACCTTAGAAAAGGGTAAAAAAATGAAATACAACCTAAAAACAATACTAGACACAGTGTTTCATCTTCTATCTTTCGATTTAGAATCATCAGTAGCATTTATTCTATATTATATATCAAAAACTTACCACGTGTTTCAACTCACATTTCACATCAACGGAAATAACCAGATTTAAGTCCATACGCATGCTTGTTAGAATTGTGCATAGAAAACAATAATGCCACAGATTTTACTTAAACCTTCTTCTTTCCTTGACAACGCATATCAACTGGCATATAATGATCAAAGTAAAAAACCTTAGAAAAGGGTAAAAAAATGAAATACAACCTAAAAACAATACTAGACACAGTGTTTCATCTTCTATCTTTCGATTTAGAATCATCAGTAGCATTTATTCTATATTATATATCAAAAACTTACCACGTGTTTCAACTCACATTTCACATCAACGGAAATAACCAGATTTAAGTCCATACGCATGCTTGTTAGAATTGTGCATAGAAAACAATAATGCCACAGATTTTACTTAAACCTTCTTCTTTCAATCAATATCGAAAAATCTGTATTTAATTGTTGTATCAATAGCCTTTAACAAGTAGACTTTTTTGAATTTAATGTAGGTTAGATTATTTATTATAAGTCCACTATTCAACTGCTTCTGAGCAATCAATATAATCTGCTGTATAAACAAACAACGTGATTTATAATATCTCGCAACTATAACTCACTATAAAAGATAGAAAAAGTAGAAAGACAAAAATCTTCGAGGGCGAGGGTTCTCGACTAGGACTGAAGGGTTAGTTATAGTTATAGTTGGAAAGGGGTTACATTCCACTGTCACCTTAAGGTCTATTTTGCCCTTCGACTGGAGCTGTTTTCGCACCGCGCTACCTACAGCTCGCCCTCCAGCTCTAGAGCTCAAATGAACTCCAATTTCTGTGAGGGGTTCCAGAAAGTTCTGATTTTTCTAACGTTACTCAAATGTGCGAAGAAATCTGAAAATCCCAATCGCAATCGAGAATTCCCTAGACTTTTCAATAAAGTCCTTCTGCTTCACTTGTATCTTAGTATTCATAGTCGTTATCGTAGATAAAAGTATATTATTGAACGAGATGTAATTCAGGTCGCAACTCACGCAGATGAAAATTGCACTACGAGCCATAGGCAAGTGCTGTAATTTAGCAAGTGAGTTATGATCATCACTGCAAGTTGAATACTATACTTCATATCCGACTATAAGAATAAAAACCAAAATACAAGTACAGAGAAACAACTTTATTGACAACAATTTTTGGAGATTTGGGGAACGTCAGAATATTACCAACATTCTTTCGTATTTTTCAGTTCATTTCCAAGGAATAAGTTACCCACTGCAGACGCCTTGGTCCTTTTAGATTCTTTTGCCATCCTCGGTCCTAGACTAGAGCTCTTGCCTTCAGCGATTTCGCTCTTTTTCTTTTCCATTTCGTTATAGTGAGTTATACTGGTGAGCTATGATAATTCACGTTGTCTGTTCATAAATACTATTAAATGCTCAAAAGCGGTTGAATAGTGAATACCTATATATTTCAATTAGAGTGGGGTCAAGTATAGTATTTTACTTTCGGTTATAGTCACAACTCACTTGATGAATCACAGCACTCGCCTGCGGCTTGCACTCCAAACTCAATCGGCGTGAGTTATGACCTACAATACCATTCATTGAAAAATTTACTCGAACTGCTTCCTGTTCGTTTTTGTTTTTCAAAATTCCAATACTCCAGGCCCTTTTCCTCTAAAAAGCTGCCCATACTGTAATTTCACAATGAATTCTTCTTCAAGGAGTCAAACTTGTAATCATTCAGGACCATTTCCATTCGAAAATGAGTTATCTTCGTGCAAAACAATAACATTCTCCTTCCCCGGAACAAGCTAGTGAGTAACTATCTTCAATGAATAAAATTATGCAGTAATGAATAATCTGCTTTGAAGTTTCCTAGCAAATTAGAGCGCAGCATCAGCTCCATCTATGGCAAATATTCTACATCAACCCCACTACCCGGATACTCTTTTGTAATCGAACCGTAAGCTTGGAAACGTTGCTCTAAATAATGACGTTGAAATAACTTCCAGCGTATACACCAGACAACGTCTATTTGTAATTTGCCAGCATAATTTATCGTCAGTTTTAGCTCGGAGTCAAGAAGTATTTTCGTGTTCAATTACAGATGGAAACAAATGGGGACACGCCATATCGTAACAAAATTGTAGGTTATTTTTCAGACCCGGAGTTTCGCTGAAACTCTGTTTACGTTAGCAACGATGCTGCTAATCATTCTAGGGAGTTTCTGTTGAGTTAGTGGCGTTGAATAGAGGTTGAACTTGGGGTAACTTCTTCTTGAATAAACTGAATTCGGAATAATCCTTCACTTTGTTGGGGACAATGGTATTCATTGAAAGGAGCCATTTTGAATAGATTGGTCGTTTAAAGACTACAGTAATTAGGAGAGGTTTCCACTGAGTTGACGTTCTTCTACAAGGTGTTCCAAGAGTAGTATTCAAAATATAGAAAAATAGTAAATACTTGTTGAAAGGTTTCAATTCTTGCTCTTTAAATTTGTGCTTTCGTATATTACCAGTTATCCGTGTAAACCTAGCATTATTCTCATGCGAATAGAATACACTAGACCCATAGTTCCACCTCCTCTGCAACAACCAAGAGAGTCTCTTAATATCCTTTCAGCATACCCCCTAATCTACATAGTCGTTTGATATCCAAGTTCAAAGGCTCAACAATGATTCATCCTACCTCCAGTTTAATTCTTTCAAAGTTCCCATTGATCCCTGACATTTCAATATTCGCCAAGAGTGCAATTTTCGAGCTTCTAAAACGTTCATCGAGGAAATGCTACAAAATGGAGTGGAATAGAATCTGGATCGAATCAATCGGTTACTGTTTACCGATATGTTTGTTCGACTACCAAAAAGTAATGTGACGGATTGGTTCATTGAAATGTTGAATGTTCCGGTTGAGTTCCCTTCAAATAGGGCTTAAATTAATTGGATGGGTTGTACATTTGGTCGATTTGACTGTTGGTGTGGACGGAAACGACTTTGCGAAGTATGAAATTTTGAATGGTTTGTGTGTGATCTGAAAATTTTGGAAATTATCAGGATTAATCTATGATCCAATTGAAGTTGAGAATGGTGAAGGCTTCCAACCAATAACATTTTTGGTAGATGGCACATCGAAATGCAACGATTGAGTTAATATCAAAATCGACCCAACGGTTTCGCAGTTATCCAAAATTTGGAAGTAATTTCCTCGATAGTTCAGAAACTACATAAAAGATCGGACTGTAACTTCTTCATTCGTTGGAACGTATTGAAATGCTGGAATTCACGAAATCTTGTTAAAATGGTATGATCAATAAATAGAAAAATAAATTTTTCTGAATCTTTTTTTCTCGGAAACTAATCATCAGATTTTAATCAAATTCTGTACACGATTCGAGCCCCATATTTCAAAACAGTGTATTAAATTTGAGTTCGATAAGATTTCAATTCTCGGAGAAAATGTATGTCAAATTTCTTCCTTTTTCATTGACATCAATATTTCCTGGATATCTCAGAAAAAAATCAGCTTGTCATGTTGAATCTTGGTAAGTAATTCAATAATGCTGATGTCCAACTTTGTGCATAATTTCATGAGAAACGTGTCATTGGAACGGTTTAAACTTTTTTAAATATTCTATATTTTGCGATCCTTCCAGACAACACAGGTGAATCTAATGGACATTCATTGGCCTTTGGTCTATGGACATCTGGGACATCCATCGGATGTACGCTTTTTTGATCGTACGTCCAGAGTATATCCACTAGATAAGAGAATGTCTACACAATAGACATACGAAAAATGAATATTGGATACCCTGTATCACATCCGATGGGTTTACGTTGGATGTCCAATTTATGTCCAAACATTTTTTTAAATATTGAACTAACAGTGGTTCACCAAAAAAAGTTCTGGAGGATAACAGGAGGCAATGTTCCAGAAGAAATATCACCCTGTAGATTTGCTATCGAAATTGGTTGGTTGCATTGTCTGAACTCTTAAAAGTGAGAAAGATATATGCCAAATTTCAATTGAATATCTTGTGAAATGCAGATATACTGAGAAAAACCATTGAAAAAAATGCAAACCCAAACACCCTGTATCTCGTGAACGAAACGTCTGCGGTAACACTAGTTCATGGGACTTTTTTCATTAAAATTACGGAAACAACATCTTCTCTAAGTTTTACCTCCGATGTTTTAGAAGCAAAATGAAACGTGAACAATTTTCTGATTATTTTAATTGATAGAGTTCAATATCCTAGATAAACTCTGTAATTATCAGAAAAGATGCTCATTTCTCCAAAAGATACGAAACTGAAAGTACAACATTGTTAAAATTATAGTAATAAGAAGAATCGGGACTTAAATACTCTGTGAGTGGCATACGGAACCTCTCAGCAAAATAAACCAAAATTTTTTGTTGAATGATCCAAGCCTCTGACCTATACCAAGCCTACATAATGTCACCCTACACGAAATATGCTTTTTTGCGCCTACCTCAAGCCGAAGCATCTTGATTGAGGTTCTCCCTTTCGCCACTTCCCCATTCTCCTGAGAATTCCACCCTATCGGATAAATTGAGGTTATAAGGGATGACATTTCCCTCCCCCGCAAGGGGGATATCGGTTTCATATTTGTGTTAACGATCGGCCGTTACATTCGAATTTTATTTTTCCGATATTCCATAAAATACAGATCCGACTTCGACAAAATCTTGTACTTAGTTGTGATGAAACAGCTTGAAGGTTAATGCAAAATTTTGAAGGATCAATACCACTTGAAATTATTTCTAGAAATAAGAGAAATGCCGAAGATTAAACACGAAACTTGATATATTTTATTCTATAAGAAATGTATCCGAGAAAATTGGATATAACTAAGAATTAGTATAGTTTAATGAAATATCATCGAGGGCAAAAAAATGTATTCAACAAAAGTTTGAAATTTTTTCGCTTAATTCTCAACAACATTTCAAATCCGATCGCATCAGAATTTTTCAGATAACTGGGAAGTTACCTCAAAAATTCAGTATAACTCCAAAATCGTTTTTCTAATTTCGCCTGTTGACGAATTCAGCCGTCGTATGTTGATACGGAACCTACTTTTAAAGTCTCAAGTCTCTAACAAAATTGTGCCTTGGGCCAGCCGCACAGAATCGAATCTGATATCGGGGTCCATCCAAGTCTTTTGGAACATTTTGGGAATTACAGCAAGATGTTTCAAAGAACTCGTGCAGAAATTTCATCGATTCTTCTTGAAATTTAGCACATAACCTGAAGCAATATTCAACAACAGTGTACCAAACTCCAACTCGATGTGATATTCCACAAAATGTGACAAACTTCTGACATCACTTCATTGGTCCTCTAGATTTTTATTTGAATAAGCAGGAAACAGCTCTGACTTCACGTGACCATTTCATCAAACTTTTTCACTAACAACCCTCGCAGTAACCCCTAAAAATACACAGACAATAAACGAAATCAACTGAAACAGTCCACAGAACAATGTGCCAAACAATTCAACATCCAGCTCTCGTTCCAACAACAAACTTTTATCACCTGAAAAACAACTATGACCTCTCGTGCTCCACAACTCCAACGCTGTTCCTATCAGGGAGGGGTGGGGGGTTGGTTAGTAGATTTAAGTCCAGAACATAAATTCGGCCTGCATCGAACGATTTATGAGTGGAAACTTTCGGAGGTTCAACATTCGTTTTATCAGGATGAAAATTGCCATTTTCAATTCCGGATGTTCCTTTTTCGGTTCTTCGATATTGTTTTGTTTCCATTTGCGAGCATTTCGAGGTGGGTGGTTGGAATATTATCGTTCTGGATTGCCTCTTTTGACGATTTCGTTCTTGGAATCGAGGTTCTGTGGGAAATTGCACAAAATGTTTCAGATTCGAAAAGTTTGTTGAGGCAGGTCCTCATTTATTGTAGGTTTTCTTGAACAACTGCGAAGGTTTCATTTTTCAACCTTACAGTCGTCTCTACAATACACCTACGCTATTTCGACAATCATACTGTCCCGTATAAAAATCAAACGATTGGCGTCTGAATTCAAGATTGCAGCGCTGCGGTGGCCAGTTTGAGAACTTAAGATAGACAGATAGGAGCTAGCTTTCCAAGTGTTTGCTTGTATATTTTTTCGATTAGAATTCAATTTTGCAATTTGTTCAAAGGCTTTTTCAGTTAACAAAAGTGATTTTGTGAAAACATATTTCATTTTATGAAAGTGTTTTGTATCATATGATCTAATTCAGCGTTCAATTCAATTCAATTACTGTTTGAAGTATTTTGATACCAATTTATTTCAACTGTATATGGCAATATAAATTTCGAATTATTTGGAGTATCTTGAAAGCACAGAAGTGTTCAGCTCCATTGAACATGCGCGCAAAAGCTGCTGCCTTCATGGCAGTGCTTTTCTAGGTTTTTTAATTCGGCTTATAAATCAAACATACAATGCCAATTCAAACAGACAAGTATCCATGACTACCAGAAGTAATTTCCAAAGAGCGCCACCTCCAGTGAACAAACGAATCCTAGCAATATTCTCAACATTGCATCCTTGAATTCACCATTTTCCTCTTCATCTTCGATTCAAATAAACTCACATAATCCCATAATAAAAATATGAAGGAATTGACAACGTTATACCCAATTATTTTGACCCTGACTTCATTCCACTTGCACCAACTTGGTTCACTTCTAGTAACAACATCTTGATAAACCTATTTCAGGGCCTATCCACTGACTTTCTGAAGTTGAATGCAGTATACTCTGGTGGACAATAATGTAGTTCGTGAAGACACAAGGAACAAACCTAACGATTTCCCACTCCATATCTAAACTATCAGACTCTACGTGTCGATCACAGACGTGCTTCAAAGGGATACCTAGCTCTGTGCCTCCGAACGTAATTCACATGCAATAATCAAAATCCCATCTTACAAGCTGCAATATTAACATACCAATCTGTAGGCAGGTTCCCGAAGGTGACATTCAACAGGAGGTAATTTTCTCGTGACTGTTCTTTTGGGGTTTCCCCTACTGCCATATAAAGTGAGGTTGTGACACTTCGCTTGGATCGCTTCATGAAAGAGGCCATGTTTTTCGGGAAGTTCCGCACTAAAAAGATGATGGAATGGCGCACTGAAGAGAGGAAAGAATATTGCTATTCTATGGAGATTGAGGATAACTTGATTGGTGCTCACTCGATATTGGGTTTCTTGATTTAGAATCATCACTATATTATAACCACGTGTATTCACGAACACTCGAGTACAAACGAATTGAAGTTGTATAAACCTTCTGGCAAGCTTGTTAAATTGTGCATAGAACAATATTGCCCACAAGTTCTACAAGATCTTCTCTCTCTGGTAAATGGAATGCGAAAAAAACCTCTATCACTTTATGAATTAAATGACAGTTGATGCTTACTCCATAAAACTTTCTTTCATTTCAAATATTAAACTCAAAAGGGGCTACTTGATATAGGCTGTCAATACAATCATTAAAATACACATTTTCTGTGAAACCTTCACATAAGACCTTTCAATATTGATATGTTACGATATACCTTTACTGTCTTTGAGGTACAACGTCTTGAATGACAAATTCAATTATTATATCAACTAGCATACAGTTATTCAAGTCAAAAACCTATGAAATGGTAACACAATAAATACAATACAAAAGTATAACAAAACACGGTGTTTCATCATTTATCTTTCGGTTAAGAATCATCAGTAGCATCTATTCCATACTTTATGTCAAAATCTTCCAAGTGTGTTCACGAAGACTCGATTGAAAACGAATCAAGTTGGTATAGACCTTTTGGCCAGCTAGTTAAATTGTGCATGGAACAATATTGTCAACATGAATACACGTGGTGAGGTTTTGACATATAATACAAAATATATGCTACTGATGATTATGAACCGATGAATATGGTATTATTTTTAGATTTGGATTCGTTGCAAAAACAGGGTTTCATTACAATGGATTGCGAACTTTTGAAAGGAAAGAACTTGCAATTTTAAACTTTCAGGGTGGTTCCCACATCAGAATGTATTCGATTGAACAATGGTAGACCGAAGATTTATGCAAAATCTTATGAAGACCATATAGGAAGAGGATTGTCAAATCTTCCTGTTAGGAAATGGCGGTGCCTTTGACGGATGCATTACTTGAAAAGACGATCGGTTTGGAACAAATTCAAACATGCGCGCAAAAGCTGAACAATGATCAATATCAAAATATCGAAGTCGATGAACGAAGTGTTAATTTCAGAGTCTATATTTGACTTCTTCATCAGACAATAAAACGAAAATTTGCAGGATAATGTCCCTTCAATACTTTCGTAAAACGAGGTTTTTCTCAAATAAAAGTATCAAGAAAAATTCTGCAAATTTTCTCTTATTGTATCATGAAGGGATCAGCTTTAGACTCTGAAACATTAAAGACTACTTAGTTGCTCATTCACATTTTTTCAATTTTGTGCAAAAGGCAACATTATTTCTAGTACCTGCCCTCAAAGGCAAACAGTACCTTGAATATAACGAGGTGATTTTGGTGGCCGGAGCTCTTTCTTTAAGAAAGTTTTTGATTGCAAATGGTTGGAAAAATTTTATGAATGCGCAATATCGATACCAGTTTCGGATATTCAAGAATTTGAAGTGAAAAATTGACCCCGTTTTCTCCTATTAACGTTAAAACTTCACACTTTCTAATACTTCTCGCGGCTATTGGCAACGTAAAAACTTGCAGACCGTAATCAAGTGCCTGACCTTGAAATATTAACGAGGTCCTTCGAAATTCAAATGTGGCTGTGTTGTCGAAATCCAGGAAGCAATAATTCATCAGCCAGCAGTAATGTTCGCTCCTAACGAAAAATTTAAATCTCCAAGCGCGTTCGTATTTTATTGCGTCTTTATAACATTAAGAATGTTCATTTGAAGAGATTGGAGATGAAAACCTAGCAGAAACCCTGAAAATGCTGCAGAATCCCAGAATATCCTTCAATCCATATTTGTTCAATTATTGTTCTCAAAACGTTAGCCTCTTGACTCTTACACCCATAAAACAGCCAACATCCGTATACAAATTTACACTACCGACTGAACCTTCCTCCGAACAGTGTTCCCTCCTCAAATACCGTGTGTAAACTCCCAGAATTCACGACGATTAAGGCCGTTCGGCACGAGGTTCAACAAATACAAGTCACGAAGCAGCATCACCAAATTAATTCCAAGCAACGCAAGAAACGCATCAGGTCTGTCCGTTCGCGTACGGAACTGAGAACGTTTCAACTCTAATGAAATATGTACAAGTCGGGGGTTCTCGCTGTTCTTGCCCTTGAACTGAGATGAAATATTTTCGAGAGATGGCCCGGAGAATAAATTAAGTAGTAGGTGGGAAAACCTGGTAAGGACTTAAGGTGTGAGGAAGGTGTTATTCCCGAAATGGAGAGAGGTAGACTGAGTTTTCTTAGGAAGATTGAGGAGAATTTTCAAGTGCAAACAGGAAGATGGTGAGGCGATGTGTAGCAGATCATGGATATCGAGGGAAGCATGTTGTAGGGAGATTTTGCACCATTGCTCCATTTTGAAGGTTTTTTCTGGTTTTTCACACCCAATATACAATAAAAGAACTATTAAAATTAAATTGAATTGTTTTTCTACGGAAAACACCCTTGTAAACTGCAGGATTGAACTATTTATCAAGTGCAGTTTCCAGGAAAACGAAATGTAATAATAATAATAATAATAATGATAATAATGTCTTTATTTCTCCGAATTGAACCTCAAAGGGAAGTTCACCAAGAAGGTGCTCTACCACTTAACCCTTGTTACATAAATAATTAAAATCGAATGACCATTGAAAAACAAAAGAAAACAATACAATGGAAATTATTAAGATAGAGCAGAACTTAGGTAATAATAGAAAAAAAAATTCAAGACATTGAGTACTACTAAGTTTCTGAAGACAATCAGGAACTTTATACATTTAGTGTACGGAAAAGATGAGCCTTGATTTCTGTCCTAAATCCAACCGTTGTAAATTCTTTATATTCAGTTGGAACAGCGTTGTAAAACTTTACTATATTATATGAAAAATTTCTTTGAAAGATCGATGTTCTGTGCTGGGGACAAAAAAGCAGATTCCTATGCCTCACGTTCAAGTTATGAATATCAGTTCTATACCTCAGTTTCTTGTGAAGATATGGCGGACACTTCTCAATTATGACTTTGTGATAAGTACACAGGACATAATATTCAAAACAGGTTTTCATAGGCAACCAACATAACTCCTTCAACTTATGCGAAACATGCTCATATTTTCTGATCCCATATACAAACGCAGCTATTTTGAACACGTTGAATTCGACCTAATGTCTCCTGATCAAGACAAAAGCTGTAAATAGGAGAACAATAATTAAACTTAGACAACATCCTAACGTGTAACATATGTAAATTTTTAGAGTACAAATCTGACTCTCATACAAAGATCCCAAATAGAGAACCACTTATTTTAGACCATTGAGAATCTTATGATAGATTGGGACAATACAAGAATACTGATGTTGGAACCAGATAATTAAAAAAAAAATATTCAAGAGTCCTGTTGCATTTTATTGAAAGGAGAAAGTTATTTCGCTCATTTTTCTGTGGAAATGGACCGTGATCAGCTGCAATCACTGAAAAAGAGGTAAAATTAGAGAACTTTCAGACCGAGTGAATCTGTGTTGCTGTGGTTTCTTTCAAAATGTCAATTCCACTAGAGTCTCATAAAAAAATCGAAAGATGATAATTCTTCAAATTTTCTCGTTTGTCTGATGAACGAGTCAGATCGTTTGTATTGTTCTGGTATTGTTCATTAGGTCATCTGATTTCCCAGAAATGGCTTTGACGAATAGTTCAATTACGCAATTCCAAGGGCGTTTCCCAAAAAAAAAAACAAATTTATTTAATTTTCCATAGTTCTGTGTCTGATATTGGGGGTGAAAACCCAGAAAATACTCACAAAATGATAAAGAGATATCTGGTAATCAGCCCTTTCGTAGGTAAATATTCCAGGTATTTGATTGTTTCGGTCTCTACTTGACAGAAATTCATATTGAATTATTAAACAAATAGCGGAAATTGGAAATTGTTTCATTTCTCCATTGAATATATATCGGGAATATTGTAGGGGTTTTCTGTCATATATTCGTCGTGAGACAAAAGTTTTCAAGATTGTGTATAATGTGTCGTAAATTTGTTTATTCTTTACTATAATTGAATAAGGTTTGTATCGTGGTGAGCTTAAACTCAAAATGTGAGATATTTCGACAAAATTTGGGAGTTTTTCAGAAACATTTGAAAGATGGAGCTTTAAAATAATCCGAAGAGCAAGATCTTGTGGCAATTTCCAGTATTTTTTGAAAATTCACAAAATTGGCATAGAGAGAAATAGATACTTATTCCTTCGCCATTTTGTAGCACTAAAAACTTCCTGGTGTCGATGTTTTCACTAGGTTTTCTGCCCCAACATCTCAATTGATCAGTACATGAAGGACTGTTTACTGCTCTTTTCAAACGATGAACTCCACTTCTTATACAGGGTGTCAATACCACCTTTGATATGCATTCAGAACCAGAAAATACTCAAAAACAGGTGCACTTTGGTTAGTAGGGGGGCATTTTATACAGTTGCTGTCGATCAGTTCGTATCAATTATGTGAGCTTGATGGTGGCAACATCCTATTCCGAAAATTATTCGATCATTTTTTCAGGAATTCCTTATGCTATTTAAAATTGAAAGAAGGAGAAGAATACTTATGTTAGCAAGGGTAGCAATGAAAATTTCCACTAAATGGTGCAATAACACCATATCCTAGAAAATCGACGACTACTGCCTGTGGAAAAAATACAGGACTTCCAGATGCCTAATAAATATGTTTTCTGCATTATTCCTGAACTTATTGCTGCATACTTCAGTTATTTGTTTGTTAACTTCTTCAGAATCATGAATTGAAGAAGTTATAGTTAAGAAAGTTGAGTGTGTTGTATTTTCGGAAGAGCAGAAGAGATTTTGAGCTGTACCCATTTGTGCATTCGTCGTGAGAAAGTATACTTTTCAACAGGAATAAGGGATATATGAATTCTTGGCTTATTTTTCATGGGACCTCATACCTTCTCAACAGTGAAAACGCTAAGTGCTTGTGGGTGTTAACAAATTTTACCTAAATTTTTGTATCGAATTTCAACTTCAATTTGTTGCATCTCTAGTCATTACTGCATTACAGCATCTATCTCTTACATTTACATCTTCTCCAGATCTGCACTTTCCACATAATCCTTGTTTCCATCACATCGTTATGTCCCACAGGATCATTATCCTTTAAGTACACATCAAATATTAAGGAGAAATATTATCCTGATGCATTCACAGGAACACTGAATAGCATTTCGTCATTTTGTGCAAAACATTCATTAAACCATTTTAGAACTACATATAAGATAATTTGGTTCTCGCTGAGGAATTGGAGCAATATGGGGCCATCAAAACTTGAGAAAAGCATAGGGCTGTTAGCTGTTGAGGAAGTGACAGCAGAATTAGAGGATAATGCTTCATATATCTTGTTTTGGAAGCGTTTTCAATTGGCAAGAGATGGGTTTACTAGACAGTTATTCTAGCGAGGATAGACCGAATAATGAATAGTATCGTTGATTCTGTAATGAATTATGGAAATAGGTTATGGTTTATGGAATGAAGAGGGGGAATAATAATGTTAGCAGATGATACTACGATCGACAATATTATGACACATCAATTAGTTTAAGTCATGATTGATTTAGATCATTGTTTAGGTTTTTCTGGGTTTTCACACCAAATATCTGAAACAGAACTACTACCAATTAAATAGAATTGTTTTTTAGGAGAAATACCCCTATGGATTGCAGGGTAGAACTATTTGTCAAGGGCAGTTTTTCGGAAAAACAGATTGCCTAATGAACAATAAAGGAACAATATGAACGATAATAATAAAAGCAAACTGTAACGTTTCAGAGTACAAATCTGAATCTTTCATCAGACAAAGGATTTAACTTTTAACAAATTCAACCTACGTAAATAATCCCCAAACCTACTATAGTACCTTGATTATAAAGGTCGAATTCGTTAATGGGTTAAATCCACCAAATTTTAATGATTCGGCAGATATAAATATTCAAATTTTGTTTCTTCAATGTTGACCTTGCTCGAACATAATAACTTCCGGAATAAACAACTTAGAAGCTCGATATTTGTAGAGTAGGTTTGTACATTGATTACGAAGGCCCAATTTGTGAATAGGTAAAATGCACCTATTTTTTTTCCTCGTATTTTCAGAAATTCTGACAACATCCAATTGGAATACATTTCTTGATTGAAAAGTGCCAAATGAGGGTTTTCCCTTCAAACGAAAATGCAGTTATTTTCATGAACATCACAATTCAAACATATTATTTCAATATTATATTTTTGAAAAAATGTTTGATCACCAAAAACTGAAAAATAAAAATGGGGATTTGCATTTAAAGGGATTCGTCATGAGTGCACGATATGGCAACGTCGAATTCAGCTTTCTCGGAAAGATGAGGACGTCAAATGTGTTATTTTGCTTAGGAAAACAGAGATAGCCCATTGTAGGTTCATACAGATTTTAGTTAGGATAATATAACCAGAAAGTCACAGAATATCGACTACTTGGAGGTAAAATTGAAATTCTCCTTTTCGAAGCTTTTCTAATGACACGATCGTCACGAAATTTTGCACGAAGCTGTTCATTAGCATTTTCGAACTAGTTACCAAATTTGTCACGATTGAATCAGTTCTTTCTGAGAAATTCTGGAAAAAACAACGATACCAAGGTAGAACCACGAAATTTGGCAGTTTTTTCTCGATAACTCCGAAAAATTATGAACGTATCGAACTGAAATTACGTACACTGCTGTGAAATATGGTGCTCTAGGTATGAACAAAATATGGCAGACAGTTTTCAGAAGAAAAATCCTAAAAAATTCATTCTTTTCAATTCATTGACAGTAGGATCCCAACAAAATTCCTCAAAAAGTTGTGTTTTATTATGCTCCAACTAACTGCCAAGTTTGAATTCAATCAATGCAGTAGCACAAGAAATATCAGGAAAAAACTTCAAGATATAACTCGAAAATCGATAGGTTGGTTTCGTCCATTTAGGAACTTAACCGCGGTATTCTGATGAACGTTCTACCCAAAAGTTTCAAAATGCTAGCTAGTTCCGTTCGACAATTATCGTGACCTCAACGGGACAGAATCGATTTCCACACCGGATTTGTCATCAGTGAGTCCAACCTAGTCGTGATAGCATTTTCGGGTAAAAATCGAAAATAACAGACATTAGGAATGAACAATAGCACGCTGTTTTCCAGAACATGCGATCACTCAATCAAGATTTCTTTGGGTGTGAACCTGATTCATGTGACACCCGGTATAGTGGTCCGAACTGGTATGAATCACCCATTCTCTAACGGATCATCGTTTGCCTTATCATCACCCTGTTATTCATCTTCCCCGGGAAAACATGGCTACCATATTTCACCAAGAAAAGCGGAAGAACTTACATCGGAAGTAACCCAAATCGAAATGTGATAAATCTTTCGACTTCCGGTCCCGTCTTAAGATACGGGAAATGCGCATTCAAATGCCGGCATCACGGAAAAGAAGGAAAGGCTGATAACTACCGGTCTCCTCGTGATGGGCACATTATCTGACCAGTGGCGTGCTATAAATCAGATTTGGTTATCTCCTTGATAGCGGGGATTTTTGGGTGGATGAATGATTTTGGGCATTTGAGATGGCACAGGTTTTTTTTTCCTTGGAAGAAACCATTGAATGTTGGAAGGAAAAAGAATCAGTAATATAAGAAAAAAGATAGCTTAGTGAATTATCTGGGCCAGAGTGAAAATTACACAGTCTCCTCCACATCATATCCCACCCTTGTTCGATGGGATTTAAATCTGGCGAACGCGCTGGCCACAGCGAAACTTTAACGTCAACTCCTTGAAGGAAGCCTATAGTTCGACGAGCAATATGAGGATGTGCGTTGTCTTGCTGGAAAGAGACGTGTAGACAACCATTCAGATAGGCAAAGTGGTTCTGTACAAAAGTTTCTGAAATATGAATTGTGAAATCTGAATTCCTAACAAAAATTCTGTTGACATTCTCTAAAATTCTTACTCGTTCCCTACAACCAGCACGTACAAAAAGAAAATATGCAAATTTTCACTCAAAACTTCACTCCTCTTGTTTTATTCCACTCTCCTCCAGTTGATCACAATGTAACTCACAAAATCCCCACTCGAAATTCCATAGGCCAACTTTTCCGATAGCTGAAAATTCCCTCAAACAAAACTTTCCCCCTCGCCAGGCATAACGACGTCGTCATCCCATAAAAAACGCAATCTAAATTGAAAAAAATTGAATAACCAGAACATTGAACAACTTCACCGACACAATAACAAAATTATTCACTCCAACACAACTTCCGATAGAATTCTAACCTAACAATCCGAGTCGTGGGCAATCAAATATAGCAGTTTCCAATTTTTCAAACAACGATGTGAAAATTGAATTTGGTTCTCTGCAGCGTCTTCTCGTGGAAAGTGGATGAAATATAGGAATAGAAGGCTGTGGAAATGGCGGAAAACCGTATTGCGGTCTTCTTCAAGGAATTTTCGATTCTCTATCTTGTTTCTTTCGGATTTTTTCGGGTGAATGAGGAATCGGATGTCAGGGCATTCGGATAAAGACGTTTCTGATAAGGAGTATATTTCTATCCTAGAATATTCTCCTGAAATGAGGAATAATTGAATTGAATATATTCGGGAAAAATGTCGATTAGATATAGAAATTTCAGACGTCCACAGTAATCAAGGATATGGTTCATGAAAATAATTATGAACCAACATGAACACAAAGATGAATACCTGTCAATAAATTAACGAACTTTTGCATTTTCCAAGGAATTCGTCCACTCCACTTCATTTTTTCACCGATCATCAGGACGACTCATGTCATCCTGACATAATACATGTCACAAGTTTTTCACTTTATTCCCGATATTTTATTAGATTTCTAGTTCGAAATGAACAATTATGGATCTATGGGAGATGATTCCCCAATAAAGGGGCCTGTAGCGTTCTTCGTTTATCTGAGGATCTGAAAATCATCGCTTGGAGGACTGAACCTGGTCGAAAGACCCTCTCGGTCATGAGCAAATGTAGGTAATATTATTTACTGCTTCCTTCTGGTTTTCTGTCCCTCTTTCTGTTTCAGATATTATGTCAAGATATTTTGTCGAAATGAATTCAAGATGAAAAAATTATTTTCAAATGAAAAAGATGCCATCAATCTTCTATAAACAAATTACTACACTTATGCGGGGAGACAGAATTTTTCCTGAGGTTTTTATCTGTGCTCTTGTATCATACGCAAATAAGTATGGTACCCCGTTTACATTTCCTCTGCTAACACTGTGATATATCTTAGAATTGTAATGCTCGTTCTCAAAAGAATATATATATATATGTCGAATGATGAAAGGGTTTCAAATACTGTGAACCTGTTGAATGATGCTTCTGTGAATAAAATTCTACTAGCGCCATATTGAATATTTGTTAGTGTGTCGACAAGTATTCGTCCTTGTCCATGAACCAATTTCTTTTCTTGTTTTTGTTGAACGTTGCCGTCTTGCGGAAGGAATATATGTACTGGGTGTTTCTTTGTCGTGTGGGTACTGCACAAACTGAAGAATCGCAGATACAGCTTCCTGTAACGACAAAAGTATCAAAGTCCTACACATCTGTCGAAGTATTATGTATTCGAAGGTCATGAGTATTTAGATCATGAGTTACAGTTCCATCTGCGGTTTCAAGGTATGTCATTCTGATGATCGGTAGTAGCCGTAAAACTACAGCAACCATACTCCTTGGACATCGATTCTTCGGTGCAGATGTTTTGGTTTTTTGAATGATTACCTCAGATCAAGGAGGAATATTTGTCATTTACTTTGAGACGATGGTACCTGATGAAATTTGTCACCGAATGAAAGTCGACCATTACAGTTTTGTTCATGCAAAACTTTTAACTCCTACGAACCCTTCAATGGAAAAAAAATGTTTTCACGTGAGCAGGTTGAAAGGGGTTGAAAGTTGTGCATGAACAAAACTGTACTGGTCGATTTTCATTCGGTGACCAATTTCATCAGGTACTATCGTCTCAAAGTAAATGAGCCATGACAAAGTGCACATACTGAAAACCTTTTTGATGTAACTAATTCTTCAAAAAAAAATTATGTTTTTTTGAAAACTTCTGCGCGCCTGTAAAGAAGATACAACGTGACCCACTTTCCCTATTCAAAAAATTTAGAGGGTTGATGGGGATGGCACAGGGTGCAACAAAAATCCTTCAAAAATGCATAAAAATTTGGTTAAAGTGGAACAAAATTGACCTGTTTCAGGATTTTGTTGCCAATTATTTTTCTATTTGAGAAAATGAATTTTTCCATAATTTTGACGCGCACTGAAGTATAAGTATTTAGAATTTTCAATGTCAATTGGCCAAAAATACATCAAATTTCAACTATCTCGACGTAAGAGTTTCCGCTTATTCTAAAATAACACGGAAAAAAACAGGCATTTCTTAATAATTTATTCAATGTATGTGTGTTCGTGATGAATTTTGAAGTGTGTTGGTGGTGTGACATGTCTCAATGCCATAAAAGGACCATGAAAACTAGATGATATATATTTCCTCTTCAAGCAATCAATCGATTGAAAGTTGAAAGGTCTCATCCGGAATGTCGTCATCTTCAAATTGAGGAATTTATTGTCGCAAAAAGCACATGAGGGAAGGTCTTAATATATTGGAGTTGGGTATTAGTCGAAGATCAATTCGAATAGAATTTTAAGTATATAAAAGAATGATTCAGTTCTTTTCAAGGAACAATCGATTCTTATTGATAATTCGTGAGTTCAATAATTCTTACATGAACTCACATGAAAGCTTTCACATTTCTGGAATATAATAGAAATATCATTGATTTACCCGAGAATTGACATAATAACTTTCGGAATCAACTAGAGAACTCAATGTTTGTAAAGTTCGTTTGGATCTCAATTACGAAGACCAAATTCATGAATGGGTTTAATACACCCAAAGACAAAGGGTTTATTATTTTCTTAGTTAAGTAACCCAATATACCGTTGATTTCTTGAACAACTTAGAACCGAATGCGATGATTCATTTTCGATATTATTGGAAATTTGCAGCGTTTTTCTTTATATTTCAGGAACCACTGGTCGGAAATCATCCGGGTAAAATTTTTTAGGTTAAGTTATGCTACAGTAATCAACGTTCAGAGTTTCATGAAAACTCGGTGGTAAGTTTTCGAGAAATAATTTTTTCCCCCGAATCCGCCATTTAGACCCTTTAGGGTACACTGATCCTGCTGAAAATCTTGGAGGATCAACCCCGAGTGACACACGATTTTTCTACCAAGTTTCAAAGATTTCCGTTCAGTACTTCCAGAGAAAAGCCCCGGACAACGGACGGCGGACGGACGGATTTTTCTTATTCGTTCATTCAAATCTACATACTCCAAAATGTAAACTGTGAAATTTTCAGGGCGGGTTAAAATTTTATTTTCGTTGGTTGGTTCGTCTGTCCGCCGTCTGTTTTCCGGGGCTTTTCTCTGGAAGTACTGAACGGAAATCCTTGAAACTTGGTTGAAAAATTGTGTGTCATTCATGATTAATCCTCCAAGCTTTTCAGCAAGATCGGTGTACCCTGAGGGCTGTGAATGGGGGGTTGGGGAAAAAAAATTTCTCGAAAACTTACCACCGAATTTTCATGAAACTCTGAACGTTGATTACTATTGCATAAGTTAACCTAAAAAAATTCACCCGGATGATTTCCGACCAGTGGTTCCTGAAATAAAAAGAAAAACGCTGCAAATTTCCAATAATATCGAAAATGAATCATCGCATTCGGTTCTAAGTTGTTTAAGATATCAATGGTATATTGGGTTATTCAACTGAGAGAATAATAAACCCTCGTGTAAAATTTGCAGAGTTTCTGGGAATGAATGCGAAAATTATAGACATTCGGACGGAAAGAGAGCAAGCTATGTTTCATTCGCAGACGATACAGTCTTTGTGTATTGTGCAGATTCCTGGACAGAAGTCAAAAATAAGGCTGAAAACGACCTGAAAGCAATAAGCAATTGGCTTCGGTGTAACCTGCTGACAGTAAACGTATCTAAAACGAGGGTATTACCGCTTACTTCACTCCAGGCATCTCTGCCTGACTATTGTCATATTTCTTTCGGTGGGAAACCGGCTGAGGTGGTAAATAGTGTTCGTTACTTGGGGATATACATTGACGCTCATTTAAGATGGGACGTACAGGTTTCACACCTGAAAAAAAAAATCCGTTCGCTGCTGTACAAATTCTATCAAATACGATATGTCTTACCTTTTCCGCAGCTGAAGGTTGTCTATTATGCCTTGGCTGAATCACTGTTGGGCTACGGAATCATTGGGTGGGGAGGAGTAAGGAAGACAATACTTGAACCTTTGATGGTAGTCCAGAGGAGACTTTTAAAAATTATGTCATTCAAATCACCTCTTTATGACTCCGATCAGCTATTCATGGATCTAAGTATTCTGGATATAAGGCAGCTGTTTGTCAGGACAATGCTTATATTTGTCAATGAGGGTAAAACTTATCACAGCAGGTTATGTCACCCATATAACACACGTGGACTACTGAGGGATAACCTTTGCTTACCAAGGGCAAAAAAGTCAATTGGTCAACGATCCTTCACGTATATTGCTACTAGAGCTTTTAATATGATCCCTGAGAGTATGAGAAACATAAGGTCGAAATATAAGTTTAAAAAAGAACTGAAAGCGTGGATTCTCCGAGAGGGTAGAGGCTTCTGTCATTCGATAGTTGACCCACTCTAGCTTATGCTGGTCGATGTAAGATTTGTTATTTCTGCAAAAAAAGGGCGTTGCTCACTGTTTGACCTGCTCACTTAAGTTGTCTCGCATGTGGCGGACAAAATTTCTGATTATGCTTTTTTTCTTGTTTTTTTAGTATGTTAGACTTTTTTTGGTATACCTATTGTAGAATTTAATATTTTTATTGTTTGGGAATATGATATAGCTGTGTGGTATTTTATATGGTTGAATCATGTAAATCCATAGACAGCACCGGAAATGGTGCTACATGGATTATATACTGTTTATTTACATGAATCCTGCACATTATGTTTTCTGTATTTTTTTTGGAGTAAATAAACTATATTATTATTATAATTATTATTATTATTATTATTATTATGTCCTAGAAGATGCGCGAAAAAATAGAATCAAAGTGCCATCAGAGAAATCAGCCATAATATCCTCACCCCCTCAAAGATAAGCAATCTTCCTATACCTAAGAATAGAGATAAAACTCTCGAATATATACAAGAAACCCTCCTCTTGTCCAATAAAATAACCCTCCACTCCCTAAACGAAAACATATGAAACCACATCGATATATCACCACGGGACGTCGCGCAAGTCGGAAACTGTGGCCCAAATCGGCACATCCTCTCAGCCTAATGAGCTGTAGGGCTCCTAATTAGGTCCGGACCTCCCCCTCCCCCCTTTAACCCCCACTCCCCATAACCCCATTTTCAGTAACTTTTTGTCAGGTCTCATTACGTTAATGTCCTCACAATTCGTTACTTGGTGTCGCCCGCTCGGCCTTTCATTCCAAGAGAGCGTCTCTCCCGCTCCCTCCAACCTCCAACGTCGTCGCGAAGTTACAAAGGAGGCCAAAAAAGCCTCCAACGTTTTAGTCACATTAACGACATAAAAGAATTCGACGAACAATAAGGATCGGAGACAAGGGGATTGACGAATCTTATGTGGATCTATTGGAGGTTTTGGGGGGGTTGGAGTGGGGGTAAAATGGTCGTTTTTCACGCCTGGGTGAGGGAGGGGTTGTTTGTAGCTACTCGATCTGGGATTAGTGTCTCGAGGGGATATTGGGAGGCATATGGAGTTTGGGAGTGGTGTGTTAATGTTTATTTTTCCTTAATAAACTTCAACAACGTGAACGCTTCTTATTCAGAACAAGAACGTTACAATTTGACCTGAATATCGGGTATTTTATGGTTGGAGCCAACAATATTGTGTTGAAATTCAATTCTATGCGTCCCGCCATCCGTTTGTGCTCTAACTGGAAGAAAAACTATTATAGTCTCGAAATTTTCAGTGTAGATTTCGATCCTGGATTTCTCGGCACAATTCTTCATCGGGCAAAGTCTGTCTAACAGTATTGGAATTATTTCCATGTTGGATTTCGTGCTCATTTACCCAATGTCTCAGAATACTAATACTATCTGACTTGAACTATGTTTAATGCTAAAGCTTCGACCAGTGCAAAATTTTGAAACTGCTTGGTAGGTAAGAATCATTTTCTTGAAAGTTTTCGTGAAAATTTGGTTGACGAGTTTCTGTTGACTGTTGACTGAGGTCCAAAATATTCAAGAAGACTAAAAAACCTTGTTAACCCACACTCATCCTGATATATTTCATTTTATTTCGGTTCTGTTCTATTTTAATCTTGAGGAAGTCGAAATATATGAACGAAACGTCTACTTTGTTTTGAGAAGTTTTTGTTACGTAGTCTAAATATGTAAATATCTCCCTGAATAATATGGAAGGACGTAAAATGCAAATTGAGTATTGTTGAAGAATTTAATCAACATCATTAACGCTATTATTCAAATAAGAATTTTACCGATCAGTCGTCATTATTCAAAGTTATTGAAATCTGAGAATGTCGAGTATCAAATTGGTTCCAAATTTTCGGATTCAGTACTCAGTTGAAAATGACAACTTGTAGGTTCAGGCAGAATTTGGTGAAACTCAGAAACTAGTTGGCACTTGATCATGCACAACTTTGTTCGAAAACCCGTGATGGGCCTTTCAATAGAACAATTTTAGAAATATTCGAACTTTGTTTTTTGAAAAATTCATACTTTATTACCTTCTTCCCATAGTCAACCCGCAAATTTTTCTTCACGAAGATTTTGAGTAGATATTTGCATTAATAGATGCAGTGTGTTCTCTGGATGAGAAAGTTTGCAGTCTAAAATAGTTCTCTTGTAGTTAAGATAGGAGTCCCAAAAGATCTAATTTAATGCATTTCAAGCTCACCTATTCCACCATAAAAACCATGATTAGTTTCTCCCATCTGGAACACAAATTTTTAGACCTGCACTCCACTATAAAGCGTCAATTTTTAACCGAGTGATTAAACAGTTGATTGAGAATAATTGGGAATTTTACATGAACACCTAATTTTTTTGAGTACGACTCATCTCAAAAGTACAGTTTGGTATTACCACAATGTTATCGGTGAGAATTTGCAAGTTATTATAAGACTTCGTTGCCATGCTTCAAGATTGATTAATAATACATAGAAATATAAATAAATGGTTGTCAGGTATTTAAAATTTTTCATTGAATCTTTTATGCAGTGACTTGATACCACAAAAGAATGAACGTCATCCACATCCATCAAAATATTCTGCACTCGAAAGTAAGATTAGCAACATGCCCCTAGGAGATGGCGCGCTGTACCTACTTATATTTCATCTGACAGGTGATAAGTATCTAGATTCTTATTCTGCTGATCATCCAAGGTAAGTTGTTCTGACGATCAGTAAAAAATGTGAAACAGCTGTAACCATTGAAGCTATCCGAAAATCTCTAGGGAATGAGAAGGTAATGAGAGAATCAAAAGTCAGAGAGCTTGGTCCTACCTGAACAAGTACATCTCATTAGCGAACCTACCTAGTGATGTTATGGTTAAAAAAGTAAGCATCGAGAAGAACTTTGACTCAATGCTATGTGAAAGGGAAGAATGGGAAAAGGAATACACTACTCAAAACTCCAAAGAAAATACCGTTAAATGGTATACAGATGGTTCTAAGACCACGACGGGAGCCGGCGCTTGAGTATGCGGGCCTAGAACTGAATGTGTTTTTCAGGCAGAAATACTTGCTATCGAAAGATGCATAGACATGAACCTGGAAAGAAACTATCAGGGGTGTGACAATGTGATCCATTCTGATAGTCAGGCTGCTATTAAAGCACTGAACTCCTATGTCATCGACTCAAAGCTGATATGGGAGTGCCGAAGGAAACTCAATGAAGTAGGCAAGAATAACAAGGTCTCCTTAGTCTGGGTTCCTGGGCACTCAGGAATCAAAGGAACTGAAGAGGCCAACACTCTAGCCAGAAAGGGAGCACGAACACTACCTACTGGCCCAGAACCTTTCTGTAGTATAGGCAAATGTACCTATAAGTAAGAGTTTTTGGAGAAAGAAGAAAATGAAAGAGGGGCACTCTGGAGGAATTCTCCAGGAATGGAACACTTTAAAAAGTTCCTTCGGAACTTTGAAATTGCTAGATCCAAAAATCATTTGGATCTCAGTAAGAATAAGTTACGCCTCCTCACTGGTTTCCTCACAGGACACTGTCACCTAAGGAAGCACATGATGAGAATGGGCTTATCAGAAACTGAAGAGTGCAGATTTTGTGGGGAGGAGGAGGAAACCCCTGTTCACCTGATCACAGAATGCCTCGCCATTGTGAGCCTGCACAAAAGATACCTTGGACAGGAGCATTATAGGAGGAATGAGAACTTAGCCTCCTTGAAGCCCTCACAGATATCAGAATTCATCAGAGCTCTAGAGCTAGAGGGCGAGCTGTAGGTTGCGAAAAAAGCTCCGACAAGGAGGCACAATAGACCCTAAGGTTGCAGTGGAACGTAACTCCTTACCAACTATAACTTTAGCTATAACTATAACTATAACCATTCTCTTTGGACTCTGCTTCTTTGGTGCAGATGTTGTGGTTAATTGGATGATTAGCTCTGATCACGGTGGAATGTTTCTGGGTTAATCGACAGATATTCGTCCTTGTGGTTATGTTAGATTGAATATTTATGTTTTTCAAATGGATCACGCAATCGTCTTTTTACTCAAAGACAAGCGCAAAATAAGACGTAAGTCAAACATCGATTTCACCCTTCCTGGAAAATATTAATTTTATTCCTTACATCGATAAAAACTAAAGAATGAGCTATTTCATGTAACTGCCACCGTATCCACTCAACAGAATGACAATTTAACAAACCCAAGATATTTCCACTGCGAAATCTCGCAACCAAGAGAACTCCCCCAGGTCATCGCTTATCCTCTTACGAGTCCGTCCCACCTGCCAACCCCCGGGGGCCAACAGCAAATCCGACATAATGAAGATACGCCCGCTGAATGCCAACGAACTGAAAAACACGATAATCACATTAAAACAAGGAAGCGGAACCGCGAAACATCTAGAGACGCCGGGCGTCGAGGTCCACTCTATGCCACGGAATGAATCCGATGAAGAGAAGAGCCAGAATTATGTGGATGAATTTTAACTACGCTCGGAACTGAGTTGGAGGCATTAAAAGTTATACCGATGGATATTTCGTTAAAGGCGGCTTTGGTGTAGTTGAGGCCTACGTCGGAGTTGGATGTGGCTCCATCTGTTGGGATGGGTTGAAGAGTGTGGTTTAAGCCAAATGTTGGATTGTTTGAATATAGTTTCATTCGTAGATTACAATTTCATTTTTTTGAAAGTTTTGTTTCGGTCGAAATATTCGATATTCTCATTGAAAATCAAACCATCAATCAGGCTGAGTAATGATTATGTCTTACTCAGCCGAATTTCTTCAAAAATACTGCTTCGATACAAATAGGAAAGTATCCCAATTATACACCATTTTGCAACCCTGGATAGCACTCAATTAAGTTTCGTATCGGGATGAGTTCTATGCCAAGACCGAGAGGAATTTATCATGCCTTCTGCAATCATTTTCATCTTTTTCAACTTCCAATATTCTATAAATGAGGAAAATCAGCATTTTATTATAGTTAAAACATTCAGCATATCAATCGAGTATGAAATTTCATGACACTCACAGTTTTATTGATTCCAGAAAACATTTGCACTGAAAATTTTCACTGCCAATTTTCCATTCATCACAGACAAAAATTTCACATTTATAGCGATGATTAAGTAGAAAAATCAACAAATGGGCTGAAGAATATCTTTCCAATTCTGCCGAAGGATCTTGAAATAGACCAAATGGAAGATAATTATGATACCGAAAAAAACAAAATTTGTCATGCCTTCTGTTCTCATTTCCATGAGAATGATTTTGTGAATGACGAAATCAACGTTAAATATTATTTCAAACTTTTAATTAAGGAATGCAGCATATAAATTTAATGACACTCTCAATCTTATTTGTTCCACAGAATGTCTTCAATTTAAATATTCAACATCGTTTTTTCTAGGAATATCTGGGCCAATTTCCACATCTATAGATGTTTTGAGATCCCATTAACGAATAGGATAAAGAAACATTTCTCAGTATTTCGAGAGAACTATTTGAATGGACCAATAGAAAAACGACCTGCCCGTCCACCATTTTGCAACCATCGAAATACTTCCTGTTGGGAGGAATTCAATTCAGAGAACGAAAATAATTCGTTGTGCCTTCTGTTCTTATTTCTATGGCAACGACTTATATTCAATTAATGAGAGAATTAACTCATTCATTTCAGTTCGAACATTCAGAATCCAGAATTAAAATTTCATGACACCCGTCCAATAGTAGTTATTTCGGGTTATTACCGATCTTCGATTAAAATATTCAACTTTTTTTTTTCTGGTTATCTCAGAAGCAATTTGCACGTTTATAGATGTATTGTAGGAAATTGATCTCGATAATTCTTCAATCTGGAGAAAGAAAAGAATCTGTCATGCTTTCTGTGCTTGTTTCCAGGGCATTGAACAATATTCTATAGATTAGAAAATAAAAGATTCCATTTCTTATATTCGATATATGGATCGAGAATAAAATTCCATGACACTCTTCCAGAATATAACTTTTAATTGAATATTTACTGTCGTTATTTCTAGTCATTCTAGATGAATATCCACACATATATGTGTGAGTGGTGAGTTCGAACTGATGAAAAGTTTATGAATATCTCTTTCCAATTCTGCCCAATATACATGCAGAACTGTTTGCTCGGGCCCTACTCATCCACCAATTTGCAACTGAAGAAGGTAATTCAGATTTAGAGAAGTTCAATCCTGAAAACGAAAACAATTTCTCACACCTTCTGTAATTGTGTCCATGGCATCAATCAATGCTATTTACATGATAAAATGAACGTTTCATCACAGTTCAAACATTCAATATGTGTCTTACTTATTCCATAAAATATCTACAATCATAATATTCACCTTTGTTTTCTTCGATTATCATGAATGAATTTCCATATCCGATGGTATGAGTGAGGAGTTCAAACTACCAAATAGACTAAATAAACTCTGTTTCCAGCACTGCCATACCTAATAGTCTAATGGTGGATGAGTTCATCATTCTGCAAATCCCGGAAATACTTTGTATTGGGAGAAGTTCAATCCCCCGAATGGAAATAATTCATCAGACATTCTATGAATTAAAAAAATGAAAGATTCGTTCCTGTAGAACATCGAGCATAAAAATTTCAGTCCTCCTCATCGCAGAAAATTTTATCAATTAAAATATCCACAGTCGTTTCTCCCAGTTATCTCTTCGCCTACAAGAACTGTTTCCCAGTATCTCGGTGAACCAAAGCCAGTTCCCCATTAACGAAACCTCGGTGAAGCTCATCTGCTTTGAGCGTCCCTCAAAATCCACCCTGCAAACCCTTTTCGCACAAATGAAAACCCATCATGTCGGAAATTTGTTTCCTTTATTCGTTATGGAGTCGAGCGGCATCTTCAAAGGATCGCATTCCTAGACGGCCCCCTTTGAACGTCGCGCAATTAAAGTCGGACTTAACGACATCTTTCGCAGGTAAATTTTCGCGGGAACAGGTTATGGGCCGAATGCGCTACTCTCACGAATGTATACCTTGACGAGAGCCATAAACTAGGGAGTTAATGACCAGAAATTATCGTCTAGGGTCGAGTTTTCGTTATGCCGTTCGTTTCTGGATGTAATTTCGTGCCTGGATCTTATTAATTTCAGGTCTGATCATCGATGAGTGGGTAGACTGAAAGTGGATCTCGCGATTTAGTGATTTAGTGAGTTACTAATGAGTGAGTCAATCGAATAGAGTAGCTTAGAATCAGAATGATTGGAGTTTTATTGTCCACAGATATCGGTAAGAGGATATTTCGGAAGAATTTTGCAGTATTTTTCGAGGTTAAATGATTCTATACTGAACTAATTGAATCAGGTGTGAATTGTGGGGAGCTCTTGATCGGAACGGAAGAATTTTGATAACTTTTCGACTTCTATGAGAAAAAACTGTGAGATTGATTTGACAAGTAAACTATAGAACGTGTATTTTTGAGAAATTCTCAAAATAGACGAAGTAAGAGATATACCCTGGCTCCTCTGCCATTTTGCAACTCCACTCCTTAAGGTTGGTTCTCGCTTTATGTTCCGTAACCTTTCAGTATCCTTTCCGTAAAATATTATGAGTTGTACATGAATTGATGTATGCACACTAAACTTCTCGTTTACGTTCCGTCAACATAACATTTTTGCCTACACAATTTTGACGTAAATCATACGGAAGGGATACTGGAAGGTTACGGAACGTATAGTGAGAATCGACCCTCACTTTCTCCAAGTTACAGCATGAGGGATAACCATAAAGGCGTGCTTTCAGAAAAGTATAAAAAACTAACCTATATTATTACACCTTGAAAGAGGAACTCACAGATGACACTCGAATATTTAACAGTACTCTTCTTTCCTGATTTTGAGGTCAATGATGATTACACAGGTCTGCGACATAAAAATTGTTTCAAATTCCATAAAGGATTTTGATGTTATTTTCAACGCTGATTTCAGAAAAAAAATTGAAAAAATTCCATCACGTACAGTTATTTCATGAACTGCTTGTATAGTTCTAGCTTTATTCGATATTTTATACATATCTCTGTAACCTAGTGAGTTTGAGTTTTGGTATTTTGGATCTCCAGTAACTGTTATTCAGCTCAAAGTACTTTCAAAACGTATTAAAGAAACTATAATGCATTTTCAGTTGCATAGCAATTTTATACTACATGAGTTATACGTAAAATAAATGGTAATTAAGAGAAACCAGTAGTATTTTGATTTAAAAGTGGTTTCGATGCTGCTTGGTCAACAAAGTGGCTATACAAAATTTCCTTGCTTTCTCTGTGAATGGGACAGCAGAGACAGAACGAATCACTACATGAAAAAAGATTGGCCCTTGAGAAAAACTTTACAGGTTGGGGTTAAAAATGTTGAGAGGGAAAGTCTTGTGGTTCCTAAAAAGGTCTTACTTCCACCACTTCACATTGAGTTGGGCCTGATGAAGCAGTTTGTCAAGGCATTGCCAAAAGAAGGAGAATGTTTCAGATATCTTCGTGGGCAGTTTCCTGGTTTATCCGAGGCAAAGCTGAAGGAAGGAATCTTTGTCGGACCAGACATTAGAAAACTAATGAGAGATCCCAACTTTGAGGACACAATGGAAACAAAAGAAAAATCAGCGCGGACATCTTTTAAGTTGGTTTTCTAGGAAACAAAAAAGATCCAAACTACGAGACAATCGTCGCAGACATGCTCGACAACTTTAAGAAACTTGGTTGTAATATGAGCATTAAAGTTCATTGTCTCCACTCACATCTTGACTATTTCCCTGCAAATCTTGGTGATGTAAGTGAAGAGCAGGGTGAAAGATTCCACCAAGACATGGAGGAAATGGAAAGAAGATACCAAGGAACATGGAACTTCAACATGATAGCGGACTACTGCTGGATGTTGAAAAGAGATGATCCTCAACGAGTGCTCAGCCGGAAAAGCAACAAAAGAAGCTGCAACAGCAAGAGGAGACGACGTGATCATGACTTATAAGTTTAAAGAGAAATGGAAGTGTACTGGAAACATGGTTTAGAACCTGATTTATAAATAAAATAAAATGTTACAAATTTGGAAAAATGGCTTAAATTTTATTATTATACCCGAAAATATTCCCTTTTTGTAGGAAAACCTGACGTGATAGAAAAAAACGGATTGCATTTTTGAAATCAGCCATGAAAAGTACATGAAAGTCAGTTATCAAATTTCAAACAATTTTTTGAACATTTTTTTTGCAGATCTGTGTTATCATTCTTTCATCAACATCTACAGAAAACTCTCCTTATTGTTGCTGTGAACTGAATAATTAAAAAGATATTGTATTCTCCGTGTATCCCTATGCAACAGCGCATAAAACGGGATATAATATAACTGAATTCAAACGGGTTCGCCACCATCAAAAAGTAAAAATTTTTGTGGAATACCTTCATAAAATCTTATTACGATTTGAGTCCAAAAATTCGAAAACAAGAATAAATATAATACAGAAATAAAAAGACACAATATTTCATCTTCTATAAGGCGCCCATGGTCTGCGTGCTGCAACGATGCTAATAGCAGCGCGAAATATTAGAAAGCGTAAACTTTCGTGAATCTCTACGATAACAAGAGAAAACCAGGTGAGGTTTTGCCGGCTTCAATGATTATTTTTTCATTTTTGCGCGTATGTTCTAGGGGAACAGCGTGCTATCGTTTTGTCCAAATGTCTGTGATTTTGGATGATTGAGCCGAAAATGGTCTCAATCGATTAGGTTGGACTCAGTGATGACTAATCCGGTGTCAAAATCGATTCTGCCGGCCGGCTGAGGACACGATAAATGTCGACAGAAGCAAGCTAGCAACTTGAAACTTTCAGGGTAGGTCGCGCATCAGAATGCCAAGGCTAAGTTCGTTAATGGGCCAAATCGGTCGAATAGTTTCGGAGTTATAGCTACTTGAAATTTTAAAGTTATTTATTTTTTATTTCAGAAACTACTCAAGCGATTGGATTCAAACTTAGCAATTAGATGGAGTATAATGACGCGCAACTTTGAGCCAAATTTTGTCAGGATCATATTGTCAGTAAATTAAAAAAAAAAATTTTCGAACTTTTTTTCCCAAAAATTTTTTTTTCGAAAACCATTTATCATATCCAGAAAAAAATCCACTCACACTTGGAGCTTCATATTTCACACCAGTGTATCAAATTTCAGCTCGATACGATCATAAGTTTTGGAGATATCGGGAAGAAATATGTCAAATTTCGAGGTTTTCTTCTCGATATCGTTGTTTTTTTCGGTATAACTCAAGAAATACTGATTTAATCCTGATGAAACTTTGCTGCTAGTTCGGAGATGCTGAAAGACAACCTTATGCAAAATTTCGTGATAATTGTGTCATTAGAACAATTTGAAAAAAAAAATTCTCTGATTTTCTTATCATATCATCCTCATTAAATTCTGTATGAACCTTCGAACTGTAATTTTTCGATAAAGTACTGAATTTCAATTCGATCTGATCTGTATTTTTGGAAATATTGGAAAAATAAAATTTTGAATGGGTATATCTGCGGAATCATTGGGTGGATCTTACCCATTCACGAATTCGGCCTTCGTAATTAAGGTCCAAACCTTCTCCACAAATATCGAGTTTCTAAGTTATTTCTTTCGGAAGTTATTGCGTTTTCGCAGTCGGCCGTTAGGCTAACCGTTTATTCAAAATTTTATTTTTCCAATATTTCCAAAAATACAGCTTAGATCGAATTGAAATCCAGTAATTTATCAAAAAAAAAATTCAAAAAGCACTGCCGTGAAGGCAGCAGCTCTTGCGTGCATGTTCAAATTCGTTGCTGAAGCGGTCATCTATATTGAACATGCGTGCAAAAGCTGCTGCCTTCACTGCAGTGCTTTTTGAATTTTTTTTTTGAATCTGCCTAATTATTTCCTAAAAATGGGCGATGTTAATGAGTTTTTTCATTTTTCACATCATTTCAGTTAATAAATTTCCAAAAATTCTTGAAAATGAAAAGTGGCAACGCTGCGCATTTCACATTTGTTCAACCATTGGCACCCAAAAAACTTCTCGAAAAAACGAACTCTAACCTCCAAAAGACATCTCGTTATATTCGAGGAATTCTATGCTCTAAGGGCCTTAACCAATAATCGTTTAAATTTAATATCTACATATTATTTCAGTTTACAGTCAGCTAGCACCGATATCTGTGAACTAACCGCAGTTAACAGAGCGCAAAAATTAAATATCTTTCAAAACGAATTCCACTTCCGTACTATCCACATTCCCCAGTGAAAAATAAGTATCAATTCCGACTTTTCCACCAAACTTTCTGAAAAAATAATATAAATTACCCGCATCGAACGGAGAATTTCCCCATCATTGAGCAACGTCGATATAAATTACCGCATTGAGCACAGTGGCGCAGTTTTACGAAATCAGCGTTTCGAGCTTCTAATTTATCATCAGTACCCCTTCTCTCTGGTTGAAACCCGATACAAAGGCGCGGTTCTATTTGCATCGGACAGGGAGGGTCATATTTGCCAGATCAGGTGATTTTCCGTGAAAAGTAGGAGAAATTTGTTTTTTGAGGTATTTATAAGGATGATTTTACTGGAGAATTCTTTTGGGGAAAAAAATATGTACAGGGTGATTCATTAAGGTTGGCCACCGGCCGTATCTCGGAAACCGTTTATCCTATGACTTCCGGAAAAAAAATCTAATGGCAAACTCGGCCCCTAGAAAATGATTAAAAATATTTTCAAGTTCGTAGTTCCCCACTAGAGGGCGCAATCTATCCCTTGTAAAATATAATCTTATTTTTTACGAAATATTCTCCAGCTAACAGTGGTAAAGAATAATAAAATAAGAATCTACTCTTTCTATTCAACAACTTTTATTTCAGTAATTTTTCTATATTTCCTATTTTTTAGTGATGGGATGGATAAACTTTTCTTCACGAAAAAAACATTCTTACTCCTGTATGGGTGAACCGATTTTCACGTAATTAGATTTCATTCGAAGTCCATCGAAAGCAGATCACAGAAACATATGACAACAATATACCGGGTGATCCAATTGAAAACTACAGACTGTTTTATGTCACTTCTCCCTATTTGTGCGTTTTACTAGAAAATTTCAAATGCAATGCTATGATTCTAACCAAGTGAGAATAAGCCAAGCATTATCACCTACTGACTTTTTAAAATCGCAGACAGATATCATTGGTCGTTTCAGAGTTATTGACATTTTTGTAAATTTTGATAAGTATTGATCTACCCTGTGAAATGCAGGAGGAATTGAGTTATTTCATCTCTAAACAATTAGATGAAAGGAAAAAACTCATCAAAACAACGAAACAAGCTGATTTAGAACCAGTAAGCTTTGGCGATACTGTTCATTTTCGGTATCTATAGCTGTAAAAGTTTTTTAGGACGATTGCAAACCACTATTTTATGATGCCCCATTATTCAAATGAAGAAGCATATGATATGCTTAATGTTCATTTTGAATGTTTAGAAAATGCAGTAGCTGAAAGGGAATACCCGATACGATATCCTGAAGGACGTCGTCATTCCAAAAAAGTAATCAGAAGATTGACACGAAGAGTGCGAGAAACTGGTAAGGTTCAATATCTTGGAAGAAAAAATAGAAAACGTAGAAGCCGTAATGAGGATAATATCATAAAAGTTTTGGCTTATTAACAAGACAAAGATGCTTGAAATTTTAACGGAAGATCTTCCAATTCTTTTAGAAAATATTGCTATTCAAAACAGGTTAGATATGTGGTATCAACAAGATGGTTGCCCGGCGCATTATGCTGCTAATGTTAGAGAATATTCATATAACGTCTTCTCAAAGAGGTATATTGGACGAGGGAGTATTTTTCCATGGCCAGAAAGATCACCCGACCTCACAGTATTTGATTTTATTTTTGGGGGAGAATAAAGACTTAGTTTTCCGAACATCCCCTACTACAAGTGAGCATATTCAAAATAGATTTCGACAGGCAGCTTCTTCTCATACTGAAATTGTGGCCAGTGTCAACTCGACGAAAGAAAGACTAAATTTATGTGTAGAAAATAATGGTAGACATTTTAAATATTTGAATTGATTAGGTGTAAGTGTTGTTTTTCTGTTCAAATATTTTCGTTGTTGCTAATTTTTGTTTTATTTTATCGCATCATTGTTATTTCATGTGTGTTGAGTATTTTGCTGCGTTGTCATGACGCATAAAGTCACTTCCTTGTTTATTCAAGCTCACAGAAAGGATCAACATTGATCAAAATTCACAAAAATGTTAATAACTCCGTAACGACCAATGATATCTGTCTGCGATTTTAAATAGTCAGTAGGTGATAATGCTTGGCTTATTCTCACTCGATTAGAATCATAGCATTGTATTTGAAATTCTCCAGTAAAACGCACAAATAGGGCGAAGTGACATAAAACAGTCTGTAGTTTTCAGTTGGATCACCCGGTATATTGTTGTCATATGTTTCTGTGATCTGCTTTCGATGGCCTTCGAATGAAATCTAATTACGTGAAAATCGGTTCACCCATACAGGAGTAGGATTGTTTTTTTCGTGAAGAAAAGTTAATCCATCCCATCACTAAAAAATAGGAAATATAGAAAAATTACTGAAACAACAGTTGTCGAATAAAAAGAGTGGATTCTTATTTTATTATTCTTTACCACTGTTAGCTGGAGAATATTTCGTAAAAAATGAGATTATATTTTACAAGTGATAGATTGCGCCCTCTAGTGGGTAACTACGAACTTGAAAATATTTTTAATCATTTTCTAGGGCCCAAATTTGTCATTAAATTTTTTTTCCGGAAGTCATAGGATAAACGGTTTCCGAGATACGGCCGGTAGCCACCCTTAATGAATCACCCTGTACACAGATCTCTGGAAAAAAAATTGATTATATTTCTTTGCTATGATGGAAATATTCCTGATGCAGGTTTTAAAATTTATAATTTAGAAACATCAAGGATCGGCTGATGTTTGAAGTTTTTTCTGGGATTTCACTACGAATATCTGAAAAAGAAATGTTGAAAATTGAATGAAATTCACTTCGTTGACCGTTCACATTTTTCCGATATAGTTCATCAGGCAATATTTTTACGCACTTGTTCTAGAAAACAGCGCGTTATCGTTTCGTCACGATGTCTGTTATTTTTGAATTTTGAGCCGAAAATGGTCTAAAACCATTGGGTTGAACTGAACTGAACTTAATTCGGCCCATTTGAACTTTCGAGGTTAATTCCTCGATATCTCATGAAGTATTTACTCAATCAAATTGAAACTTCGTGGACGGTTTTGGAATATTGACCCAAAACTTGAAGTGAAACTTCGTGTGGATACAGTTTTTAGAAAATTTTAAAAAAAATTATACGAAAATTTTCGAAATTTTCATGAACATTTTTTTCCCTCTCAAAATATCAATAAGATTTCAATGGAATTTGGTACAAACCTCAGCGTCAGTATACAACAAGAATGTTTCAAATTTCAATTCGATCCGATATTTACTTTCGTATATACAGGGTGTTTCATTGGTAAATGAACATACGGTAACCTGAGCTAGAGCTACTCTAGGCGAGTTCAAAAAACCTATATATGAAGTTTTCTATGAGCAAAATAACTTGCGGGACGATGGAATCTACTGAACTCCATTGAAAATTTTCTGCTCTTCTCGAATATCTCAATCAAATCCCAAAATTTCAATATACAGGGTGTTGAATCTCAGCTTGCATTAACTCCAATATTTTTCAGATACGGACCTGGAATTTTTCGGTAATTTAAATATAAATCGATTAACCTGTGAAACTCAATCATATGTTCCAAATATCAACCGAATATACTGGGTGGTTCAAAAGTTATGAGAAATTGAAATTATCAGTGAAAACATGAACCACCCTGTATCTCGGTTATGGAATTGATTAGACCTATCATATATAAGTTTTTTGAACTCGCCTAGGTTAGCTCTAGCTCAGGTTACCGGATGTTCATTTACCGATGAAACACCCTGTATAAGGGAAAAAATTTCGTTGTTGTTTTTTTCAACGTTAAATTTGGAATATCTCAAGAAGTATAAATGCAATCAGATTGAAACTCCGTAATCAGGTGGAGATAACGAACACGCAACAAGGTGCAAAATTTCGTGTTGCTCTGATTGATTTCGAACAAGCCCGTAAAAGCTACTCACCTCACGTCAGTGCTATGAATTTTTCAGAGTATTCGGAAAAATGCTTCTCTACAGTTGTATCATTCAAGATAACAATTAACCAAAACCGTCCCCCTTCGCCAACAAATTATACAGAAAACACATCATTTAAGATACACCCCTACGGCCTCATTTCCTCATCCTGTTATCCTTCTAACCCCAAAACTTATACGTTTATATTATTTCTTTATCCAGAAATCCCTGTTTCCTTTGTTCCGTACTAGGACAGAAATGTAAAACGGCCATTTGTAAAACGCTTAAGGCATGAGATTAAATAACAAATTGCGGGATGCCCACCCAGATTAGTAAAAACATTCTGGTAGATAACGCTGGTTTAAATTCCTGCTGAGAAATTGTGCCTGCTGGCGTGAACGAACATTGGAGTTTTCTTTGAAAAATACTTAGTTGAAATGAAGTGTTTGGTTTCGAACTTGACACTCTGGGGATGCATTTTCAAGGAGGTACTAGATTTCAATTCGATTCAATCTATATTTTTGGATATATCGAGAAAGTAATATCATAAGGCAGATTTATCATTCATAAATTTAACCCACCTAATCAAACATCGAACCTTATCTACAAATATCAAGTCTCCAAGTCAATTATGAATGCTGAATTCGCGAATTGGTAAAATCTACCCAATGATGGAAAGATTGCAAAATATAAATTATTTGAAAAAGATCGTCATGCGATTGTACCGACTTCAAAATTTCAGGGTTGGTGGCATTTCAAAATGCAAAGGTTTGAGTTCGTTAATGATCAAAACCGGTCGAATGGTTTTGGAGTTATAGTTATTCGAAATTCTGAAGTTATTCCCCTGATATTTAGAGATCTACTGAAGTGATCTAATTAAAATTTGGCAGTTAGTTGGAACATAAATCTTGAAAATTTTTGCGAGATTTTGTTGGGATCGTTCTGTCATTGAATTCAAAAAGATTTTTGTTCAAATTTTTTCTCGACGAGTTTTTTGTTTCGGAAACTATTCATAATATTTCACAGTAGGGTATCGAATTTGAATTCGATACGGATATTATATTCGGAGATATTAGGCAAAATATGTGAAATTTCGTGGGATTTTACTCGATATCGTTTCTTTTATCAGAATAACTCAAAAAATACTGATTCGATCATGATGAAACTTGGTTACTAGTTCGAAAGTACTCATAGACAACTCTATGTAAAATTTCGTTATGAACATGCCATTGGAACAATTTGGAAAAATCTAATTCTTTTTTCGAATATTCAATTTTTTGTGATCTTTTGATGACATTGTCCTAATTGAATTCTGTTTGAACCTTCGAGCTGTCATCTCTCGATAAATAAATGAATCCCAATTCGTTGGGCTAACGGCTGACCGTAAACACAATAAATTCCGAAAGAAACAACTAAGAAACTCCAGATTTGTAGGAGCTAAATTACGAAGGGCTAAATTGCGAAGGTTAAATTCGTGAATGGGTAAAATCCGCCCAATGATTCCGTAGATGCACCTTTTTTTTATTTCATTTTTCCAAAATTTCCAAACATACAGATAAGATTGAATTGATCTCCAGTAATTCAGCGAAAATTTCTGTAAAATTCATCTCCATAATTTCTGCGTGAAGATGAATGTCAACAATTCAATTTGCTCATTCAAAATTAATTATTTTTGTCAGTATCTCCTAAAATGAACATGGGATCAAATTGAAACAGAAAACCCCATTTTTAAATATTAAAAACGAGGTCTGTGCCAAAAATCTCCCAAATCCTGGTTGATGTCCCACAAAAACACAATATTCAACGCTTTTTGATGCTCCAATCTGATAACTTTAGTACTTTTTGAATTATGGAGCTGGAAGATACTTGCTTTCGAACGTAGGAGCAAATACAGACGGTCAGACAGAACTGAAACTGACGTCAAATTCTTCAGATACTGTAACCTACTAGTTTGAGATAATATTCGGCTCAAAATGAGGAAACTAAAGGTATGGTCACAAGAACATGCTCTCAAAAACATTGCGAGTTTGCCGTTGATCGAGGTTCCTCTAAACATTCCCGTTCTTTCATTACCGCAGAAGTAAAAAATGCAACAGGAAACAGAAGCAAAACAAATTGAATAAAATCCCCCAATTGATACTAAATGCCAGGAAGAAAGTGAAATAAACGTAAATGACGATAGGGCTTGTGAGAGAAACTGCGGTAAGGTTGCCGTTTACCCAACAGAGGTGTTTCTTCAGTTTGGTCACGACGAGAATTGAGGTTTAAATTTTTCTTTCTTGTTGGAATGAATGAATGTCTTCTGGGTGTTGTTTCAGTATTTATTTGATTCTTTATGGGGTTTATTCTGGAAGTTTCTTAAAGCTGAATCGGTGTTTTGAACATTTTACTTTATTGTTGGGGGGTTTTATCATGTTGTATATTATTAGTCGTTGGATGAAATTCGTGCTTTTGTTAAGGAATAGCTCCTTTATTCACGACGTTTTAGCACATGAACATACCAAAGAATGACGTAAAAGTTAGAATTGCATATTATGTGTTTGAATTCAAATCCGAATGATGTAGTTATAAACAGTATGTCAGTGCCAATGTTTCAACCTATTTAGGTGTTTAAACATCCTTCCAAACCTTGTGAAGTAAAAGGAATTCCCATTATATACATTTGAATTTGTGTTCACAAATTTGAAATTGCCAAAATCAGTTTGATCTGATCTTGATTTCTTGTTATGAATATATCAGTTGTCTTTATCAATAATCGTTGTTTTTCCTGATAAATTATACAAACCATTATTCTTGTTGAGTACTTGCTGATCAACGTCAAGTTTAGGAAAAAAATTTTCATGTTTCTGTTAGAATAATATTCATTAATTTCTTGTTTTTCGAGCTAGTTGTTTCTATAATATTTGTTATTCATTATTTGAAATTCAAGATATTTTGATATTTGAAGGTTATATACTTAAAACTCTATGCATTAAAACTTAAGCAGGAGAATTATAGATTATTGTCAATTGGTGTATTTATAAGTTCTAACAAAATTATATTAAAGTCTGTATTATCATTTGAACATTTTTTCAAAATAGATTCAAGGTTTCTTATTGTTCTCTCCATTTGACCATTAGATTGTGGAAAATATGGACTGCTTGTGGAATGCTTCAGGCCCGGTATATATAAATGTTAGTGAAATATTGCGTATTAACTGAGAAGCACGTCAAATAGTATATGCGTGTAAAGTAATCTGAACATTTTTGAGTACATATTCGTACATAACTTACCTCTTGAGCGATAAAAATTTTGGTAGAACGGAAGAAACTGAAACATGCAAGACGACCTAATGCAAAAAATTGAACAGCCAGTTCCATTCTTTGATTCCGAAGAGAATAAAGGTTGTATTATACAAATTTTTTCAAGAAAAAACTTTCTACTTATACACCTTACTCTAGAGTTCAAGAGTTCACTCCTGTTACTCGATGGAGGGAATTGTTTTTTGAAATATCAATGCTTCCGTCCTCATTTAATGGAGGTATTCAAGAGTGAACGCTAATGATTCAGGACTCATTATCAATACAAGATTCTCGGAAGTTGTTTAATGAATTGTAATAATTAATGTTGAACAGAAAGGGCAAATACAAAAAGCAAACACCAAGCTCTTAGAACGATTGGTTTGTAGCTCGTGACACTAAGAGCATTCTGGAATAATTAAAATTTAGCAGCTCTTCTGCGCATATTTGAATTCATTAGCGGAAAACAATTTGAATTTTTTTTCGAATTGTTCTCGAAGCACGATCGTCACGAAATTTTGCATTGGCTTTGGCCAACTACTAACAAACAGTTTTATTATGTTCAGATCAGTATTCGGCCCAATCTGTTTCTCTGTAATTTTTGGAAAATTAAATTCAAAATTGGTATATTTACGTAACCGTCGGACGAATTTTACCCATTCAAGAATTAGATCTTCGTTATGAAGCTTCAACTGTCTACTCACACCACAAATATTCAGGTTGTTTCTTTCGGAAGTTATTGTGATCGGTTCAATTCGTCAATCGCTAAAATCCACCCAATGATTCCGCAGATATACCCATTTAATATTAAATTTTCCCAATATTCACAAAACTCAGATGAGATTGAGTTTGAGTGTTCTTTTGAAAATGACAGCTTGAAGGTTCTCACAGAGTTTCGTGAGCATAATACGATCATAAGATCACGTATAGACTATTTTAAAAAATAATCGAAAATTTTTTCGAATTTTTCTAATGACACTATCATCAGAAAATATCGCAAAAGTTGTTATCACGATCCTTACCAAATTTTGCAGACATTTTTGCCTCAGTATTCTAGAACTAATGATAAAGTTTCAATATCATCACACGCATAGAGATATAGAGATGATAATTAAAAAAGTTAAAATGAGTATAACTTGAGAACTGTTCGACCGATTTGGCCCATCAACGGCACAAACAGTTCCATTTATTTCACCAGCTTGTACGCATAAACTAAGGTATTGTGACCACAAAAAATATACGTTTCAAGTCAGAATCGCCCAGGTGGAGAGAATTCGGATCGCAAAGTTGAAAAACCGTTCATTCCTTAAAACTTTCTGCCATTAGAGAGGCAGTTTGTCCCCCCAACAGCTGAAATGTTGCCTCCCAAAAAAAAACATGCATGCTAATTTTCTCCGGTTAATTCCGAAGTTCTGGACTCAAGCAATTTGCCGCTGTATATTTCGTGAACGAATGGGGATAATAAAAGTTATTTCTTGACATTTACTGGCGAGAGCATTAATGTTTATGTGTAGGCCCTCCATTCATCATGGTACCTTTGCTGTCCAAGGGGTAGGACCGTTCTGGACACGGATGGCATTTCCGCTGAATTCAATTAAAGCCAACATCGTATGTAGCTTGTTAATTCGAGAGTGTAGCTATTTAATTTGTGGTGCTCGAGAATGTGTAATTTTTGAGAGGTTAACTATCCTGTTAGCAACAAAATCTTCTTAGGTTCCATGCAGATTTGACAGTAATTTGATAACCACAATCTCTCATCAGGTAAAACATTCGTTCAGCTCGTCATTTTTCTGGACTTGGGGCAAGCTGGAATTCTTGAGATTTCTCAATGTAAACAAACGTGATACCAGGATGAATATCTGGTGATAAATCAAGAAATACTCCACCTTGATCTGAGCATGTCATCCAATAAGCCGAAAAGTTTACACAGAAGAAGAGATGTCCAAGGAGTTTGGTTACTACAGTTCAACTGTTCTTACCGATCATCAGACCGCCTTACCATGACTGCAGATAAGAATCTAGATACCTATTACCCGTTTGATGGAATGCTGCAGTATCAAAAACAAACCCCTACATTTTCTAGGAGCACCTTACCAATCCTCAACTTCGTCTGTTAAATACTGATGGTAGCGGAGAAACTGCAATAACCCTACTCCTTGGATATCGCTCGTTCTTTGTAGATCTTTTGGTTGATTAGATGATAACGTCAGATCAAGGTGAAATATTCGTTGACTTATCAATAGATATTCGGCCTGATGTGATGTAAGTTTTATTGAATTGTACTCTTTTTTCTCCATAATGCATTCCTTTGTTTTCTCAATCTGCTAATACTATTACTGTAGTTCCTATTCTGGAATAACTAGAAGCTTTATCATCTAGTGCTTGAAGTTTGATTAAAATGTTATATACTCACTGAATTGTCATGATTTGGTAATTATTTCAGCATTTAAAACGGAAACATTTCACTTCTATTGAGTGTAAGAACACTGTTTTTTCAGAGGATGTTAATTCAATTTTTATTGTTTTCACTCTGAAGGTATGCAGTTTCCTTTTTCGATATTTAGAGTTCCAAGAACCTCTCTATTCTCATCAATGAATGAATCATATAGAACGACTCAATCAGAGAGAAAAAATCAACTGAATTCAATGATAGTCTGGATAGTCGAGATAAAAAAATTGATTTCAATTCTCTATTCCGTTTCTCTTGATCATCGAAGAATTTACTAAATAGTGAAACAACTAGGGTTTTTATCAAATTTATAACATTTAAAGTTGAATATCTCGAGAATGGTGCATTCTAGAGGAAAAAATCTAGGAAAGCACTGACGTGAGGTCAGGAGATTTTACGCGCTCGTTTCAATCTGATTTCATTTGTACTTCTTGGGAAATTGTGGAAATAACGTTAAAATTCCAAATAACAAATTTTGCTCATTTTTTCCTTATATCTCCGAAAGTTGAGATCGGATCGAATTGAAATTTTGAACATTGTTGTTAAATACTGACTTCAAAGTTCGTGCCAAATTTCATCGAAATCCAATCAATATTTCCAGAAAGAAAAAATTTTTTCATGAAAAATTTTAAGAATTTTCAAATAATATTTTTTTAAATTTTTCAACTACTGGATTCAGACGTTCAAGGTTTTGCATTGGTATAACAAAACTGTACACGAAGTTTCATCTTCATCGAGTCAAGACTTCATGAGATATCAAGGAATTAACCTGAAAATTTTAAATGGGCCTAACTCCGAAACTATCCAACCGATTTCATTAACGAACTTAACCGAGATTTTTGAACTACAAACCTGATGTGAAAACTTCAAGTTGCTTAGTCTTTTTCTCTGATAGTTAGAGCATATGTGGAAATAAATTGAATACCGCAACTTTTGAAGTTCTCTAGAAATTATAATTTCATTTAATTCTCAATCGTCTTTTTTAGATATTGGGAGGTAGAACCTAAAATAATCCTGGAATATAATAAAATGATACAACATGAACTCACATTTTCTGGAAATCCTGTGAATTATCACCAATCAAACCTGGAACCACTGATTTTCACCTTCAGACTTGAAGGTCATCATCCTTCTATAGGTCTAGACTGTCCCCCAGGCAATCCTTGAACACCGTCCTGAGACAAAAAAGCACTTTAACATTCGCGTCACGTTGTAAATACTTTTTAACATGTTCGTATAATTCAATATGGTTTATTTTTGCAGAAGTTCTCGCTACAAAGGGTAGCCTTCGGGATGAAACTGCACAGAAAATTGTCTCATGAAATTCAATCGTGCCTGGGCGCTTAGACGCCCACGTAGCTATTGTTTGGTCCAAGTTGCGACACTGGACGTTAAATTATGGCGTAGGGTTGCCAGATTGGGTATTTTTAGGTGACCATGAGACGCGGTCCTGAAAATGGTTATCAGATTACGAGGCTAGCGGCGTATTTCGCTTTATAGGGAGTTTGTGTTAGTCCTGAAACTTGAAGGTGAATTTCAGGACACGTGAAATGGTTTTTAAGTGTGCTCTCTGCATTTAACATTCATTTTCCTAGAATACCTAGGATCGACCAGTTTTTAATAATGATTTTCAAATTTTCCTCCATGAACCTGCGCATTCGCCATTTCGTAACAAGACCGAATTATTACAGGCTGGGTCGGTTTCTGCCTTGAAAAAAAGCTCATTTCTTCTAAGCTCAGTATCTACTCACTTTCAATATCAGAAAAACAACTATTCGAATCGAATGAAACGTTGCATAATCATTTTCATGCTCTTGCGTTCTAAGAACTTTTGTCGAAATGTTCTTGAAATACAAAAGTATTTCAACGGAACAATTCTGCAAATTTTCCTTTTATTGTCTAACTGAAAAGTCAGATATGTACTCTGAAATATCACAATTCACTGCGTAATATGCCGGTATTGTTCAATAATATTGTGCAATATTTTCTCAAGAAACTGTCCTTGGCAAGAAATTCAAACCATACAATACGCAAATATCGGCAGTGAAATGCGAAATTATTCAAAAATATTCTTTTATTGATATATGAAGGTATCAACCTAATAACAAAACGCATTTCCGACATAATTTCCTATCTGTATTTCGCTAAACGAAATGTATTCCTACACCACAACATTGAAGGAGAACTAATGAGAGAATAAAAAGAAATTTTGCTTAATTTGCATTGTTTTCAATCCATTCGACTCTTGAATCTAATTTGTCTACTATAAATTGAGAAACTAAAGAAAAAACTCAATTTTCAGCAAATCAACCGTTCAAACTTGTTTATGTACGAAACTCCACTTCACAATTCATTGCTCGAATCTACCAATTTATTCATACTCTAATTGGCTGCCTAATCAATTTTAAATGATTCTGTCTCTCTCTAGGAGGTCTTGATATTGAAAATTCCTCGACTGGAGAAAACGTCCTCCAATCAAATTATCCTGAAGAAGTAGTACAAACGCTCCGAGCGTTTAGACTCCTATTTTTTTTAACGTCGCTTCGGTGCTCGTGGACAAGAGAGATGCGAAAAATTGCAAACGAAATTTGACTGACGAAGGTCGAAAGGCCGATTCGGTTCGGGGACGATAGCGAAAGGGAGGGGATCGAATAGGGTGGGGGATTGTCTGAGTTCGTTTAATAAGATTGACGTAGACCTTAATTGAGATCCATTTTAAAATATTTTGACGATGTTGGGAGTTGAGTCTGAAGTGATTCAAGCAAGTTGAAAGTTTTGAGATATAATCAGTAGGTTTAACATAATTTTTTCGGGTGGCCTTGAAAATCGCTTGAAAATAAATCCATATTCGGTCCAGAAATTTCTAAGATCATACAAGTTAAGTCTCCAAGTTGTACATCTATTTGCTCATTAAATGATGAGCAATTTTTCTAGATCTGACTAGAGAAAATGATTTCTCGTTGATCCCGAGTATTTTCCAAAAATTCTCTAAAAACTGTCTTTCTGTCCTGTATCCTGCGCCATTTTGTTATGCTAAAAAATACCTCGGGTGCCGATGTTTTCTACAGGCTTCTTGCACTTACATCCGAATTGATCCTTCCAAAAAGTAATGACGGTCGCTAAGATTAGTTGATGGTCATCTCTAGTGTCCTCTATGAAATTACACATAATGCAGTGTTAACATAACAATATATTATTTACCTGGATAGTGTGGTCGCAGAATAGGCAAGTTACATTCCCTTATGTGTGAAATGAATTTATTATCTATGGAAAGCTCCCTCACAGATTGCGGAATTCAAAATACTTTTCAAGGGCAGTTCCCGAAAACAGATCAACGAAGTGAATTGTAAAGTTCCAGGGTATATAATAGACAATAGAAATAAAATTTGAAGAATTATATTCCTGCAATATTTTCGTATTTCAAGACTTCTCTCAAATTGATATGATGGCAGTTTGAATACTTTGGAGAAAATTCTGAGAAAAAGCTAACAAGTAAAGTAAAGAATGTGATCATAGGTCGAATCTGAGTATTTCCAAAAAACTCAGCAACTGGACAGTTAGGAATCGACCCAGGTATTCCGCCAATTTGCAACTCTAGGCAATAGCTCTGATGCTGATGTCTTTTACTAGGATATTTGTGCTCACATCCCAATCGATTACTCCAAGAGGTGTTATATATCACTAGCAGTAATTGATGACCTTCAATAGTCCATTCCCACAGAACAATGAGCGAATATATTATCTTCATTCAACAAAATACAGACTCTTCAATGTTTTTTTCAACTTCGAACGAATATTTTCCATGAAAATATCCATTGATCGAAATCTTCAAGTTCTTCTTTCCGTTAATATTTTTCTGGTAGAAAAACCCATTGTAACTATGAAATTCTGTCAATTCAAAAAACCCCCCACGTTATAAATTTGTACCGATAATCCCCAGTAGAAAAAGAGAAAACCAACAATAACCGACATGATATCGATGAGTCAGCATTTTTTTCATCCTCTCGATACCTCTGGGAACTTCTGTCTGTCGAGGTTCTGCCCGAAATAATTGGAGAAGTGCTTCGTAGGAAGTGGATCTGACCGAATCGGAATTTTACGAACACGTTGAGCCCTCGGGCTTTGTTTGAATTCTCTATTTATCTTCCTAAAATTTCCGTCAATATCCGGGTGTGCCTGTTAGCATGAAATTGTCAATATTGGAGTAGTGGAAGGGTGAAAGGGTAACAGATAGATTTTGACACCTAAGAGGAGGACGCAACATCAATATTCTTCTTCGTTTTGCTATCTAACAAAATCTTCGAACTGTTTCCTTCTTTCTTGACACGAATTCTTTTCACCTATTGTAAACGCAAAAGCTGTACAATCATTCAAAATATCTCCAACAAATGCAAGCCCAGAAGATATGAAACTAAAAAGTTAATAATAAATAGGTTCCCGTAAAAAAAGGCGAAAGATGTGAAGCAATGAATATAAAAGTCATAAAAAATCTAGTCCATCACAGAGAGCCAAGCACAAATATAGGTAACAAGGGAACACCAGATCTCTATAAGTCCCATCTATTTTTGAAATTATTAACACTAAGAGCGTTGACAACATCGCTTGGTAGCAAATTAAATTTGCGTAAAATTATATTGCTTGCAAAATTCTCCTTTCTCCTGGTAGAGAACTGTTCTCTCCTAAGTTTGAATTCGTGGTCTCCCAAGTGGATATAATTTAGAGGTAAAAGGCCCGACAAGTACACTCCGTATAGGCTAACAGCTGATAATATTTTCTTCACTGCATAATAAATCACAGCAAGCCAGATGTCTCAATTTCATCCAATCAGAGATCGTTTTGGTTCGAATACTGTGAAATTGAATGTACGCAAAAAGTAGTGAAAAAATTAGATCATCAACCTTTTTTCGACAATCTGTGTTACAACCTTAAATGTAGGTTAATCAATTGGACCCAATAGGTGTCATGCGTTTTAATCAATGCGTAGTTTCTCATATACATAAAGCAGCGCATGACCTCAGAAATCGAAATGCAGGTGACTCAACACTGCAAAACGACCCACAGCAAGCCATCTATCTCAATATCATCCAATCACAGATCACTTTCCTAGCTGTTAATTTTTCAGGCAGGAATACTTGCAATCAGAAGACGCATAGACAAAGAAACTATCAAGAGTGTGACAAAGTGATCCATCCTGATGGTCAAGCTGCTATCAGAGCACTGAACTGCTATATCATCGACTCAAATGTGATATGGGAGTGGCGAAGAAAACTCTGTGAACTAAGCAAGAACAACAAGGTCTTCTAAGTCTGGGTTCCTGGGCACTCAGGTGTCAAAAGGAATGAAGGGAGCACAAACGCCATCTAGTGCCCCAGAAACTTTCAGTGGTATAGGGAAGTGCACCTATGAGAAAGAGATTTTGGAGAAGGAAGAAAATATAAAAGAAGCACTCTGGATCTTCCTAGAATGGATAATTCCAAAGAGTTCCTTCGGAATTTGAGATTGCAAGGTCCAAACATCATTTCGATCTTAGTTAGAACAAGTTACGCTTTCCCACTGGCTTCCTCACAGAACATTGTCGCCTTAGGAAGCACATGATGAGAATGGGCTTATCAGAAACTGACGAATGCAGATTCTGTGGGGAAGAGGAGGAAAGTCCCGTTTACCTAATCACACAATGTCTTACCATTGCAAGCCTGTGCCAGGAAAACTATAGGAAGACGGAAGAATTAGAGGAGGAATGAGAACTTAGACTTAGTATTTATAAACAGACAACGTGAGTTATCATAGCTCACTAGCGTAACTCACTATAACGAATTGGAAAAGAAAAAGAGCGGAATCACCGAAGGCAAGGGCTCTTGGCTTGGACCGAGGATGGGAAAATAATCAACAAGGACCAAGAGGTCTGCAGTGCGTATCTTATTCCTTGAAAATGAACTGATAATACGAAAAAAAGTTGGTAATATTCTGACGTTCTCCAAATCCCCCCAAATTTGTATCCAAAAAGTTGTTTCTCTGTACTTGTATTCAAGATTTTATTCTTATAGTTGGATTTGAAGTATAGTATTCACCTTGCAGTGATGATCATAACTCACTTGCTGAGCTACAGCACTCGCCTATGGCTCGCAGTGCCAACTCCATCTGCGTGAGTTGTGACCTAAATGACCTCTCGTTCAATAATATACTTTTATCTACGATAACGACTTTGAATACTAAGATACAAGTACAGCAAAGGACTCTATTTTATATTATTGAAAAGTCTAGGCAATTCTCGGTGGTTGTCGGATTTCTTCGGACATTTGAGAAACGTCAAAAAATTCAGAACATTCTTTACTACTTTTCGTACATTTTCATTAATTCGCGAGAAACAAAAATATACCTTGCAAACTCTTCAGTCACTTAGGAATCAAAGGGGATTAAGAGGCTAAAACTCTAGCCAGAAAGGGAGCACAAACACCATCTACTGGCCCAGAACCTTTCTATGGTATGGGCAAATGAACCTATTAGAGAGAGTTTTTGGAATAGAAAGAAAATGAAAGAGGAGTACTCTGGAGGAATCTTCCAGGAATGGATCATTCCAAAAAACTCCTTTAGATCTTTAAAATTGCAAGGTCCAATCATTCGAATCTCAGTATGTACAAGTTACGCATCTACACTGGCTTCCTCACAGGAGACTGCCTTAGGAAGCACATGATGAGAATGGGCTTATCAGAGCTGACGAGTACATATTCTGTGGGGGGGAGGAGGAAACTCCTGTTTACCTGATTGCAGAATGCCTCTTCATTGCAAGCCTGCGAAAGGAATGTCTTGGACAGGAGAGTTATTGGAGGGGTGATAACTTAGCCTTCTTGAAGCCCCCACAGATATTGGATTTCATTTGGGCTCTAGAGCTGGAGGGCCAGCTGTAGGTAGCGTAGTGCGAAAACAGCTCTGGTGGTGGGGGCACAATAGATCTTAGGGTCGCAGTTGAATATGACGCGTTACCAACTATATCTTCAACTATAACCAGCAGTTTGGGCAATAGTAAATTGAATGAGACTAGATAGAACTGAGCACAAAATGGTGAGGAAATTGGATCAGTAACTTTTTTTCGAAGTCGCTTGTGGTGGAACCCAAAACTTGCGGTAATTCAATAAAACCTCATAGGTGTCATGCGTTACAATCTATGCGTCGTCTATTGTATACGCTACGCAGCCGATAGCCTGGGAAATCGAGATACCGATGACTTATCACTGCAAAACGAACCACAGCAACCAATATATCAATTGCATCCAATCACAGATCACTTTCCGAGCCGTTTGAACAATACAAAATTGAATAAGGCGAAATACGAGTACGTACAAGTGGCAGCGAAATTGGATCAGCAAATTTTCTTCGACGTTCGCCTGTGTTGGAACTTCAACTTCCAGTTATTTAATTAGGCCCTATCTCGCATAAAACACACCTTGCGAGTTCTAACGATGTCGCAGGCGAAGGAGAGGCGCTTTTAGAGTCGCTCTAGATAAGCAGTTCCAAGAAAGGAACTATAATTAATCTTCCCGGTGAAAGTTTAGATGATAACCTAACGAGATATGTATAATGGAATTATCCCGCCTAAACTGGAGTGATACGAAGAGGGAGATGTCAGTTATACCGCAGTCCTTTGGGGTGATTTTCTAGGGATATTGTTCGTTGGATGGTTTGAAATGACAGGGTTTTTTTTGTTTGATTAATGAGTTTTCGATGCTTGGTGGGGTGTTGAGAAGTTTCGTGTATGTAGGCTTTTTCATAAAGTTGCTTAGGGATGATTTTCTTCAGATGACAACACTTTGTCAATAAATTACCAGTAATTGATGATTCATAGCAGAATTATGTTTCCGTTGAAAGCAAACAATACCTCGAATATAACTCGGCTTCTGGAGACCAGAGTTCTTTTTTCCGAAAAATTTGTTACGTGTGAATGGTTGAAAAAATTTAGTTCATTTTGGCCAGAAAAATTCGAAAAAAAAATCACTGAAGAATGCAGAAAGACCGTTTTCTCCTATTAACGACAAAATTCCTACGAATTCAAATTTTTCTCGCGGCTATTGGCACGTTAAAGCATGCACACCGTGAGCAGGTACCTGTTCTTGAGAATTTCTGTGTGGCCATTCTGTGGAATTTTTCTGCATTCATCGAATGAAATTCAATTTCGTCATTCCATTAGAAGTACCATGTTAGTTATGCGATTTTTTGTAGATTTCGAGTTATAGTTCATTTCAAGTCTTTTCGATTTATTATGCCGGCGATGTTTCAAAAATTCATATCTTTTTAAGTAGTAAGTATTTTGCAGGTTTTTTCTGTGATATGATCTCTCAGAATGTTGTTCTGAAAAAAAATACCTCAGCTTTCTGAAATCACTCAAAAAATGCTTGAAAGTTTGAACTTCAGTTTTCAGTAGGATTCAATCAAACATTCAACTCCAATTTAAAAATACAGAAATGAGTTTTCATAGCTTCTGCCTGAGTTGAAAAACTTTTTTCTGTAATACTTTATGGGCCTTTTTATTTGCTCTAATCGGCCTTAAAAGACAGTCATGCTAAAATCATCGAAACACGATTGAAGTTATTTTTCTACTTTTTATTATTCTTATATTAAATTAAACTAAAAAATGTGTTCCTGAAGTGATTTTAGTTAAAATTCCTCTGAATTAACTGTAGCTCGTTTAATTTAAGGATAATTTTGGTCTCATCACTGACAGAAAATGTGAGCATATTTCACAGCTGAGTTTTTTTTTTTCATTGGAACAATATTAAGAGAGTTCATGTCAAAAAAAATTCTGCAAAATACCTACTACATAAAGAAATATGAGTTTCTGAAACCTCGCTTGCATAACAAAGTAAAAAACACAAAATCTTATAACTCAAAAACTACAAAAAATCGTGTAACATACATGGGGTATAGTGTGAGGAATCTAAAAAATGTATTGACGTCCCTACTTGGACCACCCTGTATAATCGATATAACAGATAACATTCAACACTTTTTTAGATTTTTAGTTTCTCATGTACCAAATCTCTGGGAGTTCCCTGTCAAATTAGTCCAATAAACCAAACATAACCCGAACAATCTTCACCAAAACATCCATCACTCAAAGTGCCGTTAAAATTCCGATGTAGAACTCTTATTTATAAATTCTCCATCATTTGAAATTGAGATGAAGCTCAGGCCCGTTCACAAACCTCCCCAAGAAACATCCGATGATCATTTTCAATTAGGTTTTGTCTTTTGGCACCCCACAACTCCGCCAAGTTTTCGCTGCTAGCCGGAGTATTGGAATATGCTTATTAAACTGATCTATCACTTTGAATTGCTAAACTGGAAGAGGGGAACCCGGTATAATGTACATCTTGCCAAGTTTAAGTTAGGAATTGGTAATGATGCCTTTGGAAATTTTGTTTCAAAGAGAGAGAGAGAACCCTGGATGAGGGGGAATATCCAGGAAGTTTGATTCGAGTTGGGAAATGGCACGCTTTGATCAAGAGATTGTCCGTTGGGTTTTGTTGATGATTGCCCCTAATTGGTGAATTGAGCTGGGAATTCTATTATTTGGGGGGGTGTGAATTTCTCGAACTTGGGATATTTATTGTGGACATTGATGGCTCTGCATAATTTCTTCCACAATATGCAGCAATTAGGTTAATTCCTGTACTCCATACCATTCTATAAAGTCAGTTGTTTGGTTTGGAGTAGGATCAAGTTTTTGTTTTTTGAAATAAGTCGGTTTGGCACTAGTGAAATGACGTCGAAGTCAAAATAATTTAGCTAGACTTTGTCAACTCTTGCATATTTTCATTAATAACTCTATGGTTCAGTTCAGTCACTAACGTAATTACTGCGATTTTTTCGTAGAACGGACAACGCCGCGAAGTTAACTGACTGAAAAATTTCTACAGAGTGTAACAGCCAAATGGAATAAATTCGAAAACGAATAAATGAGGAATGAATGTTAGGAAAAACACTCGGACACGTCCATTTGTAATTTTAAATGCGCGTAGTTTTCAAGAAAATAAAATTATAGAGGGTGTTCCATGCGACCGTGGCCAATACCAACTTTCTTGTAACCCTCTGTATATTATTTATTTTTTGGATTCTTCAGAAAATTCTAGACATAATTCATGTACAATGTCCTATACCTATCTTCAACTTTTTCGGAAATATTAAGTGTTCAGAAATGTTGAGTAACGTTAGAAGACAATTCTACACCAGATTAGCATGTTGCCAAGACATTCGCGGCGAGCATTTAGAACATTTCCTACATTGACATTAATGTTTTTTTTTTCAATTATTAAGAAATAATCAGTATTACTTATTAGGTTTCAAGTGTAATGTACCGAATTTGTGAAATAAAATAATTTTCATTTAAAACGTTGATTTTTGCACTAAATCTGAAAACACTTGATATTTCCGAAATAGTTAAAGATAGGTATAGGACATTGTGCATGAATTGTATCTAGAATTCTTTGAAGAATCCAGTAAATAAATAATATACAGGGGGTTGCATTTGAAATAAGAAAGTTAGTATTGGCCACAGTCACATGGAACACCCTATATAATATTATTTCCTTGAAAAATATGCACATTTGAAATTACAAATCGACGTGTCCGAGCGTTTTTCCCAACACGCCCTCATTTATTCGTTATCGAATTTATTCCATTTGGCTGTTACACTCTGAATAACCTTACATTATTCAATTGAACAGAGTAGAAGGTGTGAAGCTTTCATGACCTGCCAACTAACTTCATAAAATGGAATGGAGTGAATACTACAATAACTTTTTTATTATTTTGCTTGAAATCAATTTTTGACATACATTCATTAATAGGAAAATAAAAATCTACGAGGTTGCCTTATCAATAAGGGGACACAATTATTTCGAAATGAATAATTTGTGATTTACTTTTTCATTCATATTCTGAAGAGCGATAAAAATTCTCTCGTGTATTTATACAATTTGTTAGTTTCCCTAGTTTTCCATGTCGCCGAAGTTTCGATCCTAGATTGAATCTTCATCAAGCATTAATAAATTTCGAGAGATACCGTGAACTTGTAGCTTACTTTGGAATGTAGAACCTCATTTCTCATGAAATTACTATATTTTTCCATGAATGGTACAGAAAACAGTCAAGTTCATATTGGATATTTTCTGCAAATAAACTAGGTTATTTCGGTTGCTGGTTTTCCGTTTTGGCCATGGAAACTCATCAGTAGCACAGAACATTACACTTCCCGTTCCCTTCCCCCTCTCTCAAACATCTTCCTGATTCTTAATGCAAGCCATCGAATCCGAGCTTTCTCATCTCATCTTCTTCTCTGATTACAAATGAAACATTCAGGGACAGCGCGGAATGAACATTTATGTTCGGAATCCGGGACATCCGACCAACCAAAGGTCGAATAACTGGTGAAAATCAGATTATAGTCGTCAAATCGGAACCGATTCTTTGTCATATCCAATTTCGCCAGTTAATTCGATCGTAGAAGTCGATATTGTGTGGACTCTGTAAGGTTGGAACGAACCCGATAGAGATCTAGTCGTTTGCGGATGACTTTTGCTTGTGTTTGTACACGGTGAGCTGAATTCATGATCACTGAACTGAAACTAATCACCCTCAAGGTTAGAGGATAATAAATTGCACATTGATGTTCTATTTTCTTTGGAAACTCAAATTGCCGTGAGCTTTCTCCAAGGACTGCTTGAGAGCCTGAACACAGCTTCCAAAACCTTTATTAATCGTGCCTAAGGACGGACGGCCGGACAGAATCAATTTTGACACCAGATTCGTCATCAGTGAGTCCGAACAAGTTTTTCGAGACCATATTCGGCTTCAAATTAGAAAATTAGAGACATTTGGACAGAACGATAGAACACTGTTTCCCAGAACATTTTGGTTAGTTTAGAAGTTATTGTGTTTATGGTCGGCCTAACGGCCAACTGCGTAAACACAATAACTTCCGAAAGGAACAACTAAGAAACTCGATATTTGTAGAGAAGTTTTGGACCTTAATTACGAAGGCCGAATTCGTGAATGGGTAAAATCCACCAAATGATTCCGCAGATATACCCATTCCAAATTCTATTTTCCCATTATTTCCAAAAATACAGATCAGATCGAATTGAAATCCAGTACTTCATCGAAAATTATATTTCGAAGGTTCATACAGAATTTAATGAGGATGATATTATAAGAAAATCACAGAAATTTTTTTTTCAAATTGTTCTAATGACACGATCATCATGAAATTTTGCATAAAAATGTCTTTCAGCATCTGCAAATTAGCTGCGAAGTTTTATCAGGGTTGAATCAGTATTTCTCGAGTTATACCGAAAAAAACAACTATAACGAGAAGAATACCTGGAAATTTGACATATTTCATCCCGATATCTCCAAAACTTATGATTGTATCGAACTGAAATTTGGTACACTGCTGTGAAATATGAATCTCAAAGTGTGAGTGGAATTTTTTTGGGGATAATAAATGGTTTCCGAAAAAAATTTTTTGGAAACAAACTTTGAAAAATTTTTTTTTTTGATTTACTTACAATATGATCCTGACAAAATTTGGCTCAAAGTTATGCGTTGTTATTCTCCACCCAAATGCCAAGTTTGAATCCAATCGCTCAAGTACTTTCTGAAATAAAAAATGAATAACTTCAAAATTTCAAGTGGCTGTAACTCCGAAACTATTCGACCGATTTGTCCCATTAACGAAATTAACTGCGGCATTCTAATGCGCGACCTATCCTGAAAGTTCCAAGTTGCTAGCTCACTTCGTTCGACAGTTATCGTCTCCACGGCTGGCCGGACAGAATCGATTTCGACACCGGATTCGTCATCAGCGAGTCCAATATAGGTGTTTGAGACCATTTTCGGCTCAATCATCGAAAATAACAGACATTTGGACAAAACGATAGCACGCTGTTTCCCTAGAATATGCGCGCAATAGTATGGGAAAAAACTTAATTTGTTGAAAGAGCAGTCTACAATAGGAGTTGTACAAAGGAACAACTGAGAAATATTCCATTTAATTCCAATTTAATTACCACGCCATCAAAGCAATATGCAACTGTTCCGAACAGAAATACATACTTCAAAGCCATTACCGAATTGTTCATAACAACGGAACGAATACCTTTGGCTGCAGTAATTGAAAATAACTTCATCCCGTTTTAATATGTCTTTCTTTCTATCGAAAAAGAAACAGCAAGGAAAACTCCCATTTTCCAGTATATGTTCCAACTATCCTCAGTTTTATGAATCACCGCTTGGGTTGGGGGGTCTCAAAGAGGGATATGATGAAGATGCACTCATCGTAATTATATCCGAGGGTCCAAAGTCGCCAACTCCTTTGTTTGGGCTAAGACGAAATTAATTTTCAAAATGGATGTGGGCTTGATATTAAAAACTAGACACGTTCGTCGGGTAAAACTTCTCAACCACTTTTCCAGCACTTTTCCGGCTCTCGTCTGTGGAAATCACGTAGAATGGGAAATTCGAGGCAACTTCAGAAAGCTGGATGAAGATGAGCAGAAAATGTCTTGAAAATGGGTGAAATCAGCGGATTTTTATCGCTGGAATCGCTAGGGCTTATCATGAATTTCTTACCGGACAATTTCATCTCCGTCAAGAAGTTGAACTAGTACTTTATCGGGAAGTTCTTTGCTTAATCAATGGATTGAGATTTGAAGGTGTAGATTAATGGAATTTGAGGAATTCAGTTATTTTGATGGGATATATTGATTCGAGATTGAAAAAATTCTTGAGAATGGAAAATGTTATTTGAAATTAGCCATCGTCTTCAATGAGCTGCAATTACAGTAATTCTCTTGGGCCGTGAATGGACAAATGAAGGCAGAGGATCACGAAGAAGACCAACTGGTCAACCGAGGCGTACCACAGAACGTCTAGATAGAAATTGCTAATACGCGTCAAATCGCTAATCAATGGTTTGGTGTGGAAGATTGACTTGATATTATACGTACTTTATATCGTCCACGAATGGTGTTGCCTTGCACTATAGACCACTGTCGTCAACGTCTGATGTGGGGCGGAGGACTGCAGCAGGAGAGGTAGAATGACATGATGTCGTATTCGCCGACAAATCACGATTCTGTCTGGGAATGCATGATGACCGTAAATGGGTAAGAAGCATTCACACAGGAACGTTGGAGATATGGTATGAGAAAAAATGCGTGTGAAAGCCGATCACCATTCCTGTTTATTCGAGGCAGTATGACAACTTTGCGTTTTGTTTACCATTTCCTATAAATCACTCCACTCCCATATCTAAATGGCCATCCAGAGGTCCGTTTTCTTTGCAAGACAACGCATTTCTGCATTCGCTTGACAAACCATGAAGTTTCTCCAAGAAGCAGACGTTCAAGTTTCTCCGTGGCCTCCCTGTTCACCGGATTTTAAACTCGTTGAACATGTGTATTATGAAGGGGAGATTGTCCAATTTGCAACAAACTCCATATGCATTGGTACCCTTAATTCACGAAGTCGAGTCTCTTGGAAATAGTTTCTACAAGCAAACATCGACGATCCGATTTCTTCAATGTCTAGATGTGTATAAGAGTGTATTCATCCTCAGGATAAATTTCTTTGTATTTTCCGACTATCCTAGGCTTCAACGAAACCCCTCAGAATCGTGAAGCTTGTGCGAGTTAGGATACCGGTTGTGTCTATGTAAGCTTTCTTACTAATTCCTTGCGCCACGTTAGGAACAGCACTCTTAATTGTTTACCCAACAGCGAATGGTTGGACGGTCCCCTGATAACCGGAAAAAGTTATTTCCCGTCCAAGGGCTTGAACCCCAGACCTCACGATCATGAGGTATGAGCTCACTGAGCTTACGCCGCAATATTCAAACACATCATCAATTTTTTGCTTAAATATTAATGAATCATTTTGAAAATTTTGTCGTTTTGTTCTCTTTCTGAGACTACCACACTACCAAAAAATTAAGTTGGTCATAACAACCATATGTCACTGACTATATGTACTATCACAACTGACGCGTCACGTTGGGCGCCAATTTGATAAAGCATAAAATATTTGAAGATTACTTTTTTCCTTGAATTAGCCCAAGTAACTCTGTCAAATCAGTAGCAAATTATTGAAATGAAATTTGATACCTCTGGATCTGGATAACCAAAACCGGTTCTCGAACAGTTCCCGAACAGTTCTGAACTCGGAACCAAAACAAACCTAGTATGTGTTGAACCAACTTAAAACTCATCACCTTGCTCTAACTCCAACATCTCCAACCAAACATTCTTCAGGGTTAATCCCTTCATTCTACCCTAATGACAGTTGGAAAATATTGTGATGTGGCCCGGATGAGATCCTCTGCTCCAAATCTCACGGTTGATTATCCGCCAGTGGCGTACGGAACACATGTTCCCCGGGGATAATAATATGCGGAACTGCGTCATATCTCATGGACAATTGAACAAACGAGAAGGCCGAATTCCTGTTTCCTCGGTGGGATCTTGTCGAACGCCGGAAGTTTGGGAATTATGGTGGGGGGGCTTTGAATTGGAGGTTCCTATGGGGGAGATAGATAGTGGAGGTTGGGACGGATAGTTAGCGATCGCTTTGTCTGCTTGGGGTTGTTCCTTCATGTGGATTTGGGGATAGGAGTCTTTGTTGTTGGAAGCTGTAATTGGGTTATTTTTCAGATTATTTTAAGAAAAAATTCAAAAAGCACTGCCGTGAAGGCAGCAGCTTTTGCGCGCATGTTTAATGAAGATGACCGCTTCAGCAACGAATTTGAACATGCACGCAAAAGCAGCTGCCTTCACGGCAGTGCGTTTTGAATTTTATTTTTGATAAATCTGTATTTTCGGAAATATTGGAAAAATAAAATTTTGAATGGGAATCATTGGGCGGATTTTACCCATTCATGAATTCGACCTTCGTTATTAAGCCCCAAACCTACTCTACAAATATCGAGTTTCTAAGTCGTTTCTTCCGGAAGTTATTGTGTTCACGGTCAGCCTAACGGCCGACTGCGTAAACACAATAACTTCCGAAAGAAACAACTTAGAAACTCGATATTTGTATTGAAGGTTTGGACCTTAATTACGAAGGCCGAATTCGTGAATGGGTAAAATCCACCCAATGATTCCGCAGATGTACCTATTCAAAATTTTATTTTTCCAATATTCCCACGAAGACAGATCAGATCGAATTGAAATCCAGTACTTCATCGAAAAATCACAGTTCGAAGGTTCTTACAGAATTAAATGAGGATGATATGATAAGAAAATCACAGAAATTTTTTTTTTCAAATTGTTCTAATGACACGATTATCACGAAATTTTGCGTAAAGTTGTCTTTCAGCATCTTCAAACTAGCTGCGAAGTTTTATCAGGACTGAATCAGTATTTCTCGAGTTATACCAAAAAAAACAACGATATCGAGAAGAAAACCTCGGAATTTGACATATTTTTTCCCGATATCTCCAAAACTTATGATCGTATCGAACTGGTATTTGATACACTGCTGTAAAATATGAAGTTCAAAGTGTGAGTTGAATTTTTTTTTGGATATGATGAATGGTATCGAAAAAAAAAATTGGATTTTATGGAAACAAATTTCGAAAAAAATTTTTTGAAACTATTCGATCGATTTGGCTCATTAACGAACTCAATCGCGGCATTCTAATGCGCGACCTACCCTGAAAGTTTCAAGGTGCTAGCTCGCTTCTGTCGACAGTTATCGTGTCCTCGGACGGCCGACCGGCCGGCCGGACAGAATCGATTTTGACACCGGATTCGTCATCAGTGAGTCCAACCTAGTCGATTGAGACCATTTTCGGCTCAATCTTCCAAAATAACAGACAATTAGACAAAACTATAGCACGCTGTTCCCTTAGAGCATGCGCGCAAAAAATTGAAGAATCCTCTTGTATTCTGCTGAATGGAGAAAGTATTTCCACCCATCTATATTATGCTGAATTTACCGAAAAAAGAGGTAAAATTGGGTTTGAATTCATATCAAGTGGACCTGTTTTGCTGTGGTTTTTTGAGATTGTCGATTTCGACAAAAGCCTAAAAAAACGAATATAAAACTTTTTCTCGTTCGGCGTAATGAAGCAGTTAGACTTTGAAATGTCACAATTCACTTTGTTGATTGTTTGCCCTGTTCCAATATTATTCATTAGGCAACTTTCTTCCTGTAGAAAATGCCCTTGACAAATACTGCAAGGCCTCAAGGCTCGTTTTCTATAAATTAATATATTTATTTAATTTTAATAGTATCGGACCAGATATAGGGAGTGAAAACGCCGAAAATATTTGACACATAATAAAAATTCTCCAAAATAAGCTCTAATCGCTACTGTAATTTGATGTTTTATATTTTTCTTCAACGTTATTAGATCACTGGTAAGTTATTTCAACTCTTTCGTGTTTGTTATCTTGTTTTCATTACAAGCGTATTCATAATTTATCCGACTCGAAGGACCATGTTCCAAATTATTTGAGGATTATAGATAATTTCTAGAAGTTATCAATCTGACGACACAATCTAAACGATTCATGAAAAGGGTTGACTCGGAGCTTCTTCAGATCTGTAGCTGTCTAAGGATCACGACAAAATTTTGCTTGAACTTTTTTACTGTTCGTACCGATCGTGAACACAATATCTTCCGAAAGAACTGACTAAGAAACTTGATATTCATAGAATAAGTGTGGAACTTATTTCGAAGGACAAAAAGGGTAATATGATTACTCAGTTTCATCGGGAAAATCTCAGCATTTCTTGAGTCTTGCTAGAAATAACAAGGATTCCGAAGGAAAAATCACGAAATTTGACGAGTTTTTTTCAAATATCTTCGGAAACAATAACCGTATCATACTGAAATTCCGAACATGGTTGTGAAATGAAAAGGTCAAAGTATGAACGATTTTTTTTTCTGGGTCTGATGAATTGTTTCTGAAGAAAAACATTTTTTTTAGAAAAAACATTTTTTCGGAATTTAATAGCCATAAAGTCTCATAAGATTTCTGCGAAAATTGCGCAAGTTGTGTTCCAACTAATAACTATGTTCCAACCCAATTTCTCACATAGTTCCTTCAAAACGACTCTATCGATTTGGCCAATTAATGAACTCAACCGTCGGATTTTGAAATGCAACCTTCCCTGAAAGTTTCAAATTGATAGATTTTTCTGTTTTTGAGTAATCGTGATAAATTACAGACACTTGGACAAACCGATAGCACATAGTTTTCTAGAATATGCGCTCAAAAAATTAATAAATGAATAAAATAAATGGAATCGCAATTTTTGAGGGATTGAGGAATTGAGAATCATATCCCCAACTTCAAAATGTAAATAGTTGATGGACAGAAGTGAATTTAGACACGTTTTCTCCTTCAGTAGAAACGAATATTCATTCAGAATTATAACACTTTCGTTCGCCTGAACAAGCGCGCAAAAAACAGCAATCTAACATGTTCATGATAAATCCAGCTCGAAGGACCATATACCCGTAATAGTAACAATAAATGATTTTATCCAAGCAACAGAACCTTTAACTATTTTGAGAGATGAAAGTCTCTTCATTCAGTCTCGATTCTTTGATATCCTATCGTCACCAAATTCCTACTTGTCACTTAAAGTTCCATTGTCACCCCAGAAACGGAAATAGCCAAAACAAGAGTTTCCCGCACGAACTACCCCAACCAATGGCCCAGGAAACTTCACACTCCAACAACTCTCAGACATACTTACAAACAAATTGGATCTTCCCCCCAAACTGCAAACTGCGCGAAGTCGGCGGTGCCCTTTGATCTTCATTTCAATAAGAGCCGGCAGTGTTAACCTATAAATTCGTCGTATTCTAAAGCCGGAAGATGCAGACTGGAACAATGAAATTCTCCTGAGAAAATTGCATGAATTTTCCGGGAAACTGGCGGTTTCAAGGGCGGAAAATGCTCGATGAAAATTGCAATGTTGGCGAAATTGCACAGCACGTCATCTGCGCTGGGTAAGATGATTTCGGTACATACTCGAGAAATGCCGGTCTAACATTGGACGCCATTTAGGTTTTATTTCTTTTTGCTCAAGCAAATGATGTTCCGTTATGATGAGAAGATTATCATTGGTTTGTGTGCTCTTGTTTTGTTGAAAATATTATGCAGAGATAATTTTATTTCGGTTAGGATTTCCTCGAATTTCTTCGTGAGCAGTAAATATCGGAGAGGATTTGAATTATTGTTGTTGAATACTAACCCTGAGGTATGTGCTAATTTTCCTGGAAATCTGATTAACATTTCCAGAGGAAAAAAAATTTCAACAATATTTAAAAAATTTTGAAATTAATAAAATATTTTCAATTTTCTTCTACTCAACCAACACGAAGTTTTGGTCTGAGTTACGCGTTGCTGTTCTCAAATTAAATACATTAAGTATCTACAACCATTAAGACAAGGTAAAACATACTGTTGATCGGTAATAACTTCAAAACTGCAGTAAACGAATTCTTTGTCCAATTCTTTTTCTATCTACAGGCATTGGTGTTAGCCTACAGCATGAAGTGCTCAACTCTGAAAATCAACAGGTAATCTCAATCTAAAAATTTTAATCGACTAACTGAAGTGAATGTGAAAAATAATCGAGAAATTTTGAACACTATTTTTAAACAGTGACTTCCAGGTCTGTATCTAATTTCGTTGAAATCTGATAAATATTTTTAGAAAGAAATATTTTGCAACAAGAACTCCAAACTTTTGAATGAAAAAATTTGTTTAAATTTTTCTGCATACTGAACCAGCACGACGGACGGAAACAATTGAATTTGACCACGGATTTCCTTAAAGAGACTTCGTTCTATGTTTAAGACCATTTTCTGATCAAAATTCGATACTCAGAGACATTGTGACGAAACAATAAAGCGCTGTTTCCCATAACAAGACAAGATACCATACTAACCTCGTCAGCCTATTTTCAATTCAAACAAGAAAATCCATTTTTTCGTAGGCACCATTTCCCAACTCCAATTACCCCTATACAAATCCACCTCAGGCATAGCACGACTCTAAACATTTCTTCCGGCAAAACGTGGCATTCTGAAGGAAACAAGAACACGGAAACAGGCAAATACCTGCCATTCCTTCGTAGATCGATACACACGATTTAGTCAACACCTCCCAGATAGAATGTGGGACAATTTGCGCCAATTTCACACATCTGAAAGCTCTCATTTTCTCAACCATCCACGACTTAAACATTTCCGTTGTTGCTTTGTCTTTGTGAGGCCACAGCCTACTGCGCGAGGATTAATTTACCTATCTCCACCGGCTCTAATATTGTCTGAATAATGAAAAGGGGGGTAGTATAAGAGGTTTAGAGGGTAAACTAATGGGTCTGCGTAAATGATTCCTAGAAGGGTGATGTTTGGAGCAATTATTATTTCGGAAGAAGAAGTGTATCTTGAATATAATACGGTGGCTTCAAGAGTGTTGCCGCTGAATAAGTTAACTTTCTTGGAAGGGTGTATTACTGCTGTTGTGTAATGAGTTTAGGGGCTATTCATTAGGATTTATTCTGCCAGGGGGAGATATTTCTTTGAGAATTTATGGTCGAAATGGTCAGGTATTTGATAACGAATGAGAAAATGGAAAAAAAATATACTCAGAGGTTCAGATGATATTTTGCGCTGGGAAACAGAATGCTGAGGTTTTGTCCAAATGTCTGTAGTTTCCGAAATTTCCTTTGAAATGGTACAGTTGTTAAGGGATAGGTAGCAAAATTTCCCAATCAATCGGCTGTAGTGACGTGAGGAACGCTTGGATGGCAAATAAATGCTACTCTTTTGTCCACAGTATGGTGGTAAATGTCGAGGTGGCCAACTTATGGATCATACCTTCCGAATAAGGCCACCAAGTTCATATCCAAATTAGTAAAAAGATACTCTGCTCTGAAAATTGTAAGCAGTTATCATAAATCGTGTCAATCTTGGCAACTCTGCTCTTTTCGACTCCCTTGTGCTTTGTTCAGATCCGTTAGTCGAAAACGTAAACATAACCACAATATTCTGCACTCATCTTTGCTTGAAAGAATTGCTTGTATGTTTGGCATTGGAATTATTGATGCTTCGAAATCAATGTGCGAATTTTACCCATTCAGGATTTCAATCTTCGTGATCAATTAATTAATTGATCTTGCCATTTAGAGTTGAAATGAGCTCATATTTAAATATCTCCAACAGTAATTGTAGCAGTGCTACTCTGAATTAGAACAGATGATACATAACTATTTCATAAAAGTGAAATATGTATACACAGAACTACTTCTGTTAACTGAAAAAAATGTGAAATTGAATTTTAATCACTCAAATATACAAGCAAATACTATGAAATCTAGCTCCTATCTGTCTGTCTGAGGTTCTCGAACTGGTCATCGTGGCGCTGCAATCTTAATTCAGACGCCAATTTCGCGAATTACCTTAGTCGTCTGATGAAAACATTTGGCAATCTTTTGATATGCAGCATGGTCCACATGAAATTCTGCATGAACCTAGGAAGCAATAATTTTTCAATCGAATAATAGATTTCAATTCAATCCATTCCCTTGGAAATTTTGGGAAAATAAACTTTGAATGGGTATATCTGTGGAATCATTGCATGGATTTCACCCACTTTCAATGGAAATATATACGGAATCATTGGACGGATTTTTCCTATTCACGAATTCTACCATCGTGATTAGGCCTCGAACATACTGTACAAATAACGGAATTTTTTTCTAACCTAACCCAACCTAACCTTACCTACTCTACAAATATCGATATCATAAGTCTTTTTTAACGGAAGTTGATGTGTTGTTTTGAGGAACATCTATTCTTGTTGACAAAGGCACAATTCATGAATGGGTGAAATCCTCCCAATGATTCCGCAGATATATCAATTAAAAATTAATTTTCTTAATATTTCTAGAAATACAAATTAGATAAAAATGAAATCTAGTACTCGATTGAAAAATGATAGTTCGAAGGTCCATGCAGAATTCAATGAAGACTATATGAAGATAAGTTAGCCAGATCTTTTCAACAAATTTTCTTCTGAATTTGCTTCTTCAATTGTTCCATATCTTCCTATCTCAGAGGAAAATTGTACGATGGAAACTAGACCGATCATGTAAATAAAGATCTACCCTCTCTAACCCTTACATAAGCAATCGTTAAATAATGCGAAAGATCCCCTGTTACCGAATATATTTCACACCGGTTCAACCCTTATTTACAACCGTAATCTTCAATTTCACGATGCAAAATAAATTCTTGTAGGTTTTATAGCATTTTCCTGAATTTCATTTGGAATGTCATTAATTTTTGTTTACATAATGGCTAACTCTAAATTACATCCTTCTGAAAGGTATAGAAGCTATTCAAGAGCTTAGTTATCTCAAGGAGGGAAATTATACCCTCATCTCATTAAAGGCGTTTCCAACGAAAATTGCGATGTGTTTAATTTAAAATTCTAATATATGTATGTCCTCGGCTTATATTCTTTCAACGCAATCAGAAATTATCCAATAACATGTTGAGTATTTCAAACGAATATCACGTTTTCTTCGAGTTTATATAGAAATATTGATTATTGAGTAGTTTGAAATAACTAGAATTTTCGTACGTGAATGAATCTTTCATTTCTAAAATTCGCTCTACATGTTTCGCCCTGTTAAGGCATCTTCAGGAGCTTCGTCCAAACTTACAGACTAAAAAATACAACATGCACTCTCTCTTTCAATAAAATTTTTTTAACTAAAATGAAACAAAGCTGCTACAACATCAAATTGACTAAAATGTATAAACATTGGGAATTTCTAAATACTCAAAAGTGATAGCGTCCGATTTCAGGATGCATCGTCTAATGACACAGAATTCACACTGCTACTCTTGACAAAAATGAACTGAGTAATGTAATCGATTCCTCACCAGGACATTTGATACTTCGATTTTTAACTTCTGAATCCTTTTTTTGCCTCGATGTCTCGCCTATTCCATACTCCCTTGCCTCTTTCATAATCTAAGTCCACCATTTCTCATTCACCCCAGCTCTACTCATTTATAATCCTGAAAATCCAATTCGTGCTTCTAAGTGGCGATAAACTCCAGTTTAATTAAAGTTAGACTGTGTACTACACCTTTGTCGACCTTCTCAAAGTGATCTATATAATCCTTAAGGCTATGACAGACGCTATAACGTTTAATGAGTCAGAAACAATTGTGGCTGAAACGCTTCCGGAAATTGTCCACCCCTAGTAATTGGATAACTGAACATGTCCTCTGAAAATACAACAAAAACGAATTCAAATTTGTTCAGATCGTTGTAGTTACTTTCGAGCTCGTAAAAAATTATTTCCAAACGAAGATTTAGGATGAAAGTTTCACAAAAAACCTAAAAAAGCCATGACGTGAAGTCAGGAGCTTTAATTTGCTTGTTCACATTCGAAGTCATTTCCTCAAGTTATTTTGCATGAACTTTCGTGCAGAATTTCCATTCGGTCACATCTGCATCAATGGTAATATTGGAAAAATAAAATTTCGAATAGATATATCTACGAAATCATTTCAAGTTTTCACGAAAACGTCCTTCTTGATTAACCCCTAAACCTGCTGAAAAAATATCGAGTCTCTATGTCATTTATTCGGATATTATTGTGGTTAAGATCGGTCCAACTGTCAACCGTAATATGACAATCCATTAAGAAACTGGATATTTGGTGAACCTGTTCATTTACAAAAGCCGAATTCGTGAAATGGTGAAATCATCCAATTATTCCACATATAAATATCCATTCGAAATTTCATTATTTCAGTGTTTTTGAGTTGAAATAACTAAGAAATTTGACAAATTTTTTTCCTAACACCTCCGAAGATAAATGTCGGATCAAATTCAACTTTGAAAATACTGACTCGAGGTTTTCACCAATTTTATTGAAATCTGATGAATAGTTTTCGGTAAAAAAAAATTCCACAAAAATTCACAAAATACACGAACACTTTTTACAATGATAGGAAATGGTTTCATGGAGAAGAAAGAGCTCCAGTAGTAATAAATAACATAATCACAAGGACGAATATCCGTCGATAAATCAACAAATATTCCCCCTTGATCAGAGCTAATCACCCAATCAACCAAAACACCTACACCGAAGAAGCGGATCCAAGTAGAATGACTACAGCTGTTTCACAATTGTTATTGATCGTCAGGTCAACTTAACTTGGATAAACCGCAGAGAGTTCTCTCGATACTTGTTACCTTTCAGAAGGATCGCTGCAGTATACAACTTACAGCGCGCCATCTGCCAGGAGCTCTTTCTTCTCCATGAAACCATTTCCTATCTTTGTTAGATGTTGGACGTTTTCGTCTTGTGGGAACCCACATGAACCGAGTGTTTCCAATGTTGATCGGTTGTTTGTAAAGCTGCAATATCGCAGTTACAGCGACCTGATGCGACAAAAGGATGAACGTCACACACATCGATCAAAGTATTCTGCACTCGAAGGTGAGACTCGCAAGATGCTCCTGGCAGATGGCGCGCTGTAAGTTGTATACTGCAGCGATCCTTCTGAAAGGTAACAAGTATCGAGAGAACTCTCTGCGGTTTATCCAAGTTAAGTTGACCTGACGATCAATAACAATTGTGAAACAGCTGTAGTCATTCTACTTGGATCCGCTTCTTCGGTGTAGGTGTTTTGGTTGATTGGGTGATTAGCTCTGATCAAGGGGGAATATTTGTTGATTTATCGACGGATATTCGTCCTTGTGATTATGTTACTTTTACAATTTTTCACCCCTATGATCTTTACCAAATTTTGCATTGAGTCGTGCATTGGTATTCCTGAACTAACTACATAGCTAATTCTGATCGCGCTTGTTCTTCTTGAGATATTGAGGGAATAACTTCAATATTTAAATATTTCCGAGAATAATTATCAGCTTGAATTGAAATTTGAAGCTTTTCTTATGTACTGACGTTAAGGTATATCCAAAGTTTCAGTCTGATCGCGTCAATAATTATCGAGATAATATTCTCAACATTTCAAATAACAACGAGATTCGACATGATTTTTTCCTGATATCTCCGTAAACTAATATCAGATCAGATTTAAATTTGAAGAACTATTGAAAAAGACTAACTTCAAGATATGTGCTGAATTGCAAAGACATCTGTCTAATGAATTCAAAAAAAAAAAATTTTTTTTTCGATGGGGATGTGGATAATTTTCGAAAAATATATTTTTCAAAATGTTTTAACGACTGGGTTCTTACGAAACTCTGCAGTAAGTTGCGTGTTGATATTCTCCAAATAATTACAGAATTTTGAGACTAGATCGTATCTCTATTCCTTGAGATATTGAGGAAATAACCGCAAAATTTCACCAACAACGAAACCTGACACATTTTTTTCCATATATCTCCGAAACCGACCATCTTATCGAATTGAAATTTGAAACTTTATTGTTGAATACCAATTTCGAGGTCTATGCCAAATTTCATTGAATTCCAATCAACACTCTCGGAGAAAAAAAAACTTTTCCACAAAAATATCGAAAATTTTCGAATGAACATTTTTAAGAATTCTCTAAATCCATACGAAATTTGTACTGAGTTGCACGTTGGTATTCAAGAGCTCATCTATCAGTAAACTATATGATGTGATGTTTCGAAGATTCCGAGTATTTTCGAAGAATTCTCAAGATCGGGACGTTACGCGCCTGCCCCTGCGCCATTTTGCATATCTAGAGAATTGCTCTAGTGCTGATGTTTGTCACTAGTTAGGTTTTCAATAGATGGTCTTCATCAGATTTCATATCTGTCTGTGCGATATTTCGAACAAACTGTGCAATATTTCTATTGTTCGTAAAGGAATCTTTCATCAATCGTTGAGAGTGCATTTATATTGGTGAGAGTATGTGCAGGTGCTTTCTTGTAAGAATTTTCAATCGATTTTTCCATTGTGAATCAATACCTATGTGTATCTCTCGAAGAAGTAGGAAAGTACCAGGAGAGAACATCAATATGTAGTTGCAATCGAAGTTGATGATTAGTTGAAGCAGTCTAGAATTTAATGAAGGGATATACTAAAGCCTGATAGCACACATTACAAGTAGTTCGATGTACAACAAATGTCTAATTGCAATTATTATTATGCATTGCACTAAATCCTGTTGATTATAGAAACCTAGTAGAGCGATTATTGAGAGGTTTCCCTACTCATGTTTACCCCATTGATTTCTCAATATGTACATTAATTCTCTAGAATTGCGCTTATTAGATTACCCCAAGTCTTTGGCTGTGCACTATTGAAGTATCAATAAAAAGATAGATTAAAGATGGTTTCTCCTTCAGAGATTTACCGCTCTTGTCTTAGCAAAGGAAGGGCTATGGTATTTCAGCGCTCGTTCACTTACAATGCTGTTACTATTTTCAATGAAATTCCTGAAGATATTAAACTTGGTTCTCTAAGTAATTCAAGAGTATATTTCAGGAAACAATTACTTCCGAATCAACTTTAGTTTAGTCAATGGTTAGTTTCAGGTTTGTGTGTTGATTTTTCCTGATACATCAAGTTCATTTTGTTTAAATTATTGATATTTTTTTAGAGGTTAAGTGGAGTAGTGTAGGCTAGACTTCCCCTCGGATTTCATACCAGATATAAACCTCCAGAAGATTGAATGAATAATATCCAGTATGGTAAAATTTTTGTAGAGATTTTACTCATTCTTCAACTGGCGCCAATTCAGCTCTAATAATTCTGCGAATATAAGGTTGAAGGAATTATTGAATTGGAGAAACCCTTCCAATGATACCGTGGATTTCCAAAAATACAGATCAACTCATTGGTGGTTACATGACGGCGGTAAGGTTCATACAAAATTCCGTGAGGAAATATACGACCGGGAATTTTCTGATGTCAGTGCTTTTTCAGAATCTTCGAGGAAAAATAGCAATCAATCAAAATACCCATACTCATGATAATTCGATTTTCCCCGTCAATATTTTCTGTTTTAATAGCCTATTTTATCATTCAATTAACCGATTATCAATATAAAACCTAATCGAACTTCCTTATTTTTCAGACATATACATCGATCATCGTTCAAAACTGTTCGTACTTCCATGGAAAATGATCAAAAAACCAAATTTCAACACTAAGCAAGCCATCGTAGTGGATATCCAATATTTTCCGCTGAAGAAAAGCTATCGAATTTTCCGAAACCACTGAACCAATGGTCCCAAGAGTTGTAGGGAGCAGATAGAGAAATCCGTAATAATGGAGAAGGAGTACTACAGTTCTTACGCCACCGTATCGAAGCAGAACAAGTCCAACACCAGCACGCTGAAGAAGCAGGACAAGAAGGTTCAACAGGAGGAAACTACTTGCTGCAAGTGTTTAAGTGCCAAAACAAGGACCAATGCTCGGGCTTTTTTCGCCGGCTTAGCAACGAATCTGGGTATTTGTGTGTTACTTTTTGGATATACTTTAATAGGTGAGAATTTTTTTCAACTATATCACGTGAAATTTTTTAATACTTATCTAGGGATTAGTCGAAGTAACTATGGAAAGGAAGTTCGTTAAAGGGCAGAATCTTTCATGAAACCATTCCGAACTAATTTCCAGATTTGATCCATACTGTTGGTAAAAGTGGAAAGAGAAAGTCTGGAATAGTTCATCTGCAGAACCATGAGGTGCATTCTATTCATTCGCGATTTTTGCTTTTGTTTTCAAGGTCAAAACCCTCTCTACAAATATCGCGTCTCTACATTGAGTCTTCAACAAGTTGTTGAGTTTATAATTACTCAGTTTTTCATCCACTTTACTTCAGTCGACTTACAGATACGAAAAGTATCAACTTTTGTGAGAGCATTACATAAGTGGATGACAGACTGTCCGAACAAATGACAACTGACAGATATTCAAATATGCCAACACGAAGAAACTGAATATATGCAACCAAATTGCTTCTGAAGTGTGTAGACATGTTATAAATATAGTTGTTACGTTTGAAACTCCATTTATTACCATACATTCCCGAAACTTTTGATTATACGAAATATTATCTGCAGGTTCCATAATTTTCCTCACAATAGAAGGTGGTTCTGTGTACCAATATCAACAGATCCTAGCAACCACTGCCAACACAGACCGAAGATCAGCAAACCAGAGTTCTTCTTCAAGTCTGACTGCTAGGAATGACAGAGCTAGAGCAAAGACTGTAGAGAATATTTGGGAGATCACATACAGCCTGAATATTCTGTATAGAGACAACTGGACAAGGTATGAAACATAAAGTTTCTCCGTTTTCCCTTTTACTAATTTCGTTCTTGATTTATTTCCGTGAAGAATAACATAAACTGGACTCAAAGATGCTTAGAATTCATTTGATATGATGATGAGTGTGATTTGAAGCTTGGCCTCAAAAGTTGCTCTCATTGCTCAGATTTCAACTGAACATTCTTCAATCATTTAAATAAAGATTTTTCTGTAAAACTCTCACATAATATCTTCCGTTGATGATATTTCGAAATATACTCCAATTGTGTCCTACGTTTTGAATGACAAATTCAATTATAATATCAACTGACATATGATATATATACATAAAATTGAGAAAACTATGTTGTTACATAATAAATTTATAGGAATTGATTCATGGAGAGAGAGAGAGCTTCAGTAGTAATACTGACATATTCACAAGTACGAATATCTGTCGATGAATCAACAAATATTTCACCTTGATCAGAGCTAATCATCCACTCAACCAAAACATCTACACAGATGAACGTCATGTACACCTATCAAAGTATTCTGCTCTCGAAGGTAGGATTTGCAAGATGCTCCTGGAAGATGGCGCGCTGTACTAAGTTATACTGCAGTATTCCATCTGAAAGGTGACAAGTATCTAGACTCCTGTTCAGCGATTTTATCCAAGGTAAGATGGCCTGACGATCAGTAATAACTGTGAAACAGCTGTAGTCATTGTCCTTGGATCCGTTTCTTCGGTGTAGATGTTTTGGTTGATTGGATGATGAGCTCTGATCAAGGTTTAATTAATATTCGTTGATTTATCGACAGATATTCGTTCTTGTGATTATGTTTATAATAAATCATGACACCAAAATGATTCAGAATCCTGAGTAGTTTATATTCTATATTATATGTCAAAATTCTACGACGTGCTTTCACCCACACTTGAATACAAACGTACTAAGGTGATAAAGACCTACTGGCAAGCTTGTCGAATGCGTGTGTTTGTGCATAGAACAATATTTCCACAACCTCCATGCCCTCTTCTTCCTTTTATGAATGCAATGTGGTAAAAAACACTTTCAGAAAAATTTATAATTTCAAAAATTAAATGACCATTGATAATGACTCAACAACTTTTGCTTCATTTCAAACATTAAATTGAGTTTCTTTCGCAGGTTAGCAGCGATGGAGATCACAAGGTTCCAAGATGAACTCATCAAGAACATGGAAGAAGAAACTGCTAAAAGTCAGTCTGCGAGTAGCAGAAGTGGAGGTGAATTCGGGGAAGACTTCATCGAATGGACGTTTGCCAAAGCTTTCTTGTACTCATTGACAGTTTTGACAACGATAGGTGAGTGGAATCAAATGCATTTTTCATATTGCTGTTTCTCTCATTCGCGAACTAAAAGTGAAAAAGAAGCTAGGATTGTCCTTATTTCCTAAATTAATGGACTTGTGGTGGTCCAGTGATAAGAACCCTGCCTCATGATCGTAAGATCAGGAGTTCAAACCTCTGGTCTGGAAAGAAAGTTTTCGTTTCTCAGGGGACCATCCAACCATTTACTGGTGGGTGAAATAATTTTGAATTGCATGGATCTTCAAGCTATCATTTTTCAATCAAGTAATAGATTTTTTTTATTCCATTTTCCACTTCATTTTAGTTTTATTTTTCTGAAAATTTTTGAAAATATGAAAGTTGCAAAATTGCGAATTCCCACATTCTTTTCAACCTGCGCACACGAAAGATTTTTTTGAAAAATCGAACTGAAGACTCAGAACTGCAAGTGTCGAATAAATTTTGAAAATATATATGTATTCTGAAGTTGGTAAGTAAAATGTCAACTGACAAATGTCACGTTATGTCAAATGAATAATCCCACTTAGGTATACTAAATAGAATTATCGTTTTTCGTCCTTTATTCGATGTTTTCAAGATATGAAATTTATTTTTTCAGATGATTCAAGACGAAATTGAATGAAACCAATGAATACGAGAAATATAACCATAAAGAATTTGTGAAAATCCAAAATTTCAAAACCCATTGTAAACAATTACAACACTCAGTAAATTCATACTCAACTAGTTTTGATAGGTTTATAACGCCACTCTACTCGGAAAAACTCATGGTGATTCTACAAGTATTGAGGAAAATTCGCATTTCCCAAGTTGAATCATGAAAAGCGGAACTGCTTAAACTTCTTGCAGCGGAAGTGCAACATCATTTCCCGTGTTTTTATCAATCGAAAGAGATTTCACAGGCACTGGGCACTATATTTGTTCATTTATTCAACTCGACAAGCCTTGAAACTTGAGTAGGTACTTCAAAGGGCACCACTATAAATAATTCTAGCGATCATAGTTTGTTCTGGGATCTTTGAGTCCTTGAGTTTATACAACGTCTCCTTCAAATATTTTCTTGCTAGTCTTTTGCTTTCTATCTGACCTACAACGGAATTGCAATTCAGGATGCCATTCTTGTTCTGAATTGTTGCATTCGAAGAAAATTTTAAGGCCTGTTTCTGAATGACAGTTAATGATACAGATCTTAATAAGTTACTTACTTTTATGTGGTTACAGTTCAAATTTCCAAGGTTGTCCAGCTATCAAAAGATGTTCATATCGTTGAATCAATGATGACTACGTATGAATTGTAAAATAGCATGTGTCAATAGCCAGTTCAAATACGTGAATATTAACAAAATAAATAATTATGTCAAATGACACAGTGAAAAATGAATCTGTTAATGGATGGCCTAACTAATCAATCATGTTTTCCTGATTGCCTGTACACAGTGAATTATATACTCGATTTCAATTTCTGGCCATTTTCTGGCCAACAATCGAATTCTAACTGAAATCATTCAGTTGATCGGCCGTTTAACCTTTAACAGACCGATATCTTGTGTCAATTGGCAGTTAAAATAAGTAAATATCAACAGGGTGAATATGTTAATTGAAATAGTGGAGATTGAATATGTAAAGGGTGGCATTGATGAATCAATAATTTCTTTAGAATGTCAATGAGCAGTGCATTATATGCTCGATTTCAGTTCATTTTCAGTCCAACTATCGATTTTAAACCGAAATCAACGAGTTGATCGGCCGTTAAAAGTTTTGCAGAGCTAAACGTCAACATGTCAATAGTCATGTCAAATCAATTACCACAAACAACATAGAAATCAATTGATAGTTGTCAATGGGCAGTCCAAATTTGTTCTAAACCATAATAATTGAATAAGGAGTGCATTCGCCATTTTGCATCCTTTGACAATCTAACCGATAGGTCTTCTACAATGCTGTCTCTGACATTTAGAAATGAGCGAATCTATCTCTAAGGAGATTCGATGACCCACTCTAGTAATATAAACTGAATAGATAGTTCAATTTACATAGTAAAGAATGAATCTGTCAATTGATAGTGATAACGAATCAATTCATTTTGTACCATTTCGTGTACATATAATATGTTGTAACGATTTTAGGATGCTAATCCTAAACTATAGTTGCTTGAGATTTGATACTGCTTACCTTCTTTCGTTCCTGATGAATTGATTTATTTTTTTTTCATATATAGGTTGTGTGGAAATCGGAATTAATAATATGAGGAAAATAATATAGAATAAATACATATTTTTCAACTAATAAGAATCAGTATTTTCATTCGAAGTACTATATAATTTACCGTCTTCATTGCTTCCAAAATCCATATCCAAACACGTCGTCGAAATTTTTTGCCACTAACAATCCAGCACAGCCCTTTGAATGTTCTCATCAGTACTGTAATTACATCCTCGGAATTGAAAATGAATATCTTTCCATTAATCGATTCCTTCCTATCACCAAATCTGTTTTACAATCACTTATAGTTGAATTCATTACGAAATGACACATCAATTATCAAGAAAAAGAAAGCAGCTTTTATTTTCATGCACGGAAATAAATAAATAAAATAACATAACCTAACCTTCATCCTATTTCTTGTTGTTTTGTGAAACCCAAATCCGTCAATCGACAAATTGAATTTCACAAGTAAATCAGTTGATCGACGAATAAACGAACTTACGTGAAACCCTATATATTGCCAATTGACAGATGTAAATATCTAATACTTGATGAACTTTCGAAGCTTAATTCTGAAAATAAATGATCCAACGACTTTTGAACATGCAGAAAACATTATAATTTCCTATTGCTATTCCTAATATTCTTCGACGATATTTCCCCAGATATTATCGGACTCGAAAACCAATTACCCGACTTCAAATATCACCGCATTTTCTCACCATCCCGCGATATCCCGGTAATTTATACACAATCGTTCCGTAAAGTTTTCTCCTATCGTTGACAGGCTCAACGGCTTATTCCAGTTTGCGTTTCTGACTTCAACCCCTACCGGGACCTCCCTCTCCCCTTTGGTGATTATTCCCTTTCGCTCGATGGAAGATTCAAGAAAATCGAACAAATAAAACGTGGAAATCGGGAACGATTTCATTCCCTGTTCCAGGTGATCTTGTTGACTTCGTTTATGCTCGTCAAGTTAGGAGGTTATTGATATCCAAAGGACAAATATCTGTTGATAACTCAACAAATAATCCAGCTTGATCAGAGCTGATCATCCAATAAAACAAAACATCTACACCGAAAAAACGGCGTACCAGGGAGAATGGCTACAGTTGTTTCACAGTTTTTACTGATCTTCAGAACAACTTACCCTGGTGAACTGCAGAATAAGACTGTAGATACTTATTAGCCTTCGGATGGAACACTGCAGTATAAGACATACAGCGCGCCATCTCCGAGGAGAATCTTGCAAATCCTATGACCTTCGAGTGCAGAATACTTTGATCGATGTGCATTACGTTCATTCTTTGTCGTATGAGGTCACTGCATCTGTGATTTGCAGTCTACAATCTTCGTCACGACTTGGAAACACTCGGTTATTTTAGTTTTGCACAAGACGATATCTTTGTACATCTAACAAAGATAGGAATATTTGTTGATTTATCGATAGACTTGTGGACATATTAGTATTATTACAGGAGCTCTTTTTCTCCACGAACCAATTCCTATTTTTGTTATTGATACAATCATAAACATACAGATTTCTCTGTAATACCTTACTGTTGATATTCTATGATATACTCTTATTGTCTTCAACGTTTTACGTCTTCAGTGATGAGTTATTATATCAAAAGATAGAAGATGAAAGACTGTGTCTGCGGTATTAATTTTGCATTGTATTTTATGATGTTACCCTTTTCTAAAGTTCATAATCTTTTCTTTTTATACCAGTTGATTTAATAAATGGTCATTGAATCGATAATAACAGTTTATCTTAAGATATCGGTTCATTGAACCGAAATCGATCGCCTAAAGAATAAATTTTAATCTTAAAGTGTGTTTCTCATTTATTTTATACTTAAGATATCAATTTCGAAAAATATTATGTAAAGGTAATACAGATAAATCTGTGTTTTCTATTCTCTTCCATTTTGCCGTTAATGAGTAAATTAATTTTTTTTTCCGTTGATTTTTCTGCGAAAAATATTCAATATTTTGCTTTCTAGACGTCAAGTAAGCAGCTAAAATCAACCTTTTCCAATAAAAAAAACTAATACAAATTTTAGCCGTTTTTGTTAATGGATAAATATTTTTGGTTCTGCCCTCCTAGAGTCAAGTAACTGAACATAATTCGATTAGCCGTGAATTTTTTTGCCGTTCTTGTTTTTCAAGAACCATTGAAAGACTTCTCTTCTTCGAGTGAAGTTGCCAGAGCAACGTCATGAACAAAACCTTTTCTCGAAAAATAACTGATCCATACAATACCGTTGTTTTGCCGTCAATTAGCCGTGGCAAATTTCTTTGCCACTCTCGTTTTTCGAGTCATATGGAATGTTCTGTTCAATTGATTTTTTTTTTATTGTCATTTGAAGTTTTCTCAAGTTTTAAGAGTTAATTCATCAGCAATCACTCTTTTTGAAAAAAAAACTTTTACGGCTGTTCATAAGTCATGCTGAAATTTTTTGCCGTTTCTACTCTTTGAAAAGATTTTATAATAGGAAGGGATTCAGGTGGAATCTTAAGAAAATGTAGACATATTCGTCAGTTCTAATTCGTATATTACATTCAGTAGAGTATACACCCAAAGCAATGCTTCATTCTCTCCTACTTCGACTAGATAATATCCCCACACCCTCGGTAAAGAAAGTAATTCCAAAAAACAAGCAAGGTAACTGAATTTTGATGCTTAACTCACATTATTCGAGCTGGATAAATCGTTCTCCATTCCTCTTCAAGCCAAACATTCATTCTCGCCAAAAATAATCTCGAAACTTCATAGTTTCGCTCTCAGTCTTCTTTTGCATTCCTTACCCCCCATTCATCACTCCAACCCCTACCCAAAACATCCCTCCAACCCTTCAGAAATTCAGTACAAAAACAACGAACGCCTCACCTATTTCTCCCGGAGCTAACTTTAACGACAAATTGATCAATTTCGATATAGCGCTTTTATTTTAGAATCTACCATCCCTTACACTCCCAAGAGGGAGCTGGTCCCCCCCCCCCCCCCCCCCCAGCGACCGTGTCTTTACGGCGGGCCCCTATTTGCATATTCGTCTGCGTCCTCAGGCGCTTATCGTGCGTGAACTCTTTCGTGGCGGCGTTTTTGTCGGGTAGATGAAAGAGTATTTCAAGGGAGGACGCTCAGATCTTCTGGTGGTGGTTGGGACTTTTCGAGGCGAAGTGAAGGGTTTTTATGGAGATGGAGGAGTTGGAGGAAGGACTTCAGAGTTTCGTTTAATCGCCAAAGGGATTTGGTTGAGTTTGGGAAACACTGTTTCGGTCAAATGGGGTTTTTTCACTTTTCTCCCGGAAGGATAAGAGATTCTCCTCACGTGATGAATATAATTCGAAGAGGGGATAATGAATAGTATGGTTCTGAGTTCGGTTTTCAGAAAAATGATAAATCCTCCAAGACCCTTGAATCATATATTTATTTCGATGGCATTTGTATGAAAAATCATTAATCAAGCCTGTAGATAAGAGACGTGTATAATGAATATTATACACTCTATGCATATATTGATTCTGACAACTCTATGGTGGGTTGTTGAAAATGCAGAATTATTTCCATTTTACCAATGGAGTTGTGTGAGAAGTGTAGTATTTTATTCGCATATAATTGCTATTACTCATGCACTTAAATAATAGCAGTCATTATAAGCTTGTTGAATGATACACTATCAGGTGTATAGATAGATAGATAGATAGATAAGTTTATTCATTTCATAGTATACCATACATGTAAATACATAGAAAAAATGTCAAAATAAAATCAATTCAACTATAGCCATTATTACATTTGCAGTAATCAAGATATTCCTGCAAGTTATAAGGTTCACATTTCATGATAAATGAAAACAACTCTTTTATAAAAACCTTATCATTGCTTATAGAACGGAAATGTTTTGGAAGAGCATTAAATAATTTGATGCACATATACATTGCATTATTCTCTGTCAGTGTGAGATTGTGTATAGGATACATATATTGATCCACCTGCCTAGTTTTGACATTCTTATTTTTAAATTTTTCAAATAACTCTCTGTGTTGTATGAGAAATTTTATACAATTGAAAACATAAAGTCCTGTGAAAGTATGAATATTATTAGCACGAAAGACACCCCTGCACGTCTGCCTGTATTTCATGTTTAGCATTGATCTTAAAGCCATTTTTTGTTTCACAAAAAGGCATGCAGAGCAGGAACTGCCTCCCCAGCATACAATACCATACGACAAGATAGACTGAAAATTAGAGAAATAAATAATTTTCAGGATGGATACATCCACTGACTTTTTCAAAACATTAATAGCATAGATTGTAGAATTCAATTTTTTATTCAAGGAGTCAATATGATTTCTCCACTTCAGATTGGAATCAACATAAACACCAAGAAACTTTACACATTTCATCATCTTAATTTGAGAACCATCTAGTGAAATGTTATTAGGAGGCATTATTTTCGATCTCTCGGTTTGGAACATTATGCAATCCGTTTTTTTAGCATTTAATTTTAAGCAATTTGCTGAGCACCATTCTTTCACATCTATATAAGCATTATTCAATTCTTGCATTAAATTAAGGATGTCATTGATAATTTTTATAATATTAGTATCATCAACATAAATGATCAGATACAGCAAGCTACTTATATTAAGGGGAAGATCGTTTATATATATTATAAACAATAGCGGACCTAACACACTACCTTGAGGTACACCCGAAAAAACCTCTATTTCATCCGATACAAATGTTTCAGTGTTGACCGTAACAGACACTTTCTGTTTTCGGCCTTCCAGGTAGCTTTGAATAAGTTTTAGGTGCTTGTCTCTTATGCCATATGCTTCTAGTTTCTCCAACAATTTACTGTGATTTACACTGTCAAATGCTTTGGATAAATCTAGAAACAAACCAATCGGGATTTCTCCTTTTTCTATCGCTTCTAATACCCTTTGTGTAAGCTCAAAAATAGCCGTGCTTGTATTTTTATTATTCAAATAACCGTGCTGAGAAGAGCAAAACAGTTCGTGTTTTTTAAAGAATTTGAACAGGCGATCTACAAGAATTTTTTCGAAAATCTTTGAAAAAGTTGTTAGCAAATTTATGGGTCTATAGTTACCCAAATCATCCACGGAACCTGATTTGTACAAAGGTGTTATTATTGACAATTTGAGTGCAGATGGAAATTTTCCTGCTAGAAAGGCTTTGTAGATAATATATCTCACAGGTTCAACTACAATATTAATTACTTTTTTTATAATAGTGCTAGGTATTTGGTCATATCCTGATGAGAAGGAATTATTTAATTTTTTGACAGCTCTTAAGACTTCCGAATTTCGAATATGATGAATTCTTCTTCGAAAACAATTCAATGAATGTAATTACTCCATTTCACTTATCAGTAAAGCTTTCTATACTTTTTTCTTGTCTACCTTAGTCTTCAGTTACTTCATTCCTGATCTAAAGAGAAGTAGCAACACTGCCTTAGTGTAGAACTTCGAATATTCTCAGTGATAGAATCGACTTTCACAACAGGTCTTTGAAGCTGGCAGTAGCCCAACTATTAGATTGTCGGGAGATTTAACATTGTTAGTTATTTGCCTATCCAATTAAATTATAGGATTGATAAAATATTACCCAATGAAATCAAGGTTTTCATGATTGAAAAATTGTGCAGAATTTCCACTGTGACGCACTCATTTTAGATATCGAGACAAGATATCACAGTTCTGTCTACCGGATTTGGAGGATGTTGATGTGGCTAATAGGTGCTCTCAACAAGATGGTGCCACATGCCATAAAGTCCGTGTAAAATACAAATACTGTCGGACAAATTTCCTCTTTAGTTTGAATTATTAGAATTGCCGTTCTAGATTGTGTGATTCAACAACATTAGGTAACTTTTAATGGGGATATTTAGGGTCGACAATCCCACACAATAGCTGCATAGACCTACTCATTGAAATTACATTATCTCAACATAATTTTCCATTTCAAATGACCACCTAAACTTTGTGCAAAATTTTGGCAGAATTGAACAGATACTTTCATATATATGAATTATTTTATTTTCTTTTGAAACGATACTTATGATGATTCGCAGGAGTCAATGTTTTGATACTTTACATTGACTAGGCAAGTTTCAATTTGATGTGATCGGTATTTCCTGAGTACCTGATCGAGAAAATAAAATTTCTAAAAGCCAAAAACTTCTGAAATCACTTCTTATATCTCGTATATACAATTTTAAACTTTGCAAACTGTAAAAAGAAACACAGCTCAGATCTTCTTCTCACAAGATTTGATCAGAATTCTTTTCCTTAGAATTATACAAATATATGTAGTAACACATTGTTGACCGCGAAAAACCCAACCAGGGAACAAGTTCCTCATCTATCCAATACAATCACTAAAAGGCTTATGATTCACCGGTTTAGAAACACAAAGAACTCCAAATAACACCAATTTTCCAGTAGCAATCCTCAGAATCCCATCGAGTCGTCTTCAAGACCATACGCCAATCCATCTCAAAGACGAAATCTCAAAGGTTGATCCTCGGAGGAAGTTCAATTGTAGACAGCAATCAGTACAGATAAGAAGGAACTGAATCCGTATTTTCCCGATTTTCGTGAAAGGTCACGACACGGCTTCCCACTTTCGCAAAAGTTTCTTCACGTAGCCAGTTTTCCAGATAACCGAGAACTATTCCAAGAGCCGTCTTCGAGAAACTGGAGACTGGGACAGATAAGGAAAGGGTAAAAAAGTTCAACAAGTCCTCGTAGAGAGAAAGACTTATGTGTAATTCGGTGTCCTTTGAGATGAATAGGATTGGGGAATGTAGATCGGAGATGTATGATTCTTGGATGAAATCAAGAAATTGCTTTCGAGGAAAATTTGGGATATATACAGAGTGGTTGAAGGCAGATCGCACGTCAGACTGTTCTGGTGAAACAACATAAAATCCTGGAAGAGTGATTATGGACTATTGAACTATTCTAAGAGGTGTCTTTTGAGATGAAAAGGTTTGGTCAATGAAGAGTGGAGATGTATGCTTCTTGGATTAAACAAGGGAATTGCTTTCACTGAAAGTTTGGGACATATACAGGGTGGTTGAAGGTAGATTGCACGTCAGCCTGTTCTGGTGAAACAGGCAACATAACATTCTGGAAGAGTGATTATGATCTATTGAACTATTCCAAGAGGTTCCTTCGAGAAAATTGAAATGGGGCAGATAAGGAAACAGTAGGAAAAGTTCTATAAGTCCTCGTAGAGAGAGAGACTTATGTGTAATTCGGTATCCTTTGAGATGAATAGGATTGGGGAATGTAGATCGGAGATGTATGATTCTTGGATGAAACCAGGAAATTGCTTTCGAGGAAATTTTTGGACTTATACGGAGTGGTTGAAGGTAGATCCCACGTCAGACTGTTCTGATGGAACAACATAAAATCCTGGAAGAGTGATTATGGACTATTGAACTATTCTAAGAGGTGCCTTCGAGAAAATGGAATTGGGGACAGATACGGAAAGGGTAGGGAAACTTCAATAAGTTCTCTTAAAGAGAGAGACTTATATGTAATTCGGTGTCTTTTGAGATGAATAGGTTTGGTGAATGAACAGTTGAGATGTATGCTTTTTGGATTAAACAAGGGAATTGCTTTCACTGAAAGTTTGAGACATTTACAGAGTAGTTGAAGGCAGATAGCACGTCAGACTGTTCTGGTGAAACAGGCAACATAACATTCTGGAAAAGTTATTATGAACTGTTTAACTATTCCAAGAGGTACCTTCGAGAAAATTGAAATGAGGCAGATAAGGATACAGTAGGAAAAGTTCTATAAGTCCTCGTAGAGAGAAAAATTGATATGTAATTCGGTGTCTTTTGAGATGAATAGGTATTGTGAATGAAGAGTGGAGATGTAGGCTTCTTGGATTGTACAAGGGAGTTGCTTTCACTGAAAGTTTGGGACATATACAGAGTGGTTGAAAGCAGATCGCACGTCAGACTGTTCTGGTGAAATAGGCAACATAACATTCTGGAAGAGTGATTATGAACTATTGAATTATTCGAGAAGGCGCTTTCGAGAAAATGGAAACGGGAACAGATAAGAAAAGGGTAGAAAATCTTCAATAAGTTCTCCTGAGAGAAAAACTGATTTGTTTTCACTGAAAGCTCAAGGCGTATACAGAGTGGTTGAAGGCAGATCGCACGTCAGACTGTTCAGGTGAAACATCCTGGAAGAATAATCATGAACTATGGCACTACCTCAAGAGAATCTGGAATTTAGAATCTGGAAACTGGGAGATATATGGAAAGGATAGAGAAGGTTCAACAAGTCTTCGTAGAGAGAAAGACTGATTTGTAATTCGGTGTCCTTTGAGATGAATAGGATTGGTGAATGAAGAGCGAAGATGTATGGTTCTTGATGAACCCAGGGAATTATTTTCACGGAAAGTTTGGGACATATAAAGATTGGCCGAAGGTAGATCTCACGTCAGACTGTTCTGGTGTAACCGGCAACATCACATTTCAGTAGAGTGGAAATATAAATCTGTCAGCTGTCAAACTATTTCTTCAGAATTGCCAATACTGCGCAAATGTCAACAAATTCAAATATTCGTGACACTTTTCGTTAGTCGGTCATACAAATTTAATTCGTATCATATTGAGACATAACATAGCCAATTTTTAAGACTAAATATCACATGTTCCTTATCAACCTGAAGATCAAACGTGGAATATTCTTCTTCGACTAAGTGCGAATGAAGGTTCATTTGAGTTTCAACACACCCCTGTCTGGGTCTTTTCAATATGACGATTTCAATTGAAGCGAACTTTATTTCCAGCTAACGTTTCCTACAACCGTATCGCCCCAGTATGAATTAGGTTTATAGAGCATCTTTCTATTCATACCCCGTTTCTACTAATGTCGAACGCTTCCTCAGGCGTCTCTTCCCGGGAAAACTCCAATCCGAGACACGGGAAAGAAACAAAGGAACATTCCAGAAATAATTCAGGCTGTAAAAGGGCATCGCAGGGATCGTCTTGTGGCAATAGAACAAGAGAAAACGGAAAATCGGGAACTCTAAACGAGGCGGTTGGGAAAACGGAAGAGATATCACGTGGTCGGGAGGAAATGTTCTATTTTCCCCCTAACCCTAGCTGCGTTGTCCCCTTCGAATCGTGGAGAATGGGGTTCAGATGTGACAGAATGTGCGAAAACAGTTGACGTAGCAGTTATGTAGCAGTTACATAGCAGTTGCGAATGATTTAATAGAGCGAGATTGTTTTCTGATTCGAATATTTCTTGATTTATTCGCGATGGAATTACTAATAGAATATAATTAAGGCAGTTTTGATTTCTACGACTGCATTTAGAGTCAGTTTCAATTGTCACTCCTCTAATTGTTTGGCGTAAAAGTTAGAGAGTGGAAACGAAACTGAACTTTAAGAATTTCAATTATCTATCCAGTTGAGTGATTCTGAAATATGGTTCCAGAACCTATTTCAGAGCACATTTTCTTCAGAATGTCTCTTTTGTATTTCTCTCGAAGATAGTCTTAGGTTGGGCTGACTGATGAAGAAACTTATGTCAAATTCGTCACCTGAGAACTGAAAAAGCTAGCAACTTGAAACTTCGAGGGTGGGTTGTAAATTGAAAGGCGACGGTTCAGTTCGTTCGTGGGTCAACTCTGCCCAGCGGTTTCGGATACTCATATTAATTTCTGAGGTCATTTCCTGAATATTTCAGGAACTTCTTATTAGAACGAATTTAAACTTGGTGGTTGGTTCGAGAACACCAACCAATTCAATGAAAGCTGTATGAAAGAACTGTGCCGTTGGGACAAGAGGCCTGCATCTCACAGAGAGAGACTATATATTCACTTCGTTAGTCAGGTGTGCCTAGAGAGGAACCTTGAGGAGTACCTCATCAAGGATTTTCAAGGCTCATATGTGCCACAGAAATATTAAAAAGGACAGTCAGAGCACAATGCGGGTCCTGGATACATCCCTCATGCAGAGCGCCTTAAATGTAACAAGTTAGCTCTCTTAGGGATGCCAGGTCACTGTGGTATTGAAGAAGATGAGAGAGCCTATGAACTCGCGAAAAAATCTCAAGGATAACAATAGTACAGGGTAGCGTTCCAACAATATGACCTAAATAAAAGAATAGCCCTCTGAGACAAACTCCAAGGCTTGCACAAGTAAGAAAGTTCGAGCTAACACAACCTGCGTATCACCGTAGGGCGGGTAATGGGAGTGTACTTTTTCCGAAAGGGCAAGTCACCAGATGACCCATGATGACTCTGGTGGGTCAGACGCCCTAGCCAGGCCGGGAACTTTACATATGTGCCAGCCAGCTCAAAATCCTCACAAAGTAAAAGCCAAAGATCCTGAGGACGTTATCAGATTTTTCAACATCTTGGTCCAGTCCTTCGGACTGAATTACTAAGGTAGTTGAACAAGAGATCCACAGTACCCTGGTTAAATAATTACAATTAAAGGTTGATATAAATTGTTTGAAAACCTTTTTGGTACATATCTACCCCGTATTGAAGGCGGAGATGCCAGAGCATGCAAACCTAACCTCTATCTCTAGAAAGACCGTCTTTCCATCCAGATCATACAATAACGACGTGATATCGTCTGGGCCTCGCGATTTATTTTAATCTAGGTAATCTCTGGCTCCAGAAATACTGCCGTATAAATTCGGACGACTACAGAGCATTCTCGCGGGACCACGAACATACCAACTACGAATTTAATATATGCGAGAGCTATTAAAGCGTCGTAGTAATTGCATTTACGCGCTTCATCCCACGGTTTTATCTTTGGGCAGCGAATTGGGACGGTAGCGAACATCTAGGGTAGTTTATTGGACGTAAATATTCAGTGTAGTTGATAACGGTGTTATGGAATATCCTAAAACGTTCGTTGATTGTGTATTGAACGACCTCGAGGCCGCTGTAGCGGCCTCCCATCATTTAATTCAAGAATATTAATTAGCTATGTTTAAAACAGAGTATTAGTTCTTCATCAATACATTCATTCATATTTAAATTATTCATTCATTCATTAATCCATTCATTTCATTTATTCATTCATTCATTTCTTCGATCGTTCGTTCGAGTGGTATTCATTGATGATTAATTTATTCATGCATGCCTTCATTCAATTTCATTCATGCATTCATGAATCGAAAATTCATTTCTCGATTCATTCTATGGTTCGTTCCTCCGTTCATTCATTCATTCATTAGTTCCGTTGTTCATTCGTTCCTTTGTTCGTTCGTTAGTTCGTTCGTTAGTCCGTTCGTTCGGTTTTTTGTTCTTTCACTATATCGTTCGTTCTTTCGTTCGTTTGATATTTCGTTCGTTCGTTAGTTCGTTTGTTCGTTCGTTATTTCGCTTTTTTGTTCGTTATTTCGTTCGTTCCTCCGTCAGTTTATTTATTCGTTCGTTCGTTAGTTTCCCTTCTTTTGCTTTTTCGTTCGTTATTTCATTCGTCCGTTCTTTGTTCGTTTTTTCGTTCTTTCATTCATTCCAAATTGAACAAACATATCAAAGATCCTGTGAACAAATACGAACCAAGTTTCCATTCGATCAGTTGGATTTCTTGGGTTACTGAGAGAACAAAATTTGAAAGTGTTATATCTTAAAATCCTATTTGGCTGTCAGCGAACTGAGCCGGGTTATTTGGGTTGTAAACCTGCCTGAAAGCTTCAAGATGCTAAGCCTTTTCTTCGATAGTTAGAGCACATTGAAGTTCTCCATTGCGTCTAACTAAATCAATAATTTCCTTTTATTATTCATTCATTTTATAGGCAACCCAAAATATAGCCACACATTGAAATGAGAAATTGAGGAGAAGTTCAAAAAGTCAAAGTCAAAAGTCATTATCGGTTTAAGATGTTCTTCCACAATTATTTGACTGAATCTCTTGCAAATTTTCAAGTGATTTCTAGCTATCGTGGAACTCAAGACCTCAAGATCGGACGTACTATTGTTCCATACCATATAAAACTCTTTATAGTGATTTTATTCCTCATCTTTTATTATTCATTCATGTTGGAGGCAACCCAAAATCAGTCATTTATATGGAAAACAAGAAATTGACGGGAAGTTAAGACATAAAACTCAAGTTTAATTTCAGATGATCTGAACTAGTTCTATAGAATTTTCCCTCAATTCTGAGGACAAATTTTAACTTCATCGAAGTTCGTGCATGACCTGAACCCCATCCGAATTCATATTCTCTACAGAAATCAATTAAAATTAATTCGACAAGAGCGCCGTCGGTCTCAACCCATTCTTTGTCGAAGAACACTCATCGTCCAATCCTTTTTTTCCTGAAAATTAGCCTAATTAAAGTTAACGCGGGACCGAGGAACTTTTTAATTCGCCAACGACTCGAAATAAAGAGGCAAAACGACACCGACGACTACCCTGGATGGGCGCATGCGCGGCAGGCGTCGCGACAAGTCATTTTCAGCGAGGTTTTTTCACGCCCTTCAGAAGTGAAATATGCTCAAATTCGGATGTTGTCACGGGTCAGATGGCCGGGTAATTGGAAATTAGCTAATAGGAATTGGAGAGGGAGTTGTTTTTACGCTGTGCTAGGGGCTTTAGGGAAGAATTCCGAAGAGTTCTGAACGAGTGAAAACTTTGCTCGGAATAATTTAGATTTTTCACTGTGGGTGGAAAATATGATTTTCTTACGTCTCTTTCTGTTGGGCGATCTCAACGGGCAGAGAGAGGGAGAGAGAGAGAGAGGGTCCGAATATGTAAGTTATAAGTTTCGTTGTTCTTTAATGTAGCGATGGTGAACGTTGATTTGTTTTTATCTGTTTTATCTTCTTCGTGGTATTTTTCTTCACAAGTTTTTTGCTGTTGAAAGTTAGATTTGCCGAGTAATTCGTGTTATGTTATGATGAATCTATTTCCTCAAGTTTGGTCGTGGTTCTGAAGATATTCTCGAGTGGAGCAATGTTTCAAGTTCTGACTTTAGGGGGCATAACTGCTGAGAATATGAGGAATATTTTGAATGTTAATCTCAATCTCAATCCTCAGAAGCTTAAAGCTTATACGAGTAAGGATATCGTGTGTGTTCTGTGTAGACTTTGTAACTGTGTCCTCACGCCACCCTAGACACCGCACTGTAAATTTTTGACCAAACAGTGAATGGTGGCTGGTACCGATCTAGAAACTTTTCTTTCTAGTCCGAGATCGAACATGAGATCATCTGATCACGAGTCCAACGCTCTAACCACGCTGTTTCCCCTAGAACATGCGCGCAAAAATGAAATCACCCTGTAATGCTGTACTTCATTGAAAAAAATGGATTGAAAAGATGTAGTTTTTTTTAAATTGCATTTTGTAGTTGTAAACATACACTGGACACCATTTACTTTAGAAAAATCGAAACAAATTCCAACAACTAAACCACCCAAACTGAAATTTACGCACGGATAAAATAAAAATTCCTGATAGCGCTGCTCTTATCGTTATCCAAGCTTCGGTCGACAAAAGCGGTGAATTCGTCCATAACCCCTAATTGATCTGTTAATAATTTAGTATTTTATCCCACCGATCCATTGATCGGCTCAATTAGGCAGCGGTTTCACCCTGGATGTATCAAAATGGCTTCCTGGCATGTCTGATGGTCTGAAAAAGTTATCTTGACTAGTGCATTATTCATTGATTTAGGGATAATGTGGACTGGAAAGGCAAAGAAAGATTAATAGATGGGATGAGTGATTCATTAGCAGCTATTAAGTTGTTGGTTTCATTGTCTTCTTCGAAAAATAGTCTCGAAAAACGAAAAACCGAAAGAAAATACTCCTTCAAAGTTTCTGGTTTGTCTGATGAAGGCGTCAGATTTGGACTGTGAAACGTTAGAGCTTATTTTGTTAATCGTTCGCAAGCATTGTTCCAGTATACGCCATTGAATTAGTAATAATGATGATAGTTATATGGTAGAGAAGTTTTCGAAAGCTTTTATTTTTGAATATCTGTGTTTATTAGAACTATTGAAACTCAATTCCAACCTATTCGTTTGTGAATCGGAATACTCGGAAATTCGTACACGGATCGGGAACTAGTCACACTATGAGAATTCGGATCAATTTATCAAGTCTTCCATTTAAATTCTTTCAAATTGCTCTTGTGAATGACAATATGCCTAGCGCCTTCGCCAATTTGCGACATCTGGTATACTTACTTAGAGGTGACCAAAATAATTATTTGCATCAGCCACTATGGCTGTTTGAATTTCCTGATATAATTTCCTATTTACGATGTACCTTCTGCTTTTCAATTTTGAGTATTTGGTTATTTGAGGACTGTTGCAACTCAATTCCAACCTATTCGTTTGTGAATCGAAATACTCGGAAATTCGTACACGCATCAGGAACAAGTCACAGTATAAGAATTCAGGTCCATTCATCAAGTTCACCAATTAAATTCTTTCAAATTGCTCTAACAAATGACAATATACCTAGCGCCTTCGTCAATTTGTGACATCTGGTATACTTACTTAGAGGTAACCAAAATAATTATCAACATCTGCCATTATTGCTATTTGAATTTCCTGAAATGATTTCCTATTAATGATATACCTTCTGCTTTTTAATTTTGAGTATTTTTTTATATTAGTATGAGAATTCGGCTCAATTTCAGTTAGTTTAGTTTAGTTCAGATCAGTTTTTCATTTAAATTCTTTCGAATTATTATATGATATTATTCCTAGCGCATTCGCCTATTTGTGGCGCTGGTATACAAGCTCAGAAATTACAATAATAATTATTTTCACCACCCAATATTGCAGTTCAAATTTTCCAATTTAGGATATACCGTTTGCTTTTGCTTTTTGATTTTGTGTATTTGTGTGTTTGGAGGATTATTATAATAATCAAATTCCACTTATGTTTTGTGTATCGAAATTCTGGTCACAGCAATAGAATGTGACTCAATTTCACCCACTATTCTATTCGAATTCTTTCAAATTGCACCATGACATTATGCCTAGCGCATTCATCAATTTGCAGCTTATGTTATACCAACGTAGAGATGACCTTAGTAATCAAATTGCTCATCAAATATTGCTGTTTACGTTCTCTGGAATAATTTTTCATACAAAATATCACTTCTACTTTCGGTTCCCAAATTTTTCAGTATGTGTATGTTTAAAGGATTATTGCAACTCAATTCAAATCCAGCTGTATATTCGAATTACTAAGGAATGTGTACACGTTTCAGAAACTGGTTACATTATAATAATAAGACTCAATTCTACGAAGTAATTCATTTAAATTCGTACGAATTGCTGTATTAAATTATTCCGAGCGCATTCACCAATTTGCAACATATGGTAAGCCAACTTGAGGATGACTATAATAATGAGATATATCGCCCAACATTGCTGTTTAAATTTTCTGAAACAAAAATCTATTCACGATTGATCCTACATCTGAACTAATCAAAAATTTCTCTTCTTTTTCAGGATACGGCAGCATAGCCCCAAAGACAAACTTAGGAAAAATTGTCACCATGATATACGCCCTCTTTGGCATACCCTTAACCCTTCTATACCTCTCCAGCATCGGATCCATCCTCAGTAGAGTAGCCAGAGGAGTATTCTCCAGAGCCCTCTGTTGCTGCTTATGTTCAAACTGTGGCTACTGCTGCTACGATGAGAAGAAGATGCTAGAAAAAGAACGACGAAAAAAGAGAAAAAGACAACAATTAGAAATGCAACAACAGCTTGGTCTACAAGAACCCTTCTACGTCAGATCGAACACAACGTACAACAACAGCATTCACTCGCCGAACAAAGAAGGGATGTTCAAGGAATTAGACAGTTTGAGTACCACTGATAACGAATCCAAGATCTCCATTCATGGTTGCAGCATTTTGGCTCCAGTGCTGCTCTGTTTGTGTATGATGTTCATCTATATCTGCTTGGGAACCTTCGTTTTATTCAGGTTAGAGAACTGGTCACTTCTAGATGGATTCTACTTCTGTTTCATGAGCCTCACGACCATAGGCTTCGGCAATATGATACCAGGCAACGACCAAATGTTTAGAAGCAACTCCAACGCCACCATTTGGTTCTGTTCGATATACATCGTGAGCGGGATGGCGCTAACTGCCATGTGTTTCAACGTGGTGCACGATGAGATTGTGCACAGACTAAGACACCACCAAGAGAAGATGCTGCCCAAGCTCAACTCCAACAGCTTCTCTGATGATGTCAACGCTTCGGATCCATACAATATGACTTCATGACAGTTCAATGTGAAGAATAGCAATTTTTATCATAGGAATCTTACAGAGGAAACGCTTGTTAGTACGGGTACCCCCACCTCTGTGGAGATGGGTCTGGAGAATGTAACTTCGTCGAAGATACCGGAAGTGTTGGAGGGGGTTGTTCTGACAGGGGTGTACACGCTTCCGGAAGAACCTGAGAATGAGGAGAATTCGGAGATGTAAATGAGAAGTTACTTAAAAGACTCTTATTCTTTGATAACTCTTGAATGTATCTTTATCGAATTGGACTGGTCGTTTATGAATATACTCGGTGTTCTAAACTTTCTGGATAATAAAATATAGGATTATTTTCTTCGGTAGGTTTATCTGCTGATCGATTTACAATGCGACGTTGTCATTTATATCGAGGAGTATCAGAAACTGTGATAGTTCAAATAGACTTCTGTCATTTTTTGTGCTTTTTGACCTTCTGACTGCTACATTATGTGTTTCATTACTACTTTTTACGCCTTTGAGAAAATTTTTCATTCTTTGTGTGAAATATAGCTTCAATTAAATGTTTCTCATGGAGTTATTCAAAGTTGAGAAAGGCAGAACTCTTCGAAAATTATTCTGAAAACAAGAGGAGAGCAAACATGTGGGAATATATAAAGGGTGTTGAATTTAGAATGTCCAAATCGTTGCTTTTGGCTGATATAAGTGACAACGTAGCAACACGTATTTCATTATCGATAAGTAACAATTACTGATGAAACCAAATCTTCAACATAATCCAGAAAGGTTCAGATATGCTATTGAGTTTGGGACACCCTGTAGCGACCTGAAAATGACTGAAAATACAATCGAGTGACTAATTCCTTAAGGTTTTCATCGTGGTCAGTTAGTAGGCTTTTTGAGTAATAGGAGAAACGAAATGCTGTGAAGTTTCTCTTCAGAATAAAAGATGATTCTTCGTTTTATTTCCAACGAACATTATACCTGTAGCAGACTTCGGTACAAGTTGCCAACCCAAAAATTTTTATCACTAGAGATGGGAAATTTTAATTGAATTCATCATTTTGGATCCGCGTTATTTATAAATATCTCTAACCTGCACCTCGGCTCTACAAACCAAGCATTTGGATCCAAATATTGATATTTGCGAAGATCATGGCTGATTGGCTGAAAGTTGTGTTGGAGCTCCTGATTTCACGTCAAGTATGTATGCAGTTTATATAGGATATGTTCCGTAAATCAACTTCGTTATTTCGGTTCCTCGTTTTTCATTCCGTAAATATGGAAGGTTCGTTTGGTTTCCGAAAAAAAGGATATCAAACATTTACATCATGGTCAGACAAACGACAATATACCAACTATGGTCTATGGATATGTTCCGTTAATAATGATGAGTTACAATAGAATATCGATTGTAGTTCTGGTGACAGAAAATCCACGCTTTTCAAGCAATTAAGTTCAGTGAATAAATTTCTTTCAGGACCAATTAAATATCTCATATTTCTATATATTCTAAATGAACTGCATCAACATTATTGACTCTAAATCAGGTGCTTCAACACTACTTTCAGCCAATCAGTATGATTTTCATAAATATCGGTATTTTGATTCAATTACTTCGTCTGAAGGTATTTATATTAATATATATCAACATGATGATCTCTTTCTAAAATTTACCTTCCCAGTGTTAGAAAATTCTTTGAATTTTGTGGTTGGCAACTTGAATCAAAGTCTCCAATTGAATAACGGTTCAGCAATCGTAAGTAGGTACCTGAGAAAATTACACAGATTTCAACAGCTTTATTTTTTATCTTCACATTCATAAAAAGATAATAAGTTCGAAAGTCTACAGTACCACCTGTTGATGGCTTGAGTGTGGAATTGAGAAGAAGAAGAGCAGATTTAAAAAAGCCTATTCAACCTTTCATATCCTTGTGTACAAATGAATCATTTAAAGTATGATTGTATTTTCAGTTTCCACTCAAAATCTTCAACAAGAAACTGAACTGTAAAAATTAAATATGTTAACAACGCCAACGTTGAAGAACGATGTGCATGATGTTTTGCTCAAAATATTTCGCACACTTAACGTATAGGTACTTAAGGTTTGACTTGACCATATTTGACTATATCTGTAACGATATATGAGGAACAAAGGAGAGATAAGTAACATAAACTGACATTATTCGGATAATTTTTGGAATTAAAAAATAACTTTCCATGGAGTTGAATAGCACGGTGATCATTGAATTGTAAATTGTGAATAGTTATCGGCATGTATTGGTTATTTCTTGCGGTAAAGAGTATATCTGATGAAATATGGGTGTCCGATTTCACATCAAGAACTTGAAAGAGAAAATATCACCATTTATGAAACACTATTCTATTCAAAAACCAAATAATGTCACGAGTTTTATATGATAGTATATATGACGATCGAAAATTCATCAGGAACGGTTCTGAAATTTCAAGTTTTACTATTATTATCCTCAATGTCAAACACTCACGAACAAATCGAAAAAAAAGTCTGAACTTAAAAAAAGTTACAAATCTTTCCTCGACAAATTTCTTTGTAAAATTATCATATAAATAGTAAACAACCCTTTTCCTCCTTCCTTGGGCATGAAAAATATAAAGTTATTATGTCTAAATAATCTTCCAAAATTTCGTCTCGAACTGAAATATAGAATTGATACATTTTGAGTTCTTAAAAATCAATTTTTTATTTCATGAGAATGTTTACTTACTTTTCTCTTGAAAAATTCGACCAATCTCATTTTGATCAATTTATGGAGCTAAATAAAAAGCATGTTGGATCCCTTGTTACATAACAAATTGCTGAAAATGCCAATATTTCTATTATTCTAGGTACATGCATATAATAAATTTATTTGATTAATAATATTAAAATAATTAAATAATATTATTTAACTGAAATAATAATCTGGGAATGTGGAAGGAAGGAGTTTATGTGAAGATTTTTCATTTGAAAAAGATAAAATAAAATGATTTTCGAGTAAGACAATGTACGTTTCAATTTTATTTTTGGCGAAGGATGTGAAGTTACTTGTAAATATTGTATACCATGTGTGTAAATAAGATGATGGTCCCATTAAGGAAGTGAGAGGAAGGGTTAAATTTACTGTTATTGTCCTGACAAAAGTTATGACTAGGAAGGAATAAAATATCTCAAAATATTTCTTTTATTATATTATTGTAACATAATGATGTTGAATGAATATGTCCTTCGAAGACTGGTTATTTCTCCTATCCTATCATATTTTTTCGTTTCGGATATTTTGTTTTCATTTCCATTTTTCATTTCGTGGTTTTTCTAAAGGAATCTAGGAGTGGTTGTTTCTGGTTTCATGATGATAAATTGGCAGAAGGAATGATTTCCCAATAGAAATTACGTAAATTTTCCAAGGAATATGTGGAGAATCGAGAGATTTCTCCATATCAAGGATTTGTTCTCATAAAAAAATAATACATATTCTGTCCCATAAAGATTTCCATTTCTGGGTCAACCCCACTACGTTCTGAATTCGATTGGTCGGGAAATTCCGATCAAAAATACTTTTTATCAATATATTCATGACACAACTGAAAGAGCGTGTTGTATATAGCTGAAATTAAGATTTATGGCGGATGCGCTTCTGAACGGACGAAATATTCTGCTCCAGTGCGAACTGAACACGTAGGCTCATCAACTTTCCCTGAGTTTTTTCAGTTCAAGCCGTTTAATATGGTCTATTAGTACCTAGCTTGTAATTTGTTCTGACCTCACTTCCGATGGGTCAAATGTTGGTATGATAATGGCGAATGCGCTGGAAACTACTTTATTGAATTTACTCTTCAAATCGGAAGATGCAAACAACCCAACGCATATGAACTATATGATGTATTCGTTGACTTTCTGCTGCACACTTCCTTTCAAACCTATTACCCAGGTGGGACAAACAACAATAGGTTTATAAAAAACTACTAGTTGACCTACCAAATCAAATATGTGGACTACTCAGAAAAAGACTCAACAGACCACAGTACTTCATTTAGTTATTGGTAAGTAGAGTTATAAGTTTGTTTTTTCAATTAATTCATCCTCATAGCACTTTGTATACCTACTAAAACACTGATACCTAAAATTCATATTTGTGCATTATCACTTACCATCTACTGGGAAGAACCATAACCACTTCTCATTCGAACTGCCAAAATCCTTCAGTCGACGAAAAGGAAGCTGTATGTGTTGGAAAATTATTCAGCGTACAGTATTCATTAACCGTTTCGACCTAGTTTCGGAGTTGGCCACTAGGTGGCAGGCCTCATAAACCTTAGCCAAGCGACGAACAGTTCCGGAAATAACATATGTTTGGGTTTGATTTCAATGCTGCTAGAATTGAATTTACCAAGTCAACCGGCCATCTTTCTGAAGTGTTTGTTTCTCAATTTAGTTCAAAATTAAATCTGTAATTAATGTCAGAACCACAGTCAGCTCTTTTATTGAGAAAACAGCTAGCAGGTTAGTGATAAAACTAATGTATATTTTTCACATAGGAAAATTCATTTACAAGGATAATGTTAGTCATTTCGCCCCTCTAAAATGTCTTTACAATTTCTTCATTTTCATGGAGTAACATAGGAATTCTTCTCCCAAAATAGTCCTGTCATGATATTTTTAATCAGAAACCCAGCCCAAATGCTATTTTTTGTTGCATGGAAGGTTAGGTTCGAAAATCAATAAGTAAAACGTTTTCCAACTTAACGATAGTGGTTTGAAAAATTAATCATTTACTGTAGAAGTCTCTCCTAACTGGCTTCATCGTAACAAAAACTCAGGAATATTGTGATAAAGCCAAATTCATTTGAAAATCTTGGTGAAACATCCACTTTTGGTAGTTTAAACTTGATATTTTGACATTGATTAATCCCCTTTATCAGCATTCAGTGCAATGGACCTTATTAATCGTAATTTTCAAGCAATTCCTAAGGAAAAACACATAAATTCTGAAATTTACAGGATCATATTTTATTTTTATCGATTATTCTTGTGTAATATGACCAATTTTCGTTTCCTTCGAGTTATACACAATGAAACATCCCATTGATTTTTAGGTTATGTTCACTGCAAGATAAATTTGGATTGTATTAATAGAAATACCCGTAATTACATTAAAATTCGAAGTGTAGCTCCGAAATCATTCACTTTCAAATATTTCTTCTCGTTTTAATTGATATCATTTACTGTTGGAAGTATATTTTCCATCATTTATGAGAACAAAGCATGGAACCTCTTTGTCATCTGATGATCATCACAAAATGCTTGGGAATTCAAACACTGACTCATGTATTTTTCAGAATTGAACAAAAACCCAGTAGAAGGGTTTTCTGCTGGCCTTATAGATGATAATGATATATACAGATGGGAAGTTCTCATAATAGGACCCCCTGATACTCTTTAGTAAGTATTATCTTTCGGTAAAGTGCATGATTGTAATTAAAAAATTCTTTTTTTCAGTGAAGGGGGCTTTTTCAAATGCCATTTATATTTCCCGAAAGAATACCCACTGAGACCACCAAAAATGAAATTTGTAACAGAAATATGGCATCCTAATAGTAAGTAACAATACTCACATATTAAGTGGTAGTTACTCTAATGAACGTAAAGAAATTGACCGGAGATTTTTTTCAGTTGATAAAAATGGAGATGTATGTATATCTATATTACACGAGCCCGGTGATGACAAATTTGGTTATGAAAAAGCTTCAGAGAGGTGGTTGCCTGTTCATACTGTAGAAACTATTTTAATTTCAGTAATTTCAATGTTAGCAGACCCAAACGATGAATCACCAGCTAACGTTGATGCCGCAGTAAGTTGAATCATAATAATATATTTTGTTTATTGGAAGTTTTGAATGAAATAGGTATTACGAATCTTTCTTTATTTTTGTTGGGTTAACTTGATTGATTTTCTCTAGCTCAAAATTTCATGTTTACTTTTTGATATTGAAAAAACTTTGAACCGATCAAGGTCATAGTGGAGATTTCCTAGCAAGCTTTCGTTGATCTGCTCTTTTATATCTAAATGCATATGGGACAATTTCTCAAGGTTACTTCCTTTCGTGAAATTGTCTCTGTATTTGCATCTAGAGCATAAATTTCAATGCAGAATCTCCTATTGGCACACCCTGTATGTAATAAATAATTTTATTTCCAAATTGCATGTGCAATTTTCATTTGGATTTTTTTCTCTTTCAGAAAGAATGGAGAGAATCATATTCAGAATTTAAGAAAAAAGTAGCAAGATGTGTTCGAAAATCTCAAGAAGAATGTTAGTACTTTTTTTAATCCTATCATTAAAGACACAAAAAAAATAAACAACAAGAAATCAAGTGACAAATTTGATTCTTGATTTTTTTTTCAATTGCCTCCGAATTGCTCCTTTGTCACTTTGAGTATAACTTTTATGAACCCCTTCCAAGATAATTCCAGAATCAAATCCGCATTTATCAGTTCAATCGTTTTTTCAATTATCTCCAGAATCGAGAAACAAACTCCGGCAAAATTTAGGTAATTTAATTAATAATAACTATCCTGTGTATTTCTTTATTTTGCAGTAAATATGTGAATAAATTATTTTCTTCACATGTATGCTTTCATTTTAAATTAATTTTATAGGTTTTTTGTGTCAATATGATGAAACTGGCTGCAGAGTAAAGAATTTTTAATTCTGGTGTGTTATCTGATTTTTTTTATTCATATTTAAATTGTCTGTGTATAATTCTTTCGACATTCGTATCACTTGACATGAATTTTAAGGAAAATTTAATTTATTGAGGATAAAGAATTGATTTTCAAGATTTTTTACTTTTCTCAATTAATTAAAAGTTCTTCAGATATGTCTTATAACATTTTCAAGAGATTCAACATGTCAAGTTAATGATTCTTATTGTGAAGTTGGATTTTCTTCACAAGTTTTTGGTCCATCGATGGTTGAAAGTCAGTTTCAACAATCAAAAGTGAATGCAATATAGTGTGAATTATTTATTGTGTTGTGGGCAGAACGCAAAATGAAAATTTTCTCAACTAATAAAAATAATGTTTGTACTAGATTGTTTAAAAAAATCATTTTGCTGGAATGTACCAGAAGTCCACAAAATGTGAGGATAGGACACCTTTTCTCATTAAACATGATTTTTATTTATGTGTTGTTTCATCCATGCTTTGATTTTGTTATAAAATTGTTTCCTAACTATTCTGTGGAGTGGCAGACATGATCCTTAATTTTTAAGTATGTAAATTTGACAAACGTAAACAATAGGAATGTACTTTAAGTAAATTTTATTAATGAACTTCGAGTTTTACTGAATGTACAATCCATTTGCTGAAAAGGGGGAATTCTTTGGACCATCTTGTAATGAAATTTTCAGAACTGAAATGAGCAAACGAAAAATTTTCAGAACGCAATTTTGAAAGTTATAAGAATGGAATAAAAATTGTTAAGTGGGCAGAGCTGCTTGAGATGAACATATTTCAATTTTGAACACCTTCTGTCCGTTTTTATGCAATTTGCAGAAAGTTTTGAAAGAGAACCTTGTGATATTACAAAGCTCAATTTCAAAAGTAAGAATGACGTCGAAATCGGTAAGTGGCAAGAACTGCTAGAGTTCATCATCTACGTCCATGTTCATTCTATTCTGACCATTTCACAGAAGTTTGACCAGATAAAATTATTTCAGAGAGGCGATTTTTTCGCGCATGTTGGGGAACAGCGTGCTATCGTTTTGTCCAAATGTCTAATTTTCGAATTTGTTCCCGAAAATGGTCTCAAACGACTAGGTTGGACTCACTGATGACGAATACTGCGTCAAAATCGGAAGAAACTACTTAAAAATTCGATATTTGCAGAATAGGTTTGGGGCTTAGTTATGAAGGTCAAATTCGTAAATGGTTAAAATCCGCCCAATGATTTCGTAGATATACCCAGTTAATACAGGCCCGTAGAGAGGGTAGGGCAATGCCCTGCCTCTAAGTCAAATGTTGCTACGGCCCTGAGTCAAAATTTCATTTGACCACTTTTTCCAGGAATACAGATTAGATCCAATTGAAATCCACTAGTTTATCGAAAAAAATACTCAAGAAAGCACTGCCGTGAATGCAGCAGCTTCAATGTTCAATTTCGTTGTCGAAGCGGTCATCTTCATTGAATATGCGTGCAAAAGCTGCTGCCTTCACGGCGATTCTTTTCTAGGTTTTTCTTGATATGGAATTTTGGCTTGGCGGAATTTTAATTATGGACTACAGAGAACACATAAATTTACTTTATAATATGCTTTCAGTTTCCAGTAGACTCGTTCTGCATTCGTCCATTTCGAAAGAGAATTTCGCCAGTAATTTTGTGTTGTATTTTATACCCTGTGGTATGTAAGTATAAAACATTCATAAACTAGGTAAGAAATATTACAATCGAGCAGAACAAGAGCTGGAAGATCAAGTTTGTGGGATTGAAGCTTCTGAAACAAATACTTTTGAACAATCAGTACACAGTGAACTGAAAATGCAGGTGGTATAATTTTTGAAACCGATATTTTTTTTACTATTCTTGATAATTCCGTGAGTACTTGTAAAATAAATGTTTTGAATAATGTTCCATTATCCTATTATTTTTCAGAAAAAAACTTTACCGAAGCAGAAGTTCAACCCATGCTTTGTCAAAGATTGAAATTGGTCAACTACTCAGATTAGGGTGAGTACAGTAGATGTTTGTTCTATTTCATTAGCCTGATGGCCGATATATCATAATGTTAGAATTGAAACAATTAATGGTACACTATTTATACTAATACGAATGCATCAAAACTTGCCAAGGGATACCCAAGCACTTCCAAGTACAATATATAAGGTATCAACTGTCCTCTGGTTCAGGCGCAAATATTCTAAAAGAAAAATATACTTTACATAAAATATTGCAGAAAGAAAATATACTTTCAAGATACGCATCTCACTGCAATGATAGTTATGCCACTATGATATTTCAACAGAGGATTTTTCGAGTGAGCACTATAATATTTTAACGAATATTATAGTCTCTATCCAATAACAACGGTATCATTAGTTGCCTACTCAAAACTAAAGTAATGTACATAGCCATCTAGGGACATTATGCCGAACTTTAGTAAATTGAGAAATGATTTCTTTCTACAAGGACTGACATCTAACAGCTTTGGCTTGAAATATGTCTGTAGTAAAATAGAAAACTGTAATATTTGGAATGGATAGTTTGAACCATCACGGTTAGATAGCGCCACGATGAAGACTTTGGTCTGTGGTAAAAAATTTCTGTTTGGTGAAAATTGTTTATGTTTACATCGGTTTTTGGTTTGTGTGATTGATGTTTAATATTCTTTTCAAGATTTGTTAGGAATTTCATATGCATATGACTGGCTAGATCAGTTTCTAGTTTCCCTATATTCCATACAGTCCTTTGTATTCTTTGCTCGTTTTACTCGTGTAATAATTTCTGATATCAGTAGAACCTTTTTTGCCCATACTTATCACATGAAAATTTCTCTCAAATGAAAATCCACAAAAGTGTAATGTCCAAGATTCTCCAAAAAACATGCAGAGAGTATTAATCTGGTAATAAGTCTGCAAAATTGGTGCTAGTGTAAAATGCTTACGTTTTCTAATCTGTTCTAGATGATCATAGCTATCCATGTTACGAAGACAATGAGTTTCATTAATGACTGAGAAAATCACTGTGATGCCCTCAACATCTGATCAACCTTCAGCTGAAAGCCGTTATGTATAATACACAACAAGCGTTCCTTCTTGTTCTAAGATTGACCCAAAAAAATACAGGTAAAGGTAATCTTTGGGTTTCGACAAGTCGAAATCAAAGCAAGATGTACGCATGCACCAACAGTGTCATTTCGGGATCATGGTTGCCAGATTGTAAAATCAATCCGATGCCACAAGAATGTCATGTCATTTAAAATCCTGTTTCGTTTATATATGTCGTATGGAAATAATATGATTAGGAAATTGAATATCATAGGAATATAATTGAAGAAGTGAATAAGGGCAATTCTGTACTATTTTATTTGAAATAGAGATATAGTAAGTTTTTCAATCATAAGTTGTATGGAATATAAGATGAGGAGACTTTTAAGAAACGAATGTTTGAATCAGTAAATAACGGCAATTATGGCCCTATTTTGTTAGAAACAGTGATATAGTATGTTTTCAATGATGGGACGCCGTTATTTTTACTTTCCGATTTGGATTAGGACGAATGGAAAAACGAAATTCAAGTGCACTATCCCAAATTTTATTTATTTTGATTTGGACTGGCAATGTCCTGAATTGAACCATTTATCCTAACCCCCGAGAGAATGCATCACATTACTCGATAATTACTTAATGTACTTATTTTCAAGTCAGAATGAACCACCTCAAATGAATCGAGATACTATCACCATTGTTTAATTGTTCTTAAACAATGCTATCACACAAATCTAATATTAGGCTCCGCACAATCTGGCAACGATGATCCCGAAATGACACTGTTGGTGCATGCGTATACATCTTGTTTTGATTTCGACTTGTCGAAACCCAAAGATTACCCAGGTAAATAAGTATTTCTTTTCAGTTGAAAATAAAACAAAAATTAGGGCTTCACAATAAGGTTTGTTCCCTAAGCAGCAGTCCATGTACCATATTAATGGAGGACTGTTTCTTCTAAATTATTTGAACTCAAAATGAACAGAAAGCAAAAAAAATAAAATTATTGTTGATAGAAATTTATCCTGCATTGGCAGAATCATATATATTTCTCAAAGTTTGTAACGTTGTATTGCTGCTGGTAACTCAGGATCGATTTCTAATAACAATAATTGTACTTGTGTTTCAAATCAAGGGAAAAACCATGAAATGTATCAAGAAAAATTTTTTATTTGGAAAATAGATGATTCTGTTTGAAGTTATCAATTTATAATTAATATACTTATTTGGTTTATAGGTTTTCACCCATGTATCCAGGATCCAAGGATTAAATTATTGTATTCACTGACCCTTCGATGAAAGACTTTTGGATATATCCTTCGATGGTAATATGTTATTCTGCTTCCAATATTTATTATATCTTTAAAAATGGAAGAAAGAAATGAAGGAACATAACATAATTAATACATAGTGATTTCAAGGTATGTAATTGATTTAATTCCATGTCGTTTTGGTTGAGATCAGAATTTTCCTTTTTGTCCCTCTCAATATCCTCTGAATAAACTAAAGTAAAATTCCATTTGAAGTCAAGAAATGTGATATGAAATTAGAAATATTTCTTTCAAATTGGTCTTTTTGGTCATACTCAATATGCTATGAGTATATGAAGACTTATTTCGTCTGTAAAGAAGATTGTTTAATTGCATTTTTCTCAACTAAAATATTTTTTCCTAGCTGGTACTTTAGACTTGGATATGTCCGTCAATCAACCTGTGCTTCATCAGTATCAGATATAGAAAGCAAACAAGAACTTTTTTGCGAGCGGAATGTTAAGGAGGGAATATCAAAAGCTAACTAGATGAGAGAGGATTTTATATTCAATGTTGACTACAGCCAACAAGAGGTTGAATGCTCTACGATTCAAACATAGGAATGAGTCTATGGAGAAATAGTTAGCTGCCGCTAAACAACTCAGCATGAGGAATGATTTTGTCAATATTTCCAAGTATATGAATTCACCCACTAAGAATTTTCTGCAGTCACAAGTGAGAAATCAAAATTTGAAGGTGAATGCAAGAAGGTTCACCTTTGATGAAGAGGTATTGGCTCTATTAATGAAGAAAATTGTTCAATGGGGTAAGTTATCTAACAAAGCTTTAACAGCTGCTCCATAGGTTTGAGTTGAAATTTTTTTCAAAGCTTCTGCCGTCACTTGGTAAGTTTTTAATTTAAATGTTGTTTTCAGAGATTAAAGATACCCAGAGGCTAATGATACTGCAGACCTAACTCTCTTTTTGGACAAGCTCTTGAATTCCCTGAACCAGGAACTCGAGGTCAACAGCGAAACCGTTGAAGAGGCCAGTGAGAAGAGGATCTGAATATGAAATTTTTTGGAGACAGGCAGTGGATATTTTAAATTCCATGGAATTTTTCTGCCCTATAAAGAAGCGGTTTGCTGTTGTACCAAGTATTAAGAACTTAATTCATACTTTAAAGGGATTCTTATATTTGAGAGAGAAGTTCTAAGTAAAATGAATTTCGGTTATAAATAATGAAGTTCAGCTATATCTTGACTGAAACTTTCAATCAAGGTCGCGTTGAACATTTTTTCAGTTATATTCGCGCACCTGGAGTAAGGAACACTAATCCTACTTGTTTACACTTAATAACATTATTTAAAACTTTGATCATCAACAACTTTATGGTAGTTCACTCTGTGAGATCAAATTTCCAGAAAGATATGGCCACTGAGTGTTAAGATAATCTAAGATCTTTCTTGATAGCTGAGAATAAAACCATGCTTTCCTCAGCATCGATAAGTTTAGAAATTCTTAGGAACATAGCATACTACCTTATAGAAGTGAACATACAAGATGCTTTTTGCGCGCATGTTCTAGGGGAACAGCGTGCTATCGTTTTGTCCAAATGTCTGTAATTTTGGATGATTGAGCCGAAAATGGTCTCAATCGACTAGGTTGGACTCACTGATGACGAATCCGGCGTCAAAATCGATTCTGTCCGGCCGGCCGTAGACACGATAACTGTCGACAGAAGCAAGCTAGCATTTTGAAACTTTCAGGATAGGTTGCGCATCAGAATGCCGCGGTTAAGTTCGTTAATGGGCCAAATCGGTCGAATAGTTTCGGAGTTATAGGCAGTTGAAGTTTTGAAGTTATTTATTTTTTATTTCAGAAACTACCTGAGAGATTAGATTCAAACTTGGCAGTTGGGTGGAGTATAACGACGCGCAACTTTGAGCCAAATTTCGTCAGGATCAGATTTTCAGTGAATTTAAAAAAAAAATTTTTTCGAAATTTTTTTCCAAAAAATTTTTTTTTTCGGAAACCATTTATTATATTCGAAGAAAAAGTCCACTCTCACTTTCAACTTCATATTTCACAGCAGTGTACCAAATTTCAGTTCGATACGATCATAAGTTTCGGAGATATCCGGAAAAAATGTGTCAAATTTCGAGGTTTTCTTCTCGATATCGTTTATTTTTTCGGTATAACTCGAGAAATACTGTTTCAGTCCTGATGAAATTTCACAGCTAGTTTTGAGATGCTGAAAGACAACTTCATGCGAAATTTCGTGATAATCGTGTCATCAGAACAATTTAAAAAAAAAATTTCTATGATTTTTCTTATCATATCATCCTCATCAAATTCTGTATGAAACTTTGAACTGTTATTTTTCGATGAAGTACTGGATTTCAATTCGATATGATCTGTATTTTTGGAAATATTGAAAAAATGAAATTTTGATTGGGTATATCTACGGAATCATTGGGTGGATTTTACCCATTCACGAATTCGGCCTTCGTAATTTAGGTCCAAACCTTCTCTACAAATATCGAGTTCCTAAGTTGTTTCTTTCGGAAGTTATTGTGTTTACGCAGTCGGCCGTTAGGCTGACCGTAAACACAATAACTTCCGGAAGAAACGACTTAGAAACTCGATATTTGTAGAGAAGGTTTGGGACTTAATTACGAAGGTCGAATTCGTGAATGGGTAAAATCCGCCCAATGATTCCGTAGATATACCCATTCAAAATTTTATTTTTCCAATATTTCCAAAAATACAGATTTGATTGAATTGAAATCCAGTAATTTATCAGTAAAAATTTCAAAAAGTACTGCCGTGAAGGCAGCAGCTTTTGCGTGCATGTTCAAATTCGTTGCTGAAGCGGTCATCTACATTGAACATGCGCGCAAAAGTTGCTGCCTTCACGGCAGTGCTTTTTGAAATTTTTTTTATATTAGCGGTGCAATTTGCAAGATTATTTTCAGACATAATTTTATTAGAGAGTGTGCTGTATGTAAGGAACTTGCTTAGTCACAAAAAATTAGTGGAATATCAAGATTATATTCACTGTTGGAAATTGAATTCGGAAATTTGATCCAACTGGGACACAGAACTTATTTTTTAGGTTCTCAATCTTTCAAATATCTTTTTTATATAATAACTCGAATTTGTATAAAAAGAAATCTTTCTAAAGTTCTGGAAAAATTTTTATTTCAAAATTTAAATTTCCAAATAATGAAGTGTCCGTCACATGACCTTCATAAAATATTGTGTGAAACAATTGCCAGGTGTTCCCTATTCTGGTGGACAAAGCAAGTCAATAAAATAGCGACTCGGGCTGATACAAAATTTTCAAGATTTTTATTGACCAACCCTGAAAAAAGGTTCATTGACCCGGTTAAGGTCCAAGCAAAAAATTATTTTAATCCTTCAGGTCGAATAAGGGTCTAATCTGTGGAACAGGAATCCATTATTATGTGATTTTTTTTCATCACTATGATTTGTATATATGTACATTTGTAAATGAAGAACATTTTTTTGAATAAATTATTATTATTACATTAATTTATTTTATATTTTCAACTTTTGTAAACCATTTGAATGTCAATAATAACCAATTGATAATAATAGTCTGTAGTGATATTTTTCAGAACATTTCATAAATTATTCATACTTGAAAAAACGAATAATCGTTGTTGAAACTATATTTTTATATTTCATTTGAATAGTTTATATTACTCCATTTATATAATTCTCATTTGCTTTCTGATTTGTATTCGATTTTCCAAATGAATGCAAGATTAATAAATATATATTCTAAAAGATTTAATTTTTATTTCAAGAACTAGTTGATTTAAGTAGGAGTTTCATCTGAGATTTGTTTGAAATATTCCAACATATCTGATTGTTTTCCTCGGCAGCGAGAAGTTGGCATTAATTCAGCTGCCGAAAGAAAAGAAAAAAGAGTATTTTATTTCGAACACAAGTGCAGAAGAATTGGAAGTTAATTTAAAAACTCCGTTTTTTTTCAACCCTTCAGAACGGCAGCGTCCTATCTATTCTCTCTCATCTCTGCAAGGGAACAAAATTGATGTAATATCATAGAAGATTCAGCTCCAGAAAGCTATTATTATACGCTATATTTTAAGCTATATTATACGTGATGTCACCCTATCAAGTTTTAATGACTTATTCTAATTAATGATGGGCGAACGAACATTGAAAATGAACAGCACAATCCAAGAAACAGTACATACACACATTTTTTTCATTCTATTCTGACTTGCATTTTTGGGGGAAAAAATCATGCAATTTCCCTCCGTAAGGAAATATACACATGTTTCACATTGTTCCTGGATGAATTGATGTTACTGATCTCCATTATGTCAGAAGTTTTCATTTTTTGGCATAAACATTCGCAATAAATTGTATTCAAGTTGAATACGAAAACATCACAAATGACTGAATACGATCCTGTCCTAATTCAACCTCAAGTTCATTCAACTCGTAAAATGGGCGTGGCTAATAGAATTGGCGGGAAAATCCCAGCTGCTCCGGATACCTTCCAAATACCTCCTCGCTCTCATATGCTCCTGATACTCGATTTGCTTGTCACACACTAAAATGCTAATATTTTTGATGAATTTTTCTCAAATTGCCAGAAACCTCTAGATTTTCATTTTCAGTAGCGGTTTCGCTGGCCAAAATGGGATTTTGTTAAAAATTGATAGTTGAATTTATGCTGCTCCTGATACCGAACAGGGATTATTCTGCCTGCGTATATGCATTATTGGGTAGTGTTTGAAAACCAGATGGAGTATCAGGAGCATAATATATAATAGCGAGGAGGTATTTTCAATAATCTGAAAAATTGAATGTCCATTAGAAAAATAAAATTAATACATTTCCTATCACCCCTGATGTGATTTGAGGGGGAAAGCTCCTCATACTCGATCTGGTTGTCGAACTCTACCCTGATGAAAAATATTTGATGCAAATTCCAGAAGGGCTTTCTCTTGTTAGAATGAGATTACGAAATTGAATGTTGCATAAAATATCTAAAAGAATGAATCAAATTTTCGGAGGAGATGCCTTTCAGAAATGAGATGCCAATACAGACATTTTGTCATTTCTCTAATGTATAAAAAGTGTTTCTTCCGATTATGCTATGAATTTTCATAACCACAAAGGGCTGGATGTGGTCCTATTCTGAGAATCGTTCATATCGTTATAAAATATTGGCGGAAATATCAGCTACTCCTGATACTTTCCAAATACCTCCTCGCTCTCATATGCTCCTGATACTCGATTTGGTTGACATACACTACCCTTAGATGCGAATATTTGATGGAACTTTCTCAAATTGCCAGAAACCTCTAGATTTCCATTTTCAGTAGCGTTTTCGCTGAATTAAATGTAATTTTGTGAAAAATTGATAGTTGAATTTACGCTACTCCTGATACCGAACAAGGATTATTCTGCCTGCGTATATGCATTATTCGGTAATGTTTGAAAACCAGATCGAGTATCAGGAGCATATAATAGCGAGGATGTATTTGGGGATTATCATTCAAAGGACCATTCTTTCAGGTATTTTACGCAACGTTCAATTCCGAAATCTCCTTCCATCGAGCGGAAGCTCTCCTGAAAATTGCATCAAATATTTTCCCATCAGGGAGTCCAACAGCCAGATCGAGTATTAGGAGCTTTCCCACTCAAAAAAAGAGTTATCTTTATTTCATCAGGGGTAATAGTATATGTATTAATTTCATTTTTTCAACGGATATTCAATTTTTCAGTTCATTGAAAACACCTCCTCGCTGTGCTCCTGATACTTGATCTGGTTTTCAAACACTCCCTAATAATGAAATAACATAATCACTAGGACGAATATCTGTCGATATTTCAACAAATATTCCCCCATGATCAGAGCTAATCATCCAATCAACCAAAAAATCTACGCATTTTTCAGTTTATAGAAAATTCCTCCTCGCTTTATATGCTCCTGATACTCGATCTGGTTTTCAAACACTACCCAATAATGCATATACGCATGCAGAATAATCCTTGTTCGGTATCAGGAGCAGCGTAAATTCAACTATCAATTTTCCACAAAATCGCATTTTTGTCAGCGAAAACGCTACTGAAAATGGAAATCTAGAGGCTTCTGGCAATTTGAGAAAGTTCATCAAATATTCGCATTTTAGGGTAGTTCATGTCAACCAAATCGAGTATCAGGAGCATATGAGAGCGAGGAGGTATTCGGAAGGTATCCGGAGTAGCTGATATTTCCCGCCAATTTTATGAAACCACGCCCATTTTAAAAATGGACTCGACCTTGAACGATTCTTAGGACAGGACCGCATCCAGCCCTTTGTGATTATGAAAATTCAATGGACGAAATACTTTTTATGCATTAGAGAAATGACAGAATGTCTGTATTGGCATCTCCTTGAGTAATTTGATTCAGATGTCCATTCTTTCAGGTATTTTATGCAACATTTAATGTGGAAATCTCATTCTAACGAGCGGAAGCTCTTCCGAAAGTTTTTTTCATGATAATACGTGTATTAGCAATCACAATACTGAATCCTATGAGCTAATTTGTTGACTATGGAGCTTGGTCTCTGACATATCATTATTAAGGTCTTTTCCAGTGAAAGGACCTTTGTAACTTTATCTGGGGTCGGTTGGCCAATTCCTCTTGAGTTTTCTATACTGTGGTTTTAACAAAGGTTGCAGTATATTGTTGGAATGGCTTCCCAGTTTGTTATGATGATTTGTGTTATGTGAGAATTGATTAAATGAAACACACATTCATAAATATTCTTCATTTATTCTTGAAAATAATTTATTTGTTGCATACACATTCAAAATATAAGCAGAATCATTGAAAAACTATGGTAAGAATGGCATAAAGTATGTCTCTTGGATTTGAGGAAATTACATCTTGTATGAAAAATTAAAAAGCTCAAATGTAGATACACAAAAATAGTCTTTTGCTACAACCTAGTATGTACATGTATATCAAATCTAGTAGACATGGTCCTTATAAACGAAAAACTTGCTTCTCCGATATTTCTCTCTGCACTGCCAGCTTCGTATTTGCTCAAGAATGCTTCGCTGTTTGCCTACAAGAAGAAAAATGTATTAATCATTTGAAAAACTGATAATACTGATTGAGTCATAAAGTTGACAAGCTATCTTTTCTCATACTCATACAACCCCTGAGATGCATACTCCAACCCCTTAATGGTCTGGAAGTGATTCCCCTTCCTTGAAATACGTGAATATTTGATGCTGACCAGTTAATTTTTTTTCCTTGTCCACAAGTACATTCTCACAGATTTCGCAAGAATGCAATTTAAGGAATTTTTTGCCATATCACCGCTTATGTAATATATAGCATTTTTATCTTTCAGGTCAACATCAATTATGTTGATATTTTGACCAAGTCAAAGATGCCTCAGTTTCATTATTCAATTGAGCTTGGGATTCGAGACCTCACTTAACTGAGTCAATTTTGTCGACGAGAACAAAAAATCATTTTCACAATTTCTTCGGGTCGATAATTTTGAAATGCTTGTCAAGTATTCATTCCGCAGACTATTCTCAAATTGCAGCAAACTTGGGTTCCGGCAGCGTCCATGTTGTTGCCGCATTGTTGAAAGAAGATTATCAACAGGATCTTGATTAAGATGCCTTATTGATAATTTGGCAACACCATAATCTGAACGCGAGCTCGCTGCAAGTTGCAGAACACTATTTATGGTTACAATAAAAACATTAATGCAAGGTGGAGATCATTTGGATAGTAGAAACCTCGAATTTTTAAACATATCTCATCTTCATCAAATCACGATCAAGTTTGCTACTATTCAAACAGTCGTACAACTAATCCATTTTCACCCACAAACTCAGCTGTAGCTTGGGAATCAACTGGCAGCTCTCCAAACTGCTGTAGTACAAGCATTGCTATGCTGATTCACTAAATACTTGTGTGGAATATTTTACCCTCATAGCATTAAAGGAAGTCACCTTGAAATGCTCTTCGGTAAGTTTAGGTGGTAAACGTTAACGCAGAGGGTTTGGAGACCAGCCAGCTGATTGAATGAATTTCCAGCTGAAAGTTTTAATTTTAAAACTGAGATCATACTTTGAAAGATTGTTCCTCCAACTTTCCAGTAGGTGAGGAGCATCTTAAAGAAAAAAAATTTTTCATTGTTTCTGAAAAAAAAACTTTGGTCAATTGAAATTTGGAACTGCTTGGCCACATTCTGATCCACAGGACTCTGATCACACACTAATGCTCTAACTATGAGTCCAGCTTTGAATGCAGAATCAAGTAAATCAGAAAAAATTAATGGGAAAAATTTATTTGTGGCTGTGAGTCTGAAAAACCAGTATCCCAAAGTGAATTTCCAATTGTAAACGATGCCCTTTTCCTTACAGACAAGTGCAGACGTAGCCTTCCCATTTCTCCTTATTTTGCCAGTATCAACAACTCAAATTATTTCCTCATGTGACTTATCATAAAGAATCTCTTTATTAAGCAAAGTTTCATAAAAAAATAACATGTATATTTTTTGTTTGTTTTCTGAGCAATATTTAAAATGAATTTTTAATGATTCCTCTATAGCTGGACTTACACCAGGAGAGATTTTAAGCTTCGCCTGCCAATTTCTCAAGGTCCTGTTAGTCGGCAAGTTGAGTGATTTGAATAATGTTTCATATCCCTTTGGTGAAGCGTAATACTATAACAAGCACATTTATTTCAAGCCATCATCTTGCCTCTTATTGAATTTATTAGCAAAGTTTGTCTTCAACTCATTAGAGAAAATAATATGAGCATCCTTGGAAAGATATCGTTTTGTTTCACTTATTAATCAAGATATGGTTGCTATGTTTGTTGACTGGATGGGTTTTCCTTTGCAGAAACAGTGGGGGACCTTATTCCTAAACAATTTGCATCTCAGAGAATTGATGGTACTACTCATTCTCTTCAGCCTTCTGTTGGTTGAGGGGCTCAGCTTACTACCATGATGTTTTTTCTGTGCAGCTATTGTTGGGGCTGCTGAACTACTACTTGCTTCCATCAAATCCTCTGGCTCAGGGAAAACATCTGGAAAAATCGAAAAAATATCATCTTAGAGCATATATCGCAGAAATAAATTGATTGTTTTATAACTTCCATCACAACACAACTTCAAGTAAATGGACTTATAAATAGAATTTGCATGTCATTTTCCGCGTTTAAAAAATGTTGCTTATAGTTGGCAGTAGGAATTCTATCAACAAAAATTGTTAAATAGAAATGTTTTCATTTCCTATAACTTTCAAAATTTTGCTTTGAAAAATCGTGAGGTAAATCCCTAGGAAAAATTTTCGTTTGGTCGACCTTCTGTGAATTGCATAAAAATGGTCAGAATGGGTTGAAATTTGGAATAGATGATAAACTCATGCAGTTCTTCCCATTAACCGATTTTCACGTCATTCCTATAACTTTCAAAATTTTGCTTCGAAAAATCGTAAGGTTAACCCCTTTGGAAATTTTTCATTTGTTCAACCTTCTAAGAATCGCATCAAAATGGTCAGAATGAGATGAAATTCGAGATAGATGATAAACTCGAGTAATTCTCCCCACTCACTGATTTTGACGTGATTCTTATAAGTTTCAAAATTGTTCTGAAGAGATTATTTGTCCATCAACAGAAAAATCAAGATATTTCGCCTGAAAAAAAAACATCAGGCAACAGATGATACATAGAACTGTATTACTAGTTGCCGTGATGCAGAAGCGCCATCTGAGGACCAAAGGAAAATCTAGGTGCACACCTAAATTTATTTCTACAGATCTCTATGCTAATTAAAATAATATTTGTGCTTCAATACCGTCAGATGGTGCATTAGCTGTTCTGCAACTAGTAATACATTTGATAGTATCATTAGTTGCATAGCAAGTTGATTTTAAGGCGAAAAATTTGTATTTGTTCAACATTCTGTGAAATTGCATTTAAATGGTCAGAATGGGTTGAAATTTGGAATAGATGATAAACTCATGCAGTTCTTCCCATCAACCAATTGTCATGTCATTCCTAAAACTTTGAAAATTTTGCGCTGAAAAATCGTAAGGTTAAAACCCCTTTGAAAAATTTTTGTTTGGTCAACCTTCTGTGAATTGCATAAAAATGGTCAGAATGGGTTAAAATTTGGAATAGATGATGAACTCATGCAGTTGTTTCCATTAACCAATTTTCACGTCAAAAATCTGAAAACTTTTCATTTATTCAACCTTCTAAGAACCGCATCAAAATGGTCAGAATGAGATGAAATGGGAGATAGATGATCAACTCGAATAATTCTCCCCACTTACTGATTTTGACGTGATTTTATAAGTTTCAAAATTGTTCTGAAGAGATTATTTGCCCATCAACAGAAAAATCAAGATATTTCGCCTGAAAAAGGAAACGCCAGGCAACAGATGATACATGGAACTGTATTACTAGTTGCCGTGATGCAGAAGCGCCCTCTGAGGATCAAAGGAAAATCTAGGTGCATACCTAAATTTATTTCTACAGATCCCTATGCCGATTAAAATAATATTTGTGTATTCATACCATCAGATGGTGCATTAGCTGTTCTGCAACCAGTAATACATTTGATAGTATCATTAGTTGCATAACAATTTATTTTACAGGCGAAAAACATTTTTATTTGGTGGACCTTCTGTGAATTGCATAAAAATGGTCAGAATGGGTTGAAATTGAACCATTTTGTATACAACATGCAACTTGTGAATATTTATTAATTTGAAAAACTGAATTCACACTTTGGGCCGGTAGATTAACTTTCTACTCATGAATTCATTTAAATCACTTACATCTAGATCAAAATTGTACTTGCAACTTGAAAAAGTCTGAAATATCTTCAGGTATTAGCTATTCATTGGGACGATTATATCCATAGACTCATAGTAATGGGTTGATATTTCATCATTTGCTGGTTTTTGGGCTTCCTTTAGGTTTTAGTTTCTTTGCTTCACGTCTTGGACAATATGCATCACAATATTCTGTATAAGGTGACACCGAATAATCAGATTCTTGACCAAAATTTGATCATCTAAAAAGTTCCACATATATAATGGTTTATCGAACTTAACTCGAAAAACACAAATGTCATGGTATATTTTGATCTTCATGTTAGTCTTGTACCAAATTATATATTGGGAGGTCTAACACTAATCAAACAGAATTAAATTTATGGAACTATACGAAACTGCTGCAAAAAATCCCGAAAGAAAAACCTACCATAATAAAAATACGGGAGGTATCATAACGAGTTGGACAATTGATTCAAGCTGTTATAACTTTGTCGACGTTTCTTGATCTATCCAGAATTTCAAATGACGCAAGATCTTGTAATTTTATGACGAGTCTTGAAAAAGGAACCATCGGTTCCAAAATGTCGACAAAATTATAAGATCTTGAATCATTTGTCCAACTAACTGCGATACCTCCTGTACTAAATATATTTATAATGGATGAGAACACAGCAGAATTAAGCCTACAAATAATTTCATGCAAGTTTTCAATATTCTGATCATCTATTATACTGGCTTCAGCAAATGAAATACAATTTATAGTTAAAGTTCAGGTGTTCCTTTATTCTATATATCCAAACAAGCTCTAAATGCATTATTTTTTCATCTGTCAAAAGCTTGTTAAATGTTGTAAACTACAAATAAATAAACTTGCTTGCTTAATGATTTGACTAATGGTAAACCATCATTATTAATAAAAATTCACTAAGGACTTATCCCCAAAAGGGAAATAGCAGTCTGAACCAGAAGACACAGTTGGTACCTCATATATTGTACCTAGAAGTACTTGGGTATCCCTTGGCAAGCTTTGATCCGTTCATATTAGTAAAAATAGTATACCATTAGTTTTTTTATTTCCAACATTGTGATGTATCAACCTAATCTGAGTAGTTTACCAATTTCAATGTTGACAAAGCATGAGTTAAACTTCTCCTTCAGTAGAGTTTTTTCTGAAGAACAATAGGATAATGGAACATCATTCAGAACATTTATATTACAAGAACTCATGGAATTATCAGAAATAGTAAAAAATATCGGTTTTGAAATCATACCTCCTGCATTTTTCATTCACTGTGTACTGATTGCTCTAGATTGCTAGCAATTCTAGAAGCTTCAATCCCGCAAGCATGATCTTCCAGCCGCTGTATTGCTCGTTTGGCCCGTTTGTAATATTTCTAACCTAGTGTATAAGCTTACATACCACAGGGTATAAAATACAACCCAAATTACTGGTGAAATTCTCTTTCGAAATGGACGAATGTAGAAAGAGTCTACTGGAAACAAAAAACATATTATAAAGTACGTTTAAAACGTTTATGTGTTCTATGAAGTCCACAATTGAAATTCTGCCCAGACAAAATTCCATCTTTCTATCTATTTCCCAAATAATACAAATAAATAAATTAATTCTACATCATAAAGTTGGGTTAAGAAAACAGAACATAGAGTTACATAAAATCATAGAGTCACAAAGTTATACAGGGGCTCGAGTATGCAACACAAAATACACATAAATACTACACTACAAATCTTATGCCTTTTAATCTTTTATGGAAATGGAGATTAATTTGTACATTTTGAAAGCAATTCTTAAGACTACCAAAGTTTGTCACCTGAAAAAAAAGAATAAGGCAACTAATGATACATCAGAATGTAATACTAGTTGCTAATGAGCGAAAGCGGCATCTGTGAATCAATAGAAAATGTAGGTGTTAGCGTATGTGTACTTTAATAGATTTCTATGAAAGCTCAATGCCTCTTAGTGTTGATATCTATAGACGGCGCTTTAGCTGCTGGCAACTAGTAATACACTGTATGGTATCATTAGTTGCCTAGTTATTCCTCGTCTCGGCCAAAACTTTTAATATTTCTAATAAAATTGATGAAGAATGAATCTCGTTTTTGTTGCTTGCTAGCACCAAATTCTTGAAAATTATTCCGAACCAATGATTATCGAATTCTTATTCAAATATTAAGGTCTCAGTGGTTCAGTGTGCTCATTTGGAATTTTTTCCTCGCTATTCCCGGAACTACTCGTTAAAAGAGTTCAATATGAATCCTCAATATAGTTCTGCTAGTCTAATATACTTCTACTCGTGATAATTAGATGATAAATTGAAGGATTTCTTCCCACTTTTCGATTTTGACGTCATTCTTGACGTATTCGTATTACTATGGTATTAAGAGTTTAATATTTTCATACTATGGTATTATTTTCAAAATTGTGCTTTGAAAATCGTAACTCCTTCGAAAATTTTTGATTTCTTCAACCTATTGTGAATCGCATTGAAATGGTCAGTGTGGGTTGGAATTTGCGGAACAGATGATAAACTAAAGCTGTTCTTTTCCCTTACTGATTTTGACGTCATTCTTAAATCTTTCAAAATTTTGCCTTTAAGAAGGTTAACTCTTTGGAAAATTTTTGCTTTGAGAAATTGACGGAAAACTCCATTGACACGTGCTCAAAGCATTTTAACAACAACTAAACATTGACTTTGGATCTGCTCGAACAGCGGGGTTGTTGTAAAATTTAAAAAAATTGCAAAAAACGACTATAATATTTGAGTAACAAGAAATGTTTACATGAAAAAACCTTTATGACTTTTTCTCCAAATTTTAATAATTTTTTCCTAGCTATACTATCTATGTTTTACCAGAAAAAAATAAAAATTTGAACAGCTCCTTCTGGGTGTTGCAGTTATTTCTTTGTCAGTTAGAATATCTGCAACAGTGGCTTGGTGCCACTGAAGATCAACCAGCCTGTATAGGACCTATTTTCTTCTTTTTTCATCATACTCAGACAACTTCAATGTGACCCCATTTTATCAAGAATGATGTAATGAATAACTGAGTAGGCGTTGAATGGCGAGGCTCAAATGAAACGCACTCAAAGCCCACTTTACCCTTAGGAAGAAGATATTATGCTGGTCTGTGCTGAATCAAATCGATGTAACGCCTCTAGCATTCTAAATATGCAAACAACCCTCATTCATGAACAGCAAATACAGGCAGGAAAATCGAAAGTCTCTACCTACATTTTCCATGGAAAACAGACAGAAAGGAAAACTGAGCATGGATGTAATTATCGATTTTAGAACCAAACAGCTGACTTCGGAAAAAGCTCCAATTCAACGTTGTACCGAGCAATTATCGGAATGTAACAGTCTGTTACATGAAGCTGTAACTTTCGTAACATGACTTTATTTATTAGTGTTACACCCCTTAGGTTATACAGGGTGTCCTAAATTGGGAACTTCTGCGAAGATGCCAGCGCCCTAGCGGATAAATTTGGAACCTGTCCAAGCTAGTAGTTTTATGTAAACAAACCTTAGAAATGTGGTGGAGAACGAATATTTATTAAGCAGAGCTTGAATATTTAAAGAAATTATTATAATTTTGTGTAAGATTTCGTGAGAAGGAACTTTTCGTTTGGATCACGATATAAAATCGTACTTTAAATCGTTCCTGGAGGATAATTTCAGTGTTATTTTAGTGTATGTTGCTTGGTGGATGAAAATGAACTAATATCTAAGTGAACTTGAATTTCTGGAAAAATACGCACCTCAATAAGTAATTTAAGGACTCTTATTTATGTAAAGAAGTGCTGAATGCAGGCTATATTATGTGGTAAATCTAGAATCAGTCCAAATGATATGACTTCTTCTTTGTTGACAAACGAGTGAATCAATAAAATGAAAACAGATTTTCTGCTTCAGTTCTTTTGCATCGTATTTCTCAAGAAAAGGAAACAGATAGACATATAATTGATTTCATTTTCATATTACAGCAGCTCAAGATACACATACAAAATGAAAAATGTCACAGCTGGTTCAACCTACCTATATATAGAAATGAAAAGTATTAATGTATTTATATGAATAACTTCAGCTATTATCAACTCTAACAATATATCTAGTTTTTGTCAGGTTTTCAACCAGACCACTCTTTCAGAATATGATTTTGTGTCGTATGTGAATTAGGTAGCTGCAGAAGTGCTCGGTAGTTTCTCTGCAGCATTTTTCTTCAAAATTCTCTTATTTTCATTTACACCTGAAAACATCATGACATGAAGTTGTTTCGAAATGAATACATTGTAGGTAATTTACCTTTATGAAAATAAACATCTTCAGAGAAATGCAGTGAACATACTTTCATGTATTTCGTGACCTGTTTTCCAATCTTCAATTTCCAAAGCTAGGCCTTTCTTCTATCATTGAGTTATCTGCCAAATGCTGTTTCCAAATTAACTTTTCTTTCATTTGGCTTTGAAAAAAATGAAAACTAGAGGCACCAGATGATCCTTTCTTCTTTGACCATGAATAACATTGAGTTGAGGCACACAACAATAGTCATTTCGGGAGGATGCCATTTCGAATTGATACAATCGAAAATTTTAATCGGAAGGAAAGGAATCGATTGATGAATATTACAAACACTTTCGGTATACCAAAATTTCAACTCGGAGAACAACACAAAAGCTCGAAAAAGAACTCCAAAAGTAAGCAAATTACGTTAGAATAACAAGCACGTCGAAAAACTACTAGCTTGGAAGTGTTCGAATTTCTACCGCCAGAGGACGTATCGCTTAGCAGTAGTTGCGAATTGCAGGTACAAACGAAGGGGGGAGATTCTTCGCATAAATTTAAAGAAAAAAGGTTTTGTTTTCGTGGTACACGCTATCAAAGTTTCGATAGTAATGTTCAGATATGGAGAGAAAATATGTCATATTTCATCGGTATCTTTGCATTTTCCGGAATATTTCAAACAATACTGATAGAAAATACCAGACAAAATCACGAAGTTTTTGTTTCCTAGATCAAATCCACGAAAAATTTACATCAGTCAAATAATTATTCTTCAATTCATTGGATCTCTTCCACCCTTCCCAAACTTGTAACAATGTGTCGAGGAAAATACCTAACACCGTAACACTACCCGGAAAATGTAACACAACTGTTACAACTGAAAATTCCTCTTTCAGTCGCAACACAACAGGGTACTAAAGAAGTAGGACCTATAGTGTATTTGCTCATAATTTAAGTGTCTTCAATTTTATCCCCTACTTTTCTACTTCTACAATTTTCGATATTCGTGTTGTTGTCTATTTTCAACCCCTAGATATATTTTTTTGAGATATTTATGGAACATGTTCATGGAAATGGATTATATAAGGGAGTTTGATATCAGACTAGATAAGGAATATTATTATCCCGGGGAACAGATCAACGGTTCTGTGATTTTGGACACCATCGAGAACTTCAAGTTGAGAAGTAAGCACGGATAATATTTTATGTATTTTTTTCATTTCTGGGGGATATTTTTGAGAGCACATTTGAAGCACGTGTAAGGGCGTGTCATGGAAATTGAAGAGATTCATGTTCGATTTTATGTATCCTTCTTATTATACAGGGTGTTCAGGAATAAGGATCATTAAGGGTGTGAATCCCTAATTGGTGATTTTAAGAAGAAAATTCAAAATTAAGCTAGGTTCTTTACCTCTTAACTTTTGCGGTACAAGGTGGGGAAATTTTGAGAACTTTGTTTCATCAAAACTTTAACATACTTTTCCAATGATTTCAATGCAATTTGGCACAAGAACATTGATCATTTTAGTACTTTTTGAGTGCACGTTCTAAGAAACAACGTGCTACATTTTTGCCAAATTTCATTTTCAAATTTTGAGCCGAAACGGTTTCAAAATACTAGGTTGGACTCACTGATGACGAAACCGGTGTCAAAATCGATTCTGTCCGGCCGGCCGGCCAACGACACGATAACTGTCGAAAGAAGTGAGCTAGCGACTTGCAACTTTCGGATAAGGTCGTGCATTGAAATGCGCCGGTTGAGTTCGTTAATGGGATGAATCGGTTGAATGGTTTCGGTGTTATGGTCATTTGAAATTTCGAGATTGATTTCCTGATATTTCAGGAACTACCCACTCGATTGAATTGAAACTTGACAGTAAGTTGGAGCATTACAACGCGAAACTTTTCACAAAATTTCGTTGAGATCACACTGCCAGTAAATTTTGAAAAATTGTATTCCGAAGTTTCTTTCGAAAAATTTCTTTTTCGGAAACTGTTCGATGAATCCGGAAAGAATTACTGCTCATACCTTGAAAATCATATTTTACCCCAGTGTACCAAATTTCATTTTGATGTGACTATAACTCTGGAGATATTGAGAAAAAAATATATAAAATTTCCTCTCGATATCGTTGTTTTTTCCGAAATAACTGAAAAAAATATGATCCAATCAAAATGAAACTTGGCAGCTAGTTTGGAAATGCTCATGGGCAACTTTGTGCAAAATTTCGTGACGATAGTGTCATTAGAACAATTAAAAAAAAACGAAATTTGTTTTTTCAACTTTTCAATATTCTGTGATCTTCTGATCATATTATCCTCATGATATTCTGTATGAACCTTCGAACTGTCATTTTTCGATGAAGTACTGGATTTCAATTCGATCTAATCCGTCTTTTTAGAAATATTGGAAAAACGAAATTTTGAATGGGTATATCTGCGGAATCATTAGGTGGATTTTACCCATTCACGAATTCGGCCTTCATAATCATGGTCCAAACCTACTCTATAATTATCGAGTTTCTAAGTTGTTTCTTTCGGAATTTATTGGTTTTACGGTCGGCCGTTAGGCATTCGACGAAGATCGAATTTGTAGATTGGTAAAATACGCCCAATGGTTCCGTAGGTTGACCCATTAAAAGTTTTATTTTCCCAATATTTCAAAAAATACAGTAGTTTATCGAAAAAACCTGGAAAAGCACTGACATGAAGTCAGCAGCTTTACAAGGTTTTTAAGAAATTATTATGTTTACGATCTGCCGTTAGGGCGTGGAAGAATAGAACAAAACGAATAAAATATAATTGTAATTTGCACTGAATTTTTCAGCTATCAGGATACTTCTCAGAGGAAAAGCTCATGCCGAGTGGAAAGTGCTTTTATCAGGAGACAGAAGAACTGTAAGTACCCATTTTGAAAATAAATTATTTCGAACAATCTTTCTAAACACAACATATCCAAATAGAGGAAATTTTACTCCATAATGAACCCATCAGAGTAAAAAAAAAATCTCAATTGATCTACCCACTTCCGGAACAACTCCATCTAAGAAATAATACTTTATACATTCACTCGAAACTTTTTTCAGGTGAAAGATGAACAATATTTCATCGACGAACGTCAAGTGATATGGGGTGAAAAAAACCTAGAAACAACAATACCCATTTTACCTAGAGGCCTACACAAATTTCCTTTCAGGTTTGTTGTTCTTCATTATTTATCTTAAATTCTAGGATTATTTGATAGACTTGTCAACGTTATCACTCATGATCACCTCGATATTTCAAAGAAATGTCTACTTCTTACCTTCCTCAACTGATTAAAATAAGTCGAAATAACTTTTTTCACACGTTCACAAGTTGCCAAACTCTCATGTTTTTTTCCAGATTTTTCCTTCCAGAATCTAGTCTACCTTGTTCCTTCGAAAGCAAACCATCCTGGATAAGATATTACTTCAAAGTTACCATCGATATACCCTATGCAAGTCCACCACAAGGAATGAAGTACTTCACAGTAATTGGACCACATATTGATTGCATGGAAGAGCAATACCTTGTAAGTACAAATTCCTATAGATTATTCCACAATCTAAGACATAAACATCTAAATATCACAAAGTGACTCACATTGTTACCTAAAAGTATTTCACTAGGATATACCAGATGTGTGAAATAATGGTCACTTTCTCTCTCACATATCTACATTTGTGGTAGAAAGTGTTGAACCTTTTTGTGATCAGAAATAGACAATAATTGCACCATCATGTGAATAGCAATACCATGCCTGGCTTTATGTTAGGATGTAAAGACACAATCTGTTACAGAAACCGGTCGTGTTGGAAGACAGAAGCAGTACGTGCTGTTGGTGTTGCAAGAAAGGCACTCTAATGTTGAGGGGTGTTTTAGAAAGATCGGCCTACGTATGCAAAGAAAGTGTCAAATTGAAGGTTACAATTGACAACCAATCGGATAACGAGGTTAGACTTGTTGTCAGATTGGAGCAATGCTGTGAATTCTTCATCGATAGAGGTGTTCTTGGGGTCAGCAAAGATGCCAAGTATCTTGTGTTCGAATATAGGTGAGAAAAAAACGAACATCGTTAAAGGGGCCGTTCAGGGTTCATATCTTGGGCTGATGAATTTCTTTGAGGTTCCACTTTTATATTTTAAAGTCAGACGAATGAGCCCTTCAGCTCTGTAGACTAGTTGCTGTTGTTAAGATGGCTGTCTCCTTCAGGTGTAATGGGATATTTCTTTTATAGAGGTAGCAATGTGAAACCACACACAAGAAGCAAGTGGGACAGTGCCAATAGTTTAGTGATACCTCCCATGCCTACAACATTAGTTGGAATATGTAGACTGGTACAAATATATTATATTTTGACTGTGAGTATCACTTAAATGAATAGATTAACATTGCTTTCGATTGTTGTTCAAATTCTAACAATTAGCTCAGCACGAAATTTTGCACCTAGTTGCGTGTTGGTATTCTCCACCTGATTACAAAGTTTCAATCTGACTGCATTTGTACTTCTTGAGATATTGCGGTAATAACGTAAAAATTCCAAATAACAATAAAATTTGGCACAATTTTTTCCTTATATCTCCGAAAGTTGATATCGGATCAAATTGAAGTTTGAAACATCGTTGTTAAATACTGACTTCAAGGTTTTTGTCGAATTCCATTGGAATCAAATCAATATTTTCAGAGAAAAAAAAAATTCATCCAAAATTTTAAAAAATTTCGAATATAATTTTTTTAAAATTTTCTAACAACTGGGTTCACACGAAATTCTGCTATAAGTTGCGCATTGGTATTCCAAAACTGTCCACCAAGTCCAAATTTAATCGAATCAATACTTCATGAGATATCGAGGAGTTAACCTAAAAATTTCAAATGGGCCTAACTCCTAAACTATCTAACCGATTCCACCCATTAACGAACTTAACCTTTATATTTGGACTCCAAATCTATTCTGACAATTTTTGGTCGCTTAGTCTTTTGATTCGAAAGTTAGAGCACATGCGGTTGCCGGACGGACAGAATTGAATTTGACCCCGGATTCGTCTTCAGGGAGTTCAACCATTGTATAAATAAAAAAATTTATACAATGGTTCAACTCCATCGTTTGAGACTATTTTCGGCTCAAAATTCGAAAATTACAGACATCGTGTCGAAATGATAACGCACTGTTCCCTAGAACAAGCGCGTAAAGAGCTAATATAAAACATTTTGCAAATCAACTCAAGTACATAATACTCATCATCAACACAAACGAAATTGTACAATACCGAAAGGGTAGTTGAGCCCTGTTGGACTGCAGTATAGTAAAGAAAATTTCACTAGCGCCATCTGAGGAAAATCTCATGCATCCAAATCCTCCCAGATGCAGAAAACTATACAAGCAATTTCGATTCATCGTTCAAATCATTTCGAATGTCAATAGTTTATGAACTTAAAGTAAAAGAACATTCATTTCATTTATAATTTTAAAAGACAATTTTCTCAGGTGAGCTTATATAACGATAAAGAACCTGATCTCGTTCAGATGCAGTTTCCACTAACAATTGGAACGGTACCTTTCAGGATTCCGAATAGTAACCAAACACCGACAATAAAATACGGTGAGTGTTAATATTTTTAGTTCCTCTTCGAGGAATCTAAAGTATGATTTTTCAGAACATGCATGTTCCCATGTAGAAGGGGGCAGGTACATTGGTCCAGAATTTCTTCTGGGACAGGTGTACGATGGAAACGAACACCATTTGAGGTAGGTATTAATTCTGAAAAAAATTCGTTAATGGAAAATTTTATGAATTAAAACATTATCACAAAAAATTTTATAGGGAATTTCGAGTGTTGTGTATTTCAACTTACACGTTTTCAATTTCAACTTTCAAAGATTCATGGTAATATATGACCACTTAAAGAAAAAATGTCCTCATAAGGAAATTTTTGCGCTACTAGATGCTTAAGAATGTTTCAATTTCATCAGGATATCTATTGAAAAACTGCTCTTGAGTATATTCCGCATAAAAAATTTTAAATCAATATTTTGTACACTAAAAAATTTTAAAAAGCACTGCTGTGAAGGCAGCAGCTTTTGAGCGCATGTTCAATGTAGATGACCGCTTCAGCAACGAATTTGAGCATGCACGCAAAAGCTGCTGCCTTCACGGCAGTGCTTTTTAAATTTTTTTTTTGATAAATTACTGGATTTCAATTCGATCTAATCTGTATTTTTGGAAATATTAGAAAAATGAAATTTTGAATGGGTATATTCAAAAATTATTGTGTTTGCGCAGTCAGCCTAACGGCCGACTGCGTAAACACAATAACTTCCGAAAGAAACGACTCAGAAACTCGATATTTGTAGAGAAGGTGTGGACCTTAATTACGAAGGCCGAATTCGTGAATGGGTAAAATCTACCCAATGATTCCGCAGAGATACCCATTCAAAATTTTATTTTTCCAATATTTCCAAAAATACAGATCAGATCGAATTGAAATCCAGTACTCCATCGAAAAATTACAGTTCGAAGGTTCATACAGAATTTAATGAGGATGATATGGTAAGAAAATCACAGACATTTTTTTTTCAAATTGTTCTAATGACACGGTCATCACGAAATTTTGCATAAAGTTGTCTTTCAGCATCTTCAAACTATCTGCGAAGTTTTATCAGGACTGAATCAGTATTTCTCGAGTTATACCGAAAAAAACGATATCGAGAAAAAACCTCGAAATTTGACATATTTTTTCCCGATATCTCCAAAACTTATGATCATATCGAACTGAAATTTGGTAATCTGCTGTGAAATATGAAGCTCAAAGTGTGAATGGAAATTTTTTTTTTTGAATATGATGAATGGTTTCCGAAAAAAAAAATTTTTCGAAAAAAATTTCGAAAAATTTTTTTTTTTAAATTTACTGACAATATGATCCTGACGAAGTTTGGCTCAAAGTTGCGCGTCGTTGTACTCCATCTAACTGCCAAGTTTGAATCCAATCGCTTAAGTAGTTTCTGAAATAAAAAATAAATAACTTTAAAATTTAAGTGCCTATCGATTTTGACACCGGATTCGTCATCAGTGAGTCCAACCTAGTCGATTGAGACCATTTTCGGCTCAATCATCCAAAATTCCATTCATTTGGACAAAACGATAGCACGCTGTTCCCTTAGAACATGCGCGCCAAAACATGTACAAGGTGTCCCAAAGTTTTTTCAGTCTCAGCCAATTTACAGAATATTATTAAATTACACTCAGAATTTTCAACATCATATCTTAATAATTTGCATTCAATTGAAGCCAAATATTGAAGAATTTCACGGAATATGTTGGTGATTTGTATAGGAAATAACAAAAAAAAAAAATAGAAGGTAATAGCTCACAGTTTCAGAATTATAGGGGGTGTCCCATTTGAAAAATCCAAAATGTTCCTACTTTCTGACATGCACGACTACTTTGGCAGATTTTAAAAATAATATTAAAATTTCCAAAATAATCCCGTTTCCCATTCTTCAAAAAAGTTTGGACTTTAGAACACCATATAATTCGGAATTCTAACCAATTTTTCTTCTTTGCAGAGAACCCGTAGTTTTATACAAACCACTTTATGCAACAGTTGATAAAACTGCAGAAAATTAAGGAACATGGCAATAACAAGCAGGGTTTTAATTTTTTTCAGATCAATTTGTGAAGACTGAATATATAGAGAAAATAGTGTCAATTTTTTAATTTTGTAACGAAAACACGAATTATTATTCGAATCTATCCGTTTATTCTATTTAAGTGAAGGAGTATAAAATAGAACTGACTTTCACTGTGAAGGTGCAGGTGAAAAAAATTGATTTCATATGCAATTTTTTCCATGCATCTCTAAGTAATGGTCATGACTAAGGTGATTGAAGGAATTGGAATTGAGTTGATGATAAATTCGACCTTAATCTATAAAATTCACGATATTAGGTATATTGATATCAGGAAAATTATGAACAACTTAAATGCTAGTTGATAATTTTTGAGTAGGTTATTTTTCAGATTTTCTGGAGTATTAGAATAATCAAATGAGAAGGCATCTTTCATTCTTCTTGAATTAATATTGTGTATTTTTTTGGATGGATTATTTAGAAATTATTTTTCCAATGCATTGAATACACAGTGCAGAATTTGACATATAGAACTCTCGCGAGGATACGTTCCGATATATAGATTAATAATTTAATAATATTATACCTTCCCAGAAAACTCCAAGCACCAAAATGTATCCATTAAAAAAATATGTGGAAGTATAAATTCAGAGGCCAAATTTATTTGAAAATTATAGTGCATGTTTTGATATTGAAAATCTTTGTACACAGTTAGATATAATTTAAGACACAATAAATAAAGTGACTTTTAAACCTGGAAAAAAATCAAACAATTCTCAGAGGAACACACCATTAGATATTTACGTAAATTTTTAGAATATTTCAGAAACAAAAGAGGTTTTGAGGTAATTCCAACATAAATATTTATTCAGGACTTTATCATCATATATCCATTGTGCCAAATTTCATATCTTCCGTAAACTTCCAATTGAGAATTTTTTTTTCTCGCAGCATGTATATTCCTTAAGATATTCAGCTGGCATTCGATAATTGAGTACATTTTGTGATTCACAACATATGACATGTCAATTGTAGGTGAAAATCCAAAGGGTTTAATTTTCTGGAACAATGCCCTTTTTTTCCCTTCAGAACTTTTTTGTGGTGCACTACTGGTAGTTGAAAACCAAAAAGCTCGTTTATCAAGAACCTTAAATATTAATTTTTCCATCAGAGTCTGAAAAGAATCATAATTTTCCTGACGAATTAGATCATGAAGTTTAAAATTGAGATTAATTTTCCTATTTTTAAATTACCAGTGGCGCACCAAAAACAATTCTGTTCAAGAAAATATAAAACTTTTAAAGGCTGAATATATTGAGAAATGTAAATGTTTTAAGGAAAAAATCCCATTTCAACACCCTCTATTTCGAAAACTTAGCTTTTGGGAGCCCATGTTCTTGATAGAAACTTTTATTTTCGATATCCTCAAAGTTATCAACTTTCTTCCTTAATATCTTTAATTTAATAATAATAATAATAATAATTGAGTTTATTTCGAAAAAGGAATATTAGGTACACCTGTATATTTCTCATAAACGAATATTGACATATACTACACTTGATCTCTGTGTACATCGATTCTTAAAAATTATATGATTGTCTTGTCACACAAATTTAGTGGATAAACAATCGTGATATTCTTTCTAGATATATTTTTTGTATGAATATCCACTTTGCGATTGATTTACATGGTTTTGATGTTAATATATAGGAAAAATAGATATAAAGTCGAGATGAAATTTTATGAATGTTAATAATATGAATGTTATGATATGTAGTTTAAAAGAAAATATCGTATATTTATATGGTTGTTGATTGTTTTGTCATAGTTAATAAATGTTTCCTTATACACGAGATTACAGTTTATTTATTACCCATCTACAAATGAATATTTAATTCATGAATCGAATTATTTCGTTTTTTTAATACATGGGAATTGGTATTATTTACGACCCAATTTAAGACCCAAATCTAGTCCTAAACCAAGTCCCAGACCCAATCCCATTCCTTGCTGTTGTTGCCTTCTCTGATTTTGCTCTTGTTGCTGCATGGGTTGTCCTTGTTGGGATTGCGAAAGCCCAAAAGAAAGACAACACATCTGCAATATTATGGTACATTCATTAATTCGGCAATAAAAACCCATCTTTTCGTTCACACCTCTTGATTCAAACTGCCTGAAACCTAAATTTGCCGTGAACCTATAAATCTCAGTGAAAGCCACACCTGTATATGCGATGTCACATTCATGCCGTTCGATTATATCAATTGTGAGTCACATAAGGATATAAACCAAAAGCAGATATTAATGAGTTGTGAAGTGACAAACAAAAAGAAGAATTAAACTTTCTAAAGAATAAACTAAACACAAAAGTAGTTACACCAATACCATGTCACATTTATGGGGTCCAATCAAAGCAATTGTGAGTCACATGGACAGAAAACATAGGCATGGCTGGATAAGTTGTAAAGTGTCCATATTAAGGATGTGAATCCTTAAGTGATTGAAACTAAAAGGATAATTGAGCTCTCCTGTGAACTTCTTGAACCTTTTCAGATTTGAAAGGATCTACATGAAGGGAAGAAGATGTAAATCGATATTTTGTGAAAAATAAAATGATCTGAAATTGAAATGAGAGTCCCCGTGACGTCTCTGCGATAATTTTGTGCTAAATAAGGTGTTCTGTCAGCTCGAACTAAGTGGATGTAGAAGGCAATACAGAGTTTCAATTCTTCGTAGGTAAAAATTTAATAAAATTATTAATTTGACTCTAAAGAGGTAAGCTATTCATTTTCCTATTCCGAATGAATCACGGTAAATTTCAATGAACTTATACATGAATTTATTAAAATATACTTACGAGTAGTACCAATAACAATAAAAAACTTCTCCAAATGATCGGCTTCATTGTGACAGTTGCATGGGAAAAATTCGTATTTTTATAACAATTCCGGAGATTCTTATCGATATAATGAGAAATTCGCATGTTTGCAAATTGTATCACTGTGGAATTTAAATAATAGCAGATAAATTTTTTACTTTGAACTGAAGTTTAAATACTGTAATAATATCGGTTGCAATAGAGCGACGAAATGAAATTTTCGATGATTAAAGTGTTAATGACATCAATTAGATACATCAGCTCTATGTATAATGAAATGCATAGTGTGAATCAAACAAAGCATAAAATTGTACAGAACATATTTTCATTCGATTATATGATGTGTTAATATTGTTGAAAAAATAGTTATTTATGTATCAAGGGTGTTATGGAGATGATAATTACCGAGGGCAACAGATTTCAATCCCGAGGGACGGCAGTCCCAAGGGATTGTAAGTTGCCTGAGGTTGTTAACATTCAATAACTCACCAGAGGGATAATTGATTTTATTGCAAACTAATGAAACATGAAAACCTTATTTCGTTGGTTTTCAAAATCAAACGGACGTTGTTGAAAAATGAAGTGTATTGGCATGATTACCATGAATATATCAACTGACAAGTTTGTAAATATTATTTGTCAAATTTATTTATTCGTGAAAATGAATGAAAGCTTGGAGAGAATTTAGATTTAAGGCGATTTGTTACAGAAGGCTGGGAAAACTCGAGCCGTACTACTACAGATAAAGTCGGAACCTAAGTATAAATAAAAAATAATATGACAAATTCAACAGTGGCTGAAAGTTAACCGCATAATGATGTTGGTTTACATTCAAGACATGGTATGTGGTTGTTCTTCTACATTCTAATCTAAGTAAATTGATTTATTTTTGTTACAATTTGAAGTGGTCAATATCAAATTTAATGATGAGAGTTCATAATGACAAAAATGGTAGTGAGTTTCATGAACAGGAATATTCGACAATTGTTGCTTTTTTTTGTAAATACATTAGAGGCAGTCAAAGATTTATAACTGCTAAGTATAACTCCCAAGGAAGTTTATAGTTACGATATATAAGGCTTTATTTGTCTAAAATGTATCAATATGAAATAAAATATTTAATTTTCCTCAACTTGAATGAAAGGGATATTTTCAAATATCATTAAATTCGAAAAGAGAGATTTATAACTGCTTAGTATAAATCCCAGGGGGGTTGTAACCATGTTTGATAGTTACAACAACTAGGGCTTCATCTGTCTATAATCTATCAATATGAAATAAAATATTCAATTTTCCTCAACTAGAATGAAAGGGATATTTTCAAATATCATTAAATTCGAAAAGAGAGATTTATAACTGCTTAGTATAAATCCCAGGGTGGTTGTAACCATGTTTGATAGTTACAATAACTAGGGCTTTATCTGTCTTTAATCTATCAATATGAAATAAAATATTCAATTTTCCTCAACTAGAATGAAAGGGATATTTTTAAATAACATTAAATTCGAAAAGAAAGATTAATAACTGCTTAGTATATCTCCCAAGTGAGTTATGGCCATGTTTGATAGTTACGATAACTAGGGTTTTATCGTTCTATGATGTATCAATATGAAATAAAATATTTACTTTTCCTGTACTAGAATGAAAGGGGTACTTTAAAATATTATTTAATTCGAAAAGAAATACTTGAACACATTTTTGATTATAATGAATGGGATCTTCTGTTATGTAACGAATAGGTAGGTGCAATATAATGGAAATAAACATTTTTTCCCGAATTCAAGAAATCGTTCTCAGAATTTTGTATTTTATGAAATTAATTATAACTCTCGTGAAACAATTCACAAAATCATGTAATATTTCGAGAGATATGCATTTTTTTTGTGCTGCTCGATTCCAAACGTATTCAATTAGGACGAAATTGGATCAAATTTCGGGAGGATTATATAACTAAAAGAGTAATCAACAATATTTCAGAAATTTTCTAAATCAGCATCTTTCCTTCAATTAAATGCTCTATCTCAGAAACTGTACATCGAATTTCGTTGTAATTTTGCATTTTGCTTCAAGACGAAACATTTCAACCAAGTGCAGGATTTCGATTCGATAACACATGTATTTTAGGAAATATAATGAAAATTAACTTCGAATAGGAACGTGAACCCATCTCAACCAAATGTTTCATTCTTTCACCCTACGCCCAGCTCGTTGTTACGCCCATGGTATTGACCGTTGTCTGACGCATCCGCGGTCGCAGTTTCGCTTTGGTTCCCTTGGGGTTTTGAGCAGTTTTGCATTAGATGCTTTGTTCGTTCGTCTTAAAAATATTTACTCACGTATTGTCAGCAGTGTGAAAACAGTGAACTGTGAACTAATTACTAATCGCAATCAGTGGTCCTTGGCCTAAGCATGATACTCGATGCCATCATTCAGAAATCGTCGACTTTGTTACATTTCATAATATGAGACAGTTCAAAATGTGGGTGATTTGAAAGGTGACTTCAGTAGTTGACTTGACACAGTGCCAGGGTCATAGATGAAAGTGAGTTTTGTAAACTGCGCGTAAAGTTAATTGTCTTGGGGATACTCTGTGAAAGTATAAACAGTGAGTCAATTTAACAACCCTTAATGTCTTAGCCCCCATGCAAAATCAGAAAAAAAAATTGTGGTTTGTAGGGGGACATTTCATACGGTTGGTTCCAAACAGTTTGTATCAACCCTGTGAACGTGATGACAGCAACCCCTAAAATCTTAAATGGAAGGGGGTCAAGTGGCAACTTGTTTCGAAGGTTATTTGATTGCCTTTTCAAAAGAGCGACTCGCAACCCTTTTTACGCGCTTGTTCTAGGTAACAGCGCGTTATTTTTTCGTCACGATGTCTGTAATTTTCGAATTTTGAGCTGAAAATGGTCTTAAACGATTGGGTTGAACTCCCTGAGGAAGAATCCGTGGTCAAATTCAATTCTGTCAGTCCGTCCGTATGTGCTCTAACTTTCGAAGGAAAAGATTAAACGAATTGAAATTGTCAGATTAGGTTTGGAGTCTAAATATCTCGGTCAAGTTCGTTAATGGGAGGAATCGGTTGGATATTTTCGGAGTTAGGACCATTTGAAATTTTGAGGTTAATTCCTCAGTATCTCATGAAGTATGTACACGATCAAGTTGAAAATTCGTAGACAGTTTTGGAATACCAACGCGCAACTCAGAGCAGAAATTTATGTGGACCCAGTTGTAAGAAAATTGTAAAAAAAAATTATTCCAAAATTCTTGAAATTTTTGATGAAAATTTTTTTTTCTCTGAAAATATTGATTAGATTTCAATGAAATTTGGCACAAACCTCAAAGTCAGTATTTAACAACAATGTTCTAAATTTCAATTTGATCCGATATTTACTTTCGGAGATATGAGCAAAAAAATGTGGCAAATTTGGTTGTTATTTGGAATTTTAACGTTATTTCCGCAATATCTCGAGAAGTACAAATGCAATCAGATTGAAACTTCGTAATCAGGTGGAAATTAACAACACGCAACTAAGTGTAAAATTTCGTAGTGATCTTATAGTGAGAATTCGAACAAGCGCGGAAAAGCTCTTAACCTCACGTGTTTTTCTAGATTTTTTTTTTTGATTTTGCATGGGGGCCGAGATAAAATTGGTAGGTACCTTTCAAATTGACATACTGTATACTGGTCATAAAAAGTAAAATTTTTCAAATAATCAAGAATAACGTTCATCGTTTCACTGATGTAGTGAACAAGAATGAGAGATGAATTTACAAAAAAACGATAAAATTGCATATTTTCGAAATTCTTCCATTCGATTGGTTCCTTATTAGTTCTTATTTTATTTTCTGTACCTGTACCTTTAATATTTTCCATATATTTCTTGTAATTTATTGTTTTCATTGTGAGTCGAATTATGACAATAGTTCTGGAGATGTATTCATTTGAAAGCTTGAATCCTTAATTAATATTTAAAGGACTGCTATTCAGAAATATAGCACTTGTATATTTCAAAATGTTGTCCTAAAGTTCCATGCCAAAATTTGTGAATATAATATAGGATAAGACCAGAAAAAAAAATTTTCTAGAAAAAATAATCATTGAACCTTTGGTTTTCAAGTAGTGATGAAATGTTTGTTTTATTGATCTCCTATAAATGCAGTCGATCTCAAAAAGTATTTTTTTACATAACTCTTTCTACAATAATGAAATGAAATCTTGTGATTGAATGAGAAAGCTTGAAGGTTCGTGCACAATTTCAGAAGGTCAATATGAAAACAAGATCGCCAAATCTTCTCATTTGGAAGTAAAGTGCATTGGCGGGGTCAATACGTGAAAAGTCGATCTCTTTGGCTACGAATTTGAAATGTCGAAAAGCAGACTTTACGTTGTTTAATTTTTTTTAAATTTATGCAGTGTTTGGTTGAAAAACATTGAATTTATTGAAAAACCATTTCAATAGCATTGAGGGAATTGGATTCTGATCATTAATGAACTTTGGCATTGCCGCGCAATTCCCGGTACGTATTTCAGGATTTCCTAGATCAAATATGAAGATAAAATTAAATCGCACTGACCTTACTTCCACTAACCTAGGATGAACTTGATTTATCTGCATTGATCGATAAGAATTCCATATTTTAATTAAAACGACATACATTTATCATTTACGAGAGCTGATGAAATTGCGGCGATGCCAAACTTCATACTGTGAAAATGTTCAAGGATGATTTGTGACTTGAGTGAAAGTAGGAACTATTCTGGTAGTAGAAAAAGTGATCTGAAAATCTGAATCTGAAATTTTCTATTTTCATGTGAGATGTCAAAAATTTGAGTTAATTAGAAACATGAGCAAATTAACTGTGTTAAAAACAAATATGGAACTGAAATTGCACGTGCAAATTCCTGTCATCAGAGTTCTTCGTGTTTCAATCCTGAATTTCTTGAAGAGACCCTATGGAGAGATCAAACAAATGAACAATTTCCTACTAGTATTACGTATCATTGAATTACGTTTTTACAATAACAAATCAGTTCTTCATGGATAATCAACAATTATGATATCATTATCATACATGAGTCATGTGAACCATGTAAGTTTATTACGAAATAAGTGTCATTTAAATGAGTTAATGGTAGAAAGGGTATAAATAAAAAAAATATCTGGAAAAGCACTGGTTTTGATGAATTTGTTTAAAAAAACACGATCACTTCCGAAAAGAACAGATTGAGGACTCGATATTTATAGAGTCGGTAAGATCTCAATGTTTAAAAAGGGTAAAACAATTAAAAAATCCTGTGGGAAAAATAGAGTTTTCACCCCCCAATATTTGGAACAACAATTTAAATTGAATTGAATAAGAATACAGTATGTAGAAAAAATAACACACTATCATTTCCAAAAGGAAAATCTTTATTTCAGCGATCGATAATGACGGCATATAGCCGAAATATATCGCTGAAATAAAAATTTTCCCTTTGGAAACAATAGTGTCTTATTATTTTTACATAATGTATCAGATTAAACCACACACTAAAATGGAGAGATTCATCAAATTTATGAATAAAAATAGTTTTTTATTTGTTCCGGGCAGTTTCTACGAAAAAGGATGCCTAATGAACAATGCAAACGATCAACAGAACGAACTGCAACGTTTCAGAGTACGAATCTGACTCCTTCATCAGACAAACGAGAATTGCAGAATATATTTTTTTTTTATTTTTTGTTTTTTGAGACTCTTCCGCAACTTCTCTCGTCTGTCCAAAGAAATTTGGTACAATATTTTGAGATATTGACTACAAATTATTTGCACGAATTCATCGGAATCTAATGAATAGGTTCCGGAATGAAAATTCTCCAAAAATATTTTTTAACTCACAAACCATATCGAGAATAGGGTTGGTTTTATTCCCCCTAACATATTTTCCAATTGCATTCAAGCTAGGAAATTCTGTTGAATTCTTCCTTGAGTTTCTTCAAAGATCATAAACGAAAATGAAACATATAAAATGAGGAATGACTTATTGTGGAGAAAATTCCAAAAGCGTTAAATTTATGAATTTTACATATCTTGTTTGTCCTGAAGCAGCTTAGGGTTCATATTCCTGATTATCGGTTCCTTCTATTTCAACATCCTGTTTCAATAATGGGCTAATAGAGTTCTGTTCGATGGACCTACACAATTAAAGTAATTGCCTTTGTTTAATTGTTCATTAACCTTATTTTGAAATGTATAGACTGTAATCTAATTATCTGATTCAAATGATGAAATTTCATAAAGTTGAGAATGAGAAAACATCAGACTGTCCATTGTATGATTATTAGGTGAATGATTAGTGTTATCCTTAAAAAGTGTATAAAATTAGTATTTCTGATTTGTCATTTCCTAGTGAGTTCATCTTTAATCTGGATTTTCACAGGATATAGGAGAGTGGTTTATGAGATAACTCGGGCGTTTCGTGGATGTATTTCTACTTCTTCAGAGCTACAACAAATAATCTGAAACGTCGGCTTTTGTTGAACGATGTTTTTCATAATTAAAATTCATTTATCTCCACGCGAAATGTGCTTGCTTAATTACTCATCAAAATTCAAGGATATCAACAGGACAAAATCCGAAAATGGAATATCCAATAATTTCTCAAATCAAGAAAATTACTACCTACGATCATCATGATGCAAATGTATGAATAGCAACACAGTGTGTTCGAAAAAAAGTTACAACTTAGTTACTTGGAACCCTGGAAAGCAAAAATTTTGATTTTGAATTGCCAATATCCCTGTATCATTCTCGTTTGAAGAAATATGTCTCTTATCATACAGGGTTGTCCAAAACTGAGGGCTTTTCTGACACATACTAAAACGCTAAAAAATTAGTTGTTTCAAATGGAGTAACTTTTATATCGTGAGACGTGCAGAAAAAAATTAAATTTCTTTCTAAATTATATACCATGTTCCTACACCTTAATTGTAAGGTTTTCGAATTGAAAACAAGTTTTCATGCCAAGATGAAGAACATATGTTTACGGTTTCCATTAAATATTATAGAACATGTTCATTATGATGATTTGACAATTGGCATCGTTTATAATAATAGTTTTTCAGTGAAATCCATGTTAATCAATTCAAAACACTTAACAATAGTTGCCGATGGTCAAATTACCATAATAGATTATTATCTGCATTGACGTTTCTTAAGTACCTAATGCAAAATGTACCACAAATACATGAAAACCTAATAACTTAGGTATAGAAACATGTTATATCCTTCAATAGAAAATTTAGTTCTCTTTCTTCGCATATACAGGTCATTTCGTTTGAAAAAATGCACTTATTATCGTTTCAGTATGTATCGGAAAAACCTTGGATTTTGTACCACCCTGTATGCTTGGGGACGTATTTCTTCAGACATGGAATATTCCCAATCAGAACGGAAAACTTTAGTAACTTTTTCTACAAAAAATGGGTAAATCAATCAATTACTCACAAGAATCGAAAAGCGCAATGAAATACAGGATGTTCTATTCGAAATATCAGTCATTAGTACTTTTTGATGGTAGCGGCAAGACTGCAAATATTCTACAGGGTGAATCTGAATAACATCGGAAAAATAAGGGATGATTCTGTGATGAACATTAAGGTGATTATTCGGTATAAAAGATTCCGAAAAAAAAAATTCTTTCTCATTTTTATTTTCCCTGCATATTAAACTAAAGACAAGAAATTTGGTGAATATTATTTGCCAATAAAACTGCACATTTTTGAATTTTTTCAATCCTTAAGTCAACCCCTTTTTTTCTCACTCGTTTATTTTGGATACATATTTTGTTTTTAAAACCGTCTGCCTGAAAAGCCCAATTCATTAACTAACTTCGCTATTGTGTTAGTTGTAAAAGTCTTACCCTAGTAGAATCGTAATTTTGTTGGCTTTGGTTCAGTTTTCGAGAAAAGTTGTTTAATAAAAAAGTTAGAGAATGAATTGGGGTTAAAAGCCATGTTTTTTTAAAAAGAAAATTTTAATCCAAAAAAAGTTGTGAGAAAAAATATCTTAGGGATTGACTATTCAACCTCTTCTGAGCATATCTAAGGGTTGAAAAAATTTCAAAATGTGTAGTTTTATTGACGAATAATATTTAACAAGTTTCGTGTCTTTAGCTTAATATACAGGGAAAATAAAAAAGAGGAACAATTTTTTTTGTTAATCTTCGGAGGGGTGGTTTTTGAAAAAACTTTATATCAAATACCTACCTTAATTTTCATCACAGAATCACCCCTTACATTGTTTCGGTGTTATTCAGATACCCTGTATATCGATAGAGCAGTAGGGTTTGGAAAATTACAGCTCAGAGGTTCATGCAAAATATTTTTAGGGCCATATGATGAAAGAAATTGAAAATCGTTTCATAACGAAGTTAAGCACCATTCGGCATGTTGAATACTTGAATAGTTGAACGCTATGGCTTGGAATTTGTACAAACACGTAAAAGCTTCAAAATTCCTATCGGTTTCTTTGTTTTTTTTGCGAAATAATGATTCCTTCAAAAGTTAAAAGAAAAATAAAATAAAATGAAGAAGTTAAATTTAATATTCAGCTATCAACTTTACAGCTCATCCTCGTATATCTACGATCAGATTGCACAAATTAAAATTATTCTCTGTCGGAAAGCGGTCAACCTTGCCAACATAAAAAATGCAACCTTCTACCATGGTTCATAAAATATTTAAAACCGATGTATTATGCCTAATTAAAAATTTCGTAATGTTGTTGAATCTAACCTTAAAAAAATTGTTTCTCGACAGTATCTAAGACCGCTGCTTACATCACAGGAGGAGCTGAATGAAGCCTAATTATCAGCAATAATAATTATCGATAAAGGTAGTTAGTTTGATTTGGTCCATCCGGACGGTCAGTGACGAATTTAAAATGGGAGATAATAGATCAAGGCTGAACATCTACCAAAGATTCACGTATGGTGTAGTGACGAATACTGAGAAATTTTTTTACAAGTGAGTACTTGAATATTTAATTCGTTTTTATTACTTCACTATCAATTATAATTTTTTTTCTCAAGCCGTCAAAAAATAATAATCTTGAAAAGTTTGGTATAGCGTTATAAGTTTCCACAAATTTTTGTTTTTGAATAGAACGATAAGTTTTGACTTGAGAAAAATCTCCTTTCTGTCTAAAACAACTTCATTCCAAAAAAAAAACTCTTTAAATAACGATGCCGTTGAATTGAAACTCAAAAATTTAGAAAAGCACTGCCGTGAAGGCAGAAGCTTTTGCGCGCATGTTCAATGTAGATGACCGCTTCGGCAACGAATTTGAACTTGTGCGCGAAGGCTGCTGCCTTCACGGCAGTGCTTTTCTAAATTTTTTTTCGATAAATTACTGGATTTCAATAGGATCTAATTTGTATTTTTGGAAATATTGGAAAAATAATATTTTGAATGGGTACATCTACGAAATCATTGGGCGGATTTTACCCATTCACGAATTCGACCTTCGTAATTAAGCCCCAAACATTCTCTACAAATATCTACAATAACTTCCGAAAGAAACAACTTAGAAACTCGATATTTGTAGAGAAGGTTTGGACCTTAATTACGAAGGCCGAATTCGTGAACGGGTAAAATCCACCCAATGATTCCGCAGATATACCCATTCAAAATTTTATTTTCCCAATATTTCCAAAATAGAGATCAGATCGAATTGAAATCCAGTACTCCATCGAAAATTACAGTTCGAAGGTTCATACAGAATTTAATGAGGATGATATGATAAGAAAATCACAGAAATTTTTTTTTTTTTCAAATTGTTCTAATGAGACGATCATCACGAAAGTTTGCATGAAGTTGTCTTTCAGCATCTTCAAACTAGCTGCGAAGTTTTATCAGGATTGAAGCAGTATTTCTCGATTTATACCGAAAAATCAACGATATCTAAAAGAAAACCTCGAAATTTGACTTATTTTTTCCCGATATCTCCGAAACTTATAATCGTATCAAATTGAAATTTGGTACACTACTGTGAAATATGAAGCTCAAAGTGCTGGTGAAATTTTTTTTCAGATATCATGGATGGTTTCAGAAAAAATTTTTTTTTTAAATTTACTGACGATATGATCCTGACAAAATTTGGCTCAAAGTCGCGCGTTGTTATACTCCACCTAATTGCCAAGTTTGAATCCAATCGCTTCAGTAGTTTCTGAAATAAAAAATAAATAAGCTCAAAATTTCAAATGGCTATAACTCCGAAACTATTCGACCGATTTGGCCCATTAACGAACTCAACCGCGGCATTCCAATGCGCGACCTACCCTGAAAGTTTCAAGTTGCTAGCTCACTTCGTTAGACAGTTATCGTGTCGTCGGCCGGCCGGCCGGACAGAATCGATTTTGACACCGGATTCGTCATCAGTGAGTCCAACCTAGTCGATTGAGACCATCTTCGGCTCAATCATACTAAATAACAGACATTTGGACAAAACGATAGCACGCTGTTCCCCTAGAACATGCGCGCAAAAATTAAATGTAAAATATTGACACGAAGATTTTTGGAATTTTTCGTATTACTAAAATGACAAAAATTCGTTTACAAAATTTCTATATCCCAGAAACTATTTTTCGAAATTTACCTCAGGGTGGTACCTTCTCAAATAGATACACTGTATACAATTACTTAATAAAAATATTAACATATTTTGGATTTCTGAATAGGTACCCTTGCTTTCCGATTTTCATTTTACTTTACACTCATTTCACTTGTTTCTATTTTTTACAGTTGTTTTTTTCTTTTATTATTTTTAAGTTGGAGTTTATAGGTTATAATATGAACCTCAACTCTGTAACCTGATTTAATAATGATTATAATAAATTTCATTTCAGTTTAGGACTCAAAATTGGAAAGAAACCATACGAAACAATAGCGCTATGTTGGTCTCTGGTAATAGTTTGCTCTTTTGGAGGACTACGATTTTACCAAGAAAAAAATCCAATGAAACTATGGGTTCCACCCGATAGTCAATTTGCTAGAGACTCGGACTGGCTTATGAAAACTTTAGAATTGGGATTTAGGCAAGAAAGTATCATAATAACTGCGCCAAATGTACTTGAACCAGGAGTTATCATACAGGTGGGTGAATTTTTGACCTTAGAAAAGCGTAAAACTTATTTTGTAACTGAACCCACCCTTATTGGGTCGACAGATGCGGGAAATTCGGTAGGTTTTAGCATTTTTTTACCAGTTGAAATCATGGTCCTGTGGACGGTAGAGCACCGCATTTTTGCTTACGATATTCTTTGTTCGGTTGAAGCACTTCGCACACGAGTTGAAATGATGAGGAAAAGATCAGCAGGAGCTCAACGAACAATTCGAACACCTAAGAACGTTTAAAGAGTGCGACAAGCAATTCTTCGCAGTCTGAGTCGATCTGCTCGCCAGCATGCTGCTGAACTTCGCCTCAGTGATCGTTCGGCAAGGAGTATTTCGCGTTTAGAACTGCGATTTTACCTCTACAAATTGGACGTTGTGCAACAATTACAGCACAGGGATTATGCACAACGAATGCACTTCGCACGTGAGATGGAAGCACTTGTTGAGCAAAATGAGAATCTCTTCTATTCATGCCTTAAAGTGACCGTTTGGTGCGTGGTATTCCAAACTTGCGTCATAGGCCCTTACTCCTTTGAAAACGTCAATGGCAATGCTATTACAGTGAACTCTGACCAACTTCTTTGTACCTGAATTAAGAAGACGTCGTGTTCCAATCCGACTTGTGTGGTTTCAACAGGATGGGGCGACCGCCCACACAGCCAGAGCAACAATGAACGTTATTCGTCCTCTCTTCCCTGGCTGCCTTATTTACAGGTTTGGTGACGTTCATTGGCCTCCTCGGTACCCAGATTTGACTACCTGTCACTTTTTTCTGTGGGGACATCTCAAAGCACGAATTTACCAACACAAGCCCCGAATATTGAATATTCGAAGAAGCAATTCGCGTGGGAGTCGCCGCAGTTGAGAGAGCAACGTTGGAAACAGTTTTAAGAAACTTCCAAGAAAGACTGCAGGCTGCAGGAGTCTATCGTGGAACAAGGACGCCACCTGACTTCACACATGGAATTCCAAAATGCTTTGAAATTCTGAGTCCAAATTGTTTGATAATTTTTTTTTTAAACAATTACCGAGGTCATGATTTTTCCAAAAACGTCCGACGGACCCTGTAGATCCTGTTTTTTGGAAGTTCTAAGATAATAAAATAAAGTTTCTTCAATTTCGATAATCTGCATTACCATTTTTGCATATCAATTAAAACGAATGAGATTATTAAAATGTTAACTTTTATCTTGACAAATCGTTAATCCAAATGATTCAAAATTAATTATACAGCGTAATTGAATTCGATAAAGCTGGTAAATTTTTGTTATTATTGGACTTCGTATCTGAAAAGACTGTCAAAAAATTATCGAACACTTTGAAGTTAGTCATATAGCCGACTTATTAAGAAAAGTTGGAGAAAAAAACGGATAACACTCAATATGTGCGCTCATACATTCCAAATTTCTATGTACGGATTTACATAATGTAAAATCGCTAAATTTTGTGATGCTAATATAAAATTGTTATCAGACTCTTAATTTATAGTTCGAATTTTCATTATTATTTAATGAGACAGTAGAAAGTACTCATTTAAACCATGGATGAAAACAACATTTTTTATGTGAATTTTTTGTATGGTTTCTGTAAGTGTACTTGAAATCCTCATTAGAAGTTTTAATTTCTGGACATTTTTATTCAATTCTAAAAATACGTCTTTGAATTTTCCGACAAGATCAGCATTAGTCTGAAATAAATATTGGGTATAAACCTTGTACGCTTCAAATGTTCGTATCGAAAAATATTCAAGAACTTTATTCAAATTAATTTTATGTTTTTTAGATTTTAGATATACACGAAAAAATAGTAAAAATAAAAAAAAAAAATTCAGCATTAGTCTGACATGAATATTGGATATAAACCTTGTATGTTTCAAATGTTTGTGTCGAAAAATACTCAAAAACATTATTCAAATTAATTTCATGTTTTTTAGCTTTTAGATATACACGAAAAAATACTAAATATAAAAAAAACAAATTCAGCATTAGTCTGACATGAATATTGGATATAAACCTTGTATGTTTCAAATGTTTGTGTCGAAAAATACTCAAAAACATTATTCAAATTAATTTCATGTTTTTTAGCTTTTAGATATACACGAAAAAATACTAAATATAAAAAAAACAAATTCAGCATTAGTCTGACATAAATGTTGGATATAAACCTTGTATGTTTCAAATGTTCGTATCGAAAAATATTCAAGAACATTATTCAAATTAATTTTATGTTTTGAGCTTTTAGATATACACGAAAAAATAGTAAAAATAAAAAAAACAAATTCAGCATTAGTCTGACATTAATATTGGATATAAACCTTGTATGTTTCAAATGTTTGTGTCGAAAAATACTCAAAAACATTATTCAAATTAATTTTTTGTTTTTTAGCTTTTAGATATACACGAAAAAATAGGAAAAATAAAAACAGCGAACAACATTTCTTGGCATGATATCTGTTTCAAGTAAGAATGGTATCAAAACAATTTCCGAGTTATTTCCAACTTTTTTTTTCAGAATTCCAAATGTCGACAGAGGAATGGCTAAGATGTTGGCCAGAGAAACGGAGGATGGAAAACAGGATTTAACAGCATCCATGGACATAACCATGTTGTGTTCTTTTCTAGAAAGTATACCTTCCGGCTGTTACCAACAGAGTATTCTAGAATTGTGGAGTTACAAAAGAAAGGCCATCATGAAACTTACTACAGAAAGTATTATAGAGAGAATTAATGACCACCAAGAAATGTAAGCCACCCTTAACATTTTTAAGCGCTTGTTCTGTGGCTATAAGTCCAGGGCGATCCGATATTTATTTTCTTTCCGAAATTTCGAGATTACTTCCTGTATCCTCTACATCTAAAAAATATCTGATGCTATCAAAATTCAATACTTGTTAGTTGTAGAATACCGAGGAATAACTTCATGGAAAATTTTGTGGGGATCGTGAAGGTCGATAACTTTAAATAAATGTTTTACGAGAATTTTCCAGATTTTCGTTAAAAAAAACTGTTTTTTCAAAGACTATTCATCAGCGTTTCTCAACAGATGTAAACTTTAGAGCTTAATCAAAGCCGATACCAAAAATAAAACAATCGAAAATTTTGGAATCGTAAGAAATCTATAAATACCATAATAACACAGCAGTAAAACTTCTGAACGAACAGACGGACCTATGGAATTCCCCATTATTCGAAATTCTTGAGAAATATGCCTGCAGATGTCATTTCATGCCTTAATAAACAACTTGAAATCAACCAGTTCGAAAAAAAGTAGTACTACGAAACTCGGGTTACCAAAAAACCTTTAACGCAACATAGTGATAGAAAACAAAGCACTTTCTTTATTCTATTCTCAAATGAACTATCACAAATTAAATGACTACTCTACACAATATTCAAAAAGTATCTACTCGGGTAAGCATGAAATGGCTTAGTTTTTTGCATTCTCTGACGAGTCCCTCCAGACTAAGCCAGGACGAAACGTGATACCTCAAAGACCATTCATCTAGTTTATATCTGCACCATATTGCATGTTCTTTTTTCGGAGCTGAAGTGCCCCTGAACACTTCTTTCGTTAGCTATGGCGATTAGGAAATTTTAACGTGCAATAATGAATCTTTTGTAGCATTTAAAATAATTTTAGGTTGTACATGGGACATTTGAAGAACTATACAGGTCTGTTGAGTGGTATACAAAGAAACGAAACAGGACATATAATTGGGGCTAGTGCCTTGAAGAATATATGGATGACAAAGGTTAATTTCTCTGCTGTTGACATGAACAAAGTTGGAAATATGGCTGGTACAGCTGATTGGGTAGGTCCTAGTAAAATATACACATACATGTGTCTTGATATTAATGTCAAGCGTTGGTAAATAGGTACTCTAGAGTCAGTATTTTACGATAGTGTTCCGAATATCGGTTTAATCCGATTTTAATTCCCAGAGATAATAGGAAAAAATGTTTGTCAAATTTAGTGTTTTTTTTTGAGAAAATTTTTTGTGTAGTCTCTACTTGAGAAGTGGAAGCTAGCAATTTCAAAAATTATACAATAATTTCCAATTAATTCTTTTTTTGACTAAAAAATTATCATGATCAAGTTGAGACATCAGAATAAACAATAATAACAACCTACATACCAATAAAACAAAATTTTTAAGAAGATACAAGGTTGGTATCAAGCATGAACAGAGCCGTAGCTAGAGATGACTTTGAGGTGGGGCAATGGAGATTGAAGGTAGGAAGGAGTATAATGAACATTTTGAATAGTTTTCTTGCTTTTTTAAGGTAGGGCCATGATTTTTGATGTGGGGCATTGCCCTACCTTGCTACGGCCCTGGGAACGAAAGCAGATATTTGAAAAATTGTAGGCCAATAAAATCCTTTATCTCAATATAATTCAGTAGCTCAGTGATTTCTTCAGTAAGTTTTATTAAATGCATAATTTGAGGTCACCATATCTTTTTTGAGACACCCTCACAATTCAACTCTGGCATAAATGAACATAAACAATATAGCGACTGTGAATTTCTTCCATAAAAGTATTTCAATTCCATTCAATCTCTATATTTTATTTATTTTTTCATCAAAAATTAGATGAAAAAAATTAATTCCAAGATCATTTTTAGGCATCAGAAGAGTCACTAGAATGGGAATTGGAATTTGAAACTGTGATAAAATCATTGGAAGGAACTCTTCCAGTAGAAATGAACTTGTACTATATATCAGGAAGAACGTAAGTAAGTGTTTTTATCGAACTAATTAGTTCACTCACAATCTCCCTAGTTCTTTCCCAACTTAACTTTCTTGCTTCGTCTTGGTCTTTTCCCTAAATTTGCTCTCAAAATGGAGCATCAACATACATAACAGTTTTTTTGTTTTCAGGTTTGGCGATATAACCAGTAAAACGATGTTTCAAGATATAGATAAGATCTTCTTTGGTGGTTTCATAATGACAATGTACATCATTTTCGTCATATCGAAGTGCAACATGTTGGAGATGAGGGTAGGTTTGGCAACAATGGGTCTTCTGAGTGTTGGAATGTCTTTTGTAGTGGGCTGTGGATTTTCTTTCCTCGTCGGTATACCTTATGGGCCTGTACACACATCTTTACCATTTCTGCTTATGGGTTTGGGTAAGTATTTCAGACTGACTATAACTGAATATTTAATGAAACTTATTGGATTTGTAGGGGTTGATGACATGTTTGTTATCATGGCTTGCTTCGAAGATTTAACTGAAGACCAGAAGAGGTTACCAATTCCTGATGTTCTTGGGTTAATGTTAAAGCATGCTGGAGTGTCGATAACTATCACTTCGGTGACAGATATCATAGCCTTCCTGATAGGATCCTCGACTGTAAGAGACTTCCTACATACTTCATTCACTTCTATTATAAAATCAGTCGGTGGTACGCCTTGGAATAGGTCTATAAAGTTTCTGTTACTATAACCAAGTCAGGTTGTCTATTGTAAAATATTCTTATCAATGACTCTATGGTTTGATTGAGTTACATACCTAATCACTAGGATCTTAGTGTAGAACGTACAACGCCGCTTAGTTATCTGACAGGAAAACTATTATAACCTTACCACATTTCAATTTTACAGAGTGGAATGTGTCGAACTTTCATAGCCTATAGACTGACTTTATAGAAGTGGATGTAGTATATGTATCTTATCTGATACTTAGTCATTTGAATCAATTGAAATGTTTGTTTTTTCAGGTGGTTCCAAGTTTGCAATCCTACTGTTTGTACGCTGCAGTTAGCGTTCTTATGACTTATATTTTTGCTGTAACCTTTTTCTGCGCATGCTTTGCGTTAGATCAAAGAAGGATTGCAGCTGGTAAAAACGGGATGGTGCCTTGTATAACGCACGTGAAGTACCAACCAAATGAGTGTAGTAAAAAAGAGTTTTCGAAAACAGTGTTCCATTTTGTATTCGATAAAGTTGTGTTACGAACGCCAGTGAAGGTGAGAATGAATATAATCATATACTAAGTGAACTAGAAGCGATACATTTAAAAGGAATAACTTTGCGAGCTGCATTTTTTATCAAGAGAATGACTTTATTTAAAGCATGCTAGATAACGAAATCAAAATTTTAGTTTGCATCAAAAGAGTTTCTTTGTAATTTTCACGCCCTTGTTCTGGGGAATGGTTCGTTATAACTTCGTCAAAATGTCTGCAATTTTCGAATTTTGAGCCGAAAATGGTCTTAAAAGATTGGGTTGAAGAACATTAAGAAAAATCCGTGGTCAAATTCAATTCTGTCCGTCCATCTGTATGTGCTCTACCGACCGAAATTGTCAAGTCAGGTTTGAAGTCCAAATATCTCGGTTGAGTTCGTTTATGGTTGAAATCGTTCGAATAGTTTCGGAGTTGGGCCTATTTGAAATGTTGAAGTTAATTCCACGATACCTATCTGATGAAGTACTGATTTAAACTTAGAAGATCGTTTTGGAATACCAACGCGCAACCTAGTGCATAATTTCGTGTGGATCCAGTAGTAAGAAAATTTTAAAATAATATTTATTCGAAAATTTTTCAAATTTTTGTTGAAAAACTTTTTTCTACGGAAATATTGAATGTGGCACAAATCTCGGTATTTAAAACCAATGTTTCAAATTTCAATTCGATCCGATATTAAATAACGGAGTTAGTTGGAGCCCAATGACACGCAACCTCTCTCAAAATTTTCTTGTGATCGTGTAGCTAGTGTATTTTAAAAAAAAAAATCATTTTTTTAAAATTTTTTGAAAAAACATTTTTTTCAAAACTATTCATCATATTCAAAAAACAAGTTGCTCACACCTTAAGCTCCATATTTCACAGCGGTGTACCAATGTTCAATTCGACGAAATCCACGCAATGATTCCGTAGATATACCCATTCAAAATTTGTTATTCCAATATTTCCAAAAATACAGATAGGATCGTCAGTGCTTTCCTGGGTTTTTTTGCTTAAATGTTAATACAATTTTCTGAAAATTTTATCGTTCAATTCTTGATGTAACACTACCACATTGCCAAGAAATAAAGTTCACGCAGTTACTCTTTTTGTGTGTTACACTTCAAATATCACAAAGTATAATAACGTGGTGATTTCTTTTGCGCCATATAAACGTTGAATATTCCAGAAAATTATATAATTCCTCTATTTCTAGTTGTTTATTATACTGGCTACAATAGGACTTGCAGCATTGAGCATAAGAAATTGCTTCAAATTGGAACAGAAGTTCGATCCCCATTGGTTTGTTCCTGAAACTTCAGACCTCTCCTCCTTTTTCCAAAAAAGGGCAGAATTGTATCCAGACTACGGATTTGACGGTGGTGTTTATATGGGTGCTATCAACTATACCCATGAGATTCCAAAAATGAAGGAAATAGTCGACAATTTGAAGAACAGAACAGAAATTATAGTAGGAGTAATAGACTGGCTGACTCCCTTCAGAAATTTTGTAAAAAGGACTTACTTTACAGGTAATTTTCCGCTGACTTCATCAGTATTTTTTCGTAGAATTTAACGAAATGTTTTTATTTTTTTTTCAGATATATATGAAGAAACTTTAGACGATGTTCACTTTAATTTGTACTTATCGAAGTTCCTTATAAATCCACAGTACGCCAAGTTTCAATCAAACTTTCAATTCGAAAGACCTTTGGAATGTGGAATTCCAGCTCCAAAAATTAAGGTAAATTATTGAAATCTTAACAGATAATAGAAAAGCTAACACTGTATTGTACTTTCAATATTAAATTGGTTTTAGATAAAATATGACGGTAGACATACATAGTGTTTAAAATTCTAGAAAAGCACTGACGTGAAGCCAGCAGCTTTTGCACACGATCATCACGAAATTTTACACAAAATTGTGCATTTGACAACTAGTTACCCAGGTTCATTATGATCGGGTCAGTATTGCGTTAATAACAACAATTGCGAGCACAGAATACAAATATATGCCGAGAGAAAACCACTGAATTTGACATATATTTTTTCCAATTTCTCCGAAAATTGAGATCGGAATGAATTGAAAATTCGTACATTGCTGTGAAATATTGACTCCAAGGTATCTGCAAAATTTCATTCAAATCCGATGGATAGTTTTCGGAAAAAAAAATTCGAACAATTAGTAGGACAATTTTCGAAAAAAATTTTTTTTTTATTTACTGACTACACGATCCCAATAAAATTTTGCAGGCAGTTTCGCATAGGTATTCTACGACTTGGTATCAACTTTCAATCAGATCGCATCAGTATTTCCTGAGATATTGACGAAATAACCTCATATATTCAAATGAGTATAATTCAGAAACTCTTTGACCGATTTGGCAGACTAAGGGCCGGTATTATAAAACTTAACTTTAACTTTAACTGACAGTTTTGACAGTTGTTGTAGGACATAACTGTCAAAATGGGCAGTTAAAGTTAAAGTTAAGTTTTATAATACCGGCCCTAAAGAACATAATCGTCGCATTTGGATACGAAAACTACCCTGAAAGTTTCAAGTCGCTAGGCTCCGCCGTTCTCAAGTTATCGTGCCTAAAGCCAGTTCTCTAGAAACTGCAATACGCATCAGACTAATCAGATTATGAAATAAACCATTTATACTTTTATATTATAGATGGCCTATATACCCTTCACCTTTCGAACCTTCCACTCCTCTTCAGAGTACCTTCCAGCAATGCACGAAGTACGAGGAATAGCTGAAAATGCCAACTTCACAACCGGTGATAAATTCAGCACGACATGGTCCATTACGTTTGCCACATGGGTAACAGACGAGGTAATGCTTCAACTAATTATATTTGGGAATCAACAAATCGAATTTAATCCCTTCTTTCAGGTCATCGACATTGAAGTATTAAGAAATCTTCAACTGGCATTGCTGTCGGTGATGATGTGTACGATCTTGTTGGTAGCCGATATCCAAACTTGCTTTTGGATATTCATTTGTGTCTTATTATCCATGGTGAATGTCTGTGGTTTCATGCAGATGTGGGGACTAACAATAGACCTTGTATCTTGCATTGGTCTAGAGCTAGCCATAGGTCTTTGTATAGATTATGCGACTCACATAGGACATACGTTCTTGACCGTTGATGGGACAAGACGAGACAGAGCTGTGAAAACCATGACAAGTATAGGAAGCGCTGTTGTATATGGGGGACTTTCAACGCTTATTGGTGTATTGATGCTCAGTTTTTCTGAGGCTTACATATTCCAAGCTTTTTTCAAGGTAATACATTGAAATTCAGTAAACACACAAATTCATGCAATGTCGCATTCATGTTTATCAGTGATCAAAAAGTGAGTCACCTTGTTACATCAATGGGATGTCACAAATGGTTAATATTTCTCCAATTGAATATGTCGATTACAAATGCACGCCCCACTCTGAATAGATACATAGATACTTGACCTCTCATATATATCACATTGAGCTCACATTTCGATGTTGAGGAAATAATTACCAAAAAGGTCCAGAATAATATTCATGTCAAACTGATATCAATGTGAGTCATTTCGTGATCATAAATTTGAATGCTACATCGAAAAGATGTTTATGAAACTAAATTAACAATAATTTCTTTCTATTGGAAAATTGGGTCATTATTATTAACTTTAAATTCCAGATATTCTTCCTTGTGATAGCTTTCGGGTTGTACCACGGAGTGGTAGTAATGCCTGTCATACTAAGCATACTGGGACCATCGCCTTACTCTAAATTACACAAGAAAAAGCACAGAATTGATGAAGAAGAGTTGAAATGTATGAAGACAAAAACTGCTGACTGTATTCAAAATGGAAATTAACGCAAGGAATCTGTGATCATAGCTTTACTACCGGAAAATGTGATAATAGTTGTTTATAAGTGATAAAGTCGAAGTTTATGATGTGATCATGAGTCAAAAGTCGAACAAAATGTTTTTTACGAATATACAGGATGCATTATAAGTGAAAATATTTCGACCATAGAATCTTGAGCCTGAAATATGAAAATTGAATCTAAATCACCTAGATTAAATATGTCTCCTGTCAAAGATGGAGGGTCTTATATTTCGAAATTTCATTTTGGCGATCTCAGTTAGATCGCATATTTTGTGCTTGAGATTCTATAGTCAAAATATTTCCATTTACTTATGATACACCCTGTACGAAATATGTATCTACATATTAGTAGATAATGAAATAAGTTGTTCAGTGACTCATTTACTTATATGAAATAGAGAGAAATACTCCAAGAAGAATCTTTAAAAATTATATACGATTTCTATAAACTTATGACTTCATTTATATTAACCCCATGAAGTCTGGTATTTCAATCTGACACTTAACTGTAGAGATTTCACTTTGAATGGTTTCGTAGAAAAAACAGATTAGGTATTAAAGGATAAGCCAATCACAAAGATAATTCATCAATGTGAAGGCCGAAAAGATTAATTTCTTTCTATTATTATGAGTAAAAATAATATTTGAGCAACAAGTGTTGATAAAATCAATAAATAATCTGTACTTCAATTGGTCTGATGGATCAAATTTCATATTTTGTGATAAGAAATCTGAAGTATTGTCTAGAATTCTCTAGACATAAGAAATTCCAAGAAAATGAAATTATTGTTTGGAACATATCTAATATGAATGATGAATATCAAAATCCAAAATGATAGCAATACAGTAATATATGTTGATATTAAAAATTGAAATACGAAGATTTTTATCTATTTAGAATAAAATACAGTTGTTGACCTTTTTCTTTACTGTGAAATAAGCAATTAAATCACACAAAACTGTGCATTGCTCAAGAAAGGACAACAAAAAGCAATAAGAATGACATGAAGATTTTATATTTGATCATAGTAAATATAACTAACAGCATTTTGGAGTTGAAAACATATCCCTAAAGTATTAATTGCCACATAAATAGACTCTTGTGAATACGTATCTTGAGCACATTTAGACAAATGATTTAAGATTGAAGCCTCCCCAAAAATGAAGTCCTACTCCTGATATTACGTAGTTTTTAAGCTTTTTTTATAATTAAGTTCAATAGAAATCTCCCTAGAAAATTATGGTTCAACTACACTTTTAAATAGTAAATTGTTACACCAAGATACCTGAAATATTTTAATTGAACATTAAACTGGTGAGACAAGAATGACATCAAAACATATAAAACTGTCGTTTTAATTACTATCTTCCTCATCACTAAAATAGGTGCTCTTTTTAATCTTTTTCCTTGGCATTTCATGCTTATTATCTTCTCCATAATTTCCACTAGCAACCCTCATTCTGTATTCCTCGAGCTCTATTTTCTCTTGCTGAGAAAAATTAACGAATCATTTATGCTATCAATAGAGCCCAATATTCTCTATACATGCGGCAAGAGCTATCTTGAAACAAAAAAACTTACCTCTAGAGCGATCGCCGCACTGAGTGTTTCACCATCATCTTCAAATTCCTCCTCTTCTTCCAAAATTGAATCTTCTTTCTCCTGGGGGTTCTTCTTCTTCCTTTTTCTTACCTTTTTCGGTGGAGGTTCCCTTTCTCCCAATAAATTTCTGCTACAGCTATAGCTCAAATGGCCATATTCACCACATTCATAGCATCGTGTTTTATCTGGATATTCCTTAAATATAGCTATGATATGGTTTTGAAATGTTTAAACTCAGGATTTAATCCACATACCTTCCTTCTTATAAATTCTGTAGCTCTTTTGTTGTCTTTGGCTATACTTGCTTTAAGACTCCTTCCAGACATCTGAAATGCAATAGATATTCAATCTAGGGTGGGGAAACGTATTTCTTTAATATATATTCACCTCTTGTCCATCTACACCCCTCACACATTCAACTGCATCTTCTTGTTTTAAGAATAGGATGAAAGCTACCCCTTTACTTTTTCTACTTATTTTGTCTTTCATCACAGTCACCCTAAAGGCAGACATGATACAATATTAGTTCTAACTAACTAAAATTTGTAGTATTTTTGCTTGTATTCCACTCTTTCTCAGAGCCAATATCATAAATTCACCAACGTGATTTTCGTTCGTACTGATAATAATTAAAAGGTAAAAAGCATTGATATGTTTACAGATGAGTATAGATACTTCAATAAAAAGAACTCACTTTACAATTTTACCGTATTTCGCGAATATTTGATGAAGATCATTATTTTTTAAAGCGTAAGGTAAATTTGATATATAAACAGTACTACTACTAGGACAGATGCCACCGCTCATTTTGGGGAATCTTGGAGTTCTTCAAATCCAATACAACAGATTGAATCACCGTAAGTAGTCAGTAGAAAACAAATTTGTTTTTCATTTTATTTTCCACCTTTCATAAGTTAGGTTATGTTTTTATGTATGATACATTTGATCTACAAAGATTTTCGGCATCTCCTTCAAATTTAGGTCAAACAAAGCAAATATTCAGCACACGCTTATTCTAACCTCATAAATTCTTGCAGTCAAAGCGAAAGATGCCGCTAGATCTGAAAAATCCCATAGTACTGAAAAAATGAGATTACACCAGGTTGAGAGGTACACTCTGTGTAAGATTCTTATATTATTATTTGGTACCACATATACAGTATCATATACCCAAGCCGCGACTCCAAAAGTGAATTATCTTACTCCAAACCAAGCTCAAACATTCGATTCTCTGAAATTTAAATCGTCGGAGAGGTTTCAAATTTATTGTTATGAAGGAAAGCCAAAAAGTATTCTCTATATATGGAGGAGTATTTACCTGATTATCGATCTGGACTCAGAAGATTATACCCAATATGATGGTCCAACACCAGAAATTGTATCGCAGGAATATGAAGCAGATCGGTCAAGTTGGAACATGAATTTATTTTCCTGGAAGAAAAAAAATATGAAGCTGGATCCTTTCAATCAGAGCTGTATTGGAATCCAAAGTAACCATAAATATACTGTGAAACTCAGAGTGATCCATGTAGATTATTGGAAGCTCATCTTTTTGGTTGCCGGAATTTTTCTCTATATGTCAGCAGCTAAACTCAGTGAGAATGTGTTATTCTATTACATTTGTGGCATAAGTTTAGGCATATCAGCCTCTTTCCTCATTTTAATTTACTTCATAAGCAAATTGTTTCCGAGAAAGTCTATAATGTACGGTGTGTTTGCTACGGGATGGACAGTTAGTTTATACCTTCTGCAACTGATCAAGGATAATTTAAGGACCATTTTTGTGATGTATAGGGACTACGTTATGTACTACACAATTTTTTCTGGAGTTGTGAGTTTTATAGTCTGCTATAAATATGGACCGATTAAAGATGAAAAGACTCGAAATATAATTCGGTGGTCTCTACAAGCATTAGGGCTGTTATCGATCTATTCTAGTAGTCAGTTTCAAGAAGCTGCTGTTGGTCAAATGATTGTACTCATGATTTATTATAACACCCCTAAGACATGGTTGTCTAAACCTAGAAATTATTTAAAAAAGCGGTTTCCCCCAAAGCTCAAATTGTTAACTAACGACGAATACTATGAGCAAGGCGTAAAGGAAACTACCAAAAGCTTGGAAGAGTTGAGACAATATTGCTTGAGTCCTAAATGTAATCAGTGGAAAACTGCGTTAAAGCTTAAAGATGTCAAGAGGTTTGCATCCTTCATTGAAGGTAATTCGCACTTAAGCGACGATGAAATTCTTGAGTATGAGACGTCTTTCCAACAGGCGGATTTAACAGATGATGAAGAGAATAGTGATCAAGACTACTCCGATGACTGAACTTGCCAAAATACTCCTATACTCGATAATTTCAATGAAAATGATGTGTGATTTACAGTGAATCTGAAATACCTGGATATTTTAATAATTTTTTTTTGGATGTTTCCAAATGGTAGTGTTCTCTACAACATATTAACATAGTAACTGTGATAACCATTGTCTCAATTTCTAATAATTATCAATAACATCGTTCATTTTTCATAGTTGTAGGTTCGATTTTTTAGTTAAATATTCGGCTTGATTTAGTTCGTGTCAATCAATTTAAAATTGTTATGATCTGATTATTGCAGATAGATATGTAAGTGTTAAAAATGTTGATTTTTACTATGTAAGCGGAATATAGAAGTTATGTTTCAAATTCGAAAATTTAATTTCTTACATGGCTTTTATGTAGCTTCAATATTACAATGATGTGAACACAAATTTATTCTTTTTCTTAGATATTTTATGCTTTACTGAAACTTTCACATGTAATGAATGTTAAGTTTATCGAAATATCATTTTTTGCTTCTATATATGCTTTTGAAGATTTCACATATCGATACATTCTTGCCAAATTATTGTAAGCTCCTACGAAGTGCGTTGGGGCTTACGATAATTTGGCAAAAAGATATCGATATTGTAAATGTGAACTCAATCCGAATCTCACATTATTCAATAGTTCATATTCTATTACCGAAATCACTTGTCGATGTGAACATGATAAAATATAATTTTTTGAATTTTTCACAGTAACTGTTAAAGTTAATTTCATTGGTGTCAATCGAGTCATCATTATCAATTTTTTTTTAGGAATTATTTGATCGAATATAAAAACAGGGATTTTAAAGTTTTTTAAACAACATGACTTCAATAAATTGTAAATATAGAGTATGCCAATAAAAATTTCATGTATGTTGATATTCAATATATTTTTTGATTTGCTTGGATAACCTTTATTTTACCATACGAATTCTGAAATTCTGCTGTAATAACACAAATGTTTATCTGAAATCTAGATTTATTAATTTCACTTATTATTTATTAACATTCAAAATTATGATTGAAATTGGAATAAAATTTTTGTGTTCAACCTCTTATTTTCTTTATAAAGTAGAATCGAACTTGAACATGTTAAAATCTCTTAAAAACCATAATCACAAGATGTCTCTCATGTTTCCATAGCCTCATCTTTGTCGTTATCTTTATCACCATCGTAAAATTCGTTTTTAGGTTCAACCATCTTATCTTCGAGTTCTTGGCTGATTCTAACGTCAGGATCTTCTTCTTCTTTCATTTTTTCATCTTTTGGAATGGCGTCACCTGGTACATCATGCATTTGGACACTGGGGGAATTCTGACACATTTTCAAGTTGTCATAAACAAATCTGAAAGGAAAACACTTCGGGATCAAAAAGATTACCTCGACTGCAAGACAAACACTTGTTTTTTCATGATTTTACCAAATTAAGACAATTTCATCTGTCTCTTAGTACTAGTTCATCTTCTGAAATCAAATAGTCGAAAACTCACTTAGTTATAGCTTCCAAATACTGCCGACTGTTAGCGTTTTCAGTCCTTGTCACAACCTCAGGATGGAGGGTAAAATCAGGTGCGAAAAATTCCAGATACTCTGTGAACGGCAACTCGTTGGAAATTTGTTCTTCAACCAGCAAGGAGGTTTCGTACGTCCAACATCTTGCAACATTCCTTAGCGTATAACCCCCACCACCAACTACCAGTGTAGGAACATTGAGACTTTTCACGAACTTGACACATTCTCCATGTCCCTTTGTGCTCAGAGAAAAACAACCTAGTCTATAAATAGAGGTGTGGTGGTGAGAACCGTTGGAAAAAGACCCCAGGTATATCTTACCGGTCATTCGCCAACGAATCAGCACCGCACTGAAGAACTATTGCTGTAGGTTGGTAAAATTCCATGACGTTCGAGATGACTGGTTTGAACACCATCCAGTAGCTCTGGTCGTCGATGCCTTCTTTGAGAGGAACGTTAACAGAATAGTATCTTCCACTTTCTGCACCTACTTCGTACATATCTCCTGTTCCTGAAGTCAAAATTTGCCATAGATAATTCACATAGAAAATGTAAGAAAACAAATTCTAACCTGGAAAGAAATAGTTGCCGTATTTATGGAAACTAACTGTCATGACTCTGTCAGTTAGATAGAAAGCTTCCTGCACACCATCACCATGATGAACGTCAATATCAATATAAAGAACTCTTGGATGATACTTCAGAAGTTCTAAAATTCCTATAACGATATCATTCACATAACAAAAACCGGATGCTTCGAATTTTTTAGCATGATGCAAACCCCCTAAAACAAAAGATCAGAATCACATTAAAACTCGGAAGAAATGAAAATTATCAAAGATGAAAAAGAACTATACCTGACCAATTGATAGCTATATCACAGTCTTTATTGTTCAATTTCATAGCTCCTTCTAGAGATGCTCCCGTATACATTGAACAGAAATCAAATAGTCCATGGAAAACTGGACAATCGTCTCCTACATTGAAATGACTTAAATGTTTCGTGAAAGCTTGTATATTTTGTGGTGTAACTCTTTGCAAGAAATCTGAAACAATTATGTATTATCTTGGAATTAAACTGAATTGAGTTTGATATCTCACCAATATATTCATCTGAATGAAATCTACACATATCGTGTGCACTTGCTTTGTAAGGTCTATATATCGACATGTGTTTGTGTAAGCCATAGTTAAGTACCAAGCTGTGTATAACTGATAGCCTGTGGGGTTTCATTGGGTGGCCAGTACCATAATGAAAATTTCCCACATCTGGGTTGAAAAAATATGAAACCTTATGTTTCATTCTTATGCTAGTTTAGCAGTGACTATATACTGATAAAGATTATGCCTTAAGCCCCAACTATTTGTTGAAATACAAAAACGAAAATTAAAAATAATGCAGCAACTAATAAACGTTTTGTCCATATGAATCTGTCTTGCATGCTAGGCTTTTCGTTCGCTGCGAAATTCACTATTTGAATAAAACACAAACAACTATTGATTAATTGATTGGTTTACAAACATCCAGTATATAAACATAACCACAAATAATATCATTTTTTTAGAACTACTCGGGGTTTTTGAACTACTGAAGTTGCGTCAGAGACAACCGGTCTCTTACGGATTTTCGTTTTGAATGGTTTTGCTACTTGATGGTAGAGGTCGCAGTATGCTCGATTTTGAGGCAATTTCCGGGGAATTACCACAGACTAAAGGAAGAGTACCCGTAAGGTGGAGCCGTAAACAATAAGGCGGATAACTTGAGAAACATCCACTTTATAGATTTGGATGGAATAGATTTCTGTTCGTTTTGTCGCAGATACAGCAAAGCTTATTCGTAGAAGTAGAAACCTATGTCTCTTTTATTCATGAATTCCTTTATTTGAAGGGTATGGAATAAAACGGCTGCTTTATTGAAATATTTATTGTTTCTGAACTCAAGGAATGAATAGCATGCAAAATTCCGTAAAAATCATGTAGGTATATCTTGTTTATAAAGTGTTACTATGCAATCGCCTCCAAATAAAGCTATGACTTCACGTCATTGCCCTTCTCCATTGTCGTGAATGAACCACAAGAGATTAGAATTAGAATAGACTTGATGTGAAACACCCTGTATCTTCGGAACCAAGTTTTATGCCCTGGGCCACCATGCGGAAATGGAAATAACGATTATTCTTAATCCACCACTTCACTGCGAAATTCTCAAACATTCTCTGCCTTAAGCGCATAAAAAGGAAGTAACAGATGTTTTAAAATGAATTAAGTTGAAAACTAATTTCTTTTCACCGTTCGAAGTTCATGGATTGGAAAAGAACCGAAGTTTCCTACGAAGTTCTTGGCCTAGCGCCTGAAAGGAAAACGAACTTGGAGAACTGCATGAAACGAATTGGGGATTTTTTATGCCAGTAAAATCAGGGGCTTATTTGAACTCCAACGAAATTTCATCCTTTTTCGATTTTCTCAATTTATTTCTTATTGAATTGATTGAAAATTCTAGTCATCAGCATTTGCTCGCGCTCTTGTTCAAATTAGTTGCCAGACCGGTCACCTACTCACATATTGACCCTGACGAATGCAGCTTCATTTCCTAATGGAAAAAATATTTTTATTTTTCTAATGACACGATTATCATGGAATTTTGGAAAAGTTTGGTCACCAGCATTTGCCAACTAGATACTGAGTTTTATCATAATACTATCAGTATTATTATCATTCTTTACAGAAATGAAATCTGATCAATGTGAAAATGTTGGTACACTGTTGTGAAATATTATCCTCAAGGTCTGTTTCAAATTTTGATTTTTTTTCACTAATGAGGCACTATCCGAACAAAATTTTGCACAAAGTTGCAACTATCCTGATGAATGTTTCAAGTCATTAGCTTTTTCCGTTATGAAATTATTTTAGCAACGGCCGGACCTCAAAATGACACAAGGAAATCAGGTTTCTGACTGGGCATTATCAGGAAAATCAAATTTATTGCGCGCATGTTCCAGAGATTTGTTAGCGTGCTATTGTTTTGCCCAAATGTCTTTAATTTGCTATAAACCTATGGTAGCCGATCATCTCTTCTGTTCATTCGATGCGGTATAACAGCTGCGCTTTATGTTGATGATGTCCTACAAACCACTCTTCTGCTCCATTTAAATGATCGTCTGGACGATCTTTTTCAGCAAGACAACGTCGTCTTTGGACGTCGAACTATGGACGCATTCTTCAAGAAACTTATGTTGAGGTTTTTCCGTGGCCACCTCGTTCACCGGATTTGAATCCCCTTGAACATGTGTGGGATATGATGGAGATGAGATTGTCCAATTTGCACCAATCACTATAGAGTCTGGCAAAGTTCATTAACGAATTTCGAGTTGCTTAAAACGACTTGTCACAGGCAAACATTGTCAATCTCAATTAATAGCAATAAAATTTTCTGAAAATTTATCGCTTCATTTTCGATGTGAGACTATTGCCGATAGATGAAGTGCCGAAGGTAACCTTTCTGGCTGTAAGAATTCTATAGTTGAAACATTTCCAATAACTCATGATACATCCTGTATCTTCCAATAAAGCAATTGAACACCTTTTCCCTTGGCCATCCAAGCTCCAATATCCTCCACCTGACAAAAAGGAATCAACGCGAAATAGTTACAAACTTCAAAGAATGTCTACTCTTCAATCTACCCTCTCATCTCAGAACAAAAACAAGACAAAATTAAAGGGTGAAATAAAATTCCTCCAGTCGAAAAACTCCACTCTCCGTCTCCGTCTCTCCCCCTGTTCCTCCTCCCGTATCTCCAAGAAAACTCTGAAGTTCCGTCCATTTTTTCCATCTCCACAACTGGAGGGAAAATAACAAATTCCAATTATACACAAAATTAAAATTCATCTCATTGAAAAACGGTACGAAAGGAACTCCCGGCTTCTATTAAAAGTTTTTAAGGCAATTTTCGCCTCTGAGGAGGGGTGGTTTCATTAAAAACTTAGATTGGACGGTGGACGATCGATAGGCTGGGTTTTTATATCACTTTTCGACAGTCGATGTAATTTATGTGGGTAGAATTGATTGGATTTGGGTTTTGGACGGTTCGAACATGGCCGGGTATTTTTTTTTTGAGTCGTCATTTTCTTCGATTATCTCAGGAATCGAGCAGAGAATGTAATCTGTGACGCTAATATTTTGAGTTTTGAACTAACTCTTAAACATTCTCTAGAAGTAGGGGAAGGGTGTACAAAATGACATAAATACATTTTAAAAAACTTAAAAAATTCGATGAAAAAATCGCAATTCTCAAAAGAATGTCGAACAAAAACATATCAAATCATTTTATCCATACTATGAACAGGACATTAAACAAAATTATGGCCAAAGTTCACCCGTTTTGGAAAGTTCGCACACTTGAAAGTTACAGCAGGTGTAACTGCGTCACTTCAACAGCTTTTCGGTATCTAAAATACAATAATCTGTCGTGCATCCTCTACAATTATTGTAGAGGACAAGACATTAAACAAAATTATAGCTAATGTTCACCATTTTTGGATAGTTTGCACACTTGATAGTTACAGCAGATTTAACTGCGACACTTCAACAGCTTTTCGATATCTAAAATACAATAATCTGTCGTGCATCCTCTACAATTAATGTACAGGACAAAAAATCAAACAAAATTATAGCCAAAGTTCACCCTGTTTGGATAGTTTGCACACTTGAAAGTTACAGCAGATTTAACTGCGTCACTTCCAAAGCTTTTCGATATCTAAAATACAATAATCTGTCGTGCATCCTATACAAATATTGTAGGGGACAAAAAATTAAACAAACTTACAACCAAAGTTCACCCGTTTTGGATAGTTTGCACACTTCAAAGTTACCGCAGATTTAACTGTGTCACTTCGAATACAATAATCTGTCGTGCATCCTCTACAATTAATGTAGAGGACATGACATTAAACAAAATTATACCCAAAGTTCACCCTTTTTGGATAGTTTGCACACTTGAAAGTTACAGCAGATTTAACTGTGTCACTTCAACAGCTTTTCGATATCTAAAGTACAATAATCTGTCGTTCATCCTCCACAATTGAACAATTAAAGACATTAAACAAAATTATACCCAAAGTTCACCCTTTTTGGATAGTTTGCATACTTGAAAGTAACAGCAGATTTAACTGCGTCACTTCAACAGCTTGTCGATATCTCAAATACAATAATCTGTCGTGCATCCTTTACAATTATTGTAGAGGACAAGACATTAAACAAAATTATAGCCAAAGTTCATCCTGTTTGGATAGTTTGCACACTTGAAAGTTACAGCAGATTTAACTGCATCACTTCAACAGCTCTTCGATATCTAAAATACAATAATCTGTCGTGCATCCTCTACAATTATTTTAGAGGAGGAAAAATTAAACAAAATTATAACCAAAGTTCAGCCTTTTTGGATAGTTTGCACACTTGAAAGTTACAGCAGATTTAACTGTGTCACTTCAACAGCTTTTCGATATCTAAAATACAATAATCTGTCGTTCATCCTCCACAATTAAACAATTAAAGACATTAAACAAAATTATACCCAAAGTTCACCCTTTTTGGATAGTTTGCATACTTGAAAGTAACAGCAGATTTAAATGCGTCACTTCAACAGCTTTTCGATATCTAAAATACAATAACTGTCGTGCATCCTCTACAATTATTGTAGAGGACAAGACATTATTCAAAATTATACCCGAAGTTCACCCTTTTTGGATATAGTTTGCACACTTGAAAGTTGTTCCGCAATATCTCAAGAAATACCAATGCAACCGAATTGAAACTTTGTAATCAGCTGGAGATTACCAACACGCAACTAGGTGCAAAATTTCGTGTTGATCTAATAGTTAGAATTTGAACAAGCGCGTAAAAGCTCCTGACCCCACGTGAGTGCTTTTCTTTATTTTTCAGATCGATATTCCAATATTTTTCTCATCCAGGCTTCAACAATGAACTCAGCCCAAGTTGAAAAACTTTTCTGAAGGAACTTGGATGAAGATTAATTTTCTTTTTCCTATTCCACTCTACCGTCCGCGATTTTCCAATACTCCTCATTTATTCATTCAAAATGGAAATCTTTCTTGCAGGAAAGGTGATTTTCAGCATTCCACGCCTTCGGTAAAACGGAAAACTTTGAAATGTATTATCTGGAAAAGAAAACTCAAGAGTTCTTAATGGATTAGAAGACTTTTACTTGGATCAGAGAGATTCTAATTTTTTTAACTGTCTAGGTTGTTCTCTATGAAGGAGTTGAATCTTTAATTCAGATTCGTGTTTTTGTGCCATCATTCAGTTTAGTCTGAATTGAGCTCTACAGGGTGGATCAGAGAAAGATATTCATACTTATCCCACTCAACCCTCCCGTCCATTTAAGATTTTATATAGGGTTAACTGTTATCACGGGTTGACACAAATTGATTAAAATATTAAGGTTGGTCCTTTTTCAAATTGTCACACTTCATATCATTTTGGCTTGCTCTCATATTTTTTATTTTTCACTCGATGATCGTTTATCGGCCGGAAAAAGTCGAACTAATTGATTTCAAAACTAATATTCATTTCGAGAAAAAGCTGAGGTCTAGGTAGAAAATATTTTTCCAAAAATATCTAGTTGGAACAAATTCTAAATCAAGAAATAGATCTTGATACTCGAAGTGCTTTATATCATTAAATACATCTGCATTTGGGAACTGATAAAATTATTTTAAACAAACTGTAGCTACTAAATATGCTCAGGACCTGTTTTTTAATTCACCTAAAGATTCATACTCTCCTTCGAAACCTCTGAAACGACCTGTATATGGCGAATTTCCAAAAAAATTATTCTAGTCCTTTTGATCAGATTTTCAAAAATACCGAATTAAATTTTGTTTGTCTGTTCATTCAGGATATCAGACTAATCAGCAAGAAATTAATTGAATTTTTGTTGGGTATCCTGTAGAGTTTGCCTCACTGAAAAAAATTGAAACCATCAATTTTAAAGTACTTTCTCGATTAATTTCATTCCCCCCTCTAGGTGAAGTGGGATAATTTTGAGAATCCTTTTAAATTTAAATCCAGTTTCATCCATTTCGATTCCTTGACAAGCTTGGACCCTTTTTTGAGAGGATTCTTGTTTTATCTCCCCTCTTGGATCATTTGGCGCACTCTTCCTGAGGATTTCCCCTGAGAAATGACGAATTAGAGGAGTTTTCCAATTGTTTCTTCGCGTAATTGTTGTTACAAATACTATTTCCATTCTTTATATCACACGAAATAATTTATAATAATTCATAGAATAATTTAATTTAATTGAATTTTTTTTGAAAATTGGTGTCAGTTTTTTGACATTAGTTGAGGAAAGTGATTGAAAAAAGCTTCTACGTTCTGTCAAAATAATTTGATACTATTTACAACTGCCAGAACCTTTATTCTCTATATTTTCTTTTTAAGGATATTCAATATTTCATATGCATATGCATTTAGGGAACAGCGTGCTATCGTTTAACACAAATCTCTGTAATTTTCGAATTGCGAGCAGAAAATGGTCGTCTAGTTGGACCCACAGATGAAAAATCCGATGTAAAAATCAACTCTGTCCGGCCGTCCGTTGCCGCTTTAACTTCAGAACGAACGAGGAGCAAGCAAGTTGAAACTTTAAGGGTAGGCTGCGTTTCAAACTGTTGGGTTCGTTAATGGTTCAAATCGGCAGAACAGTTTTGGAGTTATATTCATTGAAATTTTTGAGGTTATTTCCTCATTACCCCAGTAACTACACATGCGATCCGATTTTTACTTAATGATAAGTAGTTGAATACTAATGTGCAACTGTCTGCAAAATTTCGTTGGGATCGTATGATTAGTAAACGAAAAAAAAATATTTTTGAAAATTTTCCAAATTTTGTTGGAAATTTTTTCTCCGGAAAATTCTCATGGGATTTCCATGAATTTCGCAGATACTTTTGTGTCAATATTTTACAAACCTGTACCGAATTTTAGTTCGATCCGATCATGATTTCTGGAGATACTCGGGAGAAATTTCGAGGTTTTCCTCCGTTCTTAAGTTATCAGGATTGATTTGGATACTTTCTTCTTCATTGGTGAGTAAGGCTAGGTTTGAGATTTTTTTTCTGGAAGAAATTCGAGAATTACAGACAGTGGGACAAAAATACACGCTGACCTCTGAAACATGCGCGCACAAATTGAATCAATTACTTAGTATATATCATTGCTTCAATTATTCAATTTACATATTATTTTTATCGCCAAGTTCAGTTTGTACGAATTAAATGAAACGTTATATCGAAAACTCCAAAAATATACAGGGTATTTCATTTGAATGAAAAACTTGAGGTTATTTCCGGTACTAGAAGTACCTAATCAATAAAATGAATAATCTTAGGTGAATTTCACCTCCTTCTTACTTTCTTTCAATTCGATTCGATAGGTTTTATCCAATTTTTGGAAAGAATCAGATGTCCTCACCTTCGGAAGTTCAAGGCGATTTTGCCCATTGAAGTACTCTACCGATATATTTGCAAAAAAAACTACGTTCCGAACCTTATCATAAGAGACGATATTCTACTCAAAATTCGTTAATAAAAAACGTTTGAGCATAACAATAGCACCCTATTTTTCTAAGAAAATGAGCTCAAAAAAAGTATCTATCGATTAGGAGGATTTTGCATTATTTTCCTAGTTATTTCCTAATATTTCAGAAGGAAATATTAAAATTAGCGAACCATATATGTTAGACCATTGGATAATATGATAGATTGATATACTGATGAGGGAACCAGTTGATATTTCAAGAAAAATTGTAGAGTCCTGCTGTATCCCTCTGAATAAATAAAACAACTTTGCCCATTGTTCTACCGAAATAAACCATAGTTGGCTGAATTAACTGAAAAAAGAAGCATTCAAAAATTTCCATGTCAATTGAATCTGTGTTGTTGTGGTCAATGTCAATTTGACAAAAGTCTTGAAGTACGAAATTGCCAAATGAAAACAATTCTGGAAGTGTTCTCTTTATTTTCTGATGAACCTGAAAAATAAACAAAAAAGTAACATAATAAGTAATAATTTTTCAACACCAATTTATGTGCACCCCACAATCCAAGAGAAGCAACCCACCATCGATCATCTAGAAACCCGGAAATACGGTTCCCATTTCCCGTCTCTATCAGAATCAGATACAAAAACGAAACTTCCGAAATTATCTCAGACATCTCGCAGCCCTTCGCAATTTTAATATTCCTCCGTCAGAAAAATGAGAAGGGTTGCAACCCTTTTCCAATCTGTGATTCAAAGTACATAATCTAATCTCACTCTAGAAATTCTTCGTCTTTCTCCCCCCGCTCCTACCGACTCCTACAAGGGTGCAAGAAGAAGATAAATAAAGATAAAAAAGCTCTGTCCTACCTTCCCCAATACGGAATGATTAAAAGTATAATCTAAGGAATACATTGCACATCGGTTGAAACATTCCAAAAACCCAACATCTCCCTTCTTTATCCAACTCCTCGTGATCTAAAATCTTGGTCCTTCGAGCCGGATTGCGTGGAGGAAGATGCAGCGTGGATGTTTCGCAGGGACAGGGGAATTTAAATTGGCCATTTTCGTTTATTCGCCCTGCTTTTAACTTTGTTTTTTATGCCGTTTCTTCTCAGAAGACTAATGGCAAACCATTGAAGTAGTATAATGCAACGCTTTCTGTGCAATTTGTATTTCAGAGGGGCCGTTGCCATTTTTGGACGTAACGGGGTGTTTGTGAGGGGTTGATTGATATTTTCGATTGTTGGTTTGATGTTTTCGAATGGGGATGAAATATTTGGATCTTTAGAGGGAGAGGAGTGGTTCAGATATGTTGGTCGGTATGTTTTTTGTTTTGCGGAAAATGGGGATGAAAATGTAAGATGTAAGATCTATCATTCTTTGTAGGCTGGCATTGAGGATTTGTGTTGCAGAAATTGCTTGTTGTAGTTTTATTTTGTGGGATCGAACGATTTATTGTTAACAGGGTCGGTCTTCAGGGATAAAACTGTAGGGAAGCACTGACGTGAAGTCAGTCATTTTTCAACCAAGTACTAGATTTTAATTCGTCGAATGCATATTCTAGGAAATATTCCAAAAGTAATATTTCGAATAAATATATTTCAGTGATTTTGATTGATGGATGTTTTGGAAGGGATTTGCATTTTTTTCAGTTATTTTTCTAGGTTTTCACTTCAAATATCTGAACAACTACAGATTCACTTGATATGAAAATATTTTAATTCTACTTCTTAACTGAATTCAGACAAATTTTGGGAGTGAAATCCTACAATACTATTTTGGGAATCAATAGTTCAATTGCGCCCATTCACTACCTCGAACTCCCTAATTTAGCCCTTTACCTTCTCTGATGCAAACTTCGAGTAGTCTCCCCAATATTTCCAAAAGTATAGAAACGATCGAATCGAAATCTAGTAATAAGTAGATAAAGGAAGGTGTGAAGGTTCATGCAAAATTTCGAGAGAATCACATCCAACAATTCATCGGGCAGATTTGACTTATTCAAAACTTTTTACTTCTTAATCAAGCCCCAACTCTGGAAATATCGAATCTGTATAGTTTTTTTATAGTTATTTTTATATTAAAATGCAGTTATCTGGGTTCTCACTCCCAATTTCTGAAAAAGAGATGTTGTTTATACAGGGTGCTCCTAAATTACAAGTACCAACTAAGACTGCGAACGTTTTCGGGATACAGGGAGTTAAGTTTGAATTCTTTCCGAGTTTTTCTCATAGCTGTATTGACTCACATTACTTATTGTCCCGATTACACTTCCATGTTCCCTCAAGACAGCTTAGAAATAGTCCGACGTTCGAAATCATAACCTATAGAACGAATATGGTGTGTAATTCCCCATTAAATAGAATGGCTGCTCTATATAATAAAAGTTATCTTGATGTTGACATTTTCTTTTTGTCTCTCAGATCTTTCAAAAAAGATATTCGGCGAATTGCTTGGAGTTTACGTTGAGTGATATAGATGGGACATTGTATTTATCTCTTATCTAGAATTTTGTTTTTTGTTTTGATGCTTTTCAATTCGTTTTTGTTCTTTTTACATGTATACTTATAATTTAAGACTATCCTAGTTCATGTAATCTGTGGATATCAATTTGGGTTACTTACCCGTCGATGTCCTATTTGTTGAATAATAAATAAATAAATAAATAAATAAATAGCACTTCACAATATGATTTTATGCGTTGATAGAATCTTTATGGATTTCCTGCAGATCAGAAAATATCTATGGAAACTAATAACGAACTTATTCATCACCCTGTAAATTTGCAATGGATTTCACATTGTGTGAACTCTGAAATGTAATATCTATAATTTTCAGTGGAATATCTTGTGAAATGCAGGTGCTCTGAGGAAGAAACTTGAAAAATTCAAACTGTAACACCCTGTATCTCCATAACGAAATGTCTGCGACCCTATGTTTTTAGGACTTTCCTTAATAGTGCTCAAGGAATATAACCTCTTCGTTTGTACCTCCGATTTAGGAACATCCTGTATAAAACACCCCTGCTGATTACTGGATTCAAATTTTTTTTCTTGGAAAAATTTTGCCTAGTGAATAATACCGAAATAATGCAAACTATCAGCAAAGTGAACTGTAACGTTTCATAGACTTTATCTGACTTCTTCATCAGACAATAACGGGAAAATTGGCAGAAATTATTGATAGAAAATAATTCGGTAAATTTTCTCGTAATTGTCTAATCAAGGAACCATATACCGACTCTGAAATGTTACAGTTTGATATATTTTTGAAACAGAACAGAACATTTTTCCACAAATGAAAATTTATAATAATCATATAGCTTATCGATCTTCACGAAATTTTGCACCGGTTTGTGCGTGAACTCATATTGCGATAATAGGGCGCGTTTTTATTTTCATCGAAATAATCAATCGATTAACCCCAATCTCTATTTTTTTGTAGGGAACATAAGAATAAACATAAGAACATAAGATGGAAAGGGATATACACCAGAGTTTCATCAGTATTTTCTGTGATATTGAGAAAACAACCTCAAAATTTCCAATGAGTATTATTCGGAATCCATTCGTTGGATTTCCTCCATCAAGAAAACCAACCATTGTATTTATTTACAGAATCTACCCTGAAAATTTCAAGTTACTAGTTTGCTCCATTCAAAAGATATTATGAAAAAGATGGGACGGCCGGACAAAATTGAATTTGACACAGGATTCTTCATCAGTGACTCCAACTTAGTCGAAACCAAATTTGAAAATCTCAAACGTTTAGCAAACTTATAACGACCTTCTTCATCAGAACCAGGACCTGCAAAACTGAAATAATTCCACACAGAATAAGATAAGACCACATACCTTTTATCTACTCAAAAAAACTTTTAATACTAGGTCCTATTGCGAGCAAGATAAACACATCTCCGTTCTTTACCTGCCCCATAGCCACCCTTGTGAATACGCGATAATCAAGAAAGGATGACCCCTAAATATAAAAATGCCCTTATAACCGGTTCTGACCATTCTAAAGAAAAGGGGTTCCAAAATAAAAATACTGACCTCTGATTTGCATACCTGTTTGACCAGTGTGAGAAAATATAAGGGTTGTTCTCGATTTAAGGCGACAAAGGATATTAGATGGTCATTATTTTTGGTCCTAACGGATTTTTGACCTTAGTGTTTGTTGTATTAGTTGTACAGGATGTTTCTCGGAGCAAGTCGATGGTATATTTTATGATGAAATGCTTTGGGGCATGCAATCTGAATTTCAATTAGAGAAAAGATTATTGTTAATTAATCGGCAATTATTTTTTTGTTTTTTTGGGGATATAATTTTCACACTCTTATAGAGAGTTATGATTTGGCCTAAATGTCTTCAAGCCGTCCATTCAGGCCCCTACTTTCAAACGGAAGGGCCTGAAGTCTTGAAATTTCAGGTTAGGTATGTAGTCTGAATTTCTCGGTTGAATTTGTTAATTGGCTGAATCGACTCAACTGTTTCAGAGTTATATCCATTCGAAATTCGTACATTATTTCCTCAATATCACGAGATATTAATGCTATCAAACTGTTTAACTGTATATGGAATTACGACGGAATTCTGTGGTTGGAAACTTCGAAAAAAAATTTTTCGTGAATTTTTCGAATTTCGTCGAAAATCATTTTTTTTTTCTGGAAACTATTCATCAGAAGTGTATGAGATTTAGTACCAACCTAAGAGTTATCATTTAAATACGTACCAAATAACATTTTGATCCAATATTTATTTTCGGAATTATTCTGAAAAAAATTCATGAAATTTCGCTTTGTCATTGAACAAGCTTGTAGAAGTTCCTGACAACAGGGCTTCTTTGAAATTTTTTCCTCGAAATTTTCTGATGGAATTTGGCAAATAAATTACACTACAAGGTTCACATGATTCAACATGATTTCCGGGCAAAAATACATTTTTCTAGGTCAATGCCCTCATTTTCAGCAGAAATATTTTGTTCTAAGCCACTGGTAGTGCAGAAAGTATGAGAACTTTTTTTTGGAAAATTTCAGCAGCAACACCTTGTATTTCGTCCCTTATCAAACTACAATAAATGATCACCCTTCGTGAGCTGAATTTTTTCTTTTCGTGTTCGTGGATATTAAATATTTCAAAATATTCAATTTAGAAAATTGTTCCAGTGGTTGTAAATAACAAAGCATGGAAGTTTCGTAATATATCTCATCGAAACGGTAGAATTTCACATTATGAAACAAAAATTGAAAGAAATTACACAAAATTGGATTTTCAAGATGTCATACTTTGAAAATTAGGAATTTCTTGAACCATTTTTGATTACAAAGTGTCTAATATACTAAAATGTAGTGGAAAATAATATATATTTTCATAGAGAATCAATACAACATAAGAAAAATGAGTAAAAAAATATTAATTTCGTATGAAACAATTTATAAATTCTAGTTGGTAGATATAATATTCTGTCAAATATTTTTTCTGCTTTTTTTTTTTCTTTACTATCTATTCTGTTTATCGTTTCATCGATTTTTCTCTGGTAAGTCGATAGTTATTGTGTCAATCATTTTATCTGCTTCAAGTTAAACCTTTACTTTTCATTTTATTCAGATACACTTATGTCAATGATTTTATTTTATTTTCTATTCTGTTTATCGTTACAATAATTTTTCTCTCTCTGTCATTTCAGAAAAATCAATATCTCTCAAACAATTCGATATACTACTGAAAATAGGTATTGAAATAAGTACAAAAAATCAGCTACAGATACACCTGTTCCACCAGAAGTGAAAATAAATTTTCTTGAATATCCACATGGATTAATAGCTATCAATTATTATTTTAAACTAAATCCAAGAGTTTTGTTCATGTATATATAGGCAATACGAATACCTGAATCTGTAGTGAGTCCTTCCAAACATATTACCCTCGAAGAATCAGCCTGTACATTCCACTCCAGCTAACCAAATCCTTTCAGATGACCGCCCTACCCTTTTTATCCTTTTTTAAAAAATCAGAATCCGCTCTATCGAAGGACCCAGCTGTTCCAATTCAGCAAGCGAAAGAATAGCTGACCTTTTTGTAGAAAATTTGCATACCGGCCTGACCAGTTCTTGGGCCCCATTGTCTTCTAAAGGGCGGAAGGGTGAGTCAGAACTGACCTAGGATAATGAGCGTTGACCCTTGGGACTCCAAGTGCTGAAGGTACACTTTCCATGTGTAATTGCTGATGAGTTTGTTAGTTGAAAGGTCGTGAATGTCGGTCAAGACGTTTGAAGGTGTTGCTTGATGGAATAAAGGAAAAGTTGAGGATTCAGATTTCATCGAGTGCAAATTTTTGTTTGTTTTTTGTTTTTGGTTTTTGTTGTGCTGTTTTGTGTTATTGTTTATTTTTTGGAGGTTTGTACTTTTTCGAGTTTTAACCCTATCGTGAGTTGTGTTGTTTTTATGTTTGAGAATCAATATTGTTCACCTGTTTATTTATATTTGAATTTTTACGTTCTTTTTCTAGAGCATAACAGGATTACCGTTTTGTCAAAATATTCGTAATTTTAGAATTTCTTCTTGGAAATGATCCCAAACGAAAAACTTGAATTAACTGATGAAGAATCTTATTTTAAAATCGATTCTGTCTAGCCATAGGCTCTAGTTATGCGATACATATCTGAAAAATCTTGTTGAGGCAGTATGGTACGTAAATTTCGAAACAAAAATTTATATGTAATTTTCCTGATTTTTCTTCAATTTTTTTTTTGAAAATATAGGTTTTGCGGAGAAGAATTTATCAGATTTCTATGAAATTCCGTACAGAGCTTGAATCCCATATTTCATTGTACTGAATTTCAGTTTGATACTATTCGTATGTTATTTTGGTGTCGTTATAATAACTCATAAAATACTGATTTGATCATGATGGAACTAGGTAACTAGTCGGAAAATGCGCCCAACTATGGCCAAAACTTCATGATAGGCGTGTGTAGGAAATAGAATTTTATATATTCTGCGTTCTTCTACTCGACTATCTCCCCGAAATTCTGCATGAACCCTCAAGCTGTCATTTTTCAATCGACTGCTGGATTTGAATTCGATCCAGTCAGTATTTTCGAAAATATTGGAAAACAAAATTTTGAATGGGTATATCTGCGGAATCAGTGGGTGGATTTTACCCATTTACGAACTCGGCCTCCGTAACTGAGGTGCAAACCTACTTTACAAATATCGAGTTTCTAAGTTGTTTCTTTCGGAAGTTATTGCGTTGAGGATCAGCCGATAAGACGAACGTAAACACAATAATCTATATTTCCATTTTTCTGGTGGTACGAATGTTACGATTCTCACAGAATTTGTGTGAATAATTTTCCCAGCCTCACTACGTCACATTAATTTGAAAACAGTTTTGTCTCAATATATAGATAATTGCACAAATTTTCGATTAAATGCTGGTTTTTTACAACAAGGGTGCGAAATGAAGTTGATTGTCCAAGTCGTTATTTCGAGCAAGAAAGCTAAAGAAAACTTCAAATTCATCAGTTCTACGTTCGGATACATCCATGAAATTAAGACAGGAATGACCTCACTGCATAATTCATAAAATATTGTCAGAAAATACTACACCATGGCTCTTTAGGAGGCATTAAAATAACTTAATCAATTACATGCCATCAATATTCCACTTTATCTATAATAAAGAGCTTTTTGAATATCCCACAGGAGTGCAAGGACTCCTTAGGATGATATACAATACCAGGGAATAGAAAAGATATTGATTGAATATTTTTAACCTTTTTGTGCGATTTTTTAAGGGGAGAGAGAATTAATATTTTGTTCAATTGTCCAAGATTAAAGACACCCAAACTTCGTTTCAGGGTAGAATTAATATCGAGATGTACCGTGTATGTTCGTCAGAGTACAAAATCCTCCGAATGGTTTCAGATATATACAGCTAATTCTCTAAATGTTTTTCTGGGTGTAGTCTCAAACATTTTGTGCACCAAAGGGGATTTTAAAATTTTCGAAAGAAGTCGTGAACGGATACTTGAAGGGGGACCGCTATCTAATAAATAGGTACATAATTTTTTGTGGAAGAAATAATTAAGGAGCTTTTAAGGGTAGATCCAAAGGATAAATTAAACGATAAACAAACACATAACAACTCCTGTTCAAATTTATAAAAGGAAAAAAAACTTCCGTAGATTATTGTTGTTCTTATATTCTCATTCTCTTATATGAAACGGTCCTGATGTATTTCCTGTATTTATCTTTCTACAAATACAGGGAATATTACAAAAATAATTTCTCGATTTCAGTCTTTCGTTAATTGGTTTTGTTTGAGTAATAATGGATTTCAAATCATTTTTCTTTTTAAAAACTGTGCTAATATCGATATAAGAACCAATTCTTCTTAATTTTCTGGAAGGCTATGTACATAAAAAATTACATTTAATAAATTGAGTTCTTTATGATTGTTTGTTTATTTTTGTTCTTGATGATTTTTTTTAGAATAAAAAGAAGTTTTTGTCTATAAATTTAAAACGACGCTATTTATAAATCTTCACAACATAGAATCCGAAATTTTCAAGGGTGTAGATCAACAATGTCTCCAAACGCTCATTATCTCAGAAAACAATAAACCAATATAAAATCCACGCCTGCAAGACGATAAAACGAAGTGCGTAAAATGAACGAACTCATAATAAACCAAAAACTGATTACCCCCAACAGCATTCGCAAACACAGTAAAACCAAGACATGCCCCCCACGAAAATAATTTTTAACCCCCCCTTAAAAACAAAACAACGAAGTCTCCTGCCCAAGACAGTCGTCTTAAGAGACTGCAATCAACGGGGTATAACCATTAAATTTTTTACTGGCACTTTTCCAAAGCGCTATAAAACGCCAGCGACGTCCAATAATAAAGAATCTAAGATGGCCGTCGACTCTGCAAGCAATCAACTCTTTTCGATGTAAATTCACCCCTTCTGGGCCAGTCACCCCCGCACTCCCACCCCTCTTTATTCTTTATTCTTTTCACCCTACTTTTATACCCTGAAAGGGTCCGCTTGCTTGGAGATCTGAACGAGTTAGAGTGGTGAGGTTGTCGCCCTGCATCAAGTGGTGGGAGAGAGATAGAAGTAAAATGTCCGATTGTAGGAGAGAAAAGAGGAAAATTTTAAGTTCTGGGGGTCTTATCTTGTATTTTATTGATTTATTCGAACGGGGTTGAAGGGGTTTTTTCTCAGATCAAAGGGAAGTTTAGAAAAAGTGGAAGGTCAGTTGGGAAAATGTTTGGATATGTTTTGGACTTTTTTTCGATGTTGTTTTGAATATTACCAAAAATACATGTGGGGAAACGAGTTTTTTAATATCAATTCTAAATGATAATATCAAAATCAAGTCGCTAGCTCTTTTCTTATCGTGACAACGGGAATATCCGGACAGAATCGATTTTCACATCAGTGAGTCCAACCTAGTCTTTCAAGACCATTTTCGGTTAAAATTCTTAAATTACAGATACATCGGTGAAACAATAGCACGGTTTTTCCCAGCAAATCTTCGACAAACTTGAGATGGATTTTTTCTGGTTTTTCAGAATTTTTTTCTACACATCTTCGAAATTATGAACACAAAATTCTCTATGAAGTCTTGTTGAATTATGTAGATAGATGAGAATATTAATAGGATAATCTTAAAGTAATGAACTTCCTACATATACATCCACAAATGGTCTTAGAAAAACCCTGAAGAAGAATCCGTGCTCTAATTTTCAAAAGAAAGGCCTTAGGTACCTCAAATTGTCAGATTTGGTTTGCAGTCCAAATATTCGTTAATGGCTGAAATCGATCGAATAATTTCGGAGGTTAATTCCTCAAAATCTCAATCGATCAAATTGAAACTTTATAAACAGTTTAATAATACTATCACGCATTTAGTGCTGAATTTTGTGTGGACACAGTTGTTGGAAAATAAAAAAAAAATTATTCAAAAATTTTCAAATAATTTTTTCGAAAAAATTTTATTTCTCTGAAAATATCAATTAGATTTCAACGAAACTTGGCACAAACCTTAGAACCAGTATTTAACAATTATATTCCGAATTTCAATTCGATCCGATGTTTTCTTACGGAGATATAAGGAAAAAACTATGCCAAAATTCATTATTATTTAGAATTTCAACATTATTTCCGCAATATCTCAGGAAGTACAAACGCAATAAAATTGAAATTTCGTAATCGGGTGAAAAATACCAATGCGAAACTCAGTGCAAAATTTCGTGTTGTTCTTTTCGGTAGAATTCGAACAAGCGCTTGAAAGCTCCTGACCTCAAGTCAGTACTTTTCTAAATTTTTTTAATTCACTTTTATAATGACCCAATTAAATTTTTCTGAACTCCTTTCCCTCGATAATGACCATATGGCTATCAACCACTGCCTTAATTAACCGTTGACATCCTGATCTTGACAGTATCCAGGGGCGTTCGTGGTCAATGAGCATTATACAACGATTTCGTAGTATCCCGTTGAGATGAATCTTTGGAATGATTAACATCACAATGCAGGACAACCTGGTGGCCCTGAAGGCCTTTTTCTAATCGTCACCTCTTGCCGGAGGTCTGGGCAACCCTTTCTTTGACCCTTAGATGTGACCGTTAGAGCGTTGGATGAAAAGACGTGAGAAGAAGGGGTTGTGTAGATATTCGTAAGATTCTTCTACAGCCATAGGACTATTATTATTTTTTTAAATATTATACCTCTTCTTTGTAAATTGTTCTAGTACTTTTAAGCTTTTTGGAAATATGAAATTTAAAAACAAAAAATTCGTCAATTTGTTTCGTTGGTCGATTGTTACCATCTTCAGGTCAATAATCAAATGAAAAGCACACATTGTAGATAATTTGTGGAGTGAACTTCATTATCGTTTTTTGATAGTATGACGATACTCCTATAATAAATGTGTGTCACAGACAGACTAAAACTAAAAATTACAGGAAAATTCTCGAATATCTTGAAACGAGCTTGGACAATTCCATATTAAAATTAACTATAACTTCCCACTATAACTTCCCATCTTCATATTGCGATCTTACAAAATTAAGTAGAGGAAAACCAAAACTGACACTGATAGAAATTAAATTAAGACATAGATGCATATATATAAACATGTTGCAGACTGCAGGGATATTTCGAAATTTTCCTTTTTTTAGGAATACAAAATTTGAAAAACGAAAAATTTGTCAAATTGACATAAGTCGCACGAAACGAAAAATCTAAAGAAATTAATTCCAAAAATTTTCTCGTTTTACTCTGAAATGTCACAGGCTTTGTTTTTCAAGAAACTGCCCTTGAATAATAGTTGAATCCTTCAATCCACAAGGGCATTTTCCTCAAAAAAACAATTTTTATTCATTATTGATAGTTCTGTTCCATATACTGGGAGTGAAAACCCAAAAAAAACTGAAAAGAGTACCCAAAAAGATCTATAAGAAATAATTGAAAAAATAGATACAATGAATTCGTCTGATTCAATATTCTTCTGAGAAATTCGTATTATAACATGAACAGACATAAAAATTCATATTTAAATAATGATAAATAAATATTAACTCGAAATATTCTCATAAGTATGTGACTAATTCACAACTTTCAAATTCAATATTTATGACTCCCTATTATATTTATGGAATAAATTTTTTGAACTGCTCTGGGAGATATAAACAATAAAATTCAAGAGTAATAACAATCTCGTGTTCCAGTTGTCATACTCATATAATTTTTGGGAATGAAAACAAGATAGGAGCGGGCAAATGATTATAGCAAGTAGAAAGATCCTTTATTTCAAATAACCAATCCATATTTTGAAGAATAGTGCCATCAGATCCATCAGAGTAAAGGTCATTTCCATTTTATTCATCGGAATTCATTGTATGGAACTGACAAAGCGACCTTAGTGCCATCAATGTTTACGGGAAGAGATAGAATAATATATTTGTAATAGAAGGAAAGTGTCGACAAAATGGCATTCCACGCATTTTGGGGCAAGCTCATAGTTTTGACATTGGACAGAAAATCTTCATTTCATGACGTCCTAAAATGAATCATCTCTGACGAGTTTTATGACAGATGAATATTGTCAGACCAAAGTTGCATGGAAGTCACGAATAATCACGATAATTGTACATTTCAATGACCAAAACGTTCGGAAAAGCGAAAGATTTTCCTCGCAGCGCTCGACTATTGATTAATTCGACTGGAAGTTTCTTTCAAATGCCTGGAAATTCGTTAAAAGCGCGGAGTTTCACAAGAAATAAGAAGTAAGAAGTTGACAACGGCAAAATGGGGTTCTGTCGGACAAAAACTTAGCAGAAGTTGAATTTAATCGATTCTTCGTAAAATGTTGGAGCAATTATTGAAATTGGAAAAGAAAATCGTGTACGGGGTGTTCCGAAACGAGAGATACTGCGGGGAAATTTTGATGAGAAGTTTGAAGAGAGTTAACGAAACTTTATGAATGAAATTCGCGGAGTTTAGATGTGAATTGTGATAGTAAACTTGTGGTTATTCTTTTTTGGGAAATTAAAAGTTACTTTCCTCCACTTAGGAAATATATATTTTTGACTAAACAGTGGGTGACGGTCAAGTCAGTAGCTTTTGCGCGTATGTTCAAATTCGTTGCCAAAACGGTCATCTTTCAAAGGATTGACCCCGCCAAACACAGATTTATTTTCTGATGGAAGGATTTAGTGATCTCCTCTTCATATGGACCTCATAAAATTCAACTTGAACTTTCAAGCTTTCATTCATCAATCAAGTACTGGATTGTAATTCAATTCAATCTGTTTTTGTCATGGAAATATTCGGAAAATAAATTTTTTAGTAAGTACCTATATTCACAGAATCAATAAGAGAATTTTACCCATTGACGATTTCGAACCAAACCTACCCTAAATATATCAAGTTTCTAAGTTATTCCTATCGGGAAATACTGTTTTTACGACCGTCTTAGACACTAACTCAAATTCGCGAATAGGTAAAATGTATCCAATAATTCCCCAGATGAACTCATTCAAAATTCGATCATTCAAATTTCCCAAAATTTCCAAAAACAAAGATAGGATCGAATTGAAGTCCTGTGCTTGATTGAAAAATAACAGCCTGAAAATTCATGCAGAATAACGCGAGGATAATATCATTCGAAGATTGAAAAATTCAGAATATTTCAAAGAAAAAATTTTAATTTTTTCATATTTTTCTTATGGCAAGATCATCTCAAAATTTTGTACAAAATTGTTCCTGAGATTTTCCTAACAAGTTATTAAGTTTAATCACGATTAAATCAGTAATTTTTGAATTATTCTGAAAATAATAACGATACCGAGAGAAAAAAATCATGAAATTTGACCAATTCTCACCTAATATTTTTGGAAATAAGAATCAAATCAGACTTAAATTTGGTACATCATTGTAAAATATAGGGTTTGAAGTCTATGCAAAATTTCTTTGTATCAAGATGTTACTGTTGAGTACGAAAATGGGTAAAATCAGTGAAATGGTTTCAGTGTAATACTCGTAGCTTTCTCGATATTTCAAAAAGTAATAATGCCATCGAATTGAAACCTAGAAATAAGACCAAGAATATCTTTTTGTGTTAGATTTTTTTGAAAAATTATGTGGCATAGAGCTTATCGTCAATAGTTTACAAAAGTGTATCAAATTGTAATTTGCTCGGTGTATATTTGTTTTTTCAATAACTCACCTTTGCATTCACAAACTCCAACATTCTTATCAGTAAGCCTAACGTTATCAACTGAGAGCCTTTTCCACAGAAGCAACATTGGTATGAAATTGCGAAGAAAATAATGAAACAAACTTTTATCCAAAAACAAATATCTGAGAAAGTTATTATCATTGTTGAAAGGAGACAAAATTAATCTCATCCATAAATCTCCCTAAGCAATACTTCCTCTTTCTGCGTCTCCAACAGGAAGAAAAAGATCTAGATTGGCAGCGAATTTTGTCCCAAATTTTATGAAATCTCATTTCGCGGAAACAATGCCGGCATCTTTCCTTCCTCCAGCCAGTTTTCTTCTTCTTTCTCGGCCCCTATCAATAATATATTCCACCCTTACACCGTATTTCACAACACAAAAGCAGGCGAATGTAAATAGAGTTTTTGTGATATCTTTTTAACGCCATTTCTGGTCCTTACTGCGTCGCATTCATTTGTTTCTTTCCCTTAGCGTCTTTCTTTTGTTCCCAGGACAGGGAACAAAGGACGACCGCCTTAACTACCTTTTGTCCGAGTGTCGTATTTCCTTTGTTTCATTCTTAAATCGTGACGAGGCAACTTGATTATTTTCGTGGGGGATTTTTAGAGTTTTCCGAGGAAAATTAATGAGTGTAGAGGAGGGGGGGAGTTGTTACTTCCGTGAATTCTGGAACTATATTTGCTCCATTTGATATTCCGGATGGTTCTGTATTTTGTACCTTTAATAGACCTTCGATTGTATATGGCGTATCGGGTGTTGGATAGTTGAGTAAAATAATAGTATATTATTTAACGTGTGGTGATATAGTTCATAACTTACCCAGATGAAGTTTTTCATCAAGTGAGTTATGAGATTTACCGTTAGTTTAATACTGAACTTTATCCATGACTATAAAATGAATAGTGAGATACCATTACAAAGAAAGAACTGTATTGACAAATCACGAACAAATTCTCGAAAGTTGTCAGATTTTTCAGGAGATTTGGGAAACGTTGAAAAATGACCAACTTTCTTTCGTATTTTTTCTACCATCCGGTTCATTTGCAAGACATAAAATGAGAACTTTTCGGTCCATGTAGGTTCTTTGCCCACCTTTGGTCCGAGACTAGGACTCTTGACTGAGATTAACCTCTCCTTCTTTTCCGATTTATTATAGTGAGTTATTGTAGTGAGTTATTATAACTCAAACTGTTTGTCAGCAGATACTATTTATTACTGTAAAGCAGTTGAATAATGAATATTTATACTTTAATAGAAGAAGATAAAAACATTTATCATCAAGGTTGTTGTTTATGATTTATTGACAGCAAATGAATCTTGATTTTCTCTAGAAATATGTTTTAAAGATCACTTGATCATATCGATAAATAAACCTTGCACAGTTCCTGAATTCTTCAGTTGTGTCAAATTTTGGTTAGGTCCGATTTCACTTTAAGAAGATATTGGAAAACAATATGTCAAATTTCTTGGGTTTTCCTAGGTATCGATGTTATATCCAGAATAACTGAAAAATAACTAATACAATCAAAATGATACTTGGACAATGCTTGAAAAATGAGGATTCACAACTCTGTAACAAATTTCGTGATGATACCATCATAAGAACAAATGTGCAAAATCGAAGAACCAATGTAGAAGTTATCCTCATTTCAAATTTTTTGGTGAAATACTCAATATCTTGAGAAGTGCTCATACGATTGGATTGAAACTTGGAAGTTATCTGAGAAATAGTAACGTACAAGTTTATGTGAAGTTCCGTAAGGATGGTTCAGATAAAATGAAAAAACATCTTTCAAGAATTGATGAAAATTTTGTTAGAAAATAATTTTTTCTAGGAAAATATTCATCTACGCCAATGAAATCTGGCACACATCGAAGCCAATATTCAACAGTGTATCAAATGTCAGGTCAGTCTGATTTTAATTTTTAGAGATATTGGGAAGAAATGTGTCAAATTTCTTAGGTTTTCCTAGGTATAGTTGTTATTTTCGGAATAACTCAGAAACTACTGATCCAATCCAACTGAAACTTAGATATTGGTTGAAAAATGCGGGTTCACGACTCTGTGCCAAATTTCGTGATGACAGTGTTATTAGAACAAATGCGCAAAATCCGCTAACCAATTTCGCATTTTTTTGGTAATGAACTCAATAATAATAATAATAATAATAATAATAGTTTATTGATCCTCTGAGACAAATTAATGTATAGGATAAGTCATACAGATAAAGAAAAATATAAATTAGCTAAATCACTATAACATCATTGAGGTAATCGTTTACCGTATAATAACATCCACTTAACATTACCTTCTTAACAGTTTTTTTGAATTTGTTTAAATCTAGAGATCTAACATTATGAGGCAAATGGTTAAAAAGTTTAACACATTGATACATAGGAGACATCTCAAACTTAGTTGTTCTGTGCTTGGGGACATATAATGTTCTCTCACTTCTGGTACCATAGTTATGAAAACTAGACAACTGAACAATACTTTTCTCATGTTCCTTCACATATAAAAGAGCTTTTAAAATAAAAATTGATGATAATGTAAGTATATTGTTTTCTACAAATATAGGTCTACAAGACGAACGTGGAGGTATATTGAACAGCATGCGTAAAATACGTTTTTGTATTATGAAAGCCCTTCCAACGTCCGAAGAGTATCCCCATAGCAGATATCTAAGGAACTACTCCTATGACCGGATAAATAGTTGGAAGATATATGGAAAATACTAAGGTGCAAGTTTGTGTGGTATTTTGTCATGATGCTTCAGATGAAATTTAAAAAAAAAGTTCTTAAAAAATTCACGACAATTTTGTTATGTAATATTTCTTTCTCGGAAAATACTCATCTGATGCCTATGAAATTCGGCACATATCTTGGAGCCAATATTAAACAGAAGAATATTGAATTTCAGCTCGAGCCGATAATTTTTCTGGGAAATATTGGTAAAAATATTTCAAATTTGTACAAGCGCATTCCCTGGAATTTTCTCTATTCGAATTAATACTACCAACATTTTGTACTTCCACCGTTAACTTGAGTTCAGAGAAAACCTTATCAGCAAGGAAAAACGTATCTGCATTTTCCCTGCACAGAATTCCAGCGAGTTATCTCTGAAATCAGGCGAAAAACAACCGGTCGACCAGGGAAATTCCATACTTTCCCGACCATCCGGCGAATATAAATATTAAAACGCGAAACGCTAAAAAGGAAAGCGCAAATATCGAGAGAAAAGGCTTTTTCCAGGTTTCTAGCTCTCTTATTTTCTTAATAAAGAATCGTTTCGAGGCAAGGGCATTTCGGTGGATTTTCTTTGATGCTGTCTTATTTATATTTCGTTCGTTCCTTGCCTCACCCTTCTTTGGATGGACTGAAATGTACAGTCTGGCTCGAAAGTTTATTGTATCGATCGGGATGACTTGGTTAGAGAATATTTTTTAAAATAACATAATCACAAGGACGAATATCCGTCGATAAATCAACAAATATTCCCCCTTGATCAGAGCTAATCACCCAATCAACCAAAACACCTACACCGAAGAAGCGGATCCAAGTAGAATGACTACAGCTGTTTCACAATTGTTATTGATCGTCAGGTCAACTTAACTTGGATAAACCGCAGAGAGTTTTCTCGATACTTGTTACCTTTCAGAAGGATCGCTGCAGTATACAACTTACAGCGCGCCATCTGCCAGGAGCATCTTGCGAGTCTCACCTTCGAGTGCAGAATACTTTGATCGATGTGTGTGACGTTCATCCTTTTGTTGCATCATATTTGTTGATTTATCGACGGATATTCGTCCTTGTGATTATGTTATTTATTACTACTGGAGCTCTTTCTTCTCCATGAAACCATTTCCTATCTTTGTTAGATGTTGGACGTTTTCGTCTTGTGGGAATCCACATGAACCGAGTGTTTCCAATGTTGATCGGTTGTTTGTAAAGCTGCAATATCGCAGTTACAGCGAACTGATGCGACAAAAGGATGAACGTCACACACATCGATCAAAGTATTCTGCACTCGAAGGTGAGACTCGCAAGATGCTCCTGGCAGATGGCGCGCTGTAAGTTGTATACTGCAGCGATCCTTCTGAAAGGTAACAAGTATCGAGAAAACTCTCTGCGGTTTATCCAAGTTAAGTTGACCTGACGATCAATAACAATTGTGAAACAGCTGTAGTCATTCTACTTGGATCCGCTTCTTCGGTGTAGGTGTTTTGGTTGATTGGGTGATTAGCTCTGATCAAGGGGGAATATTTGTTGATTTATCGACGGATATTCGTCCTTGTGATTATGTTATTTATTACTACTGGAGCTCTTTCTTCTCCATGAAACCATTTCCTATTTTTTTAAATATTTTCTTTAACAGGAAAATTTATCAGAAGTGGAACTCATTATATCTTCGATATTTACTTGTGAAGTCCATCAATACGTTCTAGCGATGAATTTGCCAATTGATATCAAAGTTTCATTATAATCGAGTGGGTAGTTTTTGAGGTATTCCGGAAATAATAAAAATACCTAGGAAAAAAACGAATTTTGACATATTTTTCCCAAATATCCCCGGTAATCATAATCGGATTGAAATGAGTATAACTCTGAAACTGCTTGGCTGATTTGGAACTAAATTGTTTTAGTTTGATATGCAAACTACCCTGAAATTTTCGAGTGGTTAACTTTTTCTCTTCGAATTAAATTTTCGGAGATATTGCGAAAATATTCAATTTTGTGGGCTCCTCCTTGGTAACGTTTGTTATTGCCGGACTAGCTCAAAAAATACCGATCTGATCTTGATTAAACTCGGTAATTGGTTGGCAAATACTGGTAAACAGTATTTTGCAAACTTTCGTGAAGATCAATTTGATTTTTCCGTCTACGAAATACAACATGCGCATAAAAGCTGATGACTTCCCGTCAGTGCTTTTCCAGATTTTGATTTTCCTTCTGTTTCATTTGAGAAATTTTAAAATTCTCACGATTATAGTAAATTTTAGTAATCAATTCTTGTTTCATTTCAGATTTTCTAGGAGCACCACTGTGGAAAACTATCCAAGGAAAGGTCCTGCAAATTCATTGTTTCCATTCATAGAATTGAAAGAAAACTGCAGGGTCATTTATAATTTTCCTTTCAGAGTTCATAGGTCAACATATATAAAACTTATAGTGACGAAAATTATCAACAAATCGACAGATTTGAATCGAGTCCAACGTGTTATCTAGACATTGAAATCTTGAGATTTGTCAGTAGGTGTCGGTGCTTCCACTTTTTACTCGCTTGTTCTGAGGAACAGCGTGTTATCGCTTGGTCCGAAAGCTTATATTCATCAAATTTTGATCCGAAAATGGTCTTTGATTCCCTGGAGTAGAATCCATGGTCAAATTCATTTATATCCTGCTAAAACATTGACCAATTGTTTTCTGATATTTCCATCTGAAACTTTTAGGTTATTTCCTCAATATCTCAAGAAGAACACAGGGAATCAGATCGAAACTTCTCAATTAGTTGAAAATATAGGTTCGCATTTTTCTGCAAAATTTTGAGAGTTTTCACCGTTAGAATTCGAGAGAAAAATTTTGCTGAAAAATAGTTCTAAATTCATGTTGTTTTTTTCGGGAACTATGCATTAGATTTCTATTAAATTTGGCGAATGACTTGAAATCTATATTTCACAATAATGTAGAAATTTTCACATCGATTCGGAACTTATTTTCTGAAATGTTTGTAGTGAAAAACCCCATAACCTCACTTCAGGACTTTTCCTGAATTTTCCAAATTTATTCCATCAAATTACACTCGAAATGAATATCTATCCTTGAAATATACCCAAAATCTCTTGCATTCACCAGTCCTGTTATATCAATTAAATATTCCATTGGCGTACAAACCCTGAGGAGCTTCTTTGAAAAATCGTCTCTTAATAATTCTAGCCCGTTTAAACCTTAAATATGGCTCATTTTTCATGCCCTGATTCTGACGTTCCCTAATAAGAAAAACCGGGTGCTGGCGGGGGTGGCACTGTACAACCCCCAAGAAAAAGAGAGTGATAGAAAGAAAGGGCGTCGGGTTTCTAAATAGGGGTAGAAATTGACTGGCGAGGGGGGTGGCAGGCAGTCGATCCCGTCCATTTGTGGACCCCTTCTTTTTTATTTGGTATCGATCGCAGTTTTTCAACCCCTTCGGTCTGAATTGTGCAGAGTCATCGTTTTGGCCCGAATTTACATAATATCTCGTTTTTGAGGGGTTGAACGTCTTCATCTTGGATATTTTAAATCACAATCAATCATTTCGGAGATAGGGGTGGAAAGAATGAACTGGAAGAATTTTGGGGTGAGCTTAAACATTAAATCTTGATAATTCTCGGTTTGTGGTTTGCGTGAATTTATGAACGGTAGGACTATCGAAGTAATGAAAAATTCATGCGTAACACAAAAACGAGTAATCAGAAACTTTCACAAACTCGGCCACTAAACTTTGAATAGTTCTCATTGTTTTGTGTCGCAGATTAATATTTGTACGATCCATTCTTAAGTCATTTAGTGCCTAAAAGAGGTTGTCATTATTATTGAGGTTATATTATCAAATTATCAGATCCTACCAGTTTTGAAACTTGTGTACCCCAGGGTTGTGTTTCGAGTCCATTGTTATTCAGTTCGTATGTTTGTGTGCTTGTTGATGCAGATTTTTCAAAACACGAAATTATGGCATTTTACCTTTCTATATCATTATAACTTCTTTGATTTTTCAGTACATTTTTCTTTTCAAATATAGAGAAAAGCTTCAGATTTAAACTATACATCATATAATTACACAAACGGGATAATGAATCTACATTATACGATTTCCAGATCGACAGCAATTGGGAACGATCCTTCTACCTGGTTTTCCTCAAAATTATTTAATTCGAAGAAATTACAAACCGAAATTTATCCATATATTCTCTCAATGATAATTTCTCAGTATTATTGACTTAGTTTAATTGGGTATTTGTCGTTATTCCTTTGTAATCTTGTATCAGAATTTATCGAAAAAAAAAATATTATCACTAATGTTATAGAGAACAAGGCTCATAGAATCAAGACGGTGAAATCCACAATATTATTTTACATATAGAAATACGTTGTCTTTTGATGAAATATTTGTCCTAATGTGATTAGAAAATATCCTTTCAATTTAATATTTTCTATTGATTTTATCTTGTAAATTTTTACAGGTTGGATCAGGTTTAGTTCACAACTTCAAGGGCCCAGCTGTCAACTTGAAATCTTTTGGAACTTCGATTAGTTCATATTGATGATGATGGAATATTATACATTTTCAGCTGCTGTTGGACCTAATATTAATAGTGCTGTACTAATGGTGTTTGAAATGACAGGATAAATGCCTAAACACTAGTAATTTTACAACTAACACAAAACCAATGATCTGTTAAGTTTTGTCAAGAATTCGTCAACAGGATATTTATAATATGAAAAAGTATTCCATTAAAAATTAATAATAAGATTGTTTTAATCAAATTGTGAGCTCCAATATATCGAAGGAATGCAAATAAATAAACTAAAATTTTCTTATTGCAATTTTATAATTTATTCACAAATTCAAATATAATCAGAAAATGATAGTTTGTTCGAATAAAAGTATTACGATTATTGAAAAACTGAATTTAAGTTTCAATGTAAATAAAGTTTCTTTTTCCCAATTTTTTCCCAATATTTGATTTTTTTCATAATTATTTTTGATTTATATTTTTATATTTTCGATGAGTTATCATTGATTTTATATCTGAATTCCTTTTAAATAATTTTTTTTATTGATTCAACTTTAAATTATTCCTATAAAGTAAAATATCCTATTTTATCACTGGCATGATCCCATCTTCAATTGAAGGAACAGCTTCAGGGCAGTAAAAATAACATTCAATTTTCAAGGAATGTTTAAAATACAACCATATCTTAGGCACCGTTCCCGTTTTCGATAAACAGAATGCAGCATCCCCTTTTTAATTAACGAGTTAAAATCAACCCTTGCTAATTATTTCGAAGTCGTCAAGCGGAAGTAAAACTTCAAATGAAACTGATGGCTAATGTCATGGCGTCGGACCCAAAGAACTGAAAAATATTGGACGCCATTCCAATAAAATTTTTGGTACAGTCCCTGATAAAAAATTTCGGTTCTCTTCAACAATCTCATCTGAAACTTGATATGTTTGGGATCCCTAAAATTTTGATAATGAAATTTTTTCAATTTTTTTCTACTTCACAAATTCATCTATTTATTATTGCTCACGGTGAGTAGAGCTATAATATTTTCCAGAAAAAAACATTATATCTACAGCTAATTAAATATTAAGGAAAATACAAACTTTACATATATAGAATAAAGGGACAATACTCATCATCCTTTTATATAAAAATTCTTCGGCCAAACGTGTTACTAAAACGACATTTCCAAAACTTTGAAATGTCTTTCTTTTTTGATATCCTAGCAATGCATTATTCGGACTTTTGGACTGAATTGGGCCAGTCTGGATTAATTCTTCAACACAAAAAGTACATAGGTACTGCTCAAATCCTAGGTTACTTTGAGTTGGCGTTGTTCGTATTTTGGCCATATTTTTTAGGTTATTTATTTTGTGTTGTTAATTTTGTGTTCTTGTCTGATTTTGTGTCTTGAAGTTCTAACGTTTCACCGACCTGTTTAATTTTTATGAAACGAGTTGAGTATCAAATAGAGAATCCCACAAAAGTGCAGTCTTTTATTTCAGTGTTCACTCTGTTTATAGTAAAAATGGGAATAATCAGATAATCCAAAAAGGGGTAGATACAAAAGTGAAACGTATTATTTTAACGATATTTTCAATTTGTAAACAGATAATTAAAAAATTGATTAAAAAAAAATTGAGGCTTTGTTCAGATCAAATTCATGTATTCAATTTAGTATTACAATTGAATTCCTGAAATCTTCGAACTTCCCACATGTTCGTACAGATTTTCCTTGAATTTTTTATAATGTGGTTTGTTAGTTAGAAATTTAACAATAGACAGTATATTTGAATCAAAAATGAAAGAAAATAAAGCAACATTTAACAATGTAACAATAATTCAGGAGGTTATCGATAGATGGCACACTTAAAAATTCACCTTGTCTAATATCGAATTCTTAATTATGTTGATTGAAATATTGATCTGTAGGCGTGAATAGAGGTCCATCCCATAAAATATTTATGAGTATTCCTAGTTGGGAATGCAAATTTATAATTCAAAATGACATTTTCCCACCTCATTTCTGCAGTTCTCCCTTCAAAATTATACTCGGCGAGTCAAGATAGCCTGTGGAAACCAATCTTCTTTCCATTACCTGTCCTTAATTTTTCCAATATCCATAATAAATTAACAGAGCAGTTTTATTCTACAATCTTCACAAAACCTTCCCCCTGATGAAAATTCCTCTCTTAAAGTATCCGGGATAGACTTCTCTCTAATTAAAACTTTTTGAAGTGTAAGAAAAATAGGGTATAATGAATTATCTCTCCACCACGTGGATTTCTAGAGCCGGCAAGCTGTTGCTGGAGGCAGTGTGCTTGGATATTACCCACCCTTGGGAAAATCGAAGTTTCGTCTTCTATTTTTTCCAATTTCTTTTCGAAACAGATCGATGATGGACTGCATATGCATGCTGAGTGTGTTCGGGCACTATGTTATTTATATAATCAGTTAAATCAGAATCGCGAAATACTTGTTTGGAAATAATGTCTGACAGTAAAACTATGAAATTTTCAGTCAACTTTGTCATTTAATATTTGAATAAAAAAAATAATGATGTGTTGACGAACCCGATACTGAATTCCCTTGTAGGCATCGACGATATGACAACTCGCAGAGCCGGATCTAGGGCGTGGCGAGGGAGGCATTTGCCACGGGCGCCAACCAACTAGGGGCGCAAAATTATGATTTTTTTCTTGAAATTATGTTTTTTCACTTCAAAGTCCATTCATATTTTAGAGCGGTGCTATAGTGCATGCACTGTTGTACAATATGCGGCGACAAGTAGTTACCAATAAATTAACAGATAATATAAATTTACACTTGTCGGTCGCCCTACGATTCCTGATCGCGTCCAGATGTTTGTTATTCGAACACTGAAGTCCTCAATTAGCGGCAAGTTCAGAGGGAGTTTAATGGTTCGAGCTAGCGGCGGTATCGCTCCGTCTATGGTCGGTTTCTTGACGGCATGACAAGGAGATTCAGACCGTCAACATCATTCGCCGAATCGTTCATCACACCGGCTCTGATAAGGGTAATGTATTTCGAAGACGTTTACGACCGATAGGCTTGATGAAATCACCCCAGTCCTTTTAATACTACTTTTTTTTTCTCGCATTTGGGGTACTTCCATGCAGCGGTGCAGTTGATGGCATCAATCAGAAAAATAGGAACCAGGAACTTATCATTATATTTTATATTATGTGCAATACCGCAAATAACGTGATCGTGCAAGCGGGCCGGGAAATTATTCGTGCTGGAAAAAGTTTAAAAATGTCAATCAGGTATGTTTGAATAATTCAATTTTGCGTTGAGGATTTTTGCGCGCTCGGTCAAATTATATTCTGTCCGTGCACACCAGAGTCAATCATTTTCGAAAGATATAACTTACAGACTGCAAAATTTATAAGATTATGTTTGGGTTAGGAATATGTCGGCGATATTATCGTTCGAATTTTATTTGCGAGATCCCAAATTATACCGATTCAATTGAAATTGCGTTGTACCATAATTACACGAGTTTTCATATGTATTAGAAGAAGTTGGAAAAAAAAACAAAATGTTGAGAAAAGTACGATAAATTGATCGTATCTCTAATATTTTATTAATCAGCTTCTTAGCTATGGGTACTACAGAAAGAGGATCAAATGTCGATCAAATGAATAGTATGATTCTTGAGTTACACTGAAACATGAAACCTTTTTCTGTCCTCCTGACATTTGTCGAGCATTGAGACAATTCAGATATGAATATAAACGAGCGCGCGAAACATTCCGATTCGACGTCCATGCATTTTCAGAATCTTATATAATTTTAGGTTGATATATAACCAACTGAAATGGTTTTTCTGTTACAATTATTCTCTTATGACCTTTGTTGGCATGTTTGTTCTCTAAAGTATTTTAGTTTTTTATTTACACTTTAATTTATTGTTTTTTGAAGCTTTGAATGCTTATATATCATTCTGAGAATAAATTATTCTATTCGCCTTTTTGTTTTCTTCCAACCCTCATTATCGTATATTAATACGTTTGTGAGTTCTCTTACCTTATAAGATACATGGAGAATTATGGTAATTTCTATACACATATTGTTTGATATACCTAAGAATCTAATGCTCGTTCTCAAAAGAATATAATAATAGTAAAATATCTTAGGAATAGAATAAATACTATCATTCATGAAAAGTATGTAGTCATTGAAAAAAAATATTTGAAAAGGGCGCATTTCGATAACTTGCCACGGGCGCTGAAATCCTAGATCCGGCTCTGACAACTCGTTCAAAGCAACCCTCACTTCGTGAATTAACTTTGCTAACATGGCATTTCGTTACACTTAACTATGGCTCATACAAGTTGACTCCGGGAAATAATTGAAGGAACATCTACTGAAGGTTACTTAAGATGCAACCTCAACAAAAAGTTGTGCGTCAATATTCTAATTGCCAAGCATCAGTCACATTGTAGAAGTAGCTCTGAAATACTCAGGAAATATACCCAAAATTCAAATGAGTATAAATCCAAAACTGTTTGACCGATTGGGTCCAATATCGAACTCACTTGGTGTATTCCCTCACGCAACCAACCCGTAAGTATCAAGTCGCGAGCTTTTTCCCTTCTGAAGTTAGCGAGGTGTTCGGACAGAATCGATTTTGACATACTATTTATTATCAGTGAGTCCCATCTCCAACCATTTTCAACTCAAATTTAGAAATTCACATTTTGGCGAAATGGTAGCATGCTGTTGCTACAACAAGATATCAACTATTGACATCAGATTTGATGTAAGTCCTAGGTGTAGCATTTTTATGAATTTCAGCAGAATATCAGAAGAAGGGAAGGTGCTGTTAGGACAACACTTTAGAAAAATTCGAATTCCAACACCCCTTCATTCCAAAATTCAACCGTTTGTGGACCTCGGTTTATGAAACTTTCATTCAGGACATCATTCAAATGAACATCACTTTTCGAGTTGACACCCCTGTATGGAAAATTTGCACTGGAATAGTAGAGAAACATCGATTAAGTGCAAAAAACCTAGTTAAAGTCATTAACATTAGAAATTGTCTTGAGTTGCAAAATGGAGCATGATCCGGGTCCAATCACTTATTTCTTCAAAGGTTATTTCTGGATTTTCACTTCCAATATCTGGAACAGGACTATTAAAATAGAATAAAGTTGTTTTTTCATGAAAAATACCCTTGCGGATAGGGGGATTAAACTATTTGTCAAGGGCAGTTTCTTGGAAATCAGATTGCCTAATGAACAATACAGGAACAAACAATACAAACGGTAAACAAAGCGAACTTTGACGTTTCAGAGTATATATCTGACTCTTTCATCAGACCAAGGGGAAAATTTCAAGTATTATTTTCTTTCGCTTTTGCTTTTCGATTTGAGACTTTCGTTTCAAATCGTTCTGTTCCAGATATTGGGAGTAAAAACCCAAAAAAAACCTAAAAAATGGTGCGAAATCCTCTCAAAAAATAAGCTTTAATCGATATTCAATCGCTTAATATTACTATTTTGAGAATTTTATAATTCTCGGAATCGTTGGAAGATCACATTCTTCACTTTATTTGTTACCTCTTTCCTTTATCCTTTCGCTAAAAAATGTATCTTTCGAATTATCGTATTTCCATTTCAAGCTGGCCCGTTCAAATCTCATTCAATTAGTAAAGTATGGAACTAGTGAAGCCCCTCAATTAATCCTAGCAGTGGGTTCTTTTTTCGACAGATACATTGAGATGGTACTGCAAAAAATGAAGTGAGAAACTTTTGCAGCAGTTACTTTATGTGGTTGCGAAATGGCGCAGGACCCGGGGTATACTGCTTACTGTTTTGATTTTGAGAATTTTTTTGAGATACTCGGTGGAATGATCATGTTCTTTAGTTTATTTGTTAACTACAGATAGCTAATAGATCGAAATGTCGTCTACATTCCTCTACTTCTAATTTGAACTGAACCGCTTCACACCTCATCCAAAAAGTATATTATGGAGTAGATATTTTCAGCGTTTCTCTGCACCCTCCATATTCTTCTGGCTCACTCTTTAGACAACTGGCGCCCTAATTCCTCTTCAATTCCAAACCATCTCATCTACCCAGTCCCGATGTCTGGAACAGACGAAAAATGATTGAATTTTCCCCAATTTTCTTTCTGCCTCGCTTCGAGCCAGAGAAACCTTAATATAAAAGAGAATAATAATCTTTTTAGGACAGCGAAATATAAAATTAGAGAATGCGAAGTAGACGGAGCGGATTCTGGAACGCTTTTTTCATTATTCTTCCCGTTTCTGGAACCCCTCGCGACTCCTCCAGGAGGGGTGGAACAACCCCCGAGTCGCTTTTCTTTAAGAGCCGGCTTTCTTTTGTTCCTCGACCGATATAGACGGAGAGAGGAGGCGGGCAGAAACTGAATTAAAATGAAAAATTAAAATGAAATAGCCGTCTTTATTACGAAAATTCAAAACGGAATATTTCAAAGCAGCGGTGTTCTTTCTCTCCGGCGTATTTCGTATTCAACAAACACATTTACATTTTCTGCTACGACGTGCTTTTGCATAGCGAAAAAGTTTGGAGGGAGAGGTGGGGTAAATCGGAATTGGATAGTCTCGGGTATCTTTTCAATTGCACTGATGTAAGGTCAAGAGATTTTTTTCTCGATATTTTCGAAGATAACTGTTGGATCAAGCTGAAACTTAATAACAAGTTATTGAATATTAATTCAAAGATTTCTTATGAATTTCATGTTTCATAGTTTCCGAAAAATGGTGAAAATTTTAATTTCTTACGATATAATGCTCATGAAATTTGGCATGAAGTTGTGAGTTTGTATTCTTCGGATAACTATGAAGTTTGAACCGTATCACGTCAGTAGTTCTCGAGATGATGAGGACTTAACTTCAAAATTTCAATGCATGTAACTGCGTAACCGTTCAGCTAATTTTACCAAGACCCTGAGTACAGAATCAATTTTGAAAACGGATTATTCTCCACAGTACAATCTAGTGGTCCTGAATCATTAGGTTCTAACATTGCTTCAAAAGACTGAACAATAGTTCGGGGAGGCAGGAAGATCTAGCACTACAGGTTCGTTATTCTTCATCTAATCGAGCCTTGGACCGTGAACAAGAGTGTATTCAGCTTCGATGCTGTCAAACATATAGTTTTTTGCCAAAATGTTAGTAAAATTTTTATTCTTGATTTAAGACTTTCTTACGGCAACCAAATGATGTTCACAAAGGTATTCTTTTTGGGCATGCCACTTCTTGAGTCGCTGAGTATAGGTACTACTCGTCCTCAGGGCTGGGCAGTATTTCAATTACTTGTAATTGAAATACGTATTTGAAATGCAAACACGTATTTTGTATTTGTATTTCATTTACTTCTTGAAAATGTATTTTGTAATTGGTATTTCAAATACCTGACGCTGAAGTATTTTGTATTTTGTATTTCGATACTTTTGTCTTCGAAATACTTTCGAACCAATACATTTAGCGCTGAGCGCTCTACAGAAAATAGTCTCTGAATCTCCCTCCAGATGGCGCAACGTTCATCTGCTTCATCTAGTTTTTTTGCTAGCAATCATGTTTTCGGCAAATGGAAAGGAAGAAAAGGTCCTGTGCAATGGTCATTTCAACATGGAGTTAGAGTTAGTCAATTTCCAAAAACGATAAGAGCAGAGAGCTTACCATCCTTGAACATTATCCTAATATAAAATGTGTTCATACAATATAACACAAGTTTGTGCTCATCAGGACCTGTAGAAAGATTGTTTTCTTTAGCAGGTTTTATTCATTCCCCAACAAGAGGCTGTTTGTCTGATACTACATTCATAAATCTTGTGTTTCTGAAAGGAAATTCTCTATTTGGCGATAAAATGGCTGAGCTGAATTAGTTGTCCTCTTTTCACATTTAACACCTTAATGTATTTTGTAATTTGTATTTTGTATTTCAAAGACAAATAGTCAAAATACTGTATTTTGTATTTTATATTTCAAATACCCGACTTGAAAGTATTTTGTATTTCAAATACCTGCGAGAAAGTATTTTGTAATTTGTATTTCAATTAAGCTAAGCTTTTTTTTTGCCCAGTCCTGCTCGTCCTGTCCGAGCATATTTCCTGAAAAAAACTGTCATTGTTGGATCTATTTGGTTTCGTGCGTCGTTTGACATTTGCCATACGTTGGAGGTAAAACAACCTCACTTTCCCGCTTTGTTTATGTTATGAAGTACAGCATTTTCAACAATTTCAGGATAAATTCAATAGTAAAATAGTTTATATTAATGGAATTGGTGAATTACTAGGCCAAATTATTGTGTCGTTGTGAAATGCAACATAAATACACCGAGAGACGAAGGAATCCTATTTTTCAGTTATATTATAGTGTTGACTTTATATTCGAATATTTGCATTTTTGACCCATTCCCCTAAATTTTATCTGGTATTGGAAGAAAAAGAATACTTTGTGGACTATCCCAGAGAAGGCAAACATCCTATATTCACGCCATAAATTGAGAAAACTGTTCTGAAAAAGTAACAAACTATGGTAGAGTTTGTTGGAGACATTTCCACACTGGTGAAGAAATTATGTTAGACTATCTATTCAGTTTGTTCTGTTTAATAAGTTCAATCATGATGAGATAACTATGATAAGAATATTTCGTATTTGTTATACACATTTCAAGAATTATATCTTCTCGACACTACGATAGCTGGCGTTATGATGGACAAACCCATCCTGTTTGGTTATCACTCACATCTTTATACGATATATAAAGCCAATCAAGACAATTCGTTATGTGATAGATTTAATAGGTTTCTCAAAATATTGCATGTATTTTATAATAATAATGAACCAGATAACTTTCTCTGTTCTCAACCGAACACGTTGCGATGTGGCTCGACTACCCAAGGATGCAACTTCTATTCTACATTTTGTTGTTTGTAGTATGTTCCGAATTAACCTTATTGTCAATTAAAGATTATGAAAGCCCTTATGTTGCATCTGCATAATAAAAATACATTTATATGGATAGTGAAGCATTTTTTGAGGATGAATCGAAATCGGTGTTCAAGGAAATAATTTCATATGAATTAATGTATTTGTAACATATATTTAGTATAATAAATATGAAATTGAAGATTATGATAGCACTGACATAGCAACTGCAGACCAATATTGTAGCAATTTGATAATTTGCAACATATAACGTTATTTGAAATAGTACTAAGAAGTTCTCTGGAAACCATGTTTTTCCATTCCATACATTTGTTGGAATTCATTCTGCTGTTTATTTTCAGGAATAAATGAGCCAAACATTTTACCGTTTCATTTTCAATAGTTATACCTATAATAAATGCTATCACTGATGTTGATACTCTAGGCTTTATAAGACAATAATAAATACTGTAATTTTCATTTTTTTCGTTTTGAATGATTATCATCTGTGATTGAATATCAGTTAATCAGATCTATTATCACGAAATTTCACTTGTAGAATGAATAAAATCGCCAAATAATCGCTCTTCGCCAATGTAAATAAAGCAAATGTATTCCTTCTTTTCTCGGTGTATTTATGTTGCATTTCACAACGACAAAATAACTTGGCCTAATAATTCACCAATTCTATTAATATAAATCATTTTAACTTGTGAATTTATCCTGAAATTGTTGAAAATGCTGTACTTCATAACATAAACAAAGCGGGAAAGTGAGGTTGTTTTACCTCCAACGTATAACAAATGTCAAACGACGCATGAAACCAATTCATTCCAAGTTAGGTTAGGTTAGGTAAGGTCACTGAGTGACCCTCTGAATAAAGAACATAAGGAAGGAGCATAACGCCTCAAAAAGTGGGTCCGGGATGGATGTTGCATATGGACGACATTCCTTTCACCTTCAAGAGAGAACAACGTTGTTCCGAGACTTCTATGTCTGAAGAAACTAACTAACATGAGTCATACCTGGAGGTTCAATATGGGCGCCTATGTCCCACTGATAGACGAAGTACAAAAGCGTTATGCTTCTTCCTGTTGTTCTTGATTCAAAGGATTGACCTAATTCAGTCCAAGTCAGGTTAGATTAAGTTCCCAATGTCACAAAGTATATTTATCGACCTGTCCGAGCATATTTTCAACGAAAAATTCTCGAAATTTGAGCCGAAAATGGTCTCAAACGATTGGGTTGAACTCCCTGAAGAAAAATCCGTGGTCAAATTCAACTCTGTCCATCAGTACGGTACGGCCGTCCGCATGTGCCCTGACATTCGAAGGAAAAGACCTATCAACTTGGAATTGTCAGATTAGGTTTGAAGTCCAAATATCTCAGGTGAGTTCGATATTGAGAGAAATCGGTAAGATAGTTCCGGAGTTAGACAAATTTTGAGGTTTATTCCTCGATATCTCATGAAGTACAGATTTGAAAGTTGAAAAAAGATACTCCAAATTTCAATCCGATCCGTTATTTTCTTTCGGAGATATAGGGGAAAAAATATTCCAAATTTCGTTCTTATCTGGAATTTTAACGTTATTTCTAGAATTTTCTCCAGAATTTTTCTCCTTACAATTATGCAAGGAATCTCCCCTCTTTGTCTGTACCTCCAAACTACGAACACCCTGCATAACCATTCAACTGCTGAATTCTATGATATTTTCAATGCACAACATCAAATTTGAATTATTTGAAGCGATAAACTGAAACATTCCTCACCGAAATGAAAACCTGATACCAGCATCTCGACAGCTCGAATTTGTTACAGAAATAATCGTTAAAATATCCTGCCGAGGACGACGGTTCGGGGGTAAAAACTGCCGTAAATTTGGCACATTCAAAGGATTGTCAAAAGTTGAACTTATCAGCGAGAAAAGACCTTAAATTTAAAAGCCCCGCAATTAGTCCCTAATGGCTGCTACACAAAGAAGGTCGTTTTTCAAAATTGTTGCTCGTTGAATACACGGGGCGTTCATTAAAAATACGCCAGAAGTTTCGCGATTCCGTCATTGTTAAACGGGAGGGTTAAGACGGGAGATAAGTTGATCTTCTTCGGGGTGAGGGGTAGGAGATAAAGAGTGTTGGTCTTGGTCGATGGAGAAGTGAAGAAGGCATTAGGGGTAGGTGGCTTAGGCTTGTTGTTTTTATTGGGCGATAATGGTCTATTTGAAATAGAAAATTTGGGAAGTCTGAAACTTCTGCGCGATTTCTTTGAATTTTGGTCAGAGCGGTACCCCATTCATATTTCGACCCCTGCTAAACGCTGCCTGACTTTTAGATGAACACAAGTTTTTGATCTCATAATCATGTAATCTCCACGAAAATTTGGATGATCATTCTAGACGTGATTACAAATCCGAGTATCAGAATTTAATTAGGACTGATGAATATTTTAGAAATTATTGGGTATATATTATTTGAATAGATATACAGGATGTCCAGGTAAGTAATGACGAGGGCAGTTCCTTCGGTGGATTTTATACAAAATGTGAATATGTCTAAAGAATGATTGGACGGATTTTGTCCATCTACGAAGTAGACTTTCGTAATTGAGCCCCGACTCTACTCTTTAAATATCGAGTTTCCAAGTACTTTGTTCCGGAAGTTATTGTTTTTACGAACGGCCTAACGGCCAAAAGTACACACATTCAATTCCGAAAGAAGAAGCAGATTGGAAATTCGATTTTTGTAGGATAGATTTGGACCTTGATTATGAAGGCTGATCTCGTAAATGGGTAAAATCCACCCAATGATTCGTCAAACATACCCATTACGCATTTTATTTATATTATTATTATAATTATAATTGGTAAACCCGCAAGATTTCCCGTCGCGAAGCTATAAGTAAGACATTCACACCATTGTAAGCAGTCTGAGTTCCTGAACAAAAAATATGAAGGCCAACATAGGCGGTCTCTCTTCGTTTGGAAGATATGAGCCCCCAAAGTCCAAAATTGTTGCATTTTCAGATTTTTTTTCCGCCATAAAAATGATCTCTCACTTCTCAAATCTAGTTCATAAATCAACTTTGAACCTTCAACCAACGAATAGCGACACTTTCTTTCAAGAATATTCATTATTTAAAGGAAGAAAATTGAAAATATTAGACAACCACTTAACCTATATTTCTACGAAATACTTCTCAATGTTAAAGCGGAGCTTGGCAACAGCGTCTTTTCATCGCTGGCCAACGTATTATGACCGAAGAGTAGTTGCTGGCGGGAAATATGAAATGATGGACAGTTGAAGGATATGATTGTAAGGAAAATGCTTCTATCACTGAAAAAGAGGTGGTTATTCTAAAATCAAAACAAAATCATTGAGAATATTTGTTTAAGGTTTCACTCTCAATATTTTCGCTTGAACTTTCTTTCTATCCCCTTCAAAATAGGGAGGTTGTTATCTACTTCGTTTTTTGTTTTGTCTTTGAGATGGTCCCAGTTTAGAATGAGATTCAGGGTATTCCAATAAAATGCGTTATATAATAACCTCGATTTCATTGGAAATCTGGGAAGGGCGCGAGCTATCACATATGAAAAAAATGTACGTTGAAATATATATCAGGGTGTATTCTCATTCTATTACTATGTCTTTCAACCTTGTCGATTTCATTAGAAACGAATTCTCCTATTGGAAGATTAAGAGTATCACAGTAAACAGAACTAAGAACATATTTCATTTTTCTCGCCAGCAATAATCTCATTCACGAATACGCACGATTCCGACCGATGAAATTCGCGCCATTGCCAAACTTCACTTTTAGACTGAGTCGAAATCAGAAGGAATAGAGGTTAAGTGGTTGTTCAGTAATTTCATTGTTTTTTCATTAAAGATTGATTATTCTTGAAAAAAAGTGTTGCTTATTGGTGGCTGAAGGTTCAAAGGTTGTTTGTGAACTATACAGATGAAGTGAGAGATCGTTTTTATGGTGGAAAAAGGGACCTGAAAATGACTCAATTTGGAACTTTGGGGGCCCATATCTTCCAAATTAAGGGAGACCGCCTATGTTCGATTTCACATTTTTTATTCAGAAAAACACACTGCCTACAATGATGTAAATATCTTTTTAATATCTCGGCGACGGGAAATCTTGCGGGTTTACCTTATTATTTTATTCAGACTTGATTGATTACGTTCACGAGGGAATATGTGTGCAAAAAAGCCTGACGACAATTCTTTAGTTTTTGATTAATTTCTGAACAACTGAACGATCACAGTGAAGAATGAAATTTTATGAATTTCTCAGTATTTTTCATTCAAAAACTGATGAATATTAGATATTTCGAAGCTTTTTAATTATCCGAAGGCATGTGTATAGGTATTTTCGTTTATCAGACTACTTTTGATTTGAACATGAAAATATATTTTCTCAAACGCTTCTACCTTCTACAAGAAATTGAATCGAACTAATGTTGTAAGAAAAACCTAGAAAAGCACTAATGTGAAGTCAGCAGCTTTTGGGCGCATGTCCAAATCCGTTGCCCAACCAGTCATCTTTTCACAAAAGCTGCTGACTTCACGTAGTGCCTTTCTAGGTTTTTTTATAACATAAAATTAAGTATCATTGTTATTGAATCAGTATTTTTTGAGTCATTTCGGAAAATACAACGTAAGCGAAAAAAAAACTCCGAAATTTGACACATTTTTTCTCAATATTTTCCGAAAATAATCCAGGTATCGAACTGAAATTTGGTACACTTCTGTGAAATATGGAGCCGAAGGTATGAACAGAATTTCCTTCAAATATGATGAACAATTCCTAAAAAAATTTTTTCACAGACATTTTGTAAAATATTTTCCTTTAATTTATTGACTATACGATAACAAAAATTTTGGTAAAGATTGCGCGTCATTATGTTTCAACTAACTGTCAAGTTTCAATCCAATCGCTCGAATATTTACTGAAATATCAGAGAAATAACCTCAAAATTTCAAATGGCTATAATTCCGAAACTATTTGGCCGATTTTACCCATTGATTAACTCATGTCAATGTTTCAAGTTGGTAGAATCCTCAGTATGCCTGTAATCGTGCCTACGGACGGCCGGCCGGACAGAATTGATTTGACACCGGATTCAACGTCAGTTGCTCGAACCAAGTCGTTTGAGGCCATTTTCTGGATAAAGTTCGATAATTACAGTGATTTGTATAAAATGATAGCACGCTGAATCCCAGAACTTGCGCGCAAAAAACATATCATAAGCTTCGGTTAGTCATAAAGCTCATAGAACACCCGGTTCAGTGTGTAGAACAAATCCATAGTTTTACGCGATTGGTTCATTACGCGCTTGTGCTTCTTGTGACTCTAATTTTCGAATTTTTAGCTGAAAATGGTTTTAAACTATTGGGTTGAACTCCCTCTAGTAGAATCCGTGGTCAAATTCAATCCCATCCGTCCGTCCGTACCGTATGTGCTCTTACTTACGAAGGATAAGACTTAGCGACTCGAAATTGTCAGGTTAGGTTTGGAATCCAAATATCTCGGTTGAGCTCGTTAATGTGTAGAATCGGTTGGATAGTTTCGGAGTTAGGACCATTTGAAATTTCAAGGTTAGTTCCCCGATAGGTCATGAAGTCTTGACTCGATCAAATTGAAACTTGTAGACAGTTTTGAAATACCATTGTGCAACTTAGAGCAATATTTCGTTTGGAGTCAGTTGTAAGAAAATTAAAAATTTCAAAAAGCACTGCCGTGAAGGCAGCAACTTTTGCGCGCATGTTCAATGTAGATGACCGCTTCAGCAACGAATTTGAACATGCACGCAAAAGCTGCTGCCTTCACGGCAGTGCATTTTGAAATTTTTACTGATAAATTACTGAATTTCAATTCGATCAAAGCTGTATTTTTGGAAATATTGGAAAAATAAAATTTTGAATGGGTATATCTACGAAATCATTGGGCGGATTTTACCCATTCACGAATTCGACCTTCGTAATTAAGCCCCAAACCTACTCTACAAATATCGAGTTTCTAAGTCGTTTCTTCCGGAAGTTATTGTGTTTACGGTCAGGCTAACGGCCGACTGCGTAAACAGAATAACTTCCGAAAGAAACAACTTAGGAACTCGATATTTGTAGAGAAGGTTTGGACCTAAATTACGAAGGCCGAATTCGTGAATGGGTAAAATCCACCCAATGATTCCGTAGATATACCCAATCAAAATTTTATTTTTTCAATATTTCCAAATATACAGATCAGATCGAATTGAAATCCAGTACTTCATCGAAAAATAACAGTTCGAAGTTTCATACAGAATTTGATGAGGATGATATGATGAGAAAAATCATACAAATTTTTTTTTTCAAATTGTTCTAATGACACGATTATCACGAAATTTCGCATGAAGTTGTCTTTCAGCATCTCGAAACTAGCTGTGAAGTTTCATCAGGACTGAATCAGTATTTCTCGATTTATACCGAAAAAATAAACGATAACGAGAAGAAAACCTCGAAATTTGACACATTTTTACCCGATATCTCCGAAACTTGTGATTGTATCGAACTGAAATTTGGTACACTGCTGTGAAATATAAAGTTCGAAGTGTTAGTTAGCTTGTTTTTCGGATATGATAAATGGTTTCCGAAAAAAAAAATTTTTTGGAAAAAAATGTCGAAAAAAATTTTTTTTTAAATTAAATGACAATCTGATCCTGACGAAATTTGGCTTAAAGTTGCGCGTCGTTATACTCCACCCAACTGCCAAGTTTGAATCCAATCTCTCAAGTAGTTTCTGAAATAAAAGATAAATAACTTCAAAACTTCAACTGCCTATAACTTCGAAACTATTCGACCGATTTGGCCCATTTACTAACTTAACCGCGGCATTCTGATGCGCAACCTATCCTGAAAGTTTCAAGTTGCTAGCTTGCTTCTGTCGACAGTTAGCGTGTCTACGGCCGGCCGGCCGGCCGGCCGGACAGAATCGATTTTGACACCGGATTCGTCATCAGTGAGTCGATTGAGACCATTTTCGGCTCAATCATCCAAAATTACAGACATTTGGACAAAACATGCGCGCAAAAAAAGATTATTAGAATACTTTAAAGATTTTCGATGGAAAGCTTGTTTTTCTCTGAAAATATTGATTGAATATCAATGGAATTTGGAACAAACCTTAGAGGCGGTATTAAACAACAATGTTTCCAATTTCAATTCGATCCGATATTTACTATCGGAGATATGAGGAAAAAAATGTGCCAAACGTTGATTTTTGGATATCTCAAGAAATACAAATGCAACCGAATTGAAACTTTGTAATCAGGTGGAGATTACCAACACGCAACTAGGTGCAAAATTTCGTGTTGATCTAATAATTAGAACTTGAACAAGCGCGTAAAAGCTCCTGGCCTCACGTCAGAGCTTTTCTAGATTGTTAGAAGTTTCTACCGTTTGTGAGTGAAGGGTGTGCAAAAGTTTTCGATGTCACATTATTTTCTCGCATTTTTTGCATCAATCCAAACAAGAAACTTTGCCGCCCAACGCGAACTCTCAGATCCCACTGGACCAGAACCATCCCTCACAAATCACGTCCCGTGGATGCGTTAAAACTCACCCCGTCCCCAAAAGCCACCCTCCGACCGGAAATACGCAAAGAAATAACGGGGTAGGAAGGAAAAGATAGGGATCCCCGAAAATATTAACAGGCGCCCTCGAAGGCGATTTCGTAAAACGTAGAACCGTCGCACCGGTCGGATAAAATGAGACAAAAATTATTCTTCCCTTCTTTTATTCCCCTCCGGGGTTGCCAACCCCTGCCCCCCCTCGGCAGACCCTGGTCGCGCCTCCCCTCCGATCTTCGAGATTCTGCTGGACGGGAACACCATTTATCAAGTCTAATTGTTTGACTCTGTCTCTTTTTTCTTCTTCTTTAATTTTTTTGCGATGGGTTTTGGTGGTTCATTTTTAGGGATTTGGAGGGTTATTTTAGTTATGGGGGTCAATGTTAGGAAGTATCGATAAGGGATGTTTATTCGGAAATTATAAATATCGCATGGGTTATTTTCTGAAGAAACTGTAGGGAACATTTAAAAAAAAACCGTGGAAATATCGATTAATCGAGCTAAAAAAATCGATCGATTTCCTGTAAGGGTTAGAATTTCAGTTATTTTTCAGGATTTTTATTCTTGTTTTGACTTCCAATATCTGAAAAAAAAACTATATATTAAAAATTAAATGGAAATTATTATTTATAAATAGATTCCTCTTGCGCATTGCGGAATTCAAACAATTTGACAAGGTTAGTTTCTTTAAAAAATATTGCCTTAAGTGCAATATCGGAATAATGTAAACAATTAAAGAATCAGAGAATAATTCTGCAAATTTTCGTTTTATTTAACGATGAAGGGGATAAATATATTTTCTGAAACGTTAGAGTTCACTCCGTGGATCGTTCACATAATTCCGATATTGTCATTGAGTATTGAACCAATGGTTTATAGCTCAATGCTACTGTTCATTAGGCAACATTCTTCAAGACTGCCCTTGTTAAATAGTTCCGCAATCCCGCAATTTGTAAGGGCGATTTCTATGAATGATAATGTTATTTAATTTTCAATGGTTCTCTTTCAGATATTTGGAGCAAATATCTAGAGAAAAACCTGAAAAATAATGCAAAATCTTTATAGAATATCCTCTAATCGATATTGCGAATAAATAGGCTTTAATGGATAATGAATGTTTATTTTTTAGCTTTTCAAAGGTCCTGGTGGTTATGAGGGTCAAAAAATTTTGCTTGAGGAAATTTAATTTTGAATTTTCGAAATCTCGCTAGTTTCACCCTAAACAATTCCGGGGAAGTTATAGGAATATTGCTCAAAAATCAAGAAAAATCGATATATTTTAGCTTTTATAAAGCGATAGATGCCTTGAGAGGGTTGAAAATTAGGGGTTGATATTCCGAAGTTTCGAAAGAATTATTTTCATCTCTGAACATAGACATCTAATGGCATCTCGGAGATAAATTCATAAATTCACACGAGTTTGAGATATATATCCAACAATTTATGGTTTTCTCATTCTTTACCCTTAGCGCTCACTACAACGATAAAACTCTGAGATATTAAAAATCCCCTCTTTGGCCATCTGAGGATGTTTTCGAAAACAACAGACAATATATTAAAAAAACTCACCAAAACATTTGTGTATTACTTTGAAATCAACCCTTTTATTCTCATGCGGTCAACTTGATAGTTCAAATCAGGGGTTGAAAGGTTGGTATTTGGTAATAAAATACTGGTTATTAATACTTATTAAATTTATTTTTTTAGCTATTTTCATTAACTTTTAATCCGTAGCTGAATATTTCTCTAGCTCATGATTCGAAAATCAACATTCGAAATGAATTTTTTTGAATATTAACTACTTCTAAAAAAATAACATTTACTAATCGGTCTGGAAATGAAACTGTTGAGATGAAATCTGTGATAATTATATGATCTATTAAAATAAAATAAATAATAGGGGTTTTGTGATATTTTATTCGACTTCTATTTCCTATCTCCTATTTTTAACGAAATAAGCAAGTGGGAATGACAATCATGAAGTCCTACAAGATGTGATATATTTTGAAGTATGTAACTAACATGGAAACTTAATTCCTCAGCGAAAATTAGAAGAGTATTATACTTATGGTCAAATGATCATCAAGAATCACCAAAAATCATCAAAAATATTTGCATAAGAACTAATGAAGTACAGTAGGTACGTACAATAGAAATTGTTTGTAAATATAGTCTTATATGTAACAAAAATATTCAAACACGCTTGAAATTCCATTCCGATATATTATTTCAGTCCCGCTTCAAGTCAGCGCCACCTAGTGAAGGGTAGTCCGATTATATCCGAAAGTTCCATCCCTTTAGTTTCAACCCCTTTTGTGATGGAAACTACTGTACATGGACGTTTAAAGAAAACTATACCATCATGAAAAGGGTTCAGACTTATCGGCATTTCTTATTCGCCCTTCTCTTCGTTGTGAGGGGTGCTTTTTTCTGCCTCTTGAAAAAAATATACCTGTGGTTCTGTGACTAGAATATAGGGGAAGTATTCATGAGTTTTTTACAGGGTCGATCCTTCGAAGATACGTATTGCTTGGTGTTTTATCAAAAGAATAATATATATAGCACACGCGTCGTCTTAAAAAAATTAATTGTAGGATTAATTTGAAAGGGTTGTGAGCGTGTCTTGAAGGGATAATCTTTTGGAGTATGATATAAAAAGTTGAAATACAATCTGAGGTGATTATAAATCTCAATTTCATATGAACCTGGTGGATTTATATAAAATTAATATAAAATCGATTTAGGGGAAGTATTATAGAACATTATATTTTGACAAGCAAAATCAGTTAACTTTAATTTTTGAACCACATTCCTCAAGTTAAAGGGTGGATATTTGTCAAAATAGATCAGTAATACTGGCCCTTCGAATGAGATTTGAATGATGTCAATGCATTCATTATTGATCATGCAAATTTCAGTACAAGAAAATGTTGTGAGGATATGTTTTGAGGTTGAAATGTTTTATGCGCTCATTCTGAAAAACATGACTATAATCATTTGGCCCAAATGTCTGTAATGGTCTATCAACTGACCGTGAATACAATAAATTCCGGAAGAAATGACCTAGAAACTCGATATATGTAGAGTAGGTTTGGACCTCAGTTACGAAGGCCGAATTCGTGAATGGGTGAAATCTATTCATGATTCCGCAGATATACCGATTCGAAATGTTATTTTCACAAAATTTCCAAAAACATAGCCTAGATCGAATTGAAATCCAGCAACTTATCGACAAATGATGATAGTTCGAAAGTTTATACAGAATTGAATGAGGATAATAGGATCAGAAGATTACAAAATATGGAATAATAGGAGAAAAAAAATTGATTTTATTTAAAAATGTTCTGATGACACGAGCATCACAAAATTTTGCACAAAGTTGTCCATCAGCATTTTCAAACTAGTAACCAAGTTTCATTAGTATTTTTCGAGTTACTCCGAAAAAACAAGGATATCTAGAAAAAAACACGAAGTCATACAGATTTTTCCCAATATCTCCGGAAATGACAGCCGCATCGAATTGAAATCCGGTATACAGCTGTAACACATGAAGTGCAAGGTATATGCCTGAAGTAATGATTGTGAATGTAATGAATAGTTTCCGAGAAAAAAATTTTTCGAGAAAGATTATGAAAATATTTTTTTGCAATATGCTGAAAGCACGATCACAACAAAATTTCGAAAGAGGTTGCATGTTATTGTGCTCCAACTAACTGCCAAGTTTCAATTTAATCGTTTCTGTAGTTCTCGGAATATCAGGGAAATGACCTCTAAATTTCAAATAACTATTACTCGGAAATCATACAACCGATTTTGCCCATCAACGAAGAACCTTCGCAATTCGAAATTCAACCAACTCTGGAATTTTCAAGTCGATAGGACTCTAAACACTCCCGTAATGGTGCCTTCGGACGGACGGCCGGCCGGCCGGCGGGACATATAGATTTTAACACCGAATTCGTCAATTTAGTCCAATCTAGTCGTTTGAGACATTTTCGGTTCAAAATTCGACAATTACAGACGTTTGGACAAAACCATAGCACACTGTTCCACAAAATATGCGCGAAAAATTTCCAAAAATTTGATATTCGGCCTGAGTGCTGCACTGAAGCTGTTTTACCTCCTGACAAAAAGATTTTACACTCTTCGAATCTTTTGATCTTCACTACATTTTGCACTGTTGATTTCAATTCGTTCCTGCCTGTATTTTTGAAGTATTGATAAAATAAAATTTTGAATTACTGTTTCTATAGAGTCCTTGTGAGTGTTGCACTGATTTGTTGTTTTTGTTGTTTTTGTCGGAATTCAACGTGTTCATTATTGGCCAATAGGAAAACTCATTAGTATAAAGGGCTGTTGAGCAGATTAAGTCGCAAAAAAATAACAAAAATCATTTTGGGAAACCTTTCCAACTCATTATTCATTCTTTAAATGTTAATGCTTCTCTAAAAAAATCAGGTAACATTAATAAAACTCAAAGCATAACATTCAAACCACGAAAACACTGCCTATTCATCATTCCATGCAAAATCCCAACAAAACAATAACTAACACATATAGAATCAAACAACCCTCCTTTCAGCAAATCACCCTTTCCATAATCAAAATCCACCCCAACCCCGCAAAAACTTCCCAACAAATATGGCCGATTTATACAACAATTCAATCTACCTTTCTAACAAAGCTTCGCATCATCAGCCAAAGGGTGGAATCCATAATACGAACCCTTAAAAACTATCGACTATCCCTAAAAACTATAATGGATGAACGAATCCACCCCTCACACCCACTACAACCCCTGCAAGACCCCCGTGAGCTGATATTTCTACTATTTCCACCTAGCCCGTCTAAGATGAAGGGTTGATTTTGTAGGCACCACCCTTAAGGGTTGCCTAGGTAACGCGGCAGCCAATGGAAACGAAGTATCCACATCTTACGTCGCCTACTTTTCTAATATGACTTAAGAGGGTATATGTAAGGTTGAAAATGGCATGAGATAGGACGATTTTTAAGGGGTGAAACGAGCAGGGGTAGGTAAGGAGTGGTTTATGTGAAAGGTGCGAGGGGAAGGATTCTAACGCTGCTTCGCAACTACAAAGGCTTTGCATAGCTGAAATAGAGAGTTTTAAGGGTGGCGACCCTAGTACAGGGTGGTAATGAGGGGTTGAAATGGTTGCAAGGATACGGTATAGATGAATTGAGTCTGTTTTGGTTTTTTCATCCGCTATATATTCTTATGACCATATTCCACCCTTTTTTGTGCTGTGGAACAGCGAGTTATCGTTTTGACCAAATGTCTATGAATTTCGAATTCTTCGCCGAGAATTATCTTTGAAGACGGGGTTGGACATACTGATGAAGAATCCGTGGCCGAGTTCAACTCTGTGAGAGGTTAGTCATTGAAGAACAGATGCGATTATATTGAAACTTCGTAAATGATTGAAGAATACCATAAGGTGGAACATCATTCAAAATGTCAAGAGTATCGTGTGTATATAGTAGAAAAAAATTAAAAAAATTATTCAAATACATTTTTTTCCCGTAAACCATTTTTTCAATGATATTTGGTACTGATCTCGCCGCAGATATTCGATAACTATAGTTCAAATTCCATTCTGATACGATTTTTGGAGATATAAGGAAAACAATATGTCAAATTCCGTTGGTATTTGTAGTTATTTCCTCAATATCCCAATAATCACTGATGATTATACAGAACACACCCGGTCTCCTAGCTCCCACAACCATTGGCTCCTGGGGCTTCTCGCAAAAGAACCTAGGAGAATTGGTAGAGATACAAAATCCAAAAAAAAATTAATTTCAATTTTTGCAGAATTGCGAATAGTTCCTTAGAACTACCAACTCAGCTCTTATTCAATCAGATTTATGTTTAGAACGTATTTCAGTTCGAAACTTCAAGGAATTTTCTCTTCAATAGATTGAAATGAAGAGTGCTATCAACCAATCCACGCGATAAATATTTTTTTTCGGATCTGTCAATTGAGATGTCATCATAAAAAACCTAGTAAAAGATGCCAACGCAAAAATTTCTTTAGTGGCAAAATGGCGCAGGGGCCAGGATTGAACACTTACTGTGTTAATTATGAGGATTTTTTAAAAATATCGGAAATCTTCGAATAATCACCTATCTTCATATACTTTTCAGCTTTGTTTCGATACTTTTTCCCAAAGAGGTCCAAATTCTATCGAATTTTTCTATTTCGAGTTAACCTCGACACAATTCTCTTCTAATTCAATTAGTATCGAAAAGGAAAAATTTCGTAGATAATTCGAATTTTGTTTTTTTCACAATGCTAGTTCCTCAAAAAATAAATATATATATACCAGATATAAACTGAAATTTGGCATCGATATTACAGTTTAGAGTCATAAAAACCAGTTAGATAGCCGCGATGAATTCATCATTAGCTATCATGAATATATTTCTGAACTGTATTAATGATTCATAAAGATTCGATTAATTATCTTGCAGATGCAGAAAGTATGCGAAAAAATCTGGAAAAAACCTAGAAACGCCCTGTTTTTTTCTCGGTATCGAAGAATTTTCATTTGAACATGGGCGTAAAAGCTGCTGACATCACGTCAGTTATTTCGGGGAAAACTATTCTTTTACAACATCTCCAACAATTATTATCGTATCGAACTGAAATTTTGTACACTGCTGTGAAAAATGAAGCTCAAAATTATACCAACATTTTTTTTTGAATATAATGAATAGTTTCGGAATTTTTTCGAATATTTTTTTTTTCAATTTACTGACAACACTATTCCAACAAAGTTTTGCTCAAACTTGCAAGTTCTTATGTTATCCATTCGCTTCAGTAGTTCCCGAAATATCAGGGAAATAGCCTAAAAATTTCAAATGGCTATAACGCCGAAACCGTTTGGCCGATTTTGTACATCAACAAACTTAACCTTCGTATTTTGAAAAGAAAACAATTCTGAAGTTTTCAAGTCGATTTCGATTTCGACACCGGATTCATCATCAGTGAGTCTAACCTAGTCATTTGAGACAATTTTTGGCACAAAACTGGAAAGTTACAGACATTAGAGCAAAATGATAGCACGCTGTTTCCCAGAACATGCACGCGAAAACTCAAACTTTAACACCCTATATACCGAAAACTAAACTTTTGAGACCCCTTGTTCATTGGACTTTTTTCCTCAAAATTATGCAAGGAATCTCCCCTCTCCGTCTGTTCCTCCAATTGAGGAACACCCTGTCTTGTATAGAATAACCTAGCTTTCAATATATACGTCTGAATTCCTCCAAACCTTCCAATCTCAACCCCAACTATAACCCCAAATCCGTACCTGCCTGCATCCTTAGCTCAACCCTTACTTCGGTCAGCTTTGCCGAGATTGAATTTCTAATATACGTTCTGTTTTTGATTAAATTTATGGTAGTTTTAGTCGTGGGGTTAAAGTAGGAAATTTTAGTTTGTTTAAATTGGGAAAGTTCTCTAGTAATTATAGTCCATGCATTATTCTTAGGGTCTATCATTTTCTCGTTCGCTTTTGGAGTTAGAAAGAGACGTACAACCTGGGGTTTAATGGGCTAGCTCTTATTTGAATTCCTTCGGCCCTTCTGTTAGATATTTGCAAGTTATGGTGAGGAAATTGGATGATGAAAGGATTTTATAAATAAAGGGATAGCTTGGATGGTACAGAAATGAGGATGTGAAGGATGTTTTAGGAAGGTTTTGAGTTTATAGGGTGCGCATTACATATGTCTTCGTATTTTTGCCTGGGTTGCCATTCCTTATGGCAAAAGTATAGAGCCTTTTCTATAGAGTAACCTCTCCTTTGTTCAATAATAATATTAATAATAATGCCCTCATTCAAATGATTTTTTCATACATTTACAATAGCATTTAACCTTTAGAAAAATTGTTTACTACCACCAAGTTTTCCTATACAGGGTGTTTCATTGGTAAATGAACATACGGTAACCTGAGCTAGAGCTACCCTAGGCGAGTCCAAAAAACCTATATATGATAGGTCTAATCAATTCCTTAACCGAGATACAGGGTGGTTCATGTTTTCACTGATAATTTCAATTCCTCATATCTTTTGAACAACCTAGTATATCCGGTTGATATTTGGAATATATGATTAAGTTTCGCAGGTCGATCGATTCATATTTAAATTACCGAAAAATTCCAGGTCCGTATCTGAAAAATATTGGAGTTCTTGCAAGCTGAGATACAACACCCTGTATATTGAAATTTTTGGATTTCATTGAGATATTCGGAAGAGCAGAAAATTTCCAATGGGGTTCAGTAAATTTCATCGTCCCGCACGTTATTTTGCTCATAGAAAACTTAAGGGAAAGATTCAATTGAATACTTGAATTCCAATTCTTAGAAAATAGGTTCATTGTAATTAAATTGGGAAATATTCAGTTGATATTTGGAACGTATGATTAACTTTCACAGGTCAATCGATTCATATTCAAATTCTCATAAAATTCCAGGTCCGTATCTGAAAAATTTTGGAGTTCTTGCAAGCTGAGATTCAACACCCTGTTTATTGAAATTTTGGGATTTGATTGAGATATTCTCAGCTTGCAAGAACTCCAATATTTTTCAGATACGGACCTGGAATTTTTTGGGAATTTTAATATAAATCGATCGACCTGTGAAAGTTAATCATACCGAATATTTCCCAATTTAATTACTATGAACTAATTTTCTAAGAATTTATTGGAATTCAAATATTCAATTGAATCTTTCCCTGAAGTTTTCTATGTGCAAAATAACGTGCGGTACGATGAAATCTACTGAACCTCATTGAAAATTTTCTGCTCTTCCGAATATCTCAATCAAATCCAGAAATTTCAATATACAGGGTGATGAATCTCAGCTTGCAAGAACTCCAATATTTTTCAGATACGGACCTGGAATTTTTTGGTAATTTAAATATGAATCGATCGACCTGCGAAACTTAATCATACGATCCAAATATCAACCGCATAAACTGGGTGTTTCAAAAGTTATGAGAAATTGAAATTATCAGTGAAAACATGAACCACCCTGTATCTTTGTTATGAAATTGATTAGAATTATCATATATAGGTTTTTTGGACTCACCTAGGGTAGCTCTAGCTCAGGTTATCGTATGTTCATTTACCTATGAAACACCCTGTATAAACAATTCTGCCTAAGCAATAAATGTTCCTTCAAGCCAAACCTCACTGAATCCAAGGAGTTTATTGTAAAATTTCAAAACACTGAAAGCGAGAGACCGCTGAAACATGGCTGAATGAAAACTAGACAATACAAGCCTTTGTCCATATTTATATAGGGACATATATGATAAACATCCCATCCGATTTGATAGATTTAGAAACATTGATTCGTTCAAGAAAATATCATCTAGAAAGTTCTCTGGTAACCTCAAAATTCAAGACATCTCATCTTCTGGTCACCTACCAGTCTTCCCAAATCACCTGAGTGATATCCTTCCAGAAGGTTCCAGCCGACATGTCGGCGAAAAGCCAAGTTCAGGAATTAATTCCATTAGGTAGAATCCAGGGAATTCAATACGTCATCTGACGTGTTACCCAGGAGTTGAAATTCAGAAATTATAATCAAGAGAAACGTACAAGGAGTGTTATTAGAAGGAGATCTGGCAGCTGACTTCGGGCAGAAATGAAAGACAAACATGAAATACGAGAGCACCTTGATTGAAGATGATGGAGTTCCATTTACGAGCTCATAATGTATACATTCTCGGGGGTATTCTTGAGATTTAGGGGGTACAAAGGGCGAGAGAAAATGAATAGAAGACGAGAAAGAAAAATTACTCCCCAGGAACCAGTCGAAATCGAGATTGTGAAATTCGAAGAAAGGACAACCTACTCTGTTAACTCACAAACTAGAGTCGGTCGGTTGGCCTAACGGGCGATCGTAAACACAATAACTTCTGAAAAGAACAACTGATAAATTATATATTTGTGGAGTAGATTGGGACCTTATGACGAAGGTCAAATTAGGGAATGAATAAAATCCACCCAATGATTACGCAGATGAAGCCATTCAATATTTCAGTTTCTCTATATTTTCGAAATTACGGATTGGATCGCATTAAACTCTAGTACTTTAATGAATATGAAATAAGATAGCTTGAAGATTCATTCAGAATTTGATTGTGCATTAGTATTTTTCAACTAATTACCAAGTTTGATCATGAATTGAATCAGTAACTTTCGGGTAATTCTTACCAACATATCGAAAAATGAAAAGCGGATAACTGAAATTTAGGATACTGTTTTAAATATGAAGTTCAAGATCTGTGCTATTGAAAATCGTTTGAAGAACATGGATGGCATCTTTTTCATTGGAACTATTTTTTTTCATTATGAATTTATTTTGGTGAAATAACTTGACTTAATATCTGAAACAGGAAGTGGGACAGAAAAATTGGTAAGCTCAAAAAATATAACCTACATTTGCTCCTTGACCGGGAGGGTCTTTCGACCAGGTCCGGTCCTCCAAACGATGATATTTCAGATCTTTAAATGATCGAAGAACATTACAGGCCCCTTGTATTGGGAAATTATATCCCATAGATCCATAATTTGTTAGTTTACACTAGAAATCTAATAAATATCGAGAACAAACTGGAAAAATTGTAACATATAATATGTCAGGATGACATATGCACATACATTTGAAACAAAAAAAAGTTTTCGAGATTGTCCTGATGCACAATCATCACTTTATTTCGTACAAAATTGAGCATCAGTATTTTTCAAGTTTTATCATGATTGGATCAATATTTCTCCAATTATTTTGGAAATAACGACGTATAACCAGGAATAATCATAAAATTTGACATATGTTCTCCTTTTATCTCCGACAATTTTAATTGGATTGAACTGAATTTTGATACAATCATAATAATTGAACAATGAGCGCATTCGCCATTTTGCAACATTAGACAATATAACCGCTAGGTCTTTTACAATGCTGTCTCTGACATTTAAAAATTTATGGATCTATCTCTAAGGGAATTATTTGGCCCACACTAGTACTTTCACTATAATTTTCGGTTTCAATACAGTTAAATTTAATCCACCGCTGGACATTGTCATATTTTTTTCTATTTATACTTGGTTCCTACTTTATCGGAAGTAGTATGGTACGAGCTTTCCCAGCCTTTTGCAACAAATCGCAATTCTGCTCAAGCTTTCATTCATTTACACGAATAAATAAATTTGACAAATATTAACCAACTTGTCAGTTGATATATCCATGGTAATCATGCCTATATATTCATTCTTGAACAACGTTCGTTTGAATTTTGGTGCACTCGAATAATATACAAATTTCAAAGTCTGTGCAAATTTTCTTTGGAATCTGATGGATATTACAAGAATAATATGTTTTTCAAGAAAAACGTCAAAAATTTTTCTTTCAAATCGTTTTTATGTCACACAGTATTTTTCAACTAGCTATTAAGTTTAAGCATTAATGGAATATTATATAATTGATGGATGTACGGTACACCATCGTGAAATGTAGAGCTTCAGGTCTGTGTTGAATTTCTTCGAAACTTCATGATTTGTTTCCGAAAAGAATTGTTTTGAAGGATAATTCCGAATTTTTTTTTAAGTTTACTAACCGCATGATCCCAATAAAATTGCCGATAATTGGACGACAGCAGGCATCAACTCACTATCAAGTTTCGATCCGATTCCCGAGTAACTCCTGAGATATTGAGAAAATAACCTCGGAGGTTTGAATGACTATTGCTCCGAAACCATTTTGCTGATTTGGCTCATAAACAAACTTAAACCTCTCATTTTTATACGTGAAACACAGTTTTCAAGTCGCTAGCTTGTTTCCATTGACAGTTATGATTTCCCCCTTAAGGGGTTGAAAATTGGAGTTTGAAACAGGTGTCCGATGGATTCTATTGATGAGGTTGCTTTCTCGAACTCACGACGTCTCTGTAAAAAAAATCCAATCGAAGCCAAGACGTGTCGTGACCCTTAGATGAACCCCTGTTGGCCACCAACTTATGCTAACTAAGGTCAAGAAGGGGTGTCGATCCACTTGCAAGTTTAAAGCAGCCCCTAGAGATACGCTGTCCTTTGCATCGGTCAGCTCTTCTGAAACTTGCAGAGCTCTACGAAATTGGTGTAAACCAGCTTGATGTGTCGAAGATGACGCCTTCGGAATCTGAGGATCAGGGATATTTAACTAGAGCCTGTTTATTCGGGGTGAATTTTGATATACTGGGTGGATCTGATGGAATAGGTTTTGGCCGTGCTTCTGTAAAAGCATTGACGTGAAGTTGGAAGCTTCTTTTATTTCATATTAATACTTTATAGACAAATAATTACTTAGTTACAGTAACTAGAAACATGATTAGAACTCCGTTGGGAGTTATAATAAGCAGTTATAAATCTTTGACTGCCTCTAATGCATTTACAAAAACAAACCAACAATTGTTGGATTTTCCAGTTCATGAAACTAACTCCCATTTGTATATTTATGAATTCTCATAATTAATTTTGATATTAACCACTTCAGACTGTAAAAATCAATCAGTTCTATTTGAATAGAACGTAAGAAAATAAATGCATACCATGTCTTGAAAGTAAGCCAACATCTTTATATTTATTCTATACTATTTTATTATACTAATTCAATACGGGCGCATTCGTCATTTTGAAACATTAGACAATATATCCGCCTAGGTCTTTTACAATGCTGTCTCTGATATTTTAAATCAGCGAATCTATCTCTAAGGGAATTATATGGTTCACACTTGTACTTTCACTAATATTTTTGGTTTCAATACGGTAAACTTTCAGCCACTGCTGGAATTTGTCATATTTTTTTTACTTCATACTCGGTTCCGACTTTATCGGAAGTTGTACGGCACGAGCTTTTTCAGCCTTTTGCAACAAATCGCAATTTTCTTCAAGCTTTCATAAATTTTCACGAAAAAATTAATTTGACAAATATTAATAAACTTTTCAGTTGATATTTCTACAATGTCAATCTTCTTATCTTGAATAATTAACGGGACTGACGTACCTCGGGATTGAAATCTGTTGCCCTGGGTGATTAACATCCTCATAGCTCCATCGATACATAAATAACTATTACCTACTCACGTATTGACCGCTGGAAACAGAGCTTTAATTCCAGAAGAGAAAACTGGAATTTTTTTCAAATTTGTTGCGACGAAAATTTTCACGAAATTTAGCCCAACTTGGATTATCAGTATTTGACGAGTTTCAGCATGATCAGATCAGATATTTTGGCAATATTAACGATAGCAAAACATATACGAAATTCAACATAATATTTCAGTTTTTTTCTAGGTCTTCGCTCCCAATATCTGAAAGAATTATTGAAAATTCAATGGAACTATTATTTATTGAAATGGCCCATGAGGATTGCGTGAGTCAGTTCACTCCATTGAATGTTTTCATTATTCCAATATTGTTCATTTATCAACATTTTTTCGAAAACCTGCACCCGACAAAATGATTATTCAGTATTTAATTGAATCTCATCTACCTACAGGTGAAGAATTTGTGTAGAAGTTTTCAAACATTTCTTAGAATGGACACTGAATCTTTTAAATCTTGCTAAACATTTTCGAGCTATTTTGAATACAAATAGGACAGCAACTTTTAATCAACAGTGAGACCAGTAGTTTGAATTAAAAAAAATCTATATTAAAGAACCTTAAATAACAATAAAGTTGAATCTCAAGATCATCACATTGAAAAAAATCAACCTGTTAGTCAGGGTTCACACTACCCTTCATATGTTAAGATCACAAACGGTCACCCTATATCTTTTTCCATTCGAAACTGGACACTGAATCTATTGAATCATTCTTACCCATTGCTAAACTGGACATCAACCCTTAACTAAAAGTATGACCAGTGGTCATCTTCAACCCCTACGAAGGTCATACAATTATTCGAATATCTTTGACCTGTTACAGAAAAAGTGTGAGAAATAAAATTTTCGAACGAGTTCAGCAGGTTCTCTGTGTTATTTCTTCTATAAACTAGTATTTTAAATAATCAACCCTTTCTTTATCTAGGAATCAGTTATATAAAACTTTCTTTTAATGTTTTCTATCGAACGTCATTCAACAAGTCTTGATTTGAATACTTGTCGGGGATTTTTGTCGAACGGGTTAAAAAAACCCAGAACGTGTTTCACTGGGTTGTCCGTAAGTTCAGTAACTTCTGAAGGGAATTACTTGAGGTTCGTTCATTGTACCTGTATGAATTACACTAACTACACTGATTTCGAATTCTCAGTACAGCTGAGTGTAGTTGAGAGTAGTCATAGAATGAGTGGAAACCATCGTCGAATTTACATATTGGACAACTGTCAATTGAATGTTCTATTGTTTCTTTTTCTTCTCCGCATCGTACCTCGGACTTTTGACCAAATTTCATTCGAAGAGCAAAGTATTACAGCGACAATGACCGGTTCTAAGTCGATTCAAAATGCACCAAATTTTCCTAGGTAGATTAAAACCCTGAACTTTTTCTGAAGGATCGTTGATCAAAACTTTGTTGAAAACATTACACGAATTCATTCTAAACGCCAAATTTCTTTGTCACTTTCATTGGAGTGAAAAAAACGTAAATCCATAAAGGTTTACGAGATTTCAATAGAGCAATTTCAAAATCCGGAATACAAGACAGAATTGGGATGTATCTGTGGAACCATTGTGTTCGGGTTTAAAAGGTTGATTTAATTTATAACAACAAAGCATCAAAATTTCGAAATTTTCAACGATTTTCGAACATACAAACTTTCTCATACAAAATCCTCAGTCGAATGTGTAGGCTCGATACAAAAAAGAAGCTTAGGAATACGAAAAGACTTGAGGATTGTAACATCTTGGTAGCTGGCGCACATGTTTGAAGAGGGTAATAAATAGAAAGGGGCGGTTCAAGATGCAATAAAATTTTGGGTTTTAGACAAATTTCATGCAGTGCCATCTACAGGAATACGCTTGTCTCTACTAAGGGTAGAACAACCTTAAGGTTGATTCTCTCTATACGTTCCGTAACCTTCCAGTATCCTTTCCGTGAAATATTATAAGGTTTAAATGAATTGATGCATGCACACTATGCGTTCCGTTCACGTTCCGTTTAAATGACATTTTTGCCTACTAAATTTTGACGTAAATCATACGGAAGGGATACTGGAAAGGTTACGGAAAGTATAGTGAGAATCAACCTTTACTCGATATTTGTAAAACAGATTTGAAGCTATCCTTCGGAGAACCAATTCGTGAATAGACGAAATCCACTCGATGATTCCTCAGATGCTTTCGAAATTTTATACAGATCCGATCGGATTGTAATCTGGTACTTTGTCGAAAATAACAGTATGGAGTTACATGCAAGATTTCTTGACTCACATATCGACAGAATTGCCCATGTATGTATTCTAGAATTTATAGCAAACCCTCTTACTACCCTTGCGCGATTTGATAATTCCACTTCGCTTGGGAAAAAATTATTTCGAACATTGTATCACTTTCAAGGCTCCACCTGTTGCATTCAAAACTTGAATTGGACCCTCATTCTTAGTCCACTTCGAGTTTGACCAGTGGTCATCTCTCTTGTCCCCTGGAATGACCACAGCATTCTTCGATTTTGACCTGAATAAGAAGTGTGAGAAATACAACTATTGGAACGCGTCTAACGGGCCTTACGGAACCCTCGCGTTTTTGATAATTCATCCTTTTTCCCATCCTAGAAAGGTTGCACTACTTATTTGGATACAAGTTCGTGAAAAGTTGAATTGCAAGTTTGAATGATTATAAATTCGTTAGATTTAACCCTTAAGGGGCGAAGAATTTGGTTGGGAACAAACATTTGATAGATTGTATTGATAAGGGTGTTTTCTTGAATATACAATTTGTTGGAATTCTTTCGTGTGGATCGGTGTTCATGTTGCTTAAGAGTCGTTTAAATTAGGTATACTTGATTGAAGGTCAAGGTGAGGGTTTTGATTCGAGTTGCACATTTTTGAGTGCTCGTTCCACAAATGAAGTCGATATCCATTTATGAGAATAACTTTAATGCGAGAATTACATTTTCGAACGATTTCGACTCATGCACTGAAATCTGTAAAATATGCTTCATTTGAATCGGGTTGAGAATGTGTAAAAGTTATCAGGTTTTTTCTAGATATTCACCGTCGATATCTGAGAAAAAATGTTTATAATAAGGAAAGTTATTTTTTATTTCAATTTGACGAAAATTTTGAACTATGAAATTATTCAATGAGATAATTCTGCAAGTTTTCTCCTCATGGTCTGATGAAGGAGTCAGACGTAGAATCTGAAACGTTACAGTACACTTCGTTGATCGTTTTCAATTCTTTGATATTGCTCCTAAGGCAAAAATTCTTCGATCAACTGCCCTTGACAAATAGTTTGAATCCCGCATCCCACCTGGGCGTTTCATATAAATTATAATTTTTATTTAATTTTTATAGGTAGTCCTCTTAAGATTGGGAGTGAAAACCTGAAAAAGCATACAAAATTCTTCCAAAACATCTTCCAATAGATAACTAAATGTTCAAGTTCAGTTCAAATGAATTCAATGTTAAAAAATTCGGCATCATCGCAAATTAATCAATGCCCATTAAGGCCTGCGGTTTGAAGAAAAATATGGAAACGTGATCAATCAAAACAGATGAATCCTAGACGAACACAGTTTAGTTCAATTAAGAACATTGCTATTGAATTTGATCTTGTTATTTGAACTCCGAGATCCCCAATTACGTGCTAGAAATGCTTTAACGATGCCAAACTTCACTCATGATCAGAGTCGAATTCCCTAAAATGATAGGTGAAATGCTTGTTCGATATTCGATATTTTCAGGTAATTATTGAATATATATCTTGAAAAAAACACCACAAATCGTTGTTGAAAGGTTCAAGCATGAATTGTGAACTAACTAGAAGTATATCGAATTGTTCTATTCGTGGAAAAACTTACCTGAAATGAAAATTTCCGGAACTTTCGGGCCCATTTCTTCGAAACTAATACAGTGCGCGTCAACATTATGGAACAAATGCATTTTCTCAGAAGAAAAATATTTGGCAACAAAATCCTGATACATGTCAATTTTTGTATCAGTTTTACCAAATTTTATGCATTTTTGAAGGATTTTTGTTGCACTCTGTGCCATCCCTATCAACGCTCTAAATTTTTTGAATAGGGAAAGTGGGTCATCTGGTACTTTTTTGGTACCGGCGTGCAGAAATTTTCAAGAAAAAAAATTTTTTTTTTTGAAAAATTAGTTAGTTCAAAGAGGTTTTCATTATGTGCACTTTGTTATGACTCATTTACTTTGAGACGATGGTACCTGATGAAATTTGTCACCGAATGAAAGTCGACCATTACAGTTTTGTTCATGCACAACTTTCAACCCCTACGAATGGAAAAAAAAATTCACGAGAGGGGGTTGAAAGGGGGGGAAAGTTGTGCATGATCAAAACTGTAATGGTCGACTTTCATTCGGTGACAAATTTCCATCCTCTCAAAGTAGATGAGCCATGACGAAGTGCATATACTGAAAATCTCTTTGAACTAACTTATTTTTCAAAAATACGCCTGCAAAGAAGATACAAAGACCTTGGCAAAAAAGTACCACATGACGTACTTTCCCTATTCAAAAATTTAGAAGGTTGATGGGAATGGCATAGGGTGCAACAAAATCCTTCAAAAATGCATATAAATTTGGTAAAAGTTAAACAAAAATTGACCTGTTTCAGGATTTTGTTGCTAAATATTTGTCTTCTTAGAAAATAAATTTGTTCCATTATTTTGACGCACACTGTATGAAGCACCGAGTTTTGACTACATATTTATATTAAAATGATCAAATTTTTTAAATAATAAAATTAAAAACCAATGCATCTGCGAGATGACGAAACTTGAATAATTACCCAAATTCCTTCAAAAACCATTATTGTAAACTTCAGTGATGTCATCTTCATGAAACTATTTTATCAGTTGTGGATGTCGAATCGATCAAACAATTATTCATGAAAATATAGAAAAAAGCTACAATTCGAATTAATTTATTTCGAAAGTTATTGTGCTTACACTTGTCCAGACAGACAAGTATTTCATTAATATCCAAACTACCCTCGATAATTCCACAGAAAACCACCCCAAAAAAGTAACCATTAAAAATTTCCAGTTTTGAAAAGCGTTAATTCTCACGGCCTCTTCCAAAGTTGCCAAATCTCAAAAAAAATCCTGTCCAGCAACATATCGCAATAATTAAGTTGATGGCCTCAAGAACGGCCGGTCGAAAGGTTGAAGATGGACAACGGCAGCCGGTGGTCAGTTTATGAGAGCGTGGCCGCATAACTGGGTTGATTCTCACCCCTTTGACTTGACCATAACTGAGAATCGGGTGGTGATGATACAATTATAGGTCCAGGGTAGTTTGTGGAGCTTGGCGATACATTAAAGGGACATTGTCGGGTTTGAAAGCAGGATCATTGGATAACGATTGGTGTCTTACGGGGTGGGGCAAGAAAGATATTGATTTTAATAGTTAGTACCTGGGATGAACGAGGTTTGATAGATATTATTTAATTTGATGAAACAGTCATAATAAGTTATATTGAAAATTTTTCTCATCAAAATTGCGTTTGTACTTAAATTTCGGCTATATAGAGTGTTCAAAGGTTATATTGGAAACAGCCTACTACGTCCTAATTTCCAATGGCACACCTAATATATCAGAGAGTATTAGATAGCTTGTTTGGTGATATACACCTACAATAATATGCAATGCCTTGGGTGAACAACGGTTTCTGAAATATTTGAAATCTTATAACAAAACCTAGAAAAGCACTGCCTTGCAGGCAGCAGCTTTTGCGCGCATGTTCAAGAGACATGACAACTTTGGCAACCAATTTGAACGTGCACGCAAAAGCTGCTGCCTTCACGGCACGTTCTAATGACACGATCACCACGTAATTTCGCACAATGTTAACCTTTAGCATCTTCGAACTAGATGCAAAGTTTCATCACGAATGTATCCATATTCCCTGAGTTATACCGAAAAAAACAACGATATCGAGAAGAAAACCACTAAATTCTACACATTATCCCAATATCTCCAAAACTAATCGCCGAATCGAACTGAAATTTCGTACACTGCTGTGAAATATGAAGCTCCAGATGTCACTGAAATTGTTCTCGAATGTAAACGATAGTTCGAGGAAAAAAATTTCGAAATTTTTTTTTTCAATTAAGTAACCATGAGATTTCAACGAAATTTTGCTCAAAGTTGCACGTTGTTATGCTCCAACTTACTGCCAAGTTTAAACCCAATCGCTTAGGTAGTTTCTGAAATATGAGGAAAATAACCTCGAAATTTTAAATTGCCATAACTCCGAATCTATTCGACCGATTTGGCCCATGAACGAACTGAACCACTTAATTCAGATGCGCGAACTACTCTTCAAGTTTCAAGTTGCTAACTGGCTCCGTTCGACAGTTATCATCTCCAAGGCCGGCCGGACAGAATCGATTACGACACCGGATTCATCACCAGTGAGTCCAACCTAGTCGTTTGAGACCATTTTCGGCTCAATCATCGAAAATTACAGATATTTGTACGAAAAGATAGCACGCTGTTCCCCTAGAACATGCGCACAAAAATGGGGTCGAATGGGACACCCACTTTCTTGGATATTTCTGAAGTGTTAGAGTTATTCAGAAAAATCTTTTTAATTTTCAATTTTGCCAATAAGTAGTTTTTTAAAAACGTTTGCTATTTGGACCGAACATGTAAAGGGTGTACAGAGGATCATCGAATTCGACAAACCAAATTCATTCAAATAAGAACCTAAACTTTTTTGTTCTTTCAGTTGATGCTATGTAAAAAGAGTTCTCTCAAGTAAACACTTCTTTAAACCTTTCAAACAGATCTACCCATCTCATAAAAAATCTCTATGTTATTCTTTCTTAATCAGTAGTAGAATCTTGGCAATATTGGACTTATTTTTGGGGAAGATGAATCAAACCCAATTGAATTTCGTCGACGTTTCGGACATTTATTGTTCAATATTCACATATAAAACAACGGGGTTGCCCTTAATCATGACTAAAAATAAATATAGCAGGTGGCAATACAATATTATACAATCTCCTCTAGGTAATTACCTTAATCCATTTAAAATATTTAAAAAATCACATATATATAAAATCATTAACATGAGTCAATGCTGGAACAAAACATCAATAAAACCTCACTTCGAATCTTTTCTCGGAAATACAAAAACACATTCACAGAAAGTACACATTGAGTAGATTGAAGTCGTCAATTTGACATCTGTCAGCGGTTCCATTTGATGATCCACAATTGACTGTGATCCACAACAGAGAAGATGAATTACATCAACATACTTGAAAGATTGTGCTATCTTACAATGAAGTCACATAATTTGCATATTATCTAGGGTAGAACATAAATTCAGCATATATCTACAGTGCACACAACAATCAAAACATTATTCAGAATATGGAACTCAACCTAAATGCGCCGATAATCTCATACATTTAGAGAGTAAACAAATAGATATTGTGTATAACTACTTTTCAAACTAACTTGATATTTTAAGGTCTATGAAAAGATCTTAGATTGAATACTTTCACTGAAGAATTCAACGCACCACGAGTATGAATGTATGTTTTTTTTTGTTTCAGAATGAGGGAATTGAATTTTATGTATAAATAGTCTGGAATTTGAAAAAGAAAGAACACGTTCCACTGAACAAAATTGAAAAATATTATATTGATTTTGCGCGAAAAGGTGACTGCTTTGGCCACGAATTTGAACAAGCGCGTAAAAACCCTTGACTCCCAAGATTTTTTAATACAAAGGTACCTTTCAGCTCAACATGGACTTCCTTCAGGTACAGGACAGGTGGAAAAGAAAGCAATTATCCTTTAGCAGGTACCTCAATGTCCTGTATGCAAATAGGAATAAAGTTTTTGCTATCCTTCTATAGGGGCACGCGTCTGTTTCCTTTTTTTTTGCACTGATGAAGAACCCGAAGTGAAAATTCTGTTCGGAAGTTATCGTGTTTACTTTCGGAAGAAACGACTATAGAATTTGTATAGTTGGTTTGGGGGTTAATTACGAAGGTTGAATTCGTGAATGGGTAAAATCCGCAGAATGATTCCGTAGATATTATTCTGAAAATAAATTTCTATCATTTTTGCGCGCATGTTCTAGGGGAACAGCGTGCTATCGTTTTGTCCAAATGTCTGTAATTTTGGATGATTGAGCCGAAAATGGTCTCAATCGACTAGGTTGGACTCACTGATGACGAATCCGGTGTCAAAATTGATTCTGTCCGGCCGTCCGTAGACACGATAACTGTCGACAGAAGTAAGCTAGCTACTTGAAACTTTCAGGATAGGTTGCGCATCAGAATGCCGCAGTTAAGTTCGTTAATGGGCCAAATCGGTCGAATAGTTTCGGAGTTATAGGCACTTGAAGTTTTGAAGTTATTTATTTTTTATTTCAGAAACTACTCGAGCGATTGGATTCAAACTTGGCAGTTTGGTGGAGTATAACGACGCGCAACTTTGAGACAAATTTCGTCAAGATCATATTGTCAGTAAATCTCAAAAAAAAATTTTTTCGAAATTTTTTTACAAAAATTTTTTTTTTTCGGAAACCATTAATCGTATCCAAAAACAATTATACTCACACTTTGACCTTCTAATTTCACAGCAGTGTACTAAATTTCAGTTTGATACGATCATAAGTTTTGGAGATATCGGGAAAAAATATGTCAAATTTCGAGGTTTTCTTCTCGATTTCGTTGATTTTTTCGGTATAACTCGAGAAACACTGATTCAGTCCTGATTAAACTTCACAGCTAGTTTTAAGATGCTGAAAGACAACTTTATGCAAAATTTCGTGATAATCGTGTTATTAGAACAATTTGAAAAAAAAAATTTCTATGATTTTCTCATCATATCATCCTCATTAAATTCTGTATGAAACTTCGAACTGTTATTTTCGATGAAGTACTGGATTTCAATTCGATCTGATCTGTGTTTTTGGAAATATTGGAAAAATAAAATTTTGATTGGGTATATCTACGGAATCATTGGGTGGATTTTACCCATTCACGAATTCGGCCTTCGTAATTAAGGTCCAAACCTTCCGGAAGAAACGACTTAGAAACTCGATATTTGTAGAGTAGGTTTGGGGCTTAATTACGAAGGTCGAATTCGTGTATGGGTAAAATCCGCCCAATGATTCCGTAAATATACCCATTCAAAATTTTATTTTTACAATATGTCCAAAAATACAAATATGATAGAACTGAAATCCAGTAATTTATCAGAAAAAAATTTCAAAAAGCACTGCCGTGAAGGCAGCAGCTTTTGCGCGCATGTTCAAATTCGTTGCTGAAGCGGTCATCTACATTGAACATGCGCGCAAAAGTTGCTGCCTTCACGGCAGTGCTTTCTGAAATTTTTATTATAATTATACCCATTCCACATTTTATTTTTCCAATATTTCCAAAAATACAGATTAGATCGAACATGCACGCCAAACCTACTGACTTCACTTCAGAGATTTCATGATTTTTTCATACGAGTGTTCTAAAACCTCAAAATTTCGTCTTTCTTTAATTTTCTATTGATAGAAAAATAACAACGAAAGATATCTAATGAAAAAGTAACTTTTTTTTGAAACCATGGGGTCGTCTAGTACATTTAGGATATACTCATTAGCATTCAAGCATTTAGATGAGAGTTGAATTATTGCGAAAAAAAGTAACTGATTTCAAGACATATTTAGAAAAAAGTTGGCCAGCATAATGGCATTCTTTTATTGGCAACGTCACGACGAATTATTCAGTTCTTAGTGGAATTTCACGCCCAATTTCAGCATTAAAAAAACTTCATGAAACCATTCCAAGGCCTAATAACTGATTCGATAAAAGTGGATGATTAGAGCTTGAATCGATATTTTCTCGAAATGCTTAATCCTTGTGAACTTCCTCAGTAGTTTAAATCTCTCAAAATCCCCCAAAACCAATCAAACTCAGCCCACTCAAATTCCCAAATTCCAAAGCCTCCCACGATCGGCCCAAAATAGCTCACACACCGCCAACTTTGATTCCGATCTCGTCTTTCTCTCCATTCCTCCAAGGGGGAACTATTAATTCCTATTTTAACGAATTCAAATTCGTAATTAAAGTTGTTGGGAACTTTATCTGAACAATGGAGCAAGCCTAGAGAACCGGCAGCCACACAGAGTCGTACGGACGGAAGGGGGGGAGCGTGGAGGGAAGAGGAGGGAGCTAGATAGGGTCTGGGAACGCGCTAGGCATAATTAATCATAATATCTAAATTTCTCTATGACAGCAGCCATCAGAGTCGCTTACTTAAGGTTTATGTAATTTCCTTCCAGAACCTGAGCTTCAGTTTTGAGCCTCCCTGCCCCTTCTCCCCCCTCATTCTGCACGGTCGCGCTTAGAACAGGGGGTGATTAGCAGGAATGACGGTGCAGGGTTTCAAAGATGATGCTAGGGGTACAAAATGTTGAATTCATACGGGGGTTGCTTTATGAGTATTCAGGATGAAGGAGTAAGATGATTATTGGGACTGTTGAAAGTTCCTTATATCCCCTTACGCCTTGAGTCTCAAAATTATGTTTAAATAAGAAATGATGTCATAGAGTGGGACAATTAACAAAAAATTAACAGGAGAAAAATTGAGCCACAGATGAGTGGAAAATAACACAAAGAAAATGAACACACTCTCACACTTCCACAGCACTCCATGACGTCCACAAGTCAAATTGGTTTTTGAAACTGTTCACACTAAGCGCACAAACTATCTTTTTCGGCAATAAATTCCAAACCTCGAACACTCTGCTGGAAGTGAAGTACTGCCTTGTGGGGGTAAAGAATCTCTCTTGTGAAAGTTTGAACGCTTGTCCAGTAAGGTTAGTCTGGTTGAGCACAAAAAGATGACCGATGTCACAACCGAAGAGACCATTTAACGATCTATGAGTGAATGAGATCGCCTCTCAACCTCCTCAACGAAAATCTGGTGATATCCATGAGAGCCAATCTATTTTTATAGTCTGGACGCACAAAGCCATATGGTATGTGAGTGCCCCCCGCTGAACCGATTCCAAGAGATTTGCATCTCTAATGAGCCAAGGACACCTAACAGAACCGGCGAACTCCAGAACTGGGCGGATGTAGGTCTTGTATAATTGTGCTGCAGTCAGAGGATCGCAACCAGCGAAAGACTTAACGAAGATATAGAGAAACTTTCTTGCTTTGCTCGTGCAGTAGGCTATATGCTGAGTCCATGAGAGATCCTCCGTCATTCTCACGCTCAAATCATGTTATGAGCTGAAACTTTTTCAATCCGTTGACCCCCAAAAAAGTGGGAAAGATGTGAGTTCCTCCTTCTCAAATGTAACATCTTACACTTCTCGATATGTAATGGAAGCAGCCAGTCATAACACCACCTCGCCAGGGAGTCGAATTCCTTTTGCAGAACAGAAAGATGAGAAGCTGAAGAGTTGAATAACTTTGTATCATCCGCGTATGATCAGCACTGAGAACTCACAGACGCTGGTAGATCCGAAACATACATATATAACAGAATGGGACCCAGAACCGAACCCTTTGACACGCCACTGTATACATCTCTCATGGTGGATCTATTCGAGTATACACTAACTAAATTTCACTAAAAAGTTCTGGCTAAATTAAATCCTAAGCTATCTATAATGGAAAAAATCAACCTGTTCTGAAGGGTAAACTACCCTTAAGATATCAAAAGGTCACCCTATATTACACAGAGTGGACACTGAATCTACTCTTACCTCCTTCAAACTAGTTTTGATCAATACTGGACATCAACCCCCCTAGAGTATGACCACTGGTCATCTTCAACCCTTATGAAGATTGTACAATTGTACGTGTATTCTTGACCTGTTACAGAAGAAGTGTGAGAAATAAAATTTTCGAACAAGTTTGGCAGGTTTTCGGTATTATTTCTTCCCTATTCTAGTATATTCGATACTTTACCCTTTTCATATCTAGGAATCAGTCACATAATACCTCCTTTTCATGTTTTTCTATCTGAAGTAGTTGAACAAGTTCTGATTCGAATCGAATACTTGTCTGAGATATTCGTGGAATCTGGTAAAAAATTTCGTGTCCTTATGTTGTTTTGTGTCACTCGCCCTAAAGAAAATAACTTACCAGTAGTAAAATCCCAAGGACATTGATAATAACAGACGTTTCCAGCAACGATCTTGAGGCTTTTGTCATTATTCGAGGCATACTCCGCGAAATATTTTGACAATTGTCGTGTCATCAGTGTGATGTCGACATGATTCGGTAAAATTATTTCATATGACACAAAATGACAGAATTTGATTGGGTGTGAGAACCGTCTGAAAATTTCCGAATATAGAGACTAGATAATAGATAAATTACGAAATTTGGCGCAAAGTTGCCCAACAGCATTTTCAAACAAGCCGCCAAGTTTCATTATTTGGAATCAGTATTTTTTGAGTTATTCCAGAAAAAACAACCATATCTAGAAAACAATCACGAAATTTTACATATTTTCAGCGCCAGCAAATATTGTCGTATCAAAATTAAATTTGGTACACTGCTGTAAAATTTTATGTTAAAGGTATGTTTTACTGCATAGTTATCGAAAGAAATTTACTGACAGTTTGATCTCAACGAAATTATGTGAAAAGTTGAGCGTTGTTATTTATGCTCCAACTATTTGACAAATTTTAGTTCAATCGTTTGAGTAGTTCCTGAAATATCAGAAAGTCAATCTCAAAATTCCAAATGACTATAACTTCGGAACCATGCGACTCATTTGTCCCATTATGAACATAACTGCCGAATTCCTATGCGCTATCTTATCTGGGGTTTGTTTGACAGTTATCGTGTCGTCCGCCGGGCGACCGGACAGAATCGATTTTGACACCGGATTCGTCATCAGTGAGTCCAACCTGGTCGTTTGAGACCATTTTCGGAAAAAAAATCGACAATTACAGATATTTGGATAAAACGATAGTACGCTGTTCTCCTGAACAAAAATATTAACCTGTTCTCGAGGGGGAACAATCCCTCAACTGAAGTTCACCCTATTTCTCTCATAGTGGACACTGAATCTATCAAATCGTTATGAACTCCTTCGAACTAGTTTTGATCTAAACTGGACATCAACCCTCAACTTAAATATCTTCAACCCTTACTAGGGTTATACAATTATTCGAACATCTTTGACCTGTTACAGAGGTGGTGTGAGAAATAAAATTTTCGAACATGTTCGGCAGGTTTTCGGTATTATTGCCTCTCTTTACTAGTATTTTTTTCAATACCCAACCCTTTCTATATCTAGGAATCAGTTACATCATACATTCTTTCCATAATTTTCTATCGAAAGTCGTTCAACAAGTTCTGGTTTGAATACTTGAATGAGAATATTGTTGAACGGGTGAGGAATATTCAGGAACAAGTTGAATTAAATGGTTTTCCACTTTTTGCACCCATGTTCTAGGGAAACAACGTGCTATCGTTTTGTCCAAATGTCTGTAATTTTTGAATTTTGAGCTGAAAATGGTCTCAAACGACGATTCTGTCCGGTCATCCGTATGCACAATAACGAGCGTAGGTTGAATCCTATCAATCTGAAAATTTCAAGATAGGTTGCTTTTTAAAAAGCGACTGTTGAGTTCGGTAATGGGCCAAATCGGTTGGGAGGTTTCTGATTCGAAGCCCGTTGAAATTTCGAGATTATTTCCGTGATAACTAGGGAACTACTGAAACGAATTGAATTGAAACTTGGCAGTTAGTTGGAGAATACCAACAGGTAACTCTTCGCAGAATTTTGTTAATCATCATGAAATCATCATCATCATCATATCATCATGAAAAAAGAATTAATTTGAAAATTTTTTTTTCTGAAACTGCTTATAATAATATTTCAATTCTATCTGATAATGAATTTTAGAGATATTTGGAAAAAGTATGTCAAATTTCGTATGGTTTTTTCCTGTATATCGTTGTTTTCTCAAAATAACTCAAATCCCCTTTGGGATAATAAGAACAGACTACCACGCTCGTTTGAGAATGCTTAATCTGCAAACCTTTGAGGATCGACGGGATAGAGGTGATCTTATTGTGACATTTCGGGCTCTGCGTGGGTTCTTTGGTGTAAGTTTAGATCATCTCTGCATGAGAAGCAGCACACAACTCCGTGGCCATGCCTTCAAACTGGCGAAAGAAAATTTCAGGACCACATAGCGACAAACGTTTATTTCCAATAGAGTTTTCGAGGGATGGAATGGGCTGCCGCATTGTGTTGTTGGTGCAAATTCGGTTAATTCCTTCAAGAACCGACTCGAAAAGTTCATTCGAGACCAGATCAATTATTGAGTGACTGTGAATATGTGCGTTTTCTCTATTGTTTCTTTTGTAGTTTATGAATTCCAATTAATTTTGCAAATTTGAGTTTATGGGTGAAAACCCCTACTCTTTATGTTCATTAATAATAATAATTAATTAAAACTACTAATTCAATCATTAAACTCGACATAAAGTTTGAAAATGCTGATGGACGACCATATGCAAAATTTCGTGATTATCGTGTTATTATTACTACAATCTGAAAAAAATGTTTAAAAAAGTTCGTAAATTTGGGATGGCTGATATAGTTATAGTTTTGAAGATATCAGAGGGTATTAACCATTTTGCGTGAACTTAAGTCCATGAGATACTTTGCTCGAAATGTGTGCCGCACCTGCTCACCACTGATCAAAGGTAACGACGCATCGTCGATTGCGAACGCTGTTTGAAGCTGTTTGAGCGGAATAAACAGGATTGTTTTCTTCGATTTGTGACACTGGATGAAAAATGAATTCACCAGTACAATCCTGAGTCAAAAAGAGCTTAAGCTAAATGAGTAGCAGAAGCATCAACGGTATTGAAAAGTACCAGGGGCTTTGGATTAAATGTCTCACTTGTGTGAAGGTGGCTATGTTGACGTTTGATGTCGAATATTCAAGAAAAAATGTGTTTTATACTGGTTCAGCGTGAGACTTATTGAGTGCTGTATTATCTCTTCATCGAACTTCAAATAACTCCATTTTCTGGCGTAAAAATTACCATCCCCCTACCCTATGCACCCTCTCTATCAATCTTACAGCCATGTTCCGCGCCACCCTCTCCAATATCTCAACTGTCCCAAATCCCATCTCTCCTAATCCGTCTCTTACACCCCCTAGCCCAAGCGGCACCCCCATAAGCCACCCTCAATTTCCACCCTTCGTAGTGCGGCAGACTTCAACTGTGCTTTCAAAATGGCCTCCTCTCCATGCAAATTTGGTGGAAAACTTTAAGACAGCATCCGTAGCTTCGATATTGAGTTAACACCGAGCCAAGGCGGACCCGGCTGGGCGATTAGACTTAAGGGTGGAACGTATAAGGGTGAGTTTTGGAAGAAGTCCGGGCTCGATCGATTTTCTTGATGGAAGTTTCCCTCTTGGGCTGTTGTAGTTTAAGTTTCGGTTATTTCGGGGTGTATTGCTTGGTAATTAGCGAATTACGGATGGGGTAATTGGGCTCTAAGGGATGGTTGTGTGGTTTTTGGATAGGGGTTGATTATTTGTGAGGTGCCGGTTTTTAGTTTCAACTTGGATGAATTGGAGGAAGTGCGTTGTTAATTGTGAAAAATACTGGTTATTTCACACGAAGGTTCATAATCTTTGAGGTTTTTCACCCCCAAACTATTTGTCAAGGGCAGTTTCTGGAAAAAAGTTGCCTTATGAAAATAATCGTACCAATGCAAACGATCAATGAATGTTTCAAAGGGTATATATGTCTCTTTCATCAGAGACAATAAAAACAAAATTTGCAGAGTTAAATTTCAGTTTTTACGCGCTCGTTTTAGGGAACAACGCGTTACAGTTTCGTCAGAATGTCTGTTATTTTCGAATTTTGAGCCTAAAATGATCTTGAACGGCTGTATGTGCTCTAACTTTCGATGGAAATGACATAGCGACTCGAAATTGCCAGATTAGGTTTGGAGTCAAAATATCCCGGTTAAGTTCGTTGATGGGTAAAATCGGTCGAATAGTTTTGAAGACAGGTCCATTCGAAATTTTGAGGTTAATTCGTCGATATCTCATGAATCGCTGGTTCAACCAGATTGAAACTTCGTGAACAGCTTTGGAACAATAACACGTAACTCAGTGCAGAATTTCGTGAGGATCCAGTAGTTAAAAAATTCAAAAAAATTGTATTCGTGTATTTTTCAAATTTTGTTGAATAATTTTTTTCTCGGGAAAAATTTATCATATTTTAATGGAATTTGGCCGAAACCTGTTAGTCAGTATCTATCAGCAACATTCCAAATTTAAATTCGATATGCTGTTTACCTTCAGGGATATAGGGAAAAAAGTATGCCAAATTTAGTTATTATTTGAAATTTCAACGTTATTTCTGCAATATCTCAAGAAGAACAAGTGCAATCAGATTGAAAATACGTTATCAGGCGAAGAATACTAACGCGCAACTGGGTTCAAAATTCTGTGTTGATCTGGTAGTTAAAAATCTGAAAAAATTGTTCGAAAATTTTAGAAATATTCGTTGAAAATTTATTTACCGAAAATTTTTCATCAGATTTCAACAAAATCGTAAAGATTCCAGTCAGTATTTCACAACAGTGTTTCTAAGTTCAGTTAGATCCGATATTTATCTTCTTTATTCATTTAGATATTGGGAAAAATCTGTTAAATTTCTTGTTTATTTTCTGGTTATTGTTGTTTTTTACAGGATAACTTGAAAAATACTCAAACAATGAAAGTTTGAATGGATATGTATGCGGATTCATTGGATGATTTTACCACTTCGTGAATTCGGATTTCGTAATTGAACCAGTTCAAAATATGTCAAGCATTTAGGCTGACCGCAACCATAATCACATCCGAAAAAAACGTCTTAGAGACTCGTTATTTTATAGCAGGTTTGGGGATTAATTGTGAAGGTCGAATTCCTGGAAACAGAAAAGAATAATAAATATACCTACATAGCGAATTCAGTTCTTCTTCTTTCGATATAAACCGTCATGTATTGACAGGAAGAATTCTTTGAAGATTCACCCGAACTATATTCCAATAATTTTCACCGAAGTCTTATTATTCTTGAGATCAAAATATTATACAGAATCACCTAATAAAAATAAGGAGTAATTTCATAAAACCCATATTATCTCCGCCACTGAGAGTCAGTAAATTTTTCACCACCAGACGATTAATTTTTTCCAAAAACTTCCCTGTACCCAATTCCATTAAAATCTGCCAAATGTTGACAAGGTCAGGTTGAAGAGTCTCTAGCACCCGTACGGTACGTTTTAGGACCCGAGTTGATATGAATATTTCTTCATATTTCGACCCCTAAAATCCACCTTCGCAACAAAATAACGTTAAATCTGGACACCCTGTATTTATTTTCGAATGCATGTAACTTCTGAACGAAAACGAATCAGAGCAATATTCATAGGAGCGAAAATGTATTGAACGAGCAAAACTATTATCATAAAACTTCTAGAACACCCTCTATAAACTCACCAAGTGGAGGGTTATCGATAGATAACCCTCCCAATGAAATTTCGCACCCTCAACTTCTTCCTATACCCCCCTGCCTCTCCAAATCCAATACCCCACACGTTCACGGGCCTAAACAAACCATTAAAGATTTAAGTAGCCATATTTCAAGGCAAATATACTAGATTCATTGCTCTACTGCTATAGCGGCACCCTCTAATGGCTCCGAAAATCTTAAAGGAGCCTCTAATGGTTGAATAAATTTAATGAGGAGCCGTAGCCAACCCCGAGACGATGCGGTAACTTAACCTTAGGTAAAATCTTGTGTAATTTACGAACATTCTGGACCTGTAAAGTTAATAGTGCCGTTTTATCATTTAGATTGGTAAAGTTGGTAGTGGGTGGCAAGGTGGAGCAGTATTCGGATATATTTCAGGAACTGCTAGGGGTGGAGATGAGGCATTATCTGTTTTAATAGCCTTAGGGTGGAGGAACGGAGGTGATCACGATTGGTAGCAGATAAAATTGCAGTGATTTGTACGCAGGATTAGTTATTATGTTGGCAATGATTAAGTTACTGCCAATGATTCAATAGACGACTTCAGTCCAAGTTGCCAACCCCCGAAAATTACTAGCACTGGAGATGGGGAATCTCAAACGAATTCGACATGAAAAGGTTCGAGTTATTTTTGAATATCCGTAAACGGTGCATCGGCTCCTCAAACCATATAATTGGATAAAGATATTGGTATTTGTTGAGATCATCTCTGATTGATTGAAATTCAAGTTGGGGTTCCTGATTTCCTTGACAATAGTATCAAGTTTATATATAGGGTCTTTCAATAAGGACGGGTCGATTTTGACATGAAATAAATCAAATGTCTGTAATTTTGGATGATTGAGCCGAAAATGGTCTCAATCGACTAGGTTGGACTCACTGATGACGAATCCGGTGTCAAAATCGATTCTGTCCGGCCGGCCGGCCGGCCGGCCGGTTGGCCGGCCGTAGACACGATAACTGTCGAACGAAGTGAGCTAGCAACTTGAAACTTTCAGGGTAGGTCGCGCATTGGAATGCCGCGGTTAAGTTCGTTAATGGGCCAAATCGATCAAATAGTTTCGGAGTTATAGGCATTTGAAGTTTTGAAGTTATTTATTTTTTATTTCAGAAACTACCTGAGCGATTGGATTCAAACTTGGCGGTTAGGTGATTGCCATGGTGATTTGGCATTACTAACTGAATAAAAAAATATAGGTTAGAAAGACGACGTTAAAACAACATGGCCGCCACAGGCTGCCAACATCGACCCGTCCCTATTGAAAGACCCTATAGAATATGTTCCGCAAATCGATTTAGATATTTTGGTTCTTGGTTATCAGTTCCTTAAATATGAAATGTTCGGTTGGTTCCTGAAAAAGAGGTCATTGACGGAATTTAATAGATGAAGAAGTTATTGATTTGCTGTCACCAGAACGACAGTCGATTTTGAGGTTAATTCCTCGATATCTCGTGAAGTACTGATGCGATCAGATTGAAATTTTGCTATCAGTTCTTGAATACACACGGGCAATTTAGTGCCAAAATTTTGTATGGACCCAATCGTTAAAAAATTAAATAAAATGGTTATTCGAAAATTTTTGAAATTTTTGTTGAAATTTTGTTTCTCGGAAAGTGTTAATCAGATTTTAACCAAATTCAACACATAGGGTGCATTTTTATTTCTATCGAAATGATTAATCGATTAACCTCTTTGTCTCTCTTCTTTGGTGGAAAACAAACGAAGAGAGAAAGGGAGATACACCGATTGATCAGTTCGTTGAAAATAAAAACGCGCTCGTACATTAGAATTCAACAACAATGTTTTTAAATTTCAATTCTTTCGGAGATATATGGAAAAAATATGTTAAATTTCTTTATTGTTCGCAAATTTGAAGTTATTTCCTCAATATCTCAAGAAGCATAGATGCGATCACATCACAACTTTGTTATTATCTGGAGAATATTTACGCACAACTATGAACAAAATATTTCTCGAAAATTATTGATATCTCTATCGAAAAAAAAATTGTTTTTTCTGATTTACTGAGCATATTTCGATGAAATTTAGCAAAAACCTTGAAATTAGTTTCCACACTAGTTTTTTAATTTCAATTTGACCTGATGTTTATTTTCGGAGATATAAGGAAGAAAATAGGTAAAATTTCGTTGTTATTCGAAATTTTCAGAATATTTCCCCAATATCCCGATAACTTTTGATACGGTCAAATTGAAACTTGAGGTAAACCTTGCAGTCAATATTTCAAAACAGTTCTTCGAATTTCAGGTTGAGCCAGGATTCATTTTCGGAGACATTGAAAGATTGAGGTTATTTTCTTAATATCTCAAGAAAAACAGAAGCGATTAGATTTAAACTATGTAATAAGTTGAAGAATACCGACCTAAATTTCGTGAGGGTCGAAGGGGGGAAAATTGTATAAAGTGTTCCCAATTTTGAAAATTTTTGTTGAAAAAATTTGTTCACTGGAAACTATTCATCAGATTTCAATAAAATTGGCATAAATGAATGTATAATAAATATGACATGGCTCTATTATTTCGAGAAGACATATTAAGTGAAACATAAACATCTTTTTACTAGCTTGTTACTCGCGTTTTACCTATCGTTTCGTTACAATGTGTGTAATTTTCGAATTTTGAGAATTAAGTGGTCGTAAACGGTTAGGTTGGACTATTTGAAGAATAAATGGTCCAATTCAATTCTGTCCGTCCGTTCGACGAGCCGTGTGTGCTGTAACTCTCGAAGGAAAGTAATTGACGACTTGAAATTTCAGGTTAAGTTTGGAGCCCAAATATCTCGGTTGAGTTCTTTAATGGACAATATTGGCTGAACGGTTTCGGAGGTATCCTCTTTTTGAATTTGGTTATTTCCTCTATATCTCAAGAATAACTGATGGTATCAGATTGAAACTCAGTGATTAGTTGGAGAAAAGCCACAAGCAATTTAAAATTTAAAGGAAATTATATTCTGAAATCTAACGATTATTTTTAAAATTGTTGTTTATTCTCGGAGACTGTTGATCAGATTTTATGAAATTTGGCACACACCTTGAAGTGAATATTTGACAATACTGTTTTAAATTTCAATTCTATCTTATGTATGTTTTTGGATGTATTATGGAAAAAGTATGACAAATTTCGTGGATGTTTGAATATTTGACGTTATTTCGTCAATATCTCAAGACGAAAAGATGCGGTCGGATCGAAACTTTGTAGTAAGTTGAAGAATAGCAATACACAACTGAGTGCAAAATTTCGTATGGATCTAGTTGTTGGAAAATTAAAACCTAATCGAATTAGAACAAGCGCTTGAAGGCTCCTGACCTCACGTCAGTTATTTCACAGATTTTTTCGTGAATATCGTTCTGAAAACATAAAAATAACATTTCCTAACTCCTTCTTTGTTACCACCTAACCTCGCAGTTTCCACCAGAAGAAAAACGACAAAAACACTATTTTGAGCTCTGGAATCCACTCCCACACCATAAAATGAGGAAAAAATATAGAAAATGCACCAATCTCACTGAGATTAAACGAGCGCGAATGGGCCAACCGTCAGCACACAAAACACAAACAAATCTTTTTAATTCTATTCATCAACTGGATGCATTGAAAAGACCGTATGAAAACCTCCCCCAAAAAAGGAAAAAGGTCAGTTTTTCGCTGGCGCACATGCGCAAGTAGCGCGATACGCGGTATTTCTTTCATTTTTCGTGCCTTATCGTGGCTTCCCATGAGGAAAGAGAGAGAAAAAACGTTGGATGAAGATGGACGATAAAAATGAAAGGTGGCTGTGAGTTATCGAAGGGTTGGGGTCAGAGCTTGCTACCAATGGGGGATGATGAGTGAGATGGATGTTATGGGTTTCTTTCTGATGGGTGATGGATGGCAATTTGATCAGATCGATTTTGAAAGTAAAGGAAATATTGCAGGAACCTTCATAGAGAGATCTCTCAATTTTATTCAAACAATAACGATCCTTCCCTTCTCAACTTATGCGGGGATTTTGCATTTCCGAATATATAGGGTATCCCATAATCGACCGACAACAATTTAGTGAATATCTGTTGATTCATTACATCCATATTCTATAATGAGTTTGAAAGATGTTTTTTGAATTTTCGAAAAAATTCGCCAACGTTTCGGATGAGTTTTTATCCTTTTTCAAGGCTGTGAACATATGATAACATTGATACAATAGCTGGTTCGTCTGGAATCTGATCGCTTCAGTATTCCTCGAGACATTCGGGAAAAATATCAAATTAACAACGAAATTTCACATATTTTTGCGCGCATGTTCTAGGGGAACAGCGTGCTATCGTTTTGTCCAAATGTCTGTAATTTTGGATGATTGAGCCGAAAATGGTCTCAATCGACTAGGTTGGACTCACTGATGACGAATCCGGTGTCAAAATTGATTCTGGCCGGCCGTAGACACGATAACTGTCGACAGAAGCAAGCCAGCTTCTTGAAACTTTCAGGATGGGTTGCGCATCCGAATGCCGCGGTTGAGTTCGTTAATGGGCCAAATCGGTCGAATAGTTTCAGAGTTATAGGCACCTGAAGTTTTAAAGTTATTTATTTTTTATTTCAGAAACCAATCAAGCGATTGGATTCAAACTTGGCAGTTTGGTGCAGTATAACGACGCGCAACTTTGAGTCAAATATCGTCAAGATCATATTGTCAGTAAATTTAAAAAAAAATTTTTTTCGAAATTTTTTTACAAAAAAATTTTTTTTCCGGAAACCATTCTTCATATCGAAAAAACATTATATTCACACTTTGACCTTCTAATTTCACAGCAGTGTACTAAATTTCAGTTCGATACGATCGTAAGTTTTGGAGATATCGGGAAAAAATATGTCAAATTTCGAGGTTTTCTTCTCGATATCGTTGATTTTTTCGGTACTACTCGAGAAATACTGATTCAGTCCTGATTAAACTTCACAGCTAGTTTTAAGATGCTGAAAGACAACTTTATGCAAAATTTCGTGATAATCGTGTTATTAGAACAATTTGAAAAAAAAAATTTCTATGATTTTCTCATCATATCATCCTCATTAAATTCTGTATGAAACTTCGAACTGTTATTTTCGATGAAGTACAGGATTTCAATTCGATCTGATCTGTATTTTTGGAAATATTGGAAAAATAAAATTTTGATTGGGTATATCTACGGAATCATTGGGTGGATTTCACCCATTCACGAATTCGGCCTTCGTAATTAAGGTCCAAACCTTCTCTACAAATATCGAGTTTCTAAGTTGTTTCTTTCGGAAGTTATTGTGTTTACGCGATCGGCCGTTAGGCTGACCGTAAACACAATAACTTCCGGAAGAAACGACTTAGAAACTCGATATTTGTAGAGTAGGTTTGGGGCTTGATTACGAAGGTCGAATTCGTGAATGGGTAAAATCCGCCCAATGATTCCGTAGATATACCCATTCAAAATTTTATTTTTACAATATGTCCAAAAATACAGATATGATCGAATTGAAATCCAGTAATTTATCAAAAAAAAATTTCAAAAAGCATTGCCGTGAAGGCAGCAGCTTTTTCGCGCACGTTGAAATTCGTTGCTGAAGCGGTCATCTACATTGAACATGCGCGCAAAAGTTGCTGCCTTCACGGCAACGCTTTTTGAAATTTTTTCTTTTATATCCGAAAATAAATAGCGGCTCGAATTGAAATTGAGAATTGTTATTTAATAATAAGTGAGATGGTATTTATAAAGAAAAACAAAACAATTAACCAAAGAGAAGATGTCCAAGGACTGAGTATTTTATATAACCAATTAATTAGTCTCAGCTAGCCCATAAGAAAGACAATTACATGTGATATCATTTTAACATTTTAACCGAAAATATTTTAATATAATATATGTCAATGTGATGATGAAGACTGAGTTTACGTGTATTCTGTACAACCATAGATTGTAACCTGTAAATCAGTATGATTATGATATTCCCGACTTTCGTTTCTCAGGTAGTTTCATGTATGATGTTGCCCTTGTACTTCACCTTGTTCATTGTTGTTTCTTATTTTATTGACGTAGTCTGTACAATTTAGTTAACTAGGTAATGACCTTTTAATTTGTCATGTATCATTGTTGACTTGATTGTTTTTATTTTTATTCTAGCCTTGATAAAGAGGAAATTTGTCCTCGAAACGTTGGCTTTGTTATCAAAGTAGCAGACAATAAATAATCCAAATTCCCAATATTTCTCTATTAACTGTTATTTAATATTTACTTCAAGGCCTGCACCCAATTGTATTGAGATCTGATCAATTGTTAGTCTCCGATGAAACTATACTTTTCAACAAACATCAGGAAAATTTTCGAAAAAAAATTCAGCATTATTTCCTAACGAGTATATTCCCATGAAGTCTTCATGAAGTTGCGTGTTGGTAATCTCCAACTGATTTCGTATTTTTAATTGACCGAATGTGTACTTCTCGAGATATCGAAGAACAAATCTCAAAATTTCAAGTAGACTTAGCTCCGAAACAATTCAGCTGATTTTAAACGATTTCATTTCAGATATTCGAGCTCTCAACTTAACCTGGAAATTTCGAATGGCAAGATTCTTTCCTCCGGAAGTTAAAGCACGTAGGGACGGACGGACAAACGTTTGGATAGAATTGAATTCTACCATGGAGTCTTTTTCAGGAAGTCCAACTTATTCGTTCAATTGAGATCTTAATTGTTGGCGTTAACTCGCTGTTTCCCAGAACGAAAGCTTATAAAGGATGGTACAGTTCATGTTTGAAGCCAATTTCGTCAGGAAATACCTTCGATTTAGAACAAGCGCGTATACAAGTTGATTGTGAGAGAAATCCTGTAATAAATCCACAAAAAACGTTTTATCTAATCAAGATTTATTATTGGACCTGACATATATTATGTCATCCTGACATAATATATGTCACAAGTTTTTCAATTTATTCCCGATATTGTGTTAGATTTCTAGTGTAAAATATCCAATTATGGATTTATGGGAGATGATTCCCCAATTAAGGGGCCTGTAGCGCTCTTCGTTTTTCTGAGGATCTGAAAATCATCACTTGGACTCTCCCGGTCAGAGAATAAATGTAGGAAATTTTATTTACTGCTTCCTGCTGGTTTTCTGTCCTTCTTTCTGTTTCAGATATTATGTCAAGATATTTGGACAAAATGAATTCAAGATGACACAAAAATTATTTTCCAATGGAAAAGATGCCATCCATGTTCTTCGGACAAATTACAACACTTATACGGGGACACAGAGTTTTTGCTGATGTTTTTATCTGTGCTCTTGTATCATACGGAAAAATGTATGGTATGGTTTATTTCCTCTGCTAACACTGTAACGCTCGTTCTCAAAAGAATGTATATATATTGAACCTGTAGTCGAAAGGTATACCTGAACTGCTTTCAACCGTTACTCAGATACTCCTTCAATAGAATTCTTAAACCATTGACGAGTATAAACGAAGGACTATTCAATTTCACCCAACCGAATCCAAGACCTGCTCTCCCAAATCCTCGAATAATTAATCCAAACCCACCCACTCCAAACCTCCCAACGTCTTCCCCCAACCCCAAATATCGAGCATTCCCAGCTCCTTCCAGCCTCCCAAGGAGTTTCTCTCTTAAAAATCCAGTGGGCGGTACTAGAAAATGGAGGTACTTCCTCCTTATATCCTATATTTCGTTGTCTCATACATATTTAACAGGTATCGCCCTCTATCCTCCTTCCCGCCTCGCCAAACTCTATGCGCGCTCTTCCTCTTCCTTAAGATGCGCCTTAGACATTTTCCGTGCAGCCAGCATCCTTCCTCGCGGGTAGGTCCTCTGTCTTGCTCCTTGGAGTCCTCCGTCTCCCTTCTCAGTCGTACATTAGATATTTATATCTCTTTCCCGCTTGGAGGCGCGCTATTTTCTTCGTCTAAAACTGAGATTCCTCCCATTTTATATAATATTGATTTAAGATGGCGGTGCGCGTGTTTCTGTGTTCCCGCGGCCTACTAGACCGTCGCGTCTCTGTCTGATGTGACAGTCAAGGCTTGTTAGATGGAGATGGGAGATGGTTACGTGGAGGTGCATTTGAAGATATACAGGGTGGATTATTCAACCGCTGGGAAGTTTTAGAATATATTAAAGTGGTAATCTGAAGTCACCCTGAGTTGAATTTCCCCACGTTAAGTTAGATTAATACCTAGGAGAATTTCCTGCAGTAGTCATTATTAATGCTCGGCAGAGTCTTGAGACGTATGTAATTTAAGCCCTTTCCTAGTTTCTGGAGGATTAACATTTCAAATATAAATTAGTTGTTGCCATTGGGTCGTGTACATCGTTGTACACGTGGATGCCTTAGTTGGCTGTGACGACGTAGATAGTAGATAGAAGTGTGTTATTAACTACGAAGTTTGACTGGGAGTTGATGGAAAGAAGGATTGGTGAAGGCTTTCGTAATGAGCCTTTTCAGGGTTTCATTGAATGGATGTTCTAAGGAACAGTGATCTATAGTTTTGTCCAAATGTTGAAAATTTTTCACGACAATTGATTCACTGACGGGTTCGATTTAAAAATCGATTCTGACCGGCCGTCCGGCATGATCACGTGAGAACGAGAAACCTAATCGACTTCAAACATTTAGGGTAGATAGCATTTCAAATTATGAAGGTTCTGTTTGTTAATGGGCTGAAGCGACCAAATGGTTTTGGAGTAATAATAATTCGAATATTTGAAGTTATTTCCTCATCATTTCGGGAACTACCTGATCAATTGGATCGAAATTTGTAGTTAAATGAAGCATACAACGATGCGCAGTTGCTTGCAAAATTTTGTTGGCATACGTAAATAAAAACACTGTTTTCTTATATTTTTTTTTCAATTTTTCAATTCAGTTTTCCTGAAACTCTTTATAAAATTGGTGCAGGCCTTCAGATCTATTCTCTTCAACAGTAAACCCAATTTCAGTTTGATCCGATTATAATTTTCAGAGATCTTTGAAAAAATATGCCAAATTCCATGTTTTTCCTTTCGGTATCGTTTTTATTTCCGGAATAACTCGAAAAATGCGGATTCAATCATGATTAAATTTGGTTACTGGTTGGAAAGTGTTGACTCACATCTTTGTGCAAAGTTTCGCGATGATCGTTTCAATTAAACAATTTTAAAAAAAAATTCAGAATTTTTTTTTTAGTATTCTATATTCTGTTATCTTATAATCAAGTTATCCTCTTGAAATTCTCCAGGATCCTTCGAGCTTTTCTTCTCTAATTAAGCACTGGATTTCAACCCGATCCAATCTGTGTTTATGGATATATCGAAAAAATAAAATTTTGAATATTTCTGTGGAATAATTTAGTGAATTTTACCCATTCACGAATTCGACCATCGTTACCAAGGTCCAAACCCACTTTAACCTTCTTCATATCGAGTTTTTAAGTTGTTGTTCTTGGAACTCTTTATGTGTATGATCGGCCGTTTTCGAAGAACCTATACTTTAGATGGTTAACTTCGAAACCATCGACCAGATTTGGTCCATTAGTGAACTTTACCGAGAAATCAGGATTCAAATCAATCATGGAAATATGAGGACTCTATTTCTTTCAATTCAAAACTTAGAGCATATTTGGACTGCCCCACAGACTCATTATCAGTGAGTTATGCCAACTCATTTAATAATAATAATAATAAAGTTTATTTCGGTAAATAAACAAATTCATCACAAAGATATATAATAATATTATAATCTGTACGTTATATTTAAAACAATATATAATTCTAACATTTGCACTATAATGAAAAGAAAAAAACTAACATATGGACAACCATAAATCCACAGAAATATTTTAAGAAAATAATGAATGAATCAAATCGGGCAAGTTTATGACACAATCGGGCTGTACAATGTCAAAAATCTAGTAAGTAGAACTCATAGGTACTTATTTATTTCCATTCCATGATAAATCTTGGTAACGGGGAAGCTATATGAAATTACAAATTTTCTTTCCTTTTTTTTAATTTATCAAATAATTGATCGTTTCTCTTCTTTCATGATTTAACCATCTTTATTCTCTTTTTGAACGTTTTTATATTTTTATATTTTTCAGATGTCCGGGAATCATGTTAAAAAGTTTTGGTGCGAGATAAATATGACTTCTTTGCCCGATAATTTTGTGGTATCTTGGTGGTTGGTAGGTATTTTCTCCTCTGGTTGCATAATTATGTTGCGAAGTACTAACAGATTTGAATCCATTTACGGTAATTAATTTGAGAGATTTGGCGGAATACTCTTGTACCCTATAAAAAGCGTGTAAATTTAATGATATGTTCCTTGGAACATGCTTGCAAGAACTGTAACAGTAGTTACAAGTGAAACGAGTTTCTTATAGGTATACGAATAACTGGTTTTTCGATTATTTCTCGTAGGTCAATTTCAATATCCTTTCTACGAATTATTCCAAAACTAAGGGACCTCACTTTTCGGGCACTGGTCTCACAACCTGTTTTCTGAAGGAACAGGATTTATTTCTCACGATACAGAAGTGTCGAATTGGGGTTTCTTATACCTTTTTCAATATCACTCCATAAATTAATCGGATATTCAAGGAAAAAAAGCTCCTTTTAAACTACTATTGAAGATTCCCTAGTACAAGGGGCCTGTAGCATTCTTAGTCCACCCGAAGTTATGGAAAATCATAGCTTGGCGGTACGGGTCTGGTGTAATAGACCCTCCCGGTCAGAGAGCATATAATATTTAATATTATGAATTTAAATAATAGAGGGATTTGCAACGACAAAAGTGATCATTATTATACTCTGATAATGTAATTGGAATTGAGAAAAGAATTGAATGGCGTCCAAGGAGTACATTGGAAGAAATCTTGTTTTGAAGTTTGGGTGCATTTTTGGTGAAATTCATACGAGTAATATTTGAACTCTTTTTTTTAGGGTTTTCGAAGATACGAATCTAATCGGGTATTAAAATCGTATACAAAGGTGTGAAGCATCCAATGGAATATCCAAATCAAAATCTCGTGAGGATTGTATGGTTGTATTTTTTTAATCATCCCATATATAGACTTACTATAGAATTTGTTCGAAATAAAATGGTTCTTCTATATGTATACTTGTTTCTTCATTTGAATGAAGAATGGTCTCAAAATATCTATCAGGACGACATACTGACATTTGTCAGGGACAGAATTGAAATTCCGGCTAATTCAATTCGGTTATAGAATATTCATCACTTATTTCTTTTAGTATGAAATTAATGCAGAGTATATGAGAAGCAATGAGTTTCATAAAAAATTCTATCTCAAAAGTGAGAATTTATCTTGATACAATAACGTGACTTCAGAAATTCAATCATTCAGTTAAATTTATCCATGAAAAATTCTATGAAAGCATACGTTTGTACTGCGGTATTCTACAACTGATTGGGTTGAGTTCGATCGATGCGGTAGTAGAATAAAGAATATTAGGAAATTTTGTACTATTTTTCAAATGAGACTCCAATGAGTCATGCAGGCGTTTGTGCATTGTCATTCTACGACTAGTTACCAAGTTTCAATTCGAACTGTGATAGAATTAGAAACTTGAAATACACATCTGAAATTTCCTTTTAATACCTTCAATAATATTATACAAGAAATTCTGCACAAAATTATGCGTTAGCAAGAGCAACGTTTTTCGCATGAACTTTTCAAATTTTAAGATTCTGACTTCAATCTTGATCTAAAAAGATGAAATACATAAATGTTCACACCCCTATGGACCAGACTCTAGATATAATCCCTCCGTAATTAAATTTATTCAACACAAACGTTCATTTCACAACAAAAACAAGGAACGGTATCTGAACGTGCAGCCGGAATCCGTTGTTTAATTTGAAAACGACGACAGGACAGGAGAAAATGGCCAAAGGACTCTCAAAGGAACAATTCGAGCAATAACAACTCCCACATCTGAAGATCTGCTATCTAAAGGCCCGTTTCCACCCAGTCGTTCGTCGTCTTGAAGTGGACGCCCCCGAAAGCACGTATCCTTAAGCCTTTTTCCTTTATCTCATCAAATAAAATTAAACGCGTCTTAAGGATATCCATGCGTAGTCTGGTCCTTTGGAATCTCCCCTATCCTTGAGCGAAAGGATCCCTTAGGGTTTCTTGGATGAGATAACGAGGGTTCTTGTCTTGTTTTGAGATGTAATTTTTGAGGAAGAGAGTTAATATTGTCAGTTTCTGCCTAGAATTCATCTCTTTGATTTTTGGTTTATTATTTGATAAAATCAATTAATAAACCTTAGTGATCGACCAACGAAAAAAACTTTTAACCCCTGAAAATTTCACAGTTTACGTTTTGGAGTATGTAGATTTGAATGAACGAATAAAAAAAATTAGTCCGTCCGCCGTCCGTTGTCCGGGGCTTTTCTCTGGAAGTACTAAACGGATATCCTTGAAAGTTGAAGGAAAAATTGTGTGTCACTCGGGATTTATCCTCCAAGCTTTTCAGCAGGATCGGTGTACCCTAGGGGGCCTAAATGGGGGGTTTGGGGGAAAAAAATTATTTCTCGAAAACTTACCACCGAATTTTCAAGAAACTCTGAATGTTTATTATCATTATTGTTATTGCATAACTTAACCTAAAAAATTTCACCCGGATGATTTCCGACCCGTGGTTCCTGAAAAATAAAGAAAAACGCTGCGAATTTCCAATAATATCGAAAATGAATCATCGCATTCGGTTCTAAGTTGTTTAAGGGCCAATTGCACCGTTTTCGTCTTAAGCTTCAGTTAGTTAAGCGACGATAAACTTATTAAGCTCTGGTTTAAATATTCGGCTTGCACCGAGGCTAAATGTAACCAGATTAAAGTTAATCTACAAATCTGGTTACTTTCTCATGAATTGGTACTTGTGACTAGCTTCATGTTGTTTATTTTAACCCTAATTGATAAAATATTTAAATTCAAAAGATAAAACTCATTTTATGGGTTCTACTATATTTCCATAAGATATGAAAAATCAAGATGCATATATTGAAAAACCCACCGAAAAAATATATCTGACAGACTTTATAGATTCCATGAAAATATTACATGTAACTTTCCCGACTTGTTCATTATCATTAAGACTATAGGGATCTCTTATTACAGACCTGTGCTCTTACTTCTGCATCAGGCTTTAAACATTATTCAAATTTATAGTTATATACTCAAGTAAACTTATATTTTGTAATATCATAAGATTTGAGCTTCTGCATGGAATTACAATCCTGACGTTTGTAAAATGAATAAATAAATAGTATTGATTTATCCGAAACAACTTTCGGATAAGGAACGGCTTACCCAAGGATAGACTTTCTATTGAATCATTTTGTTTTTAATAAGTATATTATGAACTGAGTTAATTTTGGGTCGAATATAATGAAAACTCTAATGTGAGATCCGCAAAATAAAACGTATTGTATATAAATATTTAAGTATCATGTATGGATGAATTGACAAAGGTGAACGTTTGAATATCGATTAACACGAGGATGCAATTTCTTTTACATTAATTAGTTTGTAGTTTGTAGTAATATTTTGAGTCCACTTAATATATAATCGAGGAGAATGATAGCACAGAGACAGCACCTGCACAATGATAAAGTAGTATATGATAGCTTTCCATGTAATACATCACTAAATAAAATAGTACTGAAGAATCTTCATGAAACTATGCTTTTTCATTCCAAATATGTCTTCGATTTCATTCGGCTATTCGCTCTTGGAAATAAATAAGCATATCATTGTAACTTTATCATTTCAAATAGTTAAAGGCTTATGAGAAATACCATTGAGTTTACGAACTCAATGAAAATACTGATGTTAATTCTTCATGCTTTAAAAGATACGAATCAATGCCTACTGATGTCATTATCTCTCTATATCATTTTTCATGAATATCATCTGAAATTCAATAACTTTTAATCAAAATTTGATTATCAAATCCATTAACTCGTAAGAGTTCTTCAGGAATGTCCAATGTAAACAAAAAAAATGTAAACAAACTGGAGGTTACGTCCAGAAATTTGTGCGAAATCGCTCGAAAGTAGGGTTAGATTTCGAAGCTTACCATTAATCCTTCTTTTAAACCCCCAAATTCCAGAGCTTAAATTTAACAGTCAGTTAAGGCCATTAAACGAGGATTTCGTGACGGTGCAAGATAATTTTCTACATAAACCTTGGTTATGGTCTTAATCTATGGTTTTGTAATACGGTGCAAGTGGCCCTCAGATATCAACGGTATATTGGGTCATTTAACTAAGAAAATAATAAACTCTTGTGTAAAATTTGCAGTCTTCTGAGTTGTATTTCCAGGTTGCTATAAAGTATTCACGAAAACTGCCTGTAGCTTTGTTCAAATGTCTGAAATTTTCGTTTTTTCTCGAAGATATTCTCAAACAGAATGGACTCACTGATAAATATATATATTTTTTTGAGATGAGCAGTACATTTTTTTTATATCAAACAGTATATGTTATTATGGTATTAGCAGAGGGAATGTGAACGGGCTACCATACATTTTTAAGTATGATACGAGAGAACAGATGAAAACCTCAGAAAAACACTGCAAATTTTACACAAAGATTTATTATTTTCTTAGTTAAATAACCCAATATACCATTGATAACTCAAACAACTTGGAACCGAATGCTATGATTCATTTTCGACATTATTGGAAATTTGCAGCGTTTTTCTTTATAACTCAAGAACCACTTACCGGAAATCACCCGGGTAAAATTTTTTAGGTCTAGTTGTGCAACAGTAATCAACATTTAAAATTTCTTAAAAATTGGGTGATAAGTTCTCGAGAAATAATTTTTATTCCCCAACCCCCCGTTTAGAGCCCTTAGGGTACACTGATACTGCTGAAAAGCTTGGAGGATCAACCCCGAGTGACACACAATTTTTCCACCAAGTTTCAAGAATTTTCGTTCAGTACTCCTAGAGAAAAGCCCCGGACAACGGACGGCGGGCGGACGGTTTTTTTTATTCGTTTATTCAAATCTACATACTCCAAAACGTAAATTGTGAAATTTTCAGGGGGGGTTAAAATTTTTTTTCGGTTGGTCGATCACTAAGGTTTATTGTTTGATTTTATCAAATAATAAACCTAAACTCTGTCTCCCCGTATAGATGTAGTGGAATGGTTGTTTGTTATTGAAGGGCTTCTCTTCATTTACAGAATTCCTTTCTTCCTATTCGATTCAGGTTGATATCACGAAATCACACCTGAAACAAAAAAAAGACGGAAAAACCAATATGAACTAGTAATGATTAATTACTCATTGAATTAGTTTGAAGTTCACGATCCATCTGAGAAAAGAATCAGACACCGAATGAATTGCCTCGAAACCATCGTCAAATTTATATATTGGACAACTTTTAACTAAATTTTCTGAATTCAAAATAAACAAAATTTTTCTAGGAAGGTTAAAACCATGAACTTTTTCTGAAGGATCGCTGATCAAACATTTGTTGAAAACATTACACGAATTTCATTCTGAACGCCAAATTTCTTTGTCACTTTCATTGGTGTTGAGAAAATCGTTAATCCATAAAGGTTTACGTGATTTCACTATAGCAATTTTAGATTTCGGAATATAAGATATGATTGGAAATAAATTCGGCAAAGAATGATTTACATCCCAAGACTTTATCACTGCAACCTGTCTATGAATATGGGGCGATACAACATTTCAAAGAACTGGTAACTACTGTGGAGGTGTAGATTTTATGGTCCCACTTATGATTCCCATGGCAACATTAAGCTGTGCATCAATTTTACTAACATGAGAGCTGTTAAACCAAACTGAACAACAATATTCTGAAGCAGAAAAAACCAAAGCCAAAGCTGCGGTATGAAGAGAGGTAGGGTCAGCACCCCATGAAGAACCAGCTGGTTTTTGAAGAATATTATTCCTAGATTTCAACTTCATGCGTAAGTTTTCCAAATGAGCTTTGAAAGTCAAAGAAGACTCTAATTTCACTCCAAGATATTTAGGAGTGAAATTATGTTCCAAAAGTTCTGTTGATTATTCAAATGAAAACCAGAAACTTCTGTTTCATAAGGGTTTGGACATAAACGCCACTCAATAATAAAATTCTTCAAAATTTTAAAATCAGTGTTTTGAGTGTTCAATAATTTTAAAATCAGAGTGAGGAGAAGCCAGAGCAATATTATCTGCATAGATGAAATTCTCTGAAGAAGTTGCATAAATATAAATTAAATTAAAGGTGAGCTCAAACTGATTTCGAACAAATTGTGCACTCGAGAAAGTACCCTCATCAATAGAATCCATGAAATACCTGTTCCAAACCGATTTTTTTCGTCCCATAAGGGTGAAATCTAACGAACTTATAACGATTCCAACTTGAATTACAACTTTTCACGAACTTGTATTGAAATAAGTAGTGTAATCTTTTTAGGATGGGAAAAAGGATGAATTATCCAAAACGCAAGGGTTCCGCAGGACCTGTTCGACGCGTCCCAATAGTTGTATTTCTCACACTTTTTATTCAGGTCAAGATCGTAGAATACTGTGGTCATTCTAGGGGACAAAAGAGATGACCAGTGGTCAAACTCGAAGTGGACTAAACACGAGGTTACAATTCAAGTTTGGACTGAAACAGGTTGAGTAGTGCAAGTGATACAATAGAATATCCGAAGAAATTTTCCCGAGTGACGTAATATCAAATCGAATCAGAAGAGGAAAGATATTTTGATTAATTCTAGAAATAATTTTAATCCAATAGAAGAGAAACTTAGGTTTGCCGACAGTAAAATACTTACTATATTAAGTAACTTACAATAGTTAATTTTATAATATAAATGGCCTAGCAGAAAATAAGATATGTTTTGCCCATTTTGTGATACTTCAGAGCAGTGTTTTTTAACCTTTTTCAAGATGTGACCCCCTGATATGAAAAAATATTTCACGACACCCCGAGCCTTTCGCTTTTTGGTTTATTATTTGATAAAATCAAATAATAAACCTTAGTGATCGACCAACCAAAAAAAATTTTAAGCCTCCCTGAAAATTTCACAGTTTACGTTTTGAAGTATGTAGATTTGAATAAACGAATAAAAAAAATCCGTCCGTCCGCCGTCCGCCGTCCACCGTCTGCCGTCCGCTGTCCGGGGCTTTTCTCTGGAAGTACAGAACGGAAATTCTTGAAACTTGGTGAAAAAATTGTGTGTCACTAGGGGGTTGATCCTCCGAGCTTTTTAGCAGGATCGGTTTACCCTAAGGGCTCTAAAATGGGGGGTTGGGAGAAAAAAAATTATTTCTCGAAAACTTCTTACCCAAATTTCATGAAATTCTAAACGTTGATTACTGTTGCATAACTAAACCTAAAAATTTTTACCCGGATGATTTCCGACAAGTGGTTCCTGAGTTATAAAGAAAAACGCTGCAAATTTCCAATAATGTCGAAAATGAATCATAGCATTAGGTTCTAAGTTGTTTAAGTTATCAATGGTATATTGGGTTATTTAACTAAGAAAATAATAAACCTTTGTGTAAAATTTGCAGTGTTTTTATCATGTATGGATGTGTATGTTACAGTGTTACCAATTTTCATTCCATACGACATTTTAATGTGTCTCCATAAGTAATAAGGATTCGTATATAAGATCATAATTACTAACTAACGCAACATAAGCACATAGGAACGTATACCCGGAATTGACAACTGAGGCATTCAAGTGTTGGATTCCGTCGGTCGCCTCCTACTTATGCAAGTTGACATTTTCCTGAATGGCCCAAATAAAAAAAAAGCGGAGAAATCACTTAAATTTGAAAAAATATTCAATCATATGTGTAGCAAATACAGATCCATGATGGGAGAAATTGATTAATCAAAAACAAGCACAACCTTCGCATTAACACGCATATTTTTCGTTAATTTGTTTGTATTAACATGAAATTTTTATGAGTATATCCTTTGGTTAAAATTATTTCACAAAATTAATCAATCTTCACTGTTTTTTTACTTAAGTTCTCTCGACCTTTGGTGACCCCCCTACAGAAGCGACCCCCTTGGGGGTCACGACCCACAGATTGAAAAACACTGCTTTAGAGGATTCCTCACTATAATCATTGAGTATTGGTTTGATACTCAATGCTGTAATAATAATTTTCATATAACATTACTCTAAAATACTACTTGACGTTACATTCAAAGTTAAATTGGGCTTGATATCTTTATTTTTAGAATTGTTAAATCCTTAGAAAAAAAATGATTGAGTATAAATCTGTTGCTAATCGAATTAACTCTGGCCCAAATGTATTGAATACAAAAGGTATCGTACTCCATATAATTCAGGCAAAGAATATAAAAATGACCGTTAAAACGCAGTCAAAAAAACTTGTTATTCTTACCCTGTACTGAAAACTTCTTTATGTTTTCACGTTTGTTATAGTTTCTTTACTCAGTTCATTAGAAAATGTTGACACTGTATATCTATATCTCACGAAAGGGAAAACATTCAGTACAAAAGAAAGAAATCATATAATAATTCAATATATTTACTCAATAGTAGATTTATTCTGTTGCATTTATTTCCAATCTTCATACGAATGGGAAGTGTCAAGGCAATTAAAAAAAATATACAAAGGTGACCGTAAATTTTAATAAATCATATGACGTGTGGAAATATCCTTCTTTTTGGGAGTAACATTTTCGGTACCTGCATTTCCAACATTTTGGTGGTCCCTGATCAACCAAAACATGTCCGAAGTCTTAGGTGTGTTGTCTTAGTGAAAATTCGGTGCTCAAACTTAATATAAGATATTTGCATTTAAATCGAGTTATAGGGGAATATGTTCTATGTTCTCTAGTAATAAGGTTAATGTTAGTTTATCCTTGGCCGCAGTTTACTTTAGATATGTATATGTTAGAAGTTCCCTGCGGCCATATTGTTTGTTTATACTCTAAAGTTGGCTACACTGAAGTAGAGTTGATGTTAGGATGCTGTTGAACTTATAAAGTGATAAGATGTTTGGGACTGGCGGATATAAGGATTATAGCTTAGGGTGATTTCATTTTACGACTAAGTTTAAGTTTTTACGCACTGGTTCTAGGATATAAATCGAACAAAAGAAATAATAAAGCGATATTATTTCGTTCCATATATTGAGAAACTCCACTATGACAGATACATCCATCCCCAGTGTTCCTAACTGCCAAATTTCAATTGAATCGCTTCAGTTGTTCTCTAAATATCAGGAAAACGTAATCGTGCGTACTGACAGCCGGACAGAATCAATTTTGGCACCGTTTTTGTCATAATTGAGTCGGACCTAGTGGTTTGTGATTATTTTATGCTCAAAATTCGAAAATTGCAGACATTTGGACGAAACGATAGCACGCTGTTCCCCAGAACATCCGCGAAAAATGCCTCAGGTTTTTGATGTCGTCTAAATTTTCTTTTATTGCGTCCCACATTAAATTCTGCATCAACCTTCCAGCTATCACCATTCTATCGAGTAATAAGAGATTCCAATTCAATCCAATCTGTATTTTTGTATGAATGTGTATATTTTCGAAATTATTGGGCATGTTTTACCCATTCACGAATTCGGATTTCACAATCCAGTCCCAAAATAACTATATGAATATCGAGTATCCAAGTCGTTTCATCGAGAAGTTATGGTGTTTATTGTCGGCCTAACAAATGGAAGGCGCTAGCGACTGGTAACTTTCAGGGTATAGCTTTCGCGTCACAATACCACGGTAGTTTCTGTCAATGGGCAAAATCCTGTACATTTCCTTAGTCTAATTGAAGTTGACGACGATATTTCCAGAGTTCACAAATCAGTCAGGTGAACTTTCGACATTGTTGAGACTACATGCACAATTCTTCATTCAACTGAACTCGCTTGAATGTTGAAGTTCACCTATTTTGTTGACCGATTTATAATTACGCGTTTTGTAATAAAAGTGGAAGGTTCAGAACAGTACGCCCCCTAGCGGCAATTAAACGAAACTGAGCAACTTTGAAATTCCGGCCATTATTCCAATCTAGTTATTACTGAACTAATTATCTCAGTCATATCTCTACTTCGCCGGTTAACTTTGTGTTTGTATTCATGAGGAAAATGGCCGACAAACTCCAATGTGAAGTTGGAAGGGTACGTTGCAGCCTTTGGTGCATGATGAATCTTTTCTACGATTCTGTGACCTTTTGGATTCTGTATGAATCTATGATTTCGTTCCAATTTTTTTTTGATTTTGGATATTGGATACAGTGTGTGCTCTAACTTTCGAAAGGTACTAGAATTCTGAAATTTTTAGGTTAGGTTTGAAGCCTGAATATATCGGTGAAATTGGCTAATAGGTGAAATCGGCTGAACGGTTTCGGAGTTAAATCGATTTTAAATTTTGGGGCCAATTCCTCAATATCTCAAGAGGTATAGCTACTGTGTCCAGATTGAAGATTCGTGAATAGTTGAAGAATACTCACATGCAACTCAATGCAAAATTTCTCATTGTTAGAAAATTGAAAAAAAATTGTGTTCGGAGAGCACCAATAAGATTCCAAAGAGATTGACGCACATATTTGATTCTGAAGATGATGGAAATGACATATGTCAAATTTCGTCGGTATTTTAAATTTTCAGGTATTTTCTTCAATCGATGAGATTGAAGCTTCGATACTAGTTGTAGAATACCCCGTGGAGATTATAGCAACATATGCGCAAAAGCTGCTCTCTTCACGTCAGTGCTTTTCTAGGTTTTTTTGGATAAAGTACTCTGTTTCAGTTCGATCTACTTTTGGAAGATATACCCATTCAAAGTTTTATTTCCCTAATATTTCCAAAAATACAGGTGAGATCGAATTGAAATTCATTAGTTTATCAAAAAATGACAGCTCGAAGGTTCATACAGAATTTCATGTGGATATGATCAGAAGATCACAAAATATTGAATATTCCAAAAACCATTTGAAATTTTTATTTCAAATTGTTCTAATGACATGATCATCACGAAATCTACACAAAGTTGTCCATTAGCATTTTCAAACAAGCTGCCAAGTTTCATCATGATGGAATCAGTATTTTTTGAGTTATTCCGAAAAAATAATGATATCGAGGAAAAAACCACGAAATTTGACATATTTTTTCCAAATATCTTCAAGAATAATAATCGGATCGAACTGAAATTTGGTTCACTACTGTGAAATATAAAGTTCGAGGCCTGAGTAAAACATTTTCTCAATATGAAGAACATTTTTCGAAAAAAAAATTTTTTCGAAGAACATCTTGAAAAAATTTTTTTTTGATTTACTGTTAGTGCGATCTAAACAAAATTTCGCGAAAAATTGCGCGTCGTTATATTCCAAGTAACTGCTAAGTTTCAATCTAATCGTTGCAGTAGGTCCTGATTTGACAATAATTTTTACTTATAGTACTTTAATTCAATTCGAATCAAACTTTATTTTTCGAAATATTGATTGGGAAATTAAAATTTTGAATTGTTATATCTTCGAAGTCATTAGAAGGATTTTACCCATTCACAAATACGACGTTCTCAATTAATAGTTCCCAAGCCTACTTTACAAATATCGAGTTTTCAATTCGTTTCTTTCGGCATTTTCCGGGTAATAACCAAGTTTCATTATCATTGGATTAGTATTTTTTCGTATTTTGAGGGAATAACAAGAATACCCAGGAAAAAAACACGAAATTCAACATATTTTTCCCACTATCTCCAAAAATTTTAGTCGGTCCTAACTGAAATCCTGTAAATTGTAGTAGAATATTGGGCCCAGGACCTGAAAAACATTTTCCGATATCTGTAAGAAGTTAAAAAAAAAATTTCAAGAAAAATTTCAAAATTTTCCAATTTTCTAATCATATGATCTCAACAAAACTATGAGAGCTGTTGCACATTTACTTCAATTGATTGTCAAATTCTGAATGCTCAAATGGTTCCTGAGAAATTGAGGAAATACCCTCAACACTTGAGATGACTCCGGAATCGTTTGATCGATTTGGCCAACTAACGAACCTCACATGCATTTTGACATGCAACCAACCCTGGAAGAAACAAGTAAAATCAGATTTTATTGTCGTCGTTTAAAACCATTATCGGAAAAAATTCGGAAATTACAGATATTCTGACGAAACGATAGCTCGCATAAATCATAGAACTTTAAACTCAATCCATCCCTCAATGTATGCCTCAAACATCTCCATCTGAGTCTTCTCGACATAATAACCCCTCCTTATAATCGTTTTGCGCTGAGATCCTGATGCAGCTTCCAATATGGAGCATGCCATCATCTTACATTTCGTGCCTTATTATCGAGGAATTCAAAGAGGGTTGGAAACCGCTAAACTGAAATCGATGTTTAATTACTCGAAATTGTGGCAAATATGTTGAAGCATGATCGGAGGGCTCTGAACTGTGTTGTTTGTGTAAGAAACTATGCGATGCTATGGGGAGGGTTTTCAATCGCTTTTGGGTTGAACGTATACGTTTTAGGGGTGGTTTCAGGACATTTAAAGGTTTGGTTTAATTTTTTAACCCGCAAACTAGAGTCTAAGATACAGCGGGGGATACTTAGGACCAAAGATGTTATGATATATCCAAAATAAAATCAAAAAACCAGTCACCAGTTTTTTCGCGCATGTTCAATTTGGTTGCCAAAGCTGTCATGTTCAATGGTCTTCTTATTATAATATCCATTTTCTGCATGGACCTTCAAGCTGTCATTCTTAATCAAGTACTAGTGTTCAATTCGATATACCCATTAAAAATTTAACTTCCCCATTATTTAGAGAAATAGAAATAAGTTCGAATTGAAATACAGTACTCGATTAAGAATGAATATGAAATTGATACTAGACACATTATTTTATCTTTCTATTGAGAATCATCAGTAGTATCTATCTTGTATTGTAGGTCGAGCTGTCACGACGTGCTTTCACCAACACTTGATTACAAATGAACTAAGCTGATATAGAACTACTGGCAAGCTTGTCAAATGGTGCATAAAACAATATTACCACAAGTTTCACACCCTCTTCTCTAATTGATGAATGAAATGCAGTGGAAAAACACTTTCAAATATACTTATAACTTGAAAAATTAGTTGACACTGACTCTATACAATTTTTGTTATTTCACAGTTATTACTAATCGTCAGGTCAACGTACCTCGGATAAAACCGCAGAGGGAATCTCGATATTTGTCACCTTTCAGACGGACCACTACAGTATAAATTAAAAAAAGAGATTATCTGTAATATCTTTACAAATCATATGGAACTTGTGGCAATAGTGTTCTATGCACAATTTAACAAGTTTGCCAGTAGTTCTATGTCAGCGTAGTTCATTTGTGATCAAATTCTGGTGAAAGCACGTGGTGACATTTCGACAGATAATATAGAATAGATACTACTGATAATTCCAGATCGTCGTACCGATTCAAAACTTAATTTTTCCAATATTTACAAAAATCCAGATTAGATCGAATTGAAATCTAGTACATCGAAAAATTACAGTTCGAAGGTCCATACAGAATTCCATGAGGATAATATGATCAGAAGATCACAGAATATTGATTATTTGAAATTAAACAATTTTAAATTTTTTTCAAGTTGTTCTACTGACACGATCATCCTGAAATTTTGCACGTAGTTGTCCAACACTATTTAAAAACTAACTGCCAAGGTTAATCGTAATTGAATCAGTATTTTTCGAGTAATACCGGAAAAAACAACGATATCGAGAAAAATACAGGAAATTAGACATATTTTTTTCCAATATCTCCGATAATAATGACCGTATCAAATTGAAGTTTGATGCTATAGAATATGACGTTTAATATATGAGCGAAATTTCTTTAGAATATGATGGATCGTTCCGAAGAAAATTTTTTTCCAAATCAATTTTCAATCCAAGCGCCGTAGTAGTTCCTGAAATATCAGGGCAACAACCTCAGAATTTCGAATGGCTATAACTTCAAAATCATTCGGCCGATTCTGCCCATTAACCAACTTAACCGCGCTGCATTCCGATGGGCGAACTACCCTGAAAGTTTCAAGTTGCTAGCTTTCTCCATTCGACAGTTATCGTGTCCACAGACGACCGGACGTACAGAATCCATTTTGACCACAAATTCGTCATCAGTGAGTCCAACTTAGTCGTGTGAGACCACTTTCGGCTCAAAATTCGTAAACCAAGTACCTACCCTAGATGCCTAGTCAATTCCAGAACACCCTCTACATCCTCGCAGTATTGATCATCCGAAACTCGCTAATTCATCTCTCTAATGGCAGTTTCCAACCCCGTTCTACCCCCAAAAACGCCCAAAAGCCCCCGCAGAAGGTACAAAGTAAGACGGCGTCTCGTTTGAGAAACGAAAATTGAATATCTTGCGAAAACGGAAGCGGAAACAATGCTCCCATTGTAAATAGACGAGCCGTTTCCTCATTGGCTGACGTTAATAACTCTAAGACTTTGGGAACGGGTGAATTAATGAACACACCCTTCGTTCGAACTCACCCTCCGCAGCTCCTCGTTTTGTTCTGCTCTATGTTCGAGAGCTGTCATAGTCATGGCCTGCTTTTGCTTTCGAAGTTGTTATTTCTGGAAACGTGTCTTATCTTGAGGGGATGGTAGCTTCGTTAATACTTAATTAAATCGTTTCTATGGTTTATGGCATGGGAATGTTATGTTATTTGATGGCTGGTATAGGGAGGGGGGCTGAATTTTCAAGACTGGATGATTATTTTCTGATGTGAAACTTAAGCTGACTAGGATTCTGATTTATTTCGGGCTAAGATGAATAAAACAGCAGGTTTTAGCATTTCCATATAGAATGCCTGGTGTTATTGCTCAATGGAACGTTTTGATTTCGACAGAATGCTTTCAATTTTTCGATTTGTGAGCCAAAATGATCTCAAAAACTCAGGCTATATACACTTTATTTCGTCCATCCGCTGCCTCAATAGTTGACGAAAGAGATGATCTAGAGAATTTAAATTCCTGGATGGTTTCTGAGTTTTCAATCCCAATATCTGCACATAACTATTGAAATTGAACGAAAAATGTCAATTTCACAAAAGTTCCATAATAGGAAAAACCAAAGAAAAATAATTCTGAAAATTTTCTCGATTGTCTGATGAAGGAGTCAGATTTATACTCTCAAACGTTACAGTTCGCTTCGTTCATCGTTTGTATAGTTCCGGTATTGTTCGTTATAAGAAACTTTTTCTCCTAGAAACAACCTGCAATCCTGCAATCCTCAAGGGCTGTATACGACATAATGGCATTCTGCATCCTACTGTTGCCGTTCTCTGCACCAGTTAAAACGTTGACGACAGTGGTCCACAGTTGAAGGCAACACTAATCATGGACGTTATGAGTAAAGTATCAGGTCTACCTTTTTCTCAAAACCATTGATCAGCAATTTGATGCGTAGTAGCAGAACGATCTGGTAGAGCAAATTGCCTGAATTCCCAATCATGACGGTCTGTGGTACGCTCAGTGTCATCAGTTGATCTTTTTTGTGTTCCAGTACTTTCATTTGTCTATATACGACAAAGATGCATTAATGTCATTGTGTCATTGCACGAAAGACACTACTGCTGTCCAGAAAAAAGTTATTCCTTCAAAAATATCCCATTCAATAAATGTCACTTCAATTCTAAGGAATCTTACCAGATAAATCAAAACACACAATTTAGGAGTACCTACTCATGAATGAAAATAAGAATAAACTTGATATCGATTAAAGCTTATTATGGGAGGATTTTGCATCATTTGCAGGTGCTTTCTGGGTTTTCATTTCTGATGTCTGAAACAGAACTACTAAAAATAAATCAAATTGGCTTTTTATGAAAAACGACCTCGACTAATAGTGTCATCCTGCAATCCGCAAGAGCGTTTTTCATGAAAAAAACAATTTTCATTTAATTATTGATAGTTCTCTTTGGGGTTTTGGAAGTGAAGACCCAGAAAACACCTACAAAATGACCGATAAAGCTAGACCCATCTTTTTGAACAGTCCAACTGAGATAGTGGTGCAGAAAATAAGTTATAAACACCGGCAGCAGAGCCATTTTTAAGGGTTCCAAAAGTGCAGGATCCAATATCCATCGTTTACTGTATCGAATTTCAATACTTGAAGACGTACTTCCGTTCAATGGTTAGTTTCATCTTTCAACTTTTTCCCAAAAGGGTCTAAAATGTGCTCAGAATGTTTCATCTCGAGTTCACGCTCGGCCTCATTCAATAAGTTTAATATGGCAATAGTGGTAGCCTTCAAATCTACACGAACAGGACTATAACTGGTTCGAAGGGTCATTTTGGCAATTTTTCAGAACCCTCGGAAAGTTCAGATATGAACCTGGTAAAGCTTATTCATTTCTTCTATTTCCCTATTTTTTCTTAAACAAATCGAAATTCTGTTGAGCTATTGGACTCTGAGGTTAAGCTTTGCGCAATTCACTTCTTATTCAGTTGATATAGTGAAGATGTAGGCTTTTAATTCTACACACGGGCATATTTTTGGAGAAGTGCAAAATGGCGAAGGGGCCAGGAACAATTCATCGCCTGGATGAAATTGGGATTTTTTTTAAATACTCAGAAAGTTCAGAAATGGACATCTTAAAGCTCATTGAGTATTCAGATCTTTCTTCTTCCTCCTTGAAAAGTAAAAAGTTCTTTTGCTCATTTCGACTTAGAGGTTCAGCTCTGTACGATTTACTACTTTTTCAACTAGTATAAAAAGGAATGAGTTACGAATTCAAAAATTATTTCTGGCACATCGATTGATCATCAAGAGAAGCCTGGGTAGATATGCTTATTTCTGATGTTTTCTAATGGTCCTCAGTAGAATCTTTCATCATCAGGCAAACTATCTCTGGCATTACTCCCTTCTTCGATCCTTCGTTTCCATTTGCCATCAAGTTATCCGAGCTGATAGAATATTAATGAATCCAAAGTTTACGGTATGCGTTAGGGCGTGTTTCCACCACATGTCATGTTTGATACAGATTGATGTGTGTTCGAGGGTAAGACAGCTGAAGACGCTGGGGTTTGAGGTTGTAGAGGGTGCTCGCTGATACGTGGAAAGTTCTGAGATGTGGAATGGATTTAGTTAGTTCCTCAGGTTTGGATAACCTGGATTCGGATCGATTGGATTATTTTTGTCCTATGTGCATTTTATTTGTACATTCTTGTTCTAGGATACAGTGCGTTATCATTTCGTCACGATGCCTGTAATTTGCGGATTTTGAGCCGAAAATGGTCTCAAACAATTGGGTTGAACTCCCTGAAGAAGAATCCGTGGTCAAATTCAATTCTGTCCGTTCGTCCGTCCGTTCGATTGAGAGATTGAAACTTCGAAATTAGGTGGAGATTACCAACGCGCAACTAGGTGCAAAATTTCTTGTTGATCTAATGGTTACAATTCGAACAAGAGCGTAAAAGCTTCTGACCTCACGTCAGTGCGTTTCTAGATTTTTTATACACGCTTGTTCTGGGGAACAGGGCGTTTTCGTTTTGCCAAATGTCAGTTATTTTCGATGTTTTCCGCCGAAAATGTTCTCAAACTCCTTGGACTTCCTGTTGACAAATCTGGTTTCGAAATCTAGTCTGTCTTGTTGAAAAATTGCGATACACAAGCTTGTGCCCAATTCTGTGAAGATCGCGTTTTGAATTTTTACGCGTTACTTCTCTCAAAATTCGAAATTGAAGTTTTCCGAAGTTTTCGGGAATTTTTATTTTTCAGAAACTGTTCATATATTAGAGAAGAATTTCGCTCATTTCTTTATCTTCATATTTAACAGTTGTGTACCAAACTTCAGTTTGATACTGTAATAATTTGCGAAGATATTAGGAAGAAACCTAGAAAAGCACTGCCGTGATGGCAGCATCTTTTGCGTGTTCAATGGAGTTTACCGCTTTGGCAACGAATTCGAAAATGCAAGCAAAAGCTGCTGCCTTCACGGCAGTGGTTTTCTAGGTTTTTTTCTATGAAGTACTGGATATAAATTCGAACTAATGTGTATTTTTGGAAGTATTGGGGAAATGAAATTTTGAATGGGTATATCTGCGGGATCATTGAGCGAATTTTATCCATTCTCGAAGCCGACCTTCGTAATTAAGCCCCAAACCTACTCTACAAATATCGAGTTTCTTGGTCGTTTCTTCCGTAAACGCAATAACTTTCGAAAGAAACAACTCAGAAACTCGATATTTGTAGAGTAGGTTTGGACCTCAATTCAAAGGCCAAATTCATGAATTGGTGAAATCCATCTAATGATTCCGCAGATATACCCACTCAAAATTTTATTTCCACAATATTTCCAAAAAAACACATAAGGTCGAATTGGAATCCAGTTCTCTATCTAAAAATGACAGTTCGAATGTTCATGCAGAAATTTATGAAGATATTATAATGGGGAGATCACAGAATATTGAATATGAGAAAAAAAAACAATTTAAAATCTTTTGTCGACGTGTTCTAATGACACGAACATTAGAAAGTTTTGCACAAAGATGTCTATTAGTATTTACAAACTAGCTCCCAATTTTCTCTTGATTCAAATAGTATTTTTTGAATTCAATAAAGTTTTTTCAGGAATTTGGACAGCGATTTATTCGAATCACTTATTACATCACCAACGTTTCGAACCTTTCGTGGTTCTTTTTCAAAGCTCGTATTTAATTTGATTCAGAATTTGTCTGGTAAATCAAATCGTTCATTTTCTCTCCGTGACAGACAGTCGAATAACTCCGATTTGACTCCCAAGAGGTATTCCGGTATTTTTCGAGTTATTTTGGTAGAAACAACGATATCTTGAAAAAACCACGAAATTTAACCTATTTTCTCAAGATAACTCAAAAAATTATGATTGTATCGAACTGAAATTCGATACAATGCTATGAAATTCAAAACTCAGGATACGACCAGAATTTTAGCCAAATGAAATGAATAGTTCCAGAAAAAAAAAATTCCTAAATATAATGACATCACGATCTCAACAGAATTTCGCGAAAAGTTGCAAGTCCTTTCGCTCCAACCAACTGCCAAGTTTCAATTTAATCGCTCCACCAGTTCTCGAAATACCATGGAAAAAACCTCAAAACTTCAAATTGCTATAACTCCGAAATCATTCTACCAATTTTGCCCATTGAGAAACTCAGTGTTCGCATTTTGAAATGCAACCAACTCAAAAATTTTCAAGTCGACAGACTCCCCCGTACGCCCGTAATCGCGCGTACGGCCGGTCGGACAGAATCGATTTTGACACCGGATTCGTCATCAGTGAGTCCAACCTAGTCATTTCAAACTTATTTTTGAATCAAGTACTGAAACTCAGATCAATTCAACCTGTATTTTTGGAAATATTGGGATTATGGAAATATGTACGAAATTATTTGGCGGATTTGACCTTTTCACCAATTCGAGAGATGTAATTGAACCCAGAAACAGCTGTAGGTACCAATATCGGGTCTCTGAGTCGTATTTTTCCTCTGTCATATTGTTTCCTGCCGACTAAATATCTATCATTTCATGCGAATGAATTAACAATATTTTAGAATTGAAGTGAAATTTTTTGTATGGGGAACTTAGGTGGGCCGAAAAAATACTCAATATACGTTTTTTCGATTGAACTATTTTCTATAATCGTGAACAATGAAGCTCGTCCTGATAAATCACGAAAATAATAGAGATTTACGTCATCACAATCATAAGCATTGAATTGTTTATCATTAATTTTTATAGTATCTGATATTCGATTAAACATCCTGTTTCCGAATGATTAATTGTAGTGGTAAATGTCTGTTATTTTCAAATTTTGAACCGAAAATGGTATCGAACGACTAGGTTGGACCCGCTGATGAAGAATCCGATGTCGAAATTGATCCTGTCCGACTAGCCGTTGCTGAGTTCACTTGAGAATGGAAAGAGCTAGAGCAATTTGAATCTTTTATAATAGGTTGCAATGTATTCAAAGTAAAAATACCGTCGTCAAACTGCTTGCAATTTTTTTTTGGAATTGTAGCACCACTAAATAAAAAAAAATCAAAATTTTGTTGAAAAATTTAAATTTTTCGGGAACTTTTCAAAAAATTTTGATTGAACGCTGCACAAATCCACATCTTATAACAGTGTAAAAATTTTCAGTGCTTTCCCATTCAGATTGTCGGAGATATTGCTTTTTCTTCAGTATCGTGCATATTTTCGAAATAACTCAAAAAAAATACTACCCGATCATGATTGAACTTCGTGAATAACTAAAAAATGCTGATACACGATTTGCGACATTCATTTGGTGATGATCGTGTCATTTGAACCATTGAAATAAAATTGAAATTTTCATTTTTGACCTTCTAGAATTTTTCCTACGCTGTCTCGTTTTTTCAGAAATTTTAAGCTGTCGATTCATATCAGTGTTTCTTCAGACTGGGATGGATGGAATCATAATCTCAACTCAATATTTGACCGAAATTTCACTGAAAACTAAAGAAGCAAGTACGAAAAGATATATCTCAAATTCGCTTATTCTTGCAAACGTTTGATATCAACTATATCACGTGATTTGAGGTGGGGGAGCTACTACACCGATATTCAGATCCTCAAAAATATGAATCCATTCATTCTTTGATTCCCACAGAGCCATAACAAAGGTGGTTGTTAGTGTTATTGAAGTTAATGTGCACTTAAAATTTGTGATTTCATCCGATAGTCCCCAGTTGAAGATTTTAGTTCTTTTGGAAGTTTGAAGGTAGGTACAATACGAACTCAATGATCATTGATTACAAGAAATTGAAAATTCATTCCATTACTTAATGAAATAGACCCAAATATATTTTTGTCCGATTATTCAATTTAATTTATTTATCATTATTTTTTTGCGTCACCGTAAATATGGAAACAAAAAATCCATGAGAACTAGAAGTGTACTCACCTTATTTTCCATAAGAAACAATTGTGAGAATCTTGAATATAATAGGAAGTTGTAATATGCATGATTCTTTCGATAAATAAATACTAATTTCACTTAGTCATTTGAATATATGCGGGATTATTTGTTATGGATTCTTCTAGCTCAATTTTTTCATGATGTTTGGAAGTGCTTTCCATACTACTTCAACACATTTTGTAAGTGAAAATCTAATAATGATTCATGAAAGGTAATGACGTTAAGTCAGGAAATTCTACACTAATCTTCACGCCGTTATTTTTCGACCGAATAGTAGCTTTCTCTACGAATGGGTCTGTGTGTTTGAAAATTTTAGGAAAATAAAATTGCGAATGAATTTATCTACATATTCATTGGGTTAACTCCACTCATTCAAGACTACGACCTTAGTTATCAGGCCCCAATCCTGTTTCACAAACAACGAATCTAAATAATATTTTCCTTTGGAAGTTATTGCGTTTACTGATGTGGGCCTAATTCGTGAATGAGTAAAAACGATCCAATGATGCCGCAGATATAACCACTTAAAATAAAGTACGAATCCGATCGAGTTGATAGCTTGTTTATAGATAAAGACTAACGGTTAGAAGGTTCATGCAAAATTTTGTGTCAATCGTACACCATGAGAAGATCAAGAAATTGTTTTAATCGGCATATTGCTCTGACTACGTATTTGAACGAGCGAGCCTGACTCCAATACATTTATGTTCCCAAAATGATTAAATGTTTTTTTTTCAGATGAAAAAATGTGCATTGATACGATTGAGTGTCTTGCTCCTGTTCGTACCACATTCTTCAACAATTTCCTCATCTTCAGAGCAAGAAAATGTAGAAATTGAATCAACCCCGACAAAAGAGAAATTGATCAATGCTTCATCGCCTATCCCGAATGACCAAACGAACATTCTAAAAATGACGGTCTTAAATTCTCATTTTCACGTAGCAATCAACAACAAAAAACTCTTCCACAATGTATCCTCAATTCCAAAGAAGCAAAACATGACGCAACTTATAAACACAACTACTCCTTCAATTCCTCTGAAGGATTTCTTCGAAAAACTTCATAGTTTGAATGTTGATAATGTCAGGAGTTTCCTCAATGTTACCTTTGCCAAGGTGGACTCAAGTGTGGCCCTATTAGAAAATAAATACGACGAAATCATGAGGAAACTCGATTTAATATCATCTCAACTCGATTCGCGATTTAAAGATCTAGACAATGGCAATGGTGACATCCTTAATATGACACTTGGTAGAGTTGCACCAAAAACTCCTAATTTAGTCCACGACTACGACGATATGGAATTTCTCTTGAGCCTTTGCGTCTTCTTGCTGCTCATCCTGATATCTCTGGGACTCTTTAGGACACTCATGATGATAAGAAATAATCGCCAGTTGAAAAAATATAGAATGAATTTACTTAATATGGAAACAGTGCCTTGAAAAACCTCATCAGCAACGACGTCATATAAGACTGACCCTGGATTCGAAATTGTGATTGATGATTGATGATGATTTTTTTATTGATCCATGAAATCCTAATGCGATTTTAAACACAGTGTGATATATAATTGAGAGCTGTTCGTCTAGAAATTATAGTGGGGAAGTCCACCATGTAATTGCATAATTATTGATCAGAGGAAACTGCCAGTTTGGTAGAATGTTGTATTTTTGCTTCTTCATTGAGAAACGTTAATAATATGTAAGGATGTAATTGATGTTGAAGTGAATTAAATTCCATTTATTATGTTACTTGATAGTTTTGTCATTTGTCAGTTTGAAATAAGTGATGAAATGATTTTTGGTTGGTTCTTATCGTTATTATTTGAATTGAAGTACATTTGTATCAAATGTGCTTTTATCTTCGTTATGAGTAATTTCGTTGAGATATTAAATGGTTAGAATCTTGTTCTTGAGTTGAAGAATAATATCGTGCAATTTGATGCCAACTCTTGTGAGCGTCCACTGATTAAAAAATGAAAATAAAAATATTTTCGAGTTTCTTTTTTATTTCGTTTAATAATATTGTTTTCTCGGAGACTGTTGATCAACTTTCAATGAGATTTTGCGAAGACATTGATGTTAATATTAGGCAACATTGTTCCAAATTCCAATCCGATCCGATATTAATTTCAGGGAAATAGGAAAAACAATAAGTCGGATTTCGTTGTTAAGTTGTAATTTTGAGGTTATTTCCACAATATTTTAAGTAGTACTCACTAGATTAGACTGGGACTTCTTGACAAGTTGTAAAATGATGACATGCAGCACATAGACAAGTGTAAATTTCGAGAGGATTGTATTGATTCAAACTGGGAAAAAATATTTTTTCGAAAATTCTACAAATTTCTCTCGAGAAGCTTTTCTTTACGGAAATCAAGAATAGGATTCGAATGGATTTCGGCGCATAATTAAGAGTGAATATTTTATACGAGTGCTCTACATTTCAGTTCAATCCAATATCCACGTTTGGGGATATCCGAGAAAAATATAACAAATTTCGTGGTTCTGCTTTAGTAATATTATTTTCGAAATAACTCAAGAACTTCTGATCCGATCGTGATGAAAGTTTGTAGCTGGTTGACAAATAGTGATGCGCAAACTTGTGCAGAATTTCTTGATGATTCTGTCCTTTCAACAATAAAAAAAATCCACCTTTTTTGCATCAGGAACTGAAGCTGCGATCAATACGAGTAAACAGCGAGTTGAAACATGTATGCAAAAACTGATGACTTCACGCCAATGCTTCTCCAGAATTTCAGTAGACCAACCCCGGCTTCGCACTTGTAGATAGTCAAAGGTTCCAGAAAACAACTTTTCATTCACTTCAAATAAATTTTCGAGTTAAATTTTTCAAATTGTATTTTTCGATGATTATCAGGTCTCACAGGACCTTGACAACGAAATAACTGTGGAGAGGAACAACTTAGAGATTTCATCTTTGCAGAGCAAGTTTCTAGGTTGATTATGGAGGCCTCACTAGTGAATTGATCTGAGGATTCTGAGAATATATTCTTTTAAAATATTTTCATTTCAAGACTTCCAAAAATAAAATAAGGTAAAATTGACATCTAGACCTTGGTTATAAAATGATAGCGTGAAGTTTTATGCGAAATTTTGTGAGGTCCATATGATTGATTAGTACAGCTTCGTTTAACGAGGTCAATACCTGAATGGGAAACCGTTTTGGCTGCGAATTTGAAAAACTTCAAAGAATTTTTTGACATCACGTCAGTTCTTATCTATAGTTTCCTTGGGATAAATCACAATGACATCTGTGTTTCGAATAGCATTTATTTCCAAAAATAATTCAGCTTTATTCAGAAAATATACCAGATATAATTATTCATCATAGAATTATTCAATATATGTGAACACTGAGCTGCTCATTTCGGTTGTAGACGTAGATTTCAATTCATTCCTCCTCAACTCTATCTTTTTACCGTGAATATAAGTGTGGTATTCATTAATTCTCAAGATTTCCAAATGGTGATCCAGTTCATTGTAATCAAACTCCTTTATATCGTTACCAATCATGTCCAAGAACTCCAAACTCCTCAAGGAGTTGATTATCTTGATTGAAGCATCACTAAGTTCATTATAACTCAAATCAAGATTCACCAAATGTATGAGACCTGTAAACATGCCAGCACCAAGAGTCATCAGTTTGTTTTTGGACAGGTTCAAGGTTACCAAATTTGGATACCTCTGGAGGATGCCAGGTTTGATATTGACAATTTGGTTGTCGTTCAAAATGAATTTCCTCAAGTTCCAGAAAGGGTACAGTGTGTCTATCTTAGAGAGTTTGTTGTGGGACAAATCCAGAAGTCTAATCTTCAAGGACAGTGGTGGTCTCATACTGGCCATAACTATATTGTCATCAGTTAACTGATTGTTTGACAAGTTAAGATGCAACAGTTCATCCATGAACTCTATTGTAACCTTCTCCAGGTTATTCTTGGATAGATCTAGAAATTTCAGGTTCCAGGTACCCACACTGATCTCTGTGAGGTTTTGCATGTTGCTACCTTGAAAGTCTTCTAGTCTTGGTAGCTTGTTGAAAAGACCTTCTGCAATACCAAAGAAGTTTCCTGATACCCTCATTCTAACTACAGCTGCGACGTTCTTGCATAGACTTTCTAAGTATTGGATGTCTAGAAATTCATCATTTTTGACATTTTCGATTTCTAGAGCTGTTGGGCAGTGATGGTAGTCTTTATCACTGATAGCTGTGAATTCGAAATTGTGATCATTCATGTGTGACTGTGCTAATCTTGCAGTGTAGATGATTATGAGGGTGTATATTATTGAAAGGGACGTCATCTGAAAAAGAGTAGTTTTAAGTATTTGAGGTGATTCAACATATAATTAGTATTATTCATTATAAACTTGTCACAAGAATTTTCATCATTGATAGAGATCCTCCTATTATCTATCGAGTGTTTTTTCTGATTGATAGAACTATAAATTGAAATTGAACACATTCAAATCAAGATTGAAACGAATTTTTTTTATTTGAAAGATAATTTTTTCTGTTCGTACAGTTCTCTGTTTTGTTGTTGTTGTATCGAGTATAAAATATGTTGTCCGAAATAATAATAATAATAATAATGATGTTCATTAAGATAATCAAAGGAAAACAACAATGTTATAACGACAGATAATCACAAATAATCCGTGAATTTAATAAACACAAAAATGACCACAAAAGTGCCAGGCACTTGTGCGTGGTAAATATAAATTTCTGAAATATTTACGTGTGAGTGATAATTATGTTTTCTAAATCCTAAAGAATCTGCAAAAAAAGACATAATCGATTTTGACACCGTTTTCGTCATTAGTGAGTCCAACCTAGTCGTTTGAGACCATGCTAGGAACTGAATTCTAAAATTATAGACATTTGGATAAGACGATAGCACGCTGTCTCCCTAGAACATGCGCGCAAAAAGAAATTCAATGAAATACAGAAATAACTAACTAAGTACCCACCTTGTGCATTTACTATAAAGTTCAAGGGAAGTCGTGCAGTCAAGTTCGAAATTCTTGGTGGATTATCAACGAACAAATCACCCACAAAACAAGAAAATTGATTGACTCAAGAAAGCAAGTTTTCCAGATATAACTTAAACCAGGTTGAATTGTTCCTGATCCTGATAAAAATGTGATAATAAGTTAATTGTTTTCTTCAGTTGTTTAGTTCTCTGAAATGAATGGTGTATAATTATCCATTGTACAAATCAGTTTTTGTTTTATTTTAGGCATGTATTGTTAAGTCATATTTATGTTGATAGCCATCATTTCCTAGCTGTACCGCTGAGGAAATATCTGCGAATTAATTCGTAAATTTTCTTGCGTCGATTTCACTGTCGAATAATTCATCCACTTTTTTTTTGGATTTAGAAGCCCTAAATTGAACCTTTAATTCTCATTAAAATGAAAAGAAGTGACAGTGGAAAAAATAACGGTAAAATTAGTGAATTTGACAGGAAACAAAATCAAAAAAAGTGTGAATTGGGACATAATTCAGCATAGTTTTGTTGACCTGGAAGCATGAATGAACATTTTCGATTCATCTATTACTCTGGTAAAGTGAAAAAAAAAAGAATTGATACTGGTTCCACCCAATTCTTATTCAATACTTTGAAAATTCCTTAATTCTATGTGTTTCAAAAATATACTTATAGTTGAATGAACGAAATGCAATTCGGTGTGAATCAGGTCATAGCGTTAAATCTGAAATTACGCAGAATTAACACATAAATAATCGTTCGAATTATTGTGAAAATGAAATTATCTGTGGGTAAGAGATTATGTCATAAATTAACACGAATAATAATTGTTTCAACCTCTGCACTAATTAGGTATTGCCCACCTTTCAGTATGGTGTTAATTAATTTTGAAATTTAGTAAATGATACCTTTCTTGATTGCCCTGAGATATTTCATTCTTGATATCACTCAATCGTTCACTTCTTTTCGGTCAATCTTCTTATATAGGACCTCCTTGCTTACAGAAATTCTTTAAAAAAATCCCGTGAAATTTTCACAGTTTACTTGTCGACCCAGAGAAATATTTAAAACTGATTCCAACAGAATTCTGCACGCCGACAAAAGCCTTGAAGCAACCTGTTCGAAGGATTGTAATAGGGGTGAGTCCCCGAGCAGCTTGGGGTTTCCACTGATAGAGGACACTAGTGAGGCTGAACCTATTGCGATGAAACATCGGAGAGAATCATTCTTTTTCAGTGAAAATTTCATTATTGGTACTTGTTTGGTTTGTAGAAAATATATCATAATAATATTATTTCAGTCATATTGATATCATGTTTTACGAACACCCTTGAGGGGAAGGTATATATATGTTAGCAATATTCCTTTTCATTTCTTCAATATTTGACAATACCTACGAAATTCTTCTGAACTCCTGAATCTTAGATTGAAGTACAATGGTGAAGCTTGATTATTTGTAATGGTATAAATATATATAATAAAATGGTATAAATCTAGATTTCATCATATATTTTATTAAGAACACCTGATATATGAAAATATTCAGATACATTGATGGGGTCATACTTATGATCATCATGATCATGTGTTTTCATTAAATTTAATTCTAGAAAACCACTAAAGGCACTCTCAAGCCCTCGCACAAATTCGAAGCGAAGTACTCACGAAATTTTGCATGCAACAACTATAAATACATCGAGTCTTTAAGACTTTTCTTTCAGGAGTTATTATGTTTAAGATCGCCAGCTCAAGCACTCGATATATGTAGAGCAGGGTTGGAGCCTAATTAAGAAGATCGATTTCACTATTTTATGCATCTATACGAAATATTTCTCTCAATTTCAAGAGACCTAGTAATTGTTCCATATACAGGGTGATTCCGGAGGAGACCGTCAGATTTTGAGATAAGTTTACACTAGTCAAGATAGTCTCGGAACACTGTTTATGGTTGGGGGTCTCTGTTGATAATATATAGGGTGATTTGTCCGATTCGACCGATTTTACATTTATTGATAACTTTGGTATGGCTTATTCGATTTCAATGAAATTTTCAGCGCAGTACAATAGTGTTGAACACATTCATTGATTTGAAAATTTTCTTCAAAATAAGCGGTTGTTATTGTGATAAATCCAGATTAATTGTGCAGGTTGAAAAAACACCCTGTACATAGCGTTTCCTAAACTACGCTATAGGTTTACGATTGTACTATAATAAGTCATTATTTGAGAGTTTCTAATTTTTTTTGGCACATTTCTAGTTTTCCGAGAAAATTTTTTCAAAAAATGATAATGTCGAAATTTTGCTCCAGTCGATTCTACTTTTATTGATAACTTTGGTATGGCTCATTTAATTTTAATGAAATTTGCAGTGTAGAACAATCTGAAGGAGTACCTTAAATAGTCGCAACAATCTCTCAAAATACAGTGTTGTAATTGTGATAATTTCAGAGTTTCAGATTAATTGTGCAGTTGACAAAAACACCCCGTACATTGCTTTTCCAAAACTTTCTTATTCGTTGCAGATTCTACAATAATATGTCAACAACCAGAGGTTTTTGATTTCTTTGGCACACCTCCGGTTTTCCTAGAAAACATTTTTGAAGAAGAGCATTATCGAAATTTGGCTCACAATCAGTGAGAGTATTCCGCACTTGGTAGAAAAGCTGCATTGTCCAAGGATGCAAAGTTGTTCGTCACTTCTAAAATATTTTTTTCAAATTCGAAATATATTCTGAATTGAATGATTTCATAGAAAATATTAGCAATTAAATATGAATTTGGAATTTGAAAATAATATTTTAGAACTTAAGAACTGCTTTGCATTCTTGGACAATACAGCTTTCCTACCTAGTGCAGAATACTCTCACTCTTTGTGAGCCAAATTTCGATCATGCTCTTCTTCAAAAATGTTTTCTAGAAAAACCGGAGGTGTGTCAAAGAAATTGAAAACCTCCGAATGATGACATATTATTGTAGAATCAGAAACGGATAAGAAACTTTCGGAAAAGCAATGAACAGGGTGTTTTTTTTTCTACTGCACAATCAATCTGAAATTCTAAAACTATCACAATTACAACCCTGTATTTTGAGAGACTTTCGCGATTAACTCGTACTCGTTCAGATTGTTCTACTAATTGAGCGAAATTTCGACATTATCATTTTTTGAAAAAATTTTCTCGGAGAACTAGAAGTGTGCCGAAAAAATTAGAAACTCTCAAATAATGACTTATTATAGTACAATCGTAAACAGATAGCGTAGTTTCGGAAACGCTATGTGCATGGTGTTTTTTCAAACTGCACAATTAATCTGGATTTATCACAACAACAACCGCTTATTTTGAAAAAAAAATTGAAATCAATGAATGTGTTCAACACTATTGTACTACGCTGAAAATTTCTTTGAAATCGAATAAGCCATACCAAAGTTATCAATAAAAGTAAAATCGATCGAATCGGACAAATCACCCTGTATATTCTCAATAGAGACCCCCAACCACAAACCAAACATTGCTTCGAGACTGTCTTGACTAGTGTAAACTTATCCCAAAATCTGAGGGTCTTCTCCGGAATCACCCTGTATAGTGGCATGTAGGCTCATGCATATTCATTGAGAAACATATCCAATCTGACGTATTAAACACGTTCATAAATTCCATAATTCTTATTAAACCTTTAGGTACACTGCAAATAGCAAGATTCTATAGAAGTTTCTTTTGTTCTGTCGAAAAATTACCTAATAGGCACCAAATTAGGAGATCCGGTTTGTGGCACGAAAACGAAATTTGGTTGAAGTACAAGAGCTTCGCGAAATTTTGCGAAGGTTTGGTTGCTGGCATTCTAAAACTCGTTAGCGAGTTTCAATCGGATCGCAAAATATAGAGGACATAACCTTGAAGTTTAATAGGCAAAAAGGCATGATTCAGAAACCGTTTGGCGGATTTTCACTGTTACCGAACTCAGCAGATCTATTCCGGATCCAAACCAACTCTGAAAGATTCAATACTCAACCTGGTCGTTTAAGATCTTTTTGCCTCAGAAGAAAATTCTGCATGAACCCTCAAGGTGCTATTTTTCAATCGAGTACTAGATTTCAATTCGATCGCATGTGTATTTCTGTAAATATTGGGAAGAATTGAAAACTCGATATCCTAGGTTTAGGGCTTAGTTACGAAAGTCGAATTTGTGAATGGGTGAAATATGTTCAATAAATAAGTAGATAAACCAATTCAAAATTTCATTTTCCCAAAATTGAAGATGAAATCGAACCGAAATCCAGTACTCGATTGGAAAATGACAGCTTGAGAGTTCATGCAGAATTTCGAGAAGATAATATGATTAGAAGATCACGAAATTCTTTTATTAGGTAGTAAAGGTGCGTTTGTTGGGATCGATACGTGAAAAGGTGATCACTTTGGCAACGAATTTGAACATGCGCGTAAAAATTAACGACTTCACGTCAGTGCTTTTCTAGAAATTTTATGTAGTTCATTCCAGAAATTGGGAGCGAAACCCTCGAAAAATACCTCAAAAATAGTTCAAAATCGTCCAAAATAAAATATCGTTCAATTGATACTTCCGGATCATATCGAAATTTTTCCAACAGCTCCGTTAATGCAGACAGAACATACTCTCAATATCGATTCTTGATACGGATGAACACCTAGCCGTAGAGACGTAGGGGGGACCTTATAGCCCATTAGATTCCAGGGATATTTTCCCTGCGACGGGATATTGATATCGGACGATAAATTCCTGATTACATGCACCATCTAACCCTTCCAGACTTCGAAAGAGAAAACGAGTGACGCTCCAGTTCCTGTCTTCAAGATATATAGGTCTTAAATTGGGACGGCATTCGACAAACACCTCTGTACACTCAATTTGGTCCTTCATTACGGATTTGGATGACTGGAATTCGTTTTCTTGTTTTCGACCTTATTGAGTCACAGTTTGATTTTGAGGGGGTTGAAGAAAGTGATATTAAGTTACTGTGAGTGTTACTTCATTATTCAAACAGGTGACGTATAATTGATGAGCGCGATTTTTCTGGTAATTGTGGTTTGAAAGAATTTGCTCAAAACTATTTTTTAAAATTGTTCTGGGGACATGGTGATCAATAAATTGTACATAAAGTTGTACCCTAGCAAGTTTCAAATCGTTACCGAGTGTTATCACGATTGGATCAGCATTTTCTGAGGTATTTCAGAAATAAAAACGACATAGAGGGAAAAATCACAAAATTTCACCCTTTTTTGCCGAATTCCTCTGAAAATAATATCAGATCGAACTGAAATATTATAAGCTATAGTGGAATATCAAGTTTCAGTTAGAAATTTGATGAATAGTTATCGAATACATTTTTTTTCAAGAACGTCAACGTCAGGTCAACGTAGAGTCAACGTTGATTGAACGAAGATAAAACGTTGATTCAACCTCAGATCAAAGTTGATTCAATGTCGAGTCAACGTCCAGTCAGCTCCGGATTAACTTCACGTCAACATCGAGTTAGCGTCGAGTCAACGTCAACGTTGGCTTGAACTGAGGGTAAACGTTCATTCAACGTTGGGTTCTACGTCGAGTAAACGTCCATATCGCGTCAACATCTGCTCTTCTTCTGGTAAACGTAAAGTCAACGTTGATTGAACGAAGGGTAAACGTTGATTCAAACTCGGGTCAACGTCGAGCCAACGTCAGGTCAACGCTGAGTCAACGTCAGGTATATTTCGGGTCAACTTTGGCTATACGACGAGTTTACGTCCACGCCTGTTCAACGTCGGTTCAACGTTGATGAAACGTATGGTAATCGTTGATTAAACGTCGGGTCAACTTTGAATCAACGTCGACTCAACACCAGGTCAAAGCTAGGTCAACGTTCAGTTAACTTCTAGTCCGTCTATTGTGAGGAACTTCGTGAAGATTGTATTGTTCGAAATTAAAAAAAAATGTAAATAAAAATTTTGATATTTTCAAAATATTCATCACATTATTATGCAATTTGGCACATACCTAAAGGCAATATTTAAAGACTTTTCTTCTATTTTGATCATCTCACCTACCTAGACCGTCGAATATTCAGCTCTCACCTCTTCCTGTTTCCACCTTCACCAATTCCAGGAGACCCTCCTTCCTAAAATTCACCGGAACGTCAGGCTAATTTCCAGAATTGAATCTTCCGTCTTCAGCATCATAATAGGGGACCATAGAGTTCCCTTTCTCCGCTCTTAATGTGATAATTAAGGAAGTGACATTTAAGTGATGAGTGACATTAGAGTTCGACGACGTTTCGCTCAACTATTATATTTAATCTTCAGTTAAAGTTTCCTAGGCTTCGCGCTAATGAATCGTTAATACGCATTAGGGACAGGAATTTGCATCTAATCAAGAAATGTTTTTGTCGCGACAAGAAAACGGGAGGTCGTTTGGAGGAGGCATTAGGATGGGAGGTAGAAAACAAGGCTGAAAGGGGGAAACGAGAAGACTCGGGGTTACTTGGAGATGATGGCAAAGTTCTGGAAGAATGCGGTTTAGGTTAGATCGGGGAATTTTCAATTTTATGTATTCATCTATTTCGAATTGTGTTGGCTTTCATTTAATAGAAATCCATTCCCTGGGTTTCACAAAAATTCGTAGATCCGTCGATGAACTTATTTATTTGTCAAATTCAATTCGCCGACTAACAGATTTGGGTTTCACGAAACTTTATTACTCGGTCAAAACCACCGATCAACTATCGAGGAATACATTCTGACAACATTGCAGTTCTACTCCTTCTATTAACAAAACCACAGAAATAGGATGAAAATGAGGTTATGTTGTTATATTTCCGTGCGTGAACATTGAAGTTTCGTTTTTGTTTTTTTATATTATTAATACTATTATTTTCATATTATTTTTATTATTATTCAAGGAAAATCCTGTGGTGAGGAATGCATTATTTTTCTTATTATTTTTTGAAAACCCTTCCAGGCTCTTAGATAACTACAATCGAGAAAATAGACTGGGTACTGGTTTCTCCTGAAATATAAAAATATATGCAGGTATTACCTGAAGGGTCATTCGTTATTACTTTTGAAAAACTGTTGGTCTTTTCAGTATTCCTTAATAGATTCAATTCAGTCCTTTATTTTCTCTGTGTAAAACCTTGGAGTGCTCTTCAAAATCGTGCTTTTCCATTATCGAGTGCATACGTTGAGTGTAACTTTTTATTGAGGAAAGATCTCCTATATTCTATGATTCTAAAAGTATATATAGAAAAAAAAATATTCCACTCAGTCAGCTATTTTGATGAACCATCTCGAAAAATGAATAAAATTACAAATAAGAATAATATCCTTGAGATCCAATTACTCTTCAGATAAGATTTTGAAGAACTTGAAATTTGTGGAACATGAAGCATGTGTAGATTAACTTTGGAATCTAGGATCTCATATTTTTTGTGGAAGTCATAAAGATTCACGCCTCAAGTTATACAACCTACATATTTTTTTGAACTTTATTGAAAAACCCAAACTATTACAAATAATACAAATAATCCGAACAATCTTGAAACAAAACATCTTAAAAATACATCAATAATAAAAACTCAGTACATAATTAACTTATCACCTAAATACATGTCCCTTATCATAAACAGTTGTATGTGTGTTACATGTCTTAATTTTTCACGAAAATATAAACCACTTAAAATTAGTTGAAAAACTTAATAATAACGGCGAACAAACATATAAATTAAAATTGTGGAATTTTCAATTAACAATATAATCTTAAAAATTAAATCATTTTTTACAATTTCCAGTTGAAAAAATTTGTTGGGGAGGAGACATTTTTCTGGAAAGAGTGAAAAATTAAAATGAAATATCTTATGGACTAACTTATATTGTACCAGATGTTCTACTAAAATAAGAAATATCATTCCTGTTTTATCATCGCCTAAATAAGTTAAAACTGAATATGTTCAAAATATTCACAATTATTATAGTGTCTTTGTCTTTGAATTTTTTTTTTCATATTCGGTTGAATTGATGTCTACTTGAATCAATTTACTTTTCAGTTAGTCCAATTCTGACTATAACTTTAAATAAGTTTGATTTTGTCCAATTAGGTGATAGGTTAAAATACCAGATTTTGAAATAAGATTAAATCACTAATAATTTTGTGATTTGGAAAAACAATTTTGTGATTTCATTCAAATTTATTGAACACAAGTGGTTAAAGTTGAATGCATAGTTGCTTAGTGAATCTGTAATATTCAAAATTGAAGAATTTGGTTGTTAGTTCTGAGCAGCCTAATATAAAATTATATTCGGATTCGAAAAAAATAAATTCAAAATTATATTGAATCCCTTGTTGTTTGACGAATTCAGTTCTGTCAAATTCAGTTTTCTGAATTGCAAATTTTTCCAAAAGATTTTTTGAATTATTTGAAACTGTAACTTAGTTTGAAAATGTTGATAAATGATCATGGAATTGTTCCATTTAGAAGGTGAATTTACCCAGAAATGGTCAAAATAGGAGAACTTCGATAATTGGTCGGAAAATAATTTTCACAGCTCCTGAGGCTGATGAAGATATTTTTGAGGCCAGTCATGAGGAATTTAACATTTTTTGTTGGAGTGCAGTAGATAATCCAGATGTCATGAATTCATTCCCGCAATAAATTTCGATAATTTAATAAAAGGCTGCTAGAACAGGATTTCATAAATGATATTCATTTCCTGTGTAATTAATTACTCAATTGAGATATTTCAATTGAAACATTTTCGAGTGTTCTTATTCCATACATTCGATTTCAATCAGTGCTAGTTGGGAATATCAATTTGTGACTCTCTCCGATGTGATAGGCATAATGTCGAAAATAAAGTTGTTTTCGTTTTGAATTTATATTCTTCATTTGAAATGGCTATTTTGAGTGTGCTGTTTGAAAAGCTCATGTTAAAGTTTCAGAGTATTCAGGGTATAAATTATATAATGGAATTATTTTCATTTCCTATCGCAATGGAAAAAAGTTTTACAATATCCTTAATAAAGCGTTATTTCAGTGTCCTGTATTTTTCTGAATTCTGAGTTTGGATAAAATTTCTGTATTTTGTATAAATGTTTGATTTTTTTAATTTGGTTAGATAAGAATATTGAGAAATTTTCGATTATCGTTCATCCATTTATTAATATTGAAAAACTTCTGGAGACAAAGTATTCAAATTGATTTCATTGATAAATCTGATCTATTTCCTTTTGATTAACCTTTGGCTCTACTGGAACTATGATAATTTAAAATTTTCAGTTTTAAAATAAATACAAAAAGTTTTTTTTTGGAAATTCATTTTCAGAGAATAATGCAGTGCGATAACCATATTTCAGAATAATTCCTGTTATAGCTAAATAATAGATAAAATTCAACAATCTTGAAATATCTACTAGAATATCATCTGAACTCATTGAAAAAACTCAAATGAATTCTATTTAGAATGATGAAATAAGAGAAAACTTTTTCTATAGAGTATAAATTCAGTCCAGAATGAATGAAAAAATTTAAATCCATGAATTATAAAACATAAGAACATAACCAGTCTGAACATCATCAATTTAAATCTAGATCCATATCGGATGGAATAAAAACGAAATTAAACTCATCCCTTCAATCTGTTAACATGCCTTTTTTCACATCGTGAGGGGTGTATTTAAAACGACAGTAAAAAAGTACCGGGCATCATTATTCGCTTTTTCAGAGCAACAAGTAGCAGTCTAATTTCCACCCTTTTCAGGCAGTTTTTCCGAGAGATAAATTGGTTTTTCTCGTTGATTTTTCCACGGCTATCCGCAAAAATCCGTTGAAATCTGTCCGTGGGGCGAGGGAGTATAGGATTGTTAGCACCCTTTTTCTCTTTAACTGGATAAAACGGGTTTTGTAATCAATTTGTGTCGGTTTTTGTTCAAGGGGTGAAGTGATTCGGTGGTGAGGGATTGTTTTTCGTGTTTTCCGGAGGAAATTAAGTCTTTTAACGAGTGCGCGGTAGTGATTATTAACATGTTAATTTTCTCCAATTTTTTTTAAATTTGTTTCGATTTTCCATTGATTTCGAGGTTTTTGAGGTTTGAGCTTCAAATAATTTGATGAAAAAGAAATGATTTATACATGAAAGTGCATTTTGAGGTAATTTTGTGGTATGACATCCATATAAATAATTGAAGATTTCATTATGAAAGTTCAAAAAATATTTTCTTGACGAGGACATATTTATTTTCAGATGATATAATATTTCGAAATGAAGAGAAATGTTTAGAATGAGAACTTATCTGAAAGGATTTTTATTTCGGTGAGGAAGGCTTCGTAGGATATTTTCAGTAGAATAATTTTTTGAATTCAATTTTGGGTATTCATTTCACAGAGTATTGAAGCCGTGTGGATGATTACTAAAAATTTTTCAATGCTGAACAGGGATTTTCGAGAGATGTTTTAAAGCACAATTGATTAATAAGTTATTGATTGGTTATCTTTATTTTTTGTGTGCCAGTGTCAGTTTCAGAACGGGACATGGGAATATGATCACATCTCAGACATTTTTCTTAGTCAAAAGAATAATTCGAGCTGCGATGGAAATATTCAGAATAATCTGAAATTGATTTTTCTTGCATTGGATTTATTCAATGGTGAGATTTTGTTTTGTTTTGGAATGTTCTCCTAAAATTCTTAATTTTACTGTCAAATGATTGGTGGTGATTTTTATTATTTATTCCCCATATTTAAATTTCTGCTGAGAATCAACATGATGTTTTAAATGCGTAATTTTTTTCAGTTCAATGAATGCTTCATCAAGAAATCAAACCTGCCCCTGTTCAATTCAAAAATTTTTCGAGAATTAATTCCAGAGGACTGCATCATGCTATCTTAATAATTCATGGTGAAATATAATATTCAGCTGCACAAATATTTGAATGCATAAGAAGATTTTTTTTTTCATATTTCAGCAAAATGAATTTATTTGAATCGAAACGGAAATGAGATTTTAAATATCATATTGTTCAATGGTTGAGATTTTTATAAGTTATTCAGAGAAATGTGAAAGCTGAACTGTGCTTGTGCAAAAATTCACAAAAATTCAATGATATGTACTGAAAGTAATATTATTGATTTATCCTCAAATATCCAATTTTCTTCAGGAATTTATGAGGGGAAGTGTGTTTTGAATTTTTGTATGAATGCAAATTTCTGATAAATGAATATTAATTTCATTAAACAGATCATTTCCTAGTAGTAATATTTTGCCTAGCTTCTTCAGAAATATGAGGAACAGTTTTTGATGAATTAATAAATCTGTTAAAGTTTGAGATTGTTCAGAAATACAAAAGTTATCGTTAAAGTTATTCAGAAATAGTGAAATCTGATATTTATATACTTTGGTGGGACCTATTATTAGAATTTCGGGTTTAGCTAGTAGGCAATTTGAGGATTAAAATTTTTGTATTTAATATACATTTTTCAAAGGAAATTGAGGGAGATTTGGGAGATTTTTAATAGTTAATATGAATGACGCGAAAGTGTTTTGCATTAATAATATGTAATATTCTTCATTTGACATTAGTTAATTTTGTTGTTGATCTTTTGAAGGACTTATCATTTTCAACTATGTTCTTATTCAGTTCATGTTATTGCATCGAGTGTTTGAAGGCTACGAATATATCAAGATGATAAATTTTTAATATGATCATATAGTATATGGTAAAAACAAAATTTCAATGTTTGAGTGATTTCTTCTTCTTCTTTCTTATTATGTAATTGAATTGAATTCAAATTCGGTGAATCTTTTAGCTCATTCGATAATATCGTTCGATATTTAATAAATTGTCCGCATTCACCAGAATATAAAACATTTGACTTTCTTTTATTTTAATTTTCATTTCTATGCAAATTTCATTACGAAGTGAAAGATCTTAACCATAGATTATCCATCTTTGAGCGTTTAGTTTGTTGAAAGTTGATTTTGATGTTTTCAATGGGTCTACATTTCTGGGTGTTATGAAAGTTGAGCTCAATATTTAATGATATTATTAACTGAACTGAATATAGGTCGATTTTTTCGAGTCAATATTTTAACCTCATCATACGAGTTTGCAGATCGGTGAGTTTAATTCCACTGTAAGAATGCTTGATCTGAATTAACTCAATAATTCAAACGGTTAATGAGCTATACTTGAACGATTATTTCATTGAAAATGATGTGTTGAAAGGTGTTATCAATTTTATTGATTCTTTCATTTACATAAGCCTGCACATCTGAGTTTGGTGGAGATTGAGCTCAGTATTTAATTATTCGTTCACGACTTAACGATTATTTTGATCTGAATATTTAGGATGTTCATGTATATTTGGAGAATGGTGAATGGTTGAGAAACCTTCATTATTCATCAATTGAATTATTGAGTTAGCTAGCTTTGAGCCTATCTTTTAGGTGAAGTCATTTTGAAAGAATTTTTTTCAATGAGCCTATATATATTTGAGTTTCGTGAGAGTTTAGATCAACAATTAATGAGTACATCGCGTGGATTAGTATCAATGGGGTACTTTGATTTAGGTATGTTAGTTTTTTTCATAGATATATGCATAAGGTTAAATTCACCATCTGGTTCACATTTGAAGGAGGCTCAATATAAGCTCACCAAATGATTGAAACGAAATATTTTTCTCGTGCGTTTTGAAAATGATTATTTTAGGAGAATATTCGAAAAATATTGATTTCCAATGAAACTAACGCTATGATGCCTTTTACGATACGATAAAATGCTAGAATTCTCGAATTTATTCAGCCAAATAGATTATTTCTGTTTCATACTTCTTGGATCATATTTGAGTGCAATTGAATTTTCCTGGATAAATCTGAAAGTTGAATTTGACTGATATGACATAATGGTGTCAAATGATTAGTAGAAACTGAAAGATAGATAACGATTCAATGATGTTCATAAATAACAAAGTATCGTAGGAGTTCTACTGAATTTATTCCTAATTTGACTAGATATTCTTTGAGAAAAAGCTGCTCAAATGTCTGTTTGATATGAAATATTTCTGCATGGAAATTTTAGATATTCAAAGATAAGTTGGAATTCGACGACATTCATACGTTACAAAATCGCAACTTCAATTTCGTAGAATTCTTTCATTGATTCATTGAGGAGACGCTGTTTTAATTGCATTTGAATGATATGACCTACTTCTGCCTGAAAATCGAAGGAATAAGAATAAAGTTCGGAATTATTGATATTCACAAATTGTCGAATGGCTCACGAACTAAATTTGCACGAACTTCATTCAGAATTTCTCGAGGCATTCAACGAAAAGTGCTGCTGATATAATTATACTCATTAGTTGCAAATTGGCGAAGGAGCATGTAATTTTTTCGAAGAAACGAAATTTTAAGTTATGTTTTCGATAATTAATGATGAACTAAACCACAATGGTCCATCAAAAAGTCAGTTAAGGTTCGATAAGGGTTGTTCTGATAAACCTAACCATCTGGATTACTAATATTTTCGTGGAACAACATTAAATACTACTCAAGAAATCGTGTAAGCAACACACATGAATTTTTTTCATCCAAATGAGAATTTCGATGCATAATTTCGGAAGGAGTCATTGAATTTTTCTGGATAAATGATGACAGATATGTGAAATTATCCTTCTGTCAGGTCTTAATGTAGCTCACTGTTTAAATGAGACATTTTTCCTGATGGATATCAAATAATATCGAATTTTACCGAAAATACTCAGAACATCTTGTAATATTCAATCGAATGATTGTTGTCCATACTTGCGCCTCTAATTTTGAGATATGACTGTCTGAGAAGGATGAAAATCGAACGAAAACTCTGAATGAAACGAAAGTTGCAAAATGGCGAAGGGGCAGTGATTTCAATATTATATTATATTTTGATATTATGAGAATTTATGAGATGCTCTTCGGAAAAAATGCTCCATGAACTTGAAATATATGACTTTCGCTATCTAAAATTCAGTTTATAGGCAACGACATTCTCAAGTTGCTAAATGACGAATGCGCCTGTTTTTATTTAGTATAGGAAAGAAATTTTGTGTGATATTTTCGGTGATAAATGACGAATAACACCACAATAATCCATAAAAAAGTCAGTGGCGATTCAATAAGCTTCATTCGAATAAACCTCACCACCAGGATCGCCCTCATTCGAGTGAAAACCGCAGTAAATACTCCCGAAACCGAGTTATTTTTTCCCCGACCGGTGAGTTAATCCTGAATTTTCAGGGACCTTTTTAAATTGAAACAGAGCACCGCTTGACGCTCAATTAGGGTGGTTTTACGGATTTTTGCGGCTGACGCACGAAGTTCAATCGACGGTGAAGTTTTCGGGTTGTCGAGGCGTCGGACAAAGTGATTTTTTGGGGGTAGTGTTTGATTAGGTCCTCGAAGGGGTGGATGACTTTTATGTTTTTTAGGGAAATATGTTCCAAAAGAATGCTGCTGATTGTTAATGGTTAGCATCAGAAGAACTAAGTCTTCTTTTCTATGTTCTTTCATACATATATGTATGTGATTTGACTTTAATTTGAAATTTCGATAACTTGATAGTTTCTTAACGGAAGAGATGCCTTCTATATCTATATAAACAAATATTCCACATTGATTCTAGGGATTATCAGCAGTTTTTATTTTAGTTCATTTCTTTGATTCAACAAGTACATTTTTTTGCTGAATAGTTTCATGTAGTGAGTTGGAATTCTCATGAGCACTTCCAAAATTATTGTATACTCATTTTGAAACAATAATTTTTTATTCGTCTATTACGGAAAATTTATATTTTGCTTGAAAGTTTGCGGAGACAATGAAAACAATGAATTGAATATTTTTTCCCGATTTTTTTACGGCTGTTTTTCATCAGCTCAATGTTGTTTATACGCACACTTTTATTTATTTTTGAAACGAATGAGAAAGATATTCATAATATGTATGAAGCTGTATTAATACTTTTTTGACATAATTATTATTTTCGAATTCTGAAATACGAAGTCTTTCATATAATTAGAGAATCGTTTTATTTTTTACTCATGAAAATTCAATCATCAATTTCTGATGAATAATTTCTTTGATAAATGTAACAGAATTTAAAATTTTCATTAATTTATGTGATTTTAGATTTATCAGTCATGCTTCAATATAACGGATTGTTCATTTCGAAGTCATTTTGGGATACTGAATTCTGACCTGGTAGTTTTTTGATTCTTAATTCAGTAGAAAATTTGTTTGAATTTTTTAGAATTCTGAGTCTGGGATCACTTTCAACTGAAGTTATTAAAGGCGAAGAGAAATCTGGTTGTGAGTAGGATATTGTAAATTTATAATGAACAAAATAATTGATTCGAATGATCTGAAGACCCTACTCCTATACTTGATAGTTTTATTTACCTCCTCAACTAATTGAGAATTTTTCAGAGAAAGTCGTAAATTGTGAAGGTTTGGGTATAATCTCTTCTGAAATATCTGAACTTGATAATACGTGAATAACAGTAATTATGATATATGTGCGTTTTTTTCTGGGTTTGTGAATTTTAAATAAGGACAAATTTTTTCCATTGCTCCGAAAATTTTGCAGAAATGGTTTAACAACAAAAACTATTTTTCATGAAATATTATGCTTTTTGATAAAATAACAATAATTGTTTCGGATATTCCATGAATTCCATTGAGGTTTCCATCAAGTTATCAATTGAGTTCCCAAAATTTTTAATTGATTATAAAGTATTTTTTTTTAGATTCTATCAAAATTATGTTAATTTATTATTTTAATAAAACTTTTCTTCTGACGAATCAAACACTTCTATTCTGTCAAGGAGCGTCAGTGAAACTCTAATCTAAACTAAAAGAATTCATACAAATTTTTGCATGTTGCGATAAATCGTTATTAGATTTCTGCAAAAAATACTGTTACGGAAATCATTAATTTTACTTTCGTGTATTCTGAAAACATCTCCCAAGCCTTCATAGATAATCAATAAAAGCCTCAACTATTAGAAACAAATTGTAGACAAAAACTACTGGCTGCTCATAAACAGTGCATAACGAATTACTGGATCTACAAATTCTACTTTTAAAAATCGGAACGACCATGTTATTGGCAAAATGTTCCAAAGAGAATTTAATTCCTGATTTCAATTTTTGAAATGTTTTTTCAGAATGTTTCATTTTTACACCTGTCTAATTTGTATCCTGAGCTACTGATGACTTGGAACACTCGAAAATGATGATCCATTTCAGTGATGGTAGGTAGTTCTTCTATTTCTTCATGATGTGTTGGTATGTTGTGGTATGAAGGGGTGTTTTTGTCATGAATATGATGGGTCGATTATTATTTGGACTGCTACGGATGGTATTGCTTAATCCAGTGTTTTACCTATGAAAAAATAAATTAGTTTAATTGTACTCCCGAAACTCAAAAGAGTCGAGAAATTGCTTATCTCTTGTTCGCCAAATATGAACCGAATTCAAAGTTTCAAGATGTGTTACTCCAATCAAATGAAAATATTGAATTACTATTGCTCCGAATAATACATAAAATTCAATAAGTAACGAAAAAAATCGTTTTTCATGGACAACCATTTTGAAAAAATTAATAGAGAAAGGGGTGAATTTCAGTAGGATCAAATTTTCGATCTCCGCTACCCTTGAAGTCCATCATTAAAACAACGAACCAAAATCCATTCCACCCCTTCAGAAATAAATATCAAAACATCCCTCATATTTCAACAACCCAACTTCAACCCGTAAATTCCAAACCACCCAACTCGTATTCATTTCAAGACAGTAAGGCCGCGATATATCTCTGTTTATCTTGAACCACGCAAACCAACAATTCTTCAACCCCCTCTCGAAAACTTGCAAGTTGCGCGAATTTTAGAAATTCCAGTCCCGCACAGTCGTGCTCGGGACCCTTTTAGAACAACAATTTAATATTTCACGCGCACAATACAGGCGAACTAAGAAACTCACCCCCAACCCTGTATAATTCATAACTGAAATTGCGAAAATACCCCATTAATTTCTGCAGTGATTTCTGGTGCTTTAGAGGGGTTGAATGTATGGTTAAGAAATATTCGCCACCTTAGGATGAAGTTCAAGATAAAAGCGTCTATTACAGGGGTGCAGGGTTGGTTTCTACAATTATTTATGACTGGAAGATGGCAGGGTGGAGATTGTTTGTCATCGAAGCCATTTGCAATTGTGAAGAAGTTCTTTGGTATTGATAAGAATTTTTTTGCTTCTGGTAAAATGAAGGCGAACGAAGAAACTCAATCCCAACCCCGTATAATTCAAACTGGATATCACAAAAATAACCCATTAATTTCTGCAGTGATTTCTAGTGCTTTAGAGGGTTGAATGTCTGGTTGAGTAATATTGGCCACTTTAGAAATCAGTTCAAGAGAAAAACTCATACAGGGGTGCAGGGTGGATTTCGAAAATTGTAATTGTTTTTGAAAGCTATCTGTCAGATTTTAATTTAACATCAACTTTATATCAATATTCAACATCGGTGTATACAACTCAAGCCTGATGAATACTAGAGGGGCCAAACCTAGTTGAAATTTCATTGTTATTAATGTAGTATTTTTGTGAAATCCTAAATTCTCAAGATTAAAACCCCAAATATTCCATTCTCCAGAAAATAATATACAGAGTGTAACAGCCAAATGGAATAAATTCGATAACGAATAAATGAGGGGGTGTTAGGAAAAACGCTCGGACACGTCGATTTGTAATTTTAAATGCGTATATTTTTCAAGAAAATAATATTATATAGGGTGTCCCATGTGACCGTGACCAATACCAACTTTTTTATTTCAAATGCAACCCCTTGTAAATTATTTATTTTTTTCATTCTTCAGAAAATTCTAGACATCATTCATGCACAATGTCCCATACCTATCTTTAACTATTTCGGAAATATAAAGTGCCTTCAGATTTAGTGCAAAAATCAACGTTTTAAATAAAAATGATTTTATTTCACCAATTCAGTACATTACACTTAAAACCCAATAGGTAATACTGATTATTATTATATTTGATATATTAATTAAAAAAAAACATTGATGTCAATGTTGGAAATGTTCAAAATGCTCGCCGCGAACGTCTTGGCAACGTGCTAATCTGGTGTAGAATTGTCTTCTAACGTTACTCAACATTTCTGAAAACACTTAATATTTCCGAAAAAGTTGAAGATAGGTATAGGACATTGTACATGAATTATGTCTAGAATTTTCTGAAGAATCCAAAAAATAAATAATATACAGGGGGTTACATTTGAAATAAGAAAGTTGGTATTGGCCACGGTCGCATGGAATACCCTATATAATTTTATTTTCTTGAAAACTATGCGCATTTAAAATTACAAATCGACGTGTCCGAGCGTTTTTCCTAACACCCCCTCATTTATTCGTTATCGAATTTATTCCATTTGGCTGTTACACTCTGTATAATGATGAAGTAATATTTTTCAGGTTTTTTATAGGTTTTCACTGCCGATATTTGAAAAAGAAATATAAAAAATTCAATTTCAAAAACTATTCTTTATAGAAAGCACCCTTCCATATACCTTAGAAAATATTATAGAGCAAAAATTCCAGAAAATCATCCAACGCATGAATCAAGCCGTTCCGAAGATATCATCACACCCTCATCCCTCATATCTCAGCTGCCCAACCATAGCAACCCTATCTTTAAAAAATCCAAAAAAAAAAACCGAAAAAAAGCAACATCTCCACTCTTCTCAAGACTGTACCGATTTCGCGTCTCATCTTGGAGGGGATGCTGTGCAAGCTCACCCCAGGAAAGGGGAAGAGCATCGGACCTTCCTTGAGGCCCGCTCCAGTGCCGTCCGGGGGTTGCAAGCGTCGAGAAAGTGAAGAGGGGTAAATCCTAGCAGTAGGTGGGTGTGGCCTCATGTAAGAAATCAATGATGCTGCCTGTGCAACCCTTGAAGAATGTACGTGAGTTAGTTTTCTAATGTGGCTTCGTTTCACCCCTGTCTCTCCTGAACGCCGGCTGCGGCTCAGAAGGGTTGGAAAGGGTTATTTTTCTGTAGGGGTGGATTCTTGGAAACGGAATCGATTTTTTTTTTGGAGTAATAGAGAATGTTTTATGGAGGTGGTTTCTATGGTGTTGGTTGCTTTATTAAATCATTTTCGACCGAGACAATTGAAGATGAGTCAATTAAAATGATATCCAATCAAGCATTTAACCATACTAGAAGTTCAAGAGGCAGACTGGTTTATTTGGGGGTGAAAATACAAATTGAAAAATATGTTTTTCTCTTATATACAATAATCTTCTGAGGAATTAACTGTCTCAAGAACCAGGCGGTAAATGATTCCGTTCATACGAAACCAGGGTCGCAATTTTTTACTCGTGCGTTTCAGGGTACAGAGTGATATCGTTTTGTCCAGATGTCTGTAATTTTTCGATTTTTTCCCTGAAAATGAATCCTGTGGTGAAATGAATTCTGTCTGGCCGGTCATGAGCACGAATACGTGAGAATTACCCTGTCGACTTGAAACTTTCAGGCAGGTTGTGTTCGTTAATGGGCATAATCAGCTAGATGGTTGTTGTTATTTGAAATGTTGAAAAGATTTTTTCAATATCTCAGGAAATTTAGTTAGGCAGATAGTAGTATGTAAAACGAGAAATACTTTCGAAGTTTTTTTCTATTGGCTGTCAAGCTGACCGTAAACACAATATCTTCTGAAATAAGATCAGTATATTTTTTGAAACAGAATATTTGAATATGTTTTCTTCAATGTTCTTCATTTTGTGATCACACGATTATCACGCAATATTGGACTTTTTCCGTCAGCATTCCAAAACTAATTGCATAAGTTTCATTTCGATAGGATCAGTATTTTTGACTTCTAGAAATAAGAACAATTCTATGTGTTTACATCATTACAAATTGTCCGAGATTTGCAAGAATGAATCTCTGACTCAGATGGAATTTTAGATAGCCTCAAGAAATGTTAATTTCAACAGCGATGCCGAATTTCCGGACAGTTAAATAATTGGTTTCTAAAATGATGTTTTTTGAATTTCTTAAACCCATGATCCTCACGAAATTTTGCGTTAGGTTGCATGTTGAAAATGTAGTATTCAAGTTTCAATCTGAAAGCATCAGTAATTTGCCAAATATTTCTTAAGAGATTCATTTGAGTTCTTCCAGAAATTTCGGGATTTTCGGTCTGGAATCCTCAATATTCAAATATGAAATGAATTTTCTCAATGTCATGTTTTCTTGAATTTTTTCTTATTATCCCCACATGAAGCAAACAATTCATACTCTGTTTTTCACCCCGAAGAAACCGAATAATAATCTAGATATAGCACCCCATTTTCCTCTTTTCTCTCTATCCTACACCCCAGCAAAACTCGTCGATCCCGAGGGCAAAACGTGCAAAAAACCCCTTCCTTAGGAGCTATCTCCACGCTACAGTCTGAAACTACCCTGTTATTTACCCTCTATTCTGCGAGCCGGCGTTCATTTATCTTAGCTTTTCCTAAGCACGGATGTTGAATAATGCATTCCCTCATCTTTAATTCTGTGAACACCGAGTTTCAACGCCCTCTGGCGAAATTTCCGATACGACATGGAGGCGAAAAATTGTGATTTATTTTGGTGGATTTCTCAGTCCATTCTGGTATTTTTTTTAGCTGAACGAGAAGTTTCGATGGTTGTTGTCTATGGTCTCAAAATGACAAACTGTGTTGACATTTTCGTTCAATAACGTTTGACAATTTCTCGAAAACTGTTTGATGCCAGGACAACGCTTTTCCAAATATTCATATTAACACTGGCGTATTTAGGGGGGGGACAGGGGGGCCAGGCCCCCCTAAAGTACCTCTGGCCCCCCAAACTTCTACCAGCTTTTTAGAGCTGCAACTATTTTGCCTATTTCAAGTGCGACATACAAGAGTTCTTTTTCTGACATGAGGAGAATTTTAATTGGATAAAAACGACTGTGAATCAAGACAGACATTCAGATTTGGCTTTATTGTTCATTGAAAAGGATGTTGATGCGGACTTGGAAAGTGTTGTAGATTGTTTCAGTCAACAGCGTAGAAAAATTTATTGTAGATAATTATAATTAGTGATTTCAATATGAATCGATTTGTTAATAGGTTCATCATATACCGGGTGTCCCACGAACACCGTTAGTTAGAATATTTTTGGGAAGGAATTTAAATTCACTTCTGCAATTTCGCACTTGAGCTTTGACTAGAGAGATGACTCCCTGTAAATTTTTGAGATTCGTGAGACACAGGAAATAACACCAACTTTGGTTTTTCAAATAGAAAGCCTCAAATTTTATAATGAAAATAGATTCCTCACTGAATTCTGACTCGTTTCAATGTCAAATTTTTGAATTTCCGATAGAAATTTCTTTTTCAACGTGAAATTGCGAAAAAAAAATTGAAAATGGCGCTCTGCTGAAACATGGATATCTTCAAGGTTTTTGATTGAAATAATGTTGTTTTTAGAATTCCGCGAGAAGTAACAATAGTGCATCTTTCACAATAGTCAGAATTGAAAATCATCATACAGGAGGTCACAAAAGCGTTGTTGAAGTTGGAAATTTCGAAATGGTGAAAACTAAAGTTTTTCAAATGAGAACCCCATTTTTTTAGAGCCATAAAGGAATCTACGTTGAAAAATAATATAGGTGTGGAAAAAACGCCAATGCCCTAAAATTCATATTTTCTGAGATATGCATGCAGTCGCGATTACATTTCTAATATCCATATTCCCAAATAATAATAATAATGTTCATTGAAGAAAAATAAAAACACTTTCTAAATTACAATCATATAAAGCACACCCCAATAAACAAATTTTAAACCCACAAAAGTATAAGACTTGTTCGTGGAGGAACAAAACAGAAAATCTCAACATCCGAAACAACCGCCAATGTTCTCAGAAAATGAATATAATTCATTCACAACAAAAAAATTCCTCGCAGTTTGAACAAAATTGACTCTACTAAATATTTCACTCCAAAAATCCAAATCCCTCGACTTGATCCATTTCTTAATTTTTCTGGAGAAAAATGTTCTGGAATTTTCAGCCCTTAGTTCAGAAGGCATGATGCCATATAATACTGGTGCCAAACAAACTGGAAATTAAGTATTTCTATGGGAACAATCTGAAATAAATGTTTAATATGTCCCCCATTATTTTCGATGCAGTATTTTTTTTCTGAGAAGAATAAAATCTCAGAAAACATGCATTTTGGGGCACTGGTTTTGTTTCCACACCTATATTATTTTTCAACGTAGATTCCATTATGGCTATAAAAAAATTAGGTTCTAATTTGAAAAAATTAAGTTTTCACTTTTTCGAAATTTCCAACTTCAACAACGCCCTTGTGACCTCCTGTTTCATGATTTTCAATTCTGACTATTGTGAAAGAAGCATTATTGTTACTTCTCACGGAATCCTAAAAACGACATTTTTTCAATGGAAAACCTTGAAGATATCTATGTGTCAGCAGAGCTTCATTTTCAATTTTTTTTCGCAATTTCACGTTAAAAAAGAAATTTCTATCGAAAATTCAAAAATTTGACATTGTAACAAGTCATAAGTCAGTAACGAATCTATTTTCATTATAAAATTTGAGCCTTTCTATTTGAAAAACGAAAGTCACTTACGGTGAAACCGGAAGTTACTAATCCCAAAAAATTTACAGGGATTCATCTCTCTAGTCAAAGCTCAAGTGCGAAATTGCAGAAGTGAATTTAAATTCCTTCCCAAAAATATTCTAACGAACGGTATTCGTGAGACACCCGGTATATTGTAATATTAAAATTTTTCAAGCACTATCATAGCGTATTTTTCTCGTTGCTCAGCATTAAAATATATATACATACATATATTGCCAATATATATCTATATAATACTAGGGGCCACGGCCCCCCCTGAAAACTGAGGCTAGATACGCCAGTGGATATTAATCAAGGAAGAATTCCCACTCATATATTTTCATGACAAATAATCTTTCAATAAATATTGCGATTGACATATTAAAAGGAAATAAAGTCCCAACGGTCAGTTTAATCTACCACATGATTGATTACAGTCCGACCACCTTCAACACATAGAATTGATAAAAATCAGTATTTTTCGTGTTTCCCTTTGTTTGCAAATTTTTAGGATAGCCATCAGGTCCACAGTGAGAAAACATCTGTGGTTTTTACACAATGGCGTTGACATCTTCAGGTGTCGATAGTTTATGTTAGCACCTATCAATTGGATGTTTGCGACTGAGTTTGGGAAAGATTTCTGATAGATGCTAGTAGTTTTGAGGTTATGTTAATTTCAACTCGCATTGTTGGTCAATCTTTAATCTTAGATTAATGTCGTTCATCGACTCGAGTTGGTGTATTGTGATCATTTTCGACAATTTCCAAGAAAGGTGGTGAAATTTGGTATGGAATATTTTCATGAAAAAAACTGTTATGTCGGTAATGAACTAAGATGCTTGAAAGCCTAAAAATTCATAAATATTTTAATTCATGAATATGAACATTTTGGAAATGCTAAATTCAGAAAGGGTTTCAGTTTTCGTGATACAGGTGTGAGTTTGAAAATTGCACTGCAGAGTGAAAATTGATTTACGGAAACGTCCTTTAACGAATGCAATGAAAAACCATGCTCAGAAATGTGAGATAAGCTTTAAATTGAAGAAAAGTATTATGGATGCTCAATTAATTAAAAATTTTTACATATAAATGGAAAAAATTAAATAAATTGGGAGAAAAATTTTGTTGCGAACTCTTAGATAAGACACATACAGCCAATGATGAGAGAAATCAAGTTTGCAATTAGTGAAGCAACAAAATATATTCTGGAATTCCTATTTGTGAAATATAGGAATTATAGTGAATATACCTTACCATTTTGATCAAAATAAAACAAAAGTTTAAAAAAAAAGGTATGGAGAAGTATAATACAAAGATATTTTTACATTACCATTTAGCTGTTGTAGAATCCTGAATGATGTAGAGATTTTTCACTTTATCATTCAGTACATGCTTTGTCTGTTTCATGTTCCGTTTTGTTTGTCTTTTTTCTTAAGTCCTGCTTCCTTCTCTTGATTGTGGTTGATAATTTGGTATATTGTCCTTTTGAAAATAATAAATTTCCATTTCATAAGGTCAGGATCAGTTAAAGAATATCCTTGTTGAATTTTCTAGAAAATTTCGTCAACTCCGTGTGATGTTCAAAAATTCTTCTTGAAAGTAATTTTTTCTCAGGTGTCTGAAGGTCCTTATTTTAACTGGAATTCATTTGAATTTGTACCTAAAAGTGCTCGAATGAACTAAACCTTGGTCCAAACATGTAAATTTAGCTTGAGTCTGACTCTGTAACACCGTGGCTTGACTGGACTTGGTTACCTGAAAAAAAAAGAATATTTATAGTTGTGAATGCCAAGATTAGCTTTCGATCTTTTTTTTTGAGATAATAAAAAAAATTAAATTTGAATTGGTATATCTATGGAATCGTTGGGTAGATTTCACCCATGCCTGAAAGATCTGTTGTGAAGACCGAATCAATTGAACAATTGTCGATGTATTTGAATGAATGCGAACACTCATTATTAGGAATATCGTTCAATCTTTTGTGCTAACACATCCCCACTTCCTCCAAACTAACAAACACCGAATTGGTTTCGTGCGTCGTTTGATATTTGTCATACGTTGGAGGTAAGACAACCTCACTTACCCGCTCTGTTTATGTTATGAAGTACAGCATTTTCAACAATTTCAGGATGAATTCACAAGTTAAAATGATTTATATTAATAGAATTGGTGAATAACTAGGCCTAGTTATTGTTTCGTTGTGAAATACAACATAAATATACCGAGAGACGAAGGAATCCGATTTTCAGATATATTGTAGCGTAGACGTTATATTTGAATATTTGCATTTTGACCCATTCCCCTAAGTTTTATCTGGTATTGGAAGAAATAGAATACTATGTGAACTATCCTAGAGAAGGCAAACATCCTTTATTCACGCCATAAATTGAAAAAACTGTTCTCACAAAGTAACAAACTATGGTAGTTTGTTGGAGTCATTTCCACACTGGTTAAGGAATTATGTTAGACTATCTATTTAATTTGTTCTGTTTAATGAATTGACTCATGATGAGATAAGTATGATAAGAATATTTCGTGTTTGTTATAAACATTTCAAGAATTATATCTTCTCGACACAACAATAGCTGGCGTTATGAATGACAAACCCATCCTGAATGGTTACCACTCGCATCTCCATATTCTTTATGTGATAGATTTGTCAAAATATTGCATGCATTTTATGATAATAATGAACCAGATAACTTTCTCTGTTCTCAACCGAACACGTTCCGATGTGGCTCGACTACCCAAGGATGGAACTTCTACATTTTGTTGTTTGTCTTATGTTTCGAATTGACCTTATTGTCAATTATTCAAGATTTTGAGAGCCCTAATGTTGCATCTGCATAATGAAAAAGCATTTTATATGAATAGTAAAGAATTTTTTGAGAATGAATCGAAATCGGTGTTCAAGGAAAAAATTTCATATGAATTATTTTATTTGTAACATATATTTAGTGTAATAAATATATAATTGAAGATTATCATAGCACTGACATAGCAACTGTAGACCAATATTGTAGTAATTTGATAATTTGCAACATAGAACGTTATTTGAAATAGTACTGAGAAGTTCTCTGGAACCCATGTTTTTTCCATTCCATACATTTGTTGGATTTCATTCTGCTGTTTATTTTCAGGAATTAATGAGTCAAACATTTTACTGTTTCATTTTCAATAGTTATACCTATAATAAATGCCATCTCTGATGTGGATACTCTAGGCTTCAGAAGACAAGGATAAATACTGCAATTTTCATTTATATCGTTTTGAACGATTATCATCTGAGATTGAATATCAGTTAATCAGATCCATTATCACAAAATTTCACTTGTAAAATTAATAAAATCACTAAAATCTCTAAATAATCGCAGCGAATGTATTCCTTGGTATCTCGGTGTATTTATGTTGCATTTCACAACGACACAATAACTTGGCCTCACGGGTCTAGTAATTCACCAATTCTATTAATATAAATCATTTTAACTTGTGAATTCATCCTGAAATTGTTGAAAATGATGTATTTCATAACATAAACAAAGCGGGAAAGTGAGTTTGTTTTATCTCCAACGTATGACAAATATCAAACGACGCACGAAACCAATTTCCCAACCTAACCTCATTTCCAAAAATAACCCCACTTTTTGTTCCTCGTTCTCCGTCGGTCCAAATTTCCAGCATAATTCCGTCGGAATACATCTAGGTTTATGCCATAATAAAAGCGGAGAGGATTATTCCAAGGGCTAGGAACTCAACATCCATCATACAACAGATATGAATAAGTAAAACTGACGTAAAACTTTACCGAGAGCGAACTCGGCAGTCTTGAACCTCAAATTTTAATTAGTTTTCGACTAAGTTTAAGTTGATGTGCTGGAAACTTTGGTAATATTAAAACGGAAATTAAAAGATAAGAAAATAACGACGACGGTTCTGCAGTTACGCCAGCGCCATCTTCCTGAGAAGTTTGAAGGGGTGGTTGAGGGGTGGGTATCAGTCAAAGTTGGTGGCCATGTTGGTAGTGGTTTCGCAGGATATCTGACGATTTTGACTGGGAGATTGTGGTTCAATTTTTATGGAAAATGCTTTGAACTCACTTGATCTTGTGGATAAAAGCGTTATCATTTCGCTCATATGTCTGATATTCTCGAAATTTGAGCCGAAAAGGTCCTCACTAGTGAATAATCTGTGTTTGATTTCAATTTTGCCCGACTCCTGCCGGCCATGAGTGCTCTAAGTCTTGAAAGAAAGGATCTAGAGACTTGCAATTTGCAGCGTAGGTGAACAGTGTGCATATGTCACTGAGGTTCATTAATGAACGAAATCCGCCCACGAGTTTTGAAATATTGGTTGAAAATTATAAGGTTATTTCCCCTGAGTCTCAAGAAGTACAGATACGATCAGACCTAAACTCTATTATTGGTCGAATTCGATTCCAAAAATCATTCAAATGTGCTACAATTTTCTTGAGAAGATACCTAGAGGCTTGAAATTTTGAAGAGAGGGTATTAGTCCCTAACATCTCGCTTTCTAGGCCAGTTTCCTAAATGTACAAATGCACCTATCGGTTCGGAGTGTTGTACTTACAATCGGCCGTTAGACTGATCATAAACACATTTTTAAATAAATTCAAAAAGCACTGCCGTGAAGGCAGCAACTTTTGCGCGTATGTTCAATGTAGATGACCGCTTCAGCAACGAATTTGAACATGCACGCAAAAGCTGCTGCCTTCACGGCAGTGCTTTTTGAAAATTTCTACTGATAAATTACTGGATTTCAATTCGATCAAATCTGTATTTTTGGAAATATTGGAAAAATAAAATTTTGAATGGGTATATCTACGGAATCATTGGGCGGATTTTACCCATTCACGAATTCGACCTTCGTAATTAAGCCCCAAACCTACTCGTAGAGAAGGTTTGGACCTTAATTACGAAGGCCGAATTCGTGAATGGGTAAAATCCACCCATTGATTCCGTAGATATACCCAATCAAAATTTCATTTTTCCAATATTTCCAAAAAAAAAAATAAGATCGAATTGAAATCCAGTACTTCATCGAAAAATAACAGTTCAAAGTTTCATACAGAATTTAATGAGGATGATATGATAAGAAAATCATAGAATTTTTTTTTTAATGTTCTAATGACATGATTATCACGAAATTTCGCATAAAGTTGTCTCTCAGCATCTCAAAACTAGCTGTGAAGTTTTATCAGGACTGAATCAGTATTTCTCGAGTTATACCGAAAAAATCAACGAAATCGAAAAGAAAACCTCGAAATTTGACATATTTTTTCCCGATATCTCCGAAACCTATGATCGTATCGAACTGAAATTCAGTACACTGCTGTGAAATATGAAGCTCAAAATGTGAGTTTAATTTTTTTTGTATATGATGAATGGTTTCTGGAAAAAAAAAAAAATTTTTTTTTAAATTTACTGGCGATATGATCCTGACAAAATTTGGCTCAAAGTTGCGCGTCATTATACTCAATCCAACTGCCAAGTTTGAATCGCTGAAGTAGTTTTCGAAATAAAAAATAAATAACTTCAAAATTTCAAGTGCCTATAACTCCGAAACTATTCAACCGATTTGGCCCATTAACGAACTTAACCGCGGCATTCTGATGCGCAACCTATCCTGAAAGTTTCAAGTTGCTAGCTTGCTTCTGTCGACAGTTAGTGTGTCTACGGCCGGCCGGCCGGACAGAATCGATTTTGACATCGGATTCGTCATCAGTGAGTCCAACCTAGTCGATTGAGACCATTTTCGGCTCAATCATCCAAAATTACAGACATTTGGACAAAACGATAGCACGCTGTTCCCCTAGAACATGCGCGCAAAAAAAACTTAAAGACTCTAAATTATTAGAGCAATCTTTTGGGGCATACTTTCAAAAGCCAACTTCGTGAAATTTCATTCGAAGTTCTATTTTTCGAATATTTCCAAAAACACAGATGAGGGTTCATTTGAAATTTCGTGCGAAAACATCTTTGAACTCAAAAAAACGCGTTAAAGCACTTCTAGAATCTTTCGACCCAAGTTTCTCCATGAGAAACACCGACGTTCATTACGGTCCTGCACCACGTAACTGAAGTTTTTGACATCTCTTAGACTGCTGTGGTTAACAGCCCAAAGGAACTCAAGGCATCCGAGCACGCGGGGCTTCAGCGTGTCGCAGATTGCCTTTTGTTTTTCTGAGCCTCATCTGGATGGAAATCGGAAGTAGAATGTGATTGTTTGGTTTGATTAATTCATCTGAAGACTGAGACGACTACGTTGTCAGGTTGAAGGGAAATAGAAAATTGAATTCACGTGTTAGCCCTGTTGGGAAAATGTAAATCGGAAAACAATTTCCTAGGGAGGTAGGAACGCCCTTGAAAGGAAATCCTATAAGATTTGTGGGGATTGATGAATTTCAGCGGAAAAATACTGTGACACATGATTGATTATTATTGTTTGAGCTATCAAGAACTTACAGTAGAAGACGAAATACACAGCAAAACAGAACTTACAGGTTGAGAATACCCCACATACAGGATGTTCTATAAGTTCCATGATAGTTGTTCTATACTATACTTATTGAAATAGCTACACAGGGCTTATATAACCTCGAAGTCTAAAGTATGGTCGATGCCTACTTATAACAACTCGTTCCAAGCAACATGTGAATAAATTGTACCAAAAAAAGGTTGGTGCGAAAGAACAGTTTTCTCCTCATCGTATCCCACATATATTCAATGGGATTTGAATCTGGTGAACAGGATGACCACGACAAAGCGTTGATGTTAGCTTCTCGAAGAAAGTCCGTAGATGTCCGAACAGTTTGGGGGAAAACGATGTCTGTATGGTCATTTGAATAAGACGTAAGAGGGGATTGTAATAAATCGTTAACAAAACGCACAGCCGTCATACTTCCTCGAATAAGCAGAAGTGATGATCGGCTATCCTAAGCAATAGTTTCTGTGATCATGCTCCAGACTCTTCCTAGTCGATAACGGCGATTGAACAGTGGAATGCTGAGTCTAAATTTGGTCCAAGAACAACGCGCGATCATGAACGTTCTGATCGCTCATATTCGGCAGTTGTTTCAGAAAACATCGAACATATCTACGAAAAGGTTTTGAGCGATAGTAAGTTGAAATTTTTTCACTATTTCACGTGAACATTCGCCCATGTGGAAGTTTTGCTCGGAAAAGGTGCCGCACGTGCTCACTGCTCATAAAAGTAACATCACATCGGCTCTTCTGCACCCGGATTCGACAGAATTGTTTGCTCAGCACTGAAAAGACTCAAGATGGATCGATAAACAGAAAAAAGCGAGGAAAATATGAACAGTTTAAGAAAACTTTACAACGTCATTCTCAATGGGTGAATCTAACCTATTCACAAGTCTTTTCGTTACTTTTGGGAGTTTTGTGGTCTCAATCAGTAGTTAGAAGCTACAATATTTTCACCGATACCTGCAACTCATCAACGGAACTAAAATAAAAGAAAATCCTCAGATAACACTTAAAACAAGCCGTTTAGGGAGATCTTCCCAAACCCACAGAGACTAATAGGAACGTTTGACGTTATCTTGTTGGCAGAACTGGAAACTCACGTCTACCAATTTAAATACCCCACGGGAACACCGCGTTCTCGATAAGGAACGTCGCGACCGACTGCCGAATATGAGGAAATAAAATATATTATTATTATCGTTTACCTGGGTAATAATAGTTAGGGCTCGAAGCTACGTCCTGGAAACTTAATTGGTAAATCGTAGCACTTATATCAAGATCAAGGGAAGTTGTAAGAGGAATTGAAATATACGCGAGGTTTGATAATGGCCCGTAACTATGGCGCTGCATCCTTAGATCTGGCAGGAATTGCAATTCGATAACTTGTATTTGTGCGACGTACGCCACTGGGCCTTTTCGTGAGCTGCGTATCATGGAAATTAGTTATCTGATAATTTTTGAAGAGTCTTCTTTGAAAAATTTATAAGAAGAGCACTGAAGTTTTGTCTAGAGCAAAATGTATATAATATATCAAGTGTCGACACTTTTCTTTCATTACCCACTTGCCTTTTGGGCTCAAATTGCTCTCCTAAAACTGTCAAATATAGTACTACTTTGCTCTGTGAACTTTTTGTGATACTTCGAAATTTTTTCTGGGTGGAGAAATTTGGAGATAATTCCTTGATATATCCTGAAATATAGCTCAGAATACGTCAGAAAAGGGAAAACAAAAACTCTAGAAAAGCACTGACGTGAGGTCAGGAGCTTTTACGCGCTTGTTCGAATTCTAACAATTAGATCAACACGAAATTTTGCACCTAAGTGCGTGTTGGTAATCTCCACCTGAATACGAAGGTTCAATCTGATTGCATTCGTATTTCTTCCAAATAACATCGTAATTTGCCACATTTTTTACTTATATTCCCGAAAGTTAATATCGGATTGAATTGAAATTTTAAACATTGTTGTTTGATACTTAATTTAAGGTTTCTACTGAATTCCATTGAAATCTAATCAATATTTTCAGAGAAAAAAATTTTTCTTGAACATTTTGAAACTTTTAGAACAATTTTTTTTTAAAGTTTTCTAATAACTGGATCTACACAATGTAATCCTCTAAGTTGCGCGTTGGTATTCTAAAACTGTCCATGAAATTTTTACAATTCGATCGAAACAATAATTCATGTATTTGGACTCCAAACCAAAAAAGACAATTTCAAGTCGCTCAGTCTTGTCCTTCGAAAGTTAGAGCACATATGGACAGACGGGCGGACATACTTGAATTTGACCACGGATTCTTCATCAGTGAGTCCAACCTAGTCGTTTAAGATCAATTTCGGCTCAAAATTAGAAAATTACAGACCTCGTGACGAAATGATAACTCGGTGTTCCACAGAACATTCTCGTGAAAACTGCATTAAAACGGAACGCAACCCCACGGCATCGCTGATTGCCAATAGAACACCCCCCCACGTCATCGTCATAGACGAATATTGGTCTCCGCAATAATGACGAGAACACAGAGGAAATTCGCGCACAGAACTCGTTTGAAAACGGAAAATAATTATTCTGCGAAATTTGCAATTCGTCTATAACTATCTTCATTGTGCTGAGTTATTCCTTTATAAATTATGTTCGAAGGAAGGAGACTGTGCTAACGACTACGCCACGGCTGACGTAGAGGAGAGAGGAAGTAACTAAATAAATGAGTTGGCTTTGATGAATAACTCTCAAGGAGAAAGGAGGCCTCAGCTTTGTTGCAAAGATTAATTTCGTAATGTAACCATTTGTCTTTGTTTTCGATGGCGGGTTGTTCGACGTTTCGGGCTAAATTTATCAGTCTCCATCAGGGAAAAGACGCAATGTTCTAATGAAATTTTCAATCTGGCCCTGATGTGTATAGCGGGTCGTCTGAATTCAATCAAATTGACTCGAGAGAGGTTATGTTGGAGATTCGAGGTGGAAAAGAAACATAAAGTACTCAATTTCAATATTTTTCACGTGTTTTCGAGGATCTCACTCTAAATATCTGAAAAAAAACTATTGAAATTTAATAAAATTGAAGAAAACACCCTTGCGGTTGGCGACATTGAACCTCCAAATATGACTCCTTCATCAGACAATAACGAGTAAATTTGTTATTGTCTGATGGAATCAGAATAAGACTCCGAACGTTATTATTTGATGCATGATTACAGGCGCATGCAGGAATTTATCGACTTGAAAATTTCAGGATTGGTTGCATTCCAAAACGTGTAGGTTGAGTTCGTTAATGGCAAAATCGTTCGGATGGTTTCGGAGGTATAGCCATTTGAAGTTTTGAGGTTATTTTCCTGCTATTTCGATAACTACTGCAGCGCTCAAGTTGAAACTTGGCAGTTTTGTCAAGATCTTGCTTTCAGTAAATTTTGAAGAAAATTTTTTCCGAAATTTCTCTTGAAAAAATTGTTTTTCTCGGAAAGTGTTCTTTATATTTGGTGAAAATTTCGGTCGTACCTTGAGCTTTATGTTCCACAGCAGTGATCCATATTTCAGTTGGATACGATCATATTTTTCGGAAATATAATGAAAGAATATGTTAAATTTTGAAGTTTTTCTCAAGATATCGGTATTTTTCTCGGAATAACTCGAAGAATACTATTTCAATCATGATGAAACTTAGCAGCTAGCTTCAAAATGCTAATGGACAACTTTGTGCAGAATTTCGTGATGATCGTGTTTTCAGAACCATTTTGAAAAACTTTCAAATTTTAATTTTCGAACATTCTATACTCTGAGATCTTCTGATTATAATATCTTCATGAATTCTTGGATGAACTTTCCAACTTTCATTTTCGATGAAGTACTGGGTTCAAATTCGATCCAATCTGTGCAATCTGTGAAATTTTTAATGGGTATATCAACGAAATCATTGGGTGGATTTTACCGGTTCACGAACTGGGCCTTGGTAATTAAAGTCGAAACCTAATCTATAAATATCTGGTTCCTTAGTTGGCGTTTTTGGAAGTTACACAATATCAAAGAATCAGTAAAAACCACCCAATGATTCCGCAGATATACGCATTCAAAATTTTATCTTCCTAATATTTTCAAAAATACAGATTAGATCAAATTGAAATTCAGTACTTCGTGGAAAAATGACAATTCGAAGGTTCATACGGAATTTCGTGAGGATAATATAATCAGATGATTACAGAATATTAATAATTTGGAAACATAAATTCGAAATTTTCTTCAAATTGTTCTAATAACACGATAATCATGAAATTTTGCAGAAGGTTGTCCATCAGCATAATCGAACTAGCTAACTAGCTGCCAAGTTTTATCATGATTGAATCAGTATTTTCTGAGTTATCCCGAAAAAAAAACTATGATAACGAGGAAAAAACATGAAACTACACATTTTTTTAATATCTCCGAAAATAATAACCGTATCAGATTGAAATTTTGCACACTACAGTGAAATATACAGTTCAAGGTGTGAGCGAATTGTTTCTCGAGTATGAGTAAAATGTTCCTGACATTTTCACTAATTTTCAAATGAAAATATTCAAAATCGACGAAATTGAAACTCTAAGTAACACTTCGAGTTAGCAGCAGGATATACGGACTATACAACAGAGTATTCTCAATCCGTAGATATAATTCAAAAGATTAAATTTCGACGCAGCTGGTTAACGAACATTCAATGAAACTTAATACCAAAGATATATCACTGAAACCATAGAATAAATATACTATACCGAAACCCCTAACGAACTCAAAAAAACTACCCCAAAGCGAAACGACGTAATCGTAACACCTGAGAATTCCACCCCTTGCGAATAGAAGATCTCCCAACATCTGCACGTCTAATTCCGAAAGCCTCCCGGCCTCATAAGAAACCATCCCCTACCATCATCCCTAATACTTTCTTGAACTTCCATACAGAAGCAAAATCTGAAATCCAAACTTCACGAATGCTAATGCGATCTAACAAACCCTTATATTAAATGAACCGCGCCATTTTGGCCTAAAAATCATACAAAACCCGCCCTTATATCTCCAACCATAAGGGCGCGTTTCTTAAATAAAATCTAAGGCACACTAAGGACTGAAGGGGTGAGTTTTCTACAGGGTTTATTTGTACAAGGTTTCAGACGGGGTAGTGGATTTTGAGCCGTAGGAAAAGGGGGTGCAAGGGTTGTTTTGGGGTGGAGTGAGGTTTCTCGTTAAATAGGGTGGTTTTATACGGATCTCAGAGGGTTGGTTGAAGTTAGAAATGAGGGAATGAAGTTCCTAAGTTAAATAAGGATGTTTTTCGGAGCGTTGGAAATTATTTATGTTCAATGAATATAAATGATGCTGAGTTTTGGGGCTTTATAAGTTGTAATTGGTACGGAGGTTTCGTTATATTTGTATTTTATGAGAGATGTTCATGGTTCATTCATTCAGTGTCGAAGGAACGTAATTTGAACGGCTGAAAAATCCTAGAGAAGCAGTCGGGAGCTTGTTTGAATTTGTTCAATCGTTCATCTTCTTATATCTTCAGATCATATTATCCTCACGAAATCTTGCCTGAATCTTCGCACTGTAATTATTCAATCGTGTAAAGGGTAGTGGGTTTCTGTTCGATTCCAACTGTAGTTTCGGAAATATTGGGACAATAAAATTTTGATTGGGTAGGTATTTTATCAATCCGGAAATTTCATTTTCGCAAGAATTCACAAAATGCAGATTGGAACAAAATGACATCTAGTACTTGGTCAAAAAATGACAGCTTGAAGTTTCATGCAGAATTGTTTGGGGATAATAAGATGAGAATATCTCAGAATCTAAACGATTATCACCAAATTTCCACAAACTTGTGGATAGGCATTTGACAACTATCAACCTTGTTTTGTCATGACTGGAACAGTATTTTTCTGAGTTGTTCGAGAAATATTAATGATACCGGGAAAAAAAACATGAAATTTAACAAAACATTTTTCAAACTTTCTCCGAAAATTATAATCTGATCGCATTAAAATTTGGCACAGTGCTGTGAATTAAGAATATCAGAGTGCAATTCTTCATCTGCATCTGATAGGAAGTTTCTGAGAACAAATATAGTTCATAGACAGAAGGGTTGAGCGAGGAATGAGCTTTCAGACCAGTTGTCAGGGGGTGATTTTGTATTTTTTTTCACTCCCAATATCTGAAACATACCTATAACAAATTAAACGGAATTTTATTTATGAAAAACGGCTGATTGCAGGATTGAACTATTTGTCAAGGGCATTTTCTTCGAAAACAGGTTGCCTAATGAACACTACCGGAAAAATACAAACGACAAACAAAGCGAACTGTGACGTTTAAAAGTACAAATCTGACTTTTTCACCAGATACACGCGAGAATTTCCAGAATTATTTTCTTTAGATTTTATGTTTTGTGAGGCTGTTGTCAAATTGACATTAGCAAGAAATGATAGCAACCCAGATTCACTTGTTTCTCAATTCTACCTCTTTTTCAACTAAATACAGCCAAATATTCTGAACATTTTTACAAAAAAATGAGCAAACTTACTTTCTCTATTTATCGAAATAGAAGGACTCCTTAATTTTTCTTTTAAAATCATCTGGCTTCGACATCAGTATTTTTGTATTGTCCCAATCTATCATGTGATTTCCAGTGGTCGAACATACATGGTTCTTTATTTGAGATTTTGTATGTCTCTATTTCTTATGTTGTTCTTTGTTCTCGTTTTCTAATATTTAACTGTCGAGATGTTTCGCCTGTATATGTTTTTCCACAAATACATAGGGAATAGTATAAACACAATTTTTTGATTTTTTTTTCTCATTAATTGGTTCAGCAACCATGTTTTTCGATCTTGGTGTCGCCAATTGTATTCTGTGATATTACGAAGAATTTTCCATATTTTATAGGATATGTAGGTATGAAAAATATAATATTATTGTCCGTTTCCGTTTTTTCTTCATCCTTTTGTAGTAACCAAAAGGTTAAGGATTGTCTTCATAATTGATGATAATATTATTTTTTCATAATATAATATGTAATTGAAGCAAATATAGGGGTTTCAAGTTATAGAATTTGCGGAAAGTTGCCAATATTTTACAAGCAGAACCTTTTTTTGATGAATTTTAAAGATGATATTTCCCGATTGATTCAAGATCAACCCCAACAAATGTTTCTGATTGAGTTTTGCCATTTCAACCATAAAAATCCGATTGGATAGCACCACATTCCAGTCCAGACTCTGGATATGTAGAAACAACGATTCATTCAAAGAATATTCAGGTGTTAAAAGCGGCATGAATTTTAACATTATTTATACGCTGTGTATGATATAATTTGGTTCAAACAATTGAATTCCACAAAACGTCTTAGTACAAATCATCCAGATTTTTTTTTGTCCAATTCTTGATTGAATTCAGTCCAAAAAGGAGGATGGAGGATAAAATTGAGGACATTTCACAACACCTTCATTTACAAATTCTGGAAAAGACGATAATGCACTTGTTCACAAGACAAGCGCGTGAAAACATCAGTTTCCTGCGTCAGAATCCCAAATCCCTCAAAAACTTCAACGTTCACTCCTTCTCAATATAATCTTCGTCATTTCCACCCTGCAAGCACCAACAAAAAAAATTCGCGCCTGTCTTGTCTCTCACAAAGCGCCTCAACTCCAAATAAGAGACTGAATAGCGCCCTGGAAAGTTCCTCCTGGGCGCCTGAATGCTTTTCCGCCCGAATGAGCACGGAAAGCGGGCGCTTTTAAGATCCTTATATATTTCCTGACGACGTCTAGCAGACAGAATGAAACTTTCCTTTGACGTTATGAACTCCTCCCGCTCTCCGGGAGGTGTTCGCTGATATAAATTATCCACCGCCAACTTAAAACGAATTAACGCCCCATAGATGAGGAGTTTTCCTTGGAGCAGGGGAAATTAGAGTTAGAGCTCTAGCGGGCGGTTTGAGATATTTATTATGATAGTGTGACTGTTGAAACGAAGAAGAAGAAGAAGGAAATTGTAAAAACAAATTCGATGGAATTCAAGATGGACGTTTATTACGTGAAACCAGGTCCTTCTACGCGCTCGTTCATACTCATATTCGAATAGACTGTTGTTTAATTCAAATAATGAATTAAATTTTGTACACAGAATTAATTCCTTCAATCAATGACGGCTTTGAGTTAGAAATAGAGAAGAACCTGCAAGTGCCGCTCACTTGGTAAAACAGTCTTATCTACGTTTTTTTCATTCTTTTCTTTTTTATATTCGAAATTTTTCATTATTCATTATATTTTATACTGATATGAAGTTCGAGCGTCTTCTATCATTATGTTGGTTCACAGTACTCCTTTTTGTTATGTTCATATTGAGTGTTTTCGAGCTGAATTTAGTTCACTGTTGTTAAGTATTTTCTTTAAGATCAGTGTGAAATTTGTAAAAAGCAGCTGGAGAATTTCCAAAAAAAAGGAAAATTGCAAAAATGTCGAAAAGTGAAGCTACTCTGAAAACTCAATCATTAGGATTCCACTAACATTTTAAATAGATATTCATGTCGTCGTTTTTCACCCAAGTATACTAGATTTCGATTCGATATGATCTGCATGTTTAGAAGATCTTTTGTTGGTCCTATGAAATGATCATCAGGCACATTTGCACACATTTGCTCGTCGGTGTTTTCCAACTAGTGACCAAGTTTCATCATGATCGGATAAGTTATTTTTAGGTTTTCGGTAAAAAACAACGACACCTAGAATAAAACACAGAAAAGCGATAATTTTTCCCCAATATCTTCGAAGATATTTTGAAAAGTGAACTTTAGAGAGAAATGACAATTCGTCGGTTCATACAGAATTTCATGAGGATAATGGGATCAGAATACTGAATATTTGGAAAAAAATAATTTCAAATTGTTCTGATGTCACGATCATCACAATATTTCGAACAAAGTTGTCCATCGGCATTTTCAGACTAGCTGCTAAGTTTCATCATGATTGAGTCGGTATTTTTTGAGTTATTCCGTAAAAAACAACGATATCGAGAGAAAAACACGAAATCTTACATATTTCTTATCAACATCCCCGAAAATAATGAATACATTGAATTGGAATTTGGTACAATTATTACAATATCTCCTGTTATGGAGCTAAAATATTTTATAGATTATTTGTTCCGAGGTTTCCGCTTGATTTTATTGAAATCTAAAGAACAATGTACGAAAAAACAAATTCTTTGAAGGAAAATTCAAAATAATTTTCTAAAAAACTTCATATTTGTTTTGTTCACCTCGACAATACCCCAGATATATTCCATTATATTTTGCGGCAGTATTTTTACACCGAGTTGCGAATTTTCAATCTGATAGTATCCGTACTTCTTGAGATACTAGGGAAATTACCTCAAAATTCAGAATAACATTGAAATTTGAATTTCTTTACATAATCCTCGAAAAAATATCTGATCGAACTGAAATTCGAAAGAATAGGTATATGATTAACTTCAAAGCCTGGGCCAAATTTCAATGAAATCTGATAGTTTCAGAGGAAAAAAGATCATCAACGAAATTTTGGAAAGTTTTCAAATAAATTTCGCTTTCAAATTCGCCAACAATACGAGGTACGAAGTAACCAAAATTTCGCATCATGTTGCCTGTGGGTATTTTCCAAGTAATTATGAAGTTTCAATCGGATTACATCAGTAGGTAACTCTTGAGATATCGAGGAACAAACCTCTAATAGGAGTATTTTGCTCACGAACGGACTAAACGGATGTAACTGATCCACAAACCAAATAGACTAAAATTTTAAGGCTTCTTAGTAAGTTGGAGCACACATTTGGGCAAAGCGATAACGTTCTGTTCCCCACAGCGACTACGTTAAAATGAAAGATTCTTCTCATCATATCCATATTTTCAACCCATTTCCACCGGGAAAGTAATCGTTTTCCCTCATCACCACTTCATCACCACTTAACCCCAAAACCATCCGATCCATCCATCTCCATACGTCTGAAATTTCCCGAACAACCTCCCCCCACTTTTCAGGCATTTTTCAACGGCCACGCGTCGCCGGAAAAGTCGGAAAATATGTCGCGGATAAACAGGACGTAACTGGGACGATAAATCACCTTTTCCGAGTGATTACACAGCCAACTTTCGAGCGTTACATCGTAATAAAGTGGACGAAAAACAGGGCGAAGCGAGGTGCAATTTTGCGCTGCTTAAAATTCACTTAAGTTGAAAGTATTCGGCTATTTTTCATCTGGGAACGAGCGCGCGCGAGGGGCTGCGGCGTTTTGTTCACTTCAGGTTTTTAGGTCGTTGTCTGAGCGGCAGGGTCGGATTTGACGTGTTCTGAATGACAACAGAAGTGCAACTTTCAGAAGAAATAACTTGGAGATTATAGTTATTGCGCGAATATTCTGGGGAACAGCGTGCTATCGTTTCGTCCTAATGACTGTTATTTTTCCCAAAAGACGGCGGTTGATTGGATTCAAACAGTTCGTTGAAGCATTATAAAGCGTAACTTTTTGAGAAATTTTGTCGGGATCAAACTATCAATGAAGTGAAGAAAAATTTTTCCGAAAAACTTTTTTCTCGTAAAATATTCATCATATTCAAAAAAACTCATATTTTTACCTCGAGCTTTATATTTCACAGTAGTGTACCAAATTTCAGTTTGATACGATTATGATCTGAAGATATTGGGAAAAAAATTGAAAGTTGAAATTGTTTATTTTTTGAGATAATATTCCGAAATAATTCAGAAACTGGTTATTCAATCAGGATGAAACTTGGCAGGTAGTTTTAAAATGCTAATAAACAACTTTTAACGAAGTTTTTCGTGATGATCGTGTCATAAGAACTATTAGAAAAAAAATCTGATCATATTATCCTCATAAAATTCTGTATGAACCTTCGAGCTGTCATTTTCCGATAAAGTGGAGGATTGAAATTCGATTCAATCTATATTTTTGGAGGTGTATATCTGCGAGATCATTGGGTGGATTTTACCCATGCACGAATTCGGCCTTCGTAAATTTCTTAATATTTTCAGAAGAATCTGGATAAATATTTCAAATTCCACATATAAGCTCCTTGCCTCACGTCAATGCTTTGTTTATTTTTTTTCAATTTTCGATTTACAATGAGCCTTCAGTAACCATTTCAACATTTTCATTCGGAAAATGATATTTTCAGTGCAAAATCATATACACATTTGATTGCCGAAATTACAAAAAAAAAAAAACACTTGAGATGAACTGACAAAAGTGAAAACTGTGGGAAACATAGTGACAGAGCCCACTTAAACTTCGTGGTAGTATAGATGAGAGTTGCTTCAAGTTAGTTTTGTTTTCGAATCAAAAAAATCTATTCTGTAATCTTTGTGTCAGAAAAAGTTTTCAAATTATTGTTTGTGTCATAAAACAACACAGTATATTCAAGTACGATTATAAACGAGCATGCTAAGGTATTGGCTTCAGATAATAAAGCATCCTTCTCGAATTTCGTAGGATTCGAATCCAACAGATTTCTTTTTCTTCGTTTTCACATCATCTTTATATTCAGTGACATTAGAAGCAAAACATCCACCATAACTAACTCCATTGTTCGTCAACAGGATGACAGCATTTTAAGCATGCTATGACAACGATATGTCAACGTTGCAGCATAAAGAAGCTTTTTTTCATCATTGTGTTTGTGAAGAAACCTGAATAATAAAGTAAAATTCAGTTATTACCCACCAGTCAACTCGTGTTAAGCCATAGTTAGGCAGAAAAAAATACGTCTAGTTCAAAGTCAAAATTATAACCATGTACGTGATTTTCAGAAGTGTAGAATTGTTGCCTATTGAGATGTTGGTTTGTTCTTTTGCGAAATTTGCCTTCGTGTTAATTATACAGCAATGACAAATATGCGTATATGGACCAATGGTCAAAGTTTCTCGAAGAAGACCAACTGGTCAACCGAGACGTACCAAAAATCACTCAGATGGGCGTTGAGAGACCGTTTTACTACTACGCGTCGAATGGCTCTGGCATAGTTAATTCATGAAGTTCAAGTTGTTTGGAACAAGTGGTCATAACCAAGCATCTACTCATACATACAAAAGAACACAAGAACTGGATAATAAAATATTTCCAGAAGTCGTATACTCCGGATGCTATCCCAAAACTGTATCGCTCAATGGACCGATTCTTGACGCTCTGATTTTATGGTTCCGACAGAGTTTTCCATGAACCTTCAAACTATCATATTTCAATCAAGAAATTTTGAATTTTGGAACTATTGAAATAAGCAAATTTCGAATTTGCACATCTGCAGAATCATTGGATTGATTTAACCCGTTCACGCTTTCGGAAGTAAATAATTTCAGAAACGAAGGACTTCGAGCAAATTTTTTCTGGCAGGTTAAGAACTAGTACGTCCCTGTCTCACCCTTCTTTTCCCGGCACATGATTTTTCATATGTTGTGGCCAACCGCTAGAAAATTAGCACTTAGGTCCACTTTTATCAAATTTTCCTGTATTCTCCCCGAGGAGAGGAAATGAAAATATGCTCGGAAAAGCATGTTTCCAGGTTTATTTTTCCTCCTATCCTTCCACTGGTTGTTATAAATTCAACTTGAGATGAATGGCAGAGCCAGGCTTTTGTTATTGAAAGTTCCACTGTTTGTTTCGGTGTTTTTCTGTATGTCGAGGACTGCGAAGCTTGACCAGGTTTCTGCCAATGGGAAATCTAGATTTTAGAATGAGCCTGAGTTTGTTGAATGCTTATAGTCGAATACTTTGGACCTTTTGCGTTTGGAAAGAAAGAGTTACCGTTTAGACCAACTATCTGTATTTTCGATTTTTGCCCGAAAATGATCTCAACCAATTGTTGAACTGACTGATGTAATTTTGTTGTTAATTCCTCAATAAACCGAAAGATACTGATCCAATGAGATCAAAACTTGGTTATGGAATGTGAAAACCTGTGCACGATTCAGTTAGAATCATGTCATTAAATGAATGAAACTGTACTCATTTCAGAGAGCTCCAACTGATATGCAGTTTTGGAAATATTGCTTAGTAACTAACATAACAACAAGGGTGAATACATTCAGATAAGTCAACAAATATTTCATCTTGATCTGAGTTTATCATCCAATCAACCAAAATATCTACACCGAAGAAGCGGTGTCCAAGAAGTACGGTTGCTAGAGTTTCATGGTAATTACCGATCATCATACTGACTAACATTGAAAAGCACAGATAGTATTCTAGGTACTTATGACCAATTCGACGGCATCCTGCAGTGTTACCAACATACAGTGCTATTTCACGGGAGCATCTTACGGAACCCTAACTTTGAGTGTAGAATCCTTTGATTGATGTGCATGATGTTCATGCTATTGTTGTTACAGACTCTATGGACGAACTCCTGTATTGCTTTGCAACATTTCAAATGGTCTCAAGTTCATGTCCGAAATCTTCGGTTTATTCGACCTATTCTTGAATTCGAGCTTTTCTAAAGCTTTCCCAAGGCAGCTTTACTTCTTTATAGCAAATTTCTTGATCTTATAACGATATTAAATCTTTAGAAAAAAGGAAAAATCTGCGTATTTCTGAATGACAATTGAATCTTATCAGTAATGGAGTTCCAGAGGGATCAATTCTTGGACTTAGAATTTTCAATTTTTTTCATTATTTCACGGACAAAATCGTAATCGAGCGAACTGTTGAAAATGAAATAATCACTCGATTAAAAACATAATTTTTACAATACGACTGTTGCATATCCCACGGTGGAAAGATCATTAAGCTACGAATAGATAACCTCTTGGAAGTCGAATATTCTAAGTAAGTACATCACCAAATTAAACGGCATACATCAAGGTTGCCACTTCCACGTAGGTAAGTCACTATCGATTTCAACAATGACAATAAAACAACTCTTGTAGATTTCTATTCTTCCTTCTATACCTTCCCAACCAACAGCACGAAATTCCTGAATTTCGTATCCGGCCTACCCTGTGAACCATAGGAGTAAATTATTCAGGAATCAGTCCAAGGGAATTTCAGAGAGAAAGACAATCTTAAATTAGATTCAAAGAGTCTCTTCCAAAGGAACCAGACTAAGGGCACAAGACAGTTGAGGCTGAATGCACGCCCGATCAAAGTTGGCTAGGCCCACACTCCCAGCCCTCCCTGATTGAATTAAGCAATTTGTAAAAGCGTGTCTTGAATAAATTGACAATTGGAGGCGAAGTAAATACCGGGGGATTTTGAAATTCTGTACGCTTGTTGCCATTAGAGACCGATAGGAGAAGAGTGAAGAAATAAAAAATTATGAAAAAGGCACCGATGGAGCAGTCAGTCGCGGTCACCTCTGCACATACTGACCTCTCTCACCGCTACTTGAATTTCAGACTGAATCAGTTCTATTTTTCGAGTATTCTTTTAGGTTTTTGCTAATGATCTCTGAAGAAGAACTATTATGAAGTGGAAAAAATATAATCAATAGAAAACGGACTTCGCGGATTGCTGGATTCAACATTTTTGCCTAGAGTAGTTTCTCGGGAAATTTTGCCTAATCAACAAAATAAGAATAATGTAAACGATCAACAAAGTGAATTGTATATATGACTTGTCCATCAGTCAATAACAAATTTACGAAAGTATTGCAAGAAAAAAATTCTTCAAATTTTCGTAATATTTGTATGAAATTTTGAATGAACCATCCTTTTAGATACCTCCACTCAAAATTTCTTGTATCATTCTTCAATCCTCCTTCGTTTTTATATCCCTTCAAACCTGAGGAATGTCCGATAGAAATATTATCGAAACGTTGACAATTTGGTGAAAATCGTATCAATCGAATGAAAATTTTCAACTTATAGAACACACCCTTACGGATTACAGGATTCAAATTATGTATTTGTCAAGAGGAGTTTTCGAAAAAAATGTTGCCTAAGAAAAATATCGAAAAATGCAAAATATCAACGTCCTAAGGAATATCCGAAAGATATAATATCGAAACGTTGGCAGTTTAGTGGAAATTGCATCAATCGAATAAAAATGATTAACTTATAAAACACATCCTTACGGATTACAGGATTCAAATTATGTATTTGTCAAGGGAAGTATCCAAAAAAAATGTTGCCTGAGAAAAAATCCGAAAAATGCAAAATATCAACGGCAATGATTGTGAAGTTACAGAGGCTCCTTCATCAGACAATAAAAAAAAATTGCATAATTATTTTCTCTCTATTGTATAATAAAAGAGTCAGTTTCAGACTCTGAAACCATAGAGTTTACTTCGTTGATCGTTCGCATTATTAAGATATTATTCATTAGGCAATATTTTTTCAAGAAACTGGTCTTGGTAAAAGGCAACATTTTTTCCAGTAACTGCGCTTGATCAATAGTTTCAATCACGCAATATGCAAGTGTGTCCTCTATAAATAAAAGCTTATATACGATTTTCAATAGTTTTTTTTCAGATATTGGTGGTGAAAACCTAGGAAACACATGAAAAAAATTCACAACCCTCCCAAAATATCCTTCAATAGATATTTGACACTTCACATATCTGAAATTTCCAATGAACTCCAATATCCAAGAAACATCTCAAAAATGTTCTAACATGTTCCACCAGGTGTACCAACCGAACCCCTAGAATGCCGTGAGGAACGCCAACATCGTCGAAGTAGACGTCTCATAAATAAAGCCAGAATTTCGCACGCGGCGTTCAAACTTCTAACAGATAATTTTACCAATTTTGCGAATGTAGGAAACTTCAAGGAGTTTAATTTTACTTTGAGCGACATTCATTAGTACGAGACAGATAAGTTACGATGGCTTCGCCTTTGAACTCGGCTCGAGGACTCCAAAGAGCGACTTCTTCGACAATGAAATGCACGAAGGCAAAATTTGGAACTAAAATGGCGTCCCATCTATCTTATTTTACCCGTTCTTCGAGTTATTAACTTTTACGGGAATTCCTCCTGCTGCTAGCCCCTCAGCCCTGTGAAGGTGGGGTTTGTGGGTATGAAGTTTTCACATTGGTGGGGAGATTATCGAAGATATTTGAATATTGGCGTGAATGTTATCGTTCTTAGAAGAATATACAGTGTATCAATTTGAAAAGATAACACCCTTTATATCCCGGCAGCCTTGCAAAATCAAAACAAAAAAAAATGCGAAAAGAAGTTAACTTTGATTCGTGTGGGTACATTTTATATTGATAGTTCCAATTGATTTGTATCAACACTGTGAACGTGATGACAGCAATCCCTGAAATCTTAATGGAAAGGGGGGTTGAGTGATACCTTGTTTCAACGGTAATTCGGATACCTTTTCGGGAATGCCATACACTTAACATTTTTTTGTTAGTACTTTAGTACTTCCGAAAAAAAAAAAATAGTAACAGATTATCGATTGAAGCTTCTTTTGAGAGGATGTTAAAATTAATTAATTAATTAAAGCAAATTAAAAAAATAGTTTTTTCATGGAAAACGCCCATGCGGATTGCAGAATTGAACTATTGGTCAAAGGCATGAAAAAATAATTTTATTTAAATTTATAGTTCTGTTTCAGGTATTGGGAGTGAAAATCAAGAAAAAACTTAAGAAATTAAATAAAACCATTGTTTTTTCTAAAATTTTGTGTCGGATTTTTTTATGGAAACTATCAAACAGATTTCAATGGAATTCTGCACAGTGCGTGAAATTGAAATTTCACAGCAATTTATTGAATCCCAGTTTGATCCTCTTACAATTTTCGGATATATTGAGAACGAAATAGGTTCACTTCCGTGGGTTTCTGTCTGCAAATCTTTGTTAATTCCGTAATAACTTGAAAAATGCAGAGCCGATTACGATAAAATTGATAATTATTTGCCATATGGACGGCACAATTTTGATTGAAATCATGATAAGTCTGTCAGTAGAACAGGTTGAAAAAAAATTCTTAATTTTTTCCAACCGTGTTTGAATATTCGCTTTTAAAAATCCTGAAGATATCAGATGTAAGAAACGTATCAAAAAGAATTAACTGAAATAGTGACATTTCAAAATTCTATATACTGCAATCTTCTAATCATATTAACCTCACGAAATTCTGCATGAAACTTCGAACTGTAATTTTTCAACTAAGTACTGGATTTCAATTCGATGTCATCTCTGGATTTGGAAATATTAGGAAAATAAACTTCCGAATAGGTATATCCGCGGAATTATAGGGTGAATTTCACCCATTCAAGAGTTCGGCCACTGTTATTAAGGTCCTCACCTTCTCGAAAAATATCGAGTTTCTGACTTGTCTCTTTCGGAAGTTTTTGTGTTTAAGATCGAACCTTATGTTGAATTCATGAAGGGATAAAATACGCCCCCTGATTCCGGCGATTCAAAATTAAATTTTTTAAATATTTCCAAAAGCTGCATTCAGGAGTGTTCAATAACTCAACGACTTCGCTTTAGAAATTCTGTAATAAGAAACATCGTCATGCCCATAATTGAATTGAAGAAATTCCCTGCCTTTTCCGATTCTTTTTCCTTATAAAGCAATATAGCTCCAATCTGGCTGATTCTGACTCTTCCAATATCCCAACCAGTGGTTTATACAGAATTTCTCAGCAAACTTCGCCAGAATAAACACTAATTTCCTTACCAAATTGCCAGACTTATTTGTAGAAGCTTCTGAGACGTTTTGCCTAGCACGGGATACATAAAATGTATTTTCCTTGCCTTAAACTTCTTGTTTGTATAATTCGCCAGAAATAAACGAATTTTCCGAGTAGTTTTCCTCCTTATCTAACGCGCTGTTGGGGGTTTCTCTCTTTGTCGAAATCAGCGTCGTCCTGATCATAAGTGAAGATAGGGAGAAAATGGGTTGCTTTGGTTTGTTACTATGTCACGGGTTTTTCAGTTTATTTCCGATGTTTTAGTAGCTTTTCATTGGGAAATATCCAACTGAGTATTTTTCAGAGATTATTGCCCAACATGAGCGGCCTGTAACGTTCTTCTTACATCGGAAGATCTAAAAATTATCGCTTGAAGGACCAGACCTGGTCGAAAGACCCTCCCAATCAGGCAACGAATGTAGGTTATATTTTATTGTTTCCTGCTGGTTTCCTAATTCTTTTTCTGTTTCTGTTGCAGATATGATCTCAAAATTTCGTTTGAATGAAAAATGCCCCTTGTTTCGAATATGTCAGCTTATCTTTCGAACAAATTCCAATTTCACTTCACATATCAGGGGGAGCAAACTATTTTTGCTAAGAATTTTATCTCTGTGCCTTTGTATCGTACGTAAAAATATATGGTGTCCTGTATACATTTCCTGTGTTGTTATTTCTTTACATATGTAAGAAGTAAGAAGAAACCAGCTATTAGTATCGAAGATCGCAACGCGATATCACTGAGAGAAAATGAAAAATAGTTTTTCATTTCCAATAACTATTAATATTCGAATTATTGAAACTAGACAAATTCTGAATTCCTGGTATGTGAATACCTACTTTCTATCCTGAAAGTCCAACATAATACTGTCATGATTGATCATGAAAATTCGCTGAAACAATCTTACTAGGTCGTCAGCCATTTTCTTTTCATTATAAAAGGTCACCCTGCCTTAGGATGCTTGACCTCCAGATAATACATTTTTTTTTAAATATTTTATAGTTAAAATGATTATTATCCGATCCAGTTCATGATAAGTTAAAGAACTAGTGTAGGCCATACAATTTCCTTAGAAATAGATGTGCCTTTTTCTAAATCTCAGAGACAGAATTGTAAAAGACCTAGAGGTTTGATTGTCGAATGTAGCAAAATGGCGAATGAACTCATAATTCGATTAGTATAGTATTGAATAAAAACTTGCGCTCCTGTTCAAAATAAAGTAAGGTTTGAAAGCCAAAAAAAAATAAAACATCAAGATTTAGATTTCAAAAATGTCATATGAAGATAATGATCTGCTTTCAAAATATATTTTCAAGAATTTCATATTCTGCTGGATTGTTTTCCCAAAGAAGCTTTATCTCTGGATGAAAAGATTTTGCCATCTTTTGATAATCTGGTCCTCAAGAAATTCTATTTGCCAAATATGGTCCATGACTTCTCTATTTGAACTCCTTATATGTCTCTATGATTTATGTTGTCTCTCTGTCCTCATTTTCTTATAGCCATCGATAATTTCGAAAATTCAAATCAGATCAAATTGAATTTTAGTAATTAGTTGAAAAATTATGGTTCGAAACTTCATGCAAAATTTCATCACAACCACATGATTAGAAGATCGTTATTTTTTTATAACCAAGCAAAGCTTGAAATCTCGTATATTCTATGGCTTAACGATTTTCTTCATTCCAAATGAAGTGACAAAGAAATTTGGCGTTTTTTGGTGTAATATTTTCAACAAAGGTTTGATCAGAGATCCTTCAGAAAAAGTGCTTGGTTTTAATCCTCCTCGTATAATTTGGTACATTTTGAATCGATTTAGAACAGGTAATGGTCGCTGCTATGATTTCCTCTTCAAATAGAATTCGGTCCAAAGTCCAAGATGCGAATGCAGAGAAGAGAAGAAAACAATGAAACACTTAGTTGATAGTTGTACAATATATAAATTTGACGATGGTTTCGAGGCAATTCATTCGGTGTCTGATTCTTTCTTGATCGTGAATTTCGAATTAATTTAATGAGTAAAAAATTATTCACTAGTTCATATGAATTTTTTCGTTTTCTTTTTTATTTTCAGGTGTGATTTCGAGTTTTCAACCTGCATCGAAAAAAAAAGGAATTTTTTCGATGAAAAAGAAGTCCTTTAATAACAAACAACAATTTCAATACACTTATACGGGCAGACCGAGTTTTTTCTGAGGTTTTTATCTGTGCTTTTGCATCATACTTAAAAATGTATGGTACCGCGTCCACCTTTTCTCTGCTAATACTGTGAATTCTAGAATTTTTCATCATCTCTCACCCATCATGATTTGTATGCCACTCAAAAATACGAAATTATTAAAATAACATATCGATTTATATTCGAAAATGAAATATACCCCGCCACTGATTTCCTCTCCGGTTATGTAAGGAATTAAAATCGTAGCAGCAAGCTTTATAAATGAGAAACATTAAGCAAAATGCTAGGACGGCATTATAAAGGGGATGCCATAGGAATCTCTGTCCTATTCCCCCTTCTCTAGGGGCGCTTTTGCACCACCTCCGACTTGGCCAATAGAAATCTCGGGATTTTAATTGCATCTTAGGTTGCTTTTGTTTCCTACCCTTAAATTATATAGCATCCAACGTTCCGAAATTACTTTGCTTTCTGTTGGGAGGGTGAACCCACCCACTCAAGTCTTTCTCCCTTTCTTATGACACCCCTCGCTAGGCAAAATGGAATATTCGTATGGCTTTCGTAGTTATGGGGAATGCTGATTGATAATTATTGATATTTTTGCATGTATTTTTCTAGGCAACAGCGTGTAATGGTTGTTGCAAAAAGTCTGTGATTTTCGAATTTTGAGTAGAATGAGTCGTTTGAGCTTGTTAATGATCTAAGTCGGTCAAGCAGTTTTGAAGTAATACACATTAGGATTTTTGAGGTTATTTCCTCAATATCTCCGGAAGTACTTATGCAATTGGATTGAAACTTGGCAATGGGTTGCAAAAAACTGACCTACATGTGCCTAAAAATTTTTTTGGATAGTATGATTAGTGATGTGAAAAAGTTTTGTCGAAAATTTTTTAAATTTTGTTGATAATTTTTTTTTCGGAAAAAACTTATAATTTTTCATGAAATTCTGCAAAAAACTCTAAGATAATATCTTGAAAGATTGCACGAAATTTGAGTTAGAACTCAATTTTCGGAAATATAGGAAAAAAAAATGATGTCAAATGACATGGTTTTTCCTTTGTATAGTTTATCTCCCGAATAACTCAAAAATACAGATCTAATCATGATTACACTTAATAACTAGTTGGCGAATAATGTCAATAGAACTATTTAAAAAAACCTAAGAAAGCACTGACGTGGAGTCAGCAGCTTTTGTCGCATGTTCACTTTTGTTGATATCCTTTGAAGATAAAACAGGTTTTTTCCGATGAAGTATTGGATTATAATTCGATCCAACCTGTATTTTTGGAAATATTGGGGAAATAAAATTTTGAATGGGTATATCGACGGAATCATTGGGCGGATTTAACTCATTCACGAATTCAAACTTCGTAATTAAGCCCCAAACCTACTCTATAAATATCGAGTTTCTAAGTCATTTCTTCCGGAAAATATTGTGTTTACGGTCAGCTGTTAGGTAAAATCCACCCAATGATTCCGAAAATGTACATATTCAAAATTTCATTTTCCCAATATTTCCGAAACAACTGATTATATCGAATTGAAATACAGTACTATATCGAGACGTTCGAAGGTTCTTACATAATTTCATGAGGATAATATGATGGGAAAATAACAGAATATTGAATATTTGAAAAAAATTGAAAATTTTTTTCTTGAAAATGTTCTATACCAAGATCATCACGAAATTTTGCACGAAGTTGCCCATCCTCATTTTTGAACTAGCTGCCAAGTTTCATCATGATTGAAATAGTATTTTTTGAGTTATTCCGAAAAAAACAACGATATTGAGGAAAAAATCACGAAATTGGAAATTTTCTCCAAATATCTCCAAAAATTATTTCCGAATATTTCCCGAAAATTTCATACTGTGGGAAATGATGAACTGATTGAATAAGAATTCAGAGACCGATGGACAATACCAACATGCAAAATTGAAGAGAAAAAAAAATTAGAAAAATTCATAAAAATGTTTTCAAAATTTCATATTCAGACTGGCTGCTTTTCCAAAGCAGCTACATTTTCTGATGAAAAGATTTTACGTACTTCTCTTCATATATTTCTCTAAGCAATTATCAGATTTCAATGCAATCCGATCTGTATTTTTCGAAAATGAAACCCAAAATTCTGAATCTACAACGTTGGTAATTCCCCAACATTTTCCCAGTCTACCAAACCGTCGTTTCACCCGAACCAACCCCCCAATCATATTTTGCTATTTTGTAGGTGGCGCGAGCTTTCAAGACGTCGAAAATTGCACGACGGTGGTTGAGAACCCTTGCAGGGTCTAAGGGGTATTAATATAAAATTAATGACTAATAAGATTATATGTAAGAGCGGTGAAAATTTAATCAATTTGTATTAGAGCTTATAGGAAATCGCCAATTTTCTCGTAATCTACACCCATGTGATTTGATGAATCGCCCCGTTTCTGAACTATGGGGTTAAATATTAGGAAAATTGGGTTTCGACGCTTATTTCTAGGCGTTTTATAGCTGAGTATGTAGTTTAGGGATGGACGAATTTATAAGGAGTGGTTCTTATCAAGGTTTGGATGATGATATAAATTCTGCATGGAGCTTTCGGAAGCTTATGAAAATCTTTATGAGAAAATATTACGATTCAGACTAATATTTGAACATATCTATATGGTTTGTTTGTTCTTTGTTCTTCAGATGATTTGCGGCTCAAAATTCTAAAATTACACGCATTTGGACAAAACTATAGCACGCTGTTTGCCCAATGTTACTTGAAAAGCATAAACACTTCTGAAGATTTCCTATTTATTGCCTGATGAAGAAGTCAGATGAAGACTTCGGAATGTTGCAACCCCATTGGTTGTTTATTGGCATTGTTCCGATACTGCTCATCTGACAATTCTTTAGAAACTACTCCTGACAAATTACAATCCGTAAGGGTTATTTCTATGAATAATAATTCTTATCGGATTTATGTGGAGCAAAAATTAAATATATGGAAAGATCCTTCCGAAATATCCTTCAATCGATAGATCATTTTGAACATACCTTATTCTCAGGTGAATAGGGTGCTCATGTATAATATTCAGAATGTTCATGATTTTGACGTCTCTTTAGATTATACGGAGTTTGTTTCACAGGAATGAGACACTAATTATTGTTGGAAAAGCTTATTTAATTGTTCCGACGTTTCGTTGGATTTTTCCAACATTTTCAAGGCTGTAACAACATAAAGCTATTTGACACAACTGTGCATTGTAAAGACGAAAAATAGAGATGACTTACCTAAATTAGCAGCTTTTAAATTAACATAAATGTAATGAATAAAAACTGGAGAACGAATCACCACTACAGGGACAAAACAAAATACACAATCAGTTAAAAGCATAAAAATCCACTCATATATACAATTAAAACCATAAATTGATAAATAAACATGTTACGTCATTGACGAAGACAAACGCTAGACTTAACAAATCGAGTTACAATTACTGTGTACTTATTATATCCATATAATATTTGAAACATATGCTGAGAATTGTTTTTACTACCCTGCAGTATTTACAATCATTGTTGCCTATTCTTGTATAAATTCAACAAATTATTATAGATCATACGCAAATTTTGAGTATCAGCTTTTGTTTTGTGGGTTTTTCAACAAGAACTTTGTTTTTCAATGTGGTAACACCGGCACTACATGACAGTTTTGACATTTAGTTTTTTGACGTATTCGCAGTATATGCTTTGGCAATTGTTACAATGAATTCAATTTCGCTCGAAAATCGCATTAAAATAATTCAAATCCACTATGAAAATGGTCGTTCTGTTAAAGTTACATTTCGTAAAATTCGTGATATTTTCGGACAACATAAACGCGAGATGTTTACAACTGAATTTTGGCCTATTATTGATGACATGGATGTCACTGAAATGTGGTTTCAATAAGACGGTGCCACATGTCACACATCCAATGAAACGATCAATTTATTGCAAACCAAATTTCCCGATCGCATAATTTCGCGAAATTCAGCTGTTAAGTGGCCGGCCAGATCGTGTGATTTAACACCACTGGATTATTTTTTTTTGGGCTATGTTAAAGACAGAGTTTATACGGAGCCAATCGAATCGATTGCAGCCTTAAAACTCAAAATCCGTGATGTCATTAACGAAATAGACCCTCCATCTTGCCAAAAAGTGATTAAAAATTTTGATGAAAGAATCAACGTCTGTCAGCGTGGTCGTGGTGGACATTTGTCAGATATCATTTTTCATTCATAATTGCCGAACTTTTCTCTTTGTAATACAATAAAAATTTTATTCATTTTCCACTAAATTCTTTGTTTTATTTAGTTTTAAAAAACAAAGTTCTTGTTGAAAAACCTTTTATTTACAGTATCTTGAAACCTTATATGAACCATTTCATTGACATTTCGTCTCGGCCAATTCTCCTCCCAATCCAAAATTTCAACGTCACCGAAATCGAAGCGGTGACCCCCCTCAAAGTGGTGGAGTGCTAAAGATGTCTTTTGCTCTTTAATGCGGAAACTTTCATAACAATCATATTTGTGTTGATTGATTCTTGTTTTTAATAACTGTCTAACTGTAGGGTAGTCGTTATTTTTCAAAAGGTCTCTAAGTTTTTTGATGATCTCTTGATGGAAATTCACACTGCTTAAACTGGCTTTTTATAGTGTGAGAAACATTAGGATAGTTTATTCTCCATTGAAGGATAATACCCCAGTTTTAAACTGTTCAAATATAGTATACAAAATTCCTTGCGAAAATTGTGAGAAGTGTTATATGGTCCAAACAAGACAGTTATTAAAAACAAGAATCAATCAACACAAATATGATTGTAATGAAAGTTTCCGCAAGAAAGAGCAAAAGACATCTTTAGCACTCCACCACTTTGAGGAGGGTCACCGCTTCGATTTCGGTGACGTTGAAATTTTGGATTGGGAGAAGAATTGGCCGAGACGAAATGTCAGTGAAATGGTTCATATAAGGTTACAAGATACTGTAAATACAAGAGTTGATACTCAAAATTTGAGAATGATCTATAATAATTTGTTGGATTTATACAAGAATAGGCAACAATGATTATAAATACCGCAGGGTAGTACCAACAATTCTCAGCATATGTTTCAAATATTATATGGATATAATAAGTACGCAGTAATTGTAACTCGATTTGTTAAGTCTAGTGTTTGTCGTCGTCAATGACGTATCATGTTTATTTATTAATTTATGGTTTTAATTGTATATATTAGTGGATTTTTATGCTCTTAACTGATTGTGAGTTTTGTTTTGTCCCTGTAGTGGTGATTTGTTCTCCAGTTTTTATTCATTACATCTATGTTAATTTGAAAGCTGCTAATTTAGGTAAATCATCTCTATTGTTCGTCTTTACAATGCACAGTTGTGTCAAATAGCTTCATGTTGTTACAGCCTTGAAAATGTTGGAAAAATCCAACGAAACGTCGGCATAATTAAATAAGCTTTTCTAACAATAATTAGTGTCTCATTCCTGTGAAACAAATTCCGAATATTCAGAATATTTTTTTGGGTTTCAATCACACACACATAAATAATAATTTTCCATAATTACCTCATCTCGAATTTTGGAAATTTTCACAATAATAAAAAAAAGTTACATTTTAACTTCTATTAGAAACACGACGGCACAGGAGCGATGTTGAAGATCAGACTGACCATATGTAGTTCTTCGATTTCAGTAGTAACCGAAAATTTCATTCAACTTATAAAACTTGAAAATCAGGTTGGAAGAGATGGACAGAGTAGAAGAGGGTGATTTAAACCTTAAACCCTTTTAAAACCCCTATGTCAATCTAACTCGAAGGATGAATTGACCAAAAGGGTAAAGTGACCCTTTCTTGACCTGTACTTTCTCACGTCGTAGAAAGTAGAAGATGCGTTAACCTGTTTTTGGATGACCATTGTTTTTTATGCGATGTTACTTTTTATTATACTTTTAGTTTTTATGCGCAAGTTCAAGGGAACAGCGTGCTGTGGTTGTGCCAGGATATCTGTAATTTTCGAATTTTTTCACAAAACTGGTCTAAAAACGACTAGGGTGAACTCTCTGAGGAAGAATCTGTCAACATCCATTTTTTTCGGCCTGGAGTTGTACCGATTAGTATTTTTTTAGGGTGTTCCTTGAATATACCAGGAATTGTTGTAGCGATCGGATTTGAACTTAGGGTATAGTTGAAAAGTACCAATATGCAAGTGTTTGAAAAAGTTTGTGGAGATCGTATTGTTATCAACTCAAAAAAAAAATTTCAAAGATATTCTGATTTATTCTTGTGGACAATTTATCCGATTTCAAAGAAATTTGGCGAGGTAAATCAAATCAATATTTTCCAACAGTATACGAAATTTCAGTTCGATACAATTCTAATTTTCGCAGATATCAGGAAAACAATATGTCAATTTTCTTTTATTTGCCTAGGTATCATTGTTAATTCCGGTATAACTCGGAAAATACTGAGCCGATCATGATGATATTTGGTGACTATTTCACATGAGCTAATGCACGATAATGTTCAAAATTTCGTAATGATCGTGCCATCGGAACATCAAAGAATAAAAAAATAAATTCCCTATGAATTTGAACATGCGCGTAAAATCTGATGACTTCACGTCAGAGTTTGTTGGTTTATTCAAGACGAAATGGAGCGCTTCAAACAAACCTAATGACAGATGACATCCAAACTTTGCCTCGGTATAGAGGACAGGTGGATTAACTTCATGACAAGAAAAAAAAAATCATAAATTCTCACATTATCAATTCCCGTTTTTTTTTGACAGAATTTCTTAAGAATCATATACCCAAAAATAACTCAAAAACTCACTGCCACAACTGAGAACTGTTTTGGCCTCCAATATTGACGAAAACTTTTAACTGCAACTCTGTCACGAATTTCTTGATAATTTCAGGAATTAAAACTGTTTCATTTTTGACTTCCAGTCAGAACCACGATGTTACTACCACGGATCTTAAAATCAGACTGACCACCTCAATCAAATCCATCGCGAAAGTAACCGAAAAATCGAATACAACTAACAAAACTCGAAAATCAGGTTACGAAAAATGGACATAGTGAAAAAAGGGTAGCGATATGGATAAATCAGACGAACGCACCCCTAAATCCGGCGTTTATAAGGGTTGAATTCGCATGTTGGACCTGAACTGACCCTTTCTTGAACTGCATTTTCTCACACTGTCCAAGGTGCTGAAAAACCTGTTCTGGAATGACCACTATTTTTTCAACCCTCCGATAGTGCTGTATTTTATTTCAATGTTTGAAGACAGGGGTTGATGGTTAGATTTGAGAAAGTATGTATTTCGTGTATTGTGAAACCTGTTTCTGGAGTATGGTCAGTTGGAAGGATGGACAGGCAGCGATACGGACTAGGATACAATTGTAGGATTTTGGGTATGTTCGTGTTACCGTTTCGGATGAGTTGGGAACTGAAACGAGTTATACAGGGTGATCAAATTTTACGATTATTGAATATGATTTTATGGTCCATTCAAGAATAAGTGACATCTAAGTAAGCTTTGTAGGTCCACGCGTAGCTTCATTTCTGGTCTCAAAATAGCACTAAAAATTTGTTAGCTTTTATCGTAAAAATAAATTTTAGAAGTGTAACCTAGGATTTCATTTGGTTAATTCTAAATTACGGCATGGGAATTAAGAAATTCTAAAACTGATCTGTGAGGAGTGTTCAGCATTAATACATTAATTTCCACAATTGGCCAAAGGAATTAACGGAAAAATTTTTTGAAAATCTTAGGTTAGTGCTATTTGAAATACCAACCTGAATTCTGCAAATCAGAAAATTACTGAATGACTATCAATATTTCCTGACGAAATTGTGCATAAACCGTCACTGCTTCAGTTTTGGACCATACGGTCAATCGTGTACACAATAAATTAGAAATTGATATGTTCATGAAGATTTGGAAATCTTATTTTAAAATGGGTGAAATATACCCACTGATTCGGCAGATATAGTATACATCCATAAAATATTTCGAATACTTTACCAATATGGAGATTCCTTGCAATTTCTTTCAGTAGTTATTGTGTTTATGGTCAACTTAGCGACCGATTGTGAATACAATACTTTGAGGTTAACGTAAAAACTCATGAGTATAATATAATTATTAGATTGCAGAATATAGAATATTTGAAAAAAATACCATCGATTTTTTTCAAATTGTTTTAATGACACGATCAGCATGAAATTTTTCTTCAGTATTGTTTGAATCATTTTGAAAATAGCAAAATTTCGAAGAAAAATTTTAACCCAATATCTTAGAAAATTGAAATCAGATTGGAATGACATTTTGTACATTGTTGTTGAATATGAAGATACAGGTGTGTGCATTCTTTTCCAAACGTAGAGGATTATTCCCGAGAAAAAAAAATTTGCACGTTGTTATGCTTCAACTAAATGCCAAGTTTCAATCAGAATACTCAAGTATTTCCTGAAATATTTCGGAAACAACTTCAGTGAGATCATTTACATAAAAAAATTCAAGAATTACACACATTTGTATAAAACGAAAGCACGCTGTTTCCGTGCGAAAACGATATGATGAGGATTCATACGAACGAGTCAATACATGGATAGGTATTCGCTCTAACTACTAGTTTGAACAACCAATTGAAAGCTCTTGACTCAACTCCACAGCTTTCTAGTATTTTTGTTATTTTACTATCAACCGTCCTTTTTCCTAGGAAAAATTGTAATTAAATCATGCATGATAGCCAATCCCTGAAAAATATACCTATTATAAGAGGTAGAACCAGCGTCTATACATTCAAATTCAAGAATACAACGCATGCGCGTCATCCCTTTCGTGACAACCACACGTGTTTTGGTCCTCTCCACCTCTCAGCGTGAAAATAACAAGCTTTCTTATTCTGGTCATTATATGGTCACTTCCCGTCTTCAACCCCATCGAGATTACCAACGTAAAAACACATTCATGAGTACTTTCATGAACTGACCACCTCGACCTCCTGATACGAATTCTATTGAATTGCATCTGCTTAATTATCGAGGATGCGAGATATTCTCGTGTATGTTTTATTGAACTTACGAACCATTAATTCGACATAAAGGAATTTGAATATGAATTTATGGTTATGAAGGAGCCATTCAGGTTATGAAGAATTTTTTTTGATGGTGGTATATTTGAGGAACGTCCTTATGTTCTTGATAAATGGACTGAATTGGTTATTATGTAGGATGTAATTGTCAGTTCATTTGGGTGCGGACTGTATATCATGTGTACGTCAAGGAATGCCATAAAAAATATTTTCTTTTATGATACCCATCATAGAAGTTACAATAAAAAGAATTTGAAGGGAATAAAATAGTGGATATGGAAAGCGCTACTGTGGATGTGATATGGCCATACTTTGTTTGTGTGTTTCAGTTAAGTTTTCCTTCACAGTAATCTTTTTCTGGACTTGGCAGTTCCGAGGGAAAACATACAGAAGACATCTAGCGACACAATAGGTATCGTTCACGCAAAATTTCTTTTTCAGATTAAAGACATCACAAAGGGCTGCAAAAACGAAATTCACTTCCTGCAGTTACCTTTGAGACATCGTCGTATCCTGAAATGACTACCACATGCAATAATACCTCGAATTCAGTGAACTTATCGAAGAGACGTGTCTGACTTGGCAGAGTAATTATTGCCAATTCGTATAGTTTCTCGCCCAACTAAAAAGACAGGTAAGTCTATGTCAGAGTAGTGCTGTGTATGACCCGAACATTTAATGCCAAAGTGTTTGCGGTATGTGAAAAACACTGCTGTAGATTTGGCAATGACTTTGTTCATGACTGAGTTCTAGGAGGGTCTTCATCCACAGCAATAAAGTTCTGGTCTTGTAATACCAAAAAGAAGACATTTGGCCAATATGCAAACCTTCATGAGACAACTAGCCATCAAAATTTTTCCTGCCAAGAGCACCATGTCATTAAAGAGACCTCACAAAGGGCTTCAATAATGAAATTCGTCACCTTCAATCATCTTTGTAACGTCTCTTCTTCTCACAATATCATTCTCTTACAATAATACTCCGAATGGAGTGAACTTATGAAAGAGGCGTGCCTTGCCTGGCAAGGTAAGTATAAACAACATTGAGAAGTTGCCAAATGATCTAGTTTCTCCATCAAACTGGAGAGGCTTAGGTTATTATATCGCTGACTAGAGCTATGTGTTACCAGCAAGTCATGCGATGTCTCAGATCGTTATTCATGTTAAAGTATTCATGACATAAAAACACTGCTGTAGATTTGGCAATAACTTTCTTTATGTGTGAGATCTAGGACAGTATACATCCACAGTAAAAATATTCTGGTCTTGTAAGACCAAAATGAAAACATCTAGCCAAAATGCAAACCTTCATGAGGCCAATAGTCATCAAAATTGCTTCTGCCACGAGCTCCATGTTCGAAAAGAGCCTCACAAAGGGCATCAATAACGAAATTCGTCTCTGTGACGTATTTTCTTCTCACAATGTCGTTCTCATACAGAAATACTCTGAATGGAATGAAGGAGACGTGCCTTGCCTGGCAAAGTAATTATAAACTACATTGAGAAGTTTCCAACTGGTCTAGTTTTTCCACCAAACTTGTAAGACCAGGATGAAAACATCTAGCCAAAATGCAAACCTTCATGAGACCACCAGTCATCAAATTTGCTTCTGCCAGGAGCTCAATGTTCGAAAAGAGCCACACAAAGGGCCTCAATAACGAAATTCGTCTCCTCCAGTCATCTCTGTGACGTCGACGCTTCTTACAATGTCTTCTTCATACAATTATACCCCGAATGAAGTGAACTCATCAGAGGGACGTGCTTTGCCTGGAAAAGTAAGTATAAACTACGTTGAGAAGTTTCTAACAGGTCTAGTTTTCCACCAAACTGGAGAGGTTTAGGTCATAATGTCTCTGATTAGAGCTATGTTTGACCAGTAAGTAATGCGATGTCTCAGATCGTCATTCATGTCGAAGTATTCGTGACATATGAAAAACACTGCTGTAGATTTGGCAATAACTTTGTTCATGTGTGAGTTATAGGAGAGTAAACATCCACTTGGTCTTGTTATACCAAGAAGAAAACGTTTGGCCAATATGCAAACCTTCATGAGAAAACAAGCCATCAAAAGTTCCCCTGCAAAGGGCTGCATGTCCGAAAGGAGACCTCACAAAGGGCTTCAATAATGAAGATCACCTCCTCCATCATCATTCCTGTGACGTCTTTTCTTCTCACTATGTCGTTCTCAAACAATAATACTCCGAATGGAGTGAACTTATGAAAAAGACGTGCCTTGCCTGGCAAAGTGAGTAAAAACGACATTAAGAAGTTGCCAACTGGACTAGTTTTTCCACCAAACTGGAGAGGCTTAGGATATTATATCTCTGACTAGAGCTACGAGTGCCTGTAAGTCATGCGATCCCTTAGATCAGAATTCATGTCAAAGTATTCATGACATATGAAAAACACTGCTGTAGATTTGACAATGTATTTGTTCATGTCTGAGTCCTAGGAGAGCCTTCATCCACAGCAATATTATTCTGTTCTTGTAATATCAAGAAGAAGACATTTGGCCAATATGCAAATCTGATGAGACAACTAGTCATCAAAATTCCTTCTGCCAAGAACTCCATGTCCAAAAAGAGTCCTCATAAAGGGCTTCAATAATGGAATTCGCCTCCTCGAATCATCTCTGTGACGTCTTTTCTTCTCACAATATCGTTCTCTTATGAAACATACGTGCCCCGCCTGGCAATGTGAGTATAAATGACATTGAGAAGTTTTGTTGGTCTAGTTTTGCCACCAAACTGGAAAGGCTTAGGTTATTATACCTCCGACTTGAGCTATGTGTGAAAAGTAAGTCATGCGATGTCTCAGATCGTCATTCATGTCAAAGTATTTGTGACATATGGAAAACACTGCTGTGGATTTTGCGAGTTCTAGGAGAGTTTACATCCACAGTAATAATGTTCTGGTCTTGAAAGACCAGGTTGAAAACATCTAGCCAAAATGCAAACCTTCATGAGACCACTAGTCATCAAAATTGTTTCTGCCACGAGCTCTATGTTCGAAAAGAGCCTCACAAAGGGCCGCAATAACGAAATTCGTCTCCTCCAATCATCTTTGTGACGTAGAGGCTTCTTACAATGTCTTCTTCATACAATTATACCCCGAATGGAGTGAACTTATCAAAGAGACGTGCTTTACCTTTCAGAGTAAGTATAAAGGACATTGAGAAGTTGCCAACTGGTCTAGTTTTGCCACCAAACTGGAAAGGCTTAGGTTATTATACCTCTGACTTGAGCTATGTGTGAAAAGTAAGTCATGCGATGTCTCAGATCGTCATTCATGTCAAAGTATTTGTGACATTTGGAAAACACTGCTGTGGATTTTGCAATGACTTTGTTCATGTGCGAGTTCTAGGAGAGTTTACATCCACAGTAATAATGTTCTGGTTTTGAAAGACCAGGTTGAAAACATCTAGCCAAAATGCAAACCTTCATGAGACCACTAGTCATCAAAATTGCTTCTGCCACGAGCTCTATGTTCGAAAAGAGCCTCACAAAGGGCCTCAATAATGAAATTCGTCTCCTCCGATCATCTTTGTGACGTAGAGGCTTCTTACAATGTCTTCTTCATACAATTATACCCCGAATGGAGTGAACTTATCAAAGAGACGTGCTTTATTTTTCAGAGTAAGTATAAAGGACATTGAGAAGCTGCCAACTGGTCTTGTTTTTCCACCAAACTAGAGAGGCTTAGGTTATTATATCTCTGACTAGGGCTTCGTGTGAACAGTAAGCCATCTGATGTCTCAGATCGTCATTCATGTCAAAGTATTCGTGACATATGAAAAACACTGCTGTAGATTTGGCAATAACTTTGTTTGTGTGTGAGTTGTAGGAGAGTATACATCCACAGTAATAATGTTCTGATCTTGTAAGACCAGGATAAAAACATCTAGGCAAAATGCAAACGTTCATGAGACCCCTAGTCATCAAAATTGCTTCTGCCAAGAACTCCATGTTCGAAAAGAGCCTCACAAAGGGCCTCAATAACGAAATTCGTCTCCTCCGATCATCTATGTGACGTCTTTTCTTCTCACAATGTCGTTCTCATACAAAAATACTCCGAATGTAATGAAAGAGGCGTGCCTTGCCTGGCAAAGTAATTATAAACTACATTGAGAAGTTGCCAACTTGTCTAGTTTTTCCACCAAACTAGAGAGGCTTAGGTTATTATATCTCTGACTAGAGCTATGTGTGACCAGTAAGCCACCTGATGTCTCAGATGGTCATTCATGTCATTCGTGACATATGAAAAACACTGCTGTAGATTTGGCAACAACTTTGTTTCTGTGTGAGTATACATCCACAGTTATTATGTTCTGGTCTTGTAATACCAAGATGAAAACATCTAGCCAAAATGCAAACCTTCATGAGACCACCAGTCATCAAAATCGCTTCTGCCAGGAGCTCCATGTTCGAAAAGAGCCTCACAAAGGGCCCCAATAACGAAATTCGTCTCCTCCAATCATCTTTGTGACGTCGACGCTTCTTACAATGTCTTCTTCATACAATTATACCCCGAATGGAGTGAACTTATCAAAGAGACGTGCCTTGCCTGGCAAAGTAAGTATAAACGACATTAAGAAGTTGCCAATTAGTGGAGTGTGCTGTCGCTAGAGGCGCTGCGGCTCTGGTTCATTTGCATATCTAATATCGCACTGGCATATAATATAAATGAAACAGTCCGCCCCGTCGAGCGGGGCTCCAACTCTCCCAACGTGGGGCCTCCAAGCGTTACATCAAAAGCGAACTGCTAAAATTTAAACAATTTCGCGCGGTAACTTTCTCGCATTTATTAAACTATGCCAAGTTTTCGTATGGCTCTGAGATGAAATTGATTCATGGCACAGGGGGTGAGGGGATGGGTGTAAAGGAGGAAATAGAGATGGGTGGGGGACGTTCTATCTCACTTGGGGGATACTGAATAATGGAGAATAGATTGGAGGTCTCAAATTTTGATTTGTTGTACGTGAAGGGTTTCGAATTGGGGTGGAAATTTTTTTTGTATTCTTTTTCACCATTTTTATTTATATTTTTCAGGGTAGTCCAAATGTCTTCATGTTTCGAAAGTTGAGCTCGAAATATTTCAATTCGATTATTTACGTCCTATGTCTTTTGAAATAATAACTATTAAATGGCTTAACTTGAGCAATACAAATTTGCAATGTACCCAATTTCGGAGGTCACATATGAAGTTCAGAAATGGGAACAATTCGATCAATAGTTTTTTGAATAATTTTAGTTATTCTGCATTTGCAATTTTCAGGAAAGTCAAACTTAATAATTAATTATATTTCTAGGATAAAACTATAGATTTACGGAAAACTGACCCAACTAACGCAACTCTGAGTTCTTTCTTTACAATGAAAATAATTTGCGATACTCTAATCATATTTTCATCACAAAATTTTGCATTATATTTTAAGGTGTCATTTTTCAACCAAGTACTTCATTTAAGGTTGATTTGAGCTGTATTTTTGGAACTATTGGAAATAAATATTTCGAATGGTTATATCTGAAGAAAAACCAGTGGATTTTACCTATTCAGGAATCTCTTCTCCGTAATTAAGGCCCAGACTTATTTTACAAATATAATATATCTAGAAGGATTATTTCAGGATAAATTTTGTTTATCTCAGCTAGTTACTCGATTTTTATACAGTATGAAATCTAATATTAGTGTCCTCCACAGGTAATCCAGGGATCATTCAGAATTTTCGGGAATAGGACAGAAATAAATATACGAATGACTTCTGAAACATATATGCAGCTACGTTTCGCAGGTCTACACCTACTTCCTCAGGCTTAAAAAACATCAAATTGACACTTATACACTAGTACAAACAAAAAAATAAATCACCTCCAAGAAAATTGGAAGTTCTAAAACTAAAAAACAAATCCGGCATCAAACTCCGAGGTACAAGGCTAAATCCCAAGCTATTTTCTAAAATTCAGAAAGCCACACCAAGCCACAGAAAAAACCTAACCTAATATGGTCAACACAGAAAATCCTTCCCCTCGAAAGACGTCAAGTGATGAATATAATTGTCAACCACAAACACCACCAGTTTCTTCTTCTTATTAACATGTCATGTTAATGTACAATCATTTTCATTATTATAATTTATTTATTAATTACAATCTCACTCTATCTGCCTGCTCGGTAAAAATATGTATCTTGTCAAAGCTGAATTATATAGTTTACTAAGGTATATAGTATGTTAATTGAAAAGGTCGAATTCGTGAATTGGTATAATCCGCCTAAAGATATACTAATTAGAAATTATATTTTTTGATATTTCCTATAGTATATACAAATGAAGTCTAGTACTTCGTTTAAAAATAACAGCTTGAAGGATCCTGTCGAATTTCATCAGGATTATGCGATTAGAATATGGCAAAATATTTTCATCAGGAAGGGAAGCTTCAGTTGGCGTGTCAAATACGTGAATAGGTAACCACGACGGCAATTTGGTTAAAGGATTGGAGCTTGATATTACAGGTAAAATTTATGAAATGTGTAAAAATGTTTGGTAATCATGAGAATTATTTCATGACAAAGATGGTAAATTTCCATACTGTATATTGAATCAATTGACATATTTATGGTAAAAATTTTTCACTTCAGGTAGACAAGGAAAGAAGAAGAAGTTGAAGGGAGCACTGAACTTTCTGAGAAACACTGGTCATATGAACTTTTGAGATAATTTCCTTGATATCTAGAAAACGATCGGAGTAATTGAAAAATTCTGTTGGGATTCTATTCATGTTATTCAAAAAGTTTTAAAATTTTTTCAGAAAATAATTTTTTCTCGAAATTTTATCAGACTCTGACGACATTCTGCACGGACCTCAAACTTTTCATTTCACAACAGTGTACCAAACTTCAGTTCGATCTGGATTCAACTTTCAGAAATATCGAAAGGAATTATATCAAATTTTGTGGTTCTTCATCTGTTTCGTTGATATTTCCAGAATGACATAGAAAACACTGACTTTTTTTGATATAAGAAGAAATTACCGCTTTGCCAACGATTTTGAACATGAGCGCAAATTCTGCAGACTCCACGTCAGTGCTTTAGTATATTTCATTTCAAAAATTCTTCACCCAGATCATTGATTCCTAATTGATCACAAAAAAGAAAAACATTCCTCTTAACATCTTGAAACTAACGCTTCAGCGAAACTACAAATGGTTCTTCTGAGGCGCTATGAATACCAAATCTGCAAGTATTCAAGTCCATAACAACACGATAAAAGGGGATAGTCCCGTCTTTGTGAAGTGTCAATGATATAAATTGGAAAGAGTGTCCGTCCCGAGTTCCCGCAGGTCCCAAGGGACCGACTTGACCCGTGACGCAGAGCTGTGTCTGGCCGTCCTAGGACGATATGGGAAGGTATCCTTGCAGAGAGTAAGGGAGGTGACTTCATAATTCAGAATATCGACCGATAATTTGAGAGTTTTTCAGTTTATTCTCGATATTTTTTTGAAATTTAGGAAAAATTTACCCAAATGAATCTATGGGAGTTGAGCCACCACTTTCGTTCACCTATGTATCTGAAAAATCCTCGCTCGAAGGACCAGACTTGGTCGAAAGACCATCGTGGTCAGAGCGCAAATGTGGGTTACATTATCTATAAGTATCGATTGAACCTTATCTTGGGAGGATTTAGCATCATTTTTCAGGTTTTTTCTTGGTTTTTACTCCCAATATCTGAAACAAAATCATTAAAAATCAAATAAAATCGCCCTTGCGGATTTCAGCATTGAACTATTTGTCAAGGCAGTTTCTTGAAAAACAGATTTCTTAATGAACAAAACGAGAACAATATATCCTGCACACTTTCATTTCTGTCCGGGGACACGATAACTGTCCAACGGAGCAGGCTAGCGACTTGAAACTTTCAAGGAAGGCTGGACATTAGGATGTCGCGGTTGAATTTGTTAATGGGCAGAATCGGCCCAAAGGTTTCAGAGTTATAGTCATTTGAAATTTTGAGATGATTTCGCTGATATTTCAGGAGCTACTGAAGAGATTGGATTGAAATTTGGCATTCAGTTGGAGCATAATAATGCTTTGCCACTTTGAGCAGTATTCTGTCAAGATCGTCCTGTCGGTAACTCAAAAAAGGTTATTTTTTTTTGAAAAAATTTTTCGAAAACTGAAATCATATATGAAAAAAAAAATCTCGCTCAGACCTTAGGTTCCTTATTTCACATCCGCGTACCAAATTCCAGTTTGATACGATTTTAATTTTCAGATATATAAGAATTAAACTAAGTCAAATTTAGAGTTTTTTTCCTCGGTATCGTTGTTTTTTCCGCAATAACTCAAAGAATACTGACTCGATCATGATGAAACTTGACAAATAGTACGAAAAGGTCGATAAACAACTTTGAGCAAAATTTTGTTATTATCGTGACATTAGAACAATTCGAAAAGAATCTAGAAAAGCACGGACTTGAAGTAAATGGCTTTTACGCGCATGTTCAAATTTATTGACAAAGCGGTCCTATCCTTTGAACATGCGCGCAAAAGCTGCTGACTTCACGTCAGTGCTTTTCTAGCTTTTTCGATAATTATCCACCATATTTCAAGAAAATTCGGTACAGAGCTTGAAGTCAATACTTGACAAAAAACTGACAAATAGTATTGCACAAACTAGTGAGGCATTTTGTGATTTTCATGATATTAGTATAATGTCGATTGAATTCTATTTTATTTCTCTAATATTTCATGTTTAGCAATTTCCTTATCACATGACACTCTCGAAATTCTAAATGAACCTACAACCTAATGTTACTCATGCGAGTACCTATCAGATTCATACTCAAAGTGTATTTTTGGAAATATTAGGATAATTGAATTCTTGATAGGTATATCTATATAATCATTTATGAATTTGGCCTTTATAATTAAGGTTTTAATACCGTGTCAGTTAACGACAAGAAAGATTTGTGGAAAATTTCTTCTGTATCATGAAATTATTTTTTGTAATCGGTAGGTCAAGCAATATCGAGCTGGGTCAATGATCCTATGGAAGTCCTCCTCTTGTGAATATACAGAGTGTAACAGCCAAATGGAATAAATTCGATAACAATAAATGAGGGCGTGTTGGGAAAAACGCTCGGACACGTCGATTTGTAATTTCAAATGCGCATATTTTTCAAAAAAATAATATAATATAGGGTGTTCCATGTGACCGTGGCCAATACGAACTTTCTTATTTCAAATGCAAACCCCTGTATATTATTTATTTTTTGGATTCTTCAGAGAATTCTAGACACAATTCATGCACGATGTCGTATACCTATCTTTAACTATTTCGGAAATATTAAGTGTATTCAGATTTAGTGCAAAAATCAACGTTTTAAATAAAAATTATTTTATTTCACAAATTCGGTACATTATACTTAAAACCTAATAAGTAATACTAATTATATCTTAATAATTAAAAAAAAACAAAAAAAACATTAATGTCAATGTAGGAAATGTTCAAAATGCTCGCCGCGAACGTCTTGGCAACATGCTAATCTGGTGTAGAATTGTCTTCTAACGTTACTCAACATTTCTGAAAACACTTAATATTTCCGAAAAAGTTGAAGATAGATATTGGACATTGTACATGAATTATGTCTAGAATTTTCTGAAGAATCCAAAAAATAAATAATATACAGGGGGTTACATTCGAAATAAGAAAGTTGGTATTGGCCACGGTCGCATGGAACACCCTATATAATTTTATTTTCTTGAAAACTATGCGCATTTAAAGTTACAAATCGACGTGTCCGAGCGTTTTTCTTAACACCCCCTCATTTATTCGTTATCAAATTTATTCCATTTGGCTGTTACACTCTGTATAATATATAATAAATAGAATTGTGGACCAGAATTTCTCAGCTTATAATTGTGATCTAAAATGGTAAATGAACAAGCGTGAAAAAGCTCATTTATCTCAACGCTAGTATAATTTTCACGATTCATCTAGCGACCATTCCCCAAATTATAAATGCACAAAACACGTTGATTCCACGTTGACCACGGAAGTCTTAAAATTCCACACAGGTAAAGAATATAAGCCGCAACATCGTCAACCCCTTCGAACAACCAAAAACCACCCTAGATGCTCCCTTACCCGACGCATCAGCGTCAGGACAATCCACTGTATCTCGAGTATCAAACTGACCACCAAAACTGGTATGGTTTCCCATGACCTCGTGACATCAACTCTTCATTCATGTGTCCGGTGGTCCTTGCGTCTAGTCCAGTTTATAATAACAAACTGGTTTCAATTGTTGTTTCGGGATCGTATATTGAGTTTGGATATTCAAATGTTGCTTGTCCGGCCGTTGCTAGCGATATACGGCGGTTCTGCGAACGTACAGGGTGTCCTGTGACATCAGGATGGAATAAAATTGGAAACAGAACACGAAGATTCATTGCTCTCCTATTATTTCTTCTGATAAATATTCCTATCGCTTGAATTTCTGATATATTTTAAGATACGGCAACACTGGTGCGACAATGTCTAAATTTGATATGGTTATCGTGTAGTTTGATATTTTTGATGTTTTGAGACAAACAGTAACGCCAGTTGGTTAAATACTTCATGGATTTCGGCAATAAAGCCACATTCAAGTTTCATGAGTCAGGCACTCGCTCACGGACTGCATGCTGCAACGATGCCAAGAGCAGTGACAAATATGAGAATGCTCGAAATCTTTACGTGAATAGGAAAAAACGGTGTGTCGACAGGTAGTTTGGTTTTTGAGATGTATTCTATTTTTTGAGAGAGTGCGCAATGTTTTTTTTTTCCCATGTTTCCTTTTATTTGAGTTCTTTTTTTATTTCTAACTATTTCCACCCAAAAAAATTTTTCAGAAAAACGTACTGTGGCCCCTAATTGTTTCCCCGTTATATTCGGGGAACTAAAAGCTAATTAGGACGTTCGAATTCGTGAATGAGTAAAATCTGCCCAATGTCTGCGTAGATATACCTATTCAAAATTTTGTTTTCCTAGTATTTCCAAGAAAACAGATAAAATTGAATTAGAATTCAGTACTTGATTAAAAACCTATCAAACTGACGTGAATTCAGTAGTTTTTGCATGTTCACTTTCGGTAATATCCTCTGAACATGCACGCAAAAAGCTGCCGACTTCACATCAGTGTTTTTATGGGTTTCTTTTCGATAACGTACCGGATTTCAATTCGATCTCTTCTATATTTTTGGAAATATTGGAATCGTTGGGTGGATTTCACCCATTCACAAATTCGACCTTCGTTGATAAGGTCCAAACTTACTCTACAAATACCGAGTTTTTAAGTTGTTTCGTCTGGAAGTTATTGTGTTATTTCCAAAAATACAGATTAGATAAAATTGAAATCCAGTACTTCATCGAACAATTACAATTTGAAGTTTCATACAGAATTTAATGAAGATAATGTAATAGGAAGATCACAGAATATTGAATATTTGAAAAAAAAATTGCAAGTGTTTTTTGCGCGCATGTTCTAGGGGAACAGCGTGCTATCGTTTTGTCCAAATGTCTGTAATTTTGGATGATTGAGACGAAAATGGTCTCAATCGACTAGGTTGGACTCACTGATGACGAATCCGGTGTCAAAATTGATTCTGTCCGGCCGGCCGGTTGGCCGGCCGTAGACACGATAACTGTCGACAGCAGCAAGCTAGCAACTTGAAACTTTCAGCATAGGTTGCGCATCGGAATGCCGCGGTTAAGTTCGTTAATGGGCCAAATCGATCAAATAGTTTCGGAGTTATGGGCATTTGAAGTTTTGAAGTTATTTATTTTTTATTTCAGAAACTACCAGAGCGATTGGATTCAAACTTGGCAGTTAGGTGAAGTACAACGATGCGCAACTTTGAGCCAAATTTCGTCAGGATCATATTGTCAGTAATTTCTAAAAAAAATTTTTATCGAAATTTTTTTTTTCGGAAACCATTCATCATATCCAAAAAAAATTATACTTACACTTTGACCTTCTAATTTCACAGCAGTGTACCAAATTTCAGTTCGATACTATCATAAGTTTTGGAGATATGGGGAAAAAATATGTCAAATTTCGAGGTTTTCTTCTCGATATCGTTGATTTTTTCGGTATAACTCGAGAAATACTGATTCAGTCCTGATTAAACTTCACAGCTATTTTTATGATGCTGAAAGACAACTTTATGCAAAATTTCGTGATAATCGTGTTATTAGAACAATTCGAAAAAAAACATTTCTATGATTTTCTCATCATATCATCCTCATTAAATTCTGTATGAAACTTCGAACTGTTATTTTCGATGAAGTACTGGATTTCAATTTGATCTGATCTGTATTTTGGGAAATATTGGAAAAATAAAATTTTGATTTGGTATATCTACGGAATCATTGGGTGGATTTTACCCATTCACGAATTCGGCCTTCGTAATTAAGGTCCAAACCTTCTCTACAAATATCGAGTTTCTAAGTTGTTTCTTTCGGAAGTTATTGTGTTTACGCAGTCGGCCGTTAGGCTGACCGTAAACACAATAACTTCCGGAAGAAACGACTTAGAAACTCGATATTTGTAGAGTAGGTTTGGGGCTTAATTACGAAGGTCGAATTCGTGAATGGGTAAAATCCACCCAATGATTCCGTAGATATACCCAATCAAAATTTTATTTTTCCAATATTTCCAAAAATACAGATCAGATCGAATTGAAATCCAGTAATTTATCGGAAAAAAATTTCAAAAAGCACTGCCGTGAAGGCAGCAGCTTTTGCGCGCACGTTCAAATTCGTTGCTGAAGCGGTCATCTACATTGGACATGCGCGCAGAAGTTGCTGCCTTCACGGCAGTGCTTTTTGAAATTTTTTGAAATTGTTCTAATGACGCGATCATCACGAAATTTCGCACAAATTTGTCTTTTAGCATTTTCGAACTAGTTGCCAAGTTTTATCATGATTGAATTAGTACTTTTCGAGATATTCCGAAACGAACAACTATATCGAGGAAAATAACACGAAATTTTACATATTTTTTTCAAAAAAACTCCGGAAATGATAATCGGAGCGACCTGAAATTTGGTACACTTCTGTGAAACATGATCAAAACTTTTTTCCGAATATAATGAACAGTTTCGCAAAAAATTTTGAAACGTTTTTTTTTTCAAATTCACTGACAGTACGATGTCGAAACTTTGCAGAAGTTGAGCATCCAACCAACTTCGAAGTTTCAATCAAATCGCTTCAGTGCAAGCTACCCTTAAAGTTTGAGGTCAATAGGATTTTCCGTACGCCAGTAATCGTGTATACGGACGGCCGGCCGGACATAATCCATATCGACACCGGATTCGTCATCAGTGAGTCAAACCTAGTAGTTTGAGATCATTTTCTCTGCTCAAAATTCAAAATTACAGATATTCTGACAAAACAATAGCACTCTGTTCCCTAGAAAATGCGCGCAAAAATTACTGCTTGAAGATTCATACAGAATTTTGTAAGGACAATATGATCACCATATCATTTTATCAGGAAGTAAAGCAGCGTTTGGCAGAGTCAATACTTGAAAAGATGACAGCTTCGGCAACGAATTCAAACATGTGCACAAAAGCTGCTGACTTCACGTCAGTTTTTCCATAGATTCCTCAAGTTCGTAAGGAAAAGAAGATTTAGTTTTACGATCTGAACTATCATTATTTTCATCAACAAATTCAGAACGATTTTAGCTATATTATAAGCCCAAAACTTCCCCAAACCAATTCGCCCTCCCAAAACCACCCCTTTCTATTCAAATTCACCCAAACCCCGCGAATGAATCAAACTTTGAACGTTTACATTTTGCAAACGCGAACTTTCGTCATTAGAATACACACGATCGAGAAATTGAAACGAGAAAGAGCTCATCTCCTTCGCTCTGCAGCGACAAAGACGTTCCGCGAATTAAAATCGAGATTCGTCTAATTAGGGGCGCGGATGCGGCGCCATCTTGCGCTTCGCACTTTTCTTCTTCTTCGCCCGGCGTGGCCCACGTTCTTGGATCGGAGAGCAGCGCCTGCTGCGTTGCAGGTTATTAATCGGGAATATTTCTCCTTGCGGCGACGTTTTGAGACACGAGTTCCAATTTATCGTCTGATTAATGGGAGAAATTCGTTTCTTCTTGATCGGAAGCGTGTGACGCACAGCCTACTTGGTCTGGATGGCGCTAATTATATGGAGGAAAGTTCTGTGATCGAACGAGCTACGGTTTAGGAGGAAATATTCGGTGTTAAATTCTGGAGAGGTATTCTTGAGGTCTTGGGAGGGAGTCAGAACGAGTCGTGTCACTCATTTTCTATACAGGGTGGTTCAGTTTTGAGTGGGAAAATTTCTGGAAATTATTGAGTTTTCCTTGAGGAAAATTATTTTTTCATCGTTACCAAAAGGCTGTAGATATTTAGATGGTTATTTTTGGCGATATCTACCAGGTTTCACAACGGGAAATATGAGTGTGGTTTTGCCCATGAAGTTGCCAGTAGCACGTTGCTGGATATTTTTGATGATGAACTTTTTTAATTTCTCTAAGAATTGAATCCTTTTGCAATCCCCTCAACAAATTCGTGGAAAGAAAACTATCCAATGATTTTTGAGCCAATGTTCTGGGTAACGACGTTTTATCGTTTTGTCCAAATGTCTGTAAAATGCCTGAAATGGAGAAAATGGTCTCCAACGAATAGGCTGGACTCTCTAAGAATTGAACCCTTTTGCAATCCCCTCAACAAATTCGTGGAAAGAAAACTATCCAATGATTTTTGAGCCAATGTTCTGGGTAACGACGTTTTATCGTTTTGTCCAAATGTCTGTAAAATGCCTGAAATGGAGAAAATGGTCTCCAACGAATAGGCTGGACTCATTGATGAGGAATCCGGTTACAAAATCGATACTGTCCGGTCAGCCGTCTGACTGTGTGAACGAACTATTGATCTGACGATGAGGTGCGTTATTGAGCAAAATCGACCAAACAGTTCCGGAGTTAAAATGATTTTTGAGGTTATCCTCTCAATATTTCAGATTTGAGACCATTTTCGGGAAAAAAAATTGAAAATTACAGACATTTGTAGAAAACGATAGCACGCTAATTCCCAAGAATATGCGCGCAAGAATATAATAAAAGAACAGATATTTTTTTTCGAAGCTGCAACACCCTGTAATGTTGAGAGTTTAAGGATATGGGCAAATAAACTTATGGTTTCATTTGTACTTTTTTTCTCAATATCACCCTTAAGACTCCAAATCTTCAAGGATCAGCATGATAATAATTATAATAATAATAATAATAATAATAATTTTTATTGATCCTGTTTGATCCATTGCTGGATATATGACGTTTACAATTATATATAATATAAAATAATATAATATTATATTATAATAAAATATAATATAATATACTATAATATCTTATAATATAATATTATTATATTATTATATATTATAATTAACTACTCTGATATGAAATATTTTATGAATTACTTGTAATTAAAGGTGATTAAATTTCCGGAAACTAAAAATTCTTTAATTCGTCAAGAAGAAAAAACTGCACATTTAGAGACACTGAAAGTGTCCATTTCCCTCCCTTACTCCAACTGCAGGAGAACGCAACTAGAGAAAGAGAGAGAAGACACCTTCCTCACCTTCACCATTTCTCTAGCAACCCCTCCGGTCCCCGTGCGTCCCTCGGAAAATAAGAAACGCCTTGAAAACGTGAGGAAATAACCAAGGAAAATCATTTATTTTTGACCTGCGCACTCAGACGTTAAAGAGTCTTCCATTATAACTCAAAGAATTCCATCGATCGGGGGTGGCTATGAAGGGGTTAAGGGACGGGGTGGCTCCTTTATTTCTACGGAGATCGGCTTGAAATTGAAACAAAAGACGAACGGAGGGTGCGGCTGGTGGGAAAATGAAGATGATTATGTATTTTTTTGTTCTTGGAAACAGCGTCTTATCGTTTTGTCCAAATGTCTGTAATTTTCGAATTTTTTCCCGAAAATTGTCTCAAACGACTAATTTGAGGTTATTTCCGTGATAATTCTGAAAATAGTTGAACGATTGGATTGAAACTTGACGGTTAGTTAGAGTATAATGACGCGAAATTTTGTTGAGATCATACTGTCAGTAAATTGAAGAAAAATTTTTTTTTTTTTTTTTAATATCTGCTTCGGAAACTGTTTATCGTATTTGGAAAAAAAATTTACCTAGGCTTTGATATTCATAATTCACAGTAATATATCAAATTTCAGTTCGATACGATTTTATATTTTGGAGATATTGGGAGAAAATATGTCAAATTTCGTGGTTTCTTACTCGGTATCGTTGTTTTTTCTGGAATACTGAAAAAAAAACAGAAAATCACTGCCCTGTCCTTCGCTCATGTACAAATTTGTTGACAAAGCCGTCATTCCCTTTTAACATGCGTGCAAAAGCTGCTGACTTCGCGTCTGTACTTTCAAGAAATGTGGCAAAAGACCAATATGCGTTTTCGGTGGAAAAGATTTTTCAGTGTTATTACCAGTGGCTTCTATAAGAAATGTCAACTAATTAGACCTTTTTGAATGATATCATGTACGTTTCTGTGTATTTCTTGGAATTTAAATTATTTCCCGAATCTCGCTCGCAAGCAAAAACCATTTTTGGACATGGTCAAATCATTAGTTGGCAAAATTCTAGAAAACCATATACGTGAAGTCAGCAGGTTTTTGTGCATGTTCAAACTCGTTGCCATAGGAGTAACTTACTTATGTATTGACCTCGCCAACGTAGCTTCACTTCCTGATAAAGAAATTGAAATTTCATGCACATCTTTTTTTCTTATTGTTCCGATGATATCGTGTCATTGGAACATTATATACCAAACTTTATACATCAGCATTTACCGAATTTTATCATGATTGGACCATTTTCCAGTTATTCCTGAAATAAAAATAATAACAATACCAAAATCTGCGCAAAATAATATAATCTCTGATTATTAGTTACGAAAAAAAAATCATGACAGATATATGTAATAATTTTTCTTCATTTGCTTACGAAATTTCCCAAAAATTTGAGAGTCGGTATTCGACAACTAAGTATCAAGCTTCAATCCGATTTCATCAGTAGTTCCTGAAATGGGGTGAATAACTCCAGAAATTCAAATGAAAAAAACTCCATAACAATTTGACCAATTAATTATTTTCGTTAACTCAATCAACCGTCTGAGTTTGATACGCAACCTATTAGGTAGTTTGAAGTTGTTAGCTTTTTTTTCTAAAATTATCATGCCAACAGCCAGCCTGCAGATCAGAATCGATTTTGACCTTAGACTCTTCATTTTCGAGTCCAACCTACTCGTTTGAGATCATTCTGTACGAACAATCTGTACAATCTCGGGATAGGTTCAAAAGATTTTTCAAAAAAAGGAAAGCAATGATCGAAATCTGAAAAAAAATTAAAAATATGAAAAGATTCCTGTTGTCATAGAAGGAGAACTTTTAATTGAATCTATTCAAAAACATGAGACTGAATATAAAATGATAGATCTTTACAGAAGAAATCAATCATCAGGTGGGTAAGTATTTTTACATTAACCAAAAAGAATAAAAAAAATTCAGAGGGGCTGCTTCAGCAGAATGAATGCTATGAAGCTTCAACAAAGGTCAGATAACAATATCTTACTCAAATGTCTGTTGAGAGTTAATACATTTCCACAAAATTTGGATCGTTTCAAAAGACAAAATACGATAGTTATAAAAATTGTGTAGAGCATAATATCTTGTCGGGTTCTGGAGGATTTTGTTCATTTGAAATGAATCGAATTGCATTGCAGTTATTGGTACGAATATTCATAATATTTCTGCTCATGATACGAAAAAGATTCTCATTCTATCATGACTGCTTTTATTTCATTCGTATCCTCAAAATGTTCGATAAAGTTTCCTTTGTATTTTACAGAAACCTGTAGTCGGCGAGACCTGGTTGGTTCCAATTATATCCGGCAGTATGCGACAGAAAATATGTATCGATTTTAACTTTAGTTCAAGCACCCCCTAACAGATGTCGCTGTGAGAAAGATCAACCCTTCAAATATTCCAGATGTCCCATGAGTCGCCAGGGTAGGAAAATTCTTTGGGAGCAGAACTCAGATGCGTTCATTTTATTCCAATGAAGACAGAAATATTATTTTTTGACCAACCCTTTATCAGGTACCTATACATTATTTTACTTATCAATATGAAAATTTATCGATACTCACAGACATGGGAAAAACCAGTGAAAAAGCGTTGAAAACTGTCCACGTGTCAATATGAATTCTGTCTGTCTGTGAATCGTCTTGAAAATTTCAGGGTAGATTTGAAGCCTAAATATCTTGGTTAAGTTATTTAATGGGCAAAATCCGCAGAACGACTTCGAAGTGATACCCATTTTAAGTTTTGACAATATTTCCTCAGTATTTATAGAGGTTCATTTGCGTAATCAGATTCGAACTTGGTACATAGTTGGAGAATGTTGACCTGCACACCTATGCTACATTTTTTGAGGTTTATATTGTTGAAAAAAGTCTGAAAAATATTTTTCAGATTTCGATGGAATTTAACTTCTGATATAATCTTCAAATTCGCTATACAGATATTGGGGTCTTAAATTCTTTACTTTCGGAAGAAACGCCTTAGAGACTCGATATTCGTACAGTAAATAATCCATCGAAACATTATTTCCACTCTTTAAGTTTGGTTTGATTGGTCCTTGACAATTTGTTTCCTAGAACATGAGAGCAAAAATGACTATGTTGATACAAAATTTCGTGAGGAAATGGCTTCTCATGTCAACCATCATATGCAAGTTTTCCCTCGTGCCTTTTTAGAAAATTTTCCATTTATCATTCCAGAACTTTTTAATAACTTCAAAATCGTACAATTAAACCAACAATACAACAAGGACGACTTCTACCCAGGCTAAAAAAGCATCATGATGGAAAACTAGAGAAAACTCAAGCCGTGTTTTCCTGTGCGGAAATTCACCTCGTAACATGTTCCTGTAGACTCGTGATATTTCATAAAATAAAAGTTTGCGAATTAAAACTCCGTATGTGAATTCAGATTATAGCGTTTTTGCGAGTGAAGCAGGTTTTGTTTTTGATTGTTTCGCTCAGATCCGGCATGATGAGTGGATTGGGGTGAATGGGGGGATGCAGGGGTTGTTAAGTTGCTTTTAGGGATATTTCATTTCGACGAAATTCAGTAATTATTACCAAGATTGCGACATGTAATTTATGATTTTATTTGTTATATTATTCTCAACCCCTAGAATCAGGAAGCAAACATGAAGTTATTCTCGCCTTAGATTTTAAAAGAGAAAATCCATCTAAATGGTACAATAAAAATTTTATTTACACCAAAAAATTCTTGAAATAAAATACATAACTTGGTTGTGAAATGACTGATTGCATTTCACATTTCACTTATTCAATTGGGCCATTTCATCCTGAAATATGAAGTTTCTGAGAGAATAATCGAAGGTAACTTTTAATGCACGATACTATTTTTTAACTGAACACTCAGTATCAGCAAGATCGGATTAATAGTTTGAGAAATATGACATATTAAAAAAAATTATTAAACTCTTCATTAGCTTTTTGATTTCTGAGCGAAATACCAAAATTTAAACTTATTGAGAATCAGCGTCTTGAAACTAATTAGGGGAAATAATGGTTAATGGAGAAAGGAGCTTAAGTAACGGGACACAAGGACGAATATCCATCGATAAGTCAACAAATATTCCACCCTGATCAGAGGTAATCATCCAATCAAACGAAACAATGCACCGAAAAAGCGGTTCTTACCGATCATCAGAACGTCTCACCTAGGAAGTTTCAGATGACACTCTGGATACTTATGTCCTAGTCGACAAAATATTGTAGTATTAAACTACATTTTCCAAATTAAGACGGTCTTATGATCGGTAAGAACCATGAAACTACAGGAATTTTTAGACATCGCTATCATCAGGGTGTAGATGCTTTGGTTGATTGATTGAGTTTATCAAGTTTTCGTTTCATTTATTTGTTAATTGTTTATTATAATTATTAATGAAGGCCTATTATTATTATTATTATAATATTATTTGAAGATTAGCTCTAAGTAAGGTGGAATATTTGTTGGTTTATCGACAAATATTCGTCCTAGTGGTTATGTTAGTTAAATATTAATAATGTTCTTCAGCAATCACTTTAATCATATTTCAAACGGTTTCCTTTTCCTAGTTGTAGACTTGCCTTATTCCTTATGTTTTCCCTCAAATGCACCGTTTTGAATATATTCGACGTTGAATGTTATAAAATCTGATAAAATTCGAGAATCTCTCTTATATTTGTGAATTCGCCACCGAATACACCGTTATTCATCTATTTTGTGACCTGAGTATAAAAATAGATACTAGGTTATAAATCTATGGGGTTCACTCAATGTGTTTTTAGGTTAGCTGAATGATTTCTTATAATTAATTTATAAATTTGATGAGAATAAGGATAATTGTAGAATTTTCAAAATGAGAATGGGTAAGGATGGAACTGTATGTAATCTTATTTTGGAAACAATTGGATATTGCTTGAATATCAACTGTAAGATCACTGTTTCAATGGCCAAGTGTAGTGAAAGGTTTTCGATACATTGATATCGGAAAAAGCACCAAAGCATATTAATTTAGTGAGTAAATGAGTTTTCTGAATCATGTTTCTTTGAATTTTAATCAATGAATTGGTTATTCTGCGGAATAGATCGCCGCAAGAGATATTCGTGGTAAAATTGCAAACAACGGAGTGTGTATGCACCTTTAGAAATATTCGAATGCTTATAACTTTTTACCTGAGCAGAATCTGAAAATATTACAAATGAAAAAGTAGAGGAATCTCTGAAACTTAAACACTCACCCTGTATACGAGGTTTATTGGAAATTATGAGTGTTGCTGACATTCGAATATGTGCCCTATATCGCGTTATTGTGAAGTTTACATTGAGAATGACGTGTTGAACTTTTATATGATGACGCCATGTCATAACTAAACGTTCCCATTCATTATTATCACCAAGAAAAACTCTGAATATTCAAGAATTCCTCACATTTCCACTACATGCACCCTCAAATTTAAATTTGAAACAATCATTCTTCTCTCCTATTACGACGTCTTGGCGTTATCCATAAATATATTTCTACCGTCTTCACAAAGAACTCTCCTAATACGGCATCTAGCAATAAGACTGCGGCAATTTATCAAATAAATAGCGCACCATTGTTGTTCGTGTCTGAGTCGTATCTCGAGAAGATAGGGAAACGCTTTTAAAATATGGATAGGAATTTATCATCTTCGTTTTCTGAGGTTCGAACGTCCCCTGGGCTCGAAATGCAAGGGATGATGAATTGTTTCTTAGAATTTTTTTTGGGGGGTTTCTTAGGACTAGTTTTGAAGGAGAATGTGTGAGACTGTGAGGAGTTAGAGCCCTTTGAAATTTTGAGGTTATTTCCGTGATAAGTCAGGACCTACGGAAACGATAAAATTGAAACATAACAGTTAGTTGGAGGTTAAAGACGCGCAACTTCCTGCGAAATTTTGTTGAGACCGCGCAGGCAGTAAATTGGAAGGAAAATATTTTCAATATTTTGTGCGAAAAAAATTTTTTTTCGAAAATTGTTCATCATATTCGAGAAAAAAATTCGCCTTAGCCTTGAGCTTCATATTTTACATTAGTGTACCAAATTTCGATACGCTTATTATTCTTCTTGGGGATATTAGGAAAAAATATGTGAAATTTCATGGTTTCTTCCTCGATATCGTTATTGTTTTCGGAATAACTCCAAAAATACCTATTTCATCGTGATAAAACTTAGCAGCTAGTTTGAAAATGTTGGTGATCAACTTAGTGCAGAATTTCATGACGATTGTGTCCTCAGAACCAATCTTCAAAAAAAATTGATTTTCTCACTAAATTTTCAATATTTGCTGTGGTCGGTCGTTAAAACTCGATACTTGTAGAGTAGGTTTGGGGCTTAATTACGACGGTCGAGTTTTATGAATGGGAAAATCCGCCCATTGATTCCGTAGATATACTCATTCAAAATTTTGTTTTTCCAATATTTCCAAAAATACAGATAAGATCGAATTGAAATCCAGTACTTCATCGAAAAAACCTAAAAACGAAGAAGTGGACATGCGCGCAAAAGCTGCTGACTTCACGTCAGTGTTTTAAAGGTGTTTTATTATGTATATATGATAACTTCTCCGATATAAATATGATATAATAAACCAAACCTTTTGGAAATATGCTTGCAACATTCTCTATATCCCAGTCCACCGAAAATTCTGATAGCTCTTCCCTGTAATCTGGCAATGGATTAAAGACGAGGAGGGTTATCCTATAATATAACACAATATTTCAGTTCAGATACCACGATGAGATCTCAAACGACTGGGTTGGACTTTCTGATGAGTACATGAGAGGATCCAGAATTTTTTTTTTTAATTCTGTCTTTCGACAGCTTTTCATCGAATTTCGATAAAATTCCTCAAACACGCTTATAGTTCAAAACATTGTACCAAATTTCAGTTCACTCATATGTTAATTTCTGGAGACACTGCCAAGAATTATGTCAAATTTCGTTTTATATATATTCTTTTGAGAACGAGCATTACATTCTTTGATATATCACAGTGTTAGCAGAGGAAATGTAAACGGGGTACCATACATTTTTGCGTATGATACAAGAGCACAGATAAAAACCTCAGGAAAAATTCTGTCTCCCTGTATGAATGTACTAATTTGTTTATAGATGATGGATGGCATCTTTTTCATTGGAAAATAATTTTTTCGTGGTTTATCCTCAGCACCGTTGTTAATTACGAAAAAAACCAAAAAAAGGCTGATCAGAAAATGTTGGTAAATACTAATGCAAAAGGTTTTGCGAAATTTCACATCAATTTTGAAATTTTTTTTGGGTGAAAATTTCAAGTTCTGGAGAAAATTCATTTTATATAAGGCCGTTTAAAATCAATAATTATTGGACTGAAAACGAATGCGTAAATAATGATTTAGATGCCTTTCAAACGGAATTCAAAAATGAGAATTCTGAATTTATTATTTCTCTTTTTGCGCGCATGTTCTAGGGGAACAGAGTGATATCGTTTTGTCCAAATGTCTGTAATTTTGGATGATTGAGCCGAAAATGGTCTCAATCTACTAGGTTGGACTCACTGATGACGAATCCGGTATCAAAATCGATTAAGTCAGGCCGTCCGGCCGTAGACACGATAACTGTCGACAGAAGCAAGCGAGGAACTTGAAACTTTCAGGATAGGTTGCGCATCAGAATGCCGCGATTAAGTTCGTTAATTGGCCAAATCGATTGAATAGTTTCGGAGTTATAGGCACTTGAAGTTTTGAAGTTATTTATTTTTCATTTGAGAAACTACTTGAGCGATTGGATTCAAACTTGGCAGTTAGGTGGAGTATAACGACGCGCCACTTTGACCCGAATTTTGTCAGGATCATATTGTCAGTGAATTTAAAAAAAATTTTTTTTCGAAATTTTTTTTTTTTTAATTTTTTTTCCGGAAACCATACATCATACCAAAAAAAATTCCACTCGCACTTTGAGCTCCGTATTTCACAGCAGTGTACCAAATTTCACTTCGATACGGTTATAAATTTTGGAGATATCGGGAAAAAATATGTCAAATTTCGAGGTTTTCTTCTCGATATCGTTGATTTTTTCGGTATAACTCGAGAAACACTGATTCAGTCCTGAGAAAACTTCACAGCTAGTTTTGAGATGCTGAAAGACAACTTTATGCGAAATGTCGTGATATACGTGTCATCACAACAATTTGAAAAAAAAATTTCTATGATTTTCTTATCATATCATCCTAATTGAGGTTTGCATGAAACTTCGAACTGTTATTTTTCGATGAAGTACTGGATTTCAATAGACGACTTCGGCCCAAGTTGCCAACCCACAATTTACTTAGCAAGTTTACTTTCACTGGGGAACGGGAATTTCAAGACAAATTCGACATGATAAGGTTCGCGTGATTTATAAATACCAGTAAAACATGCATCGGCTCTTCAAACCAGATAATTCCTTCCAAATATAGGTTTTTGTTAAGATCGTCCCCGATTGGCTGAAATTTAAGTTGGGATTCCTGATTTCATGCAAACAGTGTCAATTTTCATAGGATACGTTCCGAAAATCAACTCTGTTGTTTCGGTTGTCGATTTTCCGCTCCGTAAATATGAAATATTCGGATGGTTCCTGGAACAAGCGCGTGAAAAAGGTTATTTACGGAATCTGGTTGATGAAAATGCGGTCAATTTACTGTCACCAGAACGATTTTCTATGGTAAATATCCATAGCATAGAACAATCATGTTTACTTTAGGTTTGTTTTGGTTCCGAGTTCAGAACCACAGACTATTGGTCTATGCTAGAACCGTCCCGAACAGATCTGAACTCGGAACCAAAACAAACCTAAAGTACACATAGATTGTTCTATGCTATGGATATTTACCATAGAAAATCGTTCTGGTGACAGTAAATCGACCGCATTTTCATCAACCAGATTCCGTAAATAACCTTTTTCACGCGCTTGTTCCAGGAACCATCCGAATATTTCATATTTACGGAGCGGAAAATCGGCAACCGAAACAACAGAGTTGATTTTCGGAACGTATCCTATGAAAATTGACACTCTTTGCATGAAATCAGGAATCCCAACTTAAATTTCAGCCAATCGGGGGCGATCTTAACAAAAACCTATATTTGGAAGGAATTATCTGGTTTGAAGAGCCGAGGCATGTTTTACGGTTATTTATAAATAATGCGAACCTTATCATGTCGAATTTGTCCTGAAATTCCCGTTCCCCAGTGAAAGTAAACTTGCTAAGTAAATTGCGGGTTGGCAACTTGGGCCGAAGTCGTCTATTCGATCTGATCTGTATTTTTGGAAATATTGAAAAAATCAAATTTTGATTGGGTATATCTACGGAATCATTGGGTGGATTTTACCCATTCACGAATTCGGCCTTCGTAATTAAGGTCCAAACCTTCTCTACAAATATCGAGATTCTAAGTTGTTTCTTTCGGAAGTTATTGTGTTTACGCAGTCGGCCGTTAGGCTGACCGTAAACACAATAACTTCCGGAAGAAACGACTTAGAAACTCGATATTTGTAGAGTAGGATTGGGGCTTAATTACGAAGGTCGAATTCGTGAATGGGTGAAATCCGCCTAATGATCCCGTAGATGTACCCATTCAAAATTTTATTTTTCCAATATTACCAATAATACAGATTAGATCGAATTGAAATCCAGTAGTTCATTGAAAAAGAAATTTCAAAAAGCACTGCCGTGAAGGCAGCAGCTTCTGCGTGCATGTTCAAATTCGTTGCTGAAGCGCTCATCTACATTGAACATGCGCGCAAAAGCTGCTGCCTTCAGTGCTTTTTGAAATTTTTATATTCATCATCAGCAAGTGTAGGTTATCGAGACTAAGTACAACATACATATTATATCGCATCAATTACCGGGACCCTTTCATTCGAACATTTGAACGTCATAGTCCACTTGAAAACACTAATAAATAATAAGTAGACGAAAGCCAAGCTTTATTTAATGTCTTGTAGACCCCGTATTTTTGAATAAAGACAAACTCCCAACACACTGTCACTCCACCTTTCCAATATTTTTTTGATTCAATCGACAGCAGATACCCCTGTACATAATACCCGTAATTATCGATCCAGCCCACGAAATTAACTTTTGTCGTTCGAGGTACTCACGCTTTTTTACTAATAACCCATCTTTGTGAACCCAGAAATCAATAATTGGTCACAGAGACCTTTTGTCAAAGGTTTCTCGATCCGGATCCGAGAGACCATCAATTTGGCACCATATGTTAGGTTATGGACCGACGCATGCACGTTGGTGTCTTTTTTATCAGAGATTTCCTGGTGTAAAGGTGAGGGTAACATTTAAAAATACGAGGAAACAGATGGTTGTAATGAAGGAAAATCTGTTGAAAGTTCGGTTACTTTTATCGGTATCGATGAACTACGTGGGGTTACTTATACACTGGGATGTATAAGAAATCGAACAGAAGGGTTTTTGATACTTGGGCTCAGGTACTTTTGATCTAATGAGGTCAGGATATCTCGAACAATGACCAATTTTACCTGAAAATAATTAAGATCAGACGAATTCTCCCTATGGATTGAGTCTTTTTGCGCGCATGTTCTAGGGGAACAGCGTGCTATCGTTTTGTCCAAATGTCTGTAATTTTGGATGATTGAGCCGGAAATGGTCTCAATCGACTAGGTTGGACTCACTGATGACGAATCCGGTGTCAAAATTGATTCTGTCCGGCCGGCCGGCCGGCCGTCCGTAGAGACGATAACTGTCGACAGAAGAAAGCTAGCTACTTGAAACTTTCAGGATAGGTTGCGCATCAGAATGCCGCGGTTAAGTACGTTAATGGGCCAAATCGGTCGAATAGTTTCGGAGTTATAGGCACTTGAAGTTTTGAAGTTATTTATTTTTTATTTCAGAAACTACTCAAGCGATTGGATTCAAACTTGGCAGTTTGGTGGAATATAACGACGCGCAACTTTGAGCCAAATTTCGTCAGGATCATATTGTCAGTAAATTTAAAAAAAATTTTTTTTCGAAATTTTTTCCCAAAAAATTTTTTTTCCTGGAAACCATTTATCATATTCGAAAAAAAGGTCCACTCACACTTTGAACTTCATATTTTGCAGCAGTGTAATAAATTTCAGTTCGATACGATAATAAGTTTCGGAGATATCCGGAAAAAATGTGTCAAATTTCGAGGTTTTCTTCTCGATATCGATTATTTTTTCGGTATAACTCGAGAAATACTGATTCAGTCTTGATGAAATTTCACAGCTAGTTTTGAGATGCTGAAAGACAACTTCATGCGAAATTTCGTGATAATCGTGTCATCAGAACAATTTGAAAAAAAAAATTTCTATGATTTTTCTTATCATATCATCCTCATCAAATTCTGTATGAAACTTCGAACTGTTATTTTTCGATGAAGTACTGGATTTCAATTCGATCTGATCTGTATTTTTGGAAATATTGAAAAAATAAAATTTTGATTGGGTATATCTACGGAATCATTGGGTGGATTTTACCCATTCACGAATTCGGCCTTCGTAATTTAGGTCCAAACCTTCTCTACAAATATCGAGTCCCTAAGTTGTTTCTTTCGGAAGTTATTGTGTTTACGCAGCCGGCCGTTAGGCTGACCGTAAACACAATAACTTCCGGAAGAAACGACTTAGAAACTCGATTGTTGTAGAGAAGGTTTGGGGCTTAATTACGAAGGTCGAATTCGTGAATGGGTAAAATCCGCCCAATGATTCCGTAGATATACCCATTCAAAATTTTATTTTTCCAATATTTCCAAAAATACAGATTTGATCGAATTGAAATCCAGTAATTTATCAGTAAAAATTTCAAAAAGTACTGCCGTGAAGGCAGCAGCTTTTGCGTGCATGTTTAAATTCGTTGTTGAAGCGGCCATCTACATTGAACATGCGCGCAAAAGTTGCTGCCTTCACGGCAGTACTTCTTGAAATTTTTTGAGGATAGTTTTAGCAATTGAATTGAAAATTGGCAGTTAGTATATTCAATAAAAAGTTTCTCGAACTCTTTTCCTTGAAACTGTTTTTCAGTAAACTATGCATCAAATTCCGATGAGATTCTGAACAGACCTTGAACTCTATTTTTCACAACAGTTCACGTAAGTTCAGTTCGATCCAATTATAATTTCTGAGATATTGGGAAAAAATATGTCGAATATCATGGTTTTTTCCACAGATTCGTTGTAAGGTATTTCCGAAATAACTCAAAAATAATTGACACAATTTTGATAAAACTGACTTACTAGTTTGACGATGCTGATGTTCATCTCGAAATTTCGTGAAGATCATGTCATGGAATTTATTTTGAAATAATCTTACTCTGCGATATTTAGATTATATTATCCTGATAATTTTCCAATTAACTGCTGGATTTAAATTCAATATAGTCGTCATTTTTTGAAAAATTGGAGAATTAATGTCTGTAATTTTCGAACTTTGAGCCGAAATCGGTCTCAAACGACTAGGTTGGACACACTGATGAAGAATCCGTGGTCCAATTTGATTCTGTCTGTCCGGCCGTACGCGCTCTAACTTCGTCTAGAGTCTTGAAATTTTAGGGTTAGGTTCGGAAACTAAATATCTCGGTCAAGTTCGTTAGAAAGCAAAATTAGCCGAACATTTTTGGAGTTATATATTCATATGAAATTTTGAGGTTTTTTCCGCGATATAATAATAATAATAATGTAACATAATCACAAGGACGAATATCCGTCGATAAATCAACAAATATTCCCCCTTGATCAGAGCTAATCATCCAATCAACCAAAACACCTACACCGAAGAAGCGGATCCAAGTAGAATGACTACAGCTGTTTCACAATTGTTATTGATCGTCAGGTCAACTTAACATCCAAGTTAAGTTGACCTGATGATCAATAACAATTGTGAAACAGCTGTAGTCATTCTAATTGGATCCGCTTCTTCGGTGTAGGTGTTTTGGTTGATTGGATGATTAGCTCTGATCAAGGGGGAATATTTGTTGATTTGTCGACGGATATTCGTCCTTGTGATTATGTTACATATTATTGCTGGAGCTCTGTTCTTCTCCAAGAAACCAATTACTATCCTAATAATAATAATAATATTGTATTTATTTCACCAAATTGAACCTCAAGGGGAAGTTCACCAAGAAGGTGCTCTACCACTTAATCTCAAGAAGTATTGATTGGATCGAATTCAAACTTTGTTAGTAGTTCTTGAATACCAACGCGCAATTCAGTGCAAAATTTCAAATGGATCAAGTGGTTAAAAATTCTCAAAAAAAATGTTCATTCGAAAAATTCCTGAATTTCTTGTTGGAAAGGTTTTTGTTTTCTGAAAGTGTGGATGGTATCTCAATGAAATTTGGCACAGACATCAAAATCAGTATTCAACAACTAAAGTTCAAATTTCAATTCAATACGTTCATTACTTTCAGAGATATATGAAGAAAAAATATGTCACATTTCGTTGTTCGAAATTTTGACGTTATTTCCTCAATAATATCTCAAGAAGAACCAATGCGATCACATCGAAACTTTGTCATTAGTTGGAGAATATCAACAAGCAACTCACTGCGAAGTTTTGTGCTAATCCAATCGTTAAAACATTTCGAAAAATTGTTCTTCGAAAATTATCCACATCTTCATCGGAAAAAAATATTTTTTTCTGAATTCATTAACCAGATTTCGTTTGATCTGACTGAAAACTTGTGGTATACCTTGAAGTCTGTGTTTAAAAGCAGTACTCCAAATTTCAGTTCTAGTAGATATTCATTTTCGGAGATATTGAAAGATTGATGTTATTTCCTCAATATCTTAAGAAGAACAGACGCGATCAGATTCAAAATATGTGGTTAATCGAGGAATTCCAACGCATGACTCAATGCAAAGTTTGTTGAGGATCGTAGAGGTAGAAAATTGTGGAAAAGTTTCAGAAATTTTTTAAATTTTTGTTGAAAAATTTTTTACCGGGAACTATTCATCAGATTTCAATAAAATTGGTAAAAACCTCAAGTCAGTATTTTACAACAGTGTTTCAAAGTTCAGTTTGATGCGATATTTATCTTAGGAGATATTGGGAAAAAATGTGTGGAATTTCCTGGTTATTTCAACCTAAAAAACACTGGAATAATGATTTCACCATTTCGCGAATTCGGCTTTCCTAATGGAACAGGTTCAACGAATATCCAGTCTCATAATGTATTTTCATTTTACGGTTGACAGTTGGGCCGACCCTAACCACAATAACATCCGAAAAAAACAATTTATAGACTCGATATTTTTTCAGCAGGTTTGAGGGTTGAAAGAGAAGGTTGTTTTCGTGAAAACTTGAAATGATTCAGAGATATTTCCATTCGAAATTATTTTTTCCCAATACTACCAATAATGCAGATGTGATTTTTTCTCCCAAAGGAGTCGAAATGTCTCCTGAATTTTTTTACTTCGATTTCAAGCTCGAAATTATTCACACTTCATTCAATTAGTATAGAATATAACCATTTTCGGTCATAATAAAACAGTTTCGGAACTTTGGGTTGAATTGAATGTATTTTTCGGACACGTATATGTCTTTAAGTGGAGGAATTTCATCAAAATACTCCAGCAACAGTTGCTCATGAGTTTTAAAGAATAATTTGTTTGAAGTCAACTAAAGATTAATGGATTTTTTTGAGAAATTCTTTACTGAAACTTTTTTGATTTCAATAAGAAATATCCACTTTATTTCGAACACCTTCCCATCTCTAAGTCATCAGGAAAATCCCTGGTTTTCCTTGGCACGAAATGAAGTATTCAGAAAGACATTTCCGGGGACAAAACGACCGGCTTATGGGTTTCAAAACCTGGAGTTTGCAGCATTAGACAACTTTCTTTGTTAATCCTTTCTACATGCCACATGGGAAAGGATTAGCGAGAACATTAGGAAAAGTCGGATGAAAATGGGGTTTCCAGGAAAGATTTTTCGAGGAAAGAATCTCGAACCGCGGTATTTTGAAGTGATTTTCATATTATAGATCTGTTCTAGGAAAAACGAACAGTCTGGAATATTTAAAGCTTTCCTTGAAGTTTGTTAAGTTTATAAGTTATCATTTGGAATGAATGTGATTTTAGAAATTTTTCGATGGTAGGACAGGTGACTTCAAATTCACAGATAAAGTCAAACATTCGAATGCAAAGTATTGTTGGAAATTTGAAAAAAAGAATCCAACTCCTCCAAATTTTCGATTTTTTTATTTGTTAAAATATCTGATAGCTTTTGCTGGAATTCGCCACAAATCTTCATGTCGATATTCAACACTGAAGTCAGAATTGCATTTCGAACAGATATGTATTTTTGAAAATATTGTCGAAATAATACTTGAAAATTTCAGTGAGGGATTTTTTGAGAGGATTTTGCATTATATTTCATAGTTCATCTCAGGTTTTTACTCACAATATCTGAAAAAAAATAGTGAATATTAAAAAAAATCATTTTTCATAGAAATCCCCCCTGATTTTATATACAGGGTGATTCCGAAGGAGACCGTCAGATTATAGGATAAGTTTACACTAGTCAAGACAGTCTCGAAACAATGTTTGGTTTATGGTTGGGGGTATCTGTTGAGAATATACAGGGTGATTTGTCCGATTCGACCGATTCTACTTTTATTGATAACTTTGGCATGGCTCCTTCGTTTTCAATGAAATTTTCAGCGAAGTACAATATTGATAAGCATATTCATTAATTCCAAAGTTTTTTTCAAAATTAGCGGTTGTTATTGTGATAATTCCAGGTAAATTGTGCAGGTTGAAAAAAACGCTGTACATTGCGTTTCCAAATCTACGCTATCTGTTTACGATTATACTATAATAAGTCATTATTTGAGAGTTTTTGTTTTTTGGCAAATTTTTAGTTTTCTGAGAAAATTTCATCAAAAAAAGACAATGTCGAAATTTCGCTCCAATCGATTCTACTTTTATTAATAGCTTTGGTATGGCTCATCCAATTTTGATGAAATTTGCAGTGTAAAACAATCTGAATGAGTACATTCAATAATCGTAGCAGTACCTAAAAATACAGGGTTGCAATTGCGATAATTTCAGATTAATTGTGCAGTTGAAAAACCACCTTGTACATTGCTTTTCCAAAACTTTCTTACTCGTTTCAGATTCTTCAATGATATGTCATCATTCCTAGGTTTTTAATTTCTTTGGCACACATCCAGTTTTCCTAGAAAACATTTTTGAAGAAGAGCATGATGAAATTTGGCTCACGAGCAGTGAACGTATTCCGCACTAGGTAGGAAAGCTGTATCATCCAAGGATGCGAAGCAGTTCTTCAGTTCTAAAATATTCTTTTCAAATTCCAAATTCATATTTAATTGCTTACATTCTGTATGAAATCATTCAATTCAGAATATATTTCGAATTTGAAAAGAATATTGTAGAAGTGACGAACAACTTTGCATCCTTGGACGATACAGCTTTCCTACCTAGTGCGCAATACTCTCACTGCTTGTTGGCCAAATTTCGATTATGCTCTTCTTCAAAAATGTTTTCTAGGCAAACCGGAGGTGTGCTAAAGAAATTAAAAATCTCTAAACAATGACATATTATTGTAGAATCTGGGACGAATAAGAAAGTATTGGAACAGCAATGTAGAGGGTGTTTCTTTTTCAACTGCTCAATTAATCTGAAATTATGAAATTATCACAATCGCAACCCTGTATTTCGAAAGATTGTTGTGATTGTTGAATGTACTCATTCAGATTGTTCTACACTGCAAATTTCATCAAAATTGGATGAGCTATACCAAAGTTATCAATAAAAGTAGAATCGATTGGGGCGAAATTTCGACATTATCTTTTTTGAAAAAATTTTCTCGGAAAACTAGGTGTGTTCCAAAAAAATTAGAAACTCTCAAATAGTGACTTATTATAGTAGAATCGTAAACAGAAAGCGTAGTTTAGGAAACGAGATGTACAGGGTGTTTTTTCTACCTGCACAATTAATCTGGATTTATCACAATAACAACCACTTATTTTAAAGAAAAATTCTGGAATCAATGGATCTTCTCATCAATATTTGTACTACGCTGAAAATTTCATTGAAATAGAATGAATAAGTCATACCAAAGTTATCAATAAAAGAAAATCGGTCCAATGGGACAAATCACCCTGTATATTCTCAACAGAGACACCCAACCATAAACCAAACATTGTTCCGGGACTGTCTTGACAAGTGTAAACTTATCCCAAAATCTGACGGTCTCCTCCGGAATCACCCTGTATAATGATTTAATTCAATTTTTAATAGTTTTATTGAGATACTGGTAGCAAAACCCTGAAATAAATTTGAAAATTGGTAGATTATCTCAACATTACTGATACGATTAGATTTAAATTACTGAGGTATTGTAAAATGGAAACTTATGCAAAACTTTTCGAAAATCGATCCTATCGAAAAACGAAAAAATAGATTTAGAATTTTTCCCAAATTTTGGTTTATTACTGAAACTATCAATCAGAAAAGGGGTACTAAATAAAACACAACTAATTCAACTATTTATTAAAAACAATTCAAATCTCCTTATCCTCAGTTCACACTAGAGTGACCCTCCCAACATTGGTGCAGTCAGTGGAAACGAAGTTATCCGAAAAAATTGACATTTCTCTGCTCCGTGTCTGGATAATCTACCCGTGAAAGATTCCCTGTCGTTCCTAAGGGATTTTACGTTCAATACTTTTTCTTGGCATCATTTTCCACTCTTCAGTCGCTTTCTCTGACTTGTCCTCCCTCCGGAATCCTTTTAGGGTCCTTTATCCGATTAGTCGTTAGGAATCTGCAACAGAAAATCTCGTTGAAAAATCGAATAGTTATTTTCTCCATTATTAAGCCGTACGCACATTGAACATATCAAGGTTGGTTGCATTTCGAAATGCGAAGGTTGAGTTCGTTAATGGACCAAATCGGTCGAACGGTTTCTGAGTTATAGCCATTTGAAATTTTGAGGTTATTTCTCTGATATTTCCAGAACTACTTACGCGATTGGATTCAAACTTGGCAACTAGTTAGGACATAAGTATTTGCAACTTTTGCAGAATTTCGTCGGGATCATCCTGTCAGTGAATACAACAAAGTATATTTTCAAAATTTTTTCCGCATTTTTTTTTTCAGCATTCATTACATTTGGAACAAATTTCGGTGATTCTTTGAGCTTCATATTTCATAGCAGTGTACCAAGTTTCAGTTTGAGATATTGTTGAAAAACTATATCAAATTTCGTGTTTTTTCCATCGTTTTCGAAGTTTTTTTCTGAATAACTCAAAAAAAAAACTAGAAAAGCACTGTCGTGAAGGAGGCAGCTTCAGAATTTTCAAATTCGTTGTCAGTGCGGTCATCTCCATTGAAGTGCCCAAATCATCATCTTTTATATCTTTGTTTTCAAAATGACGATTACTGGCGATCAGATCATCTCATCATTCTCAAATAACCAACCCCTCACCTTGCAGGGTTCTCAGACCAAGTCGGAGACGCAGAACGCGATCTCAAAACTCGGAAAAATCAATACGTCCAGGCTAAAATCCATTTACAATTTAAATTCTCCGGACGGAGATAAGAAAACAACCGAAAGGAAGGCCCCCGAAAGAAGCTGCAAAGAAGGGGTGGCTAGGGGGTGAGTTTCGCCCTCCCGGAGGGTGACAAATTAAGACTTAGACATTTTGAGACGTCTTAATCTTAATTCTAAGATAAATTGGACCCAGAAAATACTTTCATTAATCTAGATCAACTCGTCCCGAACGGTATCTGCATCGGTTTGAAAGCGATGGTTGGATAGATTTCAGGGGGTGGAAAATATCAGGGTGGTTCTGAAGGGGTGTTGGGGGTGGTTGATTCGATGTCATGATTGGGATGATTTGGTACTTTTTGGAGTGAAAATGAAGGTGTGAGTGTGTCTTTAATTTTTTTCAAGGGTGTTTTTATTGTTATTTCAGGTTGGGGACTTGGACAGGGTGAAAATTAGGGGTTCATGCCACAAGGGATAAAATTGGCTAAGTAAATACTTTGGTTTCGCTAGATCAACTAGTTCCGTTGGGTATCTGCATAGGCTTGTATGCGATGGTTGGATAGATTTCAGAGGGTGGAAAATATCAGGGTAGTTCTGATACGGGTCTAGGGGGGGGTTGATTCAATGTCATAATTGTGATTATTTGGCACTTTTTGAAGTGGAAATTAAGGTGTGATAGAGTTTTCTATTTTTTTCGAGGGTGGTTTTATTGTTATTTCGGGTTGGAGGCTTGGACAGGGTGAAAATTAGGAGTTCATGTCACGAGGAATGACATGGGCCAAAAAAAATAGGTTTGCGAGCGATAGTTGATAGATTTCAGGGTGTGAAGACTATCAGGTTGGTTCGAAAAGGGGGTTGTTGGGGGTGGGTCATCCGATGTCATAATCTTGAGGATATCGAAGTTTTTCAGGGGAGGAAATGGAGGTATGATCAGAAATATTGTTATTTTTTCAGGGGAGGTTTAACAATATATACAAATAATACCATTTCCGTTGGCGAATCGACGTGATTTTACGTTTTTCATTTCATGAATCATTTCTCAGCTTTATTTACTATTTCTGAAAGTGTTTTTAGAAAATCCAGATCATTTTCCAAATCATCAATCTTTATTTATAATCAGGTGACTTCGAATAGAAAGAATAGACTTCGGTACAAGTAGCCAACCCAAAAAGCAGTCCAGACATTTGGATCTCACTATACCTAGGTATATAATCAGGAACCCCAACTCAAATTTCAACCAACCAGAGATGAACCTAACAAAAAACTTATTTGGATCGAATTATTTGGTTTGAGGAGCCGATGCACAGTTCACGGATATTTATAAATAACGTGAACCTAATCGTGTCAAATTTGTTCTGAAATTCCCCTTCTTCATCGCTAGTAAATTCGACGAAAATTTCAGGTTGGCAACTTGAACCTAAGTCGTCCATTGATCTTGTATTATTATGACATAATGAAGAGATAACAGCAAACTAGACGTGTCCGTATAGGTTGCTTGGAGACAATTAAAGGGGTAATTCCGGTTAGTTAATTATAGGATATTTTTTCACTCTTGGCGAATATCAAATTTTCACTAAGTGGCTAAGTCACTAAGGCTGTAGGATAATGATTTTCTCAAATTAAAATTGCACAAGTCAGCCAAGTTCTTGTTGATTTTTCTACATTTATATCCTTAAATACTGATTTGGGCATTGGAAATTGATCAAATGAAGAATAAAAACTTTAAACTGCTTAAGTTTGTCAAGAAACTGATTCAATACTCTGTGAACAAAAACACTGCGAAACTAAGTCAGAAATGAAAATGATAATTCCCTTAAAATCTCCTTGTTTCATACAGTTCGAACTCCCAACAAATTCCTTGGAAATTCTCAACAATTTTACCTACATCTAGAAAATCGCAATAAATAAAAGCAACCCTCCTTTCAGTCAACCACCCTCAGAAATTCCAAGGTATAAACAAATCAAAAACACCCTTTGTTAGAAAAATATTCCTGTCAATCAACCATAGAATCTTTCGAGAACCAACCACCCACCTCGCAAACCAACAACGAACTCAAATAGCATGCCACCAACAAGCGGAGGGCAGGTAAAACATTCCCCACCCCTCCGTTATCGACAAAACTCTCGAAAGAAAGGAAAGAAGCCGGCAAACCCACCCTAAAAACACTCAGTGGGGGTAAAACTGATAAAAGAACGGACTTTTACGTTCGCACCGGCGAATAAGGAATAAGGGCTGGTTCACCCTCCTCCCCTTGGCCGGTAAGTTGAGCTTTGGCGTAGTTTCGCCTCTCTTTCTATGGTCGGCGCCGGTCGGCCACTAACAACTTTTCTTTTCGGCCAATTGGGGTTGTTGTATCGATGTTCATGGCTGGGGTTGATTCGGAACCGATGACTTGGGGTTTAAAAGTGGACTTTGCTAGGTGAGAAATCAGCTGGGCGTAAAATGAGGTTTTTCTACCTTTACGCTCTTGAGGTCGATGGAAATTTGGTATTTCACGGAACTTCTACTCGGTTGGTAACGGGTAGTTTCAGGATTATCTATTAGATTATTTACGGGAGCTCTCTGAAAGGAGCGAAAACAGTAACTATCTCATTTACTTCTGTGCATAAAGAATTCAAAATTTTGCAAGAAGTTTTACGCCGTCATTCTTCTTGTCCGTCAGATTTCAATTCTACCGGATTCGTATTAATTATTGGCAATATGAAATTTCGAAGGAATTCATATCTGTAGAATTAATTATTAAACTATTCGAAAAACAGGACTCAAAAAACTTAGAAAAGCGGCTGACTTCACGTCTGTGCTTTTCTAGGTTTTTTCCGAACAAGTACTGGATTTCAATTCGATCTAATCTGTATTTTTGGAAATATTAGGAAAATAAATTTTAGTGGGGGCATAACATTCTTAAAACAAAATTCAAATATTCTTCGAAATCATAAGGCTCACAGTCTATCATACATTTTTGGATCTCTCCATTGAACTTTTTGATAATTTGAAATTTCTTTGGTACGATATTGAACGCGTTTATTGCCATATATAAGGGATATCTTTCATAACTTGTAAGGGATTGTTCAGGAAAATACCATGGGAAGATACGTCTAGTATTATTTTCATTTCTATGATTCATAGAGTGGATTTTATGTTTATGAAAAGGAAAGTTTAACACATGTTCAACTAGGTTTCTTTTAGCATCTGTTTTGAGGCTCTAGACGAGTCCATATGTTGGAGATCAATGTGATGTGTTCAACCGGAAAACTCAAAACTCACACAACAGTCAATGTTCATGAAGGTTCACCCTCAGTTCATGCCAGTTAAGTTTGATACAATTTCACTCCATACCTTCAAAATCGCTCTACATTCAACTGAAAACCACATACTCTACTGCAACACTTTATCCAGATTAGTCAATACCATGGAGGTACACTTTATACCAGTTCAGTGTAATACAATATTAGCTAGGTTTTCAAAGCTAGTTACGACGCTCTAAACGAGTCAATACCTCGAATACCAGGTGAGTATTCGACCAGAAAATACAGAATCCACAGTGTCTGAATTTCCAACAACTAAGCTCAATGTTTATGAAGGTCTACTTGCAATTGATGCTAATAGAGTTTAAGACGATTTCATCATTGGTCTAGACGAGTATATACTTCGAAAACCACTCAGTACTGAACTAAAACCCACAAAATCCACAGTGTAAGAATATTCCCAGATCAACTTCACGAAAGTTAACTCACTCCTACACTCTCCAGTCAAGTGTGATATAATTTTTGATACTGGTACTTAAGTGAAAAACACAGAACTCACAGTATTTGAATGTCACACCTTAGCACAGATTAGTTAATATGTTTACACATATTTTGTACCAATTAATTATACTGAGATTTCAGGTAAGTTTTCAACGTCAATTCAAATGAATCCGTATCTCGAAATCGCCCTTTATTCAAACAAAAACACAGAATTAACAATGTCCGGATTTCCAGCCCTAACTCAGCTTAGCAAATACCTTCGAAGCTAACTATCACTTCAATTTTGACATACATTTCCTGGAATAGACATCACTATGAAAGCATGTAGCTAATATGGATTGAATTCAACTTTCCTAACACCAACATTTTTTTTAGTACCAGTTAAACAGCTTCGACCGATGGGTGACCTTGTAGTAATGATGGTGTTCTATACAATTTTTGTTTTTTTTCCTCTTTATGATATTTTCAACCATATGTACTACGTTCATTTCTAGGAGTTCACTTTTAATTTAGTTTGTTATGTGAGTTTATAGGTGTATACCTCAACTCTTATTCAAATAAAATAATAATAATAATAATAATAATAATAAATTCACCTAAATTCAAGCTGAACTTTAGCTCCAGTTGTGCAACTTCAGAGGCAATCTGCCTTTTGACTGAGATAAGTCAGTATCAAGGAAGTTCTCTGTGAGAATGTGCCCAGATAAGTCAATGTCATGAAAGTTAACTCAAACTTACACTCATCTGTCAAGTGTGATAATTTTTGATGAGTTTTCAACGGCAGTCATTACGTTCTGGTCAAAGCCGTATCTTGAAAATCACCTTGTACTCGAGTAAAAAACACAGAATTACCAGTATTTGAATTTGCACTACCCTAGCACAGATTAGTTAATATTATGTTCACACAAAATTTGTATCAGTTAATTGTGATGAGATTTCAGCTAAGTTTTCAACGTGAATTCAGATGAACTCATATCTTGAAATTACCCTTTATTCAAACAAAAACACAGAACTTAAAATTTTCGGATTTCCAGCCGTAGCTCAGCTTAGCAAATACCATCAAAGCTTACTATCACTTCAAGTTTTACATACATTTCCTAGAATAGTACATTAGTATGAAAGCATGTACCTAATAGGAACTGAATTCAACACACGAACATAACGTTTTAGTACCAGTTGAATACACTTAAATTCTGTTGTGAAGCTCCAGAGACAATCTTCCTGTTGACTGAGATAGGTCAGTATCAAGGAAGTTCCCACTTCATACTTGTTAAAATAAATATGAAGCTCTAGATAAACCCATACTTATTGAACCACCCTGTATTCAACCGGGAAACCAGGACCCACAATGGCTGAATTTCAAAATCCCCAGCAGCGTCTTCAATGTCGGAATTTTCCTTTCAGGACGAATCAACCCACCGCTGGGGAACAATCCCTTCTTTATTTCCACCCTACGTAAAATTGGAAACTTCAGTCCGCGCGCACCTCAGAAACTGAAGTAATTCAATTCAGGCAACGTTTCATTTTAATCGTTTTCCTCGGTTGCTTTCCAGACCCCTGCAAAAAGTGCCATAAAAGAGGTAGAATTTAATTTCGTAGAGCGCCTGCAGAGTGCGCCTTATTACTTATTATTTCATGCAAATGCAAAGAAGGAAACCCGGGAGGAAGGAGGGTGACGGGGGGAAAAGTAAAAAGCTATCCTCCAGGAACTTATTTACATAATGAGAGAATATCAAGCCGGGGTTTTTATGATGCTTTTTATGGGTGAAGGCTTAAATCACCTCGTAAAGTGCTACGAATGGTCTCGGTAGCTGTGAGCAGTTCTTATCTGGTGGTTTATACCTCCTCAGATATATACAGGCTGTCCAGAACAGTCTTGTTTTAGAAGTAGAGATTCGGCAAGGGTTTTCGTTGGGTAACATTTTCCTCAGAAATCTCGGGATCCAAATACTAATGGCTCAAATGATTATTAGAGAACTGAAAACGAGACCATGAACTCAGAGCAGTTCTGATCTTCTGATGTATACCTCTTCCAGAGATGGCTGTTTAAACATTCATGTTAGGGAGTTTCTGAGTGGCAAGTGGTTCAGGAAGAAATTGATGGGGTAATTTGTCCTCAAGATTCGAAATCTGTTAGACTCAACTGATTCTTCGGGAAGGGAAGGAGAGACCATGAGAGCAGTTCTTATCTTGTTATATAAACGTCCTCAAATATGCACCTACTGGCTGTTTTGAGTATCGTGTTCCCAAACTGGTCCAGGAACACATTGGTTGGATGAAAGATTCCTCAAGATTCCAATACTAATAGACTGAATTGATTTTTCATGAACTGAAACAGAGACCATGAACTCAGGTAGGAGCAGTTCTTAGGTACCTTGTGATTTAAACTTCCTCAGATATACCCCTACTGGTTGTTTTAACTATCGTGCTCTCGAATTTCTGAGGGAACAGTGGTCCAGGAATGAATTGGTTGAGTGAATTTTCCTCAAGTCCCGAATACTATCAGACTCAACTGATTCTTCGTGAATTGAAAGATAGACCATGAACTCAGGTGAGAGCGGTTCTTATCTTGTTATGTAAATTTCCTCAAATGGAAAGAGGGTAAAGTGGTTCAGGAATAAATTGGTTGGATGAAAGATTCCTCAAGATTCGACTACTAATAGACTGAAATGATTTTTCATGAGCTGAAACAGAGACCTTGAACTCCGGTAGGACCAGTTCTTAGGTATCTTGTGATTTGAACTTCCTCAGATATGCACCAACTGGCTGTTTTTACTATGGTGCTCTCAAATTTCTGAGGGAACAGTGGTCCAGGAATAAATTGGTTGAGTAAATTTTCCTCAAGTTCCGAATACTATTAGACTCAACTGATTCTTCGTGAATTGAAAGATTGACCATGAACTCAGGCGAGAGCAGTTCTTATCTTGTTATGTAAACTTCCTCAAATGTAAAGAGGGAACAGTGGTTCAGGAATAAATTGGTTGGATGAAAGATTCCTCAAGATTCGAATACTAATAGACTGAAATGATTTTTCATGAACTGAGACGGAGACCATGAACTCAGGTAGGACCAGTTCTTAGGTATCTTGTGATTTGAACTTCCTCAGATATGCACCAACTGGATGTTTTAACTATGGTGCTCTCAAATTTCTGATGGGACAGGAGTCCAGGAATAAATTGGTTGGGTGAATTTTTCCTCAAGTTCCGAATACTATTAGACTCAACTGATTCTTCGTGATTTGAAAGACAGACCATGAATTCAGGTGAGAGCAGTTCCTATCTTGTTATGTAAACTTCCTCAAATGGAAAGAGGGAAAAGTGGTTCAGGAATAAATTGGTTGGATGAAAGATTCCTCAAGATTCAAATACCAATAGACTGAAATGATTTTTCATGAACTGAAACAGAGACCTTGAACTCAGGTAGGAGCAGTTCTTAGGTATCTCATGATTTGAACTTCCTCAGATATACCCCTACTGGCTATTTTAACTATCGTGCTCTCGAATTTCTGAGGGAACAGTGGTACAGAAATTAATTGGTTGAGTGAATTTTCCCCAAGTTCCGAATAATATTATACTCAACAGATTCTTCGTAAATTGAAAGAAAGACCATGAACTCAGGTGAGAGTGGTTCTTATCCTGTTATGTAAACTTCATCAAATGAAAAGAGGGTAAAGTGGTTCAGGAATAAATTGGTTGGATGAAAGATTCCTCAAGATTCGAATACTGATAGACTCAAATGCTTTTTCATGAACTGGAACAGAGACCATGAACTCACGTAGTAGCAGTTCTAATCTTATGATTTGAACTTCCTATCGTTATCTGGAGTTTCTGAGTGACCAGTGGTTCAGCAAGAAATTCTTTGGATGAAATGGTTCTCATGATTCTACTACTTAAAGACTCAAATGATTGTTCGTGAACTAAAATAGAGACCATGAACTCAGGTTCAGGTTCAGGTTCAGATAGTAGCCTTTCTTGTGATCTAAGTTTCCTCAGATATGCTCCTACTGGCTATTTTAACAGTCGTGGCCTGAGTTTCTGATAGAAGAGTGGGTCAGCAAGAAATTTTGTTGGGTGAAGTAGTCGCAAGGAAATGACCATTCGAGAACTGAAATAGAAATCATGGTCATGGGTAGGAGTAGTTCTTATCTGGCGGTTTATACATCTTTAGTTATTCAAGGGCTGTAATAGCTGTCTTGTTTTTGAAGAAAAGGTTCATCAAAGGATTTCGTACTTCTACTCGGAATTCGAATACCGAAATACTCGAATACTCGAAGTTCCGGAACCTAAAGTGATATTTTGCGTAAAAGCGGAAGCAGAACAAATGAAGGGATTAAAAAAGAAGTTATACCATCAGTTTTCTTCGAGCTGTGTACGCTCAAGATTTCCTAGCAATCCTCTTCATCCTTACCAGATTTTATTGGGCACATACAAACAAAATCGATGAATCCAATGTGCTATCTTTAAGAGGAAATTTAAACGAACCACCCTTTCCTCAATATCACGTTTCCAATGAGCTTCAGACGAGACGATGATAAAATCTATCGAAGTAGGTATTGGAATTGAAAAGGTTCAGAATTTGAACGAGTTTCGCCCCTTAAACGGAAAGGAGGTGTCACGGAGAAAGAAAGCTGATTGCAGGGTTTCAAAATATATTTATTGATTGAACAGATCACTGAAACCCATTGCTTCCAGTATGAATATGAAAAAATATTGAACTTTCATTTAAAATATATTTCTAAATTGTAGTACCTTCCAATTGAAAAGATAAATCGAATTTTGGATTATGTATACAGGGTCTTTCACGACGAACCTCACCCATATTTATACGGGAAACTACTGAACGTATTTTCATGAAATTCAGCACTTATAAGTATTTCACGATGCTGATGAAATCTAAAATATTTTCAAGGCATGAGCACCTCCGGTTTTTCCGGAAATGACGTCAACTTCCGTTTTTCAAATTAGAACACCATTTTTTTATTGCAGAAATAGATTCCTTAGAAAATTTCAATTTATTTTGATGTAACATTTTTCAGTTTTGGTTGGAAAATTTTCTCTGAGCGGGAAATTTCGAAAAAAAAATCGAAAATAGAACTCCGCTGAAACAAGAATAACTTCGAGGTTTTTGGATGGAAAATTTTTATTTTTGGGATTTTTCAAGATGTAAGATTGATGTATCCACTTTAAAAATCGAAATCGTGATTCATGATACAGGGGGAGAAAAAATAGCTTTCAAAGTTAGGGATGACAAAATCGTGAAAAATCAATTTTTTCAAATTAGAACCCCATTTTTTTATGGCAGATATTGAATCTACGTTAAAAAATAATGTGAGTGTATGCATCACACCCTTGCCCTAAAATGGATATTTTCTGAGTTATTCACAAAAAACTGTTTTTCGTCTTGAATTTTCAGCTATTTCTTTTCCCTTCACGCCAAAAAGATGAAATTTTCAGGAACTGTTATTTGAACCATGCTGTAGATTTTTCACCCCTTCTTGAAACCGACTTCAAGTTACTATTAGGAGAACCATGGCAAACTCTCGCAGTTATAACTAGAGAAGATGCTCAAAGTTTTGACCGTTAATTTCTTGACATTCATTTATACGTCTCAGGAATGCTTCGTGCGCTGCTCTTCTTATTTCATCGGGAGGAAGAGATCTGCAAAAGTGTTTAAAAACCAAATTGAGTTTCAAAACTATGAATCTAAAAATCTAAACAAACCTGAACGCATTTCTGACTCGTTCTATGCAGTTCTATGCATAAAGAGGAATTTGGCAGATGTAATTAATGATATCTATCATTAAAAAAAAATAATGTGAAACATGGTAAGTTTTTGCATATGGTTCATAAGGAATTATTTATTTATCACTGGAGAGAAAACCGATGGCCGATTAGTTGAAATAAAGAGGTTTCCGATACAAATTCGAATCCAAATTCGCCATCTATTTAGGAACACCTGTAACTTTTTTCTCTTGCATATTAGAGTAGTAAAATCTAAAACATGGTTTAAGTAACAGTTCCTGAAAATGTCATCTTGTTGGCGTGAAGGGAAAAGAAATAGCTGAAAATTCAAGACGAAAAACAGTTTTTTGTGAATAACTCAGAAAATATCCATTTTAGGGCAAGGGTGTGATGCATACACTCACATTATTTTTTAACGTAGATTCAATATCTGCCATAAAAAATGGGGTTCTAATTTGAAAAAATTGATTTTTCACGATTTTGTCATCCCTAACTTTGAAAGCGATTTTTTCACCCCCTGTATCATGAATCGCGATTTCAATTTTTAAAATGGATACATCAATCTTACATCTTGAAAAATCCCAAAAATGAAAATTTTCCATCCAAAAACCTCGAAGTTATTCTTGTTTCAGCGGAGCTCTATTTTCGATTTTTTTTTCGAATTTTCCCGCTCAGAGAGAATTTTCCAACCAAAACTGAAAAATGTTACATCAAAATAAATTGAAATTTTCTAAGGAATCTATTTCTGCAATAAAAAAATGGTGTTCTAATTCGAAAAACGGAAGTTGACGTCATTTCCGGAAAAACCGGAGGTGCTCATGCCTTGAAAATATTTTAAATTTCATCAGCATCGTGAAATACTTATAAGTGCTGAATTTCATGAAAATACGTTCAGTAGTTTCCCGTATAAATATGGGTGAGGTTCCTCGTGAAAGGCCCTGTATATGCATGTAATGAATCATTGTCTTACCAATGAGTATTTTTCTTTACTTTTAATCATATCATCATTTTAAAATTTTTGCCACAACTTCGTGCACTTCTTCAAGAAAAAAATTATCATTTTGTCCAAATTGGGGTCCTTGAATGATTGTAACGACTAGGTTGAACTCACTGATGAAGAATTCGGAATCGAATTCAATTCTGTCAGTCTGTCGGTAAACACTGTGTAGCTTTCGGACGAAATGAATTGAATTGAAATTCTCGAAGATTGTTCCCAAGTTTTGATCCGAAAAAATGACCGTTTAATCTTTGAACTTATCCAACTTCCTGTCGATACTTTTCTCCAATGAGTATCAGTTTTTCAATTATCACCACCCTCTCTTGTACAACCTTTTCACAGCCGACCGTGAACCCAATAACTTAGAGATCCGATACTCATAGAGTAGAAGCAAACAAACCTATACAAAAATTAAATCAAAATCATATTTTAACAGTCTAATGGATGTCATTTCAATAGCTTTAATCCTCCACATACCACCCGATATTCAGCAAAAATTTCATTCAAATCGAATACTGTCAAATTCATAATTGAGTATATTTCGGAATTTTGTTCATTTCGCATCAATCACGTCCTATATGGTTTGAAGGCTAATGATGTTTAAATTTATGCTTGTGTACACATTTTGCCAAATATAATATAGCTGGTCGTTTATTAATTTCATAATTAATTGTGTTTAATTTTAGTTCTGTGGTTGCATCGATGAACCGGTGTAGAGGGAGAAGGAAGATGCAACTCAAAGTGGTTTGTCAATTCATTTTGTATCGATGGTTGGATGTACTCATATATTCAGGGTCCCGCAACAGTGGCGCGATGTTTCAAATCTCTATTGAGGATACAGATAGGATCCTAGTTTTTTACGATGTTACCTTGTGGCTCGAACTAGACGAATTGAAAATGGTTTTGATTACACAGGGTTTCTTCATGAAAAATAAGGGACCCCAAAAATATTAATGGTTTTCAAAATATTCCGTCTGACATTTTTCCAATATTCGGGTTTTTGAAATAATTAAGTTGTGCCAAGGAATTTATTTCTGGTCAAATACTGTACATTAGTCGCTCTTTCGAACAGTGTATCAGAAATCGAACTATGATATATACATGACATGAAAAACAGCCTGCCAGATATTGGCAATGAAAATTTGCAGAATCTTCTTTGTTTCAAATGGAACACCCTATATTTCGTCGATCCACCAGAGGCACAGAGAAAAGTTCAACCAATTTCGTCCAGTTTTTCTTATAGTAAGTTACCCAACTTTTTTTTGAAGAGCACTTTTTTCTGAACAATTTTTCTATGCTTTATGAATTGAATGAGAAGTCAATCGTGGCTACCATAGAAATATTCAGGCAATATTTCGATTTCTTTGGAGAAAATTTTCTAGGTGAATCTTATCATTAAACAACTCAAGAGTGCGAGGTTTCGTCATGGCCAAGTATTCTCAGGAAATTTGACAAAAAAATACAGGAACCATTGACTCCCGCGCTTGCTCCATTTTGCAAATCAGAAATACAGTTCGACGAGTCAGGAATCAGATAAAGACTCTGAAAAGTCCCAATTGAGTTCGCTGATTGTTTATAATTATTCCAATTCGTTCATCAGGCAACATTTTTTCAAGAAACTGCGCTTGACAAGTGGTTTTGATGCCGCAATCTACAAGGGAGATTTCTATGAAGAATAATAATATTCAAGTTTCATAGTTCTCTTTCACGTATTGGGAGCAAAAACCTCGAAAAAAATCTGAAAATATCAAAGAAAGAATTAAAATATACACTAAAAAAAAACTTCGCCCAACTGAAGTGCATTGAATGCAATGAATATTCAAAGAGCACACCATAACACCACAGACCAACAAGACAAATCACTCCATCGTTTGCGGAAATCGCATCTTTCCGACCTTGAGAAATACAATCGACGTAACCACACCTTCTTCTTCCTCAAAACAGCTTTCAAATTAAATGCTTGACTTTTGAATATCTAAAACCGAAATGTAAAAACGGATTTGTCGGGATTCAGAAATCACAAGATTAAAATCAGACTAAGATTTTTCGAGGAAACCACTTGAAAAGCAAATTTCCAATACCTACCAAAGCCAGTGTTTTCTCACATCTTGAACTCCTATAGAAGAACTCGGTTGGAGACGTTCGAGTAAATCAAAATTTTGGAAAAATGTTATGGAAAACCAGTTTACCTTAATCAGATAATCTTTTTAGTGACACTTATAGGTCTCTAGGAAAACCCCCAAAATCTTCTGGGTGTGTTCGATTACATTGCAGACCTTTTTCTAATATGTGTGAATACAATCGAATTAATGTGTAGGAAATGAAGAAACTTTAAAAGTTTATGAACAAGAAGTAGACTTCCTTTGAAAACTTCATTGTCTTATCTTTTCCATAACACTATCAATTATTACTCATACAAATATGTTATTCGTTAAGTTTTCAGTAACTGTATTGTAGTAAGTATACCATATTTACGTGAAGTCTGCCAAACTGTTTCAGACACTGGTTTTTACATAATTTAATTCAGCAAGTTGAGTATAATTCATAATTGCCTCACTATTTTATCAATAAAGAATATATACAACAGTAATTCATTAAAAGAGGTATTTTTTTGGTCGAAAACTTGTTCTTTGAAATCAAGCAAACAGAAACATACTATTGTATTAAATGGAAAATGTATAGGTAGTGATACTTTCACATCAAATGAGATTAATTTCATTATAAAATCAAACTATGAATAGACCATTGTTCGATTCCAATCCTTGTGGTTGTGCATCATATACAATTTCATTAGACATCCCATCGTTTTAATTGAATAATGGAGGTTGTAATTCTTTTACTTCAGTTGCGATTCCTTTATATTATATAGAATAAACATTATGAATGAGTCCACCTAAGTTTGATTCCAATTCTTGTTGTTGTACAATTAAAGCATAAAATGAGGACTGTCATCATAAAATAGAACCTCAGAGATGACTAAACAATTCATTTTGTTGTAAAAACTGTTTGGATTATATTCTAAAATGGAACAGATACGAAATTATTCATCAAATAAATAGGACAAAAATTAATTTTACTTTGTTTACATGTTTATAACTCTTCAAGCGAGTCCAAAAGCGGCGAGAGTGACGTAATCCTATTCCTGCAATCTGATTGGCACCCCAAAGCACCCCAAACGCCTGCTAAAATTCTGATTAGCTCGATTCAGCGTTATATCTGCGTTGACATAAATTTTCTAAGTAAATGAGGCGAGTGGTTCATCTGGTTAGTCTGTGATAACACCCTGTATATCTCCATCAAGAGACCAGCAAAACCTCAGTATCCAAGACTACGCATAAACTGTTCATGACCCAAATTCGAGACAAAATTAAGAAGTGATACATCAACTTCCCCTCCTCTCTACGCCCCTGAAGAAAGTTGCTTTTCCGCCCATCCGAAATTTAAATTAATCACAGCTGTTTTTCACGTCTTCTGCAGCCCCCAAAATTATATTTCGAGACTGTGCCCTGAAGTTTCCTCCTTATTTAACTTCGTCCATACTTTCCCGCAAGTTTTCCACTGAGTATTTCTTATTCTGTCGGGTTTTCCCGAGCAGATATATATGGAAACGTGGAAACGCCACCCGGAAAATTAAAATATTGGACTTTTCCCCGGGAAAATTAATGGCAGCAAGGCAGGCCCCGATTTTAACCAAGTTTCGCACAATCAGAACTTCGGGAAATTCTATAGAACGGGAATTTCGGTAGGAGTTTTCCGGATCCGTGGGATAAGTTCAGATGATTCCTGGGTATCGGGGAAGTTTTCTGGTGTCGATCTGATTGGACGGGAAGCGAGAGAAATAAATGTCAGTAAATCTTCATATTTAGTGTTTTTAATTCTGAGGAAATTCGATTTTCCGAGGAAGTTTCTAATGGGTATGAAAGGGTTAATGAAAACTCTAGTCATATTGGCACGACGATAATGCGCTGTTCCCAGAAACATGAAGATTTTGAGAACATAGTTTAATGGATATTGGACAAAGAGAAAACCTCCAGAATTATTTTTTCTTTTTGTCGGATGAAAAAGTCATATATAGACTCTGGATCGTTACAGTTTGAATCGTTGATCGCTTACAATATTTCTATATTGTTTACAAAGCAACATTTTTCCAAGAAACTAGCTTTGACAGCTAAATTGAATCCTGCAATCCGCAGGGTTGTTTTCTTTGGATAATAATTTCATTTAACTGTTATTTTCTTTTACTAATATATAAATATAAGTGAAAACCTAGAAAAAACTCTGTATTATTCATTTCTCGAGATAAATCAATTTAGGATTCTATCTGACACTATTATAATTGAAAATCGTACGTAATTAACCAAAAATTTTGAAACCTTCTTTCACGAATCACCTATCAAAAACGAGTCTGCTCACACTACCCCATTAAAATTTTTACATCCCTCTGGCATTCGCTATCTTCCCCTTTCTTTACCAAATAGCCTCTTAAACTTGAATGACTGACTTGAAACTTTAAGACATAGCGAAGTCCTTATCTTATCAAACTGTTATGCTGTCATCAAATATGGATACTACCAACGCTCTCCAGAGTGACATTTACTTTTGTTCTGGAGTGGTGTTGGTTATGTCCAAAAATTCATATAACTTTATCTGTCTCGGGTGGAAACATTTTGAATAATGGAATTTGAAATGGAGAGCAGAAAATTAAATAGTAATTCAGGTTGGAAAATTAAATAATAATAAATAAATTTAATTCTAGGGTATAAGGAATTTTTTTTAAATTTATTCTGTCGAGATACTATTGCAAATAAATACAAAAAAATTCAAAATTTTTAAACGCTATCAAACAGATTTCGATGAATATCGATTGAAGCTTATTTTGGGTTCATTTTGCATCATTTTAAAAGATATATTTTCAGGACCGTATTTGGCTGAATTTACTTAAAAAATAAACTGTGAAATTTTCAGGGGAGGGTATTTTTTTTTGTTGATCACTAAGGTTTATGATTTGATTTATCAAATAATAAACCAAAAGAGGTGTAATCAAAAAACTTTCAAATCAAGTGAATCTGTGTTGCTGTGATTTCTTACAAATGTCAATTTGACAAAAGTCTCAAAACGAAAAATCTACAGAAAATCATTCAGAAAGTTTTATTGTTTGTCTGATGGAAGAGTCAGGTTTGTAATCTGAAACGTCACAGCCCGCTTTGTTTATCATTTTTATTGTTCCGGTATTGCTCATTAGGCAATCTTTTTCCCAAAAAACTGCCCTTGAAGAATAGTTCAATCCTGCAATCCGCAAGGGCGTTTTAAATGAAAACAACAAATTTATTTAATTTTTAATAGTTCTTTTCAAGATAATGGAAGTGAAACCGCAGAAAAACCTTCAAACTGACGCAAAGTCATCCAAAAATAAGCTTTACAAAAAATTGTCAGTTCTGTTTCAGATATTGGGAGTAAACCCTCAGAAATTTCCGAAAATGCAGATCGGAGCAGAATGTTTTTCTATAATTTTATTACTTCGAACTTGAAAAAACCAAAGTAATATCCAAATGAAACATTTTGATCATCTTGCTGTATTTCTTTAGATATATCAACCCCAAGAAACCATTTTCCTTCCTACTCCATAATTTTCTCAATTTAATTTCCAAGGAGACAATAAACATTAGACATGACATTTTTCATGCTCACCCTATATCGTTAATTAATTCCGTCACAAACTACCCCCCATTCAAAGCAGAGCCTACAAAGGAACGGAATCGAATCTCTAAGAACTTCAAGGGGGTGAAATGAGAGGGTAAAAACTGCCTGCTTCCTTCATGGAATTAAAACAGAAATTAAAGACAAAGGGAACAAAATTAATGTCGAAAAAGGGTTTTCAAGATGGCCTGCCGTTACTTCTTCCACCCTCTCTTATTCCTTCTTTTTCATCCCCTATTTCCAAGGCAGGGGAGGGTTGAAGGGTGTTTGGAATAATTTCAGGACTTACATTTGTTTGGAATACCTGCGTCAGATATCGTTTGTGTTCTTTGAGTTGCGAGGGATGTTTCAAAACTACCCCTGTTCGTTTTGAAATGATAGCGTCGCTGGGGAAAATTGCACGATAGGGAAATAATATCCTAAATCGATTGGAATATATTTTGGAAAAAGCTGGCTTTATCTGGGAAGTTATTATAGTTTTTTTCTCGAAAAAGTAGATAATAAATTCACTGCGAAATTTGAAGATTAGCTAAAAAATCTAAAAAAGCACTGACGTGAGGTCAGGTGCTTTTACCTGCTCGTTCAAATTCTATCTATAAGATCAACACGAAATTTTGCACCTTCTTGCGTGTTGGTAATCTCCACCTGATTACGAAGTTTCAATCTGATTGCATTTGTATTTCTTAAGATATTGCGGAAATAACGTTAAAATTCCAAATAACAACGAAATTTGGCACATGTTTTTTTCTTATATATCCGAAAGTAAATATCGGATAGAATTAAAATTTGAAACATTGTTGTTGAATTGATGTCTGCAATATTCCTTTTCTAACTTATCTTGTTATCAAGCATAGCAAATACTCCCTGAATGTTGCTAAGATAGCACTATTGTTAGCAAGATTCTTGTTGAAGTGACAGATCATATTGCTCAGAATCGGTGATCAAAACACCCATAGTTCTCATCTTGTTATGGAAGCTTTATATTTTTCCTGGTAATATTACTATTTGCAAGCAAAATAGGCCAGAATATCTGGGTTAAGTTTGTATTATTTAAAATTCAAGCAGTCAAATCAATTCGATAGTTTTTTTTGGATGATGCGCCAAAGTTGGGATATTTTTACACTTTGTCAAAAATAGGTGATTTGTCTTGTTGCTCTGAGATAAGACTCTGTATGACATACAGCATCAGGGAATCATAATATTGAATCAAAGATTGAAAGAATTATCAAATATTCTTTCCGAAAAGATATAATTTTTTTGCAATATCATAACAATTATTCGACTTTTTACCCAGAAAGTTTGATTGAACCGATATCGTCCTGAAAATTTGAATAAAATCCCGCAGCCTACTAGATTTCATCGTCCGTTATCTTCAAAGCAACGTCTTCACACCCTTACCGCCCAACGCCCACCCACCCCAACTCCCTAATCCCATATTCCTCGAAAATCTCCGTTTTAATGACTTGAAAACTTCTCCATACCGACATCTGCGAACGGAATGATAATTTCTACGACGCCATCTTTTTTTCGCCCCCTACAACGTCCGCCCAAGACGGGCGCGAGAAGCGCCCGGCGTCAAAACTTTAAATTGGCATTTCTTCCTCCCGTTTTCTGCTTCTGAGGCAATTTATAATGGATAAAATTCGAATTCGAGTTAATTGCCGGGCGGTTGATGGATTCTCGTCGCAGACGCCCGGGCGCGGACAGTTTCCACCCCGTTTCCGCCTCTTGAGGGGTGAATACATTTTATAAATTGTGTCGGGCGGTGGAGAAAAGGGGTGGCAGCTAAGAACGCCATTTGGGTTTTATCGATTTTAAATGTGAATGTTTTTAGTGCGAAGGGGTTGTAGAGAGGGTGAGTAGGGTGGTTAATGTTTAAGGTTTCTTCGTTGTGTGATTTATTTATTGGTAAGCGACATTTTATGTATGTGCACATTGATTTGTGAATTCTCTTGTCGTTTTATATCTATGATATTTGGAGTTCAATTCTCCCGAAAGAAAAGCCTAGAGCCTTGAAATTCTGAGGGGGTAGCATCCTTCGAGAGCTGAGAAATCACGCCGAAAGGTTTTGGAGATATGGCCATTCAAAAATATATGTTTATATATGTTTTTTCTCAATGTCTCGAAAAACTTGTATCAAATCTGTGAGCAAACCCCCAAATCTGAAATGTAAAGAAGGTTGAGTTAGACGTTGGTTTGAAAGAAAACTCAAAATATCTTGAGGAATAATGTAGAATCCTTTCAAATTGTCCTTCAATGAATATCTGTTATATTTCATTGCAAGAGGGGTTGTTTTTTTCAGAAATATAAGGAAAAATGAATTATTCAAATTTAAATTCTATTCAAGAATTTTACATTCTTCTAGTTGTTCATTTCACTAGTTATGGAGTATCTGTAATTTCTCTGCTGAGATGTAGTAGGCTATGATTTTTGAAAAAAATTTTGTCGGTTAATTCATTTTGTTAGCGGCATTTCATGGTACTCCGAGCCGGATTGAATAGAAATTTAAGCTTTCTTCAAGAGAAATGAATATGAATTAATATAATTGATCCTTCGTACTGAGGTCATAATGAAATTTTCTATGAAATTTCCTATGTTTTCTGAAGAAAACAACTGATAGACAACAACAACAAGCCCCTGTTTTCATTATACATCAATTCGAATCTTTCGTCCTGTTTGAAAGGCCCTTCGTTATCTTGGAAAGGCTCGTATACAAAAGCAAAGTTGGCCTGGAAATTTCTAATTTTCAACAAATAACTCATTCATTTTGATTAAGTTTTAATCAAATCTCGTTCATGGTTGTTGCAATTAAACTCTTGAAATAATGCGGAATTAACTTTCAGTTTTTGTCATGGCATAAATTCCAGGATGAAAAATGGGAAGAGTGGTGCTGATAATCAAGGAGGTATGCTGCTGGCTCGGTTGAGTGGTTTTGAAGGCCTGAAGGATTTAGGGATTTAGTTTCGAGATGAGTTTATTCGATTTAATCCTTAGCATCCTTATTATACAAGGTGAAACAGAGGTGATGTGAAATACTGTGAAAGGTGAAATTTTCCAACAAAAATGTGCTCATAACTTTTTCCTCAAACCTATGGCTTGTTTCGATCTCAATTGTTTTGTCTTTTTGAAACTTCCCTACATTGCCCCTGAAAGAAGATTTAATCTCTGAAATAACAAGCCGTACGGCGATATAACGTACGTATAGTAACAAGTCTACCTTCTCCGAGCCATTGATCAGCGATTTGACGCGTAGTAGCAAAATGGTCTTTAAGAGGAGGTTGCCTGAAGTTCCTAGCTTTACGCTTCTGGTCAGTCTCAGTTAACCTCTCTTCTTTGCGTTCTTCTACCTTCATTAGTACACATACGACACAAAATGCATTAATGTTACTACAGTCAAATTACCCAGGTGACTGATTTCGCGAAAAGACAAATCAGCATTCCCATAGACAGCAATTCTACCCCTGTCAAAATCGGTAACATGGTTATGATTTTGACGTCTTCGAACTCGAGGTATTTTGTTACTCTAAAGCATGGCATAACACGAGTCCAATACCCAGCAACTAAACTAAGTGCATCTTCTTCACAAAGGAAGTGACAACAAAAACTTAATTGATTCAAATTGAAAAGTTTATATAGTTATCCTATAACATACTTTCAATATGATCATTCATTGACAAAAAACGCTCCAAATTTCTCACATGGGTTTATTATTTTCTCAGTTGAATAACCCAATAGCATTGATATCTTATATATTATTCAAAACTCATTGGTTTATCACAACAACAATTTGCAGCGTTTTTCATTTGAACTCAGGGACCATTGGTCGGAAATCATCCGGGTAAAAATGTTTAGGTTGAGTTATGCAGCAGTAATCAACGTAGAGATTTTCTTGAAAATTCGGTGGTAAGTTTTCGAGAAATAATTTTTTTTCCTCCTACCTCCAGTTTTGAGCCCTTAGGGTACACTGATCCTGCTGAAAAGTTCGGAAGATTAATCTCGATCGACACACGATTTTTCTTCCAAGTTTCACGGATTTCGGTTCAGTACTTTTAGAGGAAAGCCCCGGACAACGTACGGAGGTTTTTTGGTTTATTATTCGATAAAATCAAATAATAAACCTTAGTGATCGACCAACAAAAAAAAATTTTAACCCCCCCTGAAAATTTCACAGTTTACATTTTGGAGTATGTAGATTTGAATGAACGAATAAAAAAAATCCGTCCATCCGTTGTACGGGGCTTTTCTCTGGAAGTACTGAACGAAAACCCTTGAAACTTGGTAGAAAAATCGTGTGTCACTACAGGTTGATCCTTCAAGCTTTTCAGCAGGATCAGTGTACCCTGAGGGGTCTAAATGGGGGGTTGGGGGGGGAAAAAAATTATTTCTCGAAAACTTACCACCGAGTTTTCATGAAACTCTGAACTTTGATAACTGTTGCATAACTTAACCCAAAAAATTTTACCCGGATGATTTCCGACTAGTGGTTTCTGAAATATAAGGAAAAATACTGCAAATTTCCAATAATATCAAAAATGAATCATCGCATTCGGTTCTAAGTTGTTTAAAATAACAACGATATATTGGGTTACTTGACTAAGAAACTATTAAACCCTTGTGTAAAATTTGCAGTGTTTTTGTTAGTTCATTCAAATCTACATACTTCAGAATGTAAACTGTAAAGTTTTCAAGGGGGTGATCTTCTTTTAGTCGATCATTAAGGTTTATTATCTGATTTTATCGAATAATAAACCAAAATGAGAAGTCAGAGGTATTTCTTCTGGATGTAAAGCTCTAATGTCACTAGGCATAATTGTAATTTTGTAGGTTTTTTCTGAGCTTTCACTTCCGAAATTTTAAACAGAACTATTAAAAATTAAATGAAATTTTTTTTTAAGAAGAACGCCGTTGTGGATTGCAGGTTTGAACTATAGTTGCAAAGGGCAGCTTCTTGGAAAACAGATTGCCTAATGAACAATACCGGAATAATGCAAACGATGAACAAGTCTGACTCTTTCATCAGCCAAACAAGAAAATTTGCAAATATCATTCCTCGTTTATCTGCTGAAAGAGTCAGATTACCTAAGAACACTACCGTAACAAAACAAATGATAAACAAGGTGAACTGTGACGTTTCAGAGTACAATCTGACTCTTTCATCAGACAAACAACAAACTTTTCAGAAACATTTTTTTTTTGTCTGATGAAAGAGTCAGATTTGTACTCTGAAACGTCAAATTGCGCTTTGTTCATCGTTAGCATAGTTCATTAGGAAAATTAGCAGAAAGCATTTCTCGTCTGTCTGATAAAAGAGTCAGAATATCTAATGAACACTACCAGAAAAATGCGAATTATAAACAAGGCGAACTGTGACGTTTCAGATTACAAATCTGACTCTTTCATCAGACAAGCAAGAAAATTGGTAAAATTATTTTATCGTTCATCTGATGAAAGGGTCAGATTTGTATTCTGAAACGTCAAATTGCGCTTTGTTTATCGTTAGTATTGTTCATTAGGCAAATTTGCAGATATCATTTCTCGTTTAAAAGAGTCAGACTGCCTAATGAACACTACCGGAAAAATGCGAATTATAAACAAGGCGAACTGTGACGTTTCAGATTACAAATCTGACTCTTTCATCAGACAAGCAAGAAAATTGGTAAAATTATTTTATCGTTCATCTGATGAAAGGGTCAGATTTGTATTCTGAAACGTAAAATTGCGCTTTGTTTATCGTTGGTTCATAAGGCAAATTTGCAGATAGCATTTCTCGTTTGTCTTATAAAAGAGTTAGATTGCCTAATAAACACTACCGGAAAAATACAAATTATAAATAAAGCGAACTGTGACGTTTCAGATCAGAAATATGACTCGTTCATCAGACAAATAAGAAAATTTGCAGAATTGTTTTTTTCGTTTGTCTGATGAAAGAGTCACATTTGTATTCTTAAGCGTCGAATTGCGCTTAGTTAATCGTTTGTATTGTTCATTAGATGATCTGTTGTCCAAGAAACTGCCTTGAAAAATAGTTCATTCCTGCTATCCGCTAGGACGTCTTACATGAAAAAACAGTTTTATTCAATTTCAATAGTTCTTTTCAAGATATTGGGAGTGAAAACGCAGAAAAAAACCTTCAAAATGGCGCAGAGTCGTCCCAAAATAAGCTTTAATCGATTGTCATCTCAAAATCTAGCAAAATATTTATTTTGATCACTGAAACAATCAACAGAGAAGAATCACCATTCTCTGAAAAACACCAAACATCTTTTCGATAAATTACATAATTCCAATATGTACCAAAATGAAATGAAGGTATATTTTCCATTTTATTTTAAGCCAGCATGTAGACACTCCTTTACAGAACTGAAGGACTTTCTGCACCCTCCCAAACTTTCTTTGGACACAGGTTCGTTCCAATATCTCCGAATGCCGCTTCTTCATCAATAATATTATTCCAAAAGGTAAAACCATCCCAAACAAGACAGTCTTCGTCTACACAAGCTCGTCCAAAGTAAATTAAGAACGGAATTTCCAATGTAATTGAAGGCAAAGTTAAATAAAATTCTCCTCAGCTCAGTTTGAGCATTGCAGGGTGACGAGAGAGAGGAGAGAGAGGTGGGGCTTGCTCATTAAAGCCAACAAGGAATCTTAATATTCTATATAAATTTCTTTATGAATAGCCTTAAGGTTCACTTTGGATCGAGTCGTCCCGAAATTCTGACCTTTAAGGTCTCGAACAAAGACTGGAGTTCTATTTGTTTAGATTTCTCCGGGGAGTTTTATGGAAATACTTCGCAGTTTTCTTAGTATTTCCCACTCAGAATTTCCCGAGTTGAAATTGGGGCTCTCAGGTCGAGGGAAGCTGCCTAGGGCAAAATTTCGTTCTCGAATTGGGATGAATGTTATTTACGGTTTATTGTTTCGGTTTCTGTATGATTGAAGATTCCGGTTTATTGAAAGAATTGGCTGTGAGGTCATTGATATTCATGCAAAATTTTGTGAAGATCATATGATAAGTATATTGCGAAAAAATCTCATTCAGAAAGTAAAGATGCGAGGGGCGAAAACGACATCTGGATGGCTGACCGCTGCGGCTATGAAATCGAACAAGCACATATAGGCTTCTGACTTCATGTCAGTAATTTTCTCTGCTTTCTTGGAAATATAGTTCTCTCGAAGTTTCACTAAAAATATAAAGATCTGAATTGTCTATGAGCAATTTTATACAAGCTGATTCATAAATATAGACCGCCAAATTTTAGGGGCAGATTCTGTGGCCAAGAATGCGATAATAATGAAAATGAGTAGAATTGAGACATTGAAAAATCAAGTGAAACTGCATTTCCTGGATTTTCGAAAATATCAATTCAACAAGAGTTTTGAAATATACGAATATATATTGCAAGAAAATAATTCTGTACATTTTCTCGTTGATCGTTTACCTTTTTTCAATATTTTTTCAATAAACTGGATTTGAAAAAATGTAAGTTCTCCCGCAAGATCAACGTTTATGAATAATAATTTTATTTGATTTTTAATAGTAATTTTAAAATTTGGTAGCAAAAACCTGAAAAATAAATCATAAAAGAACTCTTTATTATGTTTCGTAATTCTTGTAATCGTTCAACAACTGGTACAGAGGTAGTTCATTTAGTTATGAGTCCAAATATGTTCTTGTTCAATAGTTTTTGCCATTCTTGATTAAAAAATAATGATTGAGCCCCTAATTGAACTTTCAGATTTCTTTTTTTCCGATAATATTAAAATACACATAATTCCAAAAAAAAACAAAACACTCATCAAACGAAATAGGATTTCTGATTCAATATTTATTTTTCATTTTCATTTTCTTGTTGAGTTCTGGAAAAAAATGTATGGATTAAAAATTGACTGACCTGTGGCCAAAAACCTGATCCTGATGGTGGTCTATTTCGGAATCACCCTATATTTTCATAACTGGAATATGAACGTGCTTCAGTTTATAAAGATGAAATTCAGGAACATACAGTCTCGGTATAGTTAAATTGAGATTAATTTTCATTGAAATGAACGTGTGATATTTCAATATTATTTACGTGGTCTTTCTTAGAAACAGATTTATAATTATATCTGGAATTTTTGACATTTGAGGCCAAAATTCTCTGAACGATTAGGCTGGACTTCTGGGAGTAAAATCCATGGTCAAACATTCTGTCTGGCCAGCTGTATCTGCTCTAACATTCGAAATAAAAGACCTACAGTCTTAAAATTTTCAGGTTAGGTTTGGAGCATTAATATCTCAGTTGTGTTCGTCAATGAACACAACTGAGGATATTTCGTCAATATCTCAAGAAGTTCGACATATAAATAAATTTTTTTTGGGAGAAAGCATTACATTTTGTGAAATATGAACGAATTTAGTATGAGAAAATAAATAACAACAACAACAAAGAAAATGTAAACGGGATACCAAAAAGTTTACGTGAAATATAAGAGTACAGATAAAACCTCAGCAAAAACTCTGTCGCCCTGTTCAATTGTAATAAAATTAGAATTTCTTCAAATAATAAGCTGACATATTCAAGATGGATGGCATCTCCTTCATTGGAACTGAATTCCCTCTTCCTTTCGAATTATAATGACAAACTATATTGAAGTAATATCTACAATTAATAAAGAGATTAAAAACCAGCAGGAAGCACTTTCATAAGGATCTTATTGTGAGAATATCAAAAAAGATATTACATTTCCGACTATTTGTTTATTTTTTATGTGTTTGTATATTTCAGCTAGATTGGATGTTTATTGGTCTTATTTCACGATACATATATTAGAACATCTATAAATTTTACCGTAAAATCATCCCCGATACAATGGCAGACGTCGAAGCACCCTCCACCCAAACCACCCTCGAAAAACTCACCCTTAAAACTTGGCGTCGCCTTTCGTTTCATTCTTCCAACCTCCCTCTCCACCCGCTTAACGTCGTGTTCTAGAAGGCCATGCTGCCATTTTTCAATTTCATTATCCATCAGGGATGGTTTAGAGGGTGAGTTATTGATTGAAATACGATACACTACCCAAGACAGTGTGGCTTACGCCTTAATCGAATGACGGTGTAATTTTAGAGGGTTGTCGATGAACTTTCTGAGACTTTTGAGATATATTACTGTTTGCTTGTAGGGTGTGGGGTGTAATTTAATTGAAAAATTGATATGTGGTCGGACGAGGGATGGTTGGAAGTTGATTGGATCAACTGGGGAAATGTAAATATGCTGGAGAAAGAATGGTGTAGAGTTTCAGAAATATACCATACTAGTGTCGAAGTAATACTTAATCGAAGCGAAAGACTTTGAGAGGTCGTTCTTCAACAAAAATGCATGAATGATCGAGATTCAAGAATTGTCTCCCTGGTGAACTGCACCCCCCACTACACATTTCAACCTGCCCTTGCAAGGAAACAGCCTTCTATTAGACATAGCATTGCGCTGTGATTTTGATTCTTCCTCTGGTCCATTTTATTCTGCCCCTCGTTAGATTAACACAGGGTTTCGCATTTTACCGTCTTTTCCAAACCTGAATAAGCCACCACCCATGTGGCAACCAGTTCCGGTGGTCTCTACATGAGAATTCTCAATATTCTCTCCAACTACAACTACTTTTGAACTCCGAAAATTTCGAGAACTTTTCCCCTTACAAATTCAAATCATCCCTGCAAATCTAGCCGGCGGCGATAGCTCGAACATCATCCATATTTTATTCCCAAAATTTTCAACTCCTCGGCAGTAGAATTAACTTTATTCCCTTTCCTATAAAACATATCCGAAGTAGACGGTTATTGGTTCGATTTAGATAAGTCTTGGGCCAAGTTGAGTTCGCCGCGGCAATTTGAAATTGGCCCGAGGGCACCAAAGAAGCCCGGAGTCTCCAATTGGTCCTATCTGAGATAAAACACGGGCACAGTGGAAATTATTTCCAATTTCGCGAGAGAAAGCTTATATTTCTCTGAAGTCGCTTTTCGGAGAACGATAAGGTTGATTAGGGCACGCCTTCACGCAGTTGCGTAGACTGGGCTCAAGCATGGAGTTGGAGTTTTCCGGATTTTATCGGGTTTCGGTACGAGGATTGGGGATTCGAAGTGACCTCTGGAGATTTCGATAATATGGTCCAAATATCAACTTCCTCCTCTTCGAAACAAAGCTTGACTGAATCGATGAGGTAAATTGTATTTACTGATGAGTAATTCGTGGTCAAGTTCAAACCGTTTGCAAATACTCAAAATATGCCCGATATTTTCCAAGATATATGCATTTGAAGTTTTTATGCCCCGATAATGGGTGCTATTGGAAAAAATTTGGGAAAATAAGATTCCGAATGGATACTATCTTTCAACAAATATCAATTTGATATTCGGGAGGTTTGGACCTTAATGACGAAAGCCGAATTCGTGAATGGGTGAAATCTACCCAAGGATTCCGCAGATTTACCCTTTCAAAATTTTATTTTCCTAATATTTCCAAAAATACAAATTATATCGAATTGAAATCCTGTAGTTCATCGAAAAATGACAGTTCAAAGTTTCATACAGAATTTAATGAGGATAATATGATAAGAATATCACAGAATATTGAACGAGTCTTTGGAAAAAAATTGAAATATTTTTTTTTTCAAATCGTTCTGATGACACGATCGTCACGAAATTCTGCCCAGAGTTGTCTTTCAGCATTTTCAAACTAGCACCGAAGTTTCATCTCAATTGAATCAGCATTTCTTGAGTTATACTGAAAAAAACAACGATATCGAGAAAAAAACACAAAATTCTACATATTTTTTCCTACTATCTGCAGAATCAATAGCCGTATCAAATTGAAATTTGGTACACTACTGTGAAATATAGAGCTCAAAGTATACTCTGAGTTTTTTTCAAGTGTGATGAACAGTTCTCGAAAAAAATTTTCATCTGGAAAAATTTTGAAAAGAAGTTTTTCGAAGTTTACTGCAAGTACGATCTCGACAGAATTTTGTGGAAAGTTGCGCGTTGCTTTACTCCAACTAACTGCAAAGTTTGGATGCAATCGTTTCATTAGTTCCCGAATTGTCGTCAAAATAACGTCAAAACTTTAAGAGGCCTTAACTCCGAAACCGTTCGGCCGATTTCACCCATTAACAAATTCAACCTTTGCATTTTAAAATGCAACCAACCCTGAAATTTTCAAGTCTATACGATTCTCCCTACGCCCGTAATTGTGCCTACGGACGGCCGGCCGACCGGTGAGTCCAAACTAGTCGTTTGAGACCATTTTCAAAATTCCAAAATTACAGACATTTGGACAAAATGACAGCACGATGTTTCCCAGAACATACGCGCAAAAAAGTTATTACTTTTTTACTTACAGACTACCCTATTGTGATTGTTCTCTTCTATCAGCCGATGAAGGCTAGTATATTTGTAATTTGACTTGTCCTATACACTCTTTGTGTATAAATAAATCATTATTATTATTATCAATATTATTATCATTATAATTATTTCTTTGATGCACATGTAGATTGCCTGTTTTTTTTTCTTCACCATCAGTTACAATTATTATTATTATTATTATTATTATTATTATTATTATTATTATTATTATTATTATTATTATTATTATTATTATTATTATTATTATTATTATCATTATTATTATTATTATTAGTATTATTATTATTTTTATTTTTATATTTTTGAATTTTTTTCTGTATTAAATTTGGTACGAACTTAGGGTGACTACTTCAAAACAGTATGTTGAGTTTCATCATCTTTATTTTCGGAAACATTAGGAAAAAATATGTTAAATTTCATTCTTATAGTTATGATCCTTCCAAATACCCCAAGGAGTACGGCTTTGGAAACCAATTTGGTCATGGGCGCAAGAGCTGATGACTGTACGCATTGTATAGTGCTACACGTCAGTGCCTGTCTAGATTATTTCCTGATATATATTTACAGAACAATTAAACTCTGATAAAAATCGAGAAAAATCTTCAAACTTCATGTCAGCTTTCCAGAATTTTTTCAACATCTCTCAGAGCCTCCTACCTCATGAAGCAAACCTTTCTGAACCCCTTTATCGATATATCTATCCATTTTTCACCCCGTACTCTCCAAAACTACAAAATCAAGGGTGGGTCCCGCTTCCAAGGGTCGAATCCTCAAAATCACTCTCCTCTTGCTTGTCGCGACTGCGTCTTTTCCCTCTTCTTTTCTCCGGACCTTCTCCCCCTTATTCTTTGTTAATTGCATCCCCTCGGCCCGTCTCCCCGTCCCTCCAACCATTAATTTTCGTCTCTCCAACCACCCCTCGCGTCTCCAAACCCGCGGGGCCGTCGAAAAAGTTTCTCTCTCAGACTTAAAGTCTTCGTTGCGTGGATTCCATTTATTAAGCCGAGTTTTCGACGAAACGCTAAGGGAAAACCTGCCAGTTTTGTAATTAGTTATTTATGATAGGAATCGTTATGAGTTAGGGATGTATTTGTGTCGCTGCAGACGAGGAATAGAAACATATGACGGTTTCCCGGGCTTCAGAGGGGGTGAATAACTCTTTATTTTCTTCGAGGATGATTTGTGATAATTCGTTGAGCTATTTGATGCCTCTCGTGTTAGATAAATCTTCCCTTCCCTGAATTTTGTGATGAAATACTCATTGTAGATTAAGAATCGAATCCAGGTTAAATTGAAGACTAAAAAAAGATTTCCCTGAGGGAAAACGATTCCCTCACTTCCCTTCAGCAGGTATAGAATATCATTGAGTACATTGTAGTTCAATAATCTCGTATAAGAAAAAATTTAACGAGATGTCGACTTTTCTAGGAGAAACAATGAAATTTCAGCTATGGAAAGGACTATGGAACGTATTGTTCTCAATTTTTTAAGTATTTTTAAAAAATTATCAAATACATTGGAAAGCCGACCCCGTTCATTCGCCATTTTGCATCACCAGAAACTATCGGTCTTTAAACAGCCTGCTTGGAAGATCTATTGGAAACAGGTTATCTATCGTGAATTATTCTCGATAGAATATACTGGTAGGTATTTTATTGATTTAAAACGTGTGCCTCAAAGTCTTCATTTGTATTAGGAGGGAGAAATTATCAGTCGTAGTTAAATAAGGATGATAAAGTCGTTTTGATTGAAGATACTTTTGATGGAGCTTTCATTTTTGTGAGATTAGTTATCAAAAAAAGTCTTTATAATTCAGGGCTTTATTTGTGGTGCAGCAAAAGAGGAATAGAAAAATATGATGATGGTTTCGCTGGCTTCTGAAGGGGTAAATTACTCTTTATTTACTTATCTCCGAGGATGATTTGTGATAATTCATTTAGAAGTTTGATGCGTTTCGTGTTAGGTATTCTTCCTGTCTTCTTCCTCAATGTAAAATAGAAAACGACTTCGGGCTAAACTGGAAACTGAAGAGAAAAGAATTCCTCATATGGAGAACGATTTCCTCAAATTTTTCAGCAGGTATAAAATAATCTTGTGTAGTCCATAGTTTGATAATCTCTCAGGAGAAAAGATCCAACGAGATTTTGATTTCTCTATCAGAGAAATAAGAGTTTCAACTAACGAAAGGGCTCTGAAACTTGTTCGTCTCCATTTCCTAGGTTTCTTAAAAAAAATATCAAAACTGAACTATCAGAAAAACATGTCCCAGTTCCTTCGCCATTTTGCCTCACTAGCAAATCTTTCTTTTATTTTCAATGGAATACATTTTTGGATACTCGTTTCAGTGGAAACGAAGATCTCAAATTGTTAAATTGAATTCGGTGAGAAATATAATCAGTCGTAGTAAAATCCAGAATATAAAGTGATTCAAATTCAAAGTAGTTTTGATGGAACATTTCATTTTGTGTGAAAAATTATCAATGATATGAGTCTTGATGAGTTAGGGATGTATTTATTTCGCAGCAGACAAGGGATAGGCATATGACGGTTTCCCTGTCCTATGAGGGGTGAAGAACTCTTCATTTTCTTCAGGGATGGTTGCTGATATTTCATTGAGAAATTTTATTCGTTTCGTTTAAGATTAATGTTGTTTCTGAGTATTCATGATTGAATATTCATCGTAGACTAGGAATCGACTTCATGGGAGCTATTTTCGGAACGAAGAGAAAAGGACTCCCTAGGAAGAACAGTTCCTTCTCTTCCTCTGAACAATGATATTGTCATTCAGCAGAAAATTTCAAAACTAGCTGAGAATTCTCTTTTCTGTACGATATACTAATTGAATGTGCAGTGAATTAAGCAGAACTCTAGCTCATAGTAGGAAAAATCTGAAATGTCGACTTTCCTAGGAGAAAAGAGTAAGATCTAACTGAAGAAAGGACTATGACACGCCTTGTTCCAAAGTTCCTAAGTATTTTAGAAAATCTTCCACATCGAATCATGAGAAATTTGTAATAACCATTTCGCAATAATAAAATCTTTGTTTCATTCTGCCGATAATAGATATTAGAAATATTTCCTACTGAAAAAAAACTGTTTTTCTCCCCAAGCAGAGTCACCCCTGTCAACAAAACCCACGTGACCCGGAAGTCCTCCCCATACTCCACAACGTAACTTACACATGAACGTATCTTGCCTCCCCCTCACCCCTTACGCATCCCCCTCTGTCGACAGAATCCAGTTTCATGAATGAACCAACACACATTCACATGTTGGGGTAGTCAGGGTAGGGAGAACGGAGCCGGCAAATTTTGGAAGATCACTAGGTTGGTCCCGATTTGGTGAAAGTTACGTCTGATATCTAAGGGTTGGGGGTGGGTCTGGTTAGGTCGGAGAGGGTTGCGGTGTTTGTTTGAACGGAAACTGGATGATGCATCGGGGTATGTAGGTTATGGTGGCATCAGAGATGCGTTTCAGGGTACTGACTGATGAATATCGATTTTAAGGTGTTTCAAAAAGAAAGAAAAATAATTGAGTAAAATACTGTGGTAATATCACAAAGAGGTATTTAGCAAATTTCAGTGAGAACCTATTTATCGTTGATATAACGTTACTTCTTCAACGTACCAAGCAATCGATTTCGGTACATTGTACTCTCGTAAAAAAAATTACTTAAACATCGAATATTTGTCACTGAAAATACGTTTTCTATTGTTTGTTTGAACGGCAAGGGAAAATATTCTTCAATGTATCGAACAAGTTATATCATGACGTTCTATAAACCTGAAAATTTGTTTAATAATTTTCATTGATACTGTTTCTCAGCTAGAGTTGGATTAACGTAGAAAAATCACGATGAGGAAACGTTTCATTATGATGGCTATAGTAACGAGTTGAATTGTATACGTTCATTCAAGGTGAAATCAGATTCTGGTTGAATTTGGTTTCCAAAAGTAACGATTTGCTGAAAACAATACCAACCATTCATACGCTCTTGTCACGAGTTTGCATGCATTTTTATTGGGTGGTGTGGAGTCGATAGCTTTTGAAGAATGTTATTTCCACATATTTCTTCAGTTTCTTTATAATATTTCTTGTTATGGGTAGTAAATTTTGAATGGTAACCTCAATTGATTCTAATTTTTACTTACTTCATCAGCGTATGAGTCAAGTATAATATCATGCATTTATGAACATAGAAATATATATATATTCAAGCAGGGCATGTCTGACCAGTTTTTTGTGCTCATCTTGTGTTTCAAAATCATGATTGAATTCACGTTAATTTGGCACGAAAAATCCTTGTTTCATTTAGGTAGCTAAAATAACGAGTGGAACCATTTAAATTTTGCAGGTAAAATCAGGTAATATGTGTTTCCAAAGTAAAATTTGCTCCGATAAGTAACGTTCAATCAACGATATCAATCACCACCTCATACTCAGACCCGTACGTTTTTACGGAAAGAATTGGATTATGATAGTAGTGATAGTAACGATCAATCAACGATATCAATCATCACCTTACACTCAGACCCGTACGTTCTTACAGAAAACATTGTATTATGAACGTGATCAATCAACCATTATAAGTGTGTTTCCAGAATCTAATATTATTGCTGACCTCACTGAAAATATCGCATCAAAGAAAGAAAAATATTCATGTCACATACAATTAATTCCGAGGCTTTCCTGGCCGGGTTGGGGGGACTTTACAAGGTGACTCCACGGCTACGTAATCATCTACCATTTTAATTAGACATCTTTCTTCATTACGAGGCACAGAGAGCGCTACGAAACAAAATAACGGGGCATTCAGCAATTCAGCATCCAGGCATCCTTTCCAGATAACCAGAATTTCCTTCAACCATCCGATCCCGAAGTTCCTAATTCTGTTAGTAGTTTTTATCCGGTCGAAAATATTGTTGCATCAGCTACGGCGTATGCGCCGAAAGGCCACGCGATGAGGAGAGTCTAATGTTTAGGGATATTTAAAAGCTTTTCCATATTCTGTCTTGGAGTTGTCAGATTAGAATTTGAAATGAGAGATGGAGAATTTCGTAGCAGATTTCTGGGGGAAGTTTTGGAGAGTTAAAAGCGTGATTTTGATAAATATTCATTTTGTTGTCTGAGTGTGGAGAAGGGAGTATCGATTAGCCGCAAGTTTGGGGTTTGAGGCAAATTTTTTAATGCAGAAATTTGGTTGAAGTTCTCTTGATTGTGTTATGCTTGTTAGTTACGAAATATAAATTGATTTCGAAGAATTTTATAAAAGCCATAACAACAAGAGCGTTTTTGCGCTAGGTCACATCGGTATTTGGATTTTTTAGTACAGGAAAGTACGTGCAAGATTCCGTTAAAGAACTTGATATCATTAGAAGATCAGAATATAGTAAAATCAATCGAAAATTCCAATATCCGGTAAGCCAATATTTTTTGTCAGTAAAATTTACATAAGCACCTATATACATAACCCTTGTATTGGAACACCTACTCCAGGAATCCTACAACTTTCTGCTTTGATTTTTAGCTAATAAATTTCGTTTTATGATCGAGCTAAATCTTCTAGTGACGTTTCAGTGTGTCCTCATATTTTTTGCATAATGACCACACTTTTTAGTTTCTTTGGAAAGTTCAGAATTCAATCTGCATCAATTCACTCAACTTTTGTGATTTAAAAACTCATTTCAGCCATCCTATCTCACATATTTGTTCACTCGCGACAACAAAAAATATTTTTACCTGTATCTCCCTCAATTAACTCTTCAACTATTCACACAGAAAATCAAAACTCCACTTTATAACACACACAATCACATTTTCACCAAAATTCAACCTGAATTCAACCAACTTTCCACACATCCCAACAACTTCCTCCCAATTCATGTTAACCCACCAAAAATTCCGAAAGAACTAACACAAAAATCCTACCTTCTTTCCTTACAAGAAAGGGTCAACTCTACCTTCTACCCCTATCGAAAGGGTCAAAAATAAAAATCGCACCCGACTTATTAAAATGACAGAAAATACTATGCCTACGGGACCCTACCGGTCATCAGGAACTGGACAAACCTGTTTTGGATTTTTCTAATTTTTTTCCAGCTCGGTCCAAGCTGGTAAGAAGTGGTCAATCATGCCCACCCTAGGGTAAGTCGGGATTTATTTTGAATAGGGCCATGGGGAGGCCACAATCACATAGGTTTAAATCGTGGGAACAAAGTCCAGGTATTAGGAAGGCACGTTGGGTCTACGAAGACGAGGTTACCTTTTGGTAATGATATGCGTTTAACTAGTTGTCGGAAGTACAGGAAGAAGTGATTTCATATTAGAGGTTCTTGGATTGTGGAGGATTAAAATGAGGTTTTTTTGTACGCATATACAGGGTGTTTCTAAATTGCAGGTACAAACGAATAGAAGAGATTCCTCGTATAAATTTAAGGAAAATATATGGGATCACAAAAGTTTCGTTCCAAAGATACAGGGTGTAGAATAGAAATTGAAAAATAGAAATTGTTCTGATCAAGTTGTTAGTCTCACTATTTTCATTGAATCAGGATTCAATAAAAAGTTGAAAACGGGGGCTGTATTTGTGGATCTTTCAGCAGCTTACGATTCGGTGTGGAAAGATGGTTTAATATTCAAACTCCATAAATTTCTGAAGTGTGGAAAAGTAATTCAATTGATCGAAAATATGTTATCTGACAGAAGACTCCGTGTTTTTGTTGATGATGTTAGTAGTAGGTTCAAAACTTTGAATAATGGACTCCCACAAGGATCAGTTTTAGCTCCCCTTCTATTTAATTTATATTTATGTGATATTCCAGCAACTTCTTCAGAGAAATTCATCTATGCAGATGATATTGCTCTGGCTTTTCCTCACTCTGATTTCAAAGTCATTGGAAACACTCTAAATACTGATTTAGAAATTTTGAAGAATTATTTTGTTGAGTGGCGTTTATGTCCAAATTATAATAAAACAGAAGTTTCTTGTTTTCATTTGAATAATCAACACGAATTTAAAACTTTGAATGTTACTCTTTCAATAATGCCGTTCTGAAACATAATTTCACTCCTAAATATCTTGGAGTGAAATTAGATACCTCTTTAAATTTCAAGGCCCATTTGGAAAACTTACGCATGAAGTTGAAATCTAGGAATAATATTCTTCAAAAACTAGCTGATTCTTCATGGGGGGCTGACCCTATAACTCTTCGTACCGCAGCTTTGGCTTTGGTTTTTCCTTCTGCTGAATATTGTTGTTCGGTTTGGTTTAATAGCGCTCATGTTGGTAAAATAGATTTACAGCTTAATGTTGCTATGAGAATCATTAGTGGGACCATAAGATCTACACCTTTACAGTGGTTACCAGTTCTCTCAAATATTGTACCGCCCCATATTCGTAGACAGGTTGCAGTTATAAAGTCTTGGGATAAATATCGTTCCTTTCCGAATTTATTACCAATCATGTCTTATATTCCGGATTCTAAAATTGCTAGATTGAAATCTCGTAAACCTTTATGGATCAACGATTTTCTTTACACCAATAAAAGTGACAAAGAAGTTTGGCGTTCGGAATGTAATTCGTGTAATGTTTTTAACAAAGGTTTGATCAGCGATCCTTCAGAAAAAGTTCATGGTTTCAATCTTCCTAGGAAAATTTGGTGCATTTTGAATCGACTTAGAACCGGTCATGGTCGCTGTAATAGTATCCTCTTCAAATGGAATTCGGTCGAAAGTCCAAGGTGCGAGTGCGGAGAAGAAGAGGAAACAATAGAACATTTAGTAAATACTTGTCCAATATATAAATTTGACGATGCTTTCGAGGCAATTCATTCGGTGTCTGATTCTTTTTTGAGATGGATTGCGAACTTCAAATTAATTTAATGAGTCCTAAATCATTTACTAGTTCATATTAGTTTTTTCGTCTCCTTTTTTGTTTTCAGGTATGTTTCCAAGATTTCAACCTGCATCGCATAGGAAGGAGGAAATTTTGTCGATGAAAAAGAAGCCCTTCCATAAAAATCAACAATTTCATTACACTTATACGGGGAGACAGAGTTTTTCTTGAGGTTTTTATCTGTGCTCTTGTATCATACGTAAAAATGTATGTTACCCTGTTGACATTTCCTCTGCTAATACTGTTATGACACAAATTGTTTGATATAAAAAAAATGTAATGCTCATGTCAAAAGAATATATATATATATATAGGGTGTAGAATAATAATAATAATAATAATGTCAACCTGACATAATATATGTCACGAGTTTTTCAATTAATTCCCGATATTTCATTAGATAACCAATTATGGATATACGGGAGCTGATTTCCCAATATAAGGGGCGTGTGGCGTTCTTCGTACATCTGAAGATCTGAATATCATCGCTTGGAGGGCCGGACCTGGTTGGAAGACCCTCCTGGTCAGAGAGCAGATGTAGGATATCTCTCCTGTGACTATCTGTCCCTCTTTCTGTTTCAGGTTTATGTCAAGATAGTTTGTCAAAATAGATTCAAGATGACGAAAAATGTATTATCCAATGGAAAAGATGCGATCCATGTTCTTTAGACAAATTACTACACTTATACGGGGAGACAGAGTTTTTCCTAAGATTTTTATCTGTGCTCTTGAATCATACGTAAAAATGTAGGGTACTCCATTTACATTTCCTCTGATGACATTGTGATATACCAAAGAGTGTAATGCTCGTCCTCACTAAAAATATATATATGGTGTAGAAGTTTGAATTTTCCTCAAGTTTTTTTTCATAGTATCTACACCTTATAAGATGATTTACGAGTAAATAGAATCTTTATGAATCATTGCTACAGATCAGAAAATATCCATAAAAACTAATAATGAATGTATTTACCCATCTCTCTAACTGGTTTTTATGACCATTCGGAGTTTATGTCTGAGGATTCCGAGGACATCGATTCTTTTTCTAGAAATCGGAATCAGATTATTCAAAATTATACCAGGTCAGAAAGTTTAGTATAACAACAAAGCTCGTTTTCGAAACTTCTTAAACTACCATTGGCTCACCAAGAAAAGGTCTGGATTGCGAAAAACATCACCCTGTAAATTTGCAATCAACATTGGTAAGTCACATTGTGTGGAGTCTAAAAAGTAATACGTGTGCAAAATTTCAGTTGAATATCTTGTAAAATGCAGATGCCATGGGAAAAGAAATGTTGAAAAAAATTCAAATTTTAACGTCAGCGGTCTCATGTCTATGGGACTTATTTCTTCGAAACTTACCCAAGGAATCTACCCATTTCATTTGTACTTTCAATTTGGGAACACCCTCTGTACATATTCCTCAAAATATTCCGAATAGGTATCAACTTTTTCCAGAAGAATTCTTCTATGTCCCAACCAATAGTATAAAATACGATTAACTTGTTCGTACGTAACGTTTCTGAAAACCCCCTCCTCAGACAATCCACTGATTATTTTCTAGGAATATTTTATACTCAAGAATTGTTTCCGGATGATCCAAATTCCTATTCTAACCAGAATAGGTACCAATAGGGAATCAACACCCTCAGGCCCTAACGGTTCCCAATTATAACATCTCGACCCAGTTCACCCTGTAAATACGAAATATATGACCCTGGTATGACCAATGCCGGACATATGCGTCGAATTTTGAATAAAAAGAGTAGAACTGGTCAAACCAGTTTTTACCATTTCAGAGATGGACATCGTGTTCGGACATCACAAGGGGTGCTTGCTGGCCAGGGGTTGCGTCAACTTTCAATGGAATTCAAGCTCGTGGCCCTTGTAGAATTTTTCATTGACCATTGACCAGTTTTGAGTGCAGCTGGACGATGGATTTGGCTGAATGGGACAAAAAAAATGAGAGCTTCTGTCGTATGTGAAACTGGTTTTTAGGAATGGAAGCGTGTGCCAGATTTCGATATATCCAAGAGTATGATTTTTGCGCGCATGTTCTAGGGGAACAGCGTGCTATCGTTTTGTCCAAATGTCTGTAATTTTGGATGATTGAGCCGAAAATGGTCTCAATCGACTAGGTTGGACTCACTGATGACGAATCCGGTGTCAAAATTGATTCTGTCCGGCCGGCCGGTTGGCCGGCCTTAGACACGATAACTGTCGACAGAAGCAAGCTAGCATTTTGAAACTTTCAGCATAGGTTGCGCATTGAAATGCCGCGGTTAAGTTCGTTAATGGGCCAAATCGATCGAACAGTTTCGGAGTTATAGGCATTTGAAGTTTTGAAGTTTTTTATTTTTTATTTCAGAAACTACTTGAGCGATTGGATTCAATTTCAGCAGTAAGGTGGAGTACAACGACGCGCAACTTTGAGCCAAATTTCGTCAGGATCATATCGTCAGTAATTTAAAAAAAAAAATTTTTTCGAAATTTTTTTCCAAAAAAATTTTTTTTTCGGAAACCATTCATCATATCCAGAAAAAATTTATACTCACACTATACCCTTCTTATTTCACAGCAGTGTACCAAATTTCAGTTCGATACGATCATAAGTTTTGGAGATATGGGGAAAAAATATGTCAAATTTCGAGGTTTTCTTCTCGATATCGTTGATTTTTTCGGTATAACTCGAGAAATACTGATTCAGTCCTGATTAAACTTCACAGCTAGTTTTAAGAGGCTGAAAGACAACATTATGCAAAATTTCGTGATAATCGTGTTATTAGAACAATTCGAAAAAAAAAAATTTCTATGATTTTCTCATCATATCATCCTCATTAAATTCTGTATGAAACTTCGAACTGTTATTTTCGATGAAGTACTGGATTTCAATTCGATCTGATCTGTATTTTTGGAAATATTGGAAAAATAAAATTTTGATTGGGTATATCTACGGAATCATTGGGTGGATTTTACACATTCATGAATTCGGCCTTCGTAATTAAGGTCCAAACCTTCTCTACAAATATCGAGTTTCTGAGTTGTTTCTTTCGGAAGTTATTGTGTTTACGCAGTCGGCCGTTAGGCTGACCGTAAACACAATAACTTCCGGAAGAAACGACTTAGAAACTCGATATTTGTAGAGTAGGTTTGGGGCTTAATAACGAGGGTCGAATTCGTGAATGGGTAAAATCCACCCAATGATTCCGTAGATATACCCAATCAAAATTTTATTTTTCCAATATTTCCAAAAATACAGATCAGATCGAATTGAAATCCAGTAATTTATCAGAAAAAAATTTCAAAAAGCACTGCCGTGAAGGCAGCAGCTTTTGCGCGTACGTTCAAATTCGTTGCTGAAGCGGTCATCTACATTGAACATGCGCGCAAAAGTTGCTGCCTTCACGGCAGTGCTTTTTGAAATTTTTTTTTTCGATTTGATGAATATATCAAATTCGATGTATAATTTTTAGGGTTCCTCTCGCAATATTTGAAAATGAACTATTTAAAATTAAATAAATTATAATTTATGGAAAATGCCCTTGCGAAATGCGGGATTTAAAATATCTGTCAAGGGCAGTTTCTAGGAAGAAATGTTAAGTAACGAATAATATCAGAATAATGCAAAAGATCAACGAAGCTAGGAAATTTTGACATTTTCAAAGAAACAGTCAAGATTTCACAACTATTAAGAAATAATAATTTCCTTACTGTAAGGAAATGAAATTCCCTTACAGTTGTTAGTGTTCTACATAAATGATTGAAAACAAGTTGTTCATAAGGATTCAATTGACATTTTGCAAGGACTGACTTCAACATTGAATGATTGGCCAACAATATTGGAGATTTCATCTTGAAACAAAGGTCTACGAAGTATTCCATAACAACATTCCGATAAATACTCGTGTTTTTACTCTTCCGATAGTCAATAAAATATTTATTATCACATTCTTGCTTTTCTCTTGACTTCTTTGGCAATAATTCTAATGAACCCAATACGATTGATATCTTAAGGGTCAATCTCGAGCGACATACGATTTTTCTATGAAGTTTCACGAATTTCGGTTTAGTACTTCCAGAGGAAAGCCCCGGACAAAGAACGGCGGATGGAAGTTCATTCAAATCTACTATTTGATTATGTCATATAATAAACCAAAAACGAAATTATCGAATAAAATCGAAATAATTCTGCCAAATTTCTCGTTTTTGTCTGGTGAAGGAGTCAGAAGACTCTGAAACATTACAGTGCATTTTTTGGATCTTTTGCATAGTTCCGATATTGTTCATCAGGCAAAATTCTTCTTAGAAATTCCCTTGACAAATAGTTTGAATCTCTCAAAAAGTTTTCGGTTCCCAGATTCCTAACGCAAGCTGCAAAAATTTTTAAAATCTCAAATTTATCCCATTATACCCAGGATCAATAATAAATTATCGTCTATTGTTGAATTCCTCTAAAACTAAAGCCCGTTTTTTTAAAAACTGCTCATTTCAGCTGAACGTTTGAAGTTCACCCGAATTCCATATGAAATTATTGAATAACAATAGAACTTGCGCTTCGGATTATTATGATTAAATTCGAAACAAACAATCAATTTGTATATTCAGTTGATAGCATCTATCTCTCAATAGTTATTTATGTTTCTGTATGCTATTGATTGGCAGTTTATATGGCGAGTTCGCATGGAAAAATAGATAAAATATATAATTTAGAAATTAGCATACTATTATGTTCGGTTGCAGTTGTGTGTGTTTATATCGAGAAGGTGTGTCACCTATTGATTTTGAGTTCTTTGAAATAGGTTGAATATTGCTCTGCCTCAGCATAGTTAATTGAGATCCAATTATGTCATAATAATCACCCTAGATATCGACAAAATAAATGCAACAAAAATCAATAGTTCATTCACCATTCCAATCTGAACCATATAAGATCAAAATATTTCAGAACCAATATCTTTTAAAGTAATATCTTGAAGAACTCTGAACCCAAAATAGATGAAATGAGATTATCAGGTGTTCTCCAATTATCATGTGGTACCTGCTCGAAAACTTTTATTGGACGAACAGGTCGTTTTTTGCGCGCACGTAACTGTAACTTTCGAAAGGAAGGACCTAGAGTCATGAAATTTTCAGGTTAGGTTAAGATCCTGAATATCTCAGTTAAGTTTGTTAATGGGCCAAATCTGCCGAATGGCTTTCGTGCTACAGCCAGTTGAAATTTTGATTTTTTAATAACCCGAATAATATTTATCTCATCGAAATGAAACTTCGTTGGAAGGTGAACAGTGTCAATAAAAAGAATTATCCTTGGAAAAATTCGAAAAAATAATTTTTTTTTGAAAATATTTATATTTCATTGAAATTTCACTGAAATTTCCAAGTCACCATTTCTCAATGTGAACAAGCGCTTGGAAGCTTCTGACTTCACGTCAGTGCATTTCTAGATTTTTTTTGGAATAACTCAAAAACTACCAATTCGATCACGATGAAACTTGGCAGCTTGTTTCAAAATACTGATGGGCAACTCTGTACAAAATTTCGTGATGATCATCTTATCTGAACAATTATGAAAAAAAATTTTTCAAACATCCAACATTCTGTGATCTTCTCATCGTATTAACCTCATGAAATTCTGTGTGAACCTTGGTCATTTTTGATAGAGTAGGTACTGGATTTCAATTAGACCTGGTCTGTATTTTTGGAAATATTGGGTAAATAAAATTTTGAATCGGTATATCTGCGGAAGCATTGAGTGGATTTTACCCATTCGCGTATTTCCGTACGAATATCGAGTTTCTGAGTTGTTCATTTCGGAAGTTATTCTATTTACGGTTGACCGTTGGGCCGAATTCGTGAATGGGCAAATTCTACCGAATGATTCCGTAAATTAATCCATTCAAAATATTTCCCCAATGTTTCCAACAATACAGATCTGATCGAATTGAAATCCAGTAATTCATCGAAAAAAAACTTTCGCGCGCATGTTCACAAAAGTGAACATGCCCGCAAAAGTTGCTGACTTCACTTCAGTGCTTTTCTAGGTTTTTTGGTACTAGAATCGATGAACATGAAATTTTTCCTCGAAAACAAACTAGACTTCACGTATGCAGTCGACTTGATCATGGAAAAGAACGTTTTTGACGAGCACGTTAAAGTTTCGCACAAAGAAAATGAATACTTGAACCTGAAAAACCAGTTCTGAATTAAATCTGTTAGGAAATCCTGAAAATCTATTCACCGCGGTTGTCAGTCACAGTCGACAGTCCACAGTAGACAATCCACGTTCGTCAGACCACGATCGACAGTCCACGGTTGACAATCCACGGTCGTCAGTCCACGATCGAAAAACCCCGATCGACAGTCCACGATCGTCAGTCCACGGTTGACAGCCCGAGCTCGGCAGTCCACGGTCGTCAGTCCACGATCGACAGTCCATGGTCGTAGGTCCAAGGTCGACAGTCCACAGTCGACTTTGCAACTTCCTCAACAAGAATTCTTCAATTTCTTATGTCTTATCTTTTCTAGACTTGAAAAATCGAAAATATGTACTGATATGATATTGTGTAATTTCTTATATCTTCATTCATATCCATGAAACTTTCAAATATTCTTTGAATCAGCCTGCTTGATTTAAAGTTATAGTTTGTGGCAGTTTCTATCATATCATCAAAACAAACGAAATTTGAATTATACATGAGATTATATTCGGTGCAAAACCAGAAAAAATATGAGGTATTTATGCACTTAAAAATAGTTGATAATTTTTTTACCCAACATCAGTTATAGTTGAAATATTGGAATACAAATGAAGTAGATGTACGTTACTGTTCAATATACCTGCATAGGTTCAAAATTATTCACACAGTCTGTCTCATAAGGAACTAATTAAATATACAGATTTTTTGCCCTCCCTTATTTCCTCAAGTGCGCCTGGACTAGGGTCTTTAAAAGACGTTATTCAACTTGTTTATTATGGTAATGAGTTGGAACTCTTCAACAAAGAATCCTAATCTCACAAAAATAACTTAGTACATGATTTCCCCCTTTTATGTAGTGTTTTGATTGATTTGAATGAATATGAAAGGTACCCATACATTATTTTGAAATTGTCAATCATTTGCAAAGAACTCAACCGCAATACGAAAGCATTTACGGTTTGAATTTTTTTCAAAATTTTCCGACGAAGGGATGCCAGTTATGAGCTGACTCGATTTTTAATCAATCAGGAATTCATGTTTAAAAAGAAAAGAATCATAGTGTCGATAAGTTCGATTAAGGAAATATGGGAGAATAATTTATTTCGTTTTATTTGATTTTCATTTTCAAAATTCATGAATTAACTAAGGTGAAGTTTGTGTAATTCAGTATTCAAATTTCTAACAAGAAAAATTTAAGAGGTATGATTTTTCGTGAGATCCGTCTCAACATTGCTCGGAGTAGATTTCGAATATAATTATTTCTGAGCAGAATAATTCTTAAAAAATGTGGAATAGTACTGACATGAAGTACCAGAATATCATTTCTATCGGATTTGCGAAAATATTGGGACTCTACATATAGTAATTTCTTCAGTAGATATCTGAAATTTGGTGAACTGTAGCTAACTGTTCACTTTAGTATAATCTATTAGACGTTTTCCTCACTTCGAAAATTTTCAACAAAATTTCGATTTTCTTCAACTTTCAAATCGATTTTCATTTAATTGTTCGATTAAAAATAGAGAGAAGTAAGTGTAGATTTATTTTCCAATGCAACACAATGAAAATTCAAAATACTCAACTATACAGAAAACATTTTTTGTACACTTTGAAAAAAAATATAAGTGCTGTACCATTAAAATATCCACATTCAATTCCGTTTCTGTAGATCTATTCAATACGTAATAATTCTCTACTCTTCAGTAACTATATTTCTTCCTCCTAAATAAAAGGTTGAACGTGCTGCCCCACCTGTCGTATACAAAAAATGACAATAACAACCTAGAAAACATTCACTTTCAATCGAGAATAACCCTTGCTCACATCTCCGAAAGAATGAAGAGGTGTAGACGAAATCAGCATCTGAAAGGAGCAGGTATGAGCACCATTCTATTGAAAAAAATTAGGGTATAAGCACTGCAACAAGTGTTCTATTCATCTAAACAGAATTCCATTCGCACGCGATGTGGCATAATGCGAATAAAAACTATAAAGGGTTTTTTTTTAAGTAAGAGATCTTTAACATCGAGAAGAGAGAAGTTTTTGTTAAATGTTCTATGATTTTTTACAGGGGGAGTCACTTATTGAATATTGAATTATTGGTTTCAAGAAATATTATTTCGTGAGGGATTCCATTGCCATCGGATTAATTTATAAATAGAATTTTTGATAGATTATTTACACACCATCATAATTAGAAATTACATAGAGACGCAATATTCGTAGAAAAATAATAGGGGCAAAATTCTGAAAGAAGAATCCGTGAATTGGTTGAGTCTTTCTTTTGATTCTTGAGATATGATCCCCACAAAATTTAGCATGAACCTTGTCGTATTCATTTTTCAACCGAGTACTGGTATTATTTTTGTATTGTATTTTTTTGCTTAACCGTTTTCACGAGTTTGTGACTTCAATAATTGTATGCCAGTTGAAAAAATATTCAAATTTAAAAGAAGACGGAAAGATATTAAAGCATTTTACACACAATGCAAAAAACTAATACTTATTCCAACATGTACGTCAAAAATCACCATATTCACTAGTGTGCCTTCAATTTCCAAAATAACCTACAATAAATCATCATCAATCCCTCACCTAAAATACTCTAATTTCGAAATTCAAACCGATAAAACACAACTCAAAACTCCTACCGCGCTCGCGCAAGCCCCCAGAGACTTCTCCAACTGAAATCCATCACAGAAACAACCCTCCAACCCCATCTTCTTCCCTCCTGGCGAATTTTATTATTCAAAAGCCCGACTCGCCTCGGTGCTTGCGAAAACAAAAGACGGCGGGGACAGGCCAGAAACAAATGAAGAGGAAGACGAAGAAGAGGTAAATGAGTCGGAACAAAAGCGAAGCGGACGAAACGAGCGGGGCACACTTGATAAACGTCGCCATCGCATTTGCATCTGAATCGCGTCGTACATGTGTTTTTAAAACGGCGCGAATCTAGGTATTCTTCCGTTTTATTCGCGGGTCGAAATGGCTTCTGTTTCGGTGAAACAAAAGATCGTGCTGTTGTGGGAAAGGGCGCGAAAGATATGGCAGCAAGAGGATTTGACTGTTGAAGCAGAAAGAAAACAAAGCCTAAAATTATAAACAAGTTCAAAACTGATTCCGAACTAATTCCGAACTGATTCTGAACTGATTCCAAATTAGTTCCGAACCAGTTCTGAACTAGTTTCGAACCAGTTCCGGACTAGCTGCGAACGAATTTCGAACTAGTACCCAACGTAATCTCAACTGATATACCAAACAATTTTTGAGCTCATACTTTACTTACCCAGGATCATCGAAGTATGCATTCCGGAAGTGACTATGAATTTATTACAGTTTGAAGCCAACTGGGATGTGTCAAAAAATAGCTCAATCCAGGAATCCGCAAAAAAGTTCTCCATAAAAAACAATTTTCATTTAGTTATCAATAGTTCTGTTTCAGATATTGGGAGTGAAAACCCAAAAAAAATTACTAAATCAACTATTTTCGGTAAAACAAAAGATCGTGCTGTTGTGGGAAAGGGCGCGAAAGATATGGCGGCAAGGATATAGAGGAATTGAGTGTTGAAGCAGAAAGAAAACAAAGCTTAAAATTATAGACTAGTTCAAAACTGATTCCAAACTAATTCCGAACTGATTCTGAACTGATTCCAAATTAGTTCCGAACCAGTTCTGAACTAGTTCCAAACCACTTCCGAACTAGTTTCGAACCAGTTCCGGACTAGCAGCGAACGAATTTCGAACTAGTACCCAACGTAATCTCAACTGATATACCAAACAATTTTTGAGCTCATACTTTACTTACCCAGGATCATCGAAGTATCCATTCCGGAAGTGACTATGAATTTATTACAGTTTGGAGCCAACTGGGATGTGTTAACAAATAGCTCAATCCAGCAATCCGCAAAAAAGTTCTCCATAAAAAACAATTTTCATTTAGTTATCAATAGTTCTGTTTCAGATATTGGGAGTGAAAACCCAAAAAAAATTACTAAATCAACTATTTTCAGTTCTATTATTACCTCGTGATTCGCGAAAAATTCAACAGAAAAAGTTTTGAGTAGCTGTTTAGGTTATTTGAAATTTTAGCTGCTAAACCTATTCGATTACCTTTTTTTTGAGAAACGATACTGTTTTTTTTGTGTTTTTTCCCAGGTCTTCGCTCGCAATATTTGAGAAATGTAAATTTGAATAAAAATTAAAATTGAATGAAATTTATTTTCATAGAAATTGCCTTTGCGGATTTCGGGGTTTAAACTCTATATTTGTCAATGGCAGATTCTTGAAAAAATGTTGCCTTATAATCAATATAGAAATATTGTAAACAGTCAACGAATCGAATTTCAGACTCAGTCCCAGACTGCTTCATCAAACAATGAATGGAAAATATACATCTATTAACTACCCCAAAACCGTTGGCCGGATTCAGCCCATTAACAAACTTAACTGAGGTAGGCTCGAAACGTAATGTTAACGATAATGATAATGATTCTGCTCGAATTTCGAATATTATAGATAAAGTTTTAACGTTTTTCCCTGTAATACACTCGCGTAAAAATCAGCTACTCTTTCGAAACAAAACAACCCAATCACTGTCGCAGTATTCATTTAAAGGACTACCGTTTACCTGAGAAGAAAATATTCATTCAGCTTCCTCAAATCGTTAATAAAATTATGTTCCAAATGTAACCCAAGCAGCTGTTGACGGAAGAATACAGAGTAAAATTATGCAGATGATTATAATCATCTAGTAACACTAGGTACCTGCACGAGATCTTTTCATAAATTGGGTCAGGAAACAAGTCATGATTTTTTGTGAAATTTTAATTTCACTTATAGATTGGAAAGTGTAGAGCATATGTTGCTTTATTACATCCATGAAGATATCTTTGAGACTCAATCGTTATTTTTATTCGTTATTCCATCAGGAAAATTGTGCATTGTTGAAAATTTATCTTCCGAAATCACGGGAATTAAGAACAAATGAAAATCAGGTGAGAACATGAAATAAATTGATTATGGTTTCACAGAAAACTCACATGGAAATCCTATAAATCAGGAGGAATATAAATGTGGGATTGGAAGTTCTTTGACGGAAGCAACTGAATTTTTACTTATTCTAGATGGCAATAGACAGATATTGGATTATTTCCCACCCTCGTTGACAAAAATAGACTGGAAACTACCTAATTTTACAGATATGTATAATTTTCAAATTTTTTTTAAGGTGCGTTCACTCCTCATAATCTCAAAATTATTATACATAAATATTTTATTTATAGATTACGCCCTTGCGGATTTGGGGTATCAAGCTATTGGTCACTGACAGTTAGGATATGTACTGTAAAGTTTCGGAGTTTATATGACTCCTTTATCAGACAATAAAGAGAAAGTTATTCAGCCAATTTCCTCATAATTGTGTGATATATGTATACTAGGCAACATTTTTTCTAGAAACTGCCTTTGACAAATTGATTGCGAGGGCGTGTTCTATAAATAATGATTTATTCAATTCCAATATTCTCTTTTCAGATATCTTAAGTGACAACCTGAAAACTGAGGCAAAATCTTTCCCAAATATCATTTGAGTGATATTTACAAATATTCACCTAGCTCCAATTTTTCGAAACTATTTTAAGAAAAATTTTCCATACTACCTGAATTTATTCATAGTAGAATAGTGTATGAAATCGAACTTGAATTCAATCACGTGTCCCCTTCCAACTGAATTGTATACAGTTTCAGAAAAAACCCAACCCTTTGGGCACAGCCAAAACCATATGAATTCGATATCGAAGAGTCCATCTACCAGATGGACCCATCCAACGTTTGTCCATTTCATTAACAGATTGTGGGACAAAAAATCACCGTATCCGATCGAATTCGTCATACAAATATTTGTCGATAACCCTAAGCTAACATTCTGGAAAAATATTGGAAGAATACGCTATCACTTTTGTATTGACCGTTATTTCATTGTTTGAATTTTTGTCGATTACTCAGATAATCTAATATAGCTCTTTTATATCCGAGGGTCACTTCGAAAAGTTCAAGTCAAATAAAAGGATAATATGTGTCCAAACTAATGTTGTAAAAAAATTTCTTAGGGGCTGACTATTTCAACCCTTTCCAAGCATACTTCAGGGTTGAAAAAATTCCTAAATGTTTAGTTTTATTGACAAATAATATTTGTTAACTTTCGTGTTTTTTGCTTAATATAAGGGGTAAATAAAAATTAATCTTCGGAGGGGTGTAACTTTTCAGGGAGGAAATTTTCCAAAAAATTGTATACCGAATATCTACCTCAATTTTCATCACAGAATAACCCCTTAAATTTTTTCAGTGTTATTCAGATACACCCTGTATAACATTCCGGACTCAAGAGATGTGTAATGGAATATTCAAAAAAATATTCACGAGTTATGAGCGAAACAAAATGATTTGTACTCAGTATGCCTGTAGTACAAATCATAACCTATTTTTAGATAGAACAATTCCTCATTACTGAAATGTTATACCTGAAAAAAATGAACCAAAATATTAAAAAAGTCATCAATTCCAAATACTTATGCTGATCACAGACTCCCCCTCACTGTACGGAACACACAGAACACAATAAAACTGTATTAAATTTTAAGAAACTCGTTTCATATGTAAATTCAACATTTTACGATTCTCTCATGTCAGTAAAAGTGGCATAAAGCTCTACTCGCACATTATTGTTTATGGTTGAAACATTAAAAGAAGATTGCACCGTTGATAAACACGAAGTTATGGTGAATTTAATCAAAAACTTTCGATGTTCCAGGTGGCTGTATCATACCAAATGAGTTGATGAAGTGGTAACTAGAGGAATATGTTTGAATAATTCATTCATTTATTGTGACATGTAGGAAAAAATTTTGAAAATTGAACAAGGCAAAATATTTTTAAGGACCTCTCAATATTCTTCAGTTCACCCGAAAAGTGCAAGACGATTTTTCAATAAAAACAACAAAATCAGTCAAGATAAATATCCAATTCCCTATGGAAATATTTTGCGATATTCTGCCTAAGAGCCTATCGTAAACAGATATTCATTCGTTTTGAAAGTTTTTATTTCTACCTCTTTTTTAAGTAAATTCAGCCAAATGGGGTCTATTTCTACCCAAAAATGAGCAAAATTGATCTCTCCATTTAACAAGATGCAAGAGGACTCTAATTTTTCTTTTCAAATTGTCTGATTCCAACATTAGTATTTTTGTATTGTCCCAATCTCCCATGTGATTCCGCAAGAGCTTTTTTCATGAAAACACAATTTTTATTTAATTTTGATAGTTCTGTTCTAACTGAAAAATGATGCAGAACCCTCCCAAAACAAGCTCTTCATTGATAATTATTCTTTGAACATGCGCGCAAAAACTGCTGACTTTTCGTCAGTGCTTTTCTAAGGTTTTGTTTTTTGAGTTATTTTGGAAAAAACTGATCGTATACAACTGAAATTTGTTACACGGCAGTGAAATATGAAGCTCAAGGTAGAACCAGAATTTTTTCAAAATGTAATGAATAGTTTCCTAGAAAAAAAGTTTTCGAAAAAAAATTGAAATTTTTTTCCAAAATTTAATGACAGCATGATTTCAACAAACGCATTTTCAGAGTCCTACAAAAAACAAACTTTGAATGTCCCACTTGAGAGATCAGAAATCTATTCTGTGCACCAATTTCCATCTCATTCTGATGACTCTGAACACAAAATCCCCTAATCCAACCCTGTCTCTAGTCCTCTAATTTCATCCCTTAACGACCTACTCCATTTCGCAAAGTATTTTTCCCAAGCGTCACATTTCGCGAAGACTTAAATTCTCCATATCTAACGTTGAATAAGATAATGTAAAAATAAATCTTTATTAATTTCGAACTTAAAACCCTTCCCCACCCCCGCACCGCCTAGCATCGAGGGAGGCCGTGGAAAAACGGGTCGAGGAGTCGAACAAAACGAGCCTCGAAGTTCATCTAAGTGTGCCCTGTATACGTCATTATCGTTAACGACCAGAACAAAACACTCGCGCTTTCTTTGTAGACGGCCATCTTGTTTTTACTTCGCTTAACTGATTTCGTTAAGTTTTAGACGTTCGTCGTATTGACAAAGGAAGATGGATTTCACCTCGCGTTGGGCTTATGAAGCTTGTTCTGGAGTTTCTACATCGGGTATCTTCCGGTTAGTCATCAATTATTCCTGAGAGATGGTACAAGTTCTGCAGATTCTAATTTAATGCATGAAGGGAAAATGTCCAGTGGAACAGTTTATTTTTAATAAAAAAAAATTTGGAAAATGCAAATTTGTGGTTAGAGCAGTCACCCCTTCAAATAATCGTTTCACATAAAGCTGCTTGATTTCGAGAAAAACAAGATAGAACGAATCGGATTAAAATAAAATTTAGAAATTGCTTGAAAAATGACCTTTTGAAGGTTTGTGCAGAATTTCAATGACTTTTGACGGATGGTTTCTTGATTTACAGTGTGTCAATATAAAAACGTACCACCCTTAATATCTCAGTTTCCATGAAAAATCAGAAATAAATAAAAAAGAGGTACAGGTTGGTCCGTACAGGGAGACATTTCATACTGTTGATTCTAATGAATATTACCAACCCTTTGAGCGAGATCACAGCAACCCCAAAAAATCTTAATTGGAATTGAAACTTAAATGACACCTTGTTTTCGATTGTGTCTGTAAAAATTATGTATACTCGAATTTTTTCGTTAGAACTTCCGCAAAATACAAAATTGCGTTTGTCAGAGGTGCTAATGAAACATGAAAATGATGAAATTTTCTATTACTAACACATCCAATAATCCTAGGGCTGGAAAAAAAAGAGAATTTCCAGATGCCTTAAGAAACATTTGTCCACATTAAAACCGTATTGTTTGTTGAATTCTGGAATTATTCTCTTCATTAATCAGAACAATAAATTGAGGAAGTCCTGACAAAAAAGGTCGTGTGGTTGGCAACTTTCGAAAAGCCATCGTGTCACTTTCAATTCAAGATTTTAGAGGCTGGTGTCATGACATTTAGTGGGTTTATTTAATTGATTGATTGGAAACAACCCTATAAAATGTCACCTTACGAATAAAAGTTTTTTTTGCATTTTTCTGATTCACACCGGATACAATCTTCTCAAAAAAAAAATTGGGTTGAAAATATCATCGCAAAATCTTTCAGATATTGGGGAAAAATATATAAATTTCGTGTTTTTTCCTCATTATCGTTCATATTGCAAAAAAAAATTTGATTTCTGTTTGACTATGCATTCGAGCTTCTGATATCACAGCAGGGCTTTTCTACAATTTCAAATCAGTCATTTCTACATCAAATAGAAAAAAAAACACAAAATCCTGAAGACATTTTACTGAAACATTTAATGAACAGAAAATGTTTAATTGGCCTGTATCGACAATTTACGAGATGGCTCACTTGCCAATTAAAAAATTATGCTACAGTTTTCTTCAAATAATTTTTATTGAACAATGAGTAGTAATTTTTTATGAAATAATCAAATTTATATCATTTTAAAATGCCGGTTTTTTAATTGGACATCAAATCGCAGGTACGAGGTATACAAGTTTCAAAATAATGAAACAACATAATATGTTCGGATATGATCTCAAATCTATAACGTTCTTTCTCGTTCTTTGATTTATATTTGTCAATATCCACTGGAAATGTGGGGAAAAACCTGGTGAGTTCAAGTTATTGCTTTCTCTACGGTTAACAGAACTGTTCATGTTAAAATATATCATTTGGATTTATAGAGGATCATATAAACATATAGGAAATATAGTGGCTTCACATAATGGTAACATAAATCTCAAATAGTTATGAAATTTTCGGAAAACTACTGACGTGAAGTCAGGAGCTTTTACGTGCTTGTTCAACAATAAAAATCGTTGCTAAAGCGGCCAAACATTTTCGTTTTAACCCAGTCAAATGCAGCTTGACTTCCTGATTGTAAAATTTGGCGATCTTGTCTATACGAGGTGACTCCGGAGGAGACCGTCAGATTATAGGATAAGTTTACACTAGTCAAGACAGTCTCTAAACAATGTTTGGTTTATGGTTGGGGGTCTCTATTGAGAACATAGAGGGTGATTTGTCCGATTCTACCGATTCTACTTTTATTGATAACTTTGGCATGGCTCCTTGGTTTTCAATGAAATTTTCAGCGAAGTACAATAACAACCGCTTATTTGGAAAAAAACTTCAGAATTAATGAATATGCTCATCTATTCATTAATTCTGAAGTTTTTTTCCAAATTGTTATTGTGATAATTCCAGGTTAATTGTGCAGGTTGAAAAAAACACCCTCTACATTGCGTTTCCAAATCTACGCTATCTATCTGTTTACGATTATACTATAATGAGTCATTATTTGAGAGTTTCTGATTTTTTTGGCACACTTCTAGTTTTCTGAGAAAATTTCATCAGAAAAAGACAATGTCGAAATTTCTCTCCAATCGATTCTACTTTTATTAATAGCTTTAGTATGGCTCATCCAATTTTGATGAAATTTGCAGTGTAGAACAATCTGAATGAGTACATTCAATAATCGTAACAGTCTCTAAAAATACAGGGTTGTAATTGTGGTAATTTCAGATTAATTGTGTAGTTGAAAAAACACCCTGTACATTGCTTTTCCAAAACTTACTTACTCGTTTCAGATTCTTCAATAATATGTCATCATTCCGAGGTTTTCAATTTCTTTGGCACTCATCCGGTTTTCCTAGAAAACATTTTTGAAGAAGAGCATGATCGAAATTTGGCTCACGAGCAGTGAACGTATTCCACACTAGGTAGGAAACCTGTATTGTCCAAGAATGCCAAGCAGTTCTTAAGTTCTAAAATATTCTTTTCAAATTCCAAATTCATATTTAATTGCTAATACTCTGTATGCAATCATTCAATTCAGAATATATTTCGAATTTGAAAAGAATATTCTAGAAGTGACAAACAACTTTGCATCCTTGGACGATACAGCTTTCCTACCTAGTGCGCAATACTCTCACTGCTTGTTAGCCAAATTTCGATTATGCTCTTCTTAAAAAATGTTTTCTAGGCAAACCGGAGGTGTGCCAAACAAATTGAAAACCTCTGAAAAATGACATATTATTGTAGAATCTGGGACGAATAAGAAAATATTGGAACAGCATTGTATAGGGTGTTTCTTTTTCAACTGCACAATTAATCTGAAATTATGAAATTATCACAATCACAACCCTGTATTTTGAGAGATTGTTGCGATTATTGAATTTACTCATTCAGATTGTTCTACACTGCAAATTTCATCAAAAATGGATGAGCCATACCAAAGTTATCAATAAAAGTAGAATCGATTGGAGTGACATTTCGACATTATCTTTTTTTGAAAAAATTTTCTCGGAAAACTAGGAGTGTGCCAAAAAAATTAGAAACTCTCAAATAATGACTTATTATAGTAGAATCGTAAACAGATAGCGTAGTTTAGGAAACGCGATGTACAGGGTGTTTTTTCTACCTGCACAATTAATCTGGATTTATCACAATAACAACCGCTTAATTTAAAGAAAAATTCTGGAATCAATGAATCTTCTCATCAATATTTGTACTACGCTGAAAATTCCGAGACTGCCTTGACAAGTGTAAACTTATCCCAAAATCTGACGGTCTCCTCCGGAATCACCCTGTATATGGTCCTCACGAATTTCTGCATGGAGTTTTGAGCTATGATTTAGATCGATTACCAGAGTTCAATTCAATTTGAGTTGTTGTTTGAAAATATTGAGAAAAATAAAATTTGAGTGTGTTCATCTACTACTCAACCAAAAAATTTCAAATAGCCATGAAATACCAACTTATTTATTCTCCTTGAGTGAACACCGAATAATATTTAAATTGTAATTCTCGTGATCAGTTATGACCTGAAGGTTTGTGCCGAATCAAAATCTAATAAACAATTTCCGAAAAACAATTATTTTGAGAAAAGTTTCAAAAATTTAAAAATATTTTTTCCACATCTTTCACCATTAAAATGCTTATAACATATCATTAGCTTTCACGCTCAGTTTTCTGCCGACCTTTCCCGCAAAAAAGTCAATAACCCATGAAAAAATAATCCAAGAAAAGTTGGAAAAATACAGGATACATTTTTTTTAACTAACCGCTCTGACACCGAGTTTGAACGAGTTTTTGAAATCTCCTGAAGTTTTCTTTCACAATTTTACGCTCAAATTTGTCGTGGAAATTCCGATAGGGTTATGGAAACTTTTCCGAACATCCCCAAAGTTTATCATCCTGGTAAATAATAAGCCAAAACCTTCTCCCACCACAATACCTTACATACCATATATATACAGAAACAAAGTATCTCCATTCCCCATTTGAACAACCAAAACCAACGCCAGGGCAGCGTCCGGAAATCCAAGAAGACAAAGAGTTCCACCGTCGTACAAAACACGTGACAAGACTAACGGAGGCGGGCGCCTATGCGCGGGCGGTACGAGGTGATAGATAACCACCGTTAGCTAAAAGAACAACTACACCTAACTAAATCTTCCCTCTTAAATATCCCCTTCTCGCCGCTAACTGCGCTTTTAATGCTGGATCTCTCCGGTTTTCCCTGATTTTCCTTGGTTTTCCTGACTTTCCCCAGCCGGGATCTTATCTTTCCCGACGTTTTAGAGGTCCCATCGGTTTTCCCGAATCACCTATGCGATTTGGGAGATTGATACTATGTCAGGACGTCTGTCAGATTGAGGAAAGTTCGTGTTTGTTGGCGAGGTTTAGGCCCGGTGTACACATCCGGTTTTTCAAGTTGCTGCACCACTGCGGCGCCGTACTTGCGGTGGCTGCACCGATGCGGCGCCGTACTTACAGTACAAGGTACACAGTATCAGTGGGAAAGTACACACATCCGATCAGGAGTACTATTCTTGAATCCTGGGAAGAGAACAATCTTGAAAAAATGGATGTGTCGACGCTGTTGGCACGGAAAGGCGGTGTATTTATGATAGAGAATGTTTATACACTTGCGGTCAAGAATAGAGACCCTGTCCGTTTCAGTGCCGCAGCGATAAGTTCTTGCACTTTGTCTACGTCGCATCGGTTCCGCAACTTCTTCAGTAAGTGCGGCCCCGCAACGGGGCTGGAAATTAAAAATCCGGATGTGTACACCAGGCCTAATACGAGGCTATACGATTTCTGCTGAGATTTTCTAGTGGACGATGAACTTGTTCAAACAAATTATGTATGGAAC